>JAZHAC010000032.1:12816752-14215129 GCA_039707435.1 Actias luna
AATAGAAATGTGAATATAACATTATGCATTTGTGTTCCAAATGTTAAAAACCTCATGCTATATTCTATGAATTAAATTTGAAACATACATACCATTTTATAAAAGCAAAAGATTTGTTTATAATCACATAACCCATTTTGTTTACATGTAACGGGACTCGCGTGTTTTTTTGCTTTTTGTTGATGTGCTGTCGATAATATTATCGACTTTTGAAATGTATTTTCATTATACTATGAAATGTTGGGTATATTATAAGAATTAAATTTACAATATGTCTCTTTATTATGTTATATAAAAAAAACTTACTACTATATACTTTTTTTGTAATAGGAATCTTCGAATTAAGGTATTTTTGATTCTGAGAGCGAGGATGGTTTATTTGTTTAGGACGACGTGGATGATCAAAATAATTCATATATTTTGTTTATAATTTCTATCTTTATTTCATTACGTTGAGAAATGTACGAGGGCAATAGTACTAGAATTTTTGTAGGGAGATATCAAAAAAAAAAAAAAAGTATATCCAAAATAATTTTATCGATAACTGTGTTGTGTATAATAATATCACTAGTATAGAAAATTACCCTAAAATATATCACATTTTAATCTGTGGTATTTTTACCACTTTTTCGGTTTCGACTTTTCATGTCAATAAGGTCTATAATGGTCAATTTTGGCGCTTGCGACCTTTTAGAGGTCAATTTACATGTTAACGGTCATGTTGTCATTTGACTGAACAGTTATGACGATGCAGGCGATCAAAATTCAGATACAATTAAAAATATTGTCAATAATTAAAAATAAAAACCCATAATTACTAATTAATATGTTTTTTTTTCTTTATGAACTTTGTTATTTGAGATTAATTCTTTTAAGCTGTAATGTACTATATAATTTAGATTTCACACGGTTAATAAATAAATCAAACACAAACGTTTTCAAGACGAAGAAAAGAGAAAAAAAAATGTTTATCTTCGTTACTTACGGTTCTCTTTGTGTATCCGAGCCGTGGACGTGTTAAGAAAATATAGAATTTTCTTGTCTATCCCAATTCTGATCTAAAGGCTTAGGTCAGGGGATATAGGTGTATATAATAAAGAACTTCCTCTAGGTAACAAAACTATATTGTTTCACAATCTTCTACTTTGCACGTCTTACTCTATACAGCACATAACAACGACTTCCGATCGAATCGTGCCGACTTCTACAGCCGTTCCGTATTTAAATGCGACAACTTGACTTATAGTACCATAAAGTACTCTAATTTATTTCTACAAATATTTAAAATATATTTTAAGTGTGGTACTTCGATTAGTATGTGATGACAATTTGACTTATAGAACCCTAAAGTACCCTAATTTATTACTTCACATATTTACAATATGTTTTAAGTGCGGTGCTGGTTATCAGTTGACAATTTGACTTATAGTACCATAAAATATCCTAATTTATTAGTTAAAATATTTACAATATGTTTTAAGTGCATTAATCAGTTGACAGTATGACTTAAGTACCCTAATTTACTATTACAAATATTTAATAATACAATATTACTGTTATGTAATAAATACACCTAACAAATATTAGTGTTATGTAATAAATAAACCTAACATTATGTTGAAAATTTTCAGGGTAATATTATATTGTGGAAAGTGGAGAGTGAAGGTCATTCGCCGATTTTCGGTTTATTCATTGTGGATTCAACAATAAAAGACATGATTTTGCAATGCGTGCCGCGTTAACATAGAATTCGTTCGTATAGTCAGTGAATTAAGTAAAATTGTATTTAAATATAACAAAAACTGTACAATAAAGGATTAAGAAAGAGCATTTATTTGATGATACACACGCAAAGCACACAGCGTAATTAGACAAACTAAAATTATCATATAACGTCAAAAAAGGAGCCAAGCTCAGCATATTTTATGGCAACACTGCTATAGCGCTGGTTCTCAGCTGGACCTGGTTCTAGTTCAGTTACAATAATACTCCTGGCCTTGGATCAAAAGGAATGGATAAGCTAACGTACTAATGCAAAATGGTTTTACAAATAAAGCTGTTATTCAATGAAAATGTGTAAAATGTAGGTAATTAGCTCAATAAAAGTTTTAGTAGTAGTTAGTGTTATGGCCATAATCTTACCTGATATCAATAGACGATACGGCCCAGGTTGGTAGACACGCTAAACCTGTGAAGGAACTGGCTCCCAAGTGCAACTACCGGAACACACCTATTGGTGTTTGGCGGCAGATTTACAACTTGAGGGTGTTGTTAGCCAGGCGGGCAATAGAAAAAGCCCTACCATCATGTAAACTTTCCAATGGTCCTATATTCGCCAAGGTCCTGGAACCGCTTTCAACTTCATCCAGATAATAATCCTCCCCAGCTGGAAATTCTACCCCAGTTTCAAGAGTTCTAGGGATGTATAAATACGTAAACTGCAAATAAAACAGTTTAAAATCATTGTAAAACTGAAATTTGTTAAAAAACGTATCATATATTTGCAGATTATAAAGTAGATACAGGTTTTGATGTCGTAAGGCTATTATAGGGTGGATCAATATGTGAGCGATCGTGATGTCTGGAATTGACACCCCTCTCTGTAAATCCGCTAATAACTACTGTAACACATTAAACTATTATGTAAAAAAGATAAGAATAAGACCTAAAAAAAGATGCAGATCGAGTTTCCTGCCGGTTCTTCTAGATGACTGCGTTAATTTCCGAACCGGTGGTAGTTTTGACGTTCATAAACGCCTTCTTAAGGCCTAAATTGAATAAAGATTTTCGATTTATTTGATAAAAATGCGTCGCTTTAAATTATTGTTAATATTTTTAAGTTCGGAAAATGGAATAAGATACATTATAAGAAGAGAGATTGCTGAAGAGTTTCTTTCGTCATTACTTCTCTTCCAGAACGCCATGTTGTTTCGGAAACGGTAGTAGACTTTTTGACTTCAAAACAGTGATATTATCCTATTTCTGAGAAATAAACGATTCGATTTGATTATTATTACCACCACAATGCCAAGAGGAATTTAGACCCTAAGAAGACTGCAAGAACCTGGGTTCGACTTAACATTCTAAAATGGAGGGCTTTGAATTTCTAATCTGCAACCTTTTGTGTGACGTTCGTTCGAGTAAAGTCAGCTCGAGGTGACTAAGGCAGTGAGTATATTGATGATTCACTTCTGTACTGTGGCCGTAAACACGCACTATTTCTTTAACTGTCTAGTTTACAACATTTGTGAGACTAAAAAGTTGTATGTTAATTTTGTGTATGAAATTAAAAAGTATACAAATAAAAAAGCAAGTACATTTAATACGAGGTCAGTCCAATTTATCAGACCAGCTTATCCGCCTACGGTGTTAACTTAATTTGGTATCGTAAGGTTGTTGGCGTCGAATATCGACTTTCATATACAAGAAGGTTTCCTTCGTGCCGCTTCTTGGTATCCAAGTGAATATTAACATAATTAAATACAGCAGGACCTCGTTAAGTCGCACCTCGATAAGTTGAAAACCTACGAATCTTGGAAAAATGTTTTGTTTCCTTCGCTTAAAACTCCAAAACCTCCATTCTTTATAACTGGAATTTTTTAGCGTCCGTCTTCACGTTCGACTTATAGAGGTTCTACTGTAATAAATAAAAAAAAAATTAAAGCGATTAGATCAAAAATATTTCCGGTTTTTTTTTCTAAATATGACATAGGTCTGTCTAAATGTAAACACAGACTATATATCGTTCTTTTTTAAATAAATGTACCCTGTGGTTTTTGACTCCAATTCAGCCAGTGTCACGTGCTGAATATATAATTTTATTTTTTTAATGAGAAACGGGTTTCATAATGTTGTATTCAATAATTGCATAGTTATAGCTATACATAATTGTAAGTTCTAGTTATAATTTGATAATTATGTCTATTCATCGTTACTTCTGCCTAAAGACGATTCTATCGGTCAATGCTATGCTGCGTACATTCAGCTGGTTCCTGCAAAATTTTGTAAAGCAGTTGGTCTGCCTTTTTGCTTGTTTGAGTGCATCTTCTTGTATGAGGTAGCTACTGGAGAACTCTTCGAGCTGTACCCATCCAGTTACTGAAGTCCAGTAATTCCTAACACTGAGTTAATGATTTTGGGTCTTTTTTGAATCTGGTAATTTATCTGTCTCCAATGCCTTATGAATGTTATTAAACTTTTTTATGAGGTCTATTGTTAAAGGTTACATCACAGTTCCTTGTATGATCATTGGCAGTATATTATTTAACCCGAAAACGCACATCGTTAACAAAAAAAATGCTCAATATTTGATTTTTTTGTGTAATCAAGTCCGAATTCCTTTTTTTATATTAATCAAATAAACAATCTTGCTTTTAAGGGTTTAACTTTATATCGAGATAATGAGGTATCTAGGTCGGGAAAACTATACGTTTTGTATTTTTTTTTGTATGTAAAATTTTTTTATGGATCCACCTCTCACGTTTACCAGTGCTGTCTACGAGAGCGATGTGTGTTTTTTCCAAGCTCACTTAAAGCTGTTGTTACCCAGAGAGGTACTGATGGATACACAAAACTTTATGGGGCAAGTGCGGAAGGCACTCAGCCTAGTGGTAACCACGGGTTGTTGCCTAGAAGCAAAAATGTTGTGTGAGTTTGAAATGAACAATTTAGATATTAAACAGTTATAACTAGTTCGTTGCTGAAACTAACCACGAATTGATCGGAGCAAGGGATGCTAGCGAAATGAGAGGAATGTGTTTTCCCACCGATGCGACGTCCACATTTGTTCATGCTGAAATAGCTTTTTGAAGGTTTCCAGCTACGTCGTTACGTAGCTAACCCCTAACTGCTCCTAGTTGAGTAGATTCCTAAAAAGGGTCTCTTTTATCGATTATATTTCTTGTGTTTCCGTGACCTATCTAATATAAAATTGGAAGCTAGTAAATGACCTAAACAAGCGACGTAGTTAATTCATACGCATTTGAAGTGGGAGCGAGAGGTATACCAGCAAAATCTCTATATAAAATACTGAAATACGTTGGTCTGTCTAGGATTACTGTTAGTTCTATATTAGAACGTGTCTCTATAGTTATGCTTGCCAAATTTCGCTGGGCAGGAAGAGAAACATGAGTAGTGAAGGTGAGTGGTTGGCGCGTGTTGGAGAGGGGTTCCTTCCAGCCTTGTCACAAGTCTCAGGAACTGTTTGGAGTTTCCCTCTCTGTCTCACGATGAACCTATCAGACACACAGTGAATGCATGGTTTGCTATGATGTTCGTCTTTCTCTTTTAGCCAATATTGAGCCAACTTTGCCGTCACTTTGCACTTGTGAATTACATAAATATCGAAATTATTTAATATCGAAGCGATGATAGCTCAGTGGTAGTGTCTACGATTTTGCGTCAAGCGACGTGGTTTCGAGTCCAGCGACTTACAATGAGCTTGAGCTTTCGCTGAAGGAAACATCGTGAGGAAACCATAGCATAGCGGTAGGGCTTTTTCTGATGCCCGCCTGGCTAGCAACCAGCCTCAAGTTGAAAATCTGCCGCCAAATACCAATAGCTGTGTTCCGGCAGATGCACTTGAGTGACAGTTCCTCCAATGGTTTAGCGGCCTACCAACTTGGGCCGTTTCGTCACTTCAGATCAGGTGAGATTATGGCCATAACGTTAAGCCTAACTATAAAAATAAAAATTAGAGGGCTACTCTTGCTGTATATACGTATATATTGAGTCAATTTAAAACCTGATAAACATAATATAACTTTCGCTTCCATTGTTAATTATAAATTCCGTTAATTACATATTATTCGTGTGAACTAAGCCTATTGTCTCGAGAGTTCAGTTATTAAAATTAAATTTAAACGAAAGTAAAATCTCTCAAGGTCGTATAGCTCTAAAAACTCTAAATCAGCATTTATAATAACTATCAATCAACTTATTAATCTTATATAAGGTTAATTCTTTATCTAAATCTGTTTGGGACAGTTGTATTGGCTCCTATATAAATGAATAAACCTCTGTTCTTAGATACCATAATAATGTAATATTGATAAATTATTTATAAATAAATTAATCCACCCGAAATCCCGCAGATAAAATAATATTTTAAAATTAGGTAAACTAATGATTGCCTTAAGATTATATCGAAATCGATCTAGCCGTTTTGTGGACACGTACATCGATTATTTTATATAGACAACTCGAAAAATGCATTCGGTGAGTTGAATCGTATTGGAGATAAACGAACTGCATAATTACATTACACACATAGTGATTCATTATGGGGCGTCCATTAATTGCGTGAGGAATTTTTAGAATATTTTGCCCCCCCCCCACCCCTACCCCATTTCCCCTTGGAGAGAATTCGTAAGATTCTCCTGAACTACCTTCTCCCGCCCCTAATCTCACGCGAGATTCTTTAAATTTCATTTTTAAAATTACAATCCTAAATTAAAATCATCTGCTCTTCAACTTCTCTCTGAAACATCCACTTTAAGCTGTTGTCGCTTGCGCACAGAAGCTCATTACCTCATCTTGTGTCAATCCGCGAGCGTTAGATTTGGCCATATTCTATTCGAGAAATAATGATTTACGCAATTTTACACCGATATTTCCTAAGACCTCCTCTCTCCCTTAAGTGAGATTTGGAAGGATTTAGCTTGATCCCCTCCCCCCTATAACAGCTCACTTAATTAACGGATGCTCCCTAAGTACCAATTAGGTATATAAAAAAATTATTATTTTAATATTAACATATAACAAACATTTCAATTTCTCTGTTATTCTTTTATACTATATGTGCATTTTTAATAATACATAGCAAGTTGTTGTTAGTAAACACTACTAAAAATAAACTAATTGTTTGAGGCAGGATTCAGATTCTTTAAAATGGCGGTGCCGTGCCGTTGTGCCAAAGTTCGGTGAAGCTGTCAAAGCCCTTGGGGCTAACTGCGTGCGTCAGTTCGAAAAAAAAAAAAAGCCGTAGTGCCATCATAGACATATAAACAACACGTCAAGTTTTTGGCGGGACATTCAGCTGTCATATACTCGTTATTTGATACGAAAAATTAGTTTGTATAATTTCTTTGTGAAAAAGTTCAGTTATCACGTATAAGTGAATTATAAATAAAGGGCAGAAAATATAATTTGACAGAAAACTCCATGATCATTTTTAACAAGGAAGCCACTACTTGCATACATCTTTATTACATAAGTACTTTACATATTTATTTTTAGTAATAGTTTCTTACACATACTTCCACATCTCACATTCTGGCACATCTTAACTGTTATATGTAATTAATTTGAAATAGTTACATGTGCTATCAAGAAGTATACAATACATAAATACTTACACTGTTTCCATTTTAGTAAAATATTCTATCAACATAATATTAACAGAATCGTATTTAAACACTTGATATTAAATATGATAAACAGGTTAGTGGACATACGACTTTTTTAAACGGCCTTCTAGGTTTAACTTATTTTTGTTTTATTTTGTTTGTGTAGGTTATGTTATTCCCTAAACGAATAGTCATTAAAATAAATATAGAATATAAGTAAATATATAGAAGAATAAATCAATTACCTACTACATAATGAAGGCGTCAACTTATTATTATGGAAGTCAAATAATAAAACAATTCGTTAAAACATTCGTTTTTATTTTTCAATACCTGAAATATATTTTATAAATATACATCAATTTAAAACAATTTTAAACGAATTTCAATATAAAAACGAGATCCTTAAAATCACTCCATTCAATATAAAATATCAACTAAGAATCAGACATGGATATTAAAAGCGACGTTCAGCCTTTTCAAAGAAAAATTACCATTTCCTTTGTAAGATATGACAACAAAGCGATCAGATTTAGTTGTCATCGATTTCCTGCTCTTCTTGATCATCCACAAAGTCTTGATCCTCGTCTGTGGTAGCCTCTTGGTACTGCTGGTATTCGCAGATCAGATCATTCATGTTACTCTCCGCCTCGGTGAACTCCATCTCGTCCATACCCTCGCCGGTGTACCAGTGCAAGAAAGCCTTGCGCCTGAACATAGCGGTGAACTGCTCGGAGATGCGCTTGAACAGCTCTTGGATTGCGGTGGAGTTGCCGATAAAGGTGGCCGCCATTTTCAAGCCGCGAGGCGGGATGTCACAGACGGCGGTCTTCACATTATTCGGGATCCATTCCACGAAGAAGGGAGAGTTCTTGTTCTGGATGTTCATCATCTGCTCGTCGACTTCCTTCATGGACATGCGGCCGCGGAAGATGGCGGCGACGGTGAGGTAGCGGCCGTGGCGCGGGTCGCACGCGGCCATCATGTTCTTGGCGTCGAACATCTGCTGCGTGAGCTCGGGCACGGTGAGAGCGCGGTACTGCTGGCTGCCGCGGGACGTGAGGGGAGCGAAGCCGGGCATGAAGAAGTGCAGACGCGGGAATGGCACCATGTTCACAGCCAGCTTGCGGAGGTCCGCATTGAGCTGACCCGGGAACCTCAGGCAGGTGGTAACGCCGGACATTGTCTGCGACACTAGATGATTCAAATCGCCATACGTGGGTGTAGAGAGTTTAAGTGTGCGGAAGCAGATGTCATAAAGAGCCTCGTTATCAATGCAAAAGGTTTCATCTGTGTTTTCTACTAATTGATGAACTGAGAGTGTTGCATTGTATGGTTCCACTACAGTATCCGACACTTTGGGTGATGGTACAACTGAGTATGTGTTCATGATTCTATCAGGGAATTCTTCCCTTATTTTGGAGATGAGAAGAGTGCCCATGCCGGAGCCGGTGCCACCTCCGAGGGAGTGTGTGAGTTGGAATCCTTGTATACAATCGCAAGACTCTGCCTCCTTGCGGACTACATCAAGAACTGAGTCGACGAGCTCAGCACCTTCTGTGTAGTGTCCCTTGGCCCAGTTGTTACCGGCACCGGATTGCCCGAAAACGAAGTTGTCGGGGCGGAAGATTTGTCCAATAGGTCCCGAGCGGACAGAGTCCATGGTGCCGGGTTCGAGGTCAACAAGGACTGCGCGAGGCACGTATGCGCCTCCGGATGCTTCTTTGTAGTATACATCGATGCGTTCCAGCTGTAAGTCTGAATCACCATGGTACGTACCATCGGGGCCGATACCGTGCTCATCGGAAATGATTTCCCAGAACTGTAACAATTAAAACAAGCATTAACACTGAGTCCATGATGGAACATTCAAATGGTTTAAAAAAGTGTAATTTCTTGTACATCTAATATGCTCAAGATGCAATACATTTAAAATGTACAGTAATAAAACTTAGATTTTTTGTGGTAACTTATACTGTCATAAACTTTGGTTGAAAAGATGGACACCGACAACAATTACATATCTTCTTTTTTTTATTAAATGACCACACATATTTGCCAGTGTCACGTACAAATCTACATATATAAGGAAAACAGTTCCTTTGATACTAAATTATGTCAAAAGTACTGAAGTTATGGGAGTATTAGATGCAGAAGTTTCTAAATGGCTCTAGGTTACTAGTTTTCAGATTTCGTATTCATTATGGTTTATTTTTGTATGTCAAGCGTAACGGAAGGGCGGGATGACAGCTAGTATATGTGTCTACAGTTTAGATCTCAATATTAGTAACGAATTATAATCCCTAATGTAATTTTAAAATGTCTGGAGAATAGAAAAGTGCATGCTTCATACCATTCATGTCATTTTTAATTTAAAAAAAAAAAAGCAGTATCATTGACTTTTTTAATTAATTATTTTAATTTTTTTAAGCATGCATAATTTATTGCTTGCCACAAAAACTCCGTAGATAGTTTTTCCTAGTCTTTATAATGTTGAAGGACGTACCACCTCTTTATTATGAAATAACGTTCGACTCGGCTTTATGGTTTCGGCATCTTTGCCTTTTCATTGAAAAGTAAAAAGAATGACAATAGCAAGAACTTTTTATTGTTAAACTATTGGTATTATTAGTATATAAAATGGGTAACTGGTTGATGTTATTCTAAAGACAATAAATATGAAACCCGATCTCGAAATATGATTTTTTTCGGTAGTTATCGTGACCACCTCGTATAAAAAAATTTGAATGTCCACGTTATTAAAAAAAACTTTTTCCTATCAAAGTTCCAAATGATTATTGATTTTTATAAAATATGAAATAAATTGTGTTTTCTTGAAAAACATCTACTAATATCATCGAATAAATGCAAATTGGTCGTGGTAGAGGCAGTTAAAGAGCAAAAAATTGATCGATCTCGACGTGTCGAAAGTAGAGCACAACCTTACCTTCGCGGTACGAGACATGCATTAATAATAAACTGCGTATATGGATCTGTTTCAGTATTATTATATGTTAAAATGGACTGAATATATTATATACTTTTTGTATGTATTGTAAATGAGCGGTTGGCCTCACACCTGGTGGTAACCAAAGTTGAAGGCGCGTTCTTAAAAGATGAAAATTCGCTAGTTTTTTATACGAAATCAACCAAAAATTAAATGTAGATACTTCCACCACACTTAGTGGAAACTCTCGAGTCGACTCTCATCGTATGTTGGAACGAGTTGGGTTGAATTAAATAGTGTGATTCTTATGCATACTCTCCTAAGTGCAATTTATAAAATACTGATGCTTGCTGTAGACCTTATACACAATTTGCGACCCGCCGGACTTTTGTGGTTGGTCCACCCAGTGTTACTTTATTTTAAAATACCTAAGGACTTACAAAACATAAGGAAATCATTACCTAAATATTTTTTGAGACCGGCAACACCATGACTAATATGTTTGTGGCCGTTATAGGAAAAAGGTTAATAATTGCTGCTTTAGACTAAGCATTTATGCCTGCACCAGTATTTTATGAGAAGAAAGAACATACAGAAAATATAGACATAAAAGTTACAGAAATTAAAAATACCAAAAATGAGTGATGTATATGTGTGAATCAATAGGTTCCAGTCTCAGCACTATTGCTACACTGGATCAGTGCAGTGCTGGTATTCTGACTGGGCCCTCTAAAATTTTTATCACAAACAAAATAAAATCACAATTTAAAAAAATATACAAATATCACTATGTAACAAATACAAATAACAGGACCCAAAAAGTAATATTGGAAAGAAATATAAACAACAAAGAGGCTGAGAAGTGTACCTTTTTCTTATTTTTTTATTCTTGGCAACTTAGTCTGACTATTACTGCCATTTTCATGTAATAATATATGGGCATTTCGGGCATACTATCTTCAACAAGATGGTTACTTTCTTGTTGAAGCTCTCTTGGGAGTTTTTGTGGCAACTAATATATCATGTTCTAAGTGATTATAATTCACTTCACCTATGTTATTCAGCTACACTACATTACATTAACTGTCACGTTAATTTACACATTATAGGGCTAAATAACTAAGTATATGAATTAAAATAAAAATCACAACATGACAGATCTAGATCCCGCCATAACCTTGAGGTGTACCTATTAGAGGCCTAAAATAATATACTTAAATTCAACATGGATTAATTTGAATCCTCAAAGAGAATGAATTAAATAAATGTAAACTATATAACTCAAATTGTTTATTGAATTACCTATTTATTGAGTTTATGATTAAAATAGTTTTATTATGATGCATACATGAAATAATTGTAATATGTAATGCTGTGTTTTTCCTTGTTGGAGTACTTGTTATATTCCAAGGTTAACATCATCCTGTTTAGATTAATAATGTACATGTATTTTTTTTAAATCAAAACTACATACACCAAAAGAGACAAAATGTATAAAGATAAAATAGATTTGGTCTTATATTATAAAAATAAAGTTATAATAAATGTAAATAGAACAAAAATCTGAAGCAATGATAGAGTGAAGATATTGTACTGGCTCTAAAATCTTCAGATGTGGTTCAATTTGAGCAGTAGATCCCTATTCTGTGCAACAGTTTCCAGGGTCCAGACAGCAATAAAGATAGCCGACCTCTGGTAGGAAATGGCACCTCAATAAGAAAATATTATGTTATGTTATAATGCTATTGGTAGGTCATTTCTTAATGCCTGTCTGGCTAGCTACCACAAAAATTTAAAGTTGTAGTGTAATAAATATCCTTCAACTATAATTAATAATGTATTTATGAATTTAAATAAAACACATGTTTATTATTTTGACAAAAGAAGCTTTAACTTTCAATGTCATTTTGATTTTGAAGCGATGATACCTCAGTGGTAGTGTGTACAACTTTGTGTCAAGGGATGTGACTTAGAATCCAATCATCTACAATGAGCTTGAACTTTTGGCGAAGGAAAACATAGTGAGGATACCATAGCATGGTAGTAGGGCTTATTCTGATACCCGCCTGGCTAGCTACCACCCTCAAGTTGAAAATTTGCTGCCAAATACCAATAGGTGTGTTCTGGCAGTCTCACTTGAGAGCCAGTTCCTCCAAAGGTTTGTGTCTACCAACTTGGGCCATATTGTCACTTAAGATCAGGTGAGATTATGGCCATAATGCTAAACCTTAATTATAAAAAAAAATTAGATATACAAAAAATGTTGCTAGTAATAAAATAATGTATATGAGTATATATACAAGTACTACAATCATGGTGGTAGCCATTATTCTAATCCCACATATCTCTGTCAGTCCCCATGACTGAGATAATTAATAATTGCTTTTCCCTGCAGTAAAAAAATTTTTAGTATATTGCCCTCCTGGCTAAGCCTTTTAAGCATAATCTCCGATATAAAGCAACAATGGTAGACATATCTATCAGAGAGACTGGGTCACAAGTGCAACTGCCAGATCATATCTGTACATATTCGATGGCAGACTTTCACCTGCTATGATAGCTAGCCAAATGGGTATTAGAAAAGCCCTACCACCCTGCTATGGTTTCATCACAATGTTTTCCTTCACTTTAAGCTAGGTCTCATGGTAGGGATTCATACATACAACCAGATGATTCATCATCACTTTTGGAATTTTCTGTTCTTTTGACGAACATTTACTGCTTTTCAACGAGCTTTGTGACAAGCATATAAAGCACTCAGAATGGTCAATAAGCCCAAAGAAGGCACAGTATCTGAACCTTAGTTTCATCAGATCTAAAGAAATATAGTAGGGGTGGTAAAGCCTTTTTGCTGTTGGAGACATCTGATTGCATGTGTTAGTACTATGTGAATATCAATTGAAGGTTAAACATTCCAGAAGTTGTTTCCATAGAACACGCAGTCACATCATTATTTTCCCTATAATTATAAAGAACTTTCAATAGTTATAATGGATTTTTTAATTAAAATTTGTTTATCCTTATCACATTTTTGGGTTCAGTAAGTGTAACTATTTCTAGTCTAATGAGACTAAACATATAAATATCCTTAATTTATTAATTTAATATTAACATTTTCTCAATACCGTCCCCTGATATTTCTCGTAATAATAAATAACGTGAGGTGGGTGTACAAATGAAAAATAAGTAAAAAAAATTTTGTTTTTAAATTTCTCCTCTATTCGTTCTTAAACTGCTAATGTGATTCATCTGTATCTGATAATTTTGAACCTGAGTGAGATGTTCTGTGTAATTTTCAACTAACCGTTTTTCATGTCGTTGCAACATATGTCGGTCAAGCTACTTTTTTAAAATATAACAAGCCACGACGACATTACGTGTATTCTGTTTAAACAAATTGAATTTAAAATTATTTCCCGTAAATTTTTCTCAAAAATAAATGAATATAATATAAAATATTTTAATATAAAATATTACCTTAGCTCCGATTTGATTTCCGCATTGACCGGCCTGGATGTGTACGATTTCCCTCATGTTGCTATATTTCGGTTAAAAAATATTTAATAATGATATTACGGTACCGATGCGAACACTACTAGCAAGTTGGTTAACTTTTAAAGAAAGAACACGATTTCTGAAATGCCGTTTAACCGACAAAAAGAACAAGTAGAGACAGTATTGCCAATAGTAAAAAGCTAAAGGCCCGTAACGTACAAATTGTTTCAGTTAAACCAATAATTTGCTTATAAACATACGACTAAATCACTAAATATGTTTAAACTAAAATGAAATATATATTTCAAGGTTTACTGAACATTACAATATTTGAAAACCAGAACAAATATTATATTCATTATATAAGTGATACATGTTCTTTTTTTAAATCTTTACACAAAAGACGATATGCGTACAAGTTTTCGAAGGATCGGCTTGGTAAATGAAATAAGGACTACAATAATTTATCAAAACGAGAACGTATTTAAGCCCTAAAGTTATTTCTTTTTGAGAGCAGTATCGATTTTTTTTCTATTAAAATATCTATAAAACTTCTTTTTATGAATATCCACAAATATATACGAATAAAATGTGTACATGTATATCGGAGATTTTCTTAAAACCCGCTGAAATCGAAGCATAAGTAGCCTGTCGGTCACACCGAGTAGTGTTGCAACAAAATCTTTAATCGATAGAGTTTGGTGCATTGCGTAAGTTTTATAGAAATACATGGTTTTTATGTTTTTCCAACTTATAACAAAGAGCTTTTATACCATAAAGGTCTTGAAATACATGAAATATAAATGAAATAAAGAACCCTTTCTGTTATTATTATCGTATTTCTTTCTGAATATTACTAGTTTTGTTCTCTCCATCATGACGTTACAAACCAGTTAATTTCATATTTAATTAAATATGCTTAAAAACAATGCCTTATGGTGTATATAAATAATTCATGCGTTTATTAATCCTTAAAAGTAACAAGTAACGATATTCATAGCAGAAAATGTAGAACAACAAATCCAAAATATGTTATTAAACCCCGTTAATTTTTACAAAAGATATAGATGTTTTTTCAGTAATAAATTACCATATTAAATAAAATGGTCCTTATTGTAATATACCATGTTTTTTAAAGTATAATTTTAATTAGAAATTATAATTCGCACTCTAATTTATCAATTTCGTTCTGTGTGTTATATGTATGGAACATAAATCACTTGCCAATCAGCCTATATAAAATGGTCTATGGAGCTTGTAGCTAGTTATGATCAATTCATAAACGAATTCTGGTTCTCAAGCCAGTCAATAATAGCATAATATTTCTAACAACATACATTTATTTGACTATGTCAAACACCATCCGAATCGAAATATAGTATAACTTGTAATTAGAATCAAATATAAATTAAGAAAGTATTTATTGAACTTCAATACGAGATCTCATAAATTTAATATCTTAAATATATATCCAACTGTTTATATATTTCTGTATCTGACCAGTATGAGCTGAAACAAATTTAATGTTTCTATGAGTTTAACGTTTTTATGAGTTTAATTTAGAAACTGTATAAAAATGAATTAGATTAAAAGTAGTCTCTTGTCAGAAAAATTACTATCGGAATATTAATGGAAAAGGGGCCATTCGAGTATTACGTAACGCAATTTGGTGGAGGGGGCATCTTGTAATACGTTACGATGCGCTATGAGGGCAGAAGGGGGTTCGAACAACGCGTAACCAAAACATTTTGAAGTGAAACTTCTTTAAAAGCGTCATTTGAAACTCGATGAAACGAAAAAGCGAGTCCATAGATACACAAACACGTAAATGTATAGGATTGAGCCGGCGAGAGAATGAGATAGAACACATTACAAGTTCTCGATCTCCTCTTTGTGCGATGCTTAGTAGCGTCCCCACTATCGTTTACTAAGCATTGTCCATAAGTATTTTTAATCAGGGACTTTTCAGAAGTTTCACTTTATTTGTAAAGGTTAACATTAAAAAGTTATTTATATTAAGAGTTTATTAATAAAAAACGGTAAAACATAATTATAACTGTTAGGAAAAAATGCTCCCTTGGGTGTTACGTAACGTATGAGAAGGAGGGGGGACAGAAAAATATTATGGCGCGTTACGTATGGGGAGGGAGTGTCAAAAATCTTGAAATGTTGCGTTACGTAATATTTGAACGGACCCAATTTAGGTCGATCTCTGGAAGAGGTTAGAAAATAATTGAATCTCATGAACATCGAGAAAATCGTCGAATTTTGAACTGTTTTTAAATATGTGCATTTCGTGTGCAAAAAAATAATCACTTCAAGAAAAACCTGCGCGCGTAACGTCTTTCACACACATCACGAATGAATGAAACGAATGCCCCAACGGATTTTCGCGCGGTCTGTCGAATGTGATAATCTTTTCATGGTCATTATCTAATTCATGAATAGCGTTATCATATTTTCAATCGCTTTTGCCCAACACTCGTGAATATCGCACGGGACGATCCAGTATCGAAAGCATTAATTAAACGAAGATAATTATTTAAATAGACGTTACATGATCCGATTGGACAGCATATTAAATCATAATCAAGAAGATCATGTTTATGCGCGTTCTATCGAATATAAGGGTCGTCGAGAAGAGGGAATAACTTTAAACATTAATTTAAATCAAGTACGAATGAAACTATTCAATAATGCGAAGATTTACTAGTGATCGTAGCCGACCACACTTTTGTGTGTGGCATCGATTCTAAATACCTCATCCATTGAACTCAACCATGGAAATTGTAGAATTACAGTAATACTAAACAGTATAATATCATAAACACAAAATTGAAACTACTGTTTAACGTTGCATATGAGATAAATAAAAATAAAAGGTACAAACTTGACAGATTTTAGCGCCATTTTGTATATGTGTAAATTATACTATTTTTTATAAGTTAGAGTTGCCAATAATATAATTACAAATTGTCTAACGGTTAAGAATAAAATTAGGAAACAAATGTAATTAGCTATTACGTAATAGAGGTATGTACCGGGGAATCCCGGGAGCAGTTATTTAAATAATAAAACAATTGGCTAAAACATTACTTTTTAATTTTTTAACACCTGGAATACATTTAATAAAATATACTTAAAAGAAAAACAATCTAAAAAAATCTTTATAAAAACGAGACATTACAAATGGGGTTAAGCTTTATCAAAGCAAAATTAACATTTTCTTAGCGTGATCTTATCTGGCAACAAAGAAATGGGTTTAGTTATCATCAATCTCCTGATCTTCTTGTTCATCCACGAATTCTTGATCCTCGTCTGTGGTAGCCTCTTGGTACTGCTGGTATTCGCAGATCAGATCATTCATGTTACTCTCCGCCTCGGTGAACTCCATCTCGTCCATACCCTCGCCGGTGTACCAGTGCAAGAAAGCCTTGCGCCTGAACATAGCGGTGAACTGCTCCGAGATGCGCTTGAACAGCTCCTGGATAGCGGTCGAGTTGCCGATGAAGGTGGCCGCCATTTTCAACCCACGAGGCGGGATGTCACAAACAGCAGTCTTGACGTTATTCGGGATCCATTCTACGAAGAAGGTAGAGTTCTTGCTCTGGATGTTCATCATCTGCTCGTCGACTTCCTTCATGGACATGTGGCCGCGGAAGATGGCGGCGACGGTGAGGTAGCGGCCGTGGCGCGGGTCGCACGCGGCCATCATGTTCTTGGCGTCGAACATTTGCTTCGTGAGCTCGGGAACAGTCAGTGTTCGGTACTGCTGACTGCCGCGGGATGTGAGGGGAGCGAAACCGGGCATGAAGAAATGCAGACGCGGGAATGGCACCATGTTCACAGCAAGCTTGCGGAGATCCGCATTGAGCTGACCAGGGAACCTAAGGCAGGTAGTAACGCCGGACATGGTCAGCGACACTAAATGGTTCAAATCGCCATACGTAGGTGTAGAAAGTTTAAGTGTACGGAAGCAGATGTCATAAAGAGCCTCGTTATCAATGCAAAAAGTTTCATCTGTGTTTTCTACTAACTGATGGACCGAGAGTGTTGCATTGTATGGTTCCACTACAGTATCCGACACTTTGGGTGATGGTACAACTGAGTATGTGTTCATGATTCTATCAGGGAATTCTTCCCTTATTTTGGAGATGAGAAGAGTGCCCATGCCGGAGCCGGTACCACCTCCAAGGGAGTGTGTGAGCTGGAATCCTTGTATACAATCGCAAGACTCTGCCTCCTTGCGGACTACATCAAGAACTGAGTCGACGAGCTCAGCACCTTCTGTGTAATGTCCTTTGGCCCAGTTGTTACCAGCACCGGATTGTCCAAAAACGAAGTTGTCAGGGCGGAAGATTTGCCCGAAAGGACCTGAACGGACAGAGTCCATAGTGCCTGGTTCGAGATCAACAAGAACTGCACGAGGCACATATGCGCCACCAGATGCTGCCTTGTAGTAAACATCAATACGTTCCAACTGTAAGTCAGAATCACCACGGTAGATGCCAGTGGGGTCGATACCATGCTCATCAGAAATGATTTCCCAAAACTGTAACAATTGGAATGAATAACAGTTTTAACATTTAATTTTTTTTAGATATACAATACGATTTCAAAAGACATTTTTGCATTTAAGATATATATATTTATAACGAAAATAACAGAAATAACATGTAAAAATCTACTCTTCAAGGTACTTGGTTTCTTCGGGACTGGCTTGTATTTAAGTTATTAGTTTCTAATTTAATCCTATACAATATATGTGGTGACATTTTACATGATGTAGTGCAGAAGTCTATAAATAATAACCGTAACAATACATTTTTGAGTTACCATGAAAACTAATTGGTTTGAAATTTTCAAGATAAGTGTATAATTTGTCAAGGTACTGGAACAATTGTATATTCATAGTAGTTGTATCCATGACCTAGTACATGTGAAGCTTATATTTATTGAAAATTTTTGTCAGTTTATGTAACTTTTGTCAATGCAGCTTTTCTGCTATTGGTGGTAGCATTTTTTAATATTTTTTTTACCAGTTGTTCCTAAGATTAGCACACTCAAAGAAACTTTTGTTTTATAATATAATATGCATTTCACCGATTCAAGAGTTCCAGATATTATTTAAGAATTGTATTATTTGAACATTTGTTAATTAAAAATATTAATTTTATTTAGGAATCTTATAAGATAATTTATAGGCTGTTTTGGTATCCCATCCCACAGGGTCATTCAAATTACTGTATTCGAAGTATTGACTTAGGATATTGATAACACTTACTTATACAATTGCAACATAACATATAACATATGCAATCTAAAAAGTATTTTAAAACATGATCTAAATGATCAGTTATCACCATGTCCAATTTTATATAAGTTTGTCAAATAGTTTAACGAGTGATGCACATACAAGATAGCAGACGGACAATATATTACAGATACATATTTTTGATCTGTAAACTAAAACAAAGCACACTTCAAATGTAACTTAAAAAATGATCTACATATTGATTTGATTCAATTGCAGTATTGTTATATGTATTAATAAATTTAAGATAACATTAATATCGGTGGTTAAAATTTATTTAATTATGAAAAGATTATAATTTCTTTATATGCTTAGTAAGTACTGGAATTTAACATAAAATCATTTATATCCTTTGATAGTTAAAGTAAAGTTAGAATTTTAAGCGATGATAGCTCATTGGTAGTGTGTACTACTTTGCATTAAGGGACGTTAGTTCGAATCCAACCATCTACAATGAGCTTGAGCTTTCGGTGGAGGAAGACATTGAGAGGAATACTTAGCATGGTGGTAGGGCTTTTTCTGATGCCGTCCTGGCTAGATATCACCCTTAAGTTGAAAATCTGGCCCCAAATACCAATAGGTGTGTTCCGGCAGTTGCACTTGAGAGTCAGTTTTTCCACAGGTTTAGCGTGTCTACCAACTTGGGACGTATAGTCACTTAAGATCAGATGAGATTATGACCATAACCCTAAACCATAACTATATAAAAAAAAGAATTAAATTAGAGTAGTTCCCATTGTTATTACATTTATGTGTTGTAAACGGATCTATTTCTCTCACTTATTTTGATACTCATTTAAAACGTAAAATTTCGCCAAGATAAAAAAATATCAGATTATAGAGTGTCTTTGTTTAATCTCTGTCTCACTAGCAACCACCCTCATGTTGAAAATCTGCCACCAAATACTAATAGGTGTGTTCCAGCAGTTGCATTTGAGAGCCAGTCCCTCTACAGGTTTAGAGTGTTGACCTTCTGGGGCCATATCATTACAGGTGAGATTGTGGCCATTATGCTAAACATATGTATAACCTATGTAAAAAAAAAGATTAAAACTTTTGAGACCGTAACTAACTTGTCATATTACATTTTAATAGGCTAAAAGACTGAGTGCTGACAAAACATTGTTATGAATCAGTTTTATGTGTTCCTACACCCAGCTTACCAGCACACATGGATTGCTACTTACCGAGGTTCATTCAGATGCATACCATGGTTTAATAGAAACATATGGTGTTCATGTTTAAATTAAAATGTATCTGAATTTCAATTGTTTATTCTTAGCTATAGAATGCATAACTACCCACCAAGTGCCAGAACATTATATATACTATTAATTATCGAGTAAGATCACTCAGTTGTAGTGAACACGGTCAACATATTAATGGATGTGGGTTCAAATCCCCTTTATGAACTTGAACTTTTGGTGATAGAAGACATTATGATGTAACCATAAGACAGACATAAGATATTTTCTAACACTCGCCTAGTTAGCTACCACTGTCAAGTTCAAAATCGGTTGACAAATACCTACAGGTTTGCCCCAGCAGTTACACTTGAGAGCCAGTTCTTTCACTGGGCTTAGCAAGTCCACTATCTTGAGCCACATAATCATTTCAATCCGGGGAGATTGTGGTCAAACTTTACTACAAAGGGTTGAAAAAATATAACATTGCCTCTTATTATGAAATATGTGAGGTAGTTATAATACGTAATGAACATTTATATCTATACTTCTCCTCTATGAGCTCGTAAGCTAATCATGTAATTGGGATTAAAAGTTTATTAAGTTGTGTGTACATGACAATTTTAGGGCCAAAATACAATCCATAACGTATTTCGTGACTGCGCAATATATAGGATAATAGTTTTTTTTTTTATCAATCCACGACGAAATAAAACGTATTCTCTTTGAACACTTTACAGTTACTAACGCTGTCAATAAATATTATTATGCGTAAAAATTAATTAAAACAAAAGAATAAAATATTTTTTTGAATAGGTATATTTACCTTAGCTCCGATCTGATTTCCGCATTGACCGGCTTGAATATGCACGATTTCCCTCATTTTGCTATATTTAATTTTTTTTTTATAAAATAACGATATTTATGTACTGAGCGAACGTGTATAGCGAGTAAGTTAACTTTCAAAAGATCAGAATTTCTAAAACACCGCCTAACCGACAAAAAAGAATTAAGCAATGTTAGTGTTGCCAATACTAAAAAGTATATAAATGGTACTAAGAAACATGTGAGGAAACATATTTATAAAAAAAAATTGAGCTAGATTTAATATATAATTAAAAGATCACTAATTATGATACGATTCGTGAACTGAAACGAATGTTTTTCTCATTGGAAAAGATTCAATATTCCTATATATTTTTCAAGAATCTGTTTCGTAAGCAAAATAATAATAAGCTAGAACTGGTTAGCTTATGTAAGCCGTAATCTTTTGATAATAGATTTTCATTCGCATTTTAATGATATGATTTTCTGCTTCGTCCTCATTTGTAATAATCGTCTGCGAAAGTTATTTTTATTATAGTTGTCTAAAATAAATCGTCGTTATTGTTAAATAATTAATAAGATCCGCAGAAAATAAAGTAAAAGAAGTTTCTACGTCACACCGAGTAGTGCTGTAGCAGAATCTTTAATCGATAAAATTTGGTGCATTGCTACATTTTGCGCAATTTTTACAAAACCATTAATTATTTTCTAACATCTTCTTGCTTTACGTCGAGCGGACAACGTGAGAGTCGTTTGAGACTCATCGGATACGAAGTACCGTCGAGTACCCATTAAAATATATACCCGGCATCAGTATTGCCCCAATTAACCAGAGAATATAGATTTTGCAAGGCAGCGTTCATAAGCGAAGCGTTGAGGTGGGTGCTACTATCACTTCACGCAAAATAACTGATTTTTTAAACTTAAAATGTCTCTATTTACCATATATTGCACTTATAAAATAATATTATTTTCTTGATACGTGATCAATAAAAAACATCATTTTAACAACAAATAATATTTTGGTATCATTTTTGTTATTTAAACTGGTTAAAAAACTGTTTAAAAAGTTCTGTCTTGGACGTCCGTGTGTCTGCATGTGCGGATCCTGTGTATTATCACGATAACGACTGAAATACCGTACCAATCGAATCTTTTTTTTCTTACGCTTCAGAATAATTAGGAATAGAACCTTACTTTAGAACATACTTAGAACATTACTTAGCATGGTCTGTTTCGACGTGGTTTTATTATAATTAAATAAAACAAAAAAAAATATGAGATTATGAGGCGTGCACTTTTGGATTTTCTTATTTCATAATATTTTGTGTGCTTTTGTAGACAAAGCAGGCAATTTCAGTCAAAGTTTAGTTTATATAAAAGAGTATTTTATTCAATTACAATGCAAGTTTTCTAAAATTTCATGTAAAGAATGACATGGATAAGTAATTTTTTTTTATGGCCCAAGTGGCAAACGAGGAAGCATTTCACCTGGTGATAAGTCATCACCGCCGCCCATTGACGCCCACAACACTAGAGGAATGGCAGGTACATTGCCGGCCTTTATAGGAGGGACTAGCTCTAAAGTGCAACTTCCGGAACACACCTAATGGTGTTTAGCGGCAGATTTTCAATTTGAGGGTGGTAGCTAGCTAGCTTTTAGGTGGTTGTAATCGAACTCACTTCCCATACATACGGAGTTCCTACACGCTGTCACTGAGCTATCATAGCTTCAATTGTTGCTTTTGTTTATTATTATTAAAAATTTAATGTACATAACTAAATAATATTTTCATATATTAACGTACGATAGACAAGCTACATTTTTGCCATTAACTTGTTCAATACGGCTTGTTTTATGATAATGATTTTAATGTAAACATATTTTAGTATATATATGAACTTATGCAATCATAATTGAATTTTTCTATTATTATTTTATGATGCTGTGAGCAAATATTTTATATAGTACACCGAGTATACTGGGACCGATTGTTGTAGAATAAAAAAAAATGAAATATTTAATTAAATTTAAATATCACGCTTGGTCGTAAAAACCTTTTTTATATTTAGTTTTCGTCCTAAAAGAAGTATTTATTTCAATTCTATAAGACTGGTATTTTTTTAAGATATGGCGATGTGAGGTTATAATTACATTAATTCTTATTCTACTTTTTCTTGAGCATACTTGTGAATCCTGGAGACCAATAAAAATAAGTACACCGTTCTATGAATTTCGGGTCTTTCTATAATACTGTATTAGCGCTATTTTTTTTTAAAATAATTCTTTAATACATTTCGTTAAGACATTGTTTATTTAAAACACACGAAATACCTATTTCTTCTTACATCTATACTCCACACACAAGACGCGCCCAACATGAAACAGTCCATATAAAGTAAGCCGTGCTGTTGACTCAGTGCATACAATTATCATACCGGCCATCTGTTCGATTCTTACCATGTACGGACAAATGTTGCCAGACGTCTCGATTTGGGGTGAACGTATCGATTTTCAGAGGACTTCGAACTTATTCATAAACATCTAACTATCAGTCTAAACAATAATAACACACATTATATCCACGAATATTAACGGTGCATGGTACAAAAAGATTTAATCCGTCCTATCGGTTATCAGAATGAAAAAGTGTTGTTTATCAACCAATCATCTATATCTGGCAACTCTAGTGTAGACGTACTTTTGTTTGTACTGTAAATTTCTCCCGCACTGCGTCACGAGACAAGCGACGCGTCGCCGCAGCCAATTTTAATAGTCTGGCGAATATATTGCATATTTAATATCCATTACCGCTTTTCCAATAAGATTTTATTATCGCACTGTAAAGTTATAAGTATATTTAGGCGCGGATACAGCCTTCAGAAAAGGTTGTGGTCACAACCACACCGAAATCGGGTGCAAAAGTGCGGGTCGGAGTATGCACTTGCTTATGATTGATATAGTGCATTTCTGCAATGGAGATGTTTATAAAATATACAGGCGTGTGTAAAACTGTAGGGCAAACACTAACCTTGAAGGGTGGGACGTCACACACTAGAAGAATTGCGAAGGCTGTCTCTGGTCTTTGGCAGCATGCGAGTTTGAAATGTTACTAATAAAACTGCACCAATTTGTTTTTTTTTTTTCATTTTAGTCCGGGTAATGTGTTTGCGCGTTACGACGAGGAAGTCCGTAAAGACCGGGATTTTAAACACCACGTTCATTAAAAAAAAGGGTGTGCCGTCACAAATGAGCATCCGTGATCATTACAGTCCAAAACCCACGAAGACGTTCGAATGAGGGTATCAGAGGTTTTCTTTGTCATGTCGATTTGTAAGCCTCTGGGTGCCTAATCGTGATTAAACGAATCAATATGTCAGCTTTACCACCATGTGTAAAATGGTTACGACCTAATCATCTATAGAGACCTTAGCTAAGTTTTCTATAAAACATTTCTAATCTAAAGAAGAAACAAAAAAATAGTGGTGTGATGTGAGATACCCGATAGGAACGAAGCTTCTTATTATAAAAATATTAATTTCAAATTCTATTCGAGGTATAAAGAAAATAATTATTCGGCTATACATGTTTTTTTTTCTTTTTTTATCCCTAAAAAACTGCTTTACATAATAATCTTTACACCTTTATTTTGTTTACGATGGTTTAGAAAAATATATAATAATAACAGTCATCACGTAGACTATACATTAGACACTGTATAGCTATCATACATAGACTATGCATTAAAATCTTATGCTAACGTTACGGACGTTTTTTGCCGGCTAGAGCACTGCTCCGCGACGCACCATAAGGGACTTCGTTCCAGTAGATGTATAAGGTGGCAGATGTCAAAGCGGATATGATATTTTATATCTCTTGTCATCCCACCATTTTTTTTGCTTATCTTTACGTTAACATTTTTTTTTAAATAACTTGGTTAGGGGCGCTGATATAATATGGTCGTCGCAAACCATTCATACATAAGTCGCATTACTAACGACCTCGTAAAACTTTAAATATTACGCTTAATTAATGAGAAGCATCGACGTATATTAGTGTCAGTAGATATGCTGGAAGGATTAATATTTCTTCGTTTCCTCTTATAAGTAAAATAAAGAAGAAAATATAAATCCGTTTAAGAGATTCCGTTTTTAGTACAGTTAAGCAATAAAACATTCCCAGCAATGTACACAGATCTTTGACTTATCTTACGACATCATATAACGACTGGCATATGAATCGAACATATGTATATAGTTTCGCAAACCATCCTCCGTGTGAGTCATTACTTATACGTACCTATACTAGGGTTGAAAATAACCCATCTATCGATAGTAAATAATTATTCTACCATAATTTCTACATCAAGAAATGACTTCACTCCTCTTTAATTTGACATATTCAGAGTTCTTTTTTCAAACGAAGCTTAAATATTTAATTACTTGTTGGTCCAGCAGACGTTTCCATTGTTTCCGTTGCCAATAACTCTATTTTGACGCCTCCTAGTCAGTACAACTATAATTTACTTCAGTATTAAATAAAAAAAAGATCTATTATTATGGTATTCTATTATGATATACTAATATTATAAACGGGAAAGTTAGTTTGTTTGTTTGTTACACTTTCACGCCTAAAACGCTGAATAGGTTATGAATAATTTTAGTATAGAGATAGATGGGACTCTGGGGTATAGTGATATGCTACTTTTCCTCGCGAAAATCTCATTGGAAGTGGGGTAACTTTGCATGAAACTTTTTTTGCATCATCCGATTTGTTTGGCAAAATGAATACTAAAGGGAGTGCACGTAAAATGTATTGGTTTATAAATTTAATTATTAGTCTGTATATATGATGATAGAGCTTTCACTGTTACTGTATAATTTAATTTTGATAATTTCTACATTACAGAGATATAAAAGTAATTAAGATGATGATTACAAGGCGATAAACAGAAATAAATAAATAAATATCTCTATTTAGGTAAATAAGACCATTGATAAACCCGCTCGTAGATATACAAGAAGAATAAACAGATTGACTCGACCATTATTAAAATACAAAGCTGACAAATATGTAGAATTTGTATCATCGGTAGTAAAAAGAGTCGATAGATAGATTTTTGGAACCAGCTGTTAAGGCATCTAACTAAAAAGTGCTTGACGGTCGAATGATGACGGTCACACGAATTCAGGGCTTTTCCTCGCCTCAAATGTGCCTAAAACCTTTTTTAAGTTCGATAATAAACGTCATTAAATATTAAAAACCGATAACAACTACCACATCCCTATTGCCAAGTTGCGTACTTTCTCGTGTTCCGTACAACTTACGTATAAGGTTCGAGAGTTACATCACCAATTCTTATCTCGCGAAAAAAAAAATACACCACATTGCAAATTGACATACAAATATGGTCAACCACGTATAAGTTATTTCATTATATATGGTAGTGAAAACTTTGTTAAAACTGTACCGTTTATTGATCCATATAATATTAGGTATTCAATTGGCTATAGAGTTTAACCTTTTTTAATTTAACAAAATTGTTAGATAAGGTTTTGCCGACATTTTAATGTGACATATCGTATATTTTTATTTCAATAAATGAACCTACGTTATTTAATCTATATTATGTAATATTGTTGATAATTTTTTTTTTTTAATTTTGCGCAGCATAGAGACTCTAATGCACCTGGTGTTAAGTACAGTACAATCCAGAACAGCGGTGACTGACAATGATCCAAAATTGACAATCAGTCACCGCTGCCATATTGGCCTGCTTAGATACCTTTTCACGGCTCTTTTGAAGGGCCATATGTCATAGGGGGGTGGGAACACGCTGACCGGAAGACGGTTCCACAGCTCCACGTTACGATAAAAATATGTACCAGCAAACTTTTTAGTTCGCTGTACTTTTTATGTTAATTAGTACTTTGTATATGTTTTTATTTAATAGTTTATTGGTTTAACGTTATGTCTAGAACTTCACATGATGTTTAGTGATATGGACCAAGATAGTATACACAATAAACCTAGGTTTCTGGCTTCTGGTGCACCTGTCGGAACCCGCCTATAGGTGTTTGACGACAGATTTTTAATTTCAGAGTGGTATCTAGACTAGAAGTGTGTTCGTTGTCGCGGGTCTCTGGCAACACGGGAGTTTGAAGTGTCGCCGTGGTGCGTTGGAATGGGTAGTGTTGCGTGATTATCACCCAACGTGTCGCCACATTCCTCTCTCGCTTTGGCCTAAGTCTGAATAATGCATTTGGGCATTACAATGGGGCAGTTCTTTTTTTTTATACTTAAGGTTTAGCGTTATGGCCATAATCTCACCTGATCTTAAGTGACGATACGGCCCTAGTTGGTAGACACGCTAAACCTTTGGAAGAACTGGCTCTCAAGTGCAGCTGCCGGAACACACCTATTGGTATTTGGCGGCAGATTTTCAACTTGAGGGTGGTAGCTAGCCAGTCGGGCCTCAGAATAAGCCCTACCACCATGCTAAGGTTTCCTCACGATGTTCTCCTTCACCGCAAGCTCAAGCTCATTGTAGGTGCTTGGGTTCGAACCCACGTCCCTTGACACGAATTCGCGAACACTACCACTGAGCTATCATCGCTACAAAATGTTCGTTTGTTTGTAAAAAAATTGTATTGTTTATGTAATGTATATATTGAAACTATATTCAAATTTGTAAAGTGCGCTGCTTGAACTGATTTGAATATTCGGTGCTACGGATGTATGGTACTTTTGTGATCAATGAAAATTATATATAGGTATTCCTATTTTTTCTATTCTGGCTATTTTTCTTTTTGTCCAGGGCGCCCTAATCGCTAGAAATTACCCCGACAGTGGTCGAGGTTTGATCGATCGACGTACCCTGTTTAGTTTAAATAATTATTTACTTCAATAACGTCTAACTATACAGTCGAGGCTGGTTCGACACCCACGCTTGTCACGGGTTAACGTAGGTGTAGGTGCTCGTGTGAAAGTGCCTTGTGGAGCTAAATTATATCCGCTGTAGGCCTCACAAGGCTTAGTCAATTCGGTGACGTTTTTCGCCCACATGCTGTAAATAAATTTAACGATTTTTTCCTTTATTTTGTTTAGGGGCCTTTAACAGTAGTTATTTTAGCCTTCTCGTAATCTAATAATGCTTTAATCTAACTCTTTCGCACATCCTCTTTGATAGAATCACCTTTTATTGATTTCATATAACAATTTAGCTTCCTCACTCGAAGGATTTACTAAAACGCTATGAAACACTGGTATTAAATTCGATAATCAGTTAACACGTATTTAAAATCGTAAAATGTGGATGCTAAATCGATATGCAGTTAGTACATTTTACGAAAAAAAAAAAACAAAAACAAGAATACCGAGCTAATCGGTCAACCAAGTAACATAAATATAATGTTATCTGTTACAAATATAGCTATTCTAATCATCTTCAAATTTCTAAAAATAAGCGTATGTGTGTATAAATATAAAATAATCTTATACAAATATTAATTTCTAATAATCTTCAAAGATATAGAAAGACGTGTATATATTACGTAAACTAGCTCTGCCCGCGACTTCCTTCACATGAAGCTAAATATTATTTCATAATGCATTTGCATTGTGGTAGGGCTTTTTTCAGTGCAGCCCTCAAGTTGAAAATCTGCCGAGGAATACCAATACGTGTGTTCCGGCAGTTGCACTTGAGAGCTAGTCCTTCCTATAAAGGCCAGCAACGCACCTGCGATTTCTCTGGTGTTGTGGGTGGTCCATGGGTGGCGTTGATCACTTCCGTCAGGTGACACGCTTGCCGCCTATTTCATTAAACAAATGTTACCTAAAGCCTTCCGCAAAGGTTTCTCTATCAAATACAAAAGAATCTTTGAAGTCCTACAGCTACTTTCTTAGATTAGCGGGCTCAAAGAAACCTTTCCACTAAAGTTACATACATACATACATAATATCACGCTTCTCTCCCATAAGGGTAGGCAGAGACCACATCCTTCCACATACTACGATCCTGACATACATCTTTCGCTTCTACTCTCTTAAGCACCTTCATACATGCTCTTCGGTTACGGGTGCTTTTGACCTGGCCTTTCTCCAGAACGTCCTCGATCTGGTTAAGATATGTTCGTCTACGTCGACCCTTACCAGCTTGCCCAATCACACTCGCCTTGTAAATTGTTTCGTCAATCTTCTTTCATCCATCCTCTCTAAATGTCCATACCAATTAAGCATCCCTTTCTCTATCTTTGTCACTACATCCTCTACCACACCACAACGTTCCCTTATCACACTATACCTTACTTTATCTATCATTCTAATGCCAGCTATACTTCTTAGACTTCTCATCTCCTAAGTTATCTTTTACAAACATAACTATGTTAATTACCTTTAAGTAGCAAAGTTCACTATACGTTTTCTTCATTGGATAATGGTTGGCTGAATATATAAATGGATGCACTGTGCATTTCTGCATTTAATTGACTAATTGGGTCATTTATAGGCGGCCATTTTGAAATGGTAAATCGTTGTAGGGATGCGCCTGTACAGTTTAAAAATAACTTTTTTATACTCTGCAATATGAATATAATATGTGTATATATGAATTTAGTTGGTAGTATATACGGGCACCGCGTCAAGGTACGTGAGTTCGAATGCACCTACAATGACGTTTAGCTTTGGCTGAAGGAAAAATTGTAATGAAACCATAGCTTGATGGCTTTTTCTAATGCCTATAGGTGTGTTCTGGTAGTTGCACTTGAGATTCGGCAGCTCCACTAGGCTTAGCTATGATAGTTTAATGGTAGTGTGTACGACTTTGTCTCAAGGGACGTGACTTCGAATCCAACCATCTACAATGAGCTTGAGTTTTCGGTGAAGGAAAACATCGTCAGGAAACCATAGCATGATGGTAGTGCTTTTTCTGATGTACGCCTGGCTAGCTACCACCCTCAAATACCTATAGATGAGTTCTGGTAGTTGTACTTTAGAGTCGACACCTCCACTAGGCTTAGTGTGTCAACCATATTGGGCCACATCGTCCCTTAACATGTGAGATTGTGGCCATGACGCTAAAACTTGTTAACTATAAAAAATTGGTTAAACGAATTATAATTATAGCACGTGATCGAACCATTGACATTTCCCAATAAAAACAACATCATAAACCACATTTTAACCTGTGACAAACATGACGTAAGTTGTATTTCTGATGAATTTATGACTGACATCATCCTGTTATCAGCTGACCAGTTTACGTGGCTCCCTTCCTTCGCCGTTTATGACGTACTCGAAGTGTACATAACGGGACACGGTACGGCTCAACGTGCTTGGACGAGTAAGTGCATTTCTATATATAGAACGTACGAGAATGATGTCAGGTGAAGTGCTCCGGTACATTATTACCGAGCTGTTTGTTTCGATAGGTTTATGTATATGCCATTAGTAAAATGAGGTTTTAACGAGAGATTTTAAAATAGTTTAAATTACTTTACAACCATGTTCTAATGTATGAGAACGTTAAGTTTGCTTTGCCAGACAGACTTCATTTTTTCTCGTTTTTTGTATTGATTTTTTTTTCTTTTCTCACATGGCGTGATAACGTATCTGCCATTGTCTTGTTTAGGAATGATATGTTTAAAGGTAATCATTTTTAAATCTATAAAAAACAGAGTGAGACGTATATGAAAATGAAATTAAATAAAGATCAGTAGGAATGTGATCACTATACAAAAAAACAGGCATAAATTTAGATTTTAATAGTAATATTTTTATATATAAAGCAAGTAATCATGAAGCAAGGAAATAATATTAATAGGTTTTGTATAGAATTGTTCACAAATTAAAAAAAAAATCTTATGTTTTGCAAAAGCTGTTTGAGGTTATAATATTCTTGTCCCTGTTAACATTTCATTACAATTTTAGATAAAAGAGTATTGTTATGGATTACTTAATTTACGTTTAATTCTCTTGAAACTGAATTTACTGGTGAATTCGTTCAAGCCATTTTGATAAATTCAGTGACACGGGATTAGGTATAATGTTATCAACAGATAAAGTCTTTATGGAATTGTTTACTTCTCTGACCTTGATCAGATAAAAGTATTTCGTGGTATCATTATTGTGTCATTCATTTTTATTAATAAATTTTGACGTAATATATTTTAAAAGGAACAGATTATTTGTTTTGCTATTGTGTTGTTTAACTGCAAAATAAGAGTTCGTAGGTCTCGATTTTTAATCGATTTTAACTTTTGTTTAATTTATTAGTTTTAATTAACAAATATATAATAATTTAGTTTTATTTATAAATAGGATTCGTCATTGAAAATATATTTGTTTGTTTTATTTAATTATGTGTCGTCAATTATATTTTAGAATATTCTACGAAGGATTGTACTTAATATATCGGTTTTTATTTACATATCGATTTAAAATTGGTCGTGAATGTAAAACAATCAAACGATCACAAATAAATAAAAATCTTTATTATATACATTAAATTATTGTGGAAAACAATGTGTTTTTTTAATCATAATATAAAACTTCGGTTACTGAAGCTGTCATTTTGTTGTCACGTTTGGCCTTTTTCATCCAAACTTTAATGATATAGTGTCTAGAGTATTTCAGCCTTTTACTATTTATCAGATCTTGCTCTTTACGAGGCTTCTTTGAATCCAAGGAATGTATTTTACAATACAGTATATTTACCGATTCACTTTATGTCATAACCGGGGGTTAAGTTTTGCTATCTGTTATAAAGTTAGAAAGCACGGAAATTTTTAATGTTACTCTAATAAAGTAACAAATTAAAATGGCATGGACTATTTGGAGGAAGACTTTGTCTAATGGTCTTCGATATCCTGCTCTTGCTCCTCGTCGAACTCCGCGTCCTCGTCGGCGGTCGCCTCCTGGTACTGCTGGTACTCGGACACGAGATCGTTCATGTTGCTCTCCGCCTCGGTGAACTCCATCTCGTCCATACCCTCGCCGGTGTACCAGTGCAAGAAAGCCTTGCGCCTGAACATAGCGGTGAACTGCTCAGAGATGCGCTTGAACAGCTCCTGGATAGCGGTCGAGTTGCCGATGAAGGTGGCAGCCATCTTCAGACCGCGAGGCGGGATGTCGCACACGGCGGTCTTCACGTTGTTAGGGATCCATTCCACGAAGTAGGACGAGTTCTTGTTCTGGATGTTCAGCATCTGCTCGTCGACTTCCTTCATGGACATGCGGCCGCGGAAGATGGCGGCGACGGTGAGGTAGCGGCCGTGGCGCGGGTCGCACGCGGCCATCATGTTCTTGGCGTCGAACATCTGTTGTGTGAGTTCGGGAACGGTGAGAGCGCGGTATTGTCTGCTGCCGCGGGATGTGAGGGGGGCGAATCCTGGCATGAAGAAGTGGAGACGGGGGAAGGGAACCATGTTGACGGCCAGTTTACGAAGATCGGCATTAAGCTGACCGGGGAACCTAAGACAGGTGGTAACGCCAGACATGGTGAGGGAGACTAAGTGGTTGAGATCTCCGTAGGTGGGTGTGGACAGTTTGAGCGTGCGGAAGCAAATGTCGTAGAGGGCCTCGTTGTCGATACAGTAAGTTTCGTCTGTGTTTTCCACGAGCTGGTGCACTGAGAGAGTCGCATTGTAGGGTTCGACGACGGTGTCTGATACTTTGGGCGAGGGGACGACTGAGTATGTGTTCATGATTCTGTCCGGGTACTCTTCACGGATCTTCGAGATGAGGAGTGTACCCATACCGGAGCCAGTACCGCCGCCGAGGGAGTGTGTGAGCTGGAATCCTTGTAGACAATCACATGATTCAGACTCTTTTCGGACTACGTCGAGGACGGAATCGACGAGTTCAGCGCCTTCTGTGTAATGTCCCTTGGCCCAGTTGTTACCAGCACCGGATTGTCCGAAAACGAAGTTGTCGGGGCGGAAGATCTGTCCGAAAGGTCCGGAACGGACAGAGTCCATGGTGCCGGGCTCGAGGTCGACAAGGATGGCGCGGGGCACGTACTTGCCACCGGATGCTTCATTGTAGTAAACGTTGATGCGCTCGAGCTGCAAATCTGAATCCCCGTGGTACGCGCCGGTGGGGTCTATGCCATGCTCGTCAGAGATGATCTCCCAGAACTGTAACAAAATGAATCCACAGTTAGTCAATCGAGTACAAGCAACAGAATTCAATTATAATACCGGCACGAAAGTTGAACGCGATCTCGATTGGCTTGTATCCGGACACATAAACTTTCCAACGGGTTGTTGCGATGCACCTATAAAGATCACTGTCTGACTTTACGCTGCGAGTACTTCTCCGCATTCAGGTCAAAAACAATGGTGTTCAATCAGCCGTGAAGTAAAGCTAGACAGTCTAATGATATTTTAACGATACTTGTACTTAAGAGGTATGTGTTACACAATACTAAGGCGCCATTGCGACGGCCGACACCCACGGACCGTCCCATATTTGGCCTAACCATCCGTGTAAGTTGGAACTGTTTTTGGCCTGTTCAAATTTGCAATAAATAATTCGTTACCCGCCATATGGTCAATAATGTATTTTAGTAAAATCTTTTATTGTATTTATAGCTGTGTAATTATGATACAGAATGAAATCTATATATTAATACGTGAAGCAAAAACTTTGCATGTCTTGTTACGAAACTGCACGGACGGAGGACTATGAAATTACGCATACTTATAGTTTATATAGAGAAGTTTATATTTTTATTATGCATAAAAATTATATTAAATCGATACGATAAAACATTACACACATTACCGTGCATTTGACAAACCACGTATATATACGCATTTATTTATTGTTAAAGTCTGTGGTCAAATTGAGAATAGATTATATATTAACATTGTTTCTCTATACTGATTGTCAAACATAACTTATACATATTAAGACGAATCTTTGACAACAGAACCTTAATAATGTTCAAACTTATAATTTAAATTCATTATGGTCGAATTTCGTCTAGTAGTATTTATAATTATAAATGATATTATCTGTAATATTTTTATAACACGGGTAATCCGTGTATCCGTCCGATATAAATTGATAAAATGTCAAGTTTGAAATATTAAAGGGTAAGACAGTTCTTAAATGAACTACACGTAAATAAAAATATCTTGAGTGGATAAAAGTTAGAGTCCTCTCGTTAAAGATTTAAACGAAACGTTATACTGTTTTATGATTTAAAATTACAACGTTTTAATTCATATTTTATACTAAGATATATTTTTCCTTTTTGCCAATTTATAGGACTGCACGTTACAGACAGATCATAATGTTTCAAAATTTATTTATCAAAGAAATATAATTTACATATATTCACCAAAAACAAGATCCTAAATAATCATTTTTTCATCTGCGAACCTAACTTGTACGGACACTTAAGTTAAAATGGTATAAAATGCAAATAATGTATCTAAAATATCTATACCTATACCCGAAGTTCAATGACTACCAAAAAAAGTTAAATTTAGTCTTTTTTTAAGACGATGAAGATCAACAAAATAATAAACAAGCACACACGAATGTCAACCAGAATTTATTTCTCTTGAAAATATCACAGGTTTATGATTACAATAAAATATATTATTTTGTAGAATTCTTTTCCAGCGATAATGTATAAAAATGCCTTATTATAGTCTATACATATTCATCTAATTATCTGTGAAGTCCATAAAAAAGTGGATCCATAAAATCAACAATAAATCAATTTTATAATATCGGACGCGCTTACGTAATCGTCCACTGGTGTAAATAAATCCTTGACAGTAATATAAGGCTTTTAGAATGTACAGCGGCGACGACCGAGCTACGGTGATGTCATCTAGCCAGCCAACCAGCCGTGGGTAACAGCGCGTACGCCGATCATACAGCCAGATATGTACATATATGGTAATATGTTGAACGCGAACCTTCGTAGATCTATTCATTAGCGTACCCGTTTCAATACATTTATCTAAAGATGCGCGACCTCCTTTAATGTTTTCTTTTTAATATAACACTCTGACGCTTGCCTATTTTAACTGTAAAATCGTACTACAAAATTTTGGCGGGATTTTAATCTGTCATATTGAAGTTTTTATTTTAATTCATACGTTTATGTAATTTAGTCCTGTTAAGAAATATTGTTGGTATTTTATTTGATGTAGTATGAATATTGTCCATAAATAACTTTGTTATAGGATTATTTTTTTCTACAAAAACTCTTTGTACATACTTAACAAATGAGCCACTATCTTGTTACAATGTTCTGTGATCCTTGCAGATTTGCAAGATATATAACCTTTTTACGCGACATTGACACAATCGTATATAAACTTAGTAGATAGTATTACTAGATAAGGAGAAGAAGACAATATTTAGATATTCGATTTTTCGCGGAATCTTGATGTCGTAGTATTGTTTTTATTTTATTAATTTTAAAAAATACTGTATTAGACTGTATATTCCACAATATAGGTTCCATTTTACTTAGTATGTGCAACATCTGATTTACATTAGAAAAAGTATCATAAAATATGTTTTCTGAGATGTCACAAAAACTCACTGGAAAGTTATAACAAGTCGGCCACCATTTTGTTTACAGCATTGAACTAACAAATAGAGATACAGAACAAGATATCCTAACAACAATCGTAATAATATATTTAAAATTTGTTTATATTTCTCGTTTATTAAAAGTATTTATAGTTTTCATTAACTTAAGATCTTAAAATAGCTACGCTGATAATAATTGGAGGTTTGTACAATTTATATCATTACAAAACTTAGATATTTCTGATTTCTGATTGTGAGCATTACTTTAGAAACACGCTTAAAGTAAAAAATACATCAATTAGAGTAAGGTATTAGCAAGACTTTTAATTACACAAATACTATGAAAGAAATACAAGTTAAAAGGATGGCTCCATCGGATTTTGTTACATATTTTAATATCGCGCAAATTACTCGAAGTATTTGTACCGTTGACATTTTGTAAACCACATACCAATGATTACTGGATACGAATTATCAATATTGTGAAGCTAAGTGTAAATGCTATGTAATACAACAATTAACATTGAAGATAATTACTATAATTAGTCAAGTTCAAACTGATAAGTTGTGAATGTTTTAAGATATAGTCATGGCTTCATTAAAGATATTGACTACTAACCTAATTAATTAAAATGAAAAAATAACTTGATTACCAATAAACCACTTAACCAATTTCGCAATGGCAAATATAACTAAAAGTTGTCAAAATAAAACTTTGAAGGGAGAAATAGATTATGAAAGTTCGTATGAGGTCAGCTCTATAATTTAGTAATATGCAAATTCATATCTAAGATTTTGATACGAAATAAAAGCGATTTTCCAACTTTTTAATCGTTTTGCAAAGGCGGTAAAGTAAAATACGTAAATTAATAAAATTTTAATTGAAATTGTATACAGAAGAATAATACGCTCCAAAGTTGTTAATTCGATTCTCATATGTAGCAATGATTTTTATAACATTACTAGCTTTTACCCGAAGCTTCACTCGCCTTAATATTGATTTCGTCGAATAAATCGAATGACGCAACAAAACGTTCTATACAAAGTTTATCCATCTCTGTACCCTAATTATAATAAGTTTTTCACGAGAAAATCTAGCCTATGACTTTCTTCGAGGTCCTATTTATTTCTAAACCACAATCCATCATTCAGGCGTGAAAGCGTAACAAACAAACAAACTTACTTTCGCATTTATAATATTGGTAAGGATTTTAACATGTACGTATTTTGTACTTGGACTTAACTTTTGTCAGGGTCAGCGGTATTTGTCGATACCGTGGGAGCAGACGACGAATATGTCATACTAAAAATTTTAATGATCACAGAATTATAACTCATTCGCGATTTGTCAATTCAATTATGCTTTTTTCTTTACCACGGAATAGAAATCTAACTATATTTGTAATACAAATCAATAAGTTATTTAATATACAAGATCTATAGCGGTTTATTTGAATTATATTAGAAATAATCATCTCGCATAAGATTATTCATTTAGAAAAATCAGATATGACGTATATATATTTTATTATCTGTATCATCGATAATTAAAAAAAACAATATCAAAATAGCGTTTCGTTTCAAGCGATAACAAAGGTCTCGTTGTTACAGTCGTAGGTACTCTTAAGAGAAATTAAACACACGAGTTTATCTTATCTGCGTCGAGTGAAACGTAGGCCGGGTTCAACGAACCCGCGTTCGCTGGTCGATGTCCATTTATAAATAGATACCATCAGCTCGCTATAACACAGAATTGCGCCGCCATAATTTAGCTCGCGTACCGTTAAACTAGGCTGAAGTATTTAAACGCATTTAATAAAACTTAAATTGCCACGTTTGACGCAGTTTTACATGTTTTTTTTTTAATTATTACAGTGAAGCAAAGGTAAAACAAAACAAAATCCAAACAAATTATTTTTTTGAGAATATAACGAATTATGTTTTGTAAAGGACAAAATATAAAACCTGACATATTATATTCCACGGAGTGCTGGGTTAGTAAGAAAATGGATGAGGGTCGATTGCATGTAACAGAAATTCGAATGTTGAGATGGATTTGTGGTGTTACATGAAAGTGGCGTTAGTGGTAGAGAAATTGAAAGGGTATCGTTTGACTTGGCTTGTCATGTCATAAGAAGAGAGGAAAGAGAGATGGATAGCGTATAAGGAATGATAGGAAGAAAAAGGAGTTAATGAAGAGATGACGGCTGATAGAGATTTATGGAGGAAGAAAAACGGAGACAGGACAAGATGGTAAGGAGGAATCATATTTCATCATTATTGTAATAATTTTGGTCAGTTCATCTGAAAATAATTGCGTTATTTTAACGTCACTTGTTAATAACAGTATATCCTGATCATAACATTGAAAATATATTAGTAGTTATTTACACATAAACTGTTATAAAAAAATGTTGTATATCTGTGAACGTGCGTAAGAAACTGACTTCTTCATATCATATAACCTTTTTCAATAAATTAATATTTTACATACTAAATTTCACCCTCCTATAGCAGTGATAACGAAGTGTATGTCCGTGTATCATCCGAAGTCGTGACGGTAAATTCGTGACGTATTATATAAAATATTTTATTAAATGTTCGCCTATCCTGCACAAAGAGATTTCACTTTAACTAAATATACATTCAAATTTCCCTTAAGTATAAACCGCAGTCTTAGCATAGTCTAACCCTAAAAATATGGTAAATCTAATAAGACGTTATAGTAAGGAAACATAAGATATTATTGAATTATTCAAAACTAGCTGACCCGACAGATGTTATTCTGTCTTATTTATGAATATTGAATTCAAAGTGGTATAATCGATTAAAAACATATTATATAAAGACATAACAATTGATAGTTATGCAAAATTAATATTGTCGTTAAGTTTTTATAAATTTCCTAATGTTCCGCTCAACTTCCTTAATTTTATCTTCGATAAGAACCTCCTCCTGGCAATAATTAACACAATAAAAAAAGAATTAGCGAAATTGTTCGATCCGTTTACGCGTGATGCGATGACCAAGGGAAACAGAGACTCATATATATATTTATAGATAAGTCAGTACATTTTAATTCAGTTCATTATTTGTGTAAAGTATTCAATTCTATATCTCGATTTCTAGAAAAAGGACCAATAGTAAACTCCTCCTTTCTATCTCATTATTACATATTAGTTATTCAATATAAAGGTTATATTTATTTGTCATTTTTTTCTTCGCTAAAAGGTAAGGTACCTTTTTATGTATCTCTGACAACGTGTACCAAAAGTTTCATTAAAATATATAGCTGATGAATGACGAACAATAACAGAAGCTATACGTGGATACCTTCCACTGAGCCGTGCTTACAAAGCTGCCGTAAAGTACGACGGTGAAACGCTGTGGTTACCGCCGCCAGATCCCCGAGCTTTCTCCCGTCCCGTCTGCCGCATTGTTCCGTTAACCGTTCACAGAGCGCTTTCGTACCTCGTTATCCGCTCACTACGAAAGCGGATATGTCCGCTCGGCCGCCTTTCACTTTTTGTCATAAAAATCATCACAATGCCTCCATCAAAAACCCGCGTATTCGCATGTATTGAAAGTCTCTTACACGCTTTCTTAGCTGTAAAACTTCGACACGCTGGCGTTAAGTATTCACTACAGTTTTACGTAGCGATAAATGTGCGATCGATTTAAGAGCGCTGTTATTCGGGTTCGCTGCTTTAATTGTTTCCGTAGAATCCATGTATCTAAGTGTCTATAGATATGATAAGACTGTAATTGACCTCGTTAAGATGAAAACCTCCAAATACCGGAAAAAAATGTTTTGTTCCTTTCGCTTCAAACACCAAAACCTCCATTCTGTATAAGTCGAAAATTTTACAACACGAATTTTTGGCGTCTCCCTTGATGTTCGACTTATAGAGGTTTTACTGTACAATGCAATTTCCTTACGGTCATATATATTTCTTGCATGCTCGTTTGTACTTTAAGATATATGTTGATAAACATTGGACGAAGTGATAACTACGTAATGTTAAATAAACGCATAAAAAGAATTGATAACCAAAGTAGATTATACCTATATATATAATAAAACATTTTTTTTTATATAGGTAAGGTTATGGCCATAATCTCAGCTGATCTTAAGTGACGATACGGCCCAAGATGGTAGACACGCAAAACCTGTGGAGGAACTAGCTCTCAAGTGCAACTGCCGGAACACACCTATTGGTATTTGGTGGCAGATTTTCAACTTTAGGGTGATAGCTAGCCTGTCGGGCATCAGAAAAAGCCCTACCACCATGCTATGGTTTCCTCACGATGTTTTCACCGAAAGCTCAAGCTTATTGTAGGTGGTTGGATTCGAACTCACGTCCCTTGACGCAAAGTCGTACACACTACCACTGAGCTATCATCGCTTCTATATTCATTCATATTATAAAGCGCAAACGTTTGTTTGTCTGAACGCGCTAATCTCAGGAAGTACAAGACTGATACATGTTTATAAAAAAAAAACCATTCTGTATATGATATAGCAATTATTGAGGTAGGCTTTAGGATATGAACATCACGCTACCACCAATAGAACTAAAGATGCATTGAAAAAAATGCGAAAACTCGAACAAAGTCGCGAGCACATCTAGTAATACGTATTATTGTGACGAATGTATGCACTATTTTACTTTTCGTATCGAATAATTCCTTAACCAAGCGTCACAGTGAAACTACAGGGTAAGTATTGATAAAAACTTGATGTAATTGTAACTAATACGATGGATCAACATACAGGAATCTTTCTATCATATAAAACGAAAGAACTCCTTACGGATATAGAACGTTTTTTAATTTATTTATTTATTTAATGCATAGAGACACATATAATATTAACAGATAAACCAAAACGTATTATATGCGACAATTACAATGTTGCCAGTTTAAAGTTACCACTAATATTTCCGCGAGACGTTTGAGCTTTGTCAGACTATCACTGAATATACTTTTGTGCGCGTTTGTTACGCTTTCGCACCTAGATCGCTGAATCGATCACGATCAATTTTGGTATAAAGGTAGATGAGACCCTGGAGACGGTGATAGGTTACCTTTTCTCGCGGAAAACTAACAACAAGTTGGAGGAAACAGAATATTAAACTTTCTGTGAAAATATTGCGACATCCGATTTGTTTGATAAAATCAATATTAAACGCGAGCGAAGCCGCACGTAAAAACTAATAAAACGTGAAAGCATAAATAGATTCGATCGCACAATGAAGTTGTTAAGACACACAATTTCTAATAGAGATTCATATTGCGGCAAACTTTTTATTACACCTTTTAATAACGACTGCATGGTGTCGGAATGATTCATGTACGGTCTAAGAAGAACCATGGCCGTTGTAGTGTGAAGTTAAATACCCCGCGAATTTCATTGTTTAACCGGATTAAACAGACGGTGAAATTATTCGTACCGATAAAAAGCATAGACGTTATGATTAGCAGATGTTGTTTTTTTTTTTTTTTGTTTAATTGACCGTCACGAAAGCATTTGCCAGTGTCAGCTTTTTATTCGTTGGAAAGTCAATTATTTGAATGTGGTTTAGTATCTACACGTGTTCTAGACACATCTATATTTTGTAAACAAATAAATAACGTTCCAGTGTATGTTTATAATGTTAAAATAACAGCTTTTTATTAAATGCATATGAAATTATATTCATTACTTATAAATAGGTAGACAAAAAAAAAACACTTTTAAAATTGTTGTCTGTCTGTCTGTTTGTTCCGGCTAATCTCTGAAACCGCTGGGCCGATTTTATCCGGGTTTTCATTGGCGGATATCTGGTGTTATAAGGAGTGGCTTAAGCTACTTTTATTTAAAAAAAAAATCGTTTCACGCGATGAAGTTGCGGAAACAGCTTATGGGAAAATATGTCTTTTAATTTAGCAGATATGGGTCCGTCTATGTACCAAACTTGGTCGAACCAACGTGGCACTGTGTTGGCTCCTGTTGGCTATTGTTGGCTTGCTTATTTTATGGTGGCCTGTGCACTTCACATAGAGAACAATTATTCTTGTGCCTTATTAGACCTTAGCCCAAGATATCTGTATCACAATACAGTTCAAAGGTTTTTTTTATACTTAAGATTTAGCGTTATGGTCATAATCTCACCTGATCTTAAGTGACGATACGGCCCAAGTTGGTAGACACGCTAAACCTGTGGAGGAACTGGCTCTCAAGTGCAGCTGCCGGAACACACCTATTGGTATTTGGCGGCAGGTTTACAACTTGAGGGTGGTAGCTACCCAGGCGGGCATTAGAAAAAGCCCTACTACCATGCTATAGTTTCCTTACGATGTTTTCCTTCACCGAAAGCTCAAGCTCATTGTAGGTGCTTGGGTTCGAACCCACGTCCCTTGACGCTTTTTATTTAAACGCTTTAATATCTGGAATTACTAGTCAGTTCCGGTTAATTATTTTTGGGTATGTTAACCAGACTAACGAGCGAACGGTGTAGCGTACTCTTCATCCAGCAAAGTTCCCGAGGAACAGGAAAAAGCTGTTAGATCCATGTGAACCAAATCACGGGCGTAGTTTGTATGGATATAAAAGAAAAATATAGAGATAACTTCTGTTAGTGTTCGCTTCTACACTTGAATTGAAAGCGAAAAATGGTAAAAATATCCAAGAATATATCTTAAAACGCAACATTGACGCAGCTCGTATAAATAAATATATGTACGAGAGATGCGGAGTCATGCATCTTATTCCAAAGAAAGAATTCCTGATGAATCACGTCCAGACAGACGGTTCTTATATTTAGAGACCGTGCAAGATGGGGCAGACACTTGAATCGCTTATTTTTTATTCCCAACGCAGTATAAATCCATCTAGAGACGAGTCATAATGGAAACTAAAGCGAATACACTTTCAGTTTTATATCGACTTCTTAAGTTACACTCGGCATTCGCTGCTACTTAATTTGACCTTAAATTTACTTAGCGTGTAGGACCTTTTGGTCATGGAAGGTCTCGTAATGGAGACATATAATTTTGTCAGGGTATTATTTACTTATGAGTTGAAAATTTGTCAAAAAGGATGTGTGTTCAATCTCTCGTAACTAAAAGACACTACCTAAAATTATATTAACGTGTTACAATCTTTGGCCGCATTGTCATTTAAGGTGAGGTAAATCCTATGTCCTTTGTTGTATCTCTTGAAAACGTATATGCAAAATTCTATAACGACAGATTGAGAACTCTGTCATAGAACGACCGCGTCGGTGTAACTTTCGCTAGCTCTATTACGTCTTTCCCGCGTAGTATTATTTTTCTTTTTGCTCGGCTCCCAAAGGCCGTGGCGTGATGTTAAATAGCCTATCGCCTTCCTCAAATATTGGACTGATAGATGCAAATAGAATTTTACAAATCCAACAAGTGATTTTTGAGATTACCGTGTACAAACAAACAAATTCTTCAGCTTTATTATATCACTGCTATTTTACAAATTCGTTTGCGTGAAACTAAAATTTTTTGCCATTTTTTGTCACTTTTTTCAATACAGCTTTGCTCCTATTGGCAATAGCGTGATGTTAAAAGCCCAAAGCCTTCCTCAATGATGTAAAAAAATAGTTTAGATTAAAGAAAATAAAGATTGGCGCGTTTAAACAAACATTTTCGATTTATAGTATTAATAATTATAGGTAAATAAGTGCGGGTATGGACACGGTAGGTAAGTTGGAACGTACCCGTTGTTTTACTGCGATTGACATACCGCCTACGTGATCTTATTTTGAAATTGAATCGAAAAAAAAAAGATACAATTGCTTAATCGGTGCTATTACAGTTTTATTGGTGTACTGATACATAAAAATTGACCTCGATTTAAAACAATTGTCTGCGTATACGATTCGGTATTTCTAATACTTGGATATGTTCCACGCTATGTTACAACTTGACTGCATTTCATAATATGCTCTCTCAATTCCGTGTAACGCTATTCGATTTAACTTCAACTCCCAAACACGTTCAAAAACTTTGGCATGTTTATCTTGTTGCCCGTAACATATATTTTTTAGTTAAAATATAGATTATAACAAATTAAGGGGTTTTTAGCGAATTTTTAAACCCTATGTTTTGTATTATTGGTGACATTTTACGATATCTCGAGTAATGATAACAAAAGAACTACCATTTTATTGAAGCGATAACCTCATAAATATAAAATAACGTCTGACTAGGCTGCATGATTTCTGTACCGTTGCCTTTTCTTTGGAAACAAAAATTTTTTAAATAAAAACATTAAATTACTCAGCACCGTAATAATCGTACGATATTCATGCGCGAAATGATGGAAGAAGGAGAAATTTCACCGGTACGTTCGATAAGAAAGCTGCTAATTACACTCGATATGCGGGATAATTATGTATATGCATACGTAGCGAGCGAATTGACCTTCGCCAGTCCGCCGCAAGTGGCGACGAGACATCTATATCAATATTAGGTCAACAAGATCACATACTAACATATTTCTAGACCTTTTTATAACGTCATGCAGAGTTGAAGTGATTATAGTTCAGTCTAGGGACGCGAGTTCGAATCCATCTATATCCAGCTTGAACTTTCAGCGAAGGGAAACGTGATGAAACCATAACACGGTGGTAGGGTTTTTCTTAATATCTACCCGGTAAGGAAATACTCTTAAGTTGAAATCTGCCGCCAAATACCTATAAGTGTGTTCCGGCAGTTGCACTTGAAAGCCAGTACCTACACTAGGCTTAGCGTGTCCACGATCCTGTGCGGCATCGTGACTTACCATCAGGCGAGATTGTGGCTATAACACTACACTGATATGTATAAAAAGGGATGCGAAAGTGGTTTTCGAGGGTCTGGCAAGTAAGGGTGTTGGGATAATGACTATTTCCGGTCTATGGTGCAATATGCATACTACTCTCGCGTTCTAGTCAAGCAGTAATGAATAAATTGTAATTAATCTCGATTTGGCATGTACCTTCGACGAGCGAGACGCTTACAGTCGAGCATAAGAACGGTGACCGTCGTCACCGTCGTTAAAATCGGGCTGTCTCGTATGGAAAAAATTATTCTACAGTCAATATTGCCTGGAATAATAATTAGTCTAAAATCATTATAAATGAGCAGTGTATTCTAGAAACTTCTTAATTTACCAGTAGTCTACATAGTCTATGTAAACATTTGAAGAACGTAAAGATGTAGAAAAAAATACTAAGGTGCCAACATATTCCTCTCTACTCGCTTGGCTGGTCAGAGTAGTTAAATTAAACACGTCTCTTCACAAATTATATGCGAATGTTTTATAGTAATATACTACGAAAGACTTTTACTATCAAGCAGAATATATAAAATTAACAGTTGACAATTGGCAACTAAATAAGCATGACGATTTTACATCGACGCGATGATACATTAATATCTTTACTAGTACCCCATTGAGGCCTATAATAAACAAAACTTTTTTTGAATACTTTTAATATCGATACATCTTATTTAAAATATCTGAGAAAAGACGAACATCGTAAGAACCAATAACAATAAGCCACGATACTCAGGTGATAAGACGTTGCTAAGTGAGTCAGCGTCTATTTTTAACTTATAAATACCATAAACGTAAATTCAAGTCAATAATAATGGCGATTTCGGGCATGCGTGTTGAAACGTAAAATAACCCCCGCCCCAACGAAATATTCGATACTCAGGTGTTGTCATGCGTAAAAAATTTAAAAATACCATTTTATCTATTTTAAAAAAGAACGGAATTATGCAGTAAAGAACGTAACGGTTATAAAAAAAAATTTTGAAAAAGTTATTGCATAAATATACAAGAGCTTTCTAGTAAATTCTATAACTTAGTCAAGTTAGGTTTGTCGAATGTGAGAAAAACTTACTTTGGCTCCGATCTGGTTACCGCACTGGCCGGCTTGAATGTGCACGATTTCCCTCATTTTGTATTGATTACTTTTTTGATTTTAATACAATTGCAATAAGTTACTTATACACTATGAACGCGACTCTCGCACAACACTGCTCGTTGATGTGATCTGTCGATCGCGCCGGTGGGGATTTTTGAGGCCTGTGTCGCCTCTGCATAGCGTTCGCATCGCGAGCTCTGATTGGTCGATGCGCGACTCGCTGCCAATTTCACGGCGTACCGCACGTCTTATCACTCGACCCGAAATGGACCGGCTTTGCATCTCTATACATGGACGTTGTCCCATTATTAATGCTTAAATCTTTACATTATTAAATTTGCATACGTTTCTTGAGACGCTCTTCGAGAGAAGTGTATTAGTTAGTATTTACGGACAGCAAACGTAAAATTGCCGTGTCGGCAAGATTTTTTATTTGTCATGTCTGCAATTGTGAAGGTTGCTTTTTACGGACGTTTGAGCTTATTGATAAATGTAATCGCGCTACGAATGACAGATTGTTGTAATGCATAATTTTTTTAGCGGTGTTGTGTAACTTTCGCTCTCGCTTTGTGAATGATAAAGCAATTTTTGTAGTCCTGTATATTTTTTTATACGTTGGGTATGAAACACATTGTGGATGTAACTGAGTACACTGTAACAATTATTTTCTCTTTTTAATTTAGGTACTTACTTAGTGTACTACTAGCTCCTTCTACATTTCGTTTAGTCTTTATAGGTTTAGGGCGTGACTACAATCTCGCTTGAAGTTACGTGACGATATGGTCCTAAATGCTAAGACAAAATTTCTACTTAGGAGAATTCAAATGCAGCTGCTGGAATATACTATCAAGTACTAGGCGAGAAAGGATTTCTGCCAGCTGGTTAGGTATTAGAAAACGCTGTACCACCATGCTATGGCCCTTTACTAAAAGCTGAGGTATCAGGCTCATTGCATAGAACGTTGATGAGTGTCAGTATATATTATCACTGAGCAACATTGCTTATTTACTAATCTATAGGTTTAGCGTTATGGCCACATTCTCACCTCTAAGCGGCGGTGTAGTCCATGATGTTGGACACGCTAAACCTTCGGGGAACAGATGCAATGTGAAGACAGATCCTGCTCCAGGGCCCAATAGGCGATAGAAGAACACCGTGAAGTTTTAATGGGTATAACCGGCGAGTCTTTCGCCGGTTGAGTCCCACATACCCCTTCCAGCCAATCAGGGAAGGAATGCCTAAAAGCATTTCCCCACGAAAAAAAAAAACACGCTAATCCTAGTGAAGAGAGTGGCTTTTAATTTCGTATTCAGGCTTCAGGCAGATCAAGGTTATTGGTAAACTTTTATTACTTCTAGCATTTTTTTTATTATTCAATTAAGGCGTTCTAACGGGGAACACATCAATGGTGGGCACGAGTTTATGGCGATTAATTCATTATCAGTTAACCTAGTAATTAACTATTTCTAGTACAACTAAATTGTCGCTGACCGATACTAGTTAATTGAATAAATTGAATAATAAATATCCTAGCGGTGTATTTAATTAACAGGAAACATTGAACGCTGTGACAAGGTTGTTGCTTAAATCTAAAAATATATGTGACCGGTAGGTAACTCTTAATATGTGGTTGAGGCATACATGCGCATTGTCAAGTCGTTCCACTATTGCCCCAATTTTATTGTGTTACGTGTAATAACATAAAAACTGTTTAGATAATGACGGATATTATGCTCATTCTCAATGTAATATGAGCTAGCGGGAAAAGATCAGGGTCATATTTTTTTACAACGTTGGAATATGATCTCATCGGCTGATAATTGTCGTTGCACTTGAAGTATAATATCAATGTATAGTCGTCCCACCGCTGGGGCAAGATATTTCCCGAAAGGAGGTCGACGGGATTGATCGTTAGAACAACCTACGCTGTATTAATTTCAAATAATATTTAGTTGTATATTTTATTGATAAAAATGAACAAGTAGATGTTATTATATGTGATGTTATGTTATTTATACCGATTTAACTAAGGCTTTTGACAAAGTTTCAAATGATCTACTTGGCTTGTATAGTAGATTCACACAATGATGCAGATTTGTTACAGAAAGATATATCTATGTTCACTGATTGGTGTTTTGATAATAGTATGAAACTGAACATAAATAAATGCACTCACATGATATTTATCAAATGCACAGGACATATCTAGCAACGAAAGAAATCGTTCGAGATCTGGGAAGACTATTAGACCGTAAACTTACTTTTGTTTCGAACTTTGACCATCTTAGTTAAAAATCAAATAAAATTTTTGGCTTCGTTATAAGAAACTCTAAACAGTTTCGAGATCCAAACACTAACATTTATTTGTACTATACCTTAGTGAGAAGTACATTGGAATATTCTATCGTAGCATGGCGTCCACACTTTGTAACACTTACGCTGCGGCTAGAACGTATTCAAAAGATATTTACCAAGCACTTAGCTAATTCTTTGTGCTTAAGATAAAAAGACTCCAGCTATTTTAAATTACTAGACAGATTTAAAATTTAAAAATTAGAAACACGCAGAAACATTTTCGATGTAATATTTTAATTCAAAATTCTTAAAAATTACATAGACAGGCCTGAACTTCTAAACAGGATTAAGTTTAAGATCCCTCCTCAATATCCTCACTATTCACGTAACCTACTCAATTGTCCGTTTGTAAAAACGGTTTAGGTGTAAATTCTAACATAACCTGTTTCTAGTTTCAGTAGACAATATAATAAAAACAAAAAGTTGGAATTATTTAACATCAAATTATTTAAAGTTACACATTTAACCAGGCCAGTCGACCTTTAACCTGAATGTAAAAACCACTTAACTTTAAATTGTAAACCTTATTTTTTCAAAACTTTTTATGATTTTTTTAATTATATTGTTTAAAATTGTAGAAAAGTAAATTGTATAATAATTAGTTCGCACCAATAGAATACGAAAGCTGTGTTTACTATTTAGATTGTATATCTTATTATAAAATTTTTAAATGTTGATCGATTTACAATTACTGTAAATCAAATGTATAAAATAAAATAAAATAATGCTGCAGTTTCATATAGGTGGAATGAAGTACTGAAGTTGAGGTTTTTTATAAGATTGGATTCTATGTCGACCAAAAAGGTTATTTTTTACATATGTAAAATCCGTTTACGGATGATCCTACCCTAAACTCTAAAGAAAATTACCTTCGGCACGCTGTTCCAAAGAATAGCAACTACCCGTCCAAATTTTGCGAACAGAGAAATTTCCTTGAAAATGTATTAAAATCTTATGTTATCGGAAGAGTAGTATCATATGTGTTTATCCACAATATTAGTAATATAATCAATGACAAATCAGGTCAACATTTTCAAATAATACACGTACACTGTGACTGAAAGCAGAAGGACAGGTATATAAGTACGTCACACAATTTTTTATTTCAAGTTATGTTTTGCTATTCTCCGTATTTAGATCTAAATTTATTAACAAAGAAATCTATTTTGATTCTTTATTACATTGAAAAATTTACTTGATTACTTGATCTTTATATCGATAACGAAAAATAATCCGATTATTGTCTTCAAAAAGTATTTACTTAATAATATTAATACAGTACGTTACGATAAAAGGTTGCTTGCATCCGTGAAAGTCAAAAGCCCGTTCAAGTTTATCGTCAGTAAGATATATGCAAGTGATGAAGTATTCCAACTTCAACACATTCTTTTTTAAATACTTTTTAAGTTTAGCTGATTTTACATGGTGGTAGGGCATTTTCTAATGCCCGCCTGGCTAGCAACCACAATGAAGTTGAAAATCTGCCGCCAAATACCATTAGGTGTGTAATGGTAGTTGCACTTGATTGAACTCCACACGATTAGCTTATTCACCAACTTGGGCCGTACCTTCACTTAAGATTAGGTGATATTATAGTCATAACGCTATAATTTAATTATAAAAAAAGCTTGTTGACCATAAACGTATCCGACGATAAGTGGCAATGTAGTTGAAGATGCTGAACACGTTAAGTCTAATGTAAGAACTGGGACTCGAGTGTAATTGTCGGAACATATCTATTGGTGCAACTTGGAAGTGATGATTAGCCAGGTGGTTATTAGGAAAAGTCCTACGACCATGGTATGGTTTCATCACGATGTTTTCCTTTACCGAAAACTTCACGTCCTTACTCCTTTACAACTTGAACCATTATCGTTTAGGTATGACACGCCAGTTATGTCCGACATATAGCTTATGACTATAAAAACCAAGACGACGTGACATGAATCAATATTCGATTGGAATGCAACCTACATCAATATATGTGTATGTTCAGCTGTCGAATAGCTTGCATCCAAAATGACAGCAAAAACCCTTTACCATACTGTTTAATTTCAATACTAATGCCGTGGTTTTTTGTTTATATTGTGCTGACCATTAGGTAATAGTGTTATCACTTTACCGTGATAGTACAAAAGTCTGTCAGTCGTAGTACTGCATGTAAGAAGTGACAAATTCTTAGCAAAATATATATTTGTATCCAAGCGTGACGGTCAGACGAGTTCAGTACTTTTCCCTGTACTAAAAGAGTCCAATGTTCCTAATGAAGTTTTAATTTCAACAATATTTATCATTTGTTTCTAGAATCATAGAATATACGCCACGCTACTGAAAGATTTGCAAATAGACACACCAAAGTCAAGTCTCAATAGATTCCCTGTCCTACAATGGTCACTGTTCGGATTACACTTTGGTAACCATCAGTCAGTGTCGTCACTGCTGTATTACTGTAAAAACTACCCTAAGCTATTGTAATTGATCTTCTAACATGCTGTAGTTTCATCATGAGGTTTTCCTTTATTAAAAACTCCGACACATTGTAAAATTTGTACCCATGTGGTACAACAAGGAGCTTAAACTAGTTAGTAATGTGGCTACTTTTTAACCAAAAAGTAATAATAATAATAATCCGAAAATAACTTCATAACCAACAAAACTAAGGAGAAATATAGTAACCAATATTTAAATGATGAGTAATGATAAGAAACTGTATACACAATTAAATGTTGTAACTATACAAACACAAGAATACTTATTCTGTATTTATAGTATAAATTATAATATAAACAACAGAAGTGAAACATCGATATATCTATCTCGCTCCCTTAGTCGAATCGACTTTACCTAAAACAACGTAACCAAACGAGCGTCACGCAAAAAGTTCGCGGATGATACTTTCAACGCCCTCCCATAAGTAACGTCAGATTCAAATATATTTTTTACCCGACTATTTACTATAGTTTATAGGTTTAGTGTTATGTCTACAATCTAAACTGATGTTAAGTAACGCTGTGGCCAAAGGTGGTGGACACACGCTAAGCCTAGTGGAGGGAATGGCACTCAAGTGCAACTGCCGGGTATTTAGCGACAGATTTTCAACTTGAGGGTGGTAGCTACCCAGGCGGGAATTAGAAAAAGCCCTACCGCTATGGCTTCGTCATTAAATCTTCCTTCACCGAAAGCTTGATCGCATTGCAGGTGGATTCGAGCTCGCGTCCATTGACGCAGCGTCCGTACACTCTACCAACTGAGCCACTGATACCTAGTTCCAGAAATAAACGCGTTTAAAAGCAAACAAATATTTTAGACAATATAATTATTTCTATAGTTTTTGGTTCCGTTTTACATATTCGTATGTCGTCGTTTGACCATATGGTTATTTTCGACACAACGCGGTAGGCGGACGCGATGCGCGCCATTTTGGCTACCGAAAACTACTGTTTGCGTGTCATAGACTTTTTATACGCTTTATTAGAAGATAGTTTACTAAAACTTTGTAGTTGACAAACCTGTTTTACTTTATAACTAAATAATCGTAGTTCATTAGTTAATAAACATAACAAATATTCCATGTTCACAAAGTTGATGAACAGGTTATAAAGTTATAGAAAATACTAAATGTGTCCGCGATTTCGTTTATATATGCTTCAAACAAATGTAGCCTAAGTTACTACTTACTATCGAGCTATCTTCTAGTGAAAGTTTCATTAAAATCATTCAGCCGTTTCAGAGACGGGCAGACAGCAAAATAAAAAGTTTATAAATTATTTTTTTTATTTATTATTATAGCTTCACATAAAAAGCTGTTGTTTTGACATTACAAACAGACACTGTCATTTTTTGTATAAATAATTCAATTGAACGCCTATTTTGTTAGTTTCCTCTTTTTAAATCAACTTAAAATGTAACTGTCACGAATGCCTTGTTCAAGAATTATTAAAATAAGTTCATTAGATAATTAAGTTTCTATTGGATTTTTCGAGTTTTCGTATTGCCATAAATGCTTAATAATAAAGACTATTATTTGACATACGATTCTGTATATTTCTAGACATATCAGTTATTTATTTGCCATATCAAGTCGATTTATAAATTATGTGTTATGGAAATAACTTGAGATAATGATGGCACAAAACAATCATTTTAGTAGTTTATTGTCACAAGCGAACGGTATTCGATAATATAATAGCACTAGTGACCCGCTTCGGTTTCGCACGGCTGACACTAATAATTTACACCTAGTGTAATATTGAAAAAATCTCTTGATCCGATCTCTACCAAACTTCGCTAGGTGAAATACTGCGCTAATCTGAAAATTGCATCAAGAGCCATCGGTTTGGTAGTCTAGGGGGCAAGGAATGATATATGTGTGTTTTGCTTGGTGGTAGGCCTTTTTTGATGCCCGCTTGGCTAGCTACCACCCATAAGTTAAAAATGTACCGCCAAATACCGATAGGTGTGTTCCAGCAGTTACACTTGAGATCCAGTTCACCCAAAGGTTTAGCGTGTCTACCAACTTGGGCCGTATCGTCACTTAAGATCAGGTGAGAAGATGGCTATAACGCTATGCTTAAACTATTAAAAAAAAAAAATCTACACGTGAACCGAGATCAGGAACAGCATTTATACCGCTTCTAATGGCAACCTACAGCACGTCCAAGTTGAAAATCTGTCGCCAAGTACCTATAGGTGTGTTCCGGCAGTTACACCCGAGAGCCAGCCCCTCCACTAGGCTTAGTGTGTCCACTGTCTTGGGACACATCTTTCCTTAACATCAGGTAAGACTGTGGCCGATATACATATAAGTGTAAAGAAAGGAGCTCCGGCACCCTCAGGACCCCTCAAAAACTAGTTTTTAGTAACTTGTTTAAAATCCTATTTGTGACGGAATCTACCGCAAAATAAAGGTTTCATATGAGCCTCTGTGTTCCGGTACAGGGAACGAGAACCAGCTCTTTCTGTCAGCAACACAGCTGTAATACATCTGGTTTTGCGACTGCCCATAAGCGACGGTAACCATTTACCATCAGACGGTCTATCTGCCTGTATGCTGACCGTAAAAAAGATTCCTCATTGCAATGCGCACACATTACCCGGGCGCACGCCGAGGCGTAAGGGACATATGTTGACTTATTGGGGTATCACCCAAGACTGACACGCACTACGGTGACATTTCAAACTCCCGTGTTGCCAGAAACAAGGGAAAGCGCACACACTTCTTTTAGTAGAAAAATAAAGATCACGGCGCACTTAAATAAGTTTAAAACTTTAAAAATATAGGTGTATATATGATTCATAATTTGTTATTTACAAACGCCTTCGATGTTATGAAGTCATTCCTATACAATAACATGAGTTGTTTGCCGTTCACGGTCAATTTATATTCAATGTAAACTGTGTCTTTACTTGTACTGGTGTATTAGTGTTTGCTCGTTATGTACCTAATCCTATGACAATGCCCGCGGCTTCGTTCGGCCAATTGTACTTCAAATGAAATTATAGTACTTTATAAATCTCTATTTAATTGGCAAGGATGGTAAAAAACCCGACGGTATGACTTTAGTTCCTTGGAGAATGGGATGGGCAATGTATTGATTGGGGTTCTATATGTGTGGACACTTTGATTCCGTCGCATCTTCCGGATACCGCTATAAAGTCTAGCAGGACTACGGCAGAAGTTTGCAGAAGACGGCAGAAGACTGTATAAGTTTCCAAGCGGCACAAATATTCTGATTTAAATAATATATATATTATTGAGCCGTTTGGTGTCGAAACGCTGGGTTCTTGGGGGCCGAGTGCACACGTTTTATAAAAGCATATTGGGTAACGTCTATTCGAGAGCACGCAGGTCTTCCTGCTTTGTTCAGCAATACTGCATTGTAATACAACATGGCAATACTGCAAGACTTTCGGGTACATGCGTTGCTGCCCCGATGTGGTGCTTTTAGAAAAAAAACCCTTTTTCATGCTGGAACTAAGTATATATTTGTTTACAATTATCATCTAACATATTACATTATTAAAACATTGTATATTAAAAATGTAGTTTGTTACAATACTAAATAAACGTCAGTGTTAAACTAACTAATCATATTATATGTTTTATATATAATATATGTTGAAGCGATGATAGCTCCGTGGTATCGTGTAGGAGCCCCGCGTCACGTGAGTTCGAATCAAAACAGATACAGTGAGCTTGGGCTTCCGGTGCAGGAAAACATCGTGAGGAAACCATAGCATGGTGGTAGGACTTTTTCTAATGCCCACCTGTCTACCACCCTTGAAAAATCTGCTGCCAAAATCCAATAGGTTGTTCTGGCAGTTGCACTTGAGAGCCAGTCCCTCCGATAAAGGTCGGAACGCACTCGCGATACCCCAGGAGTTGTGGGTGTCCATGGACGGCGGTGAACACGTTCCATCAGGTGACATGATAAAAAAAAAACTTACGGTGTCAAACCAAAAGAAATATAGGGACCCGCGTAAAAGAACACATAGTTGACGTTAAACACCGACGCTCTACGAAGTCTGCAGTTGCTGAACATTCAGAAGAAGGCTCCAAACATTATCTTAGATTCGACAAGCCACAAATCCTTGCCAAAGAACACCGATTCCTACCTAGGATGATTCGTGAGGCTATTGAAATTAAAAAATATCAAAATTTCAATAGAGAAGATGGTTGGAAGCTAGCACAAGCCTGGGATCCAATTATACATTTAATTAAATCGGAACACAAAAGACCAATTGCCAGACCTCGAGACACTGTGAGCTCTTTCTGCGTAGATCGGAACTCTATCGATAATAATAATTAAATTGAAGGTAGACACAGTAACATTAACAACTTTTCTGGACAACCTACACCTCAGTCCGCCCTGTGACCACGAAGGCTGAAAAGCTTTCGAAACGTCGGGATCAAAATAAATAAATAACCGCGATAAAATCCGTTTAAATTAGTTTTATTTCAATGAATAATATGCGCGTAAACATAAGAAATCATTACGGTGTCGTACTAAAAGTATAATATTTTTCGTTGACTATGTTTGTATCCATTCCAAAGATATTAATTAATCGGTGACTAAATAAATGAGAAAACAACCGCAAATCGATTCATGGTTTTACTCAGAAATCAATATGGCTGTCACAAAACCCTTGACATATATATAAATATAGATTTACCTACAAACAATTCCTAGGATTTATTATTCTTTCGAGCCCGTGCTGTATTATAAACAAGTTCGAACGTGATTGGATCGAATCGACCACTAATTATATATTAATATTATAAAATATAAAAGTATGCTTGTTCGTTTTGTTTGAACGCATGAATCGTAGGGACTATAGATCGGATTTAAAAAAATCATTTCGTATTTGTTAGAGCAATAATTGAGGAAGGCAGTAGGCTAACATCACGCTACGACCGAGAGGAGTAGAGCTGTATTGAATAAAGTTATAAAAACTGGCAAAAGTGGTTAAATATTTTCCAGTTCCATCTGAAATCACAGGTACGCGTAGTTTTGTACTCTATAATCTTAGTTTTACGGTCACATTCTCACTTGTTGTTAAGTGACTTTCTATGTAATGGACAGCACACAGGCAGTCATCCTACCTGATGGTAAATGGTTAACGTCGCCTAGGTATTACAGTCATGTTGCTGACCTAGACAGAAGGGCTGGCTCTAGTCAATTATGTCGGAACACGATGGCTCATACTGAAAGTTTTTTTAAATTATTTTTTTTATATATACTTAAGGTTTAGCATTATGGCCATAATTTCACCTGATCTCAAGTGACGATACGGCCCAAGTTGGTAGACACGCTAAACCTGTTAAGGAACTGGCTCTCAAGTGCAGCTGCCGGAACACACCTATAGGTATTTGGCGGCAGGTTTACAACTTGAGGGTGGTAGATACCCAGGCGGGCATTAGAAAAAGCCCTACCACCATGCTACGGTTTCCTCACGATTCTTTCCTTCACCGAAAGCTCAAGCTCATTGTAAGTGCTTGGATTCGAACTCACGTCCCTTGATGCGAAGTCATACACACTACCACTGAACTATCATCGCTTCAGTAGTCGAAATGCGAGGGTGGTGGCATATCAGTCCGGCAATACTTCTACCACCAAACTGTGGCAGATCAAGGATTACATGGTTACCCATCAAGACCAAAACCGAAGGTGGTGGAAACACACGCCAGAGCCTCGTCGGTTACTCGGCATATTGGCTCGGGTAACTTGGATCGTACCTCAAAGCCACCTCAAAGCGGCTCTTAAGTGGACCATACCTATAGGTAGGCTTACCATACGTCCCGGTTTGACCGGGATAGTCCCGGTTTGAGATCCCTGTCCCGGCGTCCCGGTCAAAATTTTGATTGCATTTCTAATAAATTTTGATAGCATTTCTAATATGAAAAACACAAATTAAGCGAAAAGCAAAATGAAAATGAGCCTCTTTCTCTTCTGCGTCCCGGTTTTTGCATTTCAAATGTGAAAAACACAAATTAAGCGAAAAGCAAAATGAAAATGAGCCTCTTTCTCTTCTGCGTCCCGGTTTTTGCATTTCAAGTATGAAAAACACGAATTAAGCGAAAAGCAATATGAAAATTAGCCTCTTTCTTTTCTGCGTCCGGGTTTTTGCATTTCAAATATGAAAAACACAAATTAAGCGAAAAGCAAAATGAAAATGAGCCTCTTTCTCTTCTGCGTCCCGGTTTGGTTCTTCGTAATTATGGTAAGCCTACCTATAGGTATTCGGCGACAGTTTTGACCAATTTTATTAGTGACTCTCGTCCCGTTTTATAACTCTTCGGTTATGGTAAGCCTGTCACGCGATGTAAAGTGTTGTTTGCAACAAGATTCCATCGTGTACTTGTACTATTCGAGCTTCGCATGACATGCGTTCCCCGTTTTGGCGTTCAGACTTGTTTCTCTTTTTATCGCTTATTTCGTAATTCACCAGTCGACATTGAATTAGTTTCTCGCTCTAGAATAGCGAAAAACTATATATATAATGAAACTATATCTAACAAGCACCTGTGTGAAGGTCAAAATGTTTTAATGTTGAAGGCTTCTTTAGATGCGTCGAGTTCTTTATTCTATGGGTATTGACTGTGACTAAGTTGTAACGCTCGGATATGTGACGCTCGTTCGGGTAAAATCGGTTTGTGTCGACTAAATGAGAGAGAGAGGAATAGTCGACCTTCTTAAGGGCGAGGTTACTAATACGAAATAGTTCGCAAAGCCCAAAACGGAATTACAATTGAATGACATAGTTTTAAGTGTTCTACAGCTATTCAAAAAGAAATGGTTCCGATAAATTAAGTTCTTTGGACGTTATTGTTACTCATCCATACAGAGATGTTCAGAAAACCACGAAACCTTTTCAAAAAGTTTTTTTTAGTATTTAATGAAATACATTAATATAAAAATAATCTAGCGTGATACTGAGAGTATTTCTCTGGATAATAAATCATTTGCATTGCCGTAAGAAGACAAAATATTTAAAATAATAAACATTGAAGTTTCGAAAATCGCTTGACTTTGGAATCTTGAAACTTTGGGACAAATGCATTGTAATGTAAACGATTCCCGTTATGAGGCGTGCAAAAGAAATATTACGTATTAAAAAAAAAGAATTGGCACGGCACATACGGTGTTTATATCAATACTGAATCCGATTGATGCGTCACACTCTCTCTCATGTAACGCTCACCGAGTGAGTACAGGAGTAACGCGTTGACCATCTCTCTCTTAGTCGACTCACTCTACCCGAATGAGTGTTACACAGCCGAGCGTGACGGCTCAGTATTATTCAATAGCCACATAAGAAAGTGTTTAGAGCGGTTAAAGAAGTATTTTCTTCACAAAAATAAATATATCTGGCATTACATTTATTTTGGAAAAAGTATTTATCTATTGTAGGGCTTTCAAGAGTCGCACAATAATTAATTTCTTAATACACACTTTCGAGATGCAAAATATCGTGCTACTATTTAGATACGGTCACATCATGCACAATTAAGAATAATATGAAATAAACAAAATCAAATTATAATATTAAATATATAATAACAAAACACATGCTAACATAACTAAATATATCTTACCTACAGATATTATAAACGGGAAAGTGAGTTTGTTCGTTCGGTACGTTGTCACGCCTAAACCGCTGAATCGATTGTGATGAATTTTGGTATAAAGATAGACATTACCTGGGTTACGGTGATAGGTTACTTTTTCTGGCAAAGCAACTTATTGGAAGTGGGGTAATGGAATGAATACATTTCGCATGAATCTTTTCTATTGCATCATCCGTTTGTACAAAATACATTTTATCGTGACCAAAGCCGCGGGTAAAAGTTAGTATACGATAAAATAGGGTGTAGAGAAATAAGCGAAGTCACTCCTAGCGGCGTATCCAGTAGGCGGTGTGTCCATGTCACTGCCCCCAGGGTACATTATCAAAATGGAATTCGTTGTCGCAACCCCCGTGTAAGGGTAGCAAGGTGCGCCGCGTCGGGTGACATCATACTGTGACTCACCGAGGGTGGTGCCACAGGGGTTGGTTAACGTAGCATTACCGGGTTTTCATTTGTTTTGTATTACCAGTGAATTCGACGAAAATAAAAGATATCAAACTGTCATAGTGTCGTATTTACACTTCTTTGGTGTAAATAACACAGATAAGAAGCGATGATAGCGTCAACGGACGTGAGTTCGAATCCAAGCACCTACAATGATCTTGAGCTTTCGGTGAAGGAAAACATCGTGAGGAAACCGTTGCATGGTGGTAGGGCTTTTTCTAATGCCCGCCTGGGTAGCTACCACCCTCAAGTTGAAAATCTGCCGCCAAATACCAATAGGTGTGTTCCGGCAGCTGCATTTGAGAGTCAGTTCCTCCACAGGTTTAGCGTGTCTACCAACTTGGGCCGTACCGTCACTTAGGTCAGGTAAGATTATGGCCATAACGCTAAATCTTAACTATATAAAAAAAGATTGGAAAATCCAAAAGTCACAATCACAAAAAACTCTATTAATAATTATCTTTTCGCATATATTTTCCTGGGAAAAGGTTATATGTTTTTACTCGTCACTCTAAGACGCTGCAACTTATTAACTTCTACACCTTTTAACCAAGTACTATTCATTTATTAATTAAATTACATTGAATCAGACGGTAATTTTCAATAGGCTGAATTTATTACTCAGAATGACACTGAAGCGAACTGTTATAAGCCTCTTTAGGAATGGTTTAAAAAAAAAACAATTAACTTTGTTTTGCGGCCGTCTAGCTCGGTTGGAGGATGAATGGAGACTGACTGTTGAAAAAGTTTGGAATAGTATGAAAAATAGTGGGGAGTAGTGGATAAATGATGAGTGAACAGAAAAGGAGTGAGTGGATTCGAGTCAGATACGCGGTTGCGAACGGACGTGTCCGTAAGCTCTCGCTGTTCTCTTGATCGCTGCGCCTTGCTGCGCCGCCCTTTGTTCTTTTGTATTTTTATTCGTGTCGTCGGCAGTAATCCGTTTATTGCTGCCAGTTCGCGGTACAGAAATTAATTCTGTTAAATCCCAACCATATTGTTTGGGTATTGTGTTAAAGTTCTTATTGTCTCGGTGTTTAGTGTAATTCCCAAATATTGGTTAGTTATTGTGAATCAGTGCAGTGTTTATAGTGCCGCCACTGTAATTTCGCCGGTCACCGGCCGCCATAAAAGGTAAAATTTTAATTTTCCTAAGCCTTTTATTACGGGCCAGGCCCCAGATATTGTTCATTGTTCTTTTTGTCTTTCTTTTATTTTATTTTTGCACGTGCAGTGGACATAATCCGATGTTGTTTTGACAAACCCGGGATTGTTTGTCAAAACTCTCACCAGCCGCGCCCCCCTGCCCTTCCGGCAGGGAGGTCTTTGCAAATTAAAAAAATATAATTTAATAATCACATATATATATAGTTATATTAAACAATAGGAATTTTAAATTTTAAGTATATTCATTGCTATCATTATATAATTATTTGTTTTTCTTTTATTTACCTCCTCGCCCCCCTGCCCTTCAGGTAGGGAGGTTTATTTATTTATTTATTTATCCACAAGCCATATTTAACATTGTATATACATATATATAATTTCCCTGTACGTTATTATTATTCACTTTTATAAATATATATATATATATATATATATATATATATATATATATATATATATATATATATATATATATATATATATATATATATATATATATATATATATATATTTTATTATTTATCCATTCTCCAATCCATCATCGAAATGGCCTTAGCAGCCAAAGATAGGGAGCTCGAATATGAGCGTATGTCCCAGTTCCTCAAAGGACACCCGGAGCTCTATAGGGCTTACAGGGAGTTGCACCCGATGCAACCCCATATAAGAAAACCAGCCCGCAATATAAACGCATCGGACAGTTCGATGCGCGCCATGGAAGGGCCCACGAAATCGACCGTGGCAGTCGAGCCTTCTGCTCCTGCCACGATTCCGGTTAGATCCGCTACCACAAAGCCATCATCATCCACTAGGGGTGATTTTGAAAAAATGTCGTCGTACGCGCTACGACCACTCCCAGCCCGAGCAAACACGTGCGTGCCGGAAGCACCGACCGGCGCCGCGTGCTCCATTCAGCTGAACAATATGTTCTCGCCGCTGTCACCGGAAGACAGCAACGATCGCCATCCATGCGTAAGGCCGGTCTCGCGTACATCGTGCGCGAGCCCGATCAGCATGGAGGGCGATCAACTCAGCTCCGAAGGGAGCACGCTAACTGAAAACGACTTCGAGGTCGTTCAATCTCGCGCTAGACGTACAAAGCGCAAACGCACAAAGCGCCCGGACTTTGACTCGGGTGCTGGAAAGCGCTACGCCATCCCTGATGGTGAGGGCAGTCGTGCAGTCACCCCCGCACCCTCCATCTCCGCGTTCCGATCTCCCCAGGAGTCAGAATCTGACTCCAGTAGGGTATATCTAAGCCCTGATGGTGAGAGCCGCCCTAAAAAGGCTCCCGCGCCCCGCGTAGCGCCCGCGTCACATGCCGCACCCGCGCCCGCGACTCGCGCCCCCGCTTCCGGCCCCTCGGGCTCGGCTGGCCAGGCTCAGCCGAAGCTACGCGCTCCTCCGCCGGTAATTATGCAGGACAAATCCGCCTGGACCCGAATCTCCGCTGAGCTTCACTCACGGAGCATTAACTTCACGCACGCGACAAGCACCCTCGCGGGCATTCAAATTAAAGTGCAAAATTCTGAAATGCATAGAAAACTGACGGAATTTCTCACCGCCGCCAAACAGCCCTACTACACATATACACTCGAGGAGGAACGCCTCCTTCGAGTAGTCATTAGGCAAGTTCCCAAGGAACTCCCTCTTCCTGAGGTCGCAGCTTCCCTGCGAGCTCAAGGATTCCCGGTGCGGGAAGTTTTCCGCATGTATCACAGGCAATCCAAAAGGCCATACGATATGGTCACGGTCCTCCTGGACCGCACACCTGAAGGGAAAGCTATATTTTCCCTCAAGTCCGTCTGCGGACTATCCGGGGTCGCTGTTGAGCCCCCCCGCAAATCTCACATCCCATCGCAGTGCCATAACTGCCAAAATTATGGTCACTCAGCGAGCGGATGCCACCTTCGCCCCCGGTGCGTTAAGTGCCTAGGGGACCATTCCACCAAGGAGTGCACGCGCACCCCTGAGACAGCTGCTCCGCCCAGCTGTGTGCTCTGCAAAAAAGCAGGGCACCCCGCCAATTACCGCGGGTGTGAGTGTGCGCCTCGTACGAGGCGCCCGCGCCACCCGAGACCAACTCGCCGGGCTCCCACTGCGGCCCCCCGGCCCCAGCCCCCACCGCTTATGTCTGCTGAGGCGTATCCTCAGCTTAAAACCTCCTCTGGTGCATATGCACCTGAACCCTCCAAGCCCGCACGCGTCCCTCAGACGGCGTGGGCCCAGAAATCTAAGCCGCAAAAGGCCTCCGCTCCAGCTCAGGAGCATAAGCTCCCGGAGGATCTTTTCCAAGGGGGTAATTTTATCACTCTCGAGCAAATCCTGAGGAAGCTCAGTCTGAGTGAAATCATCGCGTTCAACGACGCGATTAAACGCACCTCGGACCCGCTGAAACAGATGGGAATTATCTCATCGTTCCCAAACGTTGCAGCTTCACTGCAATGTTTCTATCAATCAAATTCCAAATAAAAACTTAGTTTTTTACTTTTTTTTTTGTTAATTTTACGAAGTCTATAGTTAGATGGATAAAATCAAGCCCCGCGGTTTGACTTTATCCTTTTATAATGCATTTACCTTTGGCAACCAACGCGACCTGGTGGCTAAGTATCTTCAAGACCACCAGGTGGATGTGTTTCTTATCCAAGAAACATTTCTAAAACCTAGTACACGCGATCCGCGAATCGCAAACTACTCTATAGTAAGAAATGATCGTACATACACCAGCGGTGGAGGTACGATGATATACTATAAAAAATCTCTCTATTGTACTCCAATAGATCCTCCTAAACTCGATAACATCGAAGTCTCGATTTGTAGGATAGGGATGTCAGGACATCCCTCGATTTACATAGTCTCCGCTTATTTAAGCCCGAGTAAACGCCTCACGAAAAAGGATCTCGCTACTCTATTTTCGCTAGGTAGCTCAGTGATTATCGCCGGCGACCTTAACAGTGGTCACGAAATGTATAATAGTTCATACACTTCTCGAAATGGTACTATTCTTGCAGAGCTTGAGAGTGAGCTTTCTTTCGATGTAGTAGCTCCCTCTGAGCCAACTCACTACGCTATTCGAAGCAACACTCGCCCGTCCGTACTAGATGTAGCCCTCCTCAAGGGAATCGCACTTCCTGTTCGCGACATAAGAGTTGTGAGCGAACTTCTCTCAGACCATCGTCCGGTCATTTTACAGTTAGGTCAGCCCAATGATTCCGGCCCCTCCTCCGTCCAAGTGGCTGATTACGCGAGGCTACGCAGGTATCTTATCGATAACCCTTCGTCACCAAGTCTGGATAAGATCCCGAACGTAGTAGAGTCCGCTGCGGATGCTGACCTTGCGATCGATTCCCTGGTTGAGCACCTGCAATCTGCCGTGAGGGTGACCTCGAAAGAGGTGAAAGCGGCGAATGATCGCCGTTTTATACTCCCTCCCGACATGCGGGCTTTGATCACGGAAAAGAATGCGGCGATGCGTGCGCATGCCTCTTATCCTTCTGAGGATAATCGCTCCCGTCTTCGAGCCCTCCAGAGAGAGGTGAAAGCTCGCATGGCCGAAATCCGTAGCAGCAGGTGGGACGCTTTCTTAGGAGAGCTTGAACCAACTCACCTTGCCTACTGGAAGGTCATTAAGGCCTTGAAGGCTAACAATCACACTCCGATGCCCCCTCTAAGCAGAGGCCCCGGGATACCTCCCGCTTTTGACTGCGACGAAAAGGCGGAATGTCTCGCCGACTCGCTAGAAGCGCAGTGTTCTCCAAATCAAGGCTCAGACCCTATTCATATGAGCATGGTCGAGTCCTCAGTAAAATCATTCCTGTTATCTCCTCCTGCGGCTCCGCTGGATCCCATCTCAACGGACGAAGTCCGGGCGGTGATCAAAAGCCTCAAGCTAAGGAAATCTCCAGGTCCAGACGGCATCAGGAATGAAGTCCTCAAACGTCTTCCTGACCATCTGATTGCTCTTCTGGTCTGCATCTTCAATGCGGCCATGTCACATTGTCATTTTCCAGCAGTATGGAAAAGGGCACATGTCATAGGTATTCACAAACCAGGGAAAGAGTCAAATTCTCCTGATAGTTACAGACCTATTAGCCTCCTAAACACTTTAGGTAAAATCTATGAGAGACTCCTTCTGAGTCGTCTCGAGTCCGCTGTAACCAGCAAAAAGATCCTACCTGATGCGCAGTTTGGCTTTAGAGCCAGACACTCATGCACGGACCAAGTACTCCGCCTCACGGAGCACTTCCTCTCTAAATTCAATATCCCTGGTTTTGAAAAATCTCCATATCGCACCCTTGCAATTTTCTTTGATGTAGCCAAAGCATTCGATAAAGTTTGGCACTCGGGGCTTATATATAAGCTCAATCAAGCAGAAATTCCGGACAATCTAGTCCGGATACTACTCAATTATCTCTCCGAGCGCTCCTTCTGCTATCGAGCAGAAGGAGCACTCTCATCTCCACACCCGATAAGAGCGGGAGTTCCCCAAGGTTCTATCCTGGCGCCTCTGCTGTTTAACCTGTTCATCAGCGATATCCCCTCCCTCGAAAAAGGAATTCAGTTCGGATTTTACGCTGATGATACAGTCATATTCGGTAGTCTTAGGAACCACGTCAAACTCATCAGTTATGTCCAAAGAGCTGTAGTCACTTTTGGCGACTGGTGTAGTAAATGGTGTATCGCACTTAACCCGGAAAAGAGTGCCGCCGTTATGTTCGATCCTATTCGGAAAAGTAGAATTCCTCCATACGCTCCTCTCAAACTTTATTCGAGAGATATTCCCTGGGCCTCAGTGGTCAGGTACTTAGGTGTCGATTTAGATTCGAAGCTCATTTTCAGCTCCCATATCAAGAGGGTGAAAAGAAAAGCTACTATAGCCTTAGTCCACCTTCGCCCTCTTTATAATTCGAAAAGTAAAATGTCACTGAGCTGTAAGCTTACTTTATACAAGACATGTATCCGTCCGATCCTAACGTACGGCTGTCCAGCCTTTGCTCGTGCCTCGAAACCCACTCTCAGACCTCTGCAAGTGCTGCAGAGCAAATATCTGCGTGCGATTACCGGAGCCCCCTGGTACGTACGAGATGTTGATTTGCACAAAGACCTCGAAATGCCCTCTATTAGGACATACATTCGTGACCTCACCAAGACTCACTTCGAGAGAGCGGAGGCACATCCGAATCCTCTAGTAGTGAATTCTGTGAAATACGATCCGAACCCGAACGATAGCGGATACAAACGCCGCCCTCGTCACATCTTCCTCGATCCGCCGGATAAATTCACGCGACATACCGCGTCTTTTCCGTCCGTCTCTATTCCGAATCGCGCATACGCGCGCACTAGACCGCGAAACCGTCGTCCTCGCCGCCGAGGGCGGGCGGTTAACTTCGCTCCCGCACACCCGCCGCGGTCCCCTTCTGCGGACGCTCGAGCCTAGGTCGATCCTTCGGAATGGAGCCCTCGAGCTAACCCGCTCGCGCGATACAGTGACACTCCACACTCACTGAACCCACATCATTACACTGCATGTCACATTCGTGCACACTCACACAGTACGTACACGGTTCTGTGAGGGACCGCCCGTGGTCTTTTATTCTTTTATTTCTTATTACTATAACGTTCTCTCATAATAGATAGTACCGCGTTCTTTTTCTCTCATACGCGATTCGGCAACAGCCCAAGCCGAGGTTCGGTCACTAGTGACACCCTTGTGCGAGTTGCCCCGCGGGTTTGAGAGCCTTTCGCGCTCGCCCCACTAGTTCAGGTGAAGCTGTAAAAGCCCCTAAGGCTAACAGTGTAGGTCCTTTCGAAAAAAAAAAAAAAAAAAAAGGAGTGAGTTAAGGCAATAGAGAGTGCATGGCAGAGCTATGACAGAACGAAAAAAAAATTGAACTCAAAAAAAGTGAATTTTTTTTAGCGTTATCGTGACCGCATACATCGTCCGCACATACAGACAACCCGACGTCCGCAGAAATATTTTTTCCATACTAATTAGGAAAAATAGTGTTTTTTTAAAGTATCTACTGTCATAAAAAGTGTTATTGTTGATATTTGTCAACTCATTTAATACTCAAAGTGTAAAAAAGATGGGATACAAGCAATTTAAGCCGATTTAATTGCTTGACCTTGCGAGAGTGAGAGTAAAGCACTACTCAAACGCTTCACGTTATGAGACGTGCAATATCATTCAACACAAATAAACACTCTTAATATAAAATCTATATTAATTTATCAAGCAGAAAAGTTTGTTTATTTGTTTGAACACGGAGGTAGAACACCAAAGTTACACAGGAGTGACCCCTTTTGAGGGACTTGCGCCTTTCGAGGAGTACATACGCTGTATGCGATAGATGAATCGCGGGGTTTTGTGTGGGTTTTCCCGGCGTTTCGTGCCGGATGAGTCCCTAATACCCCTCCCAGTATATCACTCCTTGGTGATGGCTGAATGTATTTCCCCGCCGGGAAAAACTAGCAGCCTAACTTTGAAGCGACGATAGCTCAGTTGGAGTGTACGGACGACGCGTCAAAAGTCGTGTAATAGCTATAAGTATACAAAATAGTTGGCACACTTTCCTGCAAACCTCTTGACATCGCGGCATTATCTCGATGTCGTACTTTTTATATACCTTTAGGTTCAGCATTATGGCCATCAATCTGATCCGATGTTACGTGGCTTTGTGGCCCAAGATAGTGCAGACGCTATGCCTAGTGAAGGAACTGGCTCTCAAGTGCAACCACTGGTAGACACCTATAGCTATTTGCCGGCAGTATTTCAACTTAAGGATGGTACCCAGGCGGGCATTAGAAAAAACCCTATCCCTTTGTTATGGTTTCATGAAGACGTTTTCCACCCTCAAGTTGAAAATCTGCCGCCAAATACCTATAGGTGAGTCCCAGCAGTTGCACTTAAGAGTCAGTTTCGCCTCTAGGCTTAGCGTGTCCACCATCTGAGCAAAATCGTCACTTAATATCAGTTGAGATTGTGGCCATAACGCAAAACTATAACTACAAATAAAAAAATTAACTGGCATTATTACGATACCTTCGGACGTAATTGTCATGTCTCAAAATTATCCTGCCTTGTTATTTTACCTGGCAACACCTCGTTACCCTGAGCGGCCATGTTTGAATTATACAATACGTCAAAACGTTCGAGAAAGAAATAACAATGTTTTTTTTATTATGTAATTATGTCGGGTGAGAAACCTCATTAATTCCGTCTGCCTCTCTCTTGTGAGTATATGTATATCTATCTCTTTCTTTAATTTTATTATCTAAAAACGCAAGATGAGTACAAACTGGCAATGAAGTAAGCAACAAATGTCTTTGAAATTTTGATAATTGTAAACTTTAACATGCCCTTAACACTGTATACGATAAAATGTGTAAATACAGTTAAAAAATATCATAGTTTCATATAAAAATAGTTACAGGTGCCGTAAGTGTGTTACAGAAATTAAATAATCCATTCACAAGTCGTTTTACCTTGATCGTTCGTCCCACAGAGCTGACTTCACTTCGAAACCAGTTATACTGAGTCAGTCGCCTACATAGCGCCTTCGTTTATCCTCGACAAGCTACGACCGCGACTTCGCTCGTGTCGCAATAAAAATTAATTCCTATCCGTTTGGAGCAATGCTTTTTTCTATTTACCCGAAGGTTTAAGCGTAGGCCGGCGGATTTCAGAGGCGGTTAATTTGGACTAATTTTTTTATATCTGACAGAAATTAAATAATTATTCATGTTTATAATATCAAGATGTTATTAGGTCCGCGATAACAAATCGATATGATTTTTTCATCGCTTAGAATCCAAGACTTATATAAATGAAAATTGCACTGATACTTAGAGACGGAAAAATCTGTGTAGCTTACAGGCGTTATTCATGGAAATCCGCCTCTAACAGGTACCTCGTGATCTTTTATGTGCCCTTGGCATCAGGTATGCAAAATTTCATGATCTTTGGATATGTAGTTACGACGTGAAAGCGTAACAAACAAACAAACAGATAAGCAAATACACGAACATACACATTTTTTACACTGGTAAGGATTAGTTGTGTTGAAAGTTTATACTTTTTTTTTTTAATGTAATAGCGGACAAACGAGCTGGCGTGTCACCTGATGGTAAGAGATCACCGCTGCCTATGGACACCCACAATACCAGAGGAATCGCAGGCCTTTATTTCTCTTCGGCTCTCAAGATGTCGCCGCTTTGAACAATTAGATATATTTTGGTTTATAAAATCTATATATTTCATAGTTTAATTGTGATGATAATCTCATCTAATGTTAAGTGAGTAAACGTGAGGGTGGTAGCTATCCGGGAGGGCGTTAAAAAAGCTCTACCACCAAGCTATAGTTTCATCACGATGTTTTACTTAATTGAAAGCTCAAGCTCATTGTAGATGGATTCGAACTCACGAACGTTGACGCGGCGTTCCTACACACTACCACTATGCTATCATCGCTTCAAAACTGTAAACTGTATTGCGTGGTAATGTATTTTCTCTCTTTAGGGTAGGGTCTGTATCCATATTGTATTTCGACGCTATACAGTGTATACTTGTACTGTACTGTACTGTGTACAGTGTACTGTTGTTTGTACTGTATCTATTGTACTGATAATGCCAAGTTTCGATGTTACCAAAACAAGCGATAGTCCACTACGATATTTCGCCGTTGAAACAAAACAAACACTTTGATCTGACGTTCATATTTATTATACTCGTTCGCTAACGATAGAAAATATTCGAGTTTTTTTTTTTTTATAGTTAAGGTTTAGCGTTATGACCATAATCTCACCTGATCTTAAGTGACGATACGGCCCAAGTTGGTATTCACGCTTAACCTGTGAAGGAACTGGCTCTCAAGTGCAACGGCCGGAACACACCTATTGGTATTTGGCGGCAGATTTTCAACTTGATGGTGGTAGCTACCCAGGCGGGCATCAGAAAAAGCCCTACCACCATGCTACGGTTTCCTCACGACGTTTTCCTTCACCGAAAGCTCAAGCTCATTGTAGGTGGTTGGATTCGAACTCACGTCCCTCGACGCAAAGTCGTACGCACTACCACTGAGCTATCATCGCTTCAGAGTATCCGAGGAACGGAAATTGGGGCGAGTCTTTTTAATTTCTAAACGTTTGGTTCCATCGGACACGTACAACGGAGAAATATAGACCCAAACACTATTGAATTAAGGGTTCTTTTGGTAGCAACAGCATGATTGGGTGGAAGAAAATATCGCCCACTAATACTTGTCGACAGTTTCTGCTTATCCGTCATAGTTTAATCGGATAAATGTCGTGCTTCGTTTAGGTTCACGCTCGTATCGAGTCGTGGGGTAGGCATACATGTGAATTATGCCGCCATTCCTCTTGACTTTTCTTCGTCGCATTTAAATCTACGAGCAACTGTTATCTGTTGAATTCTGATAGCTTTTTAGGGTTAATTATTTTAAGTTATCGAAAGAGACGGACGTATGGCAATCACACGTATCCGAAATGTAACGACAGATCTGTTTAGTATATAGATTTTTACAGTTCATAGGTTTCGGCGTTATGCCGTAATCTCCTTGTGGACACGCTAAACCTGTGGAGGGACCTGCGGGAACATACCTATAGGTTTGTGGTATTTCGCGGCAGATATCCACTTTGCAGGTGGCTAGCCAGGCGGGCACATTCCAAAGACCTTATCATACCCTTTAACCAGCGCCGAGCTGGAGAGGCTGTGAGGTTCAGTAGGAATCAGTTGCGTGGTCTGGAGAGAACTGGACACTGATGTTTGAACAAACATTTAGACCGTTTATTTTGAAAGTGGTGTAGGTCCATTTTCTTTCGTTTCGAGAAAATTAAAGGTTACTATATTCGTTGATAAAGCAATTTTATTTACCGACCTATTTCAGGTTGTAAATAACATAGGGTTTTTTTGAGAAATTAAACACGGACTAGTTATATATAAAAAAAATTACATTAAATTAAGCATGTGAATTACGTGATAGCTCGTTTTTCTCAAAAATGGACTTACACAACTTTCAAAATAGACGGTCCATATGTTTAACATCGTTGTCCAGAGCATAAGAGATCGCAGATTTTGCGACAGTGTGGATGAAACGCCAAAAAACCTCTTATGTGAATTTGAGTCAATAAAACACAAGCGTAACCGGATTCTAGGAAAGCACCCAGAAGAGGTTCAACGTCTCCCTGCCAAAAACGTTGTACAGTACATTCATGCTATAGGACTAGATAGTGAGTTTTAATGGCGTGGGGCGATCACAATAGATCATCTATGGTCGCAGTGATACAGGTCTGGAAAGCCTGCATAGCTCCCCCAACGATTATTAATAATAATAGCCAGATGGGCATTAGAAAAAGGCCTACCACCATGCTATAGTTTCCTCACGCTGTTCCTTCGATGAAAGCTCAAGCTCATTGTAGGTGGATTCGAATTCACGTCCCTTGACGTGACGTCCGTAGTACCACTGTAGTTTACACCGTGACAAAGATGTTAAGGGTTAGGAGTCAAAGGTTTGCGTGGTACGGGCTTGTTATAGGGAGAGATGAAAGCCATATAACTAGATGAAAGTTCAGTACGAAGGTGGGAGGTTTTTGGAGGAAAGTCGACGAAGACATGGGTAGACTGTGTGAGAAATTATATGTGTATTAATAGAGGAACTTTTTTTTTATACTTAAGGTTTCGCGTTATGGTCATAATCTCACCTGATCTTAAGTGACGGTACGGCCCAAGTTGGTAGACACGCTAAACCTGTGGAGGAACTGGCTCTCAAGTGCAGCTGCCGGAACACACCTATTGTTATTTGGCGGCAGGTTTACAACTTGAGGGTGGTAGCTAGCCAGGTAGGCATTAGAGAAAGCCCTACCACCATGCTAAGGTTTCCTCAAGATGTTTTCCTTCACCGAAAGCTCATTGTGGGTGCTTGGATTCGAACTCACGTCCCTTGACGCGAAGTCGTACACACTACCACTGAGCTATCATCGCTTCAGAATAGAATAGAGTGGAAGAATGAAACATGTTGTGCCGACCCTGTCTATCTGGAATAGGGCTTATGAGGACTAAGAACATTCTAGACATGACATAGTTTGTAGCCTTTAGTAAAGATTAAATCGTGTAAATGCTTTTTCAAAATTATTTTCTTTTGTATTTGTAAAACAAAAGAATTAAGTTATAATTTAAACTTTGACGGGATATCGACTAGACGTGTATTGCATGGGGTTAAGGCATTTTCAAAGACCGGCCTCGATAGCTACCACCCTGAAGTTGAAAATCAGCTACCAAATACCCGTTCGTGTGTTTCGGTGGTGGCAGTTGAGAGCCAGGCCCCATAACGCTTAGCGTGTCCACTATGACTAGATCGTTTTTACATCATGTCAGCTTGTGGTGAAACAAGAAATAAATAAACTAAACAAACTTATATTATACTGTGTTTTGCTCGAGAGTTTACTGAAAATAATTCGATTTCCCCCCCACACCCATCTTACGTATTGACGCAGGAGTGAACCATGAGCGGTTGCCATGGCAACGCTCCCATATTGCCCGGGCTCGTCTCCGCGCAGGTACGCGAGTGAGCGAGAAGGTTATACCCGTCTCTGTCGCACTCAAACAAATGTAGGCACCACCTACATAGCTAACCCAGACTCGGCTGTAACCTAAGTTGGCTGTGAATTGTGGGTAGGTAGTTTCGGTTAAGTCACACGTATACTAAAAACTGTGGTTTAACTAAAGGTTAAGAGTACGCTTAATCATCTGCGTTTGAAGCTCTGTGACGGTGGATCGACAGTTGGATATGAATTCAAAGTGAAGTTTGAAGAAATCTTCACATTTTTCGACACCTGCTATATTGATTTATTTATTTATTTAATAACTTGATTTTGTCAACCAAATCGGATGACGAAGTGTATCCCTCTTTTTACCCAACTTCCAATAAGTTCATCGCGAGAAAAAGTAGCTTATTAAAGTATCTAGGTTCCCATCTATATCTGTACCAAAATTCATCACAATCGATTTAACGATTTAGCCATAAAAGCGTAAGGACATAAAAGTCCTGGTTTGTAAAACATACTGAGGTCTTGATTATAACTCGGTACAACTCGAAAAAAATACTTATAAATTTTTGCAATTAAAATCTTTTGTATCTCGAACTTCCTGTTAAGTCGAAGTTTCATTAACTCGAAATTGTTAGCATTCCACTTGACATTCGAGTTATAGAGTCCACTGTATGCATTGATATAATAAAATAACATCATTTATAACAACAGGATAGTGAAAAAATTACCTTTCTACTAAATCTAGAAGTTTTTTGTACAGAACTACCATTAAAACAACCCTAAGATATTATAATATAGATGATATTATATTTTTTGTAATAGCCTATTGTCTTATAAAAAAAAAAGTTGGTGATGTGTTGTTCAAAGACTCATATTAAGAATATTTTTTTTCAGAATTTTTCTTTTGATATACATTTTTTTATTTTACTGCCCTTTTGTTCCATTGTTTTTATGTAATAAAATAAAATATTTTATAACAATTTAAAATATCATTTCATCTTATAACTCAGGATAACATATCGAAGTCTAAGGTCTAACTTGGCTAGTTCGAACATATGTTCGCAAGTTTAAATATACGTGCCAAATTTGACATGTTTATGTGAAATTGTTTTTGAGTTATGTGGATGTCAAAAGTGGCTCGTCAGTTCTGTTAGCTTGAACTTGGCTTGACACGACACCGAGTGTCTAGATTTATACTAATCAGCGGTTGAGTTAAGCAAACGTTTAACGATGAAAGAACTAACCGCCACGGCGTGGCTGTATCGATCGTAGAACCTCGACCGGCGAAGACCACACCCCGCTAGATGGTTTTAATGTTGCCAAGCCTTTACAGGAATAATACGTCATACTGTATACATATATATCTACTAGCTATGCTCCCGACTTCGTTCGCGAGGAATGAAAACGTTGCTTAATAATTTTTACCCGTTTTTGTAGCATTTTTCAAATAGAGCTTCGCTTCGCTGGTAGGATGATGTTATAAAGCCTTGTTCAGTGATTGATCAATAAAATACAAAAATATTTGTTGGAATCTGACACAGATTCAAAGATTGATAGATTAACGTTCAAACAATGATATCGATAAACGTTGAAGCACTTATAGGTCAGTGGTAGCGTGTAGAAACGCCGCGTCATGGGATGTGAGTTCGAATCCAACCACCTACACTAATTCTAATATCCGCCTGGCTAGTTACCACCCTCAAGTTGAAAATCTGCCACCATATATCAGTAGGTGTGTTCCGGCATTTGCACTTGAGAGCCAGTTCCTCCAAAGAAAAGGCCGACAACGCACGTGCGATTCCCCTGGTGTTGTGGGTGTCCATGGGCGGCGGTGATCACTTACCATCAGGTGACACGCTTGCTCGTTTGCCCGCCATATAAAAATACATCAACCTTTCAATGTTCAAATATGTTTTTCATTTGTCCGATATTTTTGTTTGATTAAAAAGCTACTTCTGAACTCATAAATGCCTTATAGGTGTGGTGACGCTATGCCCCTCTCCCCCACCCCCCTTTTAACCCTGCAGAGTGCATCGACATTGCCGCGTCTCCCTGGCAGTGATCCAGCTCTGTATCGATCTGTCTGGTAGTGACCGCGCAACCCCTCTTCCCCACCCCCCAGCTACACCCCAACTCACCCTCGTCCAGATGTACCGCATTCGAATTGCTACCTAGTAGCTTTTACTATGTATACAAACTTTAAATGTATATAATGATTTCTTATGTTTACGCGAATATTATTAATTGAAATAAAACTAATTTAAACGGATTTTATCGCGGTTATTTATTTATTTTGATCCCGACGTTTCGAAAGCTTTTCAGCCTTTGTTGTTCAGGGGGCGGGCTGAGGTGTAGGTTGTCCAGAAAAGTTAATGTAACTGTGTCTACCTTCAATTTAATTTTTATTATTGATATAGTTCCGATCTACGGAGAAAGAGCTCACAGTGTCTCGAGGTCTGGCGATTGGTCTTTTGGGTTCCGATTAAATTAAATGTATAATCGGATCCCAGGCTTGTGCTAGCTTCCAACCATCTTCTCTATTGAAATTGGGATGTTTTTTTTAATTTCAATAGCCACAATAGCAATTTCAATTGTAATGCCGTAGAAAGTAATTTCTAGAAGCTACAAGTCAGTTATTGCAAATTACGCTGAAAAAAATATAAAACAACACAATGTTTTCCTATGACATTGTCATGTATAAACCATTCGATATTAGTTATATAAGTAATTGAAGCGATGATAGCTCAGTGGTAGCGTGTACGGACGTGAGTTCGAATTCATCTACAATGAGCTTGAGCTTACTGTGAAGGAAAACATCGTGATGAAACCATAACATGGTGGTAGATAGAGGTGGCTAGCTACCACCTTCAAGTTGAAAATCTGCCGCCAAATACCAATAGGTGTGTTTCGGCAGCTGCACTTGAGAGCCAGTTTCTCCACAGGTTTAGCGTGTCTACCAACTTGAGCCGTATCGTCACTTAAGATCAGGTGAAATTATGGCCATCACGCCATAACGCCATGACCAGACCGCCATGTTGTTTTCGAAACGCTAGTGGATTTTTGACTTCAAGAAAGTGATATTATTATCACCTATTTTTGAGAAATAAACGATTTGATTTGATTTTGAATTTGAATTGCATGGCGGTAGGGCTTTTTCTAATATGCCTGCCTGGCTAGCTACCACGCTCAAGTTGAAAATCTGCCACAAAATACCGATAGGTGTGTTCCGGTAGTTGCGATTGAGAGCCAGCTCCTCCACAGGCTTAATGTGTTCACGATCTTGGGACACATCGTCACTTAACATCAGGTGACATTGTACCCATATCGCTAAAACCCTAACTATTAAAAAAGACATTGGATATACAAAATTACTTTTGATACGTTTTAAAAACATCTCAATTTAAATTTAATTAAAAACAAGCGCTTTGTATCTTCTTTTGTAACGCGTACTGTAAGGGAGTGGAATTCATTACCCGCGTCTGTCTTTCCTATACCCTACGATCTGGGTGTCTTCAAACAGAGAGTGAACAGTTACGTCCTGAGTAAGCGCGTTTCATCGTAGACCACATCGTCCCTTACCATTGGGTGTGATTGTGGCCAAGCGCTTATTTGTCGGATAATAAAAAAAAAGTTTATGTATGCCGTATTCTTTTTTTCTTCAGTCTCCTAAATTCTAAATCCAACACTGTCCGCACCTGTTTAATTTAATATGTATTTTTATTATCTTTGCATTATAGGTACTCTTAATAAAAATGCACATAAATTACTTTCTTGTTAGTGGTCTTATGTGTATATCATTACATAGTATTAAACAAAGTCGCTTTCCGCTGTCTGTCTGTCTCTGTGCATGCTTAGATCTTTAAAACTACGCACATGATTTTGATGCGGTTTTTTTTAATAGATAAAGTGATTCAAGAGGAACTTTCATATATATAATACATGCACAATATAGTAGAGAAACACTGATAATTTTATAGGTTTCTAATGTGATGTCGTAAATAAACATTTTTTTTTGTGCTTACATTGCAAACGCTGGCTGAACTCTACGAGATAGATCAAAATAATGTACTATAGTATTGTACACCTTAAAAGGTCTACAAAAAAGTTCGTGACTGTATATTTTTATCTATTAGGGATAACCTCTACCTTTTATCCTCTTCTTTTACGAGAAATAACGGCTTATTTACGAAGATTTTAAGCAATACACTATTAATTCTTATCTAATTAAGTACCATAAATACATCGTGCATTTAATATAGATCATTGTGGCCCTTTACAGCATGTAATTTAAATGAATATTTCCGAAGATATTACAGATTTCAAATGCAGGGGCATAGCGGTTGCGGCGGTACCGGCCGCGGGGCCAGCGACGCGTGCCTGTAAATAAGCGAGGACATTAAAAAAAAAACTAATCGGTCAAACCATTTTTGAGTTTTAGCGAGAATGAAGAAATTCAATTTTAGGTGATACAAAGTTCACCGGTTCAGCTAGTATAGATATATAAGGATTTAAAAATAATTTCTAAAATAAAAATCAAACTTATTATAATCCACGCGAAGAGTATAGTATATTTTTTACAAATCCAAAAACCTTTCTAACCAGTCTACGAACACGGCATCTACATTAGTGAAATATATTAAAATAAACAGCGGAATCGAGTAATATGTAAATATATCTGACAATTATACCTTCAAAAAACAAAGTTCTTTGTCGGTTCTTCAATTATATCTTTAATTAACTTACGTATATATTATAAGTATGTGGTTAATTATATATATAATTCATTTTACTTACACCATTTCCACTCGCTGTTCTTTTGATCTAAGATTTCACCGATCAATGAATGATACTTTTTTATTTCAGATTACTCCCCGCCAAGGATAAGGCAAAGGGCTCGAGACCATGCAGCCAAATTAGAGATTATAATTAATTTCACTTTTGAACAACAGCTACAACATAAATATTACACAACATAGAACCAAAAAACGAATATAATTAAAAACAATAATTCTAAATAAATAATAATTCGGAACATGATATATAAGTTGCCACAAAAACTGCCAGGAGAGCTTTAACGAGAAAGTCGCCATCTTGTTGAAGATAGTTTCATCTGTTCAAAATGTCCAAATAGAATAAATTAAGAAAAAAAGGGACTGCAAATGTTGACAACACGGTCGACTTTTGATCAGAACACTTATTTCGCGACAAGCAACATAAAAGTTTTAGGGACATAGGGTTACAAACAGCAATGATTGATATGTAGGTAGGTATGATCTCAGACCTTATTATAGGACTTGCGCTAAAGGGAATTAAAACAAATGTATTTTTGACCTGTATCTCGACAACAAGGTACTTAGATATGAATTCTAATATTCAAAATATGTTCAAAGTAGTATATTTTAGTGTATTGTTTTATTATTATGTATAAATATAATTCAATTAGTGTAAGTGTTAAATTACAATTAAAAGCATTAAAAAAGTGTTGTCCCTATTGACCACGTGTTGGTTGCCTCCCTTTAAGTTTAATATAGGTGGTGGTTTACACCCCTCGTTAACACGAAGTGCTGCAATATATCGATCAACCCCTCTGTCGTGTAACACATAATCAACCTTTATTTACGTCGGTAAGTTTAAAATGTTTGGTACGTTCGTGAACACTTTTACGGATTAATAATCAAGCATTGTCTTTGTTAATTTGGAATACTTGTCAATTCTTAATTTATCATATGTTGGTTTATATTTAAATTCATAAAGTATGATGTTGCTAAGATAATATTATGTGATATTGGTAATTCTTTACGTACGTACGTAGTCTTGGTATTGTCCAAAAGTGAATTAGATTATATAGATTATTATTATAGAGGGGAAAAATTTGTTTGTTTGTTTTATGATGTGTTTGTTCATATTTAAATTCATAAAGTATGTTGTTGCTAAGGTAATATTATGTGATATTGTTGATACTTTATGTAATATAGTTTGGGTATTGTCCACAAGTAAAGTGAAGTGAATTATACAGATTATTACTATTATAAAGGGGAAAAGTTTGTTTGTTTGTTTGAGCGCGGTTATTGCATAAACTACCAGTCGGATTTCAAAAATTATGTTTGTGTTTGATAGAGAAATCATTTAGGAAAGTTTTAAGGTATTCAATATCCCGCTACCACCTATAGGAGGAATGCTGTATTGTAAAAAGTTACAAAAACGGGCAAAAATTGATAAATATTGTTTAGTTCCACGCAAACGAAGTGGCGTGCATACCAAGTAATTGATTACTGGAAATAGGTATGTATTTTCAGTTGCCCCATTAGATTCATAGCCAGTTCTTACAAATGAATCGCTATTTAGTAAAAACATTCTACATCTGTTAGAAGATCAACAAAATATTTTATTGACGTGCCTTTGGCAGAATTTTCTACATACATATTCGATTTTCATTTTAATTTGGATATAAAATGCGAAGAAAATCTAATCGATATGTGGACCGTTTATTTTGAAAGTAGTGTAAGTCCATTTTCTTTAGTTTCGAGAAAATTAAAGGTTACTATATTTGTTGATAAGGCAATTTCATTTACCGACCGATTTTAAGTTGTACAAAACAAGGGATTTTTTTGAGAAATTAAACACGGACTAGTTATATATAAAAAGTTACATTAAATTAAGCGTGAATTACGTTCGAACGAATTAAGCTCATTTATCTCAAAAATGGACTTACACCACTTTCAAAAGAAACGGTCCATATATCTAATCTAATTCCCGACTTCATAATGATATAAACAACGAATATTAACGCATAATCTCCATCTTTCTGTATCTAACCACACCCCATTGAGACAATCTCGTAAATTATCCGAGTTATAATCAATATCTCGAACAAGGTCAAACATGGCGGATAGACACACAATATTGTCTATGCCCAATCGACCGCGCTACCGGCCGGAGACAAGACATGTTTATTTTTATTACACACACTTCAAATCTGGATGATGTCATTAAAAAATTTAATTCCCCCTTAATTTATATTGTTTCCCCTACTATTTTCCTACTGAAAATCGATTGAACGTTTGCAGTTTTCTCGTACATTAGCTCTTACCCGTGGCTCCGCTCGTGGTAATATCGGAAGTCTTATACAATTTTTTTTTTATATACTTAAGGTTTAGCGTTATGGCCATAATCTCACCTGATCGTAAGTGACGATACGGCCCAATATGGTAGACACGCTAAACCTGTGGAGGAACTTGCTCTCAAGTGCAACTGCCGGAACACACCTATTGGTATTTGGCGGCAGGTTTACAACTTGAGGGTGGTAACTACCCAGGCTGGCATTATAAAAAACCCTACCACCATGCTATGGTTTCCTCACGATGTTGTCCTTCACCGAAAGCTAAAGCTCATAGTAGGTGGCTTCGAACTCACGCCCCTTAACGCGATATCTTGAAAGCAAGACGGTGCTTATTGACTTGAAACGTAACATGGATATATCTTTTACAATGTGGACTAGAAATGATTATCGATAAGGTGCTGGTAACGGGAAAAACATAAACTACATCGGAAGCATTAGCTAGTCTCATATTTATCATAAGATTTATCATTTATGAATAACAATACCCACGTATCATATTTTATTTTGGTTACGTCGTCTATCGAACCGAAACGAAAACTACGTTTTACGATCATTACCCGCCATTACGTGCACACGGTACTCGCCACATAAATATATACAGCCCAGTTTGCGTATTACATAAATGTTAAAATTACATTAGACGACTTTCACAATATTACAGGAGAAAGTTTTATTTACCTTCTCGTTGTCTGAATATTAACGGACGGAAATATATTGTAAATCAAAGAGAACGTACTTAAGTTTTTTTTTTGGAATGAACTTCGTTATTTGGCCTCGCCGAGGGTTACCCTAGCCGGCAAAAGACGTCCGTAACGTTAGCGTAAGATTTTATGATGTCTATGTATGATGACTATACAGTGTCTAACGTATAGTCTACGTGATGACTGTTATTATTAGATATATTTATAAATCATCGTAAACAAAATAAAGGTGTTAAGATAGTTTTGTAAAGTAGCTTATATATTTTTATCGATAAAAAAAATCATAATGAAAATGTTTACCCGAATAATTATTTTCTTTATACCTCGAATAGAACTTGAAATTATTATTTCTATAATAAGGGACTTTTTTTATCTGGTGTCTCGCGACACCACTCGTTATTATGAACCTTTACTTTTTTAATTCTACTGCGGCAGAGGAATTTCGATGGAATTTTAATCTGTCAAAAAATGATCTTTATTTTTCATTAATACGTTTGTTTATTTGACAATCTACTACATTATGTTTTACATGATTAGCGTGATTATCGTGCATAAGTGATGTGAATTAGCACCAATTGTGTCAAACAAATTCTCTGGAAAGTTCTAACGAGGGAGTTAGAGGCCGCTTGGTTAGGACACTGAATCCCAGGTGCGTACCTATTGCCGTATCAGATAAGGGATACCCGGGTTACAGAGGCTCCTAACGTGTGTGTGTAAGCAAAAACTAATAAAATGTTATATACAATATGTCACTACTAAAAAACATATTAGAAAAAAATTACATATGTGCCCTACTGTTTTCACTTCTTCACTCACTTCGATCAGACAGGGAGGATTATCAGACTAATCATTATTGTCTATAGACGCAGAAATTGTAAAAAGAACTGAAAACACCTTCAGATGATTTAATAAAACAATTAGCCGATGAATAGCAAGAAAAGTGTATATTTAACTTGAATTGTTCTACTAGCTCCATTTCTAGGTGGAAATTATAACTTATTTTACATTTATTTCAAGTTAATGCAAGCGTTTCTGTTTCTTTTGTGAGAAATCTTTACTCTTAATAAGCAAAGTATTTCGGTCGGTATTGTGATAACATACAGGATCCGCACATACAGATACACGAACATCCAAATCAGAACTTTTCTAAACAGTTTTTTAAATTGTTTAAATAAACGAAATGGCATCAAAAATATCATGAATGATAAACATAGAGATTATTTCTTGGTATATGTGTGTATATATTATTTTACAAGTGCAATATATGATAAATGGAGACATTTTAGGTTCGAAAAATCAGTTGTTTTGCGTGAAGTGACAGTAGTACCCACCTCAACGCTTCGCTTATGATGCGTTCAATAATGGAATCCTAGAGTATAATATCATCTCCCACGCAACAAATATCGTTTTTGTGTCCGATCTGTACAAGTTACCCGTATCTCCTACATTTATATAATAGATTCCGTTGAATAATCGATGACAATGTTGAAAATTAGAGAGGTTTTCTTTTTGGAGTTAATACTTAAGAAAAGATTTTCATATTTAGCCCTCGGTATGACAATTTCAAGAGGAATTAAATCGAGCGTTACCTAAAGGTGAGGCGTTATGATCCCTTGCGTAACATACTTTGAACTTTCACTATGAGATTATGTATGTGTGTATACTTTATATTATGTGAAATAGTTTATGTTATATATTTCATTGGAATGATATAAATTAAATATTTATGTATATTTTAATTGTTTTTAAGATGATTTTCTTTTCATTTCATTTACCTACCCTCTTTTTACCTATTCTACACAATAATAATTCTTATGCTGTAAACTCCAGTCGTGCGTCGGTACTGATACACACACATTTTTATGTTATTTTATAAAAGAGATCACACTATAATTCGAAGGTATTTTAATGATGCACAGAAAAATTACAGCTTACAAGTTATCTCGGTCGAAAATATTCGGGTTTTGTGTTCATAATAATAATTTCATGATTAGTTATAACTATTGTAAACCTTAAAACTTGCGTGATACAATTACCTATCCCTAAGGTTATTATGTATTGTCGTGCGATAAAAGTTAACAAGAAAAATATGGTGTGCCAGCCCTCTCCGTGGAAAGTATTATGCATTTGTTCCATAATTCAATTACATTTTGTTTAGCATTATGCTCACTATATCATCTAATGTTAATGGCAATGTGATCCAAGATGGCGGACACGCTATAAAGCATACACTAGCTCTCAAGTGCACTCGCTATAACACAATAATACAAGTATTTTGCGCCAACCTTTCGACTTAAGGGTTGTCGTCAGTCAATCCGGCATTAGAAAATACTGTAGTATCATTACGATATTTTTCTTCGCTCGAAGCATGGACTTATTGTAAATACCTTTACATTACTTAGGAATATATTTATCAAAAACCTCTCTTTATAAGGATTTTTATAATAATTGCAGACTATAGATAGGACGTATCATTTATCTACAGTGAAAGAGTTTATTCAATGTATTATAACCTTTACATAACAAATCCGAATCAATGATTCTCATTTGTTTCACAATAATTCATGTCTCGATAGGTTTAGACGTGTTCTCTGTAAAATCGAACTTTCTGTAAGTTGTTTTCAAATAAATATACGTGTATACGTGGAAATCGTGTTTTAAAAGAGTACGCTACTGCATATTCAATCGAGTATCTATACAACTTTTCTTTCTTAACTTGTTTAAACGAATTGTAGTCTAACCTAACCTCAAAATATCAATCTTCATTCTAACGAATTACTTATTATAACGAATATATTCTAATTCCCTTCAATTTAACTGTATTTTCTTTTTTTTCACGGACTAGGTTTTGGTGCTCTCCTTAAACATAATTTTAGTTAGAGTTTATTGACAACTGAATAGGGCAAAAGGCGATGTCAGTGATTTTATTCAGTTGATAATATTTCTTGCTTCCTTCCAACATAATGCCGTTTGCTGAATTTAGTATAACGCGCTCGTGTGCAATGGCAATTTACGAATAACAATTGAGTTGGAAATTATAGCTATTATAAACGGAATCTAAGGCAGGGGGCCACCGGGCCTGAGGCTCGGTAACGTGGCGTGTCACTTTAAATCGGTTGATTTATCTCCCAGCTAACTTCTTCATACGGTTGTACTCGTGTTTTTATTGCTTCGGCCTTGTCGTCGCGGAATTATTGTCGCATGGAAGTAATCTACGTTGAGATGCTAAATCTGAGTGGGAACGCCTAGATGTATAGATACATGGGCAAGAAATACATCTGACGAAGCACGTAAATTAGAAAATATATATCTATTAGGGCTTATCTATTAGGCTTAGCTAATTTAACCGATTAATGAGCTTAGCTTAGCTAATAAGCTGACAGATTAACCGACCCCAAAAACTTTTTTTTTAATTATTATCGTGGAGGAAATCTATTACAATTATATCTCTCATCTCGGGGGAGATGAGGGACCTGCTGGGGACTCACTCAGTGAAACACCGGGAGTACCTTTTAACACAACGGCCACTTCCTACGCGTATATCCGCTGGAATCCAGGAAGATGGTAGACGCACGGGGACCCACTTCTCGTGGTAAGACATTCTCCACGTTCTCTCGCGATTACCGGAGCTGTGGCTCCTTCTTCACCTGAAGTCCTCCTCTCAATCCGCATTCATTGCTCGACCCAGGAAGGCGACAGACGGCCGTGGGGTTTTAGTGAGTATTCCTGACGCATAGCGCTGGGTGAACCCTACATCCGAGGACCTGAGAGGGGATGCATTTTCCCCACGTAAAAAAAAAGCTGAAAACCTACCTTAGCTCAGGTAATTAGCTAAACTGTTTTAGTTGCCATTCAAAGATTCCTCTCTCACGGACTGGATTAAAAAATATTATTGGTGTTATTTATGGCTAACAAAACTACCTTAGACTAGTTTATAGATTAATTAATATTTTACAGTATTATTTTTATATTTTTATGCGCATAGCACATATATATACGGATAAAAAAAATCTTTTTTGAAGTGAAACATCTTACGTGAGGGCTTTGAAATTCTGATCTGCAAACTTTGTGTGACGTTCGTTCGGGTACAGTCGGCTAAAGGAGCGAGAGAGATATACTGATGTTTACTTTTGCGTGCGCCTATAGGAAAGTCCGGCCCTGGTGGGGCTCTGTCACAATAACTCTTGGTTTGTCATGTTTCATGGTTAGGACAGTGTAAAACCAAGTTTACAATTAAAAATTATTGATCTCTTGATGGTCGCCGTTGTTTTCAGATTGTATTGTACTTACTGATGAGCACAAAGCTATTACTAATAACAAAGCATAATATTTGCGAGCGTGGTAGGTTTATAGGATCACGTGACGTTGATGGCTGTCGCTAGATCCTCACACAAAAGCTTGATTAGTACCACTATTGCGAAAAACCAAATATCACCCGCAGTGCTAGGATTACAGGATCATGTGACGGTAGTGACTGTCTCTTGATCTCGTCGCTCAGTGGATATAGTTCTTTATCTAGACTTATCCTCGAGCGTAATTTAATCGTTTTAACAAAACTCCACAATTCCTATTGTTGGTAGAGTTAATAGCTGATTATAAAAATGACAAACGGACGTCAGATATTATATATATATCGAGATAACGTGCCACTTTGACCTCTGTGTGATTGAGACCTTGGCGACAGAGCGACGATTTACAATAATAAGTAAATAGTTTGTGCGTTAAGAAATGTTAATGTCATTTTGTTTTTTTACGCTATTTATATACGTTTTACAGAAACTACTGTTCTCGAGGTACGCAAAATAACTTTTATATTCATAAAATCTACATTAATACGAATGAAACCACGAAAAAAAGCTAGTTAGTACAAAATATATTTCTGAAGTAAATAACTTGTTTAGGCGCGTCGAGCAATTTATTTTGTAGGCATTGCATTAGATGTGCCGTCACGCTCGGCTATTTAACACTCCTTCGGATAAAGTCGGCACGAGTCGACTATCAAATCTAAATCAAACACACCAGCTATATACATTTCAATATCACTTTGCTTTTTATTTCACTTTATTTGATTTTTTTATTCAAATTCATTGCTTTATATTAAAACATACGTTTAAGAGTCCTTCAACCATAAATTATCTTCCAAAATCGAACGGTAAACCGAATTCAAACAAAGACAATTTTAACAACTGACAGTTAAATGTAGGAATGTTATTGAAACGCTTGACTTTTTTCTATGATTTTACATAACTATAGTTTATAAGTAAAGTTAGAATTTCTCATCTTTCTGTGTTTATTGAAACGGACAGTTTTAGTAATGGTGTTTTAACTTCTGTCTTATAGTCTTATGCAAACGATACTCAACCTTTTTTATAGCGCCACAAATATGTGTTAGACAGGATGTCTAGTCGTGGGCCATAAAAAAAAAAGTTTGCTAATAATTTCCATAGACATTCGCGATTATTACCAATTGAAAAATAAAGTAACTCCAGGTGGGCCTATCACAAAAGGTGGGGAGGGGGGGCAACATTTTTTAAGTCTTATCGTATAGATATATCGATATCGATCTTTATAAAATCATAAGTTCTTTAGCCTAAAGTAAATAAAACTCCAAATTAAACTTTAATAGTTCAACGAAGCAATGCGTCGTGTCATGCAGGAACATGTTACCCTGGAGCAGTATTGCCAGCCGCAAGAAACGCAAAAACGGTAGGTAAAATAAAGAAGGCAGATTTAATAAAAAAAACATGCGTGCGTACAAAGTACACATGTCAGAAGTGAAACTTCTTTAGCGAACTAATTTATAAATCTTGTTCGCTCTGTCTCACTTTTTCTCTCAATCTTTCTCACTCGCTTGCTCCCTACTCTCACTCCACGGCTAGTTGCTCATGCTACGTTCGCCCTGTCTTACTCTCTCTCAATCGGTCTCGATCACTCTCTCTCTTTTCCGACACTTCCGTTGCATACCGGCGTGACGTTTCATCTGTAAAAATTTTACCCTCATGCGACTAAAGAAGTTTCACTTCAAAAAAAATTATATAACTAAAACAATCATCTACTTTTATAAGTTCCCAAGACTCGTAAATATTATTATATAATATTGATAACAACATTTGAAAAAACAAAATTCAAAGCCAAATAAATTTCACTTTCGTTCTCAATTGCCTCATCTTTAGTAGTTTCTAAATCATTTTTCGTTTTAAAATCTTATATATTTTTGATATTATGTGTAGTATAATAAATAGCACTGAACGCTGATTGAAAAAAGGTAAAATTTAGGAATAGCACAGAATACAGGGGCATCAATGTAACAATAAATCTATTGTTAAGGCAATATTGTTGGCAACACTGCCCTGGAGGGATCAATGAAAATCAGTCTTAGGATTGCACGTCAGAAGTGGAAATATATTCTATTTAATCTTTTTTAATTAATTCTTTAATTAATATAATTTTGTATGATCTTTTTTAAATACTTTTAGCATTATGGCCACAACCTCATTTGATGTTAACTGACATATCAGCAAAGCTGTTACACTCTAAGCCTAATGGAAGAACTGGTTCTCAAGTATAACTACCCGAACACACCAATAGGTATTTTCCGGCAGCCTTTCAGCTTGAGGGTAGTTTCTTGCTAGGTAGATATAAAAAGCCCTACCCCGATGCTATGGTTTCATCATGATGTTTTCCGTCATCGAAAGCTCAGCCTCATTGCAGGGATTCGAACTCACTTCCCCAAAATATATGAAGTTTTATAACTTCCAGTAGCAAACAGTATCAAATAAAACAGCAAATTATTCCAAAATTAATTTATTGGCAGTTGTGCCTACGCGTCGGCTATGGTGACTTCCACTTCTACACCTGGCTCGATGTTAATGGAGGTGATCTGCTTCACAATCTCGGACGGTGAATGAAGATCGATCACACGCTTGTGGATCCGCATCTGGAACCTGTCCCACGTCTTGGAACCCTCACCGCAGGGTGTCTTCCTGGTCGTGATGCGGAGGATCTTGGTAGGCATGCGGACGGGGCCCTGAAATTTACAAAAATTATACTATATCTAATACTATTAAACAAGTAATTCTTATTTTGGTAGTATATATGTGTAATATGTATATACATTTAGTGTATCTCTGAAACAGTTCAATTGATTTGGATGAAATTTTGTATTTAGATAGATTTCTGGTTTTTGCATTTACCTATATTGTTGTATTTTTCATGAAAAACGCAATACACCACAATTATTATTATCCTATTAGGTGAGCAATTTTTGAATATAAAAACATTTATATCAACTAACTGACCTGGCAGACCTTTTTCTGCCTTTTCGAGTAGTCAATCACATCGACTACAGCGACATCTATCGCGTTATGATCACTTATCGAGATAAAAAGTATCTTATCCGTCAAGTGGAATCAAACTGCAGTGTGAAAAAATTGATCTAAAATCGGTAACATAGTTTAGGAGTTCACCACAGACAAACAATGTGTCATGAAAATTTTATATATAAAGTTATAAACGACTAAAAAGATTATTTATATTCGTGTTTCTTAAGTTAAATAATTAGTTTATACAAATCATTTAATGAATGTGTGATAGGGATATAAAATATTTCAAACAATAAAAAAAAACCGAGCTAAAATCGTTCACCTAGGTACTCTTTCTCCTTTTCTTTAAAAGAAGAAAGAGAACTTTCGTTAGTAAGCCCTCAGAAACTGTAGGGAGACCCATTTGATTAGAAAAAATGTGCTAGCTGTCTCTGGCAACACAGGAGCTGGAAGTGTCACCATGGTGCTTTTTTGTTGGTAGCATTAGGCACTTGTCACCAAACAGATAGCAACACACCAGCACACCTTGGCCTGACACTGGATTATGAGTTTACTAAATTCACAAAGACAATAAGATTTGCACACCACATTAGTAAAAAAGGGAAGCCAACTTGTCAAAATCTATTTAACATGACGGCTGTTACAATTTTTACTTCATAAATGTAATCTAATATTAAAATCCATCAATAAGTACTATTAGGTGTTTGATTACAACAATATATGTGAAATATTCACTGGAATCATATAGTATATCATATTTACTGTAACTACCCTATGAGCAGAATGCGTTACATTAAAACTGCACACTGCACTTTGAGCAGTTGATACTGTCGCGTCTATTTGGTGAACACAACACTATACCAGTGGTATGTCTTCATCTGACGCCATATTTAACACTAGCTTAGTAATGAGTTCTTATGTTTACGTGAATATTATTAATCGAAATAAAACTAATTTGAACAAATTTTATCACTATTATTTATTAATTTTGATCCTGACGTTTCGAAAGCTTTTCACACAGACACAGTAACATGAACTTTTCTGGACAACCTACACCTCAGTCCGCCCTGTGACCACGAAGGCTGAAAAGCTTTCAAAATGTCGGGATCAAAATTAATAACCAACTGCGATAAAATCCGTCTAAACTAGCTTGATATATCTATAATAATATTATAAAACACAAAACAAAACTAACAATTGAATTACAAAAATTCTTTATGCATATGATCAAGAAAACATTGAAGAAGGCTTTAGGCTATTTATCATCATACTACCACCAATACCAGCAAAGCTGTATTGAGAAAGTAAAAAAAAAAACCAGATAAAAAAGTTAAATAAGAGATTATTATCATGCATATTAGTTAGCGGGCAACTCTAAACTCTACATAGGGACATGTATAGAGCTACATATTTCATGGCAGTATAGAACATTGTCATGAAATGCTGATATCATAGTACAAACAACAAGTGAACTGGCCAACGTCAAGTTATTTAGACATGTTAAGGAGTTTATTGTTACATGGATATTGTAATTGTTTTACCTATTTAAACTTGTTTTTATTAACACAGTATTTTAAAACCAAGTTATTACCTGAACCCAGGCAACGGTGAAATGACACATGGCATGCTTATTGAGCACTCATCATAATACTACCCAGTAAAACACACCACAGTAATGCTTAAATATCACGTGTTACTAGACCACAGACAGCTCCTACACTTCTAATTTTTTACCTTCTAACCAAAATAAGTTTGAAACACATATTACCAATTTTATTTCAATTGACTCCCATTTTGTCTTTTTAAAATGAAATCACTGGGACTCCTAAATCATCTAACTTCAGATCTTTACAGGTGTCACCTGTTACATATATTTTTACTTAAGTTAGATGATTTTGACACATCAACTGTTTAGTGAAAGAAAGAAAAAATGATGACGCATCCATACAATACATATTTAAAATATATTTTATAGAATAACAATGATGAAAAACGTTTTGCATGGAGCTGAATAGGTCCTCGATTCAGCATGGTATTAGAGCCTGAGGAAAAGAACTGCAGCTCTGATCTGTCATGGTCTTGTGTTATGTACAAAAAAAGTTGAATTATTACACCAGGAATTATAATATAATAAAAAATAGTTAAATATTTATACAAGAGCAATATTAATCCAAACTATAATTCTTTATCTTCTTTTATTTACTGGTCACATGTCTGCGCACACAATTTTGCCATAGTCACATAGGAAGAACCATAAATGATGGAGATTGTACTAAACAACTTTTGTTATTCTGTTTAAATTATATCCAAACCAGGCTATTCACTAACAAATAGACGACAAAAAACAATACACATATAAAATATACTTTTACATTACAAATACACACTACACAATGACACTAAAATCTTCAAGTTTAATTTATTAAATAATATGTATACCTTTCAAGTAATACCCGCCAGTTGATGTCATGAATTAACATATAGATAAGCAGTTTCTATGTAGTTCCTTTGCAATATTTTACTTACAAAAAAAAGCTTACCTTCACACGGAGCTTTTGTTTCTTGGCGCCATTGATCAAATCTGCGCACACTTTCTCGAGAGAGCGGACGTTGCGTGACGTAAGGGTTATCCTGATGCGATGGATTGGTGAGATCTCAGCCTGGGGCTTCTCAATATCCTTGCCTGACACTACAGCGGCTGCCTGGAATTCATTTTAACAATCCTTAATCAAACGTACAAAGCATCGTTCATTCCGCTTCGAAATAACTTTTAACATATCACGAGTTTAACCTAGTGGCTTTAAGTTACAATTATGAAAATAAAATAGATAAGTATGATTTATATTTCACAATGACAAACATGACACGTGCATACATAACCTCAAAATTATTTTCTATCTGTAATGAATATTAGAATGGAATAAAAAGAGATATTATATATTTTTGAGGTTAAATTGAGTTGCTTACCATGTTTTTGCGATATCCCGGTCGAGATAAACAACTTTAAAATCAAAAATTGCTCAGCGCTGAACCGGAGCACAGCTAAGTTTCAAATTATGAATGAAAGAGGTTAAACTAGGGATGTGCATTTTGGTTTTGGATGTTGTTCGAGTGAACCAATACATATATTTATCAATTTGTTATTGAGTTTAAGCGAATCGATATTAGGCTATACCGTTTTGTGTAGTTCAAATAGAACTATGAAAATTATCACCACGTCTCATTAATTAGGTGTAGTAGATTTATAAAATGTTATTAATAACTACCTTACTAAATGAAGCAAGTCCAATTTTTCACAAACTTTAGCAAGAAAAGTAATAAAAATAAGTACAATCTTTAAACACTAGTTCTCAGTCTTATATATATTTAAAATAAAAATTGGAGTTGTTAAGACTGCCAGAACTGCTATGTTCGTTTTAATCAAATATAATTATTGTTTTAATATTATTTCTTAAAATAACAAAATATTAGTAGTATCATAAGCAATCCATTTTATTTCTTAAAATACTACAACCTTTATATTAATATTAGAGAAATGACTTTAAAGGATGAGTTAATGTAATTATCATATTTGTGTTTATTATAAATTACTAAAAATCAACTTAATTTTTTTATTCCTAGATAAAATTTGTTTGTCATTATTGCATATTAATCATCATGTAAGTGATGATTAAATCATATTTACTAAAGTAAAACAGTCCACAATTTCATCAATTTGATAATCGACTTAATACTAGATAGGCGATTGTTCTCTACAATATAATTCAGGTACTCAAGGGCAACACCTAGAGACAAAAAAAATCAGATACCAAATGTCCAAGTTAGCATTAACAAGATCTACAGTTATTTTGTCACTTTTAGTAATTATACACAGAAATGTTACGTAGACATTGGAGATAATCCGTTATAAAACGTATATTTTTAACATCAAACATAACATACAAACAATACAAAAAAGTGAGCCGTCGCAGGACGTGTAGCAGATGTGTAACATCGTTTTTTTTTGTATAAATTATTAATTTAAAGCTTGTAAAAAGGAATATATGGTACAACAAAAAATGTTAAAAGTACTGAGATAGTTTTAAAGAGAAAGATGACTATTTAATTAATAAACATTTATATTGGTTTATTACACAAATTAAACGGAGACAACTTGATTATTATCGTTAGTTACTTCAACTGTCATAGGTTTGTGACGCATTGCGTGGCGACATGTCACAATCCGAACAGACTATTGTACCAGTGACGTAAGATGTATTACATCAATATTGTTTCAAATGATTTTATGTGGTTTAAAATATTTTTTATATACTATGTAAATGATATACTTATGTTCTGTTTGTCATACTACATATTTGAACTTAAATATATGGTATTTATATACAAAACAAATCAATAGATTACAATAACTTTTATTAAATTATAGTTACAAAGATTACAGTATAATATTGATACATTATAACATATTTTTTATAGCGCCATGAAATATTAATAGGTAAAACAAATATCTCTAAAATAATATAATATTAAGCTTGAAAGTAATTTTATTTAGACATTATTCAGCATAATATTCTTAACCTGCTTATCGAATTTCCTGTAAAAAAAAATTAGATGGTATTCAGATATTCAGTCGTATTTCCATTCCCAAAGTTCTCCATTGTTTTTATTTCAATAAACAATAAGTATTTTACTAGTAGTAGTAGTATATAAGTAATAAAAATAACGGAAATTCGCAATAAATGCAATAATATTTGGATTTTGTAATTTTTCTAAGTTACTATTTGCAATGACGTAAACACAAGATTAACAATAATATTTTGAAACTTACAAGGATGTTATTTGATCTCCAGGAAGATGGAATGGGTTACAAATTGCATCAGCGTACAAAGCATGCAGTCTACGGAGGGCAGTCCTCACTTCAGCATCTCGAATGTTACTGCCGCTAGGTGATGTTGAGCTCGTCACCAACACAAGTTTAATTCTTGTGTTTGTTACGTAGCCATAGCTATAACGAAAAAGATGATGGATTAAACAGACTAAATTTTGTACAGCATTTATTAGGAAATATAGTCCACTTCAATTGCTTATTGTTTATTATGGTAATAATAATATTGTAAAAGATAGTTGTGATTTAACAAATAGTTTTGTATCAATACCTAGTTTGTTTGTATAGTTGTTTAGTGTATTTGTAGTTTCTTCATTTAGAATATGGCCATGTTAATACAGTCATGAAGATTTTGAAAACTGGATTAAGTAAACAACATAAGATAGTTTCAGTAAGAGTAATTTTTATATATTTCAGTTTTTATTCGTGATAATGCGAATCGTTATATACCACATATCATGAATGAACAGAATAAAAGAAAAGACGAGAAGAAAAGAAATTATCCTATTCCTGTATGTACACTTGTTTGATTATGATAAACTAAAACATTATGAATTTATAGATCGGGATATAGTATAAATATAGTAAGTTATTGGTACCAACATTTTATGTGTATCAGTTGCGTATAACAAACCCAAATAAAGGTCGCGTAGATCAGTCCTTGCAGCATTTGAGTTGGGTCCCGTGTTATTACTGTTAGTCGTCGCAAGACGCTCTTCTAGTGCATCTAAAGCAGTATGTACGAGCCACTGGCGAGATAGTTCGTTGTCGGTACTTGTGTCGTTGCCAACACCACCGATGTAAAGCGGCGCATTCTGTAGTTATTTTAATTCATACAAGATTAAAAAGCTATATTGGCTCAGTGTTATCAAATTCAAACACTTTATATACACTCCATATTTCAGCTTCTGTCTTAATATTTCAAATAATTAAATAATTATAAAAATGATATTCGACTCACGAGTGCAGTATCAACGAATACACATCACTAATTAACAATCATAGATCTGACAGCTGCCAAATAAACAAAAACCCATTATGTAAAAAAAATACTGTTTTTAACGAAATCGTACGATGTGTGTACAGTAAACATCAATGTGTTTGAAGAATATTAACCAAGTGAACTCACCACTTGGACACTTTGTGATATCATTAAAAAATAAAATAAAAACTTACATCTTTACCGATAACTGCTACACAGACGGCCATTTTGGAACAACTTACTGAACGGAAGTACGTCATCGTAAAAAAAAAAAAGAAAAAGGGCGGCAAAATTTTAAAATATTTTTGCGTAATTTTAAAAACATGGTTCACAATTTAAGATATTCAATGTAGAAAGTGGTGCATTTTATTTAAAGGGGTAAAAAGTGATTTAATCATAAAAACAGTTATACAATGCTCGAAAATGAAGACTTTATCTATGAACAAAATGAAAAGGATGAACGGACATTAGTGAAGTCTGTTGATTCTACAAGACGAGCCTACGTGCGTTTTACTAACTGTACGACGCGTCCCATCGATCTATGGTGGCGGGACTTCCAAGGCAGGCGTCGGCGCTACGTCCGCCTGGAGCCACGAAAATTCTTCGATGTCAATACCTTCCTGACACACCCGTGGGAATTTACAGATGGAGACACGAAGGAGCAGTTCGTTATTAATAATAAGATTATATTCCGCGCGCCGCCGAGTATAGCCGATATGAGATTCAGAACGAATTGGAACATAACGACCCCTGTACGTACATTGCGGTACAGTGCAATGCTTGTTATAGCGCTGATGCTTCCCGATCAGAGGGCGGCGTCTCAGTTAAACCTACCTCACGTCTTAGTGTCAGATATCAAGCTGCTACTCGCTAAAATGGGACACACGACTTAGTTCCAACCCAATACTTTCACTAAAAGGCCAACACTAAAGATAAGGTACTGAACTTACATGTTTTTGAATTATTTCCATTAAATATCGTAGACGACTATTCTCAGTTTATAAGTCAATTGTTATTTTTACTATACAGCTTTCATTCTCCGCATAAATCCTTACAATCAACAGTAATAGGTTAATCTGCTAATATTTATAATTCATTAACTTCACTGATACTACAATTTTTATAAAGTATTTGCTTTATTTACCAATAGATGCCCTGCCAGATGTTGTTTTACACTTTTTATTAGCAGTATAATGTGACCACATTGCCATATATTGGGTTTAGAGGTGACGAAATAACTTCTTGAAAAAATACTCATTCTTGTTATTTTGTATACTTTATAAGTTTAATAGTATGCTTTTTGTGAAGGAAAACATAGTGATGAAACCATAGCATAGTGGTAGGGCTTTTTCTAATGCCCGCTGACTAGCTACTACCCTCAAGTTAAAAATCAGTCGCCAATTACTATTGGGTGTGTTCCGGTAGTGGCACTTGAGTGCCAGTCCCTCCTATAAAGGCAGGTGATGCACCTGCAATTCCTCTGGTTTTGTGGATGTCCATGGGGGGCAGTGATCACTTACCATTAGGTGACACACTTCTCGATTGACCTCTATTCCATAAAAAGATATATATCTAGCTTGGCGGGCTAAAAAGCACTATAACCATGCTATGATTTCATCATAATGTTTTCCTTCACAAAAAGCACAGGCTCATTGTAGGGATTCAAACTCATGTTCATTAACAAACAAACACACTAACAACTGAGCCTTCATCAGTCATCATATGATGCAATAAAAAGGTTCATGCAAATTTTATCCATTTCCAATAAGTTTTTCCGCAGGAAAAAGTTGCATATCACCATCTCCAGGTTCCCATCTATGTCTACACCAAAATTCATTATAATCGATTCAACAGTTTAGGGGTGTAAGAGTAACAAACAAACACACTTCAGCATTTGTAATATTTGTAAGGAAGGATATATGGTTTTGTTGTATAAGGTTGAAGACAAACAACTTTTACAGACCCTATGTTTGAAGTGTATATTATATAATTACATAAGACAAAATAATGTAGTTAGTGGTGGTTGATATGATATATAACTGTTTTGTTTATCATTAAAACATAAACATTGCCAGAGTTTAAACAGAGATAACTATTTTACAGTGTCTAAATGTGTTATCTATTTTAGGTATACATTAGCTCTTGGTAGTTCTAAATTATCTCAGATACATGTTTTAGTAATTTGGATACTAACTGTGCCTAAACGCCTTTACAATTGTTTTTGATTGTATAAATACTAAATATATGATATGCAAGCCTTATCTATACTGGGAACCTAACCCAAGCAATTTCATCTGGGTCATTGTGCCATGAAGCCTGCCAAAAATATATTTAATGATTCTGTTAGCTTTAGCTAATAGATTTTATAACTGTACCTTTTTATATACTTAATTAAGAATAACACATATATTTTACCATTCTTTAAAGAGTGATAAGATCTTTATGTATATTAAATAAATGAGAAAATTGTGTATATTGTTTTCTAAGATTTTATTGTTAAATTATAAATTCGAAATTACTATGTGGACTTCTATATCTTTGAGAGATATACAGAATTTGATAAAATGTTTTTATAGAGACATGAGAGTAATATAATATAGGGATAATGGGGTTAACCAATTTTAGTAAATGAAACATTGAAATGTTATTGTGACAATATACCTACTAATTTAGTTAATACCTGTGTATGTTTATCCAGAGCTATATATGGGTTTTACTGTTACTTGACATTGATCAAATGTCTCCAATGGGATTTAATCTCAGGTGAAATTTGGTACCATTATGACTTTAAAGTGAGGTGTTAGGTAAATTTGTCAATTAGAATTGACTGTAAAAGTGTGGTTGAAGTTTTAATTTTTTTGAAAGTTGAAAGTAAAATCAAGAAAGATATGGCAATGCAACAAAATCTCTTTTGAGAATAAAATTATATCATATCATAGAAAATATCATTTATTAACTTTGTTAAATAATCGTTTGTTATAACCGATTTTAGGGTGCATTTATAGAAATAAGTAAAAATATAACATGTAACACGTATATACAACATACATATAACATGTATATTCGTGGGTGCAAGAAGTATATATATAAATAAATTTTAGTAATTTTTTTTTTTATTTGTATAAATAATAATGTAAATCGAAATAAATAATAACGTTTTATATGTATTTAATTTGTTTCTTTTCGATTTGATATCACTGTAAAAATGTGAAAAATTCTATGAAGCTGTTATAGTAGGGGATATATTAGCCAGGTAGGTGTATCACCCCTCATCGTGATGTGTTTACGCGTACCCTATTCTAGTATCTGCTGAACTCGACTTTTTTTTTTATGGGACCTACACTGTTAGCCTGAGGGGCTTTTACAGCTTCACCTGAACTAGGGGGGGTTACTACACAAGGGTGTCACTAGTGACCGAACCTCGGCTTGGGCTGTTGCCGAATCGCGTAGGAGAAAATCGAGCGCGGTACTCTAGCTATTAATAAAAATCGAAAAAGGTAAAAGTACTAACTCATCCCTTTCGGGATCTGGAAACTAAATTCGGTTTAAAAAGAAACAGAGAAGAAGGCATATGAACACGACGTATTATCTATAATAAATACAAAAGGAAATAAAAGGCCGACCCACATTCGGGGCCACGGGCGGTCCATTGCAGAACCTTCTGGACTCGACTAGGACGCATCCGCTATGTACATAGTGTTAAGCCAATCATAAGAGGACATCTATAAATTACGTGAGGTGATTTTGGTGATTTTACGACCCCCTCCCCCATTCAGCGCCTTTTTTTGTTTTATTATTAACGTGATGTTTAAAATCCCAGTTTTTACGGATTTCCTCAAGGGGGTTAAAGGCGTGAGGGGCGTGAGGGGCATGTGGTGGCGCATAGGGCGCTAATCACCCAACACTACCCTCCACTAGAACGCACCACGACCACACTTCAAAGTACCGTGTTGCCAGAAACCAGCGACAGCTTTCGCAATACTTCCAGTACCCCACCCCCTACTGCGTATTCTTGATTAGAAACTTGCGACTTTTAGGGTGGTAGCTACCCAGGCGGGCATTACAAAAGACCCTACGACCATGCTATGGTTTCCTCACAATGTTTTCTTGAATGATTTTACATCACCGAAACCGCAAGCTCATTGTAGGCGGATACGAACTCACGTCCTTTGACTCTGAGTTCGTATACACTACCACTGAGCTATCAACGCCTCAGAATTAATTTCTTGCTACAATCATGATGCCCATTTTTATGTTTAATTTATTTTTTGCCAGTGCAGCCCACTTTTCGCGAAGTTTTGCACTGTTTCTTGTGAAAAAAAGTTACGTGATATCTGCTGGGAGCCCCCTCTCCCCCCTCCCCCCATTTAAACGCATCACGTAATTAATGGACGCTACTTAATAACTTGGTACGTTTCGGAATCAACCCATTATCCAGTTGCAAGAGACTTACAGTCACTCTATTCTTGTTGGATTGCTATCTCTGAGGTACCCCTTTTTATAGTTACGGTTTAGCGTAATGGCCACAATCTCACCTGATCTTAAGTGACGATACGGCCCAAGTTGGTAGACGCGTTAAACCTGCGGAGGAACTGGCTCTCAAGTGCAACTGGCGGAACACACCTATCGGTATTTGGCGGCAGATTTTCAACTTGAGGGTGGTTGCTAGCCAGGCAGGCATTAGAAAAGCCCTACCAACGTGCAAGATGTTGTTTTTTGGATTTATTATTTCGTTTATTGTATTTAACCCTTGAATGCATATTGTTACCAATTATCTATATTCCAGTTCCATTTAATTTTACTGATAAACCCTGTGTGTGTGTGTTTGTGTGTGTGTGTGTGTGTGTGTGTGTATGTGTGTGTATGCGTGTGTATGCGTATGTGTGTATGTGTATGTGTGTGTGTGTATGTGTATGTGCGTTTGCACAATCAAAGTTCATTTATAATCATACACAATAAATTACGTGTAGGAAGAGATCAAATACTTTTGGCGGGAAAGGTTTTGTTTTTCTTGTCATTTAATATTGGCGGATAAAAAAATTCATTGTGTTATTTGAAAGTAAAGTTTTTGGATTTTCGAATTAAAAATTTTGCGTTCATGATTAAAATAAGGTGCTATTACGTTGAAAATAATATAAAATAATCGGACAAATCGTAAGTAGTAAGTATAAATAATATATTTTTACATAAATATAGTTTTTGTAAAAAAAAATTAAGCAACCTAGTACGCAGTATGGCTTTAAGAGAACTAGATATTGTATCTATATTCATACTATGAAGTGGAAACGTTTGTTTGTTTGTACGCACTTATCAAGTAACCGTCGGAATTCAAAAAATGTTTTTGCAGTTTATGTCGTAATTCATAATTATGGAAGATGGCTTTAGGGTAGTTAACATCACGCTTCCGCCAATAGGGGCGAAGAAAAAAGTTACAAAAACGGGCGAAAATTGGTAAATTTGATATTTTTTAGTTCCATGCGAGTGAAGTCGCGGGCATAGCTAATGTGTAATAATACAAAGTTTAACCTACCGACGTTTTTCTTTTCAGACTCACCCACACTTTTTTTTTAACTGGTTCATATTTTTTAAATATTATTAAATGGACCGTTTATTTTTAAAGTGGTGTAAGTCCATTTTCTTTTGTTTCGAGAAAATTAAACGTTACTATATTTGTTGATAATGCAATTTCATTTACCGACCGATTTTAAGTTGTGTACAAAACATGGGATTTTTTTGACAAATTAAACACGGACTAGTTATATATAAAAAAAAAATACATTAAATTAAGCATGAATTACGTGATAGCTCGTTTTACTCAAAAACGGACTTACACCGCTTTCAAAATAAACGGTCCAAATAAAGGAAACACAGAGATGCGATATAAAAAAAATAATTTATTGTAAAAAAAAAAAAAAAACGAAACACCGTCCTCGCATCGGCACTCGGCGCCGCAGTCCGGAGTGCGGGGTTCGATTCCCGGCTGACGTTTACATAAAGCTATTTGAACCGTCGCAGCCCGAGCGCCGGCTACGGAGCCGCCGCCCTCGTTTTGTGTATATGCGAGACGGCGGCCAGCGCTCCGCCCGGTATGAACCTCACGAAGTTATCCGCTGTCAGAGGCCCGAGGGCGTACAGACCCTTAGGCGCATACAGCATCTCGTGCGTGCCCTTATCTATCGCCACCGGGTTCGATCTCGTATCCACCGGCTTCCCCTTATCGATCCCGTAACCGATCCCGTCGCATTTGCACTTGGACTCGTCAATATCGACCACCTGGTAATCCAGCCTGCGGACGCAGTCCACGAGGTCACATTTGGTATCGGTGTTGCCATTTATCTCGGGGTAATTTAAATATCTCGATTTGCAATTCTGTATGCTCTGCCCGAGCATAGATTTCAGGTAGTGCCAGTGGTTTTTCAGGAAGCACTGTTTGTCGTCAAAACGCTGCTGGTTCGATCCGGGGTCCGTGTTGTGCGCGTCCAGGTAGAAGAGGTCCGGTTTGGACCCTATGAAGACCCCGACCAGCGCAGCGGTGAGCTCTCTGGTCTCGTGAGTGGCGAGGTCGAGGATCGTGACCCGTTTGGGGCGCAGTGCGTAGTCCTCGACGTCCTCGGTGTTGATGCCGTCGGATTCGTTGGTCGGCGGGCTGATGTTGGTTATCACGTGGTTCGGGTAGGACGTGTAGTTCGCGTGGTCGCCGGCCTGTCCGTCGCACATCATCCTGTACACCTGTAGTATTAAAGAAACTCTATTTGTACGTGAAGATCCGTCGACGGTGGTGACCGTCACCCGAGCTCAAAGTATTTTTTTAGCTTGCAACAACTAGCTGTGCTCGCGACTTCGTTCGCGTTGATATTGATGTTGTCAAGCAAATTGGATGTTGCAATAAAATGATTCATACAAGGTTAATCTCTCATTACTCTACTTAGTATAAGTTTTACGCGAGAAAAAATACCCTATCACCGTCACCAATGTCCCATCTATCTCTATACCAAAATTCATCAAAATCGATTCAGCTATTTAGGCTTGAAAGCGTAAAAAACAAACTCACTTTCGCATGTATAGTATTAGTAAGGGTAAAGATTTAAGATAGACGGTATCGAGTAGCAGTAAATATTAATGAATGCGGATTTGCTGACATCGGCTACATTTATTCGAGAGCTCATGATTGTTTTTTGGCATTACGTGACAATAAAGACTCAAGTAGAATATCTGAGAGTGACGGTAACTATTAATAAATGAGGAGTTACCGACAATGGCTACAGTCATTCGAGCTTATGACTCTGGTTTAGCATTATGTAATAATAAAGATTCATATTGTTCTTTCAAAGACAGCGGCTACTATTAAAAGTTTAGGGTTTAACAACCGCTGGCGTATAGAATGTTGATATATTACCCTACTGGAGTGTAGAATTATGGCTCATTTATTACTCAGCTGATGTGTTACACTGTTGGCGTGTAGAATATTGATATATTACCCTACTGGAGTGTAGAATCATGTGGCTCATTTATTACTCAGCTGATGTGTTACACTATTGATGTGTAGAATGTTGATATATTACCCTACTGGAGTGTAGAATCATGTGGCTCATTTATTACTCAGCTGATGTGTTACACTGTTGGCGTGTAGAATTATGATATATTACCCTACTGGAGTGTAGAATCATGGCTCATTTATTACTCAGCTGATGTGTTACACTGTTGGCGTGTAGAATGTTGATATATTACCCTACTGGAGTGTAGAATCATGGCTCATTTATTACTCAGCTGATGTGTTACACTGTTGGCGTGTAGAATGTTGATATATTACCCTACTGGAGTGTAGAATCATGGCTCATTTATTACTCAGCTGATGTGTTACACTGTTGGCGTGTAGAATGTTGATATATTACCCTACTGGAGTGTAGAATCATGACCTATTTATTACCCAGCTGGTGTGTAGAATGTTGGTGTGTAGAATTATGATATATTACCCTACTGGAGTGTAGAATCATGGCTCATTTATTACTCAGCTGATGTGTTACACTGTTGGCGTGTAGAATGTTGATATATTACCCTACTGGAGTGTAGAATCATGGCTCATTTATTACCCAGCTGGTGTGTAGAATTATGATATATTACCCTACTGGAGTGTAGAATCATGACCTATTTATTACCCAGCTGGTGTGTATAGTGTTGGTGTGTTACCTGCGAGTAGTCGGGGTAGGTCTGCGGGGAGAGACGCGCGAGTGCGTCCGCGGGCGCGCGGTGCACGTGGAGCGCGGGCAGGCCGGCGCGCCGAGCTAGTACCACCGCGTCCGCAGCGCTCACCCCCGAGCCCACTATCACCACCGGATCCACCCTCATACCGTTCTCAACCCCTGCTAATCAATAACCACAAAATTTATTGAAATAAAAACTAATTTAAACGGATTTTATCGCGGTTATTTATTAATTTTTTTTTGATCCCGACGTTTCGAAAGCTCTTCAGCCTTCGTGGTCACGGGGCGGACTGAGGTGTAGGTTGTCCAGAAAAGTTCATGTTACTGTGTCTACCTTCTAACACGTGGTGACCACGAAGGCTGAAAAGCTTTCGAAACGTCGGGATCAAAAAAAAATTAATAAATAACCGCGATAAAATCCGTTTAAATTAGTTTTATTTCAATTAATAATATTCGCATAAACCTAAGAAATCATTATGTTAACCACAAAATTTGTTTCAGAATTACTTTAACCCATGTACATATGTAATATACAATAAACGTACACAATCTATATTAATATTACAGAGCGGAAATAATCGTGTGAACGGATTTCAAAAGTTTTTCGTTTTTATTCTTGGCAACTCGGTCCTCTTTAGAGACTATTACTGCCGTTTTCAAATGATAACGTTTTGACATTTTGGGTAGATGATACTTCAACAAGATGATGACTCTATGGTTCAAGCTCTCCTGGGAGTTTTTTTGGCAACTAATATATCATGTTTCGAATGATTATATGCATAATTCACTTTATTAATTCTCTTCAGCTACGCTGCATCACGTAAAATTTTATTTTATTTATTGGGAAAAACAGGGACACTTAATCTAAATTAATTATATACACCGATTACATGCTTTCGCATAACAGTGACTAAAACGCTTTTTCGTTTAGAATAGATTACAAAAAAGTATTATTGACAAAGACAGTGAATTAAAACTAAAGACAGAAAAAAAAAGCGAGCAATTATAAGGAAAAAAAATATTCATATAAAGAGAGTTGTAATATAACTAGGCAACAGTAGTAGAACCATCGAACCACATCGACATCAAATAAATCGATAAAAAAAAATTGAAATACCAAAGATCGATTAAAAAAAAATCGCTTTTTTTTTAATTCGCTTTTCGTGCATAAGCACGAAATTGCATTGCAAAGCATTGAAATATAATATTTCAATACATATAAAATCACTAATAGAAAACAAAAAGATCACTACAATAATCGATTTTATCATTCTATATATGTGAAAAATTGTCATTTTTATATACCTATTATGTTTTGGTAAAACATTCAAATAATTGTCAATAATGTTTTATAAAAATAGTTAAGAATCGAACTTCGATTTTTAGGGTGAAATAATTGATTTACTGGATCGATTCAGAACGGTGAATTGATTTTTACCCCAAAAATCGATTCTACGATTAATCGATCGTACATCGCCATCCTCACCTTGAATGGGCTTTTTTGGGAAAAATAAAGCATGACGTGGGAGTTATCAGCGGTATCTTAATCTGTTATGTTGTGATTTTTTATTTTTATTCAGTTACTTAGTCATTTAGGTGACATATTACGTGATGTAGAGTCGATGAAGAGCGTAAGTGAAGTGAATTATGAATAATCATTCGAAACAAAACTCCCGAGAGAGCTTCAGCAAGAGAGTCGCCATCTTGTTGAAGATAGTTTCATCTGTCCAAATTTAATCATTTGAACATGGCAATAATAGTCTCTAAAGAGGACTGAGTTGCCAGCATTAAAAAAGAAGCAGAATTGTGGTGTATACTGACGTGTGCCAGCGAGATGTGTACAGGCTCGGTCGAACGCGGCGAGATGGTGCAGTGCGTAACGGAGCCCCCGCGGGGCCGGGGTCAGCCGGTTCGGCCGGTCCCCGCCCCCGCTGCTCGCCACCACACGCTTGCATATATATCTGAACCGTTTCCCCGATGCCTTCTCATATCTGCAAACCCGAACGTAATCCATCTCACGATCGATATCACATGGTGGTAGGGCTTTTTCTAATGCCCGCCTGGGTAGCTACCACCCCACAAATACCAATAGGTGTGTTCCGGCAGCAGCACTTGAGAGCCAGTCCCTCCACAGGTTTAGCGTGTCTACCAACTTGGGCCGTATCGTCACTTAAGATCAGGTGAGATTATGGCCATTACGCTAAACATTTTTCATCAATTTTTACTATCTTGATCTGATGAAGTGACTAATTTGACCCAAGATAATACGCACTTTAAACTATAAGATGTTTGACAGTCAATTTTCAACTTGAAGGTGGTAGCTAGGTTTGTGGGCATTGGAAAAAGCTCTACCACCCCCCCTATGGTATCTTCACGATGTTTTCCTTCACCGTAAGGTCACGCTCGTTATAGGGATTCGAACTCCTGACTATTGACACGGCGTCCGTACGCACTACCAACTGAGCCAGCATTACTTCAATTTGACATGACGCAGTCAAAAATACTGCAAAAAAGTCAATTCATAGGATTCGAACTCACGTCCGTCGACGAGGCGTCCGTACACGCTCTCAACTGAACTATTACAGCATCATATTTAATTGCTCCGAGTGTGGGTAGTACTTTGTAGTCTCATGCGACACAAGGCTTATTCTTTAGTCCGGGATATTAAAAAAAAGTGAAGGTAGTAGAAAAAAAAAGTTACCCGGAGACGCAAAAATTAGCACCGAGAGGACAGTTCTCGTACTGGCACTGAGGTCCGGTCGGATACGGATTCCTCGTGACACTATCGACTACTACTCCGCACCGGAAATATTTCTGCAAATAAATACATTTATTATCTATACATGTAGATAAATTTAAAGTGTCTGTACATTTTACATTTCATAAGTTCATACATTTATTTACGTAGGTACCTAACAGTCGAGTCATTCCACGCTGCGATAATGTCAGTACAATCCTATAGTTCTGTAGGTTAATATTTGCCTACATAATACGCAGTGTAACTGAGTAGTTTAGCTGATTAGCATAGGATCCAACCAGGATTAGGCAAGCTTGCGGTATATACTCGCGGCCATGGTAAGCCCGAGCCGAGGGTCGGCCACTTCACGGCTCCCTTGTGCTCGTTGTCTCAGGCAGAGTGCCTTAGTACACCCCCCAAAGCCCGGTGAAGCTGTGAAAGCCCCTAAGGCTAACAATATATATCCAATGGGAAAAAAAAACTGGTACGTGATACTATATATATCGAAGCGAATACAAGAATCTCGAGAATAATTCAAAATGGTATTAAAACAATACCTCTGAATTCTGTTTTTTGTTTTCAATTTTTTTTTTACGTATACACAAACTGTATTTTATTGGTAATACGATTTTATAACTCACGGATATAACAATGTTATACTAAGCAATTAACAAAAACATGACTTTCAGTACCTCTGGAAGTAAATTAATTTGTAAAAAAAACTCACGACTTCATGTCACCTAAGTGCCTCGTACAAAGTATTAATGTAATACCAAAGAAATCAAATGTAAACTAAGTATATGTAACATACCACGTCTACTGTTTATTAATATAGAAACTTAATAATACGACATACTTTAAATTAATGAGATGGAGGGTAGTTGGTGACACAGATTGCTATGTAAGTGCGATGCGAGAGCGGCTATGGGCGCCCAGTACAAACCAAATTTAGTTTTTCAGATCCCGAAGGGGTTCAGTTAGATTCGAATTTAGTTCTTTCGATTAGGTAGTAGTTTCAGGCACGGCCAGTTAGGTTTTCATAAGTACAATCCTTCGCGCCATTGTTTTTGGGACAGTACAATCACTCTTTCTATTTTTTTTTAATTAATAGCTAGTACCGCGTTCGAGTTTCTCTTACGCGTTTCGGCAACAGGCCAAGCCGAGGTTCGGTCACTAGTGACACCCTTGCGCGAGTTGCCCCTACTCCGATAAAGATGTAAAAGCCCCTCGGGATAGCAGTGTAGGTACCGTCGAAAAAAAAAAAAAAAAAAACGTCTATGGGTCAGTGTAATCGAAGCGACACTCGACACAGTTCAGTCAGTTTAGTTAAGAACGTTCAACAGTACGGACGTGTTGTACGACTTTGGAACGAGACTCCGAGTATGATTCAACGCAACCTCCACGGTCTTTACATATTATCCATGTTGCCAATTAAACAATAATTAATAATCGTAAAAATAACAAGTTCGGGAGCGGATGCAATGTGGACATAGATTTTGTTCCCCGACCGAATATGCGATAGAACACTGTGGGGGTTTAGTGGGTAAAATACATACGGCGCTTCATTTGCCTTATTCATTTATTCTTTATTTTTCATTCATTCATTCAGTCCCACGTGCCCCTCCCAGCCCACAGAGAAGGAGATTCCTAAATGCATTTCCCCACATAAAAATAAATCCCTATTACTAATGGCGACAAAATAAAATGTCTGAACAGGAGTTAAAAGCGCCCTATTGCCTTGCAATTGGATATATTTTTTATTTGATATAAATAATTATAGTCTACTATCTTTTACCCGCGGCTTCGCTCACTTTATTGTTGATTTTGCCAAGTCGAATGACCAAATAAAAAGATTTTTACGAAGTTTATTCCTCTCTTTACCCCACTCCTAATAAGTTTTCCGCTAATAAAATTATCCTATCACCGTCTCCAAGGTCCCATCAATCTCTATACCAAAATTCATGACAATCTATTCATCGGTTTAGACGTGAAAGCTAACGAACAAACAACTTTCGAACAAACTTTCGTATCTATAATATTACTAAGGATAATAATATGTGTTTACAAAATCAATTAACTAGATTTTAGATTATAAATTGGTCAGATTCATTGAGATTCCACTAATATAGATTTTTTTTTTTGCGAAACCTTAATCTGCCATTTATGTCGATCTCTATTTAAATTAATAAATTTATATACTTTAACCCTAGTGATGGCACAATAGAAAGAAGGAAATTATTTATTCATAACGCACTTTACACCACAAAGAATGACAATTGAAAAAAAAAACATGCCGGCATTACGAATATGTGTCCAGCTCAGCGTATGCTGAAGTGTTTTAGGAACAGCTCTGATTGTCAGCTGTAACCTGGTGCAAGTTACGGAACGTTAACAATACAATATCGATTTCTTATGTTAACGCGTATATTACTCATCGAAATAAAAACTAATTTAAACGGATTTTATCGCGGTTATTTATTAATTTTGATCCAAACGTTTCGAAAAGTTCTGTTCTTGTTTCTGTTCGCGGTCACGGGTTGGACGTCCGTGTCAAAATTAATGAATAACCGCGATAAAATCCATTTTAATTAGTTTTATTTCGATAAATACAATATTATCAACAAACCACAATACGTGACGTAGTACAATTAATGTGTACATGTAAATTGAATGATAGAAACAAGTAACTCGAAGTATACAGATTTCATTTGACATAATAATTCTGCGATTATCTTAAACGGAAGCCGCCATTTTGGAGTCGTTTCAACTTTTACAAGTTCACTAAAGATAGTGAGTGACGTTGGAGATTTAAATCATCTTTAAAGCGATGATGGCTCCGCGGTAGTATGTAGGAACGCGGCGTCACGGGTCCTGAGTTCGAATCCAAACACCTAAAATGAGCTTGAGCTTTCGGTGAAGGAAAACATAGTGAGGAAACCATAGCATCGTGGTAGGGCTTTTTCTAATGCCCATCTGGCTAGCTACCACACTTAAGATGAAAATCTGTCGCTAAATACCAAAAAGTGTGTTCCGGCAGTTGCACTTGAGAGCCAGTTCCTCCACAGGTGTAGCGTGTCTACCAACTTGGGCCGTATCACTTAAAATCAAGTGAAATTATGGCCATAACGCTAAACCTTAAGTATAAAAAAATGTGTAGTAATTATTATGATATATAATAAATTATTGTCTCTTCATGTACCATTACCTATTAATATAACTTCCTCGCTTCATGATTTCAATGCAGACATATATCATTTGCTTGCTTTATATATATACAGTAAAACGTCGTTAAGTCGAACCTCGATAAGTTGAAAACGTACAAATCTCGAAAAAATGTTTTGTTCCCTTCACTTCAAACACCAAAACCTCCATTTTCTAAAAGTCGAAAACTCTATAACTCGATTTTTTTGAAGTCTTCCTTGACGTTCGACATATAGAGGTTCTACTGTATAAAAAAAAATTGAATCTAGCTGTATTTTTTTCCTTTTTATGATTTAAGTAATTACATTCCTACTAATAATTTTTTTTTAATTTCGTGTTCTTTCATACGCCCGCTTTGTTTACGTAGCTTTATAAGTTATTTCATAATATTTTTTTATAAATACGTAAAAAAGACAATAGCAGATGACTAGAGATTATCACGCCTTGCCAAAAGGAGATAAAAAAAAACGTTCACTAAAATATAGTATAACTAGCTTTTATCCGCGGCTTTGCTCGCATTGAAGCTATTAAATAAGATTTTTTATCTTTCAACAACGGATTTTTTTTTTTAATAAAAATTATCCTATATTACTTCTTATACCTCCAAGAATATGTGTACAAAGTTTCATGACGATCGGTTAAGTAGTTTTCGTGTGAAAGCGTAACAAACAAACTTACATTCACATTTATGTTATTATTAGGGATATATATACATACATATATATATAGCAGGAATATTCGATAATTATGTTTATTGAATAAACATTGCAATGAAATATAAGTAACTCGGCTGTTTTCAACGATGCCTCAGACTTGCGGTTTTCCTATGTCATTTTTATTTATTCGTATTTTTTATTATTATGTACTATCGTGAAACCTCAACATTGCGGTTATAGATAAATTACACTGAAATAACATTTATACGTCAATGATAAATATTCGTTTAAATATATAAGCAATGTCATGGTGATAGGCCTTTTTCGAATGCCCGCCTGGTTAGCTACCGCCCTCAAGTTGAAAATCTACCACCGAATTCCTATTGGTGTATTTCGACAGTTACACTTGAGAGCCAGACCCTCTACTAGGCTTAGCGTGTCCAACATCTTGGGACACATCGTCATTTCTAATGCCCGCCTGGTTAGCTACCGCCCTCAAGTTGAAAATCTGCCACCGAATACCTATTGGTGTATTCCGACAGTTACATTTGAGAGCCAGACCCTCTACTAGGCTTATCGTGTCCAACATCTTGGGACACAGCGTCATTTCTAACGCCCGCCTGGTTAGCTACCGCCCTCAAGTTGAAAATCTGCCACTGAATACCAATAGGTGTATTCCGACAGTTACATTTGAGAGCCAGACCCTTTACTAGGCTTAGCGTGTCCACCATCTTGGGACACAGCGTCATTTCTAACGCCCGCCTGGTTAGCTACCACCCTCAAGTTGAAAATCTGCCACTGAATACCAATAGGTGTGTTCCGACAGTTACATTTGAGAGCCAGTCCCTCTACTAGGCTTAGCGTGTCCACCATCTTGGGACACATCGTCATTTCTAACGCCCGCCTGGTTAGCTACCACCCTCAAGTTGAAAATCTGCCACTGAATACCAATAGGTGTGTTCCGAGTTACATTTGAGAGCCAGACCCTCTACTAAGCTTAGCGTGTCCACCATCTTGGGACACAGCGTCATTTCTAACGCCCGCCTGGTTAGCTACCACCCTCAAGTTGAAAATATGCCGCCAAATACCAATAGGTGTGTTCCGACACTTGCATTTTAGAGCCAGTCCCTCTACTAGGCTTAGCGTGTCCAACATCTTGGGACACATCGTCATTTCTAACGCCCGCCTGGTTAGCTACCACCCTCAAGTTGAAAATATGCCGCCAAATACCAATAGGTGTGTTCCGACACTTGCATTTTAGAGCCAGTCCCTCTACTAGGCTTAGCGTGTCCAACATCTTGGGACACATCGTCATTTCTAACGCCCGCCTGGTTAGCTACCACCCTCAAGTTGAAAATATGCCGCCAAATACCAATAGGTGTGTTCCGACACTTGCATTTTAGAGCCAGTCCCTCTACTAGGCTTAGCGTGTCCAACATCTTGGGACACATCGTCATTTCTAACCCCTGCCTGGTTAGCTACCACCCTCAAGTTGAAAATCTGCCGCCAAATACATATTGGTGTATTCCGACAGTTACATTTGAGAGCCAGTCCCTCTACTAGGCTTATCGTGTCCAACATCTTGGGACACAGCGTCATTTCTAACGCCCGCCTGGTTAGTTACCACCCTCAAGTTGAAAATCTGCCGCCAAATATCAATAGGTGTGTTCCTACAGTTACATTTTAGAGTCAGTCCCTCTACTAGGCTTAGCGTGTCCACCATCTTAGGACACATCGTCATTTCTAATGCCCGCCTGGTTAGCTACCACCCTAAAGTTGAAAATCTGCCGCCAAATACCAATAGGTGTGTTCCGACAGTTGCATTTGACAGCCAGACCTTTAGCAACTTGAAGCGATGATAACTCAGTGGTAGAATGCACGATTTCGCGTCAAGGGACGTGAGTTCGAATCCAAGCACCTACAATGAGCTTGAGCTTTCAGTGAAGGAAAACATCGTGAGGAAACCATAGCATGGTGGTAGAGCTTTTCTAATGCCCGCCTGGGTAGCTACCACCCTCTAGTTGTGAACCTGCCGCCAAATACCAATAGGTGTGTTCCGGCAGCTGCACTTGAGAGCCAGTTCCACCACAGGTTTAGCGTGTCTACCAATTTGGGCCATATCGTTACTTAAGATCAGGTGAGATTATGGCCATAACACTAAAACCTTAAGTATATAAAAAAAAAATAGTAAGTGAAATTTGGGAATGCGACATATCTAGGTAACATTTAGGTGATAGTGTCAAGTTTTATAATAAAGTCCCAAAGCACATTACTGAATTCCCGGACAGTAGGTTCAAGAACCATGTCAAACGGGTTTCGATGTCAAAAGACTATATTATAGGGTGGATCAATATGTGAGCGATCGTGATGTCTGGAATTGACGCCCCTCTCTGTACGTCCGCTAATAACTATTGTAACACATTAAATTATTGTATATAAGGATAAGAATAAGACTTAAAAAAAAGATGCCGATAGAGTTTCTTGCCGGTTGTTCTCGATGACTGCGTTACTTTCTGAACCGGTAGTAGTTTTGACGTTCAAAAGCGCCTTCTCGGGGCTTAGATTGAGTAAAGATTTTTGGTTTGATTTGATTTGATCTAATTCAGTCAATGACAGTCCCATTTCATCGGATGACCATGTGCTCTCACAAATTATTCCCTCGCCGAATAAATTTGCAGTCCAATATATATTATATTGTGTATAATTTAAGTTCTATTCACAACTATGTATACGATGGAAAGACATTATATCTATGGTCAAGTATTATATTTAAAAAAAAGTGAGATTGCGGCCATAAACCATGACTGTAAATCAAAGCAGTCATGAGGACTGCCAGCAGAAGTGAAAACTTAAAACTATAAACAAATGTTTCATTCATTCATTCATTTTTTTTATTGTCTATTGAAAAACAATTAAACCACATCGAATCAGACCGTGAAAAGTAATAATAAGGTTCTATTCCTAATTATACTGAAGCGTAAGAAAAAAATAATTGATTAGTAAAGTATTTCGGTCGTTATCGTGATAACATACAGGATACGCACATACAGACACGCGGACGTCCGAGACAGAACTACTTTAAACAGTTTTTTAACTAGTTTAAATAACAAAAATGGCATCAAAAATATCATGAGTGTTAAAAATAGTGCTTTTTCTTGATATGTGTGTGTATATATTATTTTACAAGTGCAATATATGATAAATATAGTGAAAAATCAGTTGTTTTGCGTGAAGTGAGAGTAGCAGCCACCACAACGATCGCTTATGAGCCGTGCAAAAGAGAGATATACTCTTCGTATAGGAGTTTTTGGCGGGATCTTGATCTGTCGTGTTGTGATTTTTACATTTATTCATATACTTAGTTGTTTAGCCCTATATCGTGTAAATTGACGTGACATTTTACATAATGTAGTGTAGTTGAAGAGCATAAGTGAAGTGAATTGTGAATAATCATTCGGAACATGATATATTAATTACCGCAAAAACTCCAAGAGAGCTTCAACAACAGTGTAAACATCTTGTTCAAGATAGTACCGTCTGTATTTTGAACATCTGATTTGGCTGCACGGTCTAATTACCTTTGCCTTTTCTTTCTCAATTGAAAAATTATACAAAAAATATATTTAAATGTATACTAATAACTCTAGAAGGTATATCTATATGCACATATACACAGTATATATAAAATTCATGGAAAGCGTTCGGTGACGATGACGCGAGACCTATGATTATTGTTCACCCAAAAATTGCTCAACGAAGTTGTCACTTGAAAAACTTAATCATTTGCATCGTAATAAAACTAATTTAAACGGATTTTATCGCGGTTTCCTTTTTAAATTTGATCCTTACGTTTACGGTTACGGTGCGGACTGAGGAGTAGGTCGTCCAGAAAAACTAATGTATCAGTGTCAACCTTCAGTTAAATTTTTAATTTTGTTTGTGTTCCGATCTACGCAGAAAAAGCTCACAGTGTCTTGAGATCTGGCAATTGGTCTTTTGGGTTCCGATTTAATTAAATGTTTAATCGGATCCCAGGCTTGTGCTAGCTTCCAACCAACTTCTCTGTTGAAATTTGGACGTTTTTTTATTTCAACAGCCTCGCGTATCATCCTAGGTAGTAATCGGTGTTCTTGTTTGCAGTTTCTAGTTCGTATTGAAGAAAGGTACCTTAGGAAAGGAAGGCCTTTACCCACAGAGGGTTTCATAATAATTTATGCTTCATAAAAATGAATTTTGATTTTGATTATTTTTAATTTATTTTTCATAGAAAATGTATATACATTCAAATTATTTATTAGGGTTGGAATTTAAATTTAATGATTATTAATAGTATTATTTAATTTTTTAATGCATGTACATATTATGTAATAATTAATCATATTATATACTTGTTTAATATATTGTTCATTATAGAAATGAAGAGGCTATAATAATAATAATAATAACTGTAACATTAACTTTTCTGGACAACCTACACCTCAGTCCGCCCCGTGACCGCGAAGGCTGAAAAGCTTTCGAAACGTCGGGATCAAAATTAATAAATAACCGCGATAAAACCCGTTTAAATTAGTTTTATTTCGATGAGTAATATTCGCGTAAACATAAGATATCATTACGACGGCGTACGATTGTTGACATCGCCTACTTCTTAAAAATTACCCAAAACAAAAGGTTGATTGTCCGGATCTCATCTCGAAAACTTCTTTAAGGGCTTCTGTTCTTCGTTATAGCTTACTAATATATATGTACCTCACTCAACCACCAACTATAGAATTAATAGTTATATTATTCGAACTACCCGCAAATATAATAAACTCAGTAAACAACTGAATCTCGATCTCTTTAATACACCACTTAGTACAGCTAGACGAGCCTCCATCAAACCATTTATAAACACAAGCACCTAATATGTAACCTTTCACTGTGCTTTATTTTTATTATTTGATGTCTACTGATTACAACTTCATTGTCTACTAGTGAATATCTCGAATTAGCTCTAAGTTGCTTATTGTGTCTTGACTTGTGTGTTAACAGCTATTGATATTATCCGAAATAAATAAACAAATAAACAAACAAAACAAGCAAACAATCAAACAATACAACAATAAAACAATCAAACAAACAAACAAACGAACAAACGAACAAACGAACAAACGAACAAACGAACAAACAAACAAACGAAACAAGCAAACAAATAAATAATCTTCAGTTAAAAGTTAGTACTGACCTGGAGTTTACAGGCGTGCACGTACCGGCGGCAGTAGTTGGCGACCGCCCGGGCGGTCAGACGGTCCGGCGGCGCGGGCCCGCCCGTGTGCGGCGGCAGCGTCAGCCAGCCCGCCGGCGAGAGCGTGCGCACGTCCGGCGGGAACGTGTGCCACGCGCCGCCCGCCTGCCCGCGCCCCAGCACCACGTGCCCCACCCGCCTGTCTGCCTCGTGACGCCACTCGATCAGCGAGTCCGCTTGGATGCCGAGGTCGGCGCACGGCCGCAATAGGTTATCCATCTGGAAGCACCGGTACTGTCTTATCATCTCATGTTAAGTCACGATGTGGCCTATGATAGTAGACACGCTAAGATTAGTGAAAAAAAGAAAGATACAGAGACAGAAATATACAGAGACAGAAAGATACATATACAGAAAGAGAGAGAGAGAACAAGAGAGATACAGAGACACAAAGAGAGAGAGAAAAATATTAATTTCAAGTTCTATTCGATGTATAAAGAAAATGGTTATTCGGGTATACATTTTTTATTATGATTTTTTATCGATAAAAATAAAAAAAAACTACTTTCGCAATTATCTTAATACCTTTATTTTGTTTGCGATGATTTATAAGACTATATAATAATAACAGTCATCACGTAGACTATACATTTGACACTGTATAGCCTTCATACACAGACTAAAATCTTACGCTAACGTTACGGACATTTTTTGCCTCATTTTTACTCCTCTGCGACTCTACATAAAGAACTTCGTTTCACTAATTTATTCATAATGCACTGTACAAGACAAATTATGCAAAATGTTGATAAAATTACATTCCGGCGTTACGGAAGGGTGTCCAGCTCAGCATATGCTGAAGTGTCCTTCGAAGCACTACAGCGCTGATTTCCAGCTGGCACCCGAAGCAAGTCACGTTAAGTAACAAATTCAGTATTATCAATAAAATATAGTGTAAAAATGCTTTGCAAAGGGGATAGTCCGTAAAGAGTAAGATTTCGAAGATCATGTTAATAACATAAAAGGATGTATTCGTTTATTTTACCTCTTTACGTGTGGACAATAGCGGGCTTAATGTCATAGGCATTCTCTGACAGTCAACCTTCAGATATAGTAGATCTAAGTGTCTATTTGTACTCAAGTAAGCTGTCCCTGAATAAGAGGTGCTGTCGTCCAGGATATTGGCTGCTACAAAGGCCAAAATAAGGTATTGAAAACCAGAGCAAGTTCTTATATGAACTTGTAATTGACACTGTGCAGGACCTTTCGAGACTGTAAAATGGTTGAAGCGATGATAGCTCATTGGTAGTGTGTACGAACGCTGTGTGAAGGGACGTGAGTCCGAAATTACCTACGAGCTTCGGCTTATTTACGGTGAAGGAAAACATCATGCGGAAACCATAGCCTCGTGGTAGGGCTTTTTCTAATGCGCGCCTGGCTAGCTACCACACTCAAGTTGAAAATCTGCCGCGAAATACCAATAGGTGTATTCCAGCAGTCGCACTTGAGAGCCGGTTCCTCCAAAGATTTAGCGTGTCCACCAACTTGGCAACTCGTCACTTAAGATCAACTGGGATTATGGCCATAACGCTAAATCTATAAAAAATCCCGAGAACTTACAATACGTTTAATCTTAAAGAAAATTTTATAAGCGTCAATTTGATATTGTTTCTAGATAACAAAGTTTTATAAACGTTCTGCGTAGTCACTACATATAATAATATTTCTTGTCGCGGTGTGGCGACCCTGCCCGATAAACTTTCAATATCTGGTAGTAAAAACCAGGGGTGTAGTCGAGGCGTCGGAGTGTGGGCCGGGACCTCCTTTTACCGTCATATAAAAATTATAATAATATTGATGATTTAATGTACGTCCGCAAAACACTTGCATAAACTGGATTGTATACGAGAACGGCATGATTTGAATACTAAAAATCGTAACAAATTGGTCACCGCATATTTGAGACTCATTAAGACCAGTAAAATGCTTTAAGGTAATCGTGTTAGGTTTTATAAGAAAGTCCCTAAACCCATTACAGATTCCCTGGATAGAGAGTTCAAGATACCATGTCAAGCGGATTTTAATGTCAGGAGGTTATTTACTATGGCGATTTATGGAATTTACACCCCTCCTTGTACATCCGCTGAAACTTATTATGAATGTATTTAAATTTGGAATTTAAAAAAAAATCACACTGAATATATATATGACTCGATAAATATAATCAGATCGAGTTTCTTTCCGTTTCTTCTCGATGACTGTATTATTTTCCGAACCGGTAGTAGTTTTGACGTTCACAATCACCTTTCCAGGGCGTAAACGTATAAGGAACTTGAGGGGAAACATATGAAACAACATCCCGTAACACGGGCAACAATATAGAAACCTCGAAAGATCCTTCTACATAATACGAGCAATTAACAACCGTTTGATGTACGCGTAAACAAAACACATTCCGTAACACTGACAACAATAATTAAACTACGAGAAATCCTTCAACAATTGAATATATTTTTTTTAATTTTTGATTTTATTTTAAATGGCGAAGATGTTATTTTTTTAACTTGACAGGTATTAATTTGTTTCTTTTAATCTTCCATACTAATATAATAGCGTTAAAAAAATGTGTTTTTTGTTTGTACGCATTAATCTCAAGAAACTATCAGTATGATTTGAAAGATTCTTCTTGTATTTGACAGCCGAATTATCGAGGAATGTAATAGGTTAGTTGTTGGCCCGTGACTGTGTTCACATAGAATTAAAAAATATTTCAAAAATGTTTGCCAGTTTTTGTAACTTTTTTCAATACACCTATGCTGCTATTGGCGGTAGCGTGACGTTAAATAGCCTAAATCCTTGGCCAATGACGTCTCTACGAATTCCCGGACACGATGATAAAATAAAATGTAATGCGGAGAATGAGATATTTGGACCCCAACGCAAGATGTCGAGTGCGCATCTGCTGTCTGCGGTTTCCACTCGTTCCCAATTTGCCTTCGATAAAATAAATAACATTACTATTGTAACACAATTATTCAATGAAGTTCTATATTACTACAACATATTGTTGTACAGTGTTATGTAACCTTAACTGATTAGATTTAAGGTGACAGCCCTCCACGGTTCCGAAATGAACTTTGCTTTAAATGTATATTAATATTATAAAACGCAAAACTTTGTGCGCTTGTTTATTCGTTTGACTGTTTGAACGCTCTTATCTTCAAAACTACCGGTGGGATTTCAAAAATTCTTTTTGTATTTGGTAGCGCAATTATTGAGGAATACTTAAAACTATTTAACATCACGCTATCACGAATAAGAGCAAAACTGTATTGAACAATGATACAAAAACGGGCAAAAATATCAAGTAATTATCTTACTTCCTACGCGAACGAACTCGTGGGCATAGCTAGTGATATAAAAACACAGTAAAACAGTTTATTTGTTTGAACGCGATAATCTCAGGAACTATCAGTTCGATTTAAAAAGCCTGGTATATAAAAAAAACCTTATGATATATTATTGTGAAGAAACAAAAATGTGCGTGCAGTTCACACGCAATAGCAGTAAAATCCTCAAAAATGCGCTTCGTAATACTCAGGCGCACACACACAAATACTGACACACATACAACGCTCGGACCCTGCAAGAAACTCTGTGTAATGCTTTCTATCTCATTCTGTCGCACCATCATCTTCTTGTTCCCAAGTTATTTCCGCTCGGCGCAATACATTTTCTTCTTCTACAAATCTGTATCAGCCGTAATCTCTTCGTTCACTCCCTTTTCTGTCATCTTATTCCTCCCGCACTCTATTCATCTTCTCTTTGGCCTTCGAACTCAGGTTCCTTAACTGAGCTATAATTAATATTAACGTAAGCGAAGCCGCAGGTAAAACCTAGTATAGCATTAAAATGATAATAGAGAGTAGGTCACAAAGGGATGGAACGATTTATACACCCATACATAATGTAGTCGAGAACGGTGGATTAAGGGAGACGTGACGGCCCAAGAGAGCGTCATGCCGCTTGCCGTAACACGGGCTTATTTTATTCCCAAGGCGTGTTAATAAATATATCACATTAAAAACGTTAAAATAGAGAGAGAGAGAGAGAGAGAGAGAATCTTACCAGTAGAGATATGGGGTTCTGACTCCTCCCCTCCAAACCCTCGGCGAGCTCCATCAAATCTACATCGAACAGACTTTGTCCGGACGGGAGATTTGATAATCTGAAATCAAAAATTATTCTAAAATAATGATGATCGACAATAGCTCAGTGGTAGTGTATACGGACTCACGTCAAGGGATGTGAATTCGAATCCACTTACAATGAGATTGAACTTTCGGTGAAAGAAGACATCGTGAGCAAACCATAGCGTGGTGGTAGGGCTTTACTAATGCCCGCCTGACTAGCAACCATCCTCAAATCTAAAATCTCCCTCCAAATATCAATAGGTATATTCGGGCTGTTGCACTTGAGAGCCAGTCCCTCCAATAAAGGTTCGATTCCCCTGGTGATGTGGGTGTCCAGGAGTGGTGCTGATCACTAACCATCAGGTGACAGGCTAGCTGATTTGGCCCCTATTCCATAAAAAAAATTACCTCATCTTTTTTTTTAGGCGCGGAGTTTGAGATGCATCTGTCACTGAGATTAACAGTGATGTTTTAGTGAGATCATATCTAGTGTGTATTGTGAATCTCATAATGGACAAAAGTATCGTACAAAGAGTTTGTCTTAAATTTACAAATGCCAGTGGAATCTCGTGTTCGAGGACACTGAAAATGTTACAGAAGGCTTACGGTGAAATGACTTAACAAATAACACGTGGTTATGAGTGGTACAAAGTGTTCAAAAGGGGGTCGAGATATGCCTATGGAAGATTTGTCTCGCCCTGTTAAGCCATCAAAGTTTACAACTGTAGTTGACATCGTAAAAGTACAGGGCATAATAACTGAAAATCATCACTCAAGTTTGAGAGAGATAGCCGCTCAACTTTTTGCCACTCAACTTTATGCCGCTCAACTTTTTGCCACTCAACTTTCTGCCGCTCAACTTTCTGTATCTAACGAGTGAGATTTCAAAAATTCTTTTTATATTCGATCGAGAAATGATCGAGGTCGGTTTTAGGTTATTTAACATCACGCTACCACCAATAGGAGTACAGCTGAATTGAAATAAGTTACAAGAACGGGCAAAAATTATTAAATAAATTTTGAGTTCCACGCGAACGAAGTCGCGGGCACATCTAGTTTAAAATATATTTAGAATCAACGTTACCTGGCTTTCAGCATCTCGTCTATTGGGAGGTTTTCGGGTATTTCCTTTAAGTATGGAACATTGCCATCTAGCATGAACGATGTCACCATACCGCTGGGACCATTGCCTGTGTACAAGAAAAGAAAAAAGAAATCTTTATAAATCGTTTGTTATTTTTCAAATAAGAGTTGTGGGATGGATCTTCCTTTTACTTCGTGGCAACTTGTCTATACAAAATTTTACCAATGTCGTGTACAATGATTTTACCAACCAGTAAAAGCGCTTTGCTCGCTACAACCGAAGCATCTAAGGGCTATGGGTTAGAGTCCGGAACTAAGGATGGCGACACTTTTTGAAAAAAATCAATTCGAACGGAAATCAACTGAATCGATTCGCGAAAGAATCGAGGTCAAAAGATGTATTAATCGTACAAATAGCTTTTTTTCGAATCGCTTTTCGAGCTTATCATTTACTATATAAAACTAATCAAAGAAACCAAAAAGAACACAACAACAATCTACTTTATCATTCTGTATAAAATTAAATTTATTTATTAAATTAAATTAAATTTAAATTATTATTCACATGTCAATAACATAACCTAACTAAATAAAAATAATAATTGTGTATATTTTGTATATACATCAAGTTATATCAAGCCTAACAAGAAACACAGAAATTATTTAAAGGGGCATTGTGTCCGATTGCATAATAAAATCCCACACGAAATACGTGCTTTGCAACTGAAACAGTTTAAAATAATTTATAGTTTGTTAAAAAAAGCGTATTATACAATTGTAGATTATTTAGTACATAAAAATGCGTCGGATTAAAAAATATTTTTAAGACAAGGGCGATTTCTTGAGTTTCTTACGCCGTAACTTCTCTCCCAGACCGCCATTTTGTTTTCGAAACGGTAGTGGATTTTTGACTTCAAGAAAGTGATATTATTATCACTTATTTTTGAGATAAAAACGATTCGATTTTGAATTGCATGGCGGTAGGGCTTTTTCTAATATGCATGGCCTGGCTAGCTACCACGCTCAAGTTGAAAATCTGCCGCCAAATACCGATAGGTGTGTTCCGGCAGTTACACTTGAGAGCCAGTTCCTCCACAGGTTTAGCACGTTTACCAACATGGGTCGTATCGTCATATAAGATCAGTTGAGATTATGACCATAACGCTAAAACCTTAATTATAAAAAAAAGACAAAACTTTTTTTTTAATTTATAGATGAGAGTTATTGTAACTTGGCGTTTATTAGCATTTGTTTTTTTTTTTTTTTACAGATTCGTCAATTTGTAATGTTTACATTACACTTCAATTAATGATTGTAAGTAAACGCCAAGTAATATGCAGCTTTATTCTTCAACAACGTAGTGGTTAAATCCTATTCATTACGAACTTCTTCAACACAACGCGTAAACGAATTACCCGGGTTCAGGGTAAGCTGTGAAGGGTATGGAAAAGACATCTTACAAAGAGTTTGTCTTAAATTTTGATCTGCCAGTGAAATTTCGTGTCCGATGACACTGAAAATGTTACAGAAGGCTTACGGTGAATCGATTTTACCAAAAAACACGTGCCTACGAGTGGTGCAAAGCGTAGAAGCGGTCGAGATATGCCTATGAAATATTTGCCTCGCCCTAGTAACCCGTCAACGTTTATAACTGAAGTTAACATCGTAAAAGTTTAGTAAATAATAACTGAAAATCATCACTCAAGTTTGAGAGAGATTGCATGGTGTTAGGCTTTTTCTGATGCCCACCTGGCTAGCTACCACCCTCAAGTTGAAACTCTGCGGCCATATACCAATAGGTGTGTTCCGGCAGTTGCACTCGAGAGCCAGTCTCCAAAAAGTTTAGCGTGTCTACCAACTTGGGCCGTACCGCACTTAAGACCAGTTAAGATTACGGCCATGACGCTAAGCATTAACTACTAAAAAAAACGACTCAACTTACTGTATCTCACGAGTGGGATTCCTAAGAAACTATTGTGGTGGCTCCTCGGGTACTAATCAGCAAATACTACCCTCGGAACTTCAAACTCCCGTGTTGCCAGATAACAGGGTCAGCGTACCCACTTCTTGTGTGTAATACGCAGCCTTAAGTGTGTAAAATAGGCGATAACATTTGTCATTGATGGAATTATCATCACTTTCTGACTTGAATAAGCGACTATCATCCCACAGTATATACGTCATTAGAATATTAAAATGTACATTGCAAAGATACATTCTAAACTCACGAAAAGAACACACTATGTTTATATTTAATCTGTGATAAGCGTCTAGTAATTTCTGTAGATCAAGACAGCGGCGGGGGTCAATTCCGTCGACTCTGACGACTAATTAGCCGGTATTCTCGAAAGTTCTAATGTGTTGTTTCGACAAAAGTTCCTACTCATTACAGTTTTTGTAATGTTTTTGTCACACTTTCGAGTTATATACAGTTTAAAACGATTATTAATTATCTATTATAAGTTTGTTTATTTCAACGCGCTAATCTTGGGGGCTACCTCTCGGTTTTCAAAAAATCATTCTGTATTCGTTATAGCAATCATCAGGGAAGGTTTTAGGTTATTTAACATCACGCTACCACCAATAGAAGTAAAGCTGTGTGGAAGAAATTAAAAAAAACATGCGTGCGTACAAAGTACACATGTCAGAAGTGAAACTTCTTTGGCGAACTAATTTATAAATCTTGTTCGCTCTGTCTCACTTTTTCTCTCAATCTTTCTCACTCGCTTGCTCCCTACTCTCACTCCACGGCTAGTTGCTCATGCTACGTTCGCCCTGTCTTACTCTCTCTCAATCGGTCTCGATCACTCTCTCTCTCTTTTCCGACACTTCCGTTGCATACCGGCGTGACGTTTCATCTGTAAAAATTTTACCCTCATGCGCCTAAAGAAGTTTCACTTCAAAAAAAATCGGCAATAAATATGAATTCCACGATATGATTCATGTGAATGTGAATGATATTTCGTATAATTCTTGAACCAATATATTTTTTAATTTTTATAGTTTACGGGATAGATATAGGTTACGGTCACAATCTTAACTGGTGTTAAGTGACGATATGGTTTAAGATGGTGGACACTGGCTCCCAAGTGCCACTACCAGTATATACTTATAGGTATTTGGCGGGACATTTTCAACTCGAGTGTGGTATTAGAGCCTTGAAGAAGGGTGGTTATCGCCCGACGAGTCTTGGCAAATGCCCTTCCCACTTTTGACCTTTGGCCTAAAGTCCCTAAAGAATAGGATTTTAAACACCACGTATTAAAAAAAGTAAGGGATAGCTTTCGCACTGCTTCGAGTATATATTTCGAATGACCGAATATTTACTATAGTAGAAGTCGATCGCACGCCATTTTGTCTACAGTTTAATGTCGCACGTGTGCAGAATCTAACACCCTGGCGCCCAGACGGTCCGCATGGCCGCGCCGAGCTCGTTATAATAAAGGTCACACGCAATGCGACGTTATCATGTTTCAGAGCTTATAATATTAATTTAGAAATATATTTCATGTATCCGCAGCTTCCTTCACGTTAGTCATTGTCATACTCTGGATTTATTATAAAATTAATGTTTATTATTATAAATAAAAAACAAAAAATTGGTAGATCGCGTTAATCTTAACAACTACCAATCGAATTTCACAACAACAAAGTAACACCCAAATTCGGAATAAGCATTCGTGGACCAAACAATTTACGTAACTTGTGGATACGAATCCACAGCATCGCCAGGATTATCGTGCAGATAACAACAAACTATACGTCGTGTTCTAACGTGGTATAGTCTATGGTAGAATATTCTGGAAAACCTGGAAATAGTTCCCGATAGTCACTGGTCGCGGGTACCCATTTCTGACAAGTAAAGGGGGGAGCAATCAGTTACTTTGTATCAGTTCAATCTCGCAGCCTCTCCAGCTGAACAGAGTTGGTTAATATGTGTGCGATAGTGATGTCTGATACCGACACCAATCTTTGTGAATCGATAAACAAACATTGTAAATGTATATTGTTAGGAATCCGATCTTCTCGTATGTTTTAGTATATTCCAGTGAATTACTTTTATTATTTTATTTCAATCTTTTTAACATGCGAATGATTGGTCTACGTAAATCGTATTGTCAGTCTTCATGTGTCCAATATAAGATATTTTTTTTATACTTAAGGTTTAGCTTTATGACCATAATCTCATCTGATCTTAAGTGACGATACAGCCCAAGTTGGTAGAGACGCTAGACCTGTGGAGGAACTGGCTCTCAAGTGCAGCTGCCGGGACACACATATTGGTATTTGGCGGCAGGTTTACAACTTGAGGGCGGTAGCTACCCAGGCGGGCATTAATAAAAGCCCTACCACCATGCTATGGTTTGTTTATGTTTTCCTTCACCGAAAGCTCAAGCACATTGTAGGTGCTTGGATTCGAACTCATCACGTCCCTTGACGCGAAGTCGTACACACTACCAATGAGCTATCATCGCAACGGAATATCGCATTATTCCTATGTTTTCCCATTAAAGCTCTAGTAGACACCCAGTGTGAGCTATACGTAACATATATAATTTTTTGTTTGTTTAAATATGTAAAAGATAGTGTAAAATCAGATCGATTATTTTGCAGCTTCTTGGTGATGACCGAGTTATTTTCCGACCCGGTGGTAGTTTTGACGTTCAAATGCGCTTTCCCAGGGCCTAAATTGAATAAAGTTTATTCCCGGTGTAGAATAGTAGAGCTAATTCGACTAAATAACATTTAAAATCTGTTTAAGTAAAACAGTTTATTTACATACGTGGTCAAATCGCACGTCGAAACAGAAACTATGCGGCTTCGCGTCAAGGGACGCGAGTTCGAATACAAGCACCTACAATGAGCTTGAGCTTTCGGTGAAGGAAAACATAAACAAACCATAGCATGGTGGTAGGGCTTTTTCTAATGTCCGCCTGGGTAGCTACCACCCTCAAGTTGTAAACCTCCCGCCAAATACCAATAGGTGTGTTCCGGCAGCTGCACTTGAGAGCCAGTTCCTCCACAGGTTTAGCGTATCTACCAACTTGAGCCGTATCGTCATTTAAGATCAGGTGAGATTATGGCCATAACGCTAAACCTTATGTATAAAAAAAAAAACGCATTTCTGCAAAGGTAAAAGAAAATATTTTACACACCTAAAAGCCTGACGGGAAATCCACCGCGTTACCATATGGGAAAAATATAAAGGTACATAATAAACAAACAGGGAAAATAAACAAAAATATTAAAAAAATTAATTAACGACATATTATTTTCTTCGGTACTTATTTCGATTGCTCATGGCATTGTTATGAGTGAAACAATAGATAGACTCACCAATGATGACAACTTCCTTGTAAACAACATCCTTAGGTAAATTATGCAGGCAAGGTTTCGTACTGTCTTTCATGATTCTGTATTTTCCTTTATTCGCATGCGAATCTTTTGTCAGCTCCGTGAACTCTTACGTCAACTATCAAATTCGATTCGACAGCGCCCGCTATTCTAACAGCAACGATAAATCAAACTCGATATATGTCGAATTCTGAATTCGAAAACTCTTAAAATGCGAAATAAATAAATACTCCTTTAACTGTTAAATATCACATGCAGTTTTAAGTCTTGCGGACGTTTTGTTGTTGTTGTTTTTTTTTTTGTTAGTTCTCTATCTGTTTTGCCGTCAGTTTTTCGAGGTAATGTTCAATTTTCGACGTTCCACTACGCGGCGCCTTGAGTATTTTTATATCCTGCAACAAATAAAACGGTTAAGGTTAACAAAGTTTAGCTTAATATGTAAATATAACCAGTTGAATTGTAAACCGAGTTAATTATAATAATTCATAGGAAGACACATTCGAATGTGGCATCGACCGGCTTCGAAGGTTTCCGAGATTATTGAGTTATTTTTAAAATTTATCGCTTTGATCCAAGTGTAATGAATATAAAAACATAATTGATGTAGGAAGCGGTAACAGATAAAAAGGTCAAACTATTCTTCATTACATTAATTAGCATTTATTTTGAAAACGTATATTACAATTAGTTGATACCGCGACTTTGTGCGAAACTAAAAATTATTTCATCATTTTTATTACTATATCACATTTGACTATTAGTTCGTAAGGTTAGCGTGTTCAAACAAACAAACTTTTCGACTTTATAGTATTAAGTAATATAGATTACTAATGCGTACGACATAATACCGAAATCATGTTAATAATATGCACTGTTACCTATCTACATATATAAAAATCAATGTGCCTATGTGTTTCCTATGAGCTCTGAAACGTCAGAACTGATTTTGATGTCATTTTAAGATTTACCTAACAAGTGAATTTAGGAAGCGATCCAAGTGATTCAGTTTTTGATTTTTTTATTGTTATTATGGTATCTGTCTACGTACATCATGAGAGTGAGTAGGTTACAGGATGTTTTAATGGCACCGGTAAGAGAGAAGTTAAAAGGGAATCGTTTGTCTTGGTTCGGCTATATCATGAGAAAACAACAACCGCATGTGCTGAGAAAATTAAATGATATGAATGTCGAAGGATGGAAAAGAAGAGGAAGACCAAAGAAGAGATGGGTAGAGTGTGTAAGGAATGAGATGAAAGAAAAGGGAGTGAATGGATAGACGGTAGCTGATAGAGATTTATAGAAGGAGAAAACGTATTGCTCCGACCCCAAGTAACTTGGGAACAGGACATGAAGTAGGTAGATATCTGTCTACGGTTCCAAATCAGAAAATAATATTTGAGGACCACACAAACAAATGTACTGTACGATAAAAAATTTTTTAGTGCTCCAGTCACTGATGACAACTCAGTCACCAACTTTGCCTTATAGATATAGGAAACTTCGACGCAGTGCCTCAGTTCTCAAAGCCAGTGCATAGTGTCCAAGCATTGGCTGTTAAAACAGAATCCAGTCTTGTGGTTATTGCTCTTAGAATTTAATTATAAAAATTCCAGAATAGGCTACCATCATGTGCGAAGGTTCGAACTAAAGGGAGTTTAACACAACAAAAAAAATTAATTCTCAAATTACAAACGCTCGGAAACCTGTTTATTTTAAATCAGAATTTGTAATTTTTTTTTTTTTTTATCATTCATCGATGTTAGATTATGTATAAGTGTTGAAGAAATATTCGTATATTTTAAATAAATGTATGCAGAACATTCTCGACTACTGTCTTTACGTCAGACGCAGGTAGGGATGCGAAAGTTAGTCCACGATAAAATTCAATGACCCCTTATAAATAGATAACAAACGATATATGTATTCAAAGATATTTAATTATATAGAAGCAAGGAATGATTTTTTTTTTGCAGCATATTTGACTGCATTGTGTCAAATACAAACGATCATGGCTCGGTTGGTAGTGCGTACGGACGCCAGTGGACGTGAGTTCGAATCCCTGCAATGGTTTGCGTTTTCAGTGAAGGCAAACATCGTAAGGAAACCAATAGTCTGGTGGTAGAAGCTTATGTAATGCCCACCTGGCTAGCAACCACCCTCAAGTATATTCCGGCAGTTGCATTTGAGAGGCAGTTCCTCTACAGGTTTAGCGTGTCCACCGACTTGGACCGCATCGTCACTTAAGATCAGGTGAGATTATGGTCATAACGATAAAGCTATAAATTATTTATAAAAAACCGATAACCCTTTTCAAATTTCTAACAAAGCCAGTACAATTCGACACATTAGCTATTTATTACATTTAAATCGACGAATTTAGAAAATCTTTAACCTAGCCAGTATCAAACGGGTTGCGTGAACAGTTGACAATTGGCAACTGAACACCAACTTTTTCTTACTACAGCGGTCATCTCTATACTGCACTTTTACAAGTTTATAATACCTTTGTACAAATCAGAAATATTCCGCTATACATTGTAAACACATTGTAATGTTATAATCGGAATGGGTTAAATAAATTATTATAAATATACTAAAATATATATCTATATATGTATAGCAGAAAATATAGCAATTTTTAATCGTCATAATTTTACGATAACATTTTATTAAATTCTTCATATATTCGATATGGTCCCAATCTCACCTTGAACTTAAGGTTTAGCGTTATGGCCTGGTTATAATCTCACCTGATCTTAAGTGACGATACAGCCCAAGTTGGTAGACACGCTAAACCTGTGGAGGAACTGGCTCTCAAGCGCAGCTGCCGGAACACACCTGTTGGTATTTGGCGGCAGGTTTACAACTTGAGGGTGGTAGATACCCAGGCGGGCATTAGAAAAAGCCCTACCACCATGCTATGGTTTCCTCACGATGTTTTCCTTCACCGAAAGCTCAAGCTCATTGTAGGTGGTTGGATTCGAACTCACATCCCTTGATGTGAAGTCGTACACACTACCACTGCGCTATCATCGCTTCATACCATCGCTAAATACCATTAGGTGTGTTCCGACAGTGGCACTTGAAAGCCAGTTCCTCCTATAAAGGCCGCAACGCATCTGCGATTCCTCTGGTGTTGTGAGTGTCCATGAGCGGCGGTGATCACTTATCATCACGTAACGCGGTTTCTCATTTTCGCGTGTCCACCACCTTGGCCCACGTCGACACTTAACATCAGGTGATATTGTGGCCATAACGCTAATTGGCACAATGATTTTTTTAATGGATTACTGAGCAAACAAGGTACGGTATCACCAGATGGTAAGTGATCACCGCCGCCCGTGGACACCCACAATACCAGAGGAATCGCATCTGCGTTGCCGGCCTTTATAGGAGGGCTGGCTCTCAAATGCCCCTGCCGGAACACACCTAATGGTATTTAGCCGTAGATTTTCAACTTGAGCATGGTAGCTAACCAGGCAAGTATTGGAAAAAGCTCTACCACCATGCCATGGTTTCCTCAAGATATTTTCCATGGTTGGATTCGAACTCACGTCTCATAGCGTGGCGTTGCTACACGCTGCCACTGAGCTAGCATCGCTTGATTTTGTGTCAATTGGCGTACTCGAACTCAAACGTCAGTAAACCCTAACTATACAAAAAGATATTGTTTCCGATTAAAGCAATGACATTAAAAAAAATATAGATACGTTATCTCTGTAATATATTGCCAAAACAAGGGAGACGTTGTGTGCAAACTAATATTGCAATGATCGGGGAAATAAATCAGTATGATATTTATATATACCAAACGCGTATATTTAGCTATACACCGTCTAAAGCATAGGTTCTCAAATTGGGCAGTACCGGCCCCTAATGGGTGCTGAAATTATCTGGGGCAAAAAAGTTTTGAAGCGATGATAGCTCAGTGGTAGTGTGCACGACTTCGCGTCAAGGGACGTGGGTTCGAACCCAAGCACCTACAATGAGCTTGAGCTTTCGGTGAAGGAAAACATCGTGAGGAAACCATAGCACGGTGGTAGGGCTTTTTCTAATGCCCGCCTGGGTAGCTACCACCCTCAAGTTGTAAACCTGCCGCCAAATACCAATAGGTGTGTTCCGGCAGCAGCACTTGAGAGCCAGTTCCTCCACAGGTTTAGCGTGTCTACTAACTTGGGCCGTATCGTCACTTGAGATCAGGTGAAATTATGGCCATAACGCTAAACCTTAACTATAAAAAAAAAGGAACACTTGTTTAAAGTTTTGTAACGGAAAAAAATCACGGTCGGGTATATTGTACTTTTTAAAAAATTTACCCATAGAAGAATTATTTGTATATTTTGTACAATATCTGATTATACAAGAGGGCATTTTCTGTTGTTTAAGAGCACTCGATGTATCGATCGGGACACAACATACTTCCTTGAACGCCGCCGTAACACTGACGTTTGAGTACGCCAATTGACACAAAATCAAGCGATGCTAGCTCAGTGGTCGCGCGGAGGAACGCAGCGCCATGGGACGTGAGTTCGAATCCAACCATCTACAATCAGCTTTCGGTGAAGAAAAACATCGTGAGGAAACCATACCTTAACCTAAATACCATTAGGTGTGTTCCGACAGTGGCACTCGAGAGCCAGACCCTCCTATAAAGGCCGGAAACGCACATGGGATTCATTTGTCATTGTGGGTGTCCACGGGCGGCGGTGATCACTTACCATCTGGTGATACGCACGCTCGTTTGCCCCCTGTTCCATTTCTACACATTGTATCTACACATTTTCACTTATAATACCATTGGATTATGGTATGTTTTCGTACTTTGTACATGTAATTAATTAATTCAAAGATATGTATTTACTTATCATATCTTTTTAACTGTTACAATAATAAATGATTCACGAATACATTGATATATATTTCGCAATATGCGATAACTTTCGATAACAATCTATATACCCATTATTAATACGTCATTTAAAACGTAGATATAAATTTCGAAGTACGTGCTTAGGGTTTTTCCGCCGTTGATACCAGAAAATAAACCGTAGCGAAGGCTTCACTGGAAGAATGAAGCGATGATAGCTCAGTGGTAATGTGTACGGCTTCGCGTCAAGGGACGTAAGCTCGGATCCAACCACCTACAGTGAGCTTGAGCTTTCGGTGGAGGAAAACATCGTGAGGAAACCATAGCATGGTGGTAGGGCTATTTCTAATTCCCACCTGGCTAGCTACCATCCTCAAGTTGAAAATCTACCGTCAAATACCAGTAGGTGTGTTCCGGCAGTTACACTTGAGAGCCAGTTCCTCCACAGGTTTAGCGTGTCTACCAACTTGGCCCGTATCGTCACTTAAGATCAGGTGAGATTATGGCCATAACGCTAAGCCTTAACTATAAAAAAATAAAGCGGTATATTATACAGAGGAAAGGTTTGTTTAAACGTGCAAACGTTACGAAAATTAATTTTAATTATAATTAAATATTTAAGCTGGCATTAGTTAACTCCCTATCACAGTACCATAGTTCCATCGCAGTGTTTGCCTTCACCGAAAGCTCGAGTTTATTGCATCGACTGAGCTGTCATCTACCTATCTATCTATAATTGAAACTCGATGAAACGACAGTAAAACGGGACAACCGTTATGGGATATAGCGTGCGAGAGAATGAGATAGAAGTATGTATAGAATTTCATGCGCCATCGTCCAAATCGTCCATTCAAAGTTCGGTGAAGCTGTCAAAGCCCTTGGGGCTAACAGCGTACGTCAGTTCGGGGAAAAAAAAACGTCCATACGTCAGTACGTAGATGGGTGACCTCCTAGGAATATCGTATGACGTAGGTTTTATTATTATATATACTGTCGCTGTAACTTATCACATCGCTATCTATTGTTTATCACGTGCAAATTAAATAAACGAATGATAGGTAATAGATTAATAGTTACAATCAATATATTGGCATGGCGGTAGGGCTTTTACTAACGCCCACCTGGCTACCAACCATCCTCAAGTTGAAGATCTACCGCCAAACACCCATAGGTGTGTTCGGGCAGTTGCACTTGAGAGCTAGTTTCTCCGCAGGTTTAGCGCGTCTACCAACTTGGGCCGTATCATCACTTAGGTGAGAGATTATGGCCATAACGCTATTATTAACGTTATTAATAGCGTTATTAACATAACGCGAAATCGGCTTCGAGTTCAAACCTCCGATACCAGCAATACCCGTGAATTTCGGTCTCAGTTTCAGCCTTTTTTTTAATGTACTTAAGGTTTAACATTATGGCCATAATCTCACCTGATTTTAAGTGACGATACGGCCCAAGTTGGTAGACACGCTAAACCTGTGGAGGAACTGGCTCTCGAGTGCAGCTGCCGGAACTCACCTATCGGTATTTGGCGGCAGATTTTCAACTCGAGGGTGGTAGCTAGCCAGGCGGGCATTAAAAAAGCCATATTACTATACTATGGTGTTATTACGACGTGTTTCTTTCCCTTCAAACACAATACAAGGGTTTGAACTGCCTAAACCGAAACGTATGTAAACTTTGAAATTTTTATATTGTATACTGAAATTTAGTCTATTTTCTCATATATACAAAAAAGTAACTTGTTTGAATATGCAAAGGCAATTGAAGTATGCAAGACAAATATTGATATTTATGTTACCTTATCAATTCAGCATGGACAATACAGGTAAATATATTCACGACCTACTTTCCTAAATAAACCTAAAAAAATCTTGACACACTGAATATATAATTAATGTTATCTTTAATGTGTTTACAGTATTGTTAATGTTAACGAATTCTTCCTTGAAATTAGTTTAGTTATTGGACATAAAAGGATAAGTAATCTAATTACCCAGCCGCAATAAAGTTCACAATAGTAAATTACTTAATTAAAAAAAAACTTATTTTAATGATAATCTGGTAAGTTACAAATAAAAATGAAACTAATTGTTTATGGCCAAACAAACGCAGACTAAACAATGAGAGATGTGCGCGGAGAGACATATTACATTAGTACAGCCGAATGACGCGCTACGTGCACTCTTTGCGCGGCCAAACATTCGGCTGATTTTTGGCCGAAACCGAAATTGTTGCGAAAACTAGGTTTTTCGGCGGAACCAGCCGAAGCCGAAACTTCGGTCAGGCAGTTAGTTTATAGTTTTTCGCGTTGTGGCCATAATCTCACCTTAGCTTAAGTGACGATACGGCCCATGTCCGTGGAGACGTTAGTGCAACTGCCGGAGCACACCTGTTGGTATTTGGCGGCAGATTTTCAACTCGAGGGTGGTAGCTAGCCAGGCGGGCATTAAAAAAAGCCATACCACCACGCTATGGTTTTATACGATATGTTTCTTTACCTTCACACACATTACAAGGGTTCCAACTGACGTGTAAATTAATAAATATTCTATACCATCCGTCATGAATCTGGTTGATATATATGCCACTTTCAAGAGTTATTGTAAGAGATTGGAATGACTGGAGAGTTTCTATTATTTAGTAATAATATTCAGGTTTAAGTGTGTTTTAAGACGACACGATAGAAATGAGATATCACTACATCTCTCTCAATCCCTTAGTCGCTTGGGGCTGGCTTAACCAGAACGAGCGTCACACAAAAAGGTTGCATATCAAATTTTCAAAGCCGTAGAATATATAGTCATAAGATGTTTCGCTTCACCTAAAAACATAAAAAAACAAATTCACGTCAATCTCGCAGCGTTAGTTACACTCTACGGCGGTGAATGTTTGGCTTACAGCCAACTGAGGTATGAAAAACATTTCCCCCAGACACAATTACAGACGCAATGTGCTCACGAGTTAATTAATATCACTTTCAAGGTAAACGATACCGCCGTCTGTAAATGCGGGGTATTGAAACATTTCCATATAGTTAGTTTCCACTAATGCTGGGGCTACATTAGCGGGCTACGGCGAATATTCGTGTTAACGCGATAAGATCGGGTAGATTCGGGCAAAGACGATGTACTATCGGGGGGCGCTGTCGGTAAACTGGCACGCATCAAAGTGGTTTTTTTCGCAACAACATTCGTTACGTCACTTCAGTGTCGTCCAGACTTTGTAGCGGGCGACAATCCGGTAGGCTGAATGTTCGCCCGCCTAGTATAGACAACAACATTGCGACGCCCGTACACGATGCCAGCTATAGAATTTACAACGCACACGCTTCGGGTTTTCCCGTTCCCCTTGGACGCGAGCGTTGCAATCAAGTGGTAGGCGGTATGGGTCCACCCTTGCCCCATATGCAAGCTCTTGCATTAGCAACGTATTCGCCGGAACAACGACTGTGATCAACGTGTGGTACTGGTGAAGACATGTTTAAGCCGATGCGGTAGTGTGCACGGACGCCGCGGCAATGGGCGTGAGTTCGAATCTTCCTACAATGAGCTCGAGCTTACGTCGATGGAAAACATCGTGATAAAATCGTGGGGCTCTTTCTAATGCTCATCTGGCTAGCTACCGCCCTCAAGTTCAAAATCTGCCACCAAATACCTATAGTTCCGCTTCGGCAGTTGCACTTGAGAGCCAGTCCCCCGCTACGATTTTAGCGTGTGCACCATTTTGGGTTACATCGTTTATTCACATCAGGTGAGATTACAGCCATAACGATAAATCTATTAACTGTAAAACAATATACATCAAATCTAAACAGAAATTAAATAAATTTAGTATTCAGCAGTAAGTATGTGAAGCGATGATAGCTCAGTGGTAGTGTGTACGACTTCGCGTCAAGGGACGCGAGTTCGAACCCAACCATCTACAATGAGCTTGAGCTTCCGGTGAAGGAAAACATCGTGAGGAAACCGTAGCATGGTGGTAGGGCTTTTTCTGATGCCCGACTGGCTATCTACCACCCTCAAGGCGAAAATCCGCCGCCAAATACCAATAGGTGTGTTCCGGCAGTTGCACTTGAGAGCCAGTTCCATCACGGGTTTAGCGTGTCTACCAACTTGGGCCGTATCGTAAGATCAGGTGAGATTATGGCCATAACGCTTAACCTTAACTATAAATAAAAAGTACAGTGGACGCCTGGTAATTCAGCCCCTGTTTAACCAGGCACCCCCTGTAATCCATGTTTATTACTATTGAATTATTTTTTGACAACCCTCGCTAATGTAGATAATGCATGATTAAACAGGTTACAACTTGTACGCGCTAATATTAATGCACTCGACTCGTAGGTATTCTATTGATTCTGATTGTTCCGTTTGAATTTGACTACGTTTGCGTCGTTTAATTTATTAATTTTTTAAGTTTAATGTATTAAATGATTTCTTTATAATTGGCACCTCTTTACTGTAAAATCTAACTAATTTGAAATTGTTAAATGTGCTGTGAAGAAATACACAATAAATAAATAAAAATTCGACATACATAATGAAGTATGATTTGTACCACAGAGTATAATATGTAGAATCTTATGATCAGATCTGTAATTTGTCGGATTACATAGTACTCATTTGTAAAAAAAAAAAACCGTAATGTTATCTGGATGTATCCGGGTCTTAGGCAGTACTCTATAATCCGGGAAATTCGATAGTTCGACGTTGCCCTGCAAAACGTTTGTCGGGTTACCGGGAGTCCACTACTCTACTAAAATTACGGAATTATAATGCGTAATTTAATAAAAAAAAAAAAATTAAATAAATTATCTCGTAACGGGCATCAGCAATTAATTACCACTTTAATTATGACTCAAGTAAATTATAAAAACATTTTTTTTTAATCCTATTAAACCGAAGTTCGTCTGTGTTTTGATCTAATATATTATTTTATCGGCACCGTTAGCCGAAGTTGATATTCGGTTCAAACCACATAAGGCCCATCCCTAATTATTATAAATGCTAAGTGTAACTGTGAATAGTACAGACTTTTTTTTAATTATATATCGGCCTACGTAGACAATTTGCCAATGTCAAATCTGATCTTTTTTTTATCGTTAAGTTTAGCGTTATGGCCACAATCTCACCTGATTTTAAGTGACGTTTCGGCCCAACTTGATAGACACGCTAAACCTTTGCAACTGCCGGAAAACACCTATTGTTATTTGTCGGCAGATTTTCAACTCGAGGTTGGTAGCTAGCCAGGCGGGCATCAGAAAAAGCTCTACCACCATACCATGGTTACCTCACGATGTTTTCCTTCACCGAAAGCTCAAGCTCATTGTAGGTGGTTGAATTCGAACTCACGTCCCTTGACGCAAAGTCGTACACACAGCCACTGAGCTATCATCGCTTACTTAATACTTAATAACGATAATTAATAGGTATAAAGTAACGAATAACTCGAATGATTATTTTTTGATCGCACAAATAAATGCGGGATTAGAATCCACAGGCCTCTAGTGCGGCGGTTACAGCGAGGCAACTGTTTTAACCGCTAAGCTAATCATGCATTCAATCATTTGATACGCCTTATTAAATGCAGTCACATTGAAATATATATTACATGACATATAATATGACATTATTTTATTAGCGATGATAGCTCAGTGGTAGTATGTACCACTTAGCGTCAAGGGACGTGAGTTCGAATCCACGCACCTGCAATGAGCTTGAACTTCCAGTGAAGGAAAACATCGTGAGGAAACCATAGCATGGTGGTAGGGCTTTTTCTAATGCCCGCCTGGCTAGCTACCACCCTCAAGTTGTAACCCTGCCGCCAAATACATATAGGTGTGTTCCGGCAGCTGCACTTGAGAGCCAGTTCCTCCACAGGTTTAGCGTGTCTACCAACTTGGGCCGTATCGCCACTTAAGATCAGGTGAGATTATGGCTATAACGCTAAACCATAAGTATTAAAAAAATAAAAATAAAGTAATATTATAGTTCTCAAAATTATCCAAAACACAGTTTAAATCCGTGAGCACGGGTAGTAGGAGTGAAAGAAAAATATTCAATACAGCTCTGCTATAAATCAATGTTGAAAAGAAACAGAGCAAAAAAGAAATATATACATATTAACAAAAAAAAAGTATTTTTATAGAGTGTCACTCACAATGTATTTCGGTTTTAGACTAAAATTGTATTGCGTCAATTCAAGCATAACAATTAACCTCGAATAACAGGCAGTCAAAGTTTCCGGAACTAGATACTATAATACAAAATAAACCAGTAGAACTGCATTTGCCGGTACAAAAAACGGCGTGAAAAAATCACTCGCAAAACCTTAACGAACGCCTATTCATTCTTCGTTAAAAGTACAAAATGCTCCTCACCAAATTTTAACTTTTTTATCCTCAATTGTAAACCGGTATTCGCTTAATATAACATGATGTATAAAGAGCAAAAAAAAAATTAAAAGAAAAAATTACCTCAAGTATCCTCGAAGACATTAAACAAAAACGACACGCACTTTTTTGTTTATCAGTGCCGCTAATTATTTCAGTGGGTATTATTAGCACCGAAAGACGCGTCCGCACGAGCTCGTGTCCGCGGACAGACTGAACAAAATATTGAACGAACGGTCCTACACTTCCGATTCTTTATTTAAAAATGTTTATATCATCAAGCCGCTGAAAGCTCTCACTCATGTAGCGCTGTCACAATTCAGCGATGAGTCATCATTACAAGCTAGATTGGTGGCGGGAGCTGTCATACATATTTGTTTTTTTTTTTATTCATAGGCTTACGTCACTTGACCCGTTTTCCGTTAACTGCAAATAATAATACATTAACGAAAGTAAATATCGTGATATACGGCTACGATGCAGTGGCGGATTTTCCAGTAGCAGCCTAGAGCGGCAGATTTTCGAGGCGATAGTTTTGGAATATTTCTATTTTTTTTTTAGAAATGAATTGATTCACACTTGTGCATACACCTAAATGTTATTAGATAATATGTTTGACCACTTAGAATATTTTTTCTGTAATTCACGTTGTCCTATCTGGAATTTGATTGTAGAGCTAGGTAAGGGCGGGAAAATTTGAATAGCTTGGACATACGTTCTAAGAGGACACCACGATGACCGTGGATTCCCCTTGTTAGCAGAGATAGCTATTCCTTCCACAAGGGTTAGCATCGCTACCATATTAAGCCTTATCGTCAACTAATTTACTATAATTTATCTATGTTGTGTATATTGTTATTCAGTATTTTTACTACGACTGATGTAACAAGTTTTCAACGCACCGTAACTGGATTTGGGTTTCAGCTGAAAATCAGCGCTGAGTGTTTCGCCCTATGCTAATAATAAGATATATACAATTATTATTTATGCGTGTATTTTCTTTCCTTTTTTATTTTATTTTAATGTTTTTATTTATAGTGGCCTTTATTGCTTGTATGTCTTTTATTAGTATTAAACGATTTCTTTCTTCTTTCTTTCTTTAATATCAGGGGAGAATGTGGTCTATTTTTTATTATTTATTGTTTCACACTGCAGACTCTTGGTCCGCACCATTTACATTTAACTGCATGTCTTATAACGCAAAGCGTTTGAGTAGTGCTTTACTCTCACTCTCTCAAGGTGAAGCAATTATCTCGACTTAATTATTATTTTAGTTTTAATTAGTATTCATTTGCTTTTGTCCGATCTTTTTTGCACTTTGAGTATTAAATGAGTTGACAAATATCAACAAGAACACTTTTTATGACAGTAGATACTTTCAAAAACACAATTTTTTCTAGAACTATCTAGAACTATTTTATACTACTAAAAGAAAACCGTTTTAAAAAATACTTCAATGGACGTCGGGTTGTCTGTTTGTGCGGATGATGTATGTCGTTACGATAACGCCCAAAAAACTTCACTTTTAGAGTTTAATTTTTTTTTTCATTAGCTTCAGTATCGTTCTGCCTAATAAACTATTGTAAATTACCGTCTAATTCGGTGTAATGTAATTAAAAAATTAATTAACAGTGAATAGTCTTTTTTGTATATATTTAATGTGAACGCCTAAATCTATGTCATTTAATTATAATTACGTTATGAGACGTGCACTTTTCGATTTTCTAAACTATTGTAATATTTTTAAATTATTTTTCTACCTATTATAGCACTCCTTATAAAAGTGCACGATAAAAATAGGTTACTTATTAGTGGTATTATATATAAATATATATATAACTGTTATTAATAATGCTTACTTACTGACCCGCTGAGTCAGCTGCGGCAAACTCCTATTGTATATGAAATCTTAGTTACTGTATCCATGCCCCAGTTTCCATAACCACTTTAATATTTTAGGAGACAATTTCCTTAGCCTGGTCACTCATCGTCTTCTGGATGAACCTGCCCACGGCGTCCTGTATACCGTCAGCGTAGTATACACAGGTGGTTGTGTATCTAAAGATGCCTACCGCATGCGATACATTATCATGTATTTGCAGCCTCTTGCCATGTTTTTTATACTTTACAGGTTCAGCGTTATCACCATAATCTCCTCATCTTAAGTGACGATACGGCCCAATTTGGTAGACACGCTAAACCTGTGGAGGGTCTGGCTCTCGAGTGCAGCTGCCGGAACACACCTATTGCTATTTGGTGGCAGATTTTCCACTTGAGGGCATTAGGAAAAGCCTTACCACCATGCTATGGTTTCCTCGCGATGTTTTCCTTTACTCAAGCTCATTGTAGGTGGGTTCGAAGTCACGTCCCTTCACGCAAATCGTACACACTACCGCTGAGCTATCATCAGCTCAGCAGTTCGATCCAACGTGAGAGATAAGATACTTGACCTCGATACGTGATCATTACGCGATAGATGTCGCTGCAGACAATGTGATTACTCGAAAGGGTAGAACAAAGTCTGCCAGGTAAGTTAGTTAGCAATGAATTGATGAAGAGTCCTTGGTACTCAAATTATGAATTACTTTAAACCGTCTACAAATAATTCCGCATCGCATGGTAACGGGTTCATGCCGATACGAAAAGTAGTTTGTACGTGATTGCGGTTCATACAAACATTTTCTATAAATACATATAGATATATAGATAACGCCTTGGCTCATTGTCAGTTACAGGTTTATTATATGAATTTAGATAAAAAATTATCAACAAGTGATTCTAATTTCAGTTTTGTAATAATGCGATTTGAAGCGATGATAGCTCAGTGGTAGTGTGCACGACTTCGCGTCAAGGGACGTGGGTTCGAACCCAAGCACCTACAATGAGCTTGAGTTTTCGGTGAAGGAAAACATCGTGAGGAAACCATAGCATGGTGGTAGGGCTTTTTCTGATGCCCGCCTGAGTAGCTACCACCCTCTAGTTGTGAACCTGCCGCCAAATACCAATTTGTGTGTTCCGGCAGCAGCACTTGAGAGCCAGTTCCTCCACAGGTTTAGCGTGTCTACCAACTTGGGCCGTATCGTCACTTAAGATCAGGTGAGATTACGGCCATAACGGTAAACCTTAAGTATAAAAAAAAAAAAAAAAAAAACAGATTATATACATACGTGATTGCGGTTCATACAAACATTTTTTATAAATACATATAGATATATAGATAACGCCTTGTCTCATTGTCAGTTACAGTTTTATTATATGAACTTAGATACAAATTATCAACAAGAGATTCTAATTTCAGTTTTGTAATAATAAAACAGATTATATACATACATAAAAATTATATTAACATATATAAAAATTAAATACCGTTATATAGCGCTTAGCATAAATGAACATTTTTTTTTTACCAAGTCAAAACATAATTTGGAAGTATAATTCGGTTCACATGCGAATCGGAGCCATTTTGTTGAACCTCGTGACCGGATAAAAAGTCCATTCAATGATTACATTTATTCATATATTTTTACGCCGCGACTGATAAATGAATTGAACAGAAGTGTGTGTGTGTGTGTGTGTTTTTACATAGTACTTGGACATTGCAACATTACATTATTTTTCTAAAATAAAAGAATTTTTCTAAAATAAACGTAGCCTAATTTACCCCTTATTACATCAGCTACCTGCCGATAAAAGTCCCGTCAAAATCGGTCCAGCCATTTCGGAGATTAGCCGGAACAAACAGACAGACAAAAATTGTACAAAAATATTATTTATTTGTGTATGTACCGTATATATTTATATACATGTAATAAAAAACGGTTATTTCAATATTACAAACAGACACTCGAATTTTATTTATATGTATAGATATTAAGTAAAGATATTAAAAACCTATCATAGGACAGCAGTGAAAACGTATTAACTATACTATACACGTGTGTCTGTATATCTTTTCTTTATAGGTTTAGCCGTATGGCCACTATCTATTTTTTTTTTTTTATACTTAATGTTTAGCGTTATGGCCATAATCTCACCTGATCTTAAGTGACGATACGGCCCAAGTTGGTAGACACGCTAAACCTTTGGAGGAACTGGCTCTCAAGTGCAACTGCCGGAATACACATATTGGTATTCGGCGGCAGATTTTCAACTTGAGGGTGGCAGCTAGCCAGGCGGGCATCAGAAAAAGCTCTACCACCAAGCTATGGTTTCCTCACGATGTTTTCCTTCACCGAAAGCTCAAGCTCTTTGCAGGTGGTTGGATTCGAACTGACGTCCCTTGACGCGAAGTCGTACACGCTACCACTGCGCTATCATCGCTTCAACTGCTGCTAGGAGATTCCCTCTTTGCCGAACAATGGACGGTGATTCCGAGGATCGCTCAGAGGTCCGTGTCACATTTTAGCCAATTTACACAAAGCCTAAATGAAATAAATACGCTTAGGCCTTCGTTATGAATCACTGTGTTTTGGTTAAACCGTATGAATATATGTTCGATAGTTTTCAGTTTCATTGCACTCAAATAGACAAGCGTGGCGAAGGGATTTTATATTACAACTAGCTAACCCCACAGACTTTGTCCTGTCTTAACTATGAATATATTTAAGTAGTATTAATTAGTTGGTGGGAGGCGCCCGACGTGACGGCCCAGTGGCATGCGCGTGAGCTGCGCGCGGTACTGGACAGTACATTGCAACATTACTTTATTTTTCTAAAAAAAAATATTTTTTCTAAAATAAACGTAGCCTATTAAGTAAAGATATTAAAAACCTATCGTAGGACTGCAGTGAAAACGCATTAACTATACTATACACGTGTGTCTGTATATGTTTTATACGTTTAGCCGTATGGCCACAATCTTACCTGATGTTAAGTGACGATGTTGTTCAAAATGGTGGACATACTACACCTATGGAGGAACTGGCTCTCAAGTGCAGCTGCCGGAACACACCTGTTGGTATTCGGCGGCAGATTTTCAACATGACGGTGGTAGCTAGCCAGGCGGGCATCAGAAAAAGCCCTACCACCATGCTATGGTTTCATCACGATTTTTCCCTGTACCAAAAGTTCAAGCTTATTCTAGGGATTCAAACCTATAAACATTGACGCGATGTCCGTACACACTACCAACTGAGCCATCAGATGAGTTATCAATATAAATATATATATGTTTTTTTTTGTTGTTGTCATTTTGTACGCGCAACGCTCGCGAAACGTCAGAGAGATGTTTAAGGTAAAAACATCGCACTGGCAAGTATAAAGTGATATCTCCGATATCAAAATATCATCTTTCCTAATATTGATAACACGCTATCATCGATCGACATGGATTAGTTAGTCATAAGAAGTGAAAACTTGTGAATTGATTACATATGAAATGATTGATCGACGGGCCGATACACGGGCAGAGAGGACAACCTGTTTCGGGAACGTAACGATGTAATCACAGACGCCCGGTTTATCATAAACTAGCTTTGCCCGCGGCCTCGTACGCGTTTTCTTATATACATATATCGTTTTTTACATGAAAGTAATTGCAAAAATAAACTAAAATGGCCAGCGTGTTAAGGGGCCATTCATTAATTGCGTAAGAATAATTTTGGTCACTTTAGATCCGCCCCCCCTTTCCCATGTATAGGGATGTAGTGATAGGGTAGGTGTTCTATGGCAGAATATAGTTATAGGAGGGTAGTTGATAATGCCGATTAGTAAAAAACGCGATGCAAGCGCGGCACTGGGATCAGTGTAAGTGACGCGCTTGAGCCGTATTCATCGTACGTAGCTGAAACATTACCGAAGGGACGTAAGATTTAATATTTCTTTATTATTGACACTGTTTTGGTGTTTAGGCTGTAAATTATTATCGGGAATGGTTTATACTGTGCGGAGAGAGGCACGAGCGGTGTAGGTGAGTGTTGACGCCCGTCGACAAAATGGCCCCTTATACCTACATCTGAGTCGCCAGTCTCATACACTCTCGTGTTATCCTCTCTCTGCCACAATGATTAGGTTTCACGATGTACCCGGCACAGTGAAAGAACGTTATCTACATGCACGTAAGATTTCTAGAAAACCCCCTCCCCTATTTTACGTATGGTTCTATGTTGATCTTCTAGATAATAAACTGTTATGTAAGGAAAGGAAATGTTTTTTTACTTATTTTTTAAATAATATAAATACGATAATACACGAAAAAATGTACTATAACTTTTTCTATAGAACCAAACATAGATAACAATAAACACGTATGAATGAAATTTTAATAATTATTGTTTTTTTTTTTTTCAATAAGTAATAAGAATTATTTAAATAAAATTAAATTTACACTGTACATTTTAAAATTAAGAAAACTATTTAGCATCCAAAACGGAATTAGAATTTTGTAATATTGAATTTTGATTCACGAAATATTACGTAAGAATGAATTTCAACTCCGCCCCATCATAAGGACATGTAGAGATTTTCTTAACCTCCCCCCCTCAATACTCTTACATAATCAAAAAATGCCTCCTAAATGATAACATCCCAATTCCAGTATTTAATAATTCGAATTTAAAGGGTTCTCACGCACGCAATTCAGTTACTTGCAACGCCAAATTAGAAGTAATGTTGACAGTTGAACTCCATATTCGATAGATGGCGTTGTGCGTACGACGTCATCACGTTACACGGATATTGACTGTCCCCTTATCTGAGCGACGCGTCAGCCACGCGAACGAAGTCGCGGAAACATATTATCTCGAAGTAAAAAAGATAATATAAATAGATCGAGTTTCTTGCCGGTTCTTCCCGATGTCTGGGTTATTTTACCCAAACCGATGGTGGGTTTGATGTTCACAAGCACCTTTCCAGGGCGTACACATATACTTGACGGAAAACATATCCAACAACATCCCGTAACACGGGCAACAACATATTAAACGAACACATACAATCATTTTGCGTAACTCGGGCAATTGATAACCGTATGATGCACGCGTAAACATACATCCCGTGACACGGGCAACAATATATAAACCTCGACAAATCCGTCTACATAATCCGGACAATGAATAACCGTTTGATGTACGCGTAAACATACATCCCGTGACACGGGCAACAATATATAAACCTCGACAAATCCTTCTACATAATCTGGACAATGAATAACCGTTTGATGGTCGCGTAAACAAAACACATTCCGTAACACGGGCAACAATAAATAGACTACGAGAAATCCTTCTACAACACCCGGGATGCAAGCGCGCAACCATCGCTGTGGGCACGATGGTGACATTTTCACGGTTTATTTTTTATACTTAAGGTTTAGCGTTATGGCCATAATGTCACCTGTTCTTAAGTGACGATACGGCCCAAATTAGTAGACACGCTAAACCCGTAGAAGAACTGGCTCTCAAGTGCAACTGCCGGAACACACCTATTGCTATTTGGTGCCAGATTTTCCACTTGAGGGTTGTTGCTAGCCGGGCGGCCATTAGAAAAATCCCTACCACCGTGCTATCGTTTCCTCACGATGTTTTCCTTCACCGAAAGCTCAAGCTCATTGTAGGTCGGTTCGAAGTCACGTCTCTTGACGCGAAGTCGTACACACTACCACTGAGCTATCATGACTTCAAAATTAAATATTCGCGGTTAATGTTTGCCCAACGGCTGTATCCACGTATATATCATATATAAACATCTCCTTTGTAGGAATGGGCTGTATCAATTGTGAGCAAATTCATACACGGACTCGACATTCAGGTGGCTGTGACCACAGCATTTTTTGTGGGTAGGATCCTTTTCTGGATGCACGCGCACACAAAATCCCCTGAACCGTCACGCACAAATCCGCACCTCGTATCACGGGCAATCATTAGCGAGGGAACAAAACACACAACATCGGACAATTAACACCAGAATAAGCGCCGTCGCTATTCCGTATCGTGTGCGAAAGATAAGTTATCGAAGTCGTTCTTAACGTGATAATGTCACAAAAAAAAAAGTCATAATGAGATGGAAAAATGGAAACTCAATTAACCTCTTGACATCTTTATCTAATTATTACAACAGCGGTGATAGGTATTTATCTACTAGATTACCGATTAGTTCGTGTCCGTGACATTGATCCAGAATACGAGCTTGTTGAATTCGTTCATTCTTTGTGTCAACTCCTGCTTACACTTATCTCACCTAGGTAGTTCATTTAATTAGAGATAAAAACAGAATTGAACAATGAATAAATTAACAAAATTAATATGTATCCGCCGATGACATGTTCCACAGTTTAGTAATAATGAAATCGGCCCAGTACACACTATATGTACTAATATAATAGAAAAATGTAATTAAAAATAAATGTTACAGGCTAAGCGTTTTTACAGTTAACAGGTTTAGCGTTTTGGCTACAATCTCACATGATGTTAAGCTTGTGAACACGCTAAACGTGTGAAGCGACTGGCTGTCAAGTGCAACTGCCAGAACACATTAATAGGTATTTCGAGGCAGATTTTGAACTTGAGGGTGGTAGGTAGCCAGTTGGACATTAAAAAAGGGCCTACCAGCATGCTATAGATTCATTATGATGTTTTCCATTAGCGAAAGCTCAAGCTTATTGTAGGTGGATTCGAACTCACGTCCACTGACACGGCGTGGCCGCTGTACGCTCTACCAGGCCATCATCGCATCACCGTCATTGATGCTATTTTAATGGAATATGCACGACAAGTTTAAAGTCAACAGATGAGGTTTTAAGCGATGATAGCTCAGTGGTAGTGTGCACGACTTCGCGTCAAGGGACGTGGGTTCGAACCCAAGCACCTACAAAGAGCTTGAGCTTTCGGTGAAGGAAAACATCGTGAGGAAACCATAGCATGGTGGTAGGGCTTTCTCTAATGCCCGCCTGGCTAGCTACCACCCTCAAGTTGTGAACCTGCCGCCAAATACCAATAGGTGTGTTCCGGCAGCAGCACTTGAGAGCCAGTTCCACCACAGGTTTAGCGTGTCTAACAGCTTGGGCCGTATCGTCAATTACGATCAGGTGAGATTATGGTCATAACGCTAAACGTTAAGTATAAAAAAAAGGTACTTCTGAAGATGTGGTGATAAGTGGGCGGAAATTTGCTTTATATACATATCATAGAATTTTTCTTCTCTATTTTCCAAACGATTTTTCTTTTTTCTTAATCGCTACTATTTGATATAAAACAAATTTGGAAAAACTTTATTTCTCAAGAATTTCCTCAAAGTTTAATAAAGGCTATGATCGAATTCAAACCATTGGGCCGATACAAAGGTTTCTTCTATTTGGAGTAATATTATAAAGCGGAAAAAGTTTGTTTGTTTGAACGGTGGAATCTCAAGAAGTACCAGTAAGATTTCAAAAGATATTTTTGTATTTGATAAAGCAGTTATTGACAAAGTCTTTAGGGTATTTAACATCACGCTACCATCAATAGGAACAAAGCTGTATCGAAAAAGGTTAAAAAAACGGGCTAAAATTATAACCATTTGTAGTTCCACGCGACTTATCGCGAGCGGAAGTATCGTAAATATGTTAAATGTACATTTACAGTAGAACCGGGTTAAAAAGAACCTCGATAAGTTGAAAAACTCCAAATCTCGATAAAATATTTTGTACCCTACGCTTCAAACACCAAAACCTCCATCATTCTTTATAAGTCGAAAACTCTATAAATCGATTTTTTTAGCGTCTCCCTTTATGTTCGACTTATAGAGGTTCTACTGTATACTGCTATACTTATTATATGCCCTTTTTAGAGCTTATAAGTCTACTTATAAGGACACAAATATATGCATCTACTTTCAGTGTGTTTTTTTTTTATATTGACGAAGGTGTAAGTTTACGGAAATCCATGATATATGATTAATTCTTTTTTTTTCTGTTCACTTCCTTCCGCCTGTACCCAGTTGTCCACTGGTTTCAACAAATTCTTAAACTTGGCAAAGAATAGATTTAAAACGAACTACACAGAATTTAATATAAAATATACGTGACCATAACATGTACACGAGATGTGATACCTGCCGTCTGCTTGGACCGTGACCGTGATAATAATATGTACATGAGATGTGATACCTGTCGTCTGCTTAGTCCGTGACCGTGATAATAATATGTAAATGAGATGTGATACCTGTCGTCTGCTTCGACCGTGACCGTGATAATAATATGTACATGAGATGTGATACCTGCCGTCTGCTTGGACCGTGACCGTGACCATAACATGTACACGAGATGTGATACCTGCCGTCTGCTTGGACCGTGACCGTGATAATAATATGTACATGAGATGTGATACCTGTCGTCTGCTTAGTCCGTGACCGTGATAATAATATGTAAATGAGATGTGATACCTGTCGTCTGCTTCGACCGTGACCGTGACCATAACATGTACATGAGATGTGATACCTGCCGTCTGCTTGGACCGTGACCGTGATAATAATATGTACATGAGATGTGATACCTGCCGTCTGCTTGGACCGTGACGTGACCATAACATGTACATGAGATGTGATACCTGCCTTCTGCTTGGACCGTGACGTGACCATAATATATACATGAGATGTGATACCTGCCGTCTGCTTGGACCGTGACCGTGATACTAATATGTACATGAGATATGATACCTGCCGTCTGCTTGGACCGTGCCGTGACCGTAACATGTATATGAGATGTGATACCTGCCGTATTGGGACACTAAGGCTTGCTTTTCAGCATTAGCCGGTGTAAACCCAGGAAGATAATGTAGGAGGGGAAGTACGAACTCGCGTGACTGACGGGTATAATGCAAACGAAGTAGCGGGCAGTGGATGCGCCTGCGACTTCAGTTGCGTGAAAAAAAAAAAAAAAATTTTTGTGACGTTTTACAATACTGCTTTGATCATATCTTTTTTTTCGATCTGACATACGCCGTTAGCCATAAGGGATTATGGGGTAGCCCCAAATATCCTAAAACTTTCGTCAACAGCTTCTCTATCAATTACAAAAAAATTTACGAAACAAACGTTACAAATTGCATGGTGGTAGGGCTTTTTCTGATATCCGCCTGGCTAGCAAACACCCTCAAGTAGGTGTGTCCCTTCAGTTGCACTTGAGAGCGAGTTCCTCTACAGGTTTACCGTGTCTACCAACTTGGGTCGTATCGTCTCTTAAGATCAGGTGAGATTATGGCCATTACGCTAAGCTATAAAAAAAAAACTGCTTGGTAGATCTGAGGTTCACACGAACCTTTCCTCTTTGTAACATTAATAAAGAAATAAGTATACACCAAGCTACGTTACAACCAGTATATCATAAAAATGATTGACAGTCATTGTTTGCCGTCTCGTTTCCATAGCACCGTTCGGTATAGTCAGACCCGAAGGTCGTCCGAACGAACTCAATAAAATTGATCAATATTCATTTGAAGGTAATGTTCCACGCCGTATATTTTCCTTCATCAATCAACGGTAATAATAATGGTCATAAAATGTTTTTTCTTTTTAATAACTTTACTGAGAAGTGTAATTATTAAATCGAAGGTTATTTTTTATGTACCAACGCAACCTTTGGAAGCGATGATGGTTGAGCTAGTAGTGCGTACGAGGCCGCGTAAATGGCCGTGGGGTCGAATCCGCGTGGAAAGAGCCTGAGCTCAACTGAAACATCGTGAGGAAACCATAGCGTGGTGGTAGGGCTTTCCCCAATGCCCGTCTAGCTAGCTACCACACTCAAGTTGAAAGTCTGCCGCGAAATACCAATAGGTGTGTTCCGGCTGTTGCACTTGAGAGCCAGTGCCTGCACAGGTTTAGCGTGTCTACCAATTTGGGTCGTATAGTCATTTAAGATCAGGTGAGATTACGGCCCTAAGCCCTAACTGTAAAGAAATATAGTGTTGAATCGCTGACAGATGCCAAAAGTGAAAAATAAATGACCTGAAGCATAGTCGTATGTTCGCTTGTCTCGCAGTTTTTTTTTTTCACTAAATCCTGTTCGTTGAATGTTTACAGGAACAGCATCTATTAACTCCTCCTTCTCCATTCCATCGCAGAACTCCTCTACATCGTATGAACTAGGGAGGCGATCCGAGATCGATTAATCAAAGTATCGATTTATCAGGGTAAAAAAAACGTTTTTTTTTTTCAAATCGATTCACAGCTCTGGATCGGTCTATTGAATCGATATTTCATATTTATAAATCAAGGTTCAGTTCTTTCCTATTTTCATAAGATATTATTTACAGTTAATTCAATATTTTCCCAAAAAAAATGATATATTTTTTATTAGTTTTAGATTTAGCGTTATGGTCATAATGTCACCTGATGTTAAGTGACGATACGGCCCAAGTTGGTAGACACGCTAACCTGTGGAGGAACTGGCTCTCAAGTGCAGCTGCCGGAACACACCTATTGGTACTTGGCGGTAGGTTTACAACTTGAGGGTGATAACCACCCAGGCGGGCATTAGTAAAAGCCCTACCACCATGCTATGGTTTCCTCACGATGTTTTCCTTCACCGAAAGCTCAAGCTCATTGTAGGTGCTTGGATTCGAACTCACGTCCCTTGACGCGAAGTCGTGCACACTACCACTGAGCTATCATCGCTTCAATGCATTATTTCATCTGCCAGCGCGTAATCACCAGTTAGCCTTCTAGCTCTTCGATCGATAGAGTCTAACACTGCTAGCTGATATTTGGCAGACCCGTTCCACATATGACAGCAACACTCCACATACGGCCTTATCTGCGCTAAGTACAAATTGAGAAGTTGGATCGATGTAAAAACCGGTTATACTTTGAAAAGAACCCTCCATTTTTGGCTTCGATCTGCTCTTCATTATCCATCAAGTCCAGCTGAGGTTACAGTCGTTAAGTCAAATAATAAAGAAGATAATCTCTGATGGGATTTAGACGTAATTAGCCGGTATTGTTAGAGTAAAATCCACCCAACCCGATATTTATCAAGTACGAAAGAGTAATGAGATAGATAACACCAGTATTTAGATATATCTATCTATCTACCTGCGTCATCGGCGCCCACGGCACGGATTAGTTCGTGTTCGCGTTTCGTACAGTTCGCTAACTCCGGAAAATTAGCATTGTAAAGAGGCGTACATAGCTCGTAGTAATTTATTTTCGAATGGACAATTTTCCTTATCACCTTTGCAGAGTAAAAAAAGGGCTCTGTAACTTGATTCCTTTCTTATAGTTAAGGTTTAGCGTTATGACTACAATCTCACCTGATGTTATGTGAAGATGTGGCCCAAGATGTTTTGAAGCGATGATAGCTCAGTGGTAGTGTGCACGACTTCGCGTCAAGGGACGCGGGTTCGAACCCAAGCACCTACAATGAGCTTGAGCTTTCGGTGAAGGAAAACATCGTGAGGAAACCATAGCATGGTGGTAGGGCTTTTTCTAATGCCCGCCTGGGTAGCTACCACCCTCTAGTTGTGAACCTGCCGCCAAATACCAATAGGTGTGTTCCGGCAGCAGCACTTGAGAGCCAGTTCCACCACAGGTTTAGCGTGTGTACCAACTTGGGCCATATCGTCACTTAAGATCAGGTGAGATTATGGCCATAACGCTAAACCTTAAGTATAAAAAAAAAGATGGACACGCTAAGCCTAGTGGAGGAATAGGCTTTTAAGTGCAACTGCCGGAACACACCTATAGGTATTTGGCGGCAGATTTTTCGAATTATGGACGGTAGCTACCCATTAGTATAAGCCAAACCACCATGCTGTGGTTTTATCACGACGTTTTCCTTCACCGAAATCTCAAGCTCATTGTAGGTGCATTCGAACTCCAAAAAATTAAATAATGTTGGATATTAAGTTAATTAAAATTCCTGTAAATCCAAAGGTTGTATATAAATAACTATCTAACACATTAGAAATCTTTGAATTTGTCGACTTTTCTATACTATAACGTGTATGTATTATACATGTAAACCTTTCTCATGAATCACTCTGTCTATTAGTTAAAACTGCATTAAAATCTGTTGAATAGTTTAAAATATCTAAGCGAACAAACAGCGGAAGCGACTTCATTTAATACTATGTAAAGATATCAATGTTTATTAATCACCATGACAATGAAGTTTTATTTATATTTTGCGCGTGTTTTTGATAAATAAACAGAACCATATAAAAAGTACAAAAGAGATTAATGTTAATGAAACAATTAGTCGATGAGCTGTGGTGACCAATTACCACCGTGCGAATCGCACGCTTGTCTGCATACACATACACATTGTTATTATGCAGGCGATTGCAAAACTCACACGTTTATTGAACTTGGCAGACGACTCAGTCGGGTTATGCAATACTGAATGTAAATATTATATTTATCTTGGCAGCATTTACCAAAGATTATCGACAGAGAGTGCACTCGAAATATCGCGATACATTACTATCTCTCGTATACACGCGCGTACACAATCTAGGATATAGCCAGCGCCGGTTCGATGTTAATACCTTTTTTCATATTATAATAACAGATCACGTTATTTGTGGAGTCCGTTTACCTGAAACTGCTATAGAGCTCGCGACTTCATACCCGTTAATATGAAATTATTGCTTAAAGTGTCAAAGCAAGATACAGATTTACAGTATAGTAAGTAATTTCAAGCACATGTCACGCAGGTTTTCCTGTCAAACGGTTAAGGTTACGTGAAATGTTAAGGTAAATAGACGTATGAACCATGGTGATGTTTGGAATTAACACTCCACCCTCTATCTAAATCACAGTAAAGACCTTTGCAATTTATTTTAAAATATGTACCTAAAAAAGATGTTACCCGATCTAGTTTCCTGGCGATTCTTTGCTACAGATCGTGGAGGTTGCGTCGAATCATATTCAGAGTCTAATTTCAAAATTGTTATATTTTACATCAGAGCTTCCGCCGTTTACTACAACACGTCCGTACTGTCGAACCTTCTTAACTCAACTGAACTTGCCGCGAATGTCGGTGTAACTGAACTGAACCTCTAACCTTTTTTTTTTTCGACTGGACATACGCTGTTAGCCGGAGGGGCTTTTACAGCTTGGCAGTACTTTTTGGGGCAAATGCTGAGGGCACTCAGCTCCGAGGCAGCGAGCTCAAGGGTGCCGTTGTGGCTGGCCCTTGGCATGGACTGCTGCCGGAAGAGAAAATATCATATAAAATAGTAAGAGCTGGCCTACTAGAGTAGGCCTTTAGATAAAAATACTAATTGTTAAGAGAGGCAAGGAAGTCAGTGGAGTGGATTGTACTGTATGAACCTCTAACCTCGCTCACATCGCACTTATATGGTAACCTTTGTTATCAACTACCGTCAATTTCATTCATTTAAAGTTTTAAGTATTATATTAAGTTTCCATATAAACAAGCAGTACACGTGGTATGTGACAACTTATCGATGAATAGTTGTTTTTGGAGGTAGTCAGTCATATGCGCCTTCTCAGGGTCTGAATTAAATACAGAATTTAATTTGATTTACAATACAATCCCAGTAAGCTGGAGATCAAAAGAAATGCCAGAAAAAAAAATGAGGAGTTATAGTATTTTCGAATTACAGCAATCCCCTTTAGACAGTTTTTTAAAGTAAATATACAATTTATAGAGGTTTGGAGTTATTTTTACTAAATTTGAGTTATTAGACAAGTGAAGCAAGTAAACATTCAAGTTACAGACATTTCATAGAATTGATAATTCTATTTATTGAATAATTTTGCATTGTTCTCAAAGAGACAATTATATACATTGTTGGCGAGTTTTAGAGTCGGTAATTTATTTTTCACCGAACTTCAAATAATCGAGTTACATAAAGAGGATTAGATTATTTTTGTCAAGTATCGGAAGTCAAATATGCACATAAATGAAATTTAAGAATTCAATCCAAATACTTTATTCAATTTAGGCTTGAAAAAGGTGCTTATGAAAAGCACGGAAATTAACTCAGTCATCGAGATGAAACGGCAAAAATCTCGGCCTGGTAATATTTACTTTTATCGATAAATACAAACGTACTATGCCTACACTAAATGTCTTAGGAACAAGACATGAAGATGATGATAATCAAACGCTATTGCAGTTAGAATTGGTTTTAGCGGATGCACAGAGAGGGGTGTTTTACATATTGATCCACCCTATAATAGCCTATTGACATCAAAACCCGCTTGACATGGTTCTTGAAGTTACTGACCAGCAAATAGGTAATATGGTTTGACACTGTATTGTAAAACCTAACTAACACTATTACTGATCTTACTGAGTGTAAAACATGGAGCGACCAGTTTGTCATGGCCACTACTTAAATGGTTTGTAAGAACTGATCAGTTCGACCAATAGGTAACTGAAATTTCGAGTAATAGCGGTTTTGGGGATTGGAGGGAAGAAAATAAAACACTATTTTGAGTTTCGAAGGTTTTTGACTTATGATGAGTCGTCTTACGTAGGTTCTACTGTATTAACTATCTATCAGTGATAGTCCCGTCAAAATCAGTACAACCCTTCAGAGTATAGAGTATCTTTATTTTTTTCTCGGCTCTTAACGTGATGTTAAATAAACCCATATTATTACGCTTTAACTGATGTGTTTAATGCAAATTTGTTTTTTATAAATTCTACTGTCAGTAACTGCTTTTAGCGCGTTTAAATAAACAAACAAACTTTTTCGATTAGTAAAGTAAAGAAAATTTTACCTCAGTTACAGTTCTATTACAACAAGTTTAATTTTACTTAAAAAACTATTTGTTAGTACTTTTGTGACTGAACAACCGTAGTTATTCCTGCGTGTAGGTAATTAAGGTCAAGGGAAGGGATTGTCTGTAAATATATATTCTATGGAAATGCGTTTAATGGCGGAATCGTCTCGACGAAGTCTGGGCTACGCGTCATATAAATTACCTTTTTGTTTTTAATGTGTGATAAAAATACATTTATTTAATGCTTCTTGTAATATGCGGATGGGCTTAAGTGGGGTGTGATGCATAATATATCATGGATTTCTAGAAAGAACTCTTATCAATGAACGAAGAAGAAAACCACCTCGCAATGTATTGGAGATGTACTGATAGATATTTGAGGTAAATTCTCATTTGTCTTCGTACACTTTAGTTATAGTCGCCCTTCACTACACCGCTCCCACAAAATATTAAGCGCGCGCCGGTTTACTATATTAATTGTTTACATTTTCACAAAGTTCGTGTCACCCCTGATACACACTCTCAATCTGTCACAGGTGATCGACTAAACCACAGATTATATGTCAACTGTGCGGCGGCGTTCCGTTTCGCACAAGCGTACTAATGTCACGACATTCTGGCGTGATCAAAGTATGTGGAACTCACCAGGTGAGGATCACCATAAATACTCACTAAAACGTCCCTGCGACAACCACAGACAACCAGGGAGTACTTTCGGACTTATTCTAGTGTCTAACTACATTATATCAGATAACATTACTATATTTATGAGAGAAATGTAATGCGGTTATAGTTCACCTATAGTTATAAGAATTGCTTTAATACCCACCTGGCTAGCTATCACCCTAAAGTTAAAAATCTGCCACCGAATAGCTATAGGTGGGTTCCGGCAGTTGCACTTGCGTCAGTCTATCCACTAGGCTTAGGGTGTTCACCATTTTGGGCCGCATCGTCAATTAACATCCGGCGAGATTGTGAAAAGTGTCTTTGGTCTCTGGTAATATGGCGGATTGAGTGTCACTTTTAGTGAGGATTTGATGCTGCTTATCACCTAATAAGTCTCCTTACATTGCCTTTTTTTTACTAACGTGGTGTTCTCAATTTTATAATTTAGGACCTCGCAACATTTAAGTGCATTACCTGGGCTCAAATCAAGGCGAGAGAGGCTTGTCGTGACCCATCGAGTGATAATCATCCAACACTATCCAGTAAAATGGCTTGCGGTGACACTTTACACTCTCGTGTTACCAGAGACCTGCGACGGCGCTCACACTTCTAGTATGTAGCTGAAAATTCTCGCAAATTCTGGCAGGATATTGCAAGAATTAAGTATGCAAAGATATTTCTCATCCAAAGAGTGCCTGGTAAATATTGATATTTGCAATAAAACTGCCCTCAACACCTACTCATCCTAAAAATATATATTTCATTAGGTAAATAAACAGTGTGTGACAGATAATTGTAAAACACATAACTACCACGCAGAAATTTCAAGCCGGCTGAAAAGACACGCATCTACAACACTATAAATAAAAAAAAAACATACAGCTGATTTAATCTACAGTTGCGTAACATTTTGCAATGAATATAATTAAAATGTATAACTAGTAGCGTGTGTACGTCACGGTCATTGCAAGCTTGAAGGTCGACAGATAATAGGGTAGCGTGGAGTTCGTTTTAGTTAAAATGTATAACGAGCCGACAAACGGCGTAGACTGGCCCCGGCGAGTCGCACGTTGTACGAAACACAAGACATTGGTTTTGCACGATACTTCTATCATCCTATCTATATTAAAAAAGTATGTCTGTACCTATGTACGATCGTGAAAAGTTTATAATTAAGAAGGTTAAGATTAACCACAATAAAAATCCTTATCCCAAATAATATTACAACACTTTTTCGCTTAAACTACCGAATCGATTATGATTAATTTCGGTATAGAGATAAGGGAATCTCAAAAAAAAAAAAACTGAACATGGTGATAGGCAACTTTTTCTCGTACAAACCTTATTGGGAGTGAAACTTTTTATCACGCCATCCGATTTCATAAAATCTATATTAACGTGAGTGAAGCCACGGGTAAGAGCTAGTACAATGATAACGAATAAATTTAGTAACCAACGCAAGATAATTTTATTTCTATGGCGTGATTTTATAAAAAGAAATTATTAAAAGAAATATAATTCTAATAGCTATATAGTTTTAGAGACATATTTAGTTTTTATTAACACAAGCATTAGCGAAAGTCTAATATTAACGACAATTCAAAAGGTCGTAAGCGCCAAAATTGTCATTCTATTATAGACCTTATTAACATGATAAGTCGAAACAAAAAAAGTGGTAAATTTACCACAGATTAAAATGTGAAATTTGTTGGGGTAATTTTCGAGACTAGTGATATCACACACAACATATTTATCGAAAAAATATTTTGGATATATTATTTTATTTTTTTATATTATATTCTTACGACATTATTAGATTAAGATTTAGTTTAGATACAAGTTTTTATTATAAACTGTGTAAAATAATATGTTAAATTAAATTGAATAAAAGGCCATTATTATTATTATTTTATTTTTACTTTTAATATTAGCGTAATATAATTTATAGGTATAAAAATGAATCGCCGAAATTTATATACGTGCATAACTTTCAAACGGCAGTACCAAATTGAATAATACGTTCTTTAATGTGTTCGTTTATTGTCAGGACAAGGCTTGTAGAGAAATAAAACAGAACACATATTTTTAGTTAGTAGTATGTACTGACGCCATGTCAAGGGACGAGGTTCGAATGCACCCATATTTATATTTAGTATAATTAAAATACATTTCATTCATTTGCGTAATAAGCAAGTTTCTTTCAATAACTAAAAGAAATGAAAAACAAAGTAACCAGTTAATTGATTTTAACGAATTGAAGTTGGAAGGTTGATTAGGATTGATTTATTATTTAAAATGTACATAAAATACAAATCGGTCAAACCGTTTCATAGTTTCAGCGAGAATTAAGAACATTGATTTTAGGTGATACAAAGTTCACTGGATCAGCTAGTATTGAATAAATTAGATATAGATATTAGAGAATAAATGTGAATATTCGATAAAAGCTAACGATAACAACTATAATACTATACGTTTTACAATAATTGTGATTTGACAAATACGTCAAAATACATTTAAAATAGAAACCTATATTTCCGAGTAAATTAAAATTTTAATAATCATAAATTTTGCGGAAGATATTGTTTCTCGATAAGCTAAAGATCAGAATAAAATACAAATTTGCACTCAAAAATGTAGTACACAAAAATAAAAAATTATAATTTAAATACAATAGTATGAAACTTAAAAATAAATATATCAAACTGTTAAATACACTTTTTTTTTGTACAGATAGTGCAAACTGAAAATTTTATAGTAACACATTAACTATATAGCACAGTATCTTTGTAGTAAAGAGTTCACAAACTGGTGTTATTTACTAATACATACATATTACAAGAAATAAATAACTTAATATGTTTAGAATTCATACTACACGATTGCCTATTGTCATGATACCGTGATAAAATGATTGTACAGAATGGTAAAAAATAATAAAATTATTAACAGTATGGTACCATCTACGGACAACCGTGAACGTTGGTCACCGTTTTAATCGGCAATTTTAACTCTCAAACATATATACTGTTTTTCTGTGTCATCTTTCTCGAAACAAGCAACATTTACATCGACGCCGGTCCGTTAAGCGAGGACTTCCTTCCGCTGTATGTACTGTAGCAGAACGTATAATAAAATGCACTCTGATATCTCCCTAAAAAGTAGTACAATTAGACTCATACATTTCTCAACGTTATCAAATAAAAAAATAGGAATTAAAAAAAAAAAAAAATTATATTGACCGTATGCCCGTCGTCCTAAACAGATAAACCAACCTCGCTCCCAGAATCAAAAATGTCTTAATTCGAAGATTCCTATAAAAATAATAATACAGTAAAGTGTACAGAAAAATTACCCATACAGATAAATACCTGAATGGTGAATCTCACCACCATCCGAAACAGTTAGCTACCGTGGGTAAATCTTTGTTTCAGAGAGCACAAGGAATCTGTGACGAGGAACATCTGGCTGCTGAGCTGCGACATGTCAAGCAAGTACTGCGTGATAACAAGCTCCAAATTCCACGCCGCCGTCACGGAAACCGAGTGAAACCAGCCACAGTAGAACGTGTACCTGTTGTGTTACCTTTTGTAAGAGGGGTCACAGACAAGATTGGCTATGTACTGAAGCGTAAGAAGATTAGTAAGCTTTTACCACCTGTCAAGTATCATATACCTCTACAAGAACAGAGCGTATACAAAATCGAATTTGACTTTGGCCTCTCCTATATTGGACAAACTAAAAGAAATATAGGGACCCGCGTAAAAGAACATATAGCTGATGTTAAACACCGACGCTCTACGAAGTATGCAGTTGCTGAACATTCAGAAGAAGGCTCCAAACATTATCTTAGATTCGACAAGCCACAAATCCTTGCCAAAGAACACCGATTCCTACCTAGGATGATTCGTGAGGCTATTGAAATTAAAAAACATCCAAATTTCAATAGAGAAGATGGTTGGAAGCTAGCACAAGCCTGGGATCCAATTATACATTTAATTAAATCGGAACCCAAAAGACCAATTGCCAGATCTCAAGACACTGTGAGCTCTTTCTGCGTAGATCGTATCACTATCAATAATAAAAATTAAATTGAAGGTAGACACAGTAACATAAAGTTTTCTGGACAACCTACACCTCAGTCCGCCCCGTGACCACGAAGGCTGAAAAGCATTCGAAACGTCGGGATCAAAATTTAATAAATAACCGGGATAAAATCCGTTTAAATTAGTTTTATTTCAAAGATTTTTTATAACACAATAAAAATACATATAAAAACATATAGTACATTTAATGGTGTAATTAAAATACATTTAAAAAGTCGATAATTTTATCGACAGCTCCTCAACGAAAAGCATAAACCCGCGAGTCATGTTACATGTAAACAAAATAGGTTATGTGATTATAAACAAATCTTTTGCTTTTATACAATTGTATTTATGTTTCAAATGACATTCGTAGATCATAGCATGAGGTTTTTAACATTCGGAAAACATAAATATATTATACAATTAACAAATACACACAACAAATATTAAATGTATCTAAGAAACATCGACCTTTTATTTATTCCTATAAAATTAACTAAAAATCGGTTTGATCAATTTTAATTATACATAAGACAAACTACAAGTCATTCAGAAATAGCTGATATATTAAAAAACATATCAGTGACCAGAAAAACATAACAAATTACGAGTAAATATAACATTTGTTGATATACTCTGCGAACTAAACGTGTGCAGAGCTGCGAAATACGAATATTATAAACGCGAAAGTATGTTTGCTTGAATGTTCGTCCTTCGACCACTTTAAACGACGGATGTTAATACAATTTGGCATATAAACGTTACTATATCGTGCAGTAAAATGCATTTCATAAATTATATTTTCTTAGTTTTTTTTAAATAGCACACGTTGTGTTTATTTATAATTGTGCCAATGTCATTTATTTAGAACATTGCACCAATGTTGTAAATGTTCAAATAACATTCCAACAAGATGGCGGCTTCCTTGTTAGAATTGATCATAGATTTTTTTGTATGTTTTCAGTTATCTATATCTATATTAATATTGTCAGCGGAAAAGTGAGTTTGATTGTTTGTTTGTTTGTTTAAGCGCGCTAATATTGGGAACTACCAGTGGGGTTTCAATTTATTTTTGTATTTGATAGAGGAAGGCTTTAGGTTATATAAAATAAATGTGACTAAATACATCAGGAAATAAAAAAAGTTTGGAAAATACAAAAGTGTACGCCTCACAATCCGTTTTTTTTTTGGTTATTTAATAATAATTAAACCACATCGAATCAGACCTTGAAAAGTAATAGGGTTATATTCCTAATTATATTGAAGCGTAAGAAAAAAAAACACTCGATTAGTAAAGTATTTCGGTCGTTATCGTGATAACACACAGGATCCGCACATACAGACACACGGACGTCCAAGACAGAACTTTTAATAAACAATTTCTTAACTAGTTTAAATAACAAAAATGGCATCAAAAATATCATGAATGAAATAAAACTAATTTAAACGGATTTTATCGCGGTTATTTATTAAATTTTGATCCCGACGTTTCGAAAGCTTTTCAGCCTTCGTGGTCACGGGGCGGACTGAGGTGTAGGTTGTCCAGAAAAGTTTATGTTACTGTGTCTACCTTCAATTTAATTTTTATTATTGATAGTGTTCCGTTTTTTTTTTTTAATTTTTTTTTTTAATTTTTTTTTTTTTTAATTACACATTTTAATTAACACAGTAACATAAACTTTTCTGGACAACCTACACCTCAGTCCGCCCCGTGACCACGAAGGCTGAAAACCTTTCGAAACGTCGGGATCAAAATTTAATAAATAACCGCGATAAAATCCGTTTAAATTAGTTTTATTTCAATGAATAATATTCGCGTAAACCTAAGAAATCATTAAATATCATGAATGTTAAAAATAGTGTGTATATATTATTTTACAAGTGCAATATATGATAAATAGTGACATTTTAAGTATGAAAAATCCGTTGTTTTGCGTGAAGTGACAGTAGTACCCACCTCAAAACTTCGCTTATGAGGCGTGCAAAAAACGAAAATGTATTGGAAGAGTCATCGTCAATCTGCAGATGCACCGTGACGGAGCGAAGCACGTGTCATCGATCGTGCCGCATATCCACAGTTGGTTCAACAATACGCCAACGTGACGTCATTCCCGTTCGGAAATGCTATGGTTTCAGGTTACGCATAAAACAATTTTTTTTTTTTATTGTAATTGCGAGAAACGAGCAAGCGTGTCACCAGATGGTAAGTGATCACCACAGCCCGTAGATACCCACAACACCGTGGGAATCGCATATGTGTTGCCGGCATTTATTTTGCAGGGGCTGACTGAAATAATTCTTCTGAATTTGTTTTTTTTTTTATATAGTTAAGATTCAGCTTTATGGCATTTGATCATAAGTGATGATACGGCCAAGTTGGTTGACACGCTGAACCTGGAACTGGCTCTCGAGTGTAACTGCTGGAACTAACCTATATATTTGACGGTAGGTTTCGGCAGACTTTCAACTTGAGCGTGTTAGCTAGCCAGATAATAAAATAATATGTGTGTTACCAGTTCCTGCCATATACGATGTGAGTGAAGTGAAGAGGTTTTTACCAGAACTATCAACATAATCAATTAAGATCCCGCAAAAAGAAACTAAAATTGCTACATATTGCAAAATATTGAGTAACATTACGATCGAAATATAGATAGATTGAATGCGATAAGATAAATTAGCTAACACCCCTCACCCCTTCAACCCCACCCGCACTACCATTTACATGACTCAGCGAAATTTTATTTTCACAAATATATTATAAGTAAATAATTAAGTTTGTCTGTCCTCGCCAATGTTCGAAACTACAGTTCGGATTAAAAAAAATATATTTATTATTTGCTAGACCAATAATTGAGAAAGCCTTCGGTTTACTTAACATCACGCTACCACAAGTGAGAGTAAGGCTGTATTGAAAAAAGATATAGAAACGGGAAATATTAATTAATATTTATTTTTTTCCACGCGTACGAAGCCGCGGTCACCGCTTGTCTATACATATAATAAAACTATAACCGGGCCAATTATGTACATTGAACATGTTATGAGAAACAAAGTGATAACAAAAGTAGCATATTAATAAAAAAAAAGAAATTAAACTAAAGCTGATACGTAATACTTCTTTGCCATTTCGAAGAAAAAAATGTAGCAATTGGACCGTTTATTTTGAAGGTGGTGTAAGTCCATTTTTGAGAAAAATGAGCTATCACGTAATTCATGCCTAATTTAATGTAAATGTTTTATATATAACTAGTCCGTGTTTAATTTCTCAAATAAATCCCATGTTTTGTACAACTTAAAATCGGTCGGTAAATGAAATTGCATTATCAACAAATATAGTAGTAACCTTTAATTTTCTCGAAACAAAAGAAAATGGACTTACGCCCCTTTCAAAATAAACGGTCCATATGTGTGAGAGTTAAAATTGCCGATTAAAACAGTGACCAACGTTCACCGTTGTCCGTAGATGGTACCATACTGTCAATCATTTTATTATTTTTTACCATTCTGTACAATCATTTTATCACGGTATCATGACAATAGGCAATCGTGTAGTATGAACTCTAAACATATTAAGTTATTTATTTCTTGTAATATGTATGTATTAGTAAATAACACCAGTTTGTGAACTCTTTACTACAAAGATACTGTGCTATAGTTAATGTGTTACTATAAAATATTCAGTTTGCACTATCTGTACAAAAAAAAAGTGTATTTAACAGTTTGATATATTTATTTTTAAGTTTCATACTATTGTATTTAAATTTGGTTTTGGGGCGTTTAAATATGTACATAGATTTTATTATTTTTATTTTTGTATAATTAATTTTTGAGTGCAAATTTGTATGTAGTAACCTTTAATTTTCTCGAAACAAAAGAAAATGGACTTACACCACTTTCAAAATAAACGGTCCAATTATTCCTATTGCGTTATTATTGTGAAAACGTTATAAGAGTGTTGTAATTTGTTATCGATATAGAGGCAAACAAATGAAAAAAAAAAATACCTTTTTTTTCTATACTCTTTTTTGGTTTAGCGTTACGGTCACAATCTTACCTGATGTTAGGAGACGATGTGGCCCAAGGTGGTGCATACGTTAAGCCTATTAGAGGGACCGGCTTTCAAGTGCAACTGTTGGAACACACCTATAGACGTATGGCGGCAGGTTTTAGACCTTGAGGGTGTTAGCTAGCCATGCTGGCATTAGAAAAAACCAATCGTGCTACGGTTTCATCACGATATTTTCCATCACCGAAAGCTTAGGCTCATTGCAGGGATTCTCACTCAACTATTCCACACACATTACCAACTTTCATAATACCACCCCCTCAAGCTGAAAATCTGCCGCCAAATACCTATAGGTATGTTTCGGCGGTTGCACTTGGGAGCCAGTCCTTCCACTGGGCTTAACGTGTCCACCACCTTGTGCCATAAGTCTCAACTTTTTTTTTATACTTAAGGTTTTTAGCGTTATGGCCATAATCTCACCTAAACTTAAGTGACGATACGGCCCAAGTTGGTAGACCCGCTAACCCTGTGGAGGAACTGGCTCTCAAGTGCAGCTGCCGGAACACACCTATTGGTATTGGCGGCAGGTTTACAACTTGAGGGTGGTAGCTACCCAGACGGGCATTAGAAAAAGCCCTACCACCATGCTATGTTTTCCTTCACCGACAGCTCAAGCTCATTGTAGGTGCTTGGATTCGAACTCACGTCCCTTGACGCGCAGTCGTACACACTACCAATGAGCTATCATCGCTTCAGACTTAACTATATATATAAAATATATATAAAATATATAACGGAGATATTTCTTTTAGAAAGTTTTATTGAACTATTGCAACGCTATATCCTATCTCTTGTAAATAAAACAATAATCCGTGTAAAGCCGCGTCGCGACGCTAGTCTCATCTACGCGCGTTTGTTATGCTAACAATTCCGTTACGAACATTATCTGTTATGATGCGTTCTCCGTTGTAATCGCTTTGTTTTCGCAAACCAAATGATATTTTATTCAATTTAGACCCTGGGCAATCACGTATGCACGTATGAATAATCCCACCTAACCGTAGAAAAAAACCGACAAGAAATTTGGATCGGCTTTATAAAGATTTGCTTTGACCTGCGGCTTCGCTCGCGTTAATGATTATATCAAAGAAATCGGATGACGAAATATAAATTTTCATACAAAATCTATCCCTCTCTTTACCCCCATTCCAATAAGTTTTGGGTTCCCACCTATCTGTATACCAAAATTATTCATAATCGATTCATCGGTTTAGGTATGAAGGCGCAACAAACAAACAGACTTTCGCTATAATAACAATAAGGATATGGATTTGAAGTGAAACTTTGAGAGTCTGATCTGCAACCTTTTTGTGTGACGCTCGCTCGGGTAAACACAACTCGAGGCGTCGGAGGGAGCGAGAGACTTTGGGAACCCCTGGCCTAGCAGTAAAAGCAGTTGGCTTTTTAGTCACCAGTTTTTTTTAATATGTACTTGCGCATTAGCGCGGACATTTCCCACATTATCGTTATCAAACACCAATTTGTACCTACGTGATTGATAATCTAATTAGATTACATTTGCAAATTGCATGTAAATAGTGTAACAGTTGTCGTGTTAGTTCAACCGGCTGTTGATAGATGGCGCCACTTAAATATTAATGAAATTATTAATAAATATACAATTTTATAATAAAAAAAAACTAAAACAGTAATTTTTAACTATTTGTCAACAAGAACATATATACCAAAAGACCACGTTATAGAAATATTAAATACTACATAAACAGCTGCGTAGTAAATTTATACGCGGCCGAAGTGTGAGCGGGATGTATACAAAATAAATCTTTCTGTAATCAATTAAAACGTCTTAATCTGTCTAGGACTGCAGTAACGTCTATATTAGACCGTGCCACCAAAGCTGTGCTAGTCGGCCCCTACCAAATTTATCTGGGCAGGGAGAGAAACACGAGTAGCGAAGGTTGACGCGCGTTGGAAATGGGACCGCTTAAGCCTACACCCGTCTTGGGATCTGCACGAAGTTTCCCTCTTTGCTTCATGATAGACGCGGTACCCGCACGGTGAATCCATGAATAGATAAGAAGTTTGTCATTGTTGTTTACAGTTGTTGTTTAGCGTTATGGCCCCAATCACACCTGATATTAAGTGACGATGTCGCCCAAACTGGTGAACACGCTAAGCCTGCGAAGTCCGACCGACTGTAAAAGCGGCGATTGAAGCGATGATAGCTCAGTGGTAGTGTCCACGACTTCGCGTCAAGGGACGTGAGATCGAATCCAAGCACCTACAATGAGCTTGAGCTTTCGGTGAAGGAAAACATCGTGAGGAAACCATAGCTTGGTGGTAGGGCTTTTTCTAATGCCCGCCTGGGTAGCTACCACCCTCAAGTTGTAAACCTGCCGCCAAATACCAATAGGTGTGTTCCGGCAGCAGCACTTGAGAGCCAGTTCCTCCACAGGTTTACCGTGTCTACCAACTTGGGCCGTATCGTCACTTAAGATCAGGTGAGATTATGGCCATAACGCTAAAACCTTAAGTATATAAAAAAAGCATTTCACCAGGCTGCCCGGATGTGGCCTGGCTTACCATTACGCCGGGCCGGTCGCTGGGGTGACGTGATGATTGCATACACGAACCCGCGTCGCCCCAGGAAGGCGACAGACGGACGTGGGGTATTATTGGGTATTCCCGGCGGCTAGTTCCGGGTGAATCACATATATGTCAGTCCCCACGGGCGGAAATGCATTAAGTGCATTTTTTTTATGTATATAGTTAAGGTTTAGCGTAGTGGCCATAATATCACCTGATCTTAAGTGGTGATACAGGCCAAGTTGGTAGACACGCTAAATCTTTGGAGGAACTGGCTCTCAAGTGCCGGAACACACCTACCGGTATTTAGCGGCAGATTTTCGACTTGAGGGCGGTAGCTAGCCAGGCGGGCATCAGAAAAAGCTCTACCACCATGCTATGGTTTTCTCACGATGTTTTCTTTCACCGAAAGCTCAAGCTCATTGTAGGTGGTCCCTTGACGCAAAGTCGTACACACTACCACTGAACTACCATCGCTTCTCCACGTAAAAAAATTAAGGTGTAATGACAGATTAAACTTTAATAATCTGCTTCAACGAATTATTTAGAAGATAAGTATGATGGTGCAAAAGTTGAGCGGATTGTGGAAATTCTTTATAAACGCATATACAGTCACTGTAAGTTTTTTTTTTAATGATAATCGACAGCAAACAGACAGACGGCCCATCTGATGGTAAATATTTACCGTCGTCTACGGACAGCCGCAACACCATAGGTGTTACACCCATGTTGCTGAACTTAGCGAAAAGGGCTGGTTTTCGCTCACTATGCCGGAACGCAAGGGTCATACTGAAAACCTTTATGTCGCGGCGGTCTAAGCCCGAGGATGATCGCTGACCAGTTGGGCAATAACCCTACCAACAGGCTCATATGATTGACCGCTATAAACAAAACCAATTGTGGACCAACAACGCCCTGGCCTCGGTTAGTCGGCAGGGTGCAGCGCGTGCATGTGCGATTGGCTTGGGTAACTCAAATGGTATTCGATACCTCTAACTCTGGATTAGTCAGCTAATACCTTATCCCATGGTCTTTATTTATATAATAAAGCGGTAAAATTTGTTTGCTACCAGGCGGATTGCAAAAAATAGTTTTTATATTTGATAATTCAATCATTGAGGGACCCTTTAGGCTTTTTAACATCACGCTACCACCCAAGCAAGGTCACACAAGCTATAATGGCCCAAACCCCAACTACAAGGCAATTATAGAAATAATCCAAAAATTGTAATATTTTTATAAAAGAAAAAAAAAACACTTTTTAGTTTTAAGTGTAATGCCTACTTTTGTAAAGCTATTTTTAACGCCTAAAAAAGGTGTGGACCTATAGTCCGCAGATTGTGTATATAATAATAATTAAAAAAAAAAGATGGAAAGTAAGCTGTATTGACAAAAATTGGCAAAAAATATTAAATCATTTTTAGTTCCACGCAAGCGAAGTCGGGGCACGGCCAGTAGATTATATATAGGCCGGCTTGACAATGTCAGACGAGATATTACGTCTTCATAGTCATCACTGCTCATTGACTGTAATTATCATTAATTGTAAAATGCAAAATCATTCTATCGCATATATAAACGTTTAACCATGTTAAAACCTCCTCGAACTGTAAAAATATTTTCCGATAAATTAAACCAACAGCATGATCATCATAATACTCATAATACAATTGAATTTCAGTGAAATACACGCCGTGTGTATCGCGGTGTAGCTTGCAACTATCTGATTATATAAATCATTCGTATTGTGACGTCCTTCAGACAAATAAAAGCTCAAATATCAGCTCAGAGATCGATAAAACACCTGCCAAGGAAACAAAATTGAATTTCCAATACGACAATGTTGAAAATAAATTTTACGGCACTTTAATGCAAGTTTCAAGTCGTGAGACTGATGTAAAATATAGTAATTAACGTGCATGTTACAAAATAATTTTCGGAGTGTCGATTGTAATACAGAAAAATATTATTTAACTTACCGAACTCTGTGGAGGTGCTAGGATCGATACAGCCAACTATAATGTAACAATATAACACGATTTTTACAATTATTAAACTCATATAACTCCGTCACGAATAATTTTACACGATGTCACATATGTACTTTATAATTCGGTATTCTTAAACTTACGAGAAAAAACATCGAATTCACGAGAAACAGACGAATAACTAACCTTAATATTTATTATAGAACTAATTCCAGAAATGGCATACAGAGGGAACTCTATACTGCTTAGTGAGTTGCCAACACACTAAGTCTTTATTTGCAAGAAAATGTATTTTAATTTTACCATATTAATGTCTAATGTATATTAATTTATAGTAATTCATCCAATAGCGTTCAATAAAACAAATACATACTCTGTTTTATTTTGTACATATTTTTAATTAAAAATAAGGAAACACAAAAAGAAATCACTTTATTTTTGGACAACAAAATGTTGACACAGTACCTTTTGGTAAACTATGAAACCACAGAAACAGTGGCAATCAACAAGGAATTGCTAACTTAAATTCTGTCATCGTGTTTTAACTTAATCTTTAATAGTTCTCTAGTGGTATTTGTAGACATGGTCAGATAACAAGGATTTATATAAATCAACGGGAAGCGAACCAGAAGCATTTTGCTAAGATATGATGCATATCGTCAAAGACTCCGCAACTTTGGTAAAGTGAAGAAGGCACTTTATGCATCATAAACGCAATATGCATATGACGTAAGCGTAATCTCGCTCCAGTCATTGCTTCCAGACGGTGATATCATGAATACTGAGAAACTTTAAGTGATGTCAATTAATATACTAAGATGCCGTTCTTTTAGAGTTAGCTATACTGTTTAAAACGGAACGCACTCCAGTATACTGTCATCTGTATTTATTTATTATTTAACTGTTTTTTTATAGACAATGGAATACACCTAATGATTCAGTTACTTTCATTTTATACAAAGTATTGGTTTCAGTGTAAGACACTAATGACAATATCTTGAATTTTCCATGTTTATTTTAACGGTCGGTATCTTTGAATACTTTGAATAACAATATTCAAATGATCAATAGTAAAGCTGTCAAATTTCTGGACGCTGTTAATCACGTAATCAAAGCACTGAGAGTACCTTATCTCGAAAGCTCCAGTACTCAAATTACAAAAATGGAGACTATTTGTGACGTCATATATTTCCTTAGGACATAGCGGCAGTATGGTGTCAGCCATAACAAAAATAATTTCTGCCTAGTAAGAGTACTAAACAGTGCTATCAGTGTATCTCGAGACACACCCTTATTGTCTGAATAAGTCACCCTATATCAATGTCTAGTGACAGATGCGCCTGGTCTACTACTACTATTAACTACTGGAAAACCGGAGTAAGGTGTGGCAGGCCACTTAATAGTTCATAAATGTGTAGCTAATTTAAACTAGCAATACTGTAATTGTTGCATATAATATGTTTTGGTTTGTCTGTTCATATTATATGTGTGTCTATGAATGAAATAAATGTGAAATGTAAATTCTAAGGCAACAGAAAATATGTGGTTGTTTATTTAACTTAGTTAGAACACACACATAACGAGTTAATACCGACAGTTATGGGAATAGGGCTAATATAATTTTTGTTTCGTATAAATTGAATTTATAAATTTTCTAAAGAATTGGGTGATACAGAAATGCCTGGAAAACCTTAGCTAGATAATAAATAACATTCACTAGTTTATTATTATCAGTGGAGTTGATTGCTTTCTATATAAAAACACCAAATCAGTAATGATTGATCTTTCTGCTATAAAATTATGTTGATGATAAGAGCCACATTTTTTAAAGTATCATTTCGTATCATTAGGCACATCAATGTAACTTATACATAAAACAGCGAAATAATTATTTACGAAAAATAAATTAAGTTAACGAAATTCTGTAAATTATCCTTTGATAATATTTTATTATGTCCAGTTCAGAATCAGACCAATGCCCATATAGTAGTGAGACATATATTGTTAGTGGCGGTAAAGAATAACGCGGTATTACATACCCAAAACGGTTGTAGTATCTAATATTAAACAAGTAACTTTTCTAATTAAATTAAGTTATATAGTACTTTTCTATTACGGTAAATAAATTAATGTTACTAAAAATCCACGTATCTAGTGGCCTTAAATTCTAAAAGAAATACATTTAAAACGTCAACATTGTGAAATGTCGAATAGTTGGTCAGTTATATTTTTTAAAAACAAAAATAAGTTCAATAACAAACTTAGAACATGATATCGAGCGCCAGAACGGCACGTATCGCTCGTGAAGTGAAGAACTTCGAAACAAAACCACCGTGGGGTATAATATGTCAGCCGGAGAAAGAGGAAGTCTATGATACTTTACTAGTAACTCTATTGGGCCCTCAGGGTTCTCCGTATGAGAAAGGCACTTTTAAATTGGTAATTACGATACCACAGAGATATCCTTTCGAACCACCGCTTGTTAAATTTACAACTCCAGTTTATCATCCTAATATTGACAAAGGTAACGTTGAGATTTTATCACCGAATTATTTGAATGTTTACTTTAAAAGTGCTCTTCATACGTGTGTGTAAATGAGGTAGTTTTATTAAGTTTGTGGAAGACTATAGTAGTTCTTAGGTTTACGCGTATATTATTCATTGAAATAGAACTAATGTAAACGGATTTTATAGCGGTTATTTATTAAATTTTGATCCCGACGTTTCGAAAGCTTTTCAGTTTTCGTGGTCACGGGGCGGACTGAAGTGTACGTTGTCCAGGAAAAAAAAAAAGTATAGTTGTGCATCTGCCTGAAAATTCTTTATTACGCCATATAATTAAGTTAGACGTACGTAGTACTAAGTTATGCGAATTTTTCGTTGGTTATTGTAGTGGTCTTTGGTATTAATTGTTGATGTCTGTGATCATTTACATTTGCATGCGTTATATTTGTTTTTGTGAGTCATATTAAGGTTTATCAGTACTCTATATTGTATATGTAAGTGCCTCTCTCTCAGGGATTACCATAAACATCTACCGTCATTCGCTGAATTCAGGTCAGAGATGACAGGACCCATTTAGTAATAAAAAATAAGAAAGGGTTGATAATTGTGTTCCTATTATCCTAAATCTTTGAGTCTTAAGTTTTTTTATACATAAGGTTTAATGTTATGGCCATATTCTCACCTGATCTTAAGTGACAATATAGCCCAAGTCGGTAGACACACCAAACCTGTGGAGGAACTGGCTCTCAAGTGCAGCTGCCGGAACACACCTATTGGTATTTGGCGGCAGGTTTACAACTTGACGGTGGTAGCTAGTCAGGCGGGCAATAGAGAAAGCCCTGCCACCATGCTATGGTTTCCTCACGATGTTTTCCTTCACAGGAAGCTCAAGCTCATTGTAGATGCTTGGATTCGAACTCACGTCCCTTGACGCGAAGTCGTACACACTACCACTGGGCTATCATTGCTTTGAAAGTCAAAGTAGACATTTGACATTCTTATTGGTACTCTTCTTCTTCTTATCAATTTGCATGCTGGTGCTGGTAGGGCTCTTTGTAATGCCCACATGGCTAGTTAGCACCAAGTTGAAACACTGCAGCCAAATATAAGCGTCTCCCGACAGTTTTACTTGAGAGCTGGTCTCTCCACTAGGCTTAGCGTGTCCACCATCATGGTCCACATCATAACTTAATATCAGATGAGATTGTGATATGACCATAGTGCTTAATATTAAAATGTATAAAAAAAAATTGAGAAGTTAACTGTAACAATGTTAATATAATTGGTTATGTACAGTCAGTTCCAAAACAAATGTTCTGCTGCTCCAACTCCAATCATGGAATAAACTATTTGTTAAGGTTATATAAGAAATAAGATGATCAGGTTTTTAAAGCCATCAGCACTGAGTATGAGATGCTTCTAAATTTAGAAGCATATATTGTTTTTTTTTTTAACCTGGTTTGGTAAAATGACTGCACAATACCTGAAGGTCAGCATGATACAGTCTACAATAAACATTAATTGTTGGTGACACAATTTTAATTGGTAGTTGGTTATATTTTGCTGATCGACTCTAGTGCCTCATCACACATCTTTCGAAGAGGAATGTTGTAGGATGCACATTACCGATTTGCTGGAGAGTAAGTTCAAGCAGCATGTCAAGCAGGTATTGATGTCAAAAGGCTATTACAGAGTTGATCAATTCATGCTGGACGGTGATGTCAAGAACAAACCAACTCTGTGCATCCGCTAATAACTATTTTAAATGTATATAAATATTCAATACACTTAAAATATTAAGTATGCACCTACCTAGAAAAAACCAGATCGAGTTTATATCCTGTTCTTCTTAATGACTGAGTTATTTTCTGAAGGGGTGGTTGTTCGAAGTTGATAAGCACCTTTCCTTGGCTTAAATTGTCTAAAGATTTTTGATTTTAGTTCTTTAGGAGGAAACATGTTTGCTGAGAGACCATTACACCAAATGCTTACTATCACCTGGACCTCAAACTCCACCATTATTCTGATAAAAAGGATAAACAAAAATAGACTATGTTTTTATGATAAATTTCATTGCACCTCGAGATGTATAATAAAAACACATCTCCTTTCCAGGTGGCCGAATTTGCATGGACATGCTGAAAATGCCACCCAAAGGCACCTGGCTGCCGACAATCACTTTAGAAACTCTACTGGTCTCCTTGCAGACTCTCCTGGTAAACCCGAACCCTGATGATCCATTGATGATGGACATTGCCAATGAATATAAACATAATATTGACACATTCAAGGAAAATGCAAAGCGGCACACTGAAAAATATGCAATGTGATCACTTCATTTTTCTATCTGGCTCAGCAGAGATACATAACTGACTCTCGTACCCAATATACCTGGTTAAAAGTTTTTTACAATGGTTCATATTGTATTTTTATATGCTACTGGATAGCAACTGGCAGATTACCCATCTAATTGTAAATTGTTACTGTCGTCTATACACAGTTGCAACACCAATGACATTAGTTATGTTGCTTATCTTGGTTGAAATACAAAGGTTCATATGGAACCCAAGGGTAAGCTGTGAGGGATCAAAGATTGCATGGGTTTTTTAATTATAAGTCTAATTGGTCCTCTGACTCAAGTCAGAAACTTTGTTTACAATAATATTATATTTTTAACTCCATTTATTGATTATTTTATCTTTAGGGAATAATATCCCTTATCATATAAATTAACATAACCTAATAAATAGTACAATGCTATACAAGACAAGAAGCTATTAACGTTATATTTATTTATTTTACACCTAATGTATGGCTGACTTAATTCCATCGGCATTCTCTAACAGTAAATCTCAAGCTACCAACCATAGTTATTTTAATATATTAAATTACTATATTAAAGGTAAATAAAAACATTTGGAACAGCAAAAAGATAATAGAAAATATAATCAGGATTAAAATAATTGCACTAAAATCAACCATAAACATACTGTCATTTGAGGTACTGTGTAACATAAAAAAAGATATTATGAACATAAATGAGTATACTATAAGCGTTGATGGCTCAGTGATAGCGTGTAAGAAGGCCGCGTCCTGGGTTCGAATCCAAACAACTCTCTAGCTCTGAGCTCTGACCACTGATCTTGAGCTTTCGGTGAAGGAAAACATTGTGAGGAAACCACAGCATGGTGCTAGGGGTTTTGTCTAATATCCCCGTGGCTAGCTACCACCCTCAAGTTGAAAATCTGCGGCCAAATACCAATAGGTGTGTTTTAGTCCATCTACCATCTAGGGCCATATCGTCACTTAAGATCAGGTGAGATTATGGTCATAATGCTAAGCCTTAACTATACAAGAAAAAAAAAATATTAGTTAGACCATTTGATATAGCATAGTTCAGTTTTTCATTACTATTAGATATACAGTTTATTTAGAAATTAAATGGACTTGTATTACATATTAATAATATTTAACTATACAGAAAAGATTGTGGCTTTTTTTTTTATATATATATTATATTATTTCAAGAAATATTGTAAATATTTTTACTATGTTTTCATTAATAAAACGCGCATATCTTAAGTATTTTTAATAAATTAATTACAAAGTGTAAAACTATTATTTACATTACATATAATCTATTATTATAATTGAAGAGTCCAAGTTGGAGAAATATCTTAGCATGATATCAAGTTTTTAATACTTACGGTTGGTCTAATAACTCACTAGTTGAATGCGATTTTAAATTATTACATTCTTAATATTAACATTATTCATACAAACACGATTGTATTTGACTGTAGTATATACAAATAAAAAAAACTGAAGTGTCTGTTTGTAGTGACAAAATAACAGCTTTCTATTAAATGTATATGAGAGTACCATACACTTTTTGTCTGTCTGTTTGTTCCGGCTTGTCTCTAAAACAGATGAACCGGTTTTGATGGGAGTTTCACTGGTAGATAGCTGATGTTATAAGGAGAACCTAAGGCTGGTTTAACTTAGAAACTCTTGATACCTGGACCTTGTAATTTGTGACCATTTATTGGCATAGCGTTATGGAAACAACTTCACTTAATGTTAGATAATAATGTAGTACAGTTTAATGATTATTTAGAGTTTGTTTGACCGTACTATTCTCAGGAAATTATTGAGGAATTTCAGCCAAGGACGTTGAGTAAAATATTAAAAAGTGCAGCGATGATAGCACAGTTGGTAGTATGTACGGACGCCTCGTCAAGGGACTTGAGTTCGAATCCACCTACAATGAGTATGACCTTTGGGTGAAGTAAACAGTCATGATGGAACCTTAACATGCTGGTAACGCCTGGATAGATACCACCCTCAAGTTGAAAATCTGCCGTCTATTACTTACAAGTGTGTTCCGGCAGTTGCACTTGAGGCAGTACCTCCACTAGGCTTAGCAATTCCACCACCTTGGGCCACATCGTCACTTAACATCAGGTTCTACTGAGGCCATAACAGTAAAATCTTAAATAAAAAAAGAAAGTGAATTGATGTGGTATGAGGTGTAATTTAACCGATCAAATGATCATCACGAAATTTTAAAGCGATGATAGTTGAGCGGTAGTGTGTACGACTTCGCGTCAAGGGGCGTGAGTTCGAATCCATACACCTAAAATGAGTTTGAGCTTTCGGTGAAAACATCGTGAGGAAACCATAGCATGGTGGTAGGGCTTCTTCAAACGCCCGCCTGGGTAGCTACCACCCTCAAGTTGAAAACCTGCCTCCAAATACCAACAGGTGTGTTCCGGCAGCTGCACTTGAGAGCCAGTTCCTCCACAGGTTTAGCGTGTCCACCAACTTGGGCCGTATCGTCACTTAAGATCAGGTGAGATTACGGCCAAGTCCTTAAGTATAAAAAAAAATGTATACACATTGTCTGGGGTACAGAGAAAGGGTTATTTTCGATAAAGAAATAAGGAATGTTTCGATAGTAGACTAAGATTTAAATCCGCGCGAACGACGTCGCGGGCGCATCTAGTATTTTATTTCAACCCGTATCCGTGCTACTGTCGTCACCGGAACTGGCGCTTTCCGTGTCCGACGAGCTACTGCTTTTGATTTTTTTCCCTAAACATTGGTTATTTTTCTCGCTGGCAACACTGTCCGGCTCCTCGTTTAAATTCGCATCGTTTTTAACGTCTCTCTTTTTGGACTTCCTACCGGCGCTCGTGGTGGGTTTGAGGGTTTCCGTCGACACTGTCGCGACCATTTTGGACTCGGTTCTAGGTTCTGGCGGTTTGAAGGCATCTTCTTCGTCATCATCATCGATGGAGTGTCTGGTACTCGCTGACGCTGCTACGGCTTCTTTGTATGCTTCAGGATATTGAGTACTGGATGTGTATAGGCAATAGTGGTTATTTTTTTAATTCATTCTACTCGATCGACTTACGAGAAAGGAAGTGTAGCCATGAAAACATCGTGAGGAAACCATAGCATGGTGGTACGGCTCTTTCTTGTGCCCGCCTGTCTAGCTACTACCCTCAAGTAGAAAATCTGCTGCCAAATACCAATAGGTGGGTTCCGGCAGTTGCACTTGAGACCCAGTTCCTCCACAGGTTTAGCGTGTCTACTAACTTGGGCCGTATCGTCATTTAAGATCAGGTAAGATTATGGTCATAACGGTAACAAAAGGAAATTGAAGGAAATATCGTGAAGAAACCATAAAATGGTGGTAGTGCTTTTTCTAATGCCCACCTGGCTAGCTACCGTCTTCAATTGGAAAATTACCACAAACATTTAGGTGTGTTCCGGCAATTACACTTGAGAGCCACTACTAGGTTTACCGTTTCCATCATCTGGTGCCATATTCATCACCTTCAGGTAAGATTGTGACCACAATGCTAAGGATAATTAACTAAAAGAAAAATTTTATTAACTTTCAACAATGTGTTCTACCATTGAAATTTTCAGTATTCACGAATTGTAACTAATTTAAATTCACAGTCGTGGTGATTTCGCCCTGGTCATCTCACACCCAGATAATGTTTACCTTAGATATCGGCCAGATAATGTTTACCCTAGATATTGAAGTCACTCACCTAAGCTTAGTCTTAATGGCTCGTATCTTCTTGAATATAAACTCCAGATCCTTTTTCATATCGAGCAACAGCATTGTATGTTTCTTAAACTCCACCGATGCAGCCCTGAGACGACTCGCCGACAGGTGGTTGCAGTTTGTCAACATTTCAGTCGTCTTTTCAAAACGCTGAAGCCTGAAACGTTAATATTTTTATACTGGTAACACTTTATCAGCATAGTGCTAATTTGGATAATCCACTATTATTTGCACTTTAAAGTAGAAAGGATTATTGTTTTTATTTTGAAAACAAATTTAATTCCAACGCCCTTTGAGAGCCAGTCTCTCCTATAAAGGCCGGCAACACACCCACAATTCCTGTAGTGTTGTGGGTGTCCATGGCCTGTAGTGATCACTAACCATCAAGTAATACGTTCGCTCGTTTGCCCCTGTACAATAAAAAAAACATTTCATATGATAGGCCAAATGAAGAAACTTGTCATATTAATATGTATAATGTACTGTATATGGTATAATGCACAGTATATGTTATAATATACAATGTTATTATGACAGCTTAAAAAGTATAGTATTGAAAGTATGCAATACATAACAATAAAATAGTGCCCCATATTTTTTGCATTCCTTTTTCTGCTTTCTTTTATTATTTACTTTTTTAGACTTTATAGTCTCTTATCTTTATGATTTTCAGTTTTTTAGGGCTATGTGAATGATATTTTGGTATATGCTCTTCAGCTGATAGTTATTTTTGAGCTATATCCGAGTATATAGCTGATTGAGAAGTAAGTTATAAATTGATAATAATGGTTTATCGAAATAACAAATAAATATTTTTTCTTCATCTTCCTGCATTGTCAGCCACTACTGAGATGTGTTCCTAATTTCAAGTATATAGCTCATCGGGAGATTAGTTTAAAATCAATTACATTACTCCACCCAGACAGACACACAAGAAACCAAGTTAATAAAAACATGGTAAAGAGTCATAAAATAGAATGTTCCTTTTGAAAATAGAGTAAAAATTTTTTTGGCGTAATATACAACTAATGGTTAACAAATAAGCACTGAGGTGACCCTTACTGTCTGCTCATTTTATAATTAATTAACTTTTACCAGTGGCTCCCTTTTTATTAATATCGATTTTGTCAATATTTCATGCAAAATGTATCCCACTCTATACCCGCTTCCTGTAAGATCTTTGCGCGAAAAAGGAGCCTATCATCATCTCCAAGGTCCCATCTATTTCCATATCCGAATTTATCATAATCGGTCCAGAGGTTTAAGTGTGAAGGTGTAACAAACAAACTCACATCCGAACTTATTAGTATGAAAGTATGGAATTTTGCCTGCTACTGTAACTTTTTACAAAATAGTTGTGCTCATATTGATGGTAACGTGATGGTCAATAGCCTAAAGCCTTCTTCACTAATAGCTCTACCAAAATAATAAGAATTTTTGAAATCAGATAGGTACTTTGTTAGGTTAGCGTATTCAAACTAACAAAGTTTTCCACATTATACTCATAATAATAATATAGATTGCAAGTTATCCTTAACTGAATAAAGGATATCATTGTCCAGACAAAGAGGTAAACCAAATCAAAGTCTAGTAATTTGATGTTTTAGGCAGTTTGTCGTTAAATCTATGGTAGTTAAATGATTTTTAATTGAAGATGTATTTTGTTGTGTATAGTTAGAATCAAAGTAAGTCATTACTAAAATTGCGGGCATAAGTATTAATATCAGGCATTTAAAGGAAAAAGATTTTTAAAATGTTTTTTTTATTGTAACCTCCTAAAAATTATCTTTGTAAACTAAAAAGCAGTATGTTAATGGACACTATTTTAATAGATCAATGGTTAATTATACATAGCAAGTCAGATATATTTTTTTAATAACATAAATTACAAGGTTGCTTGTTTGCCATCTATCACATAAAAAAAAGTTTGGAATGAAAGAGTATTTCTATATTCATATATATCCACAATCCAAATCCAAATGAAATTTTACACACTGATAAATAGTTTGAAGGTTTGCATATAACGTACTTTTCAATAAAGGAAAAGTTCTGCTAGTACAGGGGATAAAAGTTAAAATTTTGTAGTAAGTGAAATTATTTGTGCATCGTAACAATGTATTTGCGATTGCATAAATATATAAAAAGTCTACTTTTAGTTAAAAGTTATATTTGGCATAATAATACCGTTGTCTATACTGTTGAAAAAAATGTCTAAAAAAAGTCAACTGCAAGGGAATGAAGTCGTGGGCACAGTTATTATAACAATATTATCTGTGAAAACTTACATATTCTTCTGAGCCCGTATAATAACTTCGACGTCAGTTTGGTCTACCATGCCAGCTAAGCCTTGCACGAAGACCTCCGGCGCAGAGTAATTTTGAAAACATTCTATTGAAAAATCACTTTCAGGTGTTTCGTTTGCCATTAAGTATTCCGTGATACTTACGAAACTCTATTTATACAGTTCAATTACTAATGAATACCACCTATCAAGTTTTTGTGGACAATATCGATCTTAAACGCCGAGAAAACAAAACTAAACAGCTGATCGTAACTTGCAGTGATGTGGCTTGTTGCAAATATATCGATATTATTTATGCGATATGTCGATATTTTTAACGATACTGTGTTTTCCTAGATATAAAATCACATATAACGTAAAGGTATCAAAACCGATACTTTTTGCAGAAGGATAAACAAAAATTTGTACTGTATAGTTATTTTTTTTATACGTTACGTTTTATGGTTCGTTCATAACAAAGTTCACTATTTGATAGTCTCCTGGTATGTCGCGTCGGTCGTCACCACTATTCACGCTGCTCTCTATACCAGTAAAGGGAGCAGTATTAGTAGTGGTGATACGCTCTGTTAACTCGTATAACTTCATCGTCCTCAACACCCGCGTTCTTTTTCTGCACATGCATTTGTTGTAAGTAAATGAAATAAATTTAGGTACCTATTGTAATCGATTTATAGTTTATATAATTTCGTGGTGTGTTGTGTGAAATATTTAGAAATTCTTATATAAACAAAAAAAAAATTTTAATCTCCGAAAAAAAAATCAGTGGACAATATGATAAATTTATTTCTATGTTTAAAAATTTAACCATCACTATGCGTTTATACAATTGAAAAAATAATACAAATGTAAGAACAAGGGAAGTGTAATAAAGCAGATGGTTTGATTCTTATTGGATATTCTCTATTTCAGTTAATTATTACTTCATTTATTATAAATATTGGTTTGTTAATTCGAGTCATATATCCGGCAATGTAAGACGACTGAGATAAATTTTAGTAAATTTACTCATATTAGAGCACAAATATTCTCTACAATATCATACCGATATTATTTAATATTTATAATAAATATTGAAATATATATCTTTCGTACGTCAAAATTTTTTTCTTTTCCGACATCCCTACGGTACTGGCTGTGCTTTTACAGGCTAAAATATGTCAGCTGTCAAAAGGTTTGTTTTAATACAAAAATAATCAAGAAGCAAGTTATTTTTACACACATTTAATCAATAAACATAATAATTATCCAAAAAATTCTTAAAAGCAGAAGTAAAGTTATATCGCCTTTATTTCTCACAATAAATTCAACTATATTATATTTTAAGGAATCACCTGCCCTAATCCTTGTACTTGCAATTCAAAAGGGACTCCGTAATTTTCCGCATTTGGTCCAGAGTCTCTACGCCAGAACGGTGTTATCTTTTTTGATTTTCTTAACCGTTGTTGTTGTGTTAAGGGAAAAAGTCGCTTACTAGACCTCCCGCTGGAAATGGTTTTAGATTTTAAAGCCTTTTTATAGAACCATTCTGGCACATATATATTGTTATTATTTTCGTTGTGAGGAACAACTTTGGACAGACTGTGTTCACCGAAAATAATTCTTGCTATTTGCTTTCTTACTTCGGTTTTGCTTAGAGGTGTACGACTATTTTGCGACTTATGCTTAATATTATCGATCAGGCGCTTCTGTTTTTCAGATACATTTTGCGTTCCCATTTTCCGACCATTTTTACTTTTGACGTAGTCCATCACCTTATCTATAATAAAAGTTTTGTACAACTGATAGTATGTAAGTAAATCTTCAGGTTTTAAAGAGGATTCTTCCCCAGATTCATTCGTTAAAAGATTTTTCACCTGTTTCACAAACATGTCACCAGTATGTTCTCCTGTGATGTCATTTACCACGGTGTCGGCGTTAGCTTTGAATTCATTTACACCCTTATTCAATTTATCAATTTCGTTTAGGTTTTCTTGAAATGTCTCCTCGTTTCTATCATTGTTATTTATATTGCCCAGCATTTTATCTAAATGTGATACATCAACAATTATTGCATCCACATCGTCGTCTACTTTGTATTTCTTGCCATAACGTTTTAACTCGTCAATGAGTGAACCATGTTTTAAGATATTATCCTTAGTTGTTCTTCCACGTACGCATCTCCCATTAAAACGGTTACATCTCAATTGCTTTTTGTTTCTATTAAGTCTATCTTTTTCAATTTCTCTTTTAAGTTCATTCACGAGTTGTTCTACTCCGTCTCTATACACGATTCTACCATCATTATTGCCTCTATGGTTTGTACATCGTGGATCTCCTCTGCTGCAACCGCACCTTCCGTCTCTGCAAAGTCTGTCGTTCCCAAATTTAGCTGTTTCACTTTTGTCGTTTTTAAATAGAGCACCTAAAGCTTCTAAGTCGAAGTTTCGAGTTCTCTCATCACTGTGACTGTGTTTGTTACTACTTACATAGTCTTTTGATTTTGTATAAGTTACACTTCCTTGTCCCTTACTCTTTAAACCGAGTTCATTGGTTAATCCTTCTAAGTCATACAAATCCAAATTGTATTTTTGACCCTTGTAATTCCATTGAGTTGTAAACACTACAAATTTGAACAAAAAGGTGATAATGGGAAATATTTTGACCATTCTGATAGTCATTTAAGTGAATCGCTCTTTCATATTTTGTCAGAAATCGACAGTTGTTTGGTGATAAGAAAAGCAATCAAAATATATATATACACTCGAATAATAATACGCTAAAATGTTAATCAACCATGAAATTGGCGTGGATTTCATCTATGAACTCTTTTGAAACAAGTACGGTGTATTGTATAAGCATGGTGATAGGGTTTTATCTGATGCCCGCCTAGCTAGCTACCAGGCTCAAGTTGAAAATCTACCACCAAATACCAATAAGTGTGTTCCGGCAGTTGCACTTGAGAACCAGTTCCTCACAGGTTTAGCGTGTCTACCAACTTGGGCCATATTGTTACTTAAGATCAAGTGAGATTATGGCCAGTACGCTAAACATTAACTATAAAAAAAATATAGTTTCAGCACACTGTACTCGGTAGTAAGAACAATAGCGTATCATAACACTCATGCTGAACAACATAAACCTTATTATGGAATACAACTTGGAGCCGCTGAAACTGAGCAGGAACATTGCCTCTCTGAGCGTCTCCTACCGTCTCTATCATAGCGAGTATTCTGGAGAGCTCTTTGAATTAATCCCTTCTTCTCCATTCCACAATAGAACCACGTGGGCGGGACTTTGATGTCAAGATTTCACGGTGACACTTATAACATCGAGATCGAAAAAGGGTGCCGACTCTTATTTCTATCGAACTGTGAAGTTGTGGAATCGTTTTCCTGTCAGCATGGTCCTATGATATTGGGTCCTTTAAAAGAGGCGTGAACAGGTAGCCAAGCATGGCAGCATGACTGGCAGTGAATTCTGATCAGAGTAAGCCGTCGCTGATTTAGATTCTACTGTACTTAATATCAGGTGCAGTCACTATGCTGCGCAACATAAAAAAACATGGCCAACTTTTGATCAGACCCCAATTTTTTTTTGAAGTGAAACTTCTTTAGGCGCATGAGGGTAAAATTTTTACAGATGAAAGGTCACGCCGGTATGCAACGGAAGTGTCGGAAAAGAGAGAGAGAGTGATCGAGACCGATTGAGAGAGAGTAAGACAGGGAAATTTAAATTAAAGTTAAAAATTAAATTATTAATTTAAAGTTTTAGATTTGTATAAATATAAACAAGATTTATAAATTAGTTCGCCAAAGAAGTTTTACTTCTGACATGTGTACTTTGTACGCACGCATGTTTTTTTTATAGTTAAGGTTTTGGCCACAATCTCACCTGACATGAAGGAGTTCGTCCATAAATACTTTTTGAGTAAAGTATCGAAAATAAAGTAATTATACTTTTTTTTAATGTTAAAATTTAGCGTTATGGCCAATATTTCACCTGATGTTAAGTGACGATGTGGTCCAAGATGACAGACACGCGAAACCTAGTGGAGGGACTGACTCTCAAGTATAGGTATTTGGAGATAGATTTTCAACTTGAGGGCGATAGCTAGCCAGGCGGACATTAGAAAAGCCCTGCCACCATGCTGTGGTTTCATGACGATGTTTTCCTTCAACGAAAGCTCAAGCTCATTGTAGGTGGAGTGGATTCGAACCCAACTTCTTTGGAACCAAGTAGCATAAAAGTTCGTTTATTATTTGGAAATGGCAGCAATAGACTCGTGAAGCGGACAGATTTTCCAAAATTAAAAGAGAAGAGGAAAACACTCACGCTCACGACCGCGGGTTTTCTCGTTGCAATCGTAGACTCAAGTGGATTGGAGTATGGGTCTACCCATCAGATGAGTCGTTGAAAGATTAGCTTGAAACAAAAATTGTCACTAGTGACAATTTTGCTGCGACCACAATAAACGACTCCAAAATGTGCATTTTTTTTTTATATGTTAATTTAAATTACTAGATGTCCTCGCACGCGTTAATATCGATCTATAGATATATAATTAATAAAGGTCTCGCGAATTGAAGTAGCCTATCTCCGTCGTCTTGGTTCCGTTTATCTCTGTGCCGAAATTCATCACAATCAATCCAGCGGTTTAGGCGTGAAAGCGTAATAAACAAACAAGTCACTCTCGCATTTATAATATTAGTATGATGGTGGATATCAAATTGAGAATTCAATGAGCACATTTAAAAAGTAAACAATGTATGTGTACAAAAAAAAAACGAGTGGTGTCGTGGGATACCAGATAGGAACCAAGTTTCTTATTATAAAAATAATAATTTTAAGTTCTATTCGAGGTATAAAGAAAATAATTATTCGGGTATACATTTTTTATTATGAGTTTTTTTATCGATAAGAATAAATAAAAAACTACTTTACAAAATTATTTAAACACCTTTATTTTGTTTACGCTGATTTATAAAAAAAATAATAATAATAGTCATCAGGTAGACTATACATTAGACACTGTATAGCCATCATACATGACTATGCATTAAAATCGTACGCTAACGTTACGGACGTTTTTTGCCGGCTCGGGAACCCTTCCGCGACGCATCATAACGAACTTAGTTCCAAAAAAGTATACAAAATGTACAAAAAAAAGTGAGTCATCACTAGAAGTTTCGTAGATATGAAATATAATTTTTTTGTATGTACAAGTTGTGAACTTATCAACGGCACAATCAATAATGTTAAATTACTGAGATGTTTTTGAAGATAAAGATTATTATTTCTTTAATATATTTATATTATTTAATTTGCGTATTATATTAATTCAATACCAAATTGGATGGAGACGACTTGCTTTTTCTCATTAGTGACTTTTTACATGTACTATGAAACATCGTGGCGACGTGTCGCCATGCCAACAGATAGTCTGACCTGCCGCATTAGATGTTTCATATTAAAAAGCGATAGCTTAGTGGTAGCGTGTACGGACGCCGCGTCAAAGGGCTCGAGTTCGGATCCACCTACAAATGAGCTTAAGCTTTCGGTGAAGGAAAATATCGTGAGGAAGCTATAGTATGATAGTAGGGTTTTTCCTAATGCTCGCCTGGCTAGCTACCACCCTCAAGTTGAAAATCTACTGCTAAATACCTACGGGATTGTTCCGGTATTTGGCAGTCCCCCCACTAGACGTAGCATGTGCACCATCTTAAGATCAGGTGATATTATAGCTATAACATTAAACCTATAAATAGGCTTACCATACGTCCCGGTTTGACCGGGATAGTCCCGATTTGAGATCCCTGTCCCGGCGTCCCGGTCAAAATTTTGTTGCATTTCGAATATGAAAAACACAAATTAAGCGAAAAGCAAAATGAAAATGAGTCTCTTTCGCTTCTGCGTCCCGGTTTGGCTCTTCGTAATTATGGTAAGCCTACCTATAAATTATATATAAAAAAAACACCTTTTGTCACAGAGATTATAGCCATCTATCTACCATGACTTAGTTTAATAATAAAGTTTGTCACTTAAATATATAAAATGAAATAAAAGGTTGACAGTCTTGAAACAGCCCGTAGATGTGAAACAGTTAATGTTAATATATATTAAAAAAAAACAATTGAAGTATACAAATAAAAAAAAATACTGATTAATTAATAAAATCTATATATTTTTCTTATTGATTTAATTACAAAAATTATTACAGAATATATATATCTATATTATATACATTAGTACTATAAAGCTAAATAGTTTGTTGGAACGCGCTAATCTCATAAAGTACCTATCGGATCTCAAAAAAATGTTTTTGAATTTGATAGAGTAATCATTGAGGAATGCTTTAGGCTATTTACTATTACGCTACCATCAATAGGATCAAAGCTGTGTAAGATAAGAAAACGGGCAAAATGATTAAATAATTAATTATTAGAACCACGCAAACAAAGTCGCAGGCGCAACTAATATACAGTAGAATCTCATTAAGCCGAACCTTGATAAGTTGAAAACCTCCAAATATCGAAAAAATGCTCTGTTCCCATCCCTTCAAACACCAAAACCTCAATTCTCTACAAAATCATTTTTTCAATATTTGGAGGTTTTCGACTTATCGAGGTTCTACTGTATATACTAGAACGTAGCATTTAATCTGACAGATGAACTATATATATAATTTTTTATTTTCAAATAATCTTAATAAGCCAAGAATAAAAATAATATTTTACCATGTTTTATAACAGACTGAAAAAATATAAGATTGGAAACATAAACATTTCCAATCTTTTATATTATATCTTCTAAGCTCGATATAGAAACATCGTATTTTTTTTTAATTATTATTATAAGCTCGAACTGGTGAAGCTTATATAAAAAAATATGGGCGTGCTAAAGACTACATACGACAGAAGTATATTATCAGTATATATCTCACACTGCATTAGTCGCCTCGAACCAAATTTACTCTAACGAGCGTCACACAAAAAGGTTGCGATTTAGAATTTCAAAGCGCGTAGTTTCGTAGCAGATTTTCAACTTTTTAGCCCGTTATAAAAACATTGTATTTGTAGTTTTAGGAATTAGATGTGATTGACAAATAAAAAAACAATTGAAATAACCTAAAACTACATTTGTTCATAATAATTTCAATTAAGACAGTAATTAACTCAGTTAAAACAATAACTCACCAAATAAATTAATTAAGACGCCGACACTGAAACATCCGTTAATATTTGAACACAATCACCACTTCAAAATAATTAATAATCGCAAATAGATTGTAGAAAAACAGAAATATCACCCGGTGTCGATTACTACCACTTTACCGATCGGCGACCAAATGGCAAATGTGCTTGAGCGCTTTTTTTTTTTTTTCGAAAGGACCTACACTGTTAGCCTTAGGGGCTTTTACAGCTTCACCTGAACTAGTGGGGTGAGCGCTGAAGGCGCTCAAACCCGCGGGGCTATGCTTGAGCGCTACTGCGCAAGCGTTTTTATAGGCTGGTGGTGGTGGTGGGGATCGACACTGTTTACAACAGTGCAAAAAAAGTTTTAGCTTATACGGCCTCTCCTGATCGTGCACCGTCCTCGGCTGCACTGGGGACCTCTTCTTCAAGGGGCAGGTAGGTATGGCCTCTCTTTATGCACTGTCTTCGCTCGTAACATCTGAAGCACCTGAAGGGGTTGTGGGAGCATCTGAGGCTTCCCTGACATCGTCCTCACAATCTTTTGTGGAAAACAAGTGCTTTAATTACTTACGAAATGGTATACAACGTTGCCTGTTCTATCGTTCATCACACATTCAAGGCCCTCAAACAAAAGTTAGTCTTTCATAACAGAGATAAAGACACTCCGCTTACAAAAATATGCATACATCATCTGACAAAAGTCTCTTTCAACCTCATACTTTGAACTTGCAAGTTCCCACGTTAAAAACGTGAACCAGGACAGTGCCTGCCAGGACTGGGCATGAAACGCGTTCATAGAACACGTATACCGGGACAGAGCCCACCAGGACTGAGCCTGAAACGCGTTCATAGAACACGTATACCGGGACAGTGCCCACCAGGACTGCGCCTGAAACGCGTTCATAGAACACGTATACCGGGACAGTGCCCACCAGGACTGCGCCTGAAACGCGTTCATAGAACACGTATACCGGGACAGCGCCCTTTCTCGCGCTCGCACACATCAGTCGTACAACTGTAATACATAAACACATTAAAAGTCCAGTTTTGAACTCTCTCTCAAAGAATGCCGCGCAACTCTCAGGACACCATTCGCCTTTCCAGGGTACTTGGGCTGCAGTCTTGCCCTTGACACCACTCAGCAACTTTAGCTCTTACCGGTCGCTCAGCAGCACCTTTATGACGCGGTATGGTCTTCTCATGCCAGCATCAAGCTTTCCCGTTGACTGAGAGCACTTTATCACGAAGACCTGATCGTTGATCTGAAATTGTCTTTTGTCTGAAATTGTCTCTGACGATTTGTTCGCGCATCTTGAGTGCGACGGTTTCTGTCTAGTGAGGCCTTGGCAGAACTCCTACAGAGCTCTCTAATGGCTTCTCGGTTGGGGCTGGTGTTCTCGATGGCGACGTCGCGGATCAGTGCACGGATCACAGGAGTGACCGCGTTTGTACCAACTAATAAATACAAAGCTGAATACTGTGTAGTTTTCTGTGTTGTGACATTTAAAACTAACTGAATTTTACATAACGCGTCAGACCAAGTAGATTTCTTATTGTTACCTTCAATGCGAATCATATTCTAAAACTGTTCTTACATAGCGCTCGGCCTGCCTATTAGAATGGTGCATTTCGGGCGTTATGTAATGGATGTTACAACTCATTTCGGCCACCCAAGTAGTAAAAGCTGATGCTTCAAACATACGACCACGGTCGTAAATTATTAGCTTAGGAGCCCCAAATAAGGATATTGCGTTATTGAAAACTCGTTTTAGTTCGTCCGAATCTTGCTTGTACATAGGGTAAAGTAAACAGAATTTGGTAAAAGAGTCAACTAAAACAAGGACGAATTTATACCCGTTAGATGCTGGTAAGGGACCTAATATGTCAACGTGAATTGTGTTGAAAGGGTCGTCTGATTTTTCTCAAGACGTAATGGGCTGAAGAGGGGCTCTTGGGACACGTTTTTTGGAAATGCAGATTAAGCAATGGGAAGTATACTTTTGAACAAATTGCTTTAGGCCGGGAAACCAAAAATGTTTTAGGATTAGATCGTTAGTTTTATCAGCCCCGATGTGCTCATGCTCGTCGTGAAACACACGCAATAAACTGAGTCTATGTCCCTTTGGTATATAACATAGTAAACGCGAGTCTGCTCAGGCCCCCATACAAATTTGACGTCTTTCTTTGTTAGACGAGATATGCATGCGGTTTTTGTTGCATAACCTTTAATATACCGTCTGAAATATCCTGTAAAACCTAGGAACTGGCGAACCTGTCTGACGATGGTAGGAGTCGGTGCGTTGACTAAAGCCTCGATCTTAAGTGGGCTCGGCCTCACCTGACCGTGACTAATAATGCGACCTAGGTATTCCACTTTAGTGGTGAGGAATGAGCACTTTTGGACATTTATAGAGAATCCCGCTTCCGTCGAAGTTTTCAAAACATCATACAGTAGAGAAATGCCCTCATCAACAGTCATGGCTGGTAAACGGTAGGAGAGTTGCACAAACCATATGGCATTTTCAAGTACTCATAATGAGCTTCAGGAGTGACGAAACCGGTTTTGTGGAGTGAGGCGTCATCGATGGGAATTTGGTGGAACCCTGATGCCATATCCAAAGAGGTAAAGAACTTTGAGCACCCAAGCCGATCAATGTGGTCCTCGATCAAGGGTAAGGGATACCTATCCCTGACAGTAATACGATTTTGAGCACGGAAGTCCACGCACATTCTGTCCGAGCCATTCTTTTTCTTGACCAAAATAATCGGACTTGCTTACTCAGAATCCGATTCTCTAATAATTCCTTTGTCTAGAAGATCCTGACAAATCTCGCGAACCTTAAGTTTTTCCTGATAGGATAAACGATACGGATGGTATGCAACTGGAGCGTCGCTTGTCAAGCCGATGTACATCTTGCCAGTATTCACAGTTGTGGTGGCAGTGCCAGATATTAAAAACTCAGAAAATTTGTCTAGAACTACCATCAGCTTGGCAAGTTCTGTACCCTCGAGAGGAGTATTTACTTGTATCGGTTCGCCTGCGTTCACCTTGGTTACGATACTAGGTGTATGAGTTAAGTATTGCTCATATTTTGTTCGAACAAATATAACACGCTCCCGATTGAGAACATCTGTCCCTATGATGATAGGTGTGTTCATGTATGATGCGGGTACTATAACAAAATCTACCTCGACTGCAATATTACTGAACTCAACCGTTAGAGTAATGTATTCCTGGGCAACAAACTCTTTGTCATCTATCCCCTTTAAAGAACAGTTCGTATGTTTCCGGGAGCCAGCAAAATAATCTATTATCGCAGATGAGATCAAAGACACGTTGAGAGCACCGCTATCTATAAGGATGTCGACAGGTATACCCTGAATTACCGCAGAGCTTATGTCACTGTTACGATTTGAATTAGAAGGTTCGCTGCACAAGTTAACCTTTCGTTGACTGTTACTATTGCCTTGTGCCTCCGATCGAGCTTTGGCGAAACAGTCGCTTTCCCTATGTCCCATCTTCTTACAAAAGGCACAAATGGGCCTATTATTATTACCGGTTTTATTCGCTATGTTACGTTTCTTGGGGCATTTATCTTTAAAATGATCCGCTTGACCGCAGATATAAAAGTTACTACCAGGCCTACTGAAATTATTATGATTACTTTTGTTTGTTTACGCATGAGCTAGAGGGCACCGATTTGCCAGACGGGCAATTATCAAATCTGCGGTTAGGTTTAGTATAAGTGGCTAAGAAAGAAACAAGATTTTCTGTCGTTAGGTCAGCATTGGTTGCCGCCGCGCGTACCTATATATCGCTAATACCATAAATCACTATTTGAACCATAAGTTCCTCGCTTAACCCTTTGATCACGCGTAATCGTAATAACGAACGACGAGCATACTCTGCGTACGATAAAAACTTGTCAGGCGTAGAATTTATAACCCCATGTAAGATTTGCGCATAATCCACTTTTTGTGGACACAAAGCTTTCAATTCTTTCACGAAGCAAGTCCACGAACGGTCATTCGTGTTCCAGTCATTCAGTCAGATCTTCGCGTCACCCCTCAAACAATGCGCTACACGAGAAAAGCACTCCAGATCGTTCCAATTATTTGTGAGTCTAGCCCTGTCCACCTCGCTGTCGTAACGCGAATATGAATGATTTCTACTGCGACGCGACTGAGGGTAGGTTCTACCGCTACGTAAACGCGAACGTGAACAAGAGTGCGACTGCTCATGAGATCTATCGCGTCGCGAATGTGAACGATGACTACTGCGTCGCGGGGATTCACGGCAACCATTACGCTCGACCTCGTTCCGAGGCGGCGTCCGAACAGACCGTCCACGAGAAACCCGTAGCATTTTACACGAATATTAACGGATGTTTTCTGTCAAAGGCTTATTTGTGAGCAAAATCCTATCCCACTTCTGATTTTAGGAATTAGAAGTGATTGACAAATAAAAAACAATTGAAATAACCTAAAACTACATTTGTTCATAATAATTTCAATTAAGACAGTAATTAACTCAGTTAAAACAATAACTCACCAAATAAATTAATTAAGACGCCGACACTGAAACATCCGTTAATATTTGAACACAATCACCACTTCAAAATAATTAATAATCGCAAATAGATTGTAGAAAAACAGAAATATCACCCGGTGTCGATTACTACCACTTTACCGATCGGCGACCAAATGGCAAATGTGCTTGAGCGCTTTTTTTTTTTTTTTTCGAATGGACATACGCTGTTAGGCGGAGGGGCTTTTACAGCTTGGCAGGACTTTTTGGGGCGAATGCTGAGGGCACTCAGCCCCGAGGCAGCGAGTACAAGGGTGCCGTTGTGGCTGGCCCTTGGCATGGACTGCTGCCGGAAGAGAAAATAATATATAAAATAATAAGAGCTGGCCTACTTGAGTAGACCTTTAGATAAATTACTAATTTGTGAAATGTTAAAATACTAATTGTTAAGAGAGGCAAGGAAGTCGGTGGAGTGGATTGTACTGTACTGTTTTAAGATTGAGTTATCGGTGTTGGATGGACGTAGTCTTCGCATTAAAACGCCCATGAACTGTATGAATCTGACTGTAAACAAAGGAACCATTATTAAAAATTAAAAAGGCAAACAACTGGCAGGGCCACAGGTTTTTGGTCCCTTACAGAACCGTGTACTTAGCGTGTGGGTGTGCACGGATGGTATGCAGTGTGATGTTGTATTCTCAGTGTTGTAGAGTGTCACTGTATCGCGCGAGCAGAGTCGCTCGAGGGCTCCTTTCCGGAGGATCGGACCTAGGCTCGAGCGTCTGCAGGAAGAGGCCGCGGCGAGTGTGCGGGAGTGAAAATAACCGTTAGGTCTCGGCGGCGAGATCTGCGGTTACGCGGGCGTGTACGCGGACACGAACGGTTTGAAGAGACGGCGGATGCAGATTACGGAGAAGCTCGGACGAGCTTTTGCACGGCGCGAGCTAGGTCCGGGTAGGCGGCTACGGCCTTTAGGCGGTCGATTCCGTCGGCAGAGCTGATCATAAGATCGAAGGCGATGATGTCATCGACGTCGAAGCTTTGTAGAAGGCCTGCTATCCAGGTCAGGCCTTGAAATTCGTTTGAGGTTGAAGGCGCCTTCGGGGCTTGTGGCTTGGGCTTGGGGGCCCATGCCGTGGGTGGGGCTTTAGTGGTTGGCTGCGCGGGAGCGACGCGCGTGGATCCTGGCAGGCTCGGGAAAGCCTGGTCCGACGTAAGTGGCGGTGGGGCGGGGCCTGGTGCCACGACACGCGCTGAAGGCGCGTGGCGCGGGACATGTGTGCGCGTGCGCCTTGTCCGTGGGGCGCGTTCACACCCGCGATAGTTCGCGGGGTGTCCGGCCTTACCGCACAGGACGCAGCTGGGTGGTTCGATGGTCTCCGGCATGCGAAGACACTCCTTAGTGGAGTGATCTCCCAGGCACTTGACGCATCTCGGCTTCATGTAGCAATTCCTGGCCGAGTGTCCGTACGACTGGCAGTTATGACACTGCGTAGGAGCATGCTTTTTGTGGGGTATCTCTACTGAAATGCCAGAGAGCCCGCACACAGATTTAATATTAAAAATCTCCTTGCCCTCCTTGGAACGGTCCAGGGTGACAAGGACGAGATCATAAATGTCCTTGGTGATTGCGTGGTACATGCGGTGTACCTCGTGGACTGGTAGATTCTGCTCCTTAAGTGAGGCTAATATATTTTCCGTTGGGAGCTCCTTTGGAACGCGCCTGATTACTACGCGCAGAAGGCGCTCTTCTTCGGGTGTATATGTAAAAAAATTGAATTTACCTTCGCGGAGGTATGACGTTAGATTTTTATAGTCCGCGATTGTGGGGACTTTAATTTGTATGCCGGATGGGGTGCTCCGGGCGTGTGTGTAATTTATCTTTAAGGAATTAAGTCGCGTGGAAATATTAAGCCACGCTGACTTGTCTGCTATTGTGATTGGGGGCGGTGGGCGCACCGCCCTTTCGGTGGGCTCTGTTGCTGCTTGCGCAGAATGAGGAACGCGCGATCTAGGGACGCAGTTGTTTCCGGCTCGCATGGTTTTTGCGGCGGCCGGGGCTGTGGTCTCGGGTGATGGCACCCGTTTTTGTTTGGGCTGGGCCCTTGAAATGAATTCCGTTTCGGGATTAGTTATATCCGAGTCCATTTTACTATCGTCATCTGGAGTCGGGTCCGGCGAAAGCGGCGAGAAGGAATTCGCCGTAGGTATCGGTCGAGGCGCATACGATATTTTTTCCTCGAACGGACGAGGCTTAGATGTTGTGGCGGTGGTCGCTGAGGGCGACGAAGGCCGCGACGAGGTGCCGGCGGGGGGAGCGGGCGCTACCACGTGCCGGATGACCGGTGAGCGGGAGCGAGAACGCGATCGCGGCGGCAGCGGCGGTGAAGTCGGGCGGCGCGGCGGTAGCGGGGGCGACGCCGGACGACGCGCCGGGGCGGTCGCCTTGGTGGCGGGGGTACGGATGGGTAGGGTCGTGGGAGCAGGTGGAGACGGTGGACGGCGCGCCGTCGCGTTGGCGCCGGTGGGTGGGGCGCGGACCCGCTGCGCGGGCGCGGGCAGGGTCGCGAGATATTTTTGTAAAAGTTCCGGTTGTTCTTTCGCTAAGAACTCCCGGAACCTTCTTTCTAGTGAACTAGAGCGGCCCGCCATGATAGCGGGTTGATGCGAGAATTTAAAAGAAAAAGCTAGGGAGCTCTTTGTAGGAAACCTCCCTGCCTGAGGGGCAGGGGGGCGCGGCTAGCAGAAAGTTAACAACTATCCTGAGTTTTATAATATGTCATGAGTTTACTTTAATTTATTCATGCAAGATCGAAATAGCAATGAAGAGAGAACAATAAGTAACAAAAGAACTGGGCCTTGGCCCGTAAAAAGGATTAATTAAGTTTTACCTTATGTGGAAGCCGGTGACCGGCGTACTTACAGGCGGTGACACTAATTTCACTGCACTTAATCACAATAACAAAGCAATATTTGGAATCACGGCACAAAAACACTGAGAGATATCTCTCAATTTAATTACCACGATAACCAAACAATATGGTTAGAGAACAAAGACACTGTATCGCGAACAAGCAACAATAGCCGGTTTGTTGCAGGTGCGTCGTCGCAGGTGCGAGAACAAAGGAATCGAGAACAATAGCGGCGCGGTAAGGCGCAGCGGTCGAATCGTTTAGAACAATCGGCAGAGCTCACGGACACGTCCGTTCGCCGTGGCTGATCGAACCGAACTCCCGTGCTTGAGCCCCTTTTTTTTTTTTTTTTTTTTTCGACTGGACATACGCTGTTAGCCGGAGGGGCTTTTACAGCTTGGCAGGACTTTTTGGGGCGAATGCTGAGGGCACTCAGCCCGGAGGCAGCGGGCACAAGGGTGCCGTTGTGGCTGGCCCTTGGCATGGACTGCTGCCGGAAGAGAAAATATATTATAAAATAATAAGAGCTGGCCTACTGGAGTAGACCTTTAAATAAATTACTAATTTGTGAAATGTTAAATATACTAATTGTTAAGAGAGGCAAGGAAGTCGGTGGAGTGGATTGTACTGTACTGTTTTGGATTGAGTTTGTCGGTGTTGGAAGGACGTAGTCTTCGCATCAAAACGACCGTGGTCTAACTAGTATTCTGCGTGCTTGAGCGCTACTGCGCAAGCGTTTTTATAGGCTGGTGGTGGTGGCGGGGATCGACACTGTTTACAACAGTGCAAAAAAAGTTTTAGCTTATAGTAGTATATTGGCGTAAATATATTCACATATATAGGCTAGAACGGCAAAAATGGGGGTAAATAAATTTTACTACACAACAGTGCATTATTTAATTTCAAATACATTACAATTTAATTATAAATTTTCGATGACGGTGTTGCCCGTGGCAAAATATCGACTATTTTAGCTACCACAGTAGCCAAGCGGTTCAGGACTTCGTTGCGGTCTTCCTCCATGGCGATTCTTCGAGACTCCAACTGGAGCTGTTCCATTTCCCTCTCGTGGTTTCGTGATTCCCGGGCCTCCTCCAACTGCAGTCTCAGGTGCTCGATGGTTACCAAGTCACTGTGGCTGAGTTCTAACCGGGACGGTGTTTTCCTTCTCAGTGTCTGGTTCCTGAGCATCCTGCGACGTCTCATTGTTGGTATTCTCGGTGTGTTCTGAACTGATGGGTCATCAGCTGCACGTTGAAGGTTCAGGTGGTGCCTCGGTGTAGATAAAGGTGTTAGCTTAGGTGTGCAGATTGTTGATGTTGGACACTCTCTAGGTGGTTGTAAAATGCTAGGACCTTTTCTAGTATCTGAAATAATTATTAGGGATTTTTTTTTTTTTTTTTTTTTTTTTTTTTTTTTTTTTTTTTTTTCGAACTGACATACGCTGTTAGCCCCAGGGGCTTTGACAGCTTCACCGAACTATTTGGGGCAAGTGCTGAAGGCACTCAGCCTCGAAGCAGCGGGCATGAGGGTGCAAAAACGGCCGAACCTCGGCTTGGGTTGCTGCTGGTAAGTGAAAAAGATTCACGATCCTGACTAACCAACAGGTCTTGTCTTACAAATTTAGTGATCCTAACAACGACCTTATTAGGTAAGCAGCTCAGGGCCGCGAGGGTAGTCCCTTACAGAACCGTGTACTTAACGTATTATTAGGGATAAAAAATGAGCCATTGAGGGATGTCTGGTAATTGTGGAACATCAATTTCTTTTTGAACATATTATGAATTTAAAAGGACAGTTTAACTCTGTAATTTTTTTTGGGGCTTCGGTCCCAAAGGAACATGTAAGTTCCATCGTACCCTGACCATACAATGTGTATAATTATTATCTAGAAGTAATGACAAAATTCCTTAATATTATAATATATATATTTATTTTAAATTCTAAAAGTATTGAGATTTTTCTAAATATAGTGTCGACTATTATTATTTAAAATACATATATATCACATTAAAACACAACTTAAATGAAAACAATTTGATTCTTATCATTAGCCACTTCAACTATGACAAAGCGTGGCGACGCATACCGTGGCGACGCTGGACCACGCCAACAAATGCTTTGATGCGTTGCAATAGATCTTTAAAATCAATAGAAGTAATTGTTATATATTTTTGTTTTGTTGAACGTATGTCAGTGTGGCGACGCGTCGCCACGCTATGTAACAGTACACGTAGAGTAGTGAGTAATGAGAAGAACCAAGTCGTCTTTTAATTTGTGTATCAAAGTTATATAAATGTATATTAAATACATCCCCAAGAGAATTGGAGCAAAATTTTTACCAACTGGTATCCAAGATTTGGGAAAGGAAACAGAGGATGCCCACAGACGAGATGGGAAAATCATCTGCGACTCACAGCTTGTTATCATTGGAGAAGAGTGGCAGAAGATAGAACACAATGGAAAATAGAGGAGGCCTATCCTAAGAGGCGCTCTGAACTACGAGAAATACTGTAATAATTAGAACACAACACCAAAAGAGAGGGGGGCAAACTAGCACACATGTCACCTGATGGTAGCTGATCACCGCTGCCACACCCACAATACCAGAGGAATCACAGGTGCATTGCCAGCTTTTTATAGGAGGAACTGGCTCTCAAGTGCAACTGCCGGAACACACCTATTCGTATTTGGTGGTACATTTTCAACTTGAGGGTGGTAGCTAGCCAGGAGGGCATTAGCAAATGCCCTACCACCATGAAGTATATATATATTATAGTTCGTTTCATTATATTAAAAACATTTATTTTATCTTTGAAACATCTCTGCACTTTTAATATGTTTATTTCCTTTCCTAGGCTGTCCAATATTCATAATTTGTACAAAAAAAAAAAAAAAAAAAACACAAATTACCAATATAAAATGCATTTAACTATGAATATATTTATCCATATTATAATTATTGTATACATTTTTTTTTTTTTGTTCCATTTCTTTCTTCATCTCTGCTCTACCCTAAAGCTGACTGGTAAAGAATACCACAGGCATTGAGTCCGCTTTATATACAGATTGTATTATAGAAGTTTAGTGAATAAATAAATAAAATATTTGGCTCCTTGTTTGGTATACATAAAAGAAATTAAAAACAGAAAAGAAATAATATATAGCTGGTTTTAATGATCCCAATGAATTAACGTTGGAAGGTTAACTAGGATTGGTTATAGATAATTAAAATACACAATAAAAAAAAATGATTTGTCATGATTTGAGTTTTAGCAAGACACATACAGCGATTGTAGGTGATACAAAATTCACCGGGTCAGCTAATATAAAACTACATATTTATCGATTACCTTCCATAAAATGTACAGGAATGACGTCAAATGTAAATTCATTCTCACTAGAAACATGCGAGTGTGTGCTCGGAGAACCTCTATGTAATTTTACAAAATGTGTCTCAAATGGTGGATTCTGGAAAAAAAAAACTCATTTTAAAATTATGCACCTAATCAATCTAATACTATTAAGTGAGAGGGCTGTAACGAGTTGAATGAAATCATTCGTTTTTAGACAGATTTTCGGTTTTTGAATACACTTGAATAAGTTGTATTTTCTTTGAAAAATAGAACACAAACAAAATGAATCATTAATTCGTGTTTTTTATTTACCAGCAGCGTGAGGAAACCATAGCATGGTGGTAAGGCTTTTTCTAATGCCCCCCCTGGCTAGCTACCACACTGGTGTTGAAAATCTGCCGCCAAATACCAATAGGTGTGTTCCGGCAGCTGCACTTGAGAGCCAGTTCCTCCACAGGTTTAGTGTGTCTACCGACTTGGGCCGTATCGTCACTTTAGATCAGGTGAGATTATGGCCTTAACACTAAAACCTTATCTATAAAATAAGAATCAGTTCATAAATATGTCAAATCTTAATGTTCAATGAATGTATGGTTAGTATAATATTTTTCTAAATGGACACTTTAAATTAACCAATCTAAGTTCGATCTAAGTTCAGTCATCCAGGTACTGAGAATAATAAAATTAATTTGCATGGTTGTAGGGCTATTTCTAACACCCGCCTGGCTAGCTACCACCCTCAAGTTGAAAATCTGCCACCAAATACCAATAGGTGTGTTCCAGCAGTTGCACTACAGAGCCAGTCTGTCATGTTCCCAGCTTAGACTACACTGTCACTTAACATCAGCTGAGATTATAGCCATAACGCTACATCATAACTATAAAAAAGTAATAAAAAAAAAATCTAACATCAAGTCCACTCCTCTTAGTTCCAGCATGACCACCAGCTGATAAGCTGATTAAGGTCAAGAGCCTCTGTTCATAAGTAGTCAAAGTTTGTCCGCTGTGTGGTCCGTCACCAGCACCGGAAGCTCTATGGTGGACCGCCAAGGCTTTTTTCTTGGTTTTTGCCTTCCAACAAGCCCACACCTGAACATAATATATGATGCATTGTAAGTTCTGAAACTTCTAGGTTTGGATAAGGAGTCAACTCATATAAGTCGTCATCGACATGGTCACGTGACGTGTTAACGTACACACTATATCTTTTCCTATTAGTATACACTTATTGCACTGTAAACAATTTTGATACACAAGTTTAAATTGAAGCTCAAACAATTAATTTGGATATTCAAAAATAACGACTGTTTATAGTTTTAAGTCTTTACTTCTGTCTGCAGTCCTCATGACGGCTTTGATATTTTTTTAAATACTAAAATCCTATGTAGGTTTTGCATTACGGCCACAATACCTAGTAATTTGTTAGGTAACGAGTCAAGATATTGTGCAAAGTTGATGTTGCAACTGTCAATATATAAGCCATTTGTTTAATTCTGCAGATCAGCATAAAAAAAAAAAAATAATACATACATACATAGATACTATCACGCCTCTCTCCCATTAGGGTAGGCAGAGACCACATCCTTCCACTTGCTATGATCCTGACATACATCTTTCGCTGCTTCTACTTTCTACTTAAAATACATATAAGTCCAATTTTTTGTAAGTAATAATTGTAAAGGTATACCATTTTCCATTTCTCTGTAGATCGTCTCACTCCACCACGAACAGAGTTCAACAGCTTTACTAGTTTCTCCCAAAGTCGATCTAACTTTTCCCGGCTTTGAGGGTCCCGTTGCCCTTTGCCTATGTCTCCATTACTAGAGAATGAGTTAAAACAACATGGGAAATAAATATTTTATTATTATAATTTTATGAATTAGATTTATTTAAGTCATTATTATTTACTACAGCTGTCATTTATTTTACTTTTTATACATTTTAGAGTTATGGCCAAGACCACACCTGAATTTAAATGATGATATGACCCAAGATAGTGAAATGCTATGCCTAACAGAGGGATTCTTTCTCAAGTGCAACCGCTAGAACACACCTAAAGGTTTCTGGTGGCAGATATTCAACTTGAGGGTGGTAGCTAGCCAGGGAGACATTAGAAAAAGCCCCACCGCCATACATTATTTCACATAATTTTTAACAATTGCATACAACAATTGAAGCGATGATAGCTCAGTGGTAGTGTGTACGACTTCGCGTCAAGGGACGTGAGTTCGAATCCAAGCACCTACAATGAGCTTGAGCTTTCGGTGAAGGAAAACATCGTGAGGAAACCATAGCATGGTGGTAGGGCTTTTTCGAATGCCCGCCTGGCTAGCTATCACCCTCAAGTTGTAAAACCTGCCGCCAAATACCAATAGGTGTGTTCCCGCAGCTGTAATTGAGAGCCAGTTCCTCCACAGGTTTCGCGTGTCTACCAACTTGGGCCATATCATCACTTAAGATCAGGTGAGATCATGGCCATAACGCTAAACCTTAAGTATAAAAAAAAATACCATTGACTCTTATTGTCATTTCAATTATTTTAATTTTTCTATTGGCTCCCATGCAATCTGAACCCAATTCAGCCAGTGTCATGTGATGAATATGGTAATCCCAACGCAAGAGATAATTATAAAATATGGAAGCGAAACTGTAAAGATTTTACAAAACAAGCATTTTCAATGAATTGCAATGGGTGTTGAAGAGGCATTGTTTAAACTCTAATTTGTAAGATATTTTAATTCCAAATATTATTGGTATAATTTATAAATAGGAAAAAATATTGAGTCCATCTATATAAACAAACAACATGACAAAAAAATGTTGACCCTGGTAACAGACCAAGCGAAGGATCAGCCACTGCACGGCTTCGGGTCACTTCAGGCACTTTGCCTCGAGTTGAGTGCCTTAGTACCCGCCTTCAAACTTAGTGAAGCTGTAAAAGCCCTTAAGGCTAACAGCTTATGTCCAATCGAAAAAAAAAAGCTCAAAATGTTTCTTATGAACATTAACTCTGACGTCATTGTATTCCTCTACACAAGAAATAACTATAATAGAGAGAAAACTAATTATTACATGTTATTATTTAATGTTCTACGTACCTTTCCATAAATTCTAATAAAACTGCAAACTGTTCCGGGCTCGATTTCGTTCTCATTTCCATCCTTAATTAACAATATCACATTTTTATAACTCATTCATTTTCACGTTATTGCCGCAAATTATAAACAGTAAGATATCAATAATATTACACATTATATCAATAGTATAAAATACATTTCTGCGCATACTTACTTTATAAACACTACACAATTTTAGTACGCAATAAATATGCTTCTTTTAATAGTGTAAAATAAATATCATAGAAAATTTGGCGAAATTAGGAAATTATTGTTTTTAGTTGTACTTTTTTGTTTCAATTTATTTATATTTTACATTTAAGAAAAGCAAAGAGACCAACACTATACAGCCATATTGGATGTAATTTCGCAATTAAGTGTTTACTGCTTTACAAAATAGTAACCCTTCCGTTTGGAGTTTTTGTAACAATGGCAACTAACATATAATACCACTATCTATTATCTACAATTAAGCCAAAGTATTATATGTCAAATGTGATTAATATTACACAATATACGACTAAATACTTAAGTATAGAAATGAAATAAAAATGACTACATGAATGATTTAATTATGTGTTTAGATATATTATAAAAACTATTACAAAATTTACCCTTAATATTAGATATTGCATATTTTTTATGATGTTAAAGGAAGTTGTAAATATCCTTTCACCTTCATTAATACTGGAAAAGCATAATGCAGCAATAATTCATCCTCAAGCATCGCTTTTTGGTTACGTCTGCCAGTAATTTCTTCTCCACCGTGCAACTCTGAGACAATGTTTTCGAGTTTCTTCTTCTCTACTATTTCTCGTTTCAATTTCTCTAAATTCTCCTCAAAATCAGCCGTGTTCCCATTATCTTCGTCTTTCATTGCATCGTGATACGCGAAATCGGTTTCGCTTCTTCTGATAGATCTAAAGATGTCTCCTAAAGCATTTAATACATTGTCTTCTCTAGCTTCTCCAATTCTTTGTTTATTATTGACTGTTTTCTCAGGATTTCTTCTGTAATCTTTATTTATATTGTAAAATCTATTCTGTTCGTCAATTATGGACGTTATATCATATCTGTCGTTCTGATCTCCAAATGTGACGTCCGGCCTCATAATGTTGTCGGCTGCATACTGACTGAATACTGATGTGAAAAACATGGATGGAAGAATCAATTGCACAACCTGTAAATATAAAAAGTAAACAGCCGTGAGTATTGTCGATGAAAGGAGAGTGTAGGACTATACAAGTATTTATTTAATAGTGCGCTCTGTAATGTTTGTGTTACTTTACGTGACTTATGTAGGTAATTGCACAGAAGTAAAATAATTATAAATTAGCATTCAGGATTTATATCATAAATAGAATGCCATAAAAACACAGTTTTAACAAGAATACAATGTTGTTGAAGCACTCACTTTTTAATTAAAAATAATGTCTAGCTCGGTTGTATGGTCTGAGTACCAATGCTTTTTCTTAGACGGTAAAAAATTAAAAGCATTAAAAACTTTCTGCTGATAAAGACTAATAAAAAAAAGAAGTTTTTGGCGGGATCTTGATCTGTCACGTTATGATTTTTATTCTTATTCATATACTTAGTTATTTAGCCCTGTATTGTGTAATACAGGCGACATTTTACTTGATGTAGTGTAATCGAGGGACATAAGTGAAGTGAATTATAAATTATCATTCGGAACATGATATATTAGTTGCCACAATCACTTCCAAAAGGCTTCAACAATAGAGACGCCATCTTGTTGAAGATAGTTTCATCTGTCCAAAATGTCCAAATCTTATCACTTGAAAATGGCAGTAACAGTCTGTAAAGAGGACTGAGTTGCCAAGAATAAAAGAAGAAAACTATAAAAAACTACATAATAAATAAAAATAAAGTTAACAGTACTAGTAAGTAGTAGTGACAAACAATGATACCTCAGTGTTAGTATAGCCTATAGTATAGTTATATAAGCCTAAGTTTTCGAAGAAGGGAAACTTCGTGATAAAACTTTATCATAGCTTTTTTTAAATCCCGCCTTGCTAGCTATAATACGCAAGTTGAAAATCTGTCGTCAAATTCTTATAGTTTCTCTTGAGAGTCAGTTTCTGCACAAGGTTGCTTTATCTTCACTTACCACTAGGAGAGAGTAAGACCAAGCACTAAATCTATAAAGAATAAAAATATCTATTCAAAATTTCGTTTAAAATCGTTAACATGACAGCATTTTTTAACTTGAGGTTGGTAACTAGCCAGGCGGGCACTAAGGAAAGCCCTACCACCACGCACCATATACAGGTGGGAACTGGTGACCGTTGCGACGTCTGTTTGACCTGTGCTAGAATGGAGACGGTGGAATTAGATTGGTCAGTTTCTGCTCCCACTCTCTAAAGAGTATCCCATAAAATACTGAGCACCGCTCGCTTTAGAGGTTATGGCGTCCAGGACAAAAAGACAAATTGCCGCATCTTGGGAATTTGAATATAGTATCAGTATATGCAGATATATTACGTAACCATTATATTTTATAGCGGAGAGGGGAAAATATTGTGTTTTTTTTTCTTTGCTAGTAAAATTTACCATACCTACAAATTATAAATTTTTACAAACAAAACGGCTGTCACAGCGACCCTAAATATTGGCACCCCAGCCAAAAGCCCGGCTTCCCGCACCCTAGAGTAGGCCCTGTACTTCGAGGCTTACGTGTGCGAGGTGATGCTCAAGGATGAACCTATTTGCCTTTTACGTGCCTCTTTGGTAATAACTTAATTAACTGACTACACTATTCCTCACATGATCGAATTTACGCCTGATATAAGCTAAGAAGTTGATCAGGCGTGAAATGCCGATTAACTTTGCAAGGGATTCCTTTTTTTATAAATAGTTTATAGGTTTAGGGTTATGGCCATGATCTCACCGATTAGCCATGACGATACAGCCCAAGTTGGTGGACACACTAAACCTGTTGAGGGACTGGCACCCAAGTTCAACTGCCGGAAAACACCCATTGATATTTGGCGGCAGATTTTCAGCTTCAAGTTGAGAGATTACCAGATGACATTAGAAAAAATAATTATGGATCAATTAACAAATCGATCGATATAAATTGCCACACCATGGAAAAATGTAGTAATCTCTTACCATTTTCTATTAATTCCTTTTTGACCGTAGGAACTATTATATCAATTTTATAAAAGAAATTCCGGTTGAATGCTTGTTGATTAAATATTTGATAGTTTCGGAATTCAATTAACTTTTTAATTATATGCCTTATTTTATGTATTTTCAGAAAAACTTAGGCAGGGTTTTGTAAACGATCGACTCAGTTTTAACAATAGAAATTAACACAAGACATCACATGTTTTAGGTTCTATAATGAGATTTCTAAACATATTACCGATTTGTTGGTATTAGACTTATTAACGTTCAAAATCCATGACAGGATTTTTTTTTGAATTGACACGCTGTTAGCCCTAAGTGCTTTGACAGCTTCACCGAACTTTTTGGGGCGTGTGCTGAGGGCACTCAGCTCCGAGGCAGCGAGCGCAAGGGTGCCAGAATGGCCGAACCTCGGCTTGGGTTGCTGCCGGAAAAACAAACAAGGATAATTTCATTATCCTAACACGACCTTATCGGGCAAACCGCGTAAGGGCCGAGAGGGTAATCCCTTACAGAACCGTACAAAATTTTGATTATGTGGATTTATGTAGGGTTTGTTCCGATATACACTGCGAGCACTGTTCAGTGATATTACTAGGGAGACATTCGTTCCGTTAGGGCTGACAGTGTCCTACCTGCTGTGTCACGTCATACATTTTATATGACGTCATAAAGCATTGGCATTTTTGTACTGTGAGTACTGGAGCTTTCGAGGTAAGGTGTTCTCATTGTTTTAATCACGCCACCAACAGCGTCTAGAAATTTGACAGCTTGCAATATTGATTATTCGAACATTGTTAATCATAGATACCGGCCGTTAAAACTAACATCGAAATTTCAAGATATTGTGTTTATTACAGAGTGAAACCAATAATTTGCATAAAAAGAAAGTAACTGAAGAAGAAAGTGTATTATATTAGCTATAAAAACAGTAAAACAATAAATATAAATGACAGTATACTGGACTGTGTTCCGTTTTAAAGAGTAACCAGTATAGTCAACTTTCAAGGAACGGCTTTTCGGTATACTAGTTGATGTCACACCTTATAGTGCTTGTAGTGTATACAGAACAGGCCATAGTGTATAGTTATTGAAATGTCTGGAATTTATTAAATCTATGTACGCTTCACGTAGACATATTATTCTAATACATAGTTTACACTATCCGCGTTTCCATTTTATGAAGTTCTTTTTTAAGCAGGTTCCCTTTTATCAGGTTTGTGTTATTGCGCGTCCAAATTTTTATATCACACATCTATTGGCGAGCATTCGCAGTAAATTTGATACGCTTGTCGTCACGGCAAACTGCATGACGCTCGATTATGCCCTTATGCCCTCTCTACACTATCTCTTCCGACTCACTTGTGTTTGTTCGCACGTATGTTATGCATTTGTAAGATTTGCTTCTTTGTAAGAGCTACGCACTGTTATTATTTTACGCCATATTTTCATTAGTATTTTTTAATAACTATAGATTTTACGTGCGGCTTCGCTCGCATTAATGACGAATTGCGAATGACGCAATAAAAAGTTTCATACAAAGTTTATTATCACACTCTTTACCCCACTTCCAATAAGGTTTATGGGAGAAAAAGTAGTCTATCTTTACCGCATGAGTCCCAGACTTCCATCTATCTCTGGACCAAAAATGATCACAACCGATTCAACGGTTTAGGCGTGAAATCGTAACAAACAAACAAACTCAATTTCGTATTTATAATATTAGTATAATAAATTCTAATATTGACTTAAATGTTTCGCAACAGCCAGGCGTCCGCTGACGGCCAAATTTTTTTTTAAATTTAATTATCATACGCACAGATAACATATTTGTACATTTGATATACGGTAACGGGGAATACAAAGGGGTATTAAAACTTCGGTAATAGCTATAAAATACATATTAACACGCGTCTGTTTGTATGTAACCGTAGGAGTAGTCGTAAACCCGCCCCGCGAACTCGCGGTCGGCGGCGGGAAAAAAAAATGCAAATGGCCGTGCGTCGTGACGTCACGTCCCGCGCAGATGCCGCGCGTGTGTTCCCGCTCTGATGGCGTTTTAATTGGTTTGTTTTATTGCGCTCACGAAGCGTTTCTGTTCGTTCGGAGGCGCTTTGCAAATGTACTAGCTGGTGTCCTCGACTTCGTTTGCGTTTTTATCAACCTCGTGTGATCGTTAAGCCAGTATATTGGTGTATAAAGTTTTGTTTGGTGTTTTGCTGATACATATACACGTAGATTCGTTATTCGTGCTCTAAGATCTTCTAATTACCATATATTTTTTTTTAAATCTTGTAAATAAATAAAAAATAACATTATCTTTAACATAACACTGAGAGAAATATAAATTTATTAACAATTGAATATACTTTATTACAACTGGCAATCGCTATCTTCGATTTAACAGCTAGCAACCCTTATTTGCGGCCAGATGTAATTAGGCAACCGTATATCATAATATACAAAAAAAAAATACTTTAATTTTGTATAAAAGTAATAAATTTACGCTGTGAACGTATACATGTATCAAAAATATATCTGTTAATGTTTTTTTTTAACGTGAGGTAATGTATTTAATCATCCCCTCCCAGCCCGGGGGGACTGAGAGAGGTACGTGGGACTCACCCAGCGCTAAGCGCCGGGAATACCCCCGAAAACCCCACGGCCGTCTGTCGCCTTCCTGGGGGGACGCGGGTCCGTGCATGCAATCACCGCGTCACCCCAGCGACCGGCCTGGTGGTAAGCCGGGCCCCATCCAGGCAGCCTAGCTAGTTGCCCTTGCAGTCAACCAGACTGGTGCAATAGGAGGCAGGTCCCCCGACCCACTCCCCTCAGTCCGACCTGTTTATACTTGGCTGCGAAATGCGAAATGCCAAGCGCACAACGGAAACCGCGATTTTTCAGAGTACATATATTGCCATGGACGATATTTTATTTAAAAAGCAAGTGAACAATAAATTAATTAAAAATACTAGCCGAAGAATGATCGTTTGTTGCGGAAACGAATGATTGAATGCAGTTTGTTTAAGTAGTGTTTTTATATTAGTACTAGCTGACCCGATAAAACTTGTCCTGTCTTAACTATGAATGTTGAATTAGAATTAGTGTGATTAATAAAAAAGTATTAGTCAAAAATATAGTGCTATTGTAATGCTCTATGATAACTGAAAGATATATGAAGTTAACGTTGTCGTTAAGATTTTTGAAATTTTCTTAAATTATCTAACGCCCCGCTCAACTTCCTTATTTTTTTCTTTTTTTTTTTTTTTTTTTTTATACTTAAGGTTTAGCGTTATGGCCATAATCTCACCTGATCTTAAGTGACGATACGGCCCAAGTTGGTAGACACGCTAAACCTGTGGAGGAACTGGCTCTCAAGTGCTGCTGCCGGAACACACCTATTGGTATTTGGCGACAGGTTTACAACTTGAGGGTGGTAGCTACCCAGGCGGGCATTAGAAAAAGCCCTACCACCATGCTATGGTTTCCTCACGATGTTTTCCTTCACCGAAAGCTCAAGCTCATTGTAGGTGCTTGGATTCGAACCCACGTCCCTTGACGCGAAGTCGTGCACACTACCACTCAGCTATCATCGCTTCTTTCATAAGAACCTTCCCCTGACAATAGTTAAGACAACATAAAAAGAATTAGCGATTTTTTTCCATCCTTTCACACGTGAGGGAGGAAATAGAGACTATTTTTACCTATACAGATAATAAGGCCTCATAAAATGATTAGAATGAAGCTAATTTATATTGATATTATAAAGCAGAAAATTTTTTTTGTTTGATCACACTAATCTTCATTATTATTTATATTATTATTTGTATATTATATATTGAAATATATATATAAATATTATTTGTGCACTTGATAGAGCAATTAGTGAAGAAAGCTTTTGTGTTATTTAACATCACGTTACCAACGATAGGAACCAAGCTGTATTGAAATCCTTATAAATATTATACGAAAACGTTGATAGGTTAACTTTTTCTCGCGAAAAACTTATAGGAAATGAGGTAAAGAGGACGATAAACTTTGTATGAAACTTTTTATCGCGCCATCTGATTTGCTTCACAAAATCAATATTAACGCGGACGAAGTCGCGGGCACAACTAGTATTATATACAAACGGGTAAAAGTTATGAAATAATTTTTAGGAAATTGAATTTATTGATACCGTACTGTATGTATGTGTGATTTATAATTTTTGTTTTATAATAATACTAGATTTTACGTGCGGCTTTACTCGCGTCAATATCTATTTTAACAAAGAAATCGAATGACGCAATAAAAAGTTTCATGATCACTTCCAGAAAGGCTTATCACAGTCTCCGGATTCCCGTCTATCTATATATCAAAAGTTCATCACAATCCGCTCATTGGTTTAGGCGTGAAAGCGTAACAAACAAACAAACAAACACACTTTCGCATTTATAGTATTAGTATGGCAAGTATGGATTGTAAAGAGGAAAGATCTGTATTTGTTGTATGCTTGTAACGAATATACTAAAAATTTAAATATGACCGATTTCAAAAATTCTTTCACCGTTAGAATGATATATTATTCCTGAGTAACATAGGCTATATTTATAACTTTTTTTTATACTTAAGGTTTAGCGTTATAGCCATAATCTCACCTGATCTTAAGTGACGATACGGCCCAAGATAGTAGACACGCTTAACCTGTGTAGGAACTGGTTCTCAAGTGCAACTGCGGGAACACACCTATTGGTATTTGGCGGCAGGTTTACAACTTAAGGGTGGTAGCTAGCCAGGCTGGCATTAGAAAAAGCCCTACCACCATGTTATGGTTTCTTCACGATATTTTTCTTCACTGAAAGTTCAAGCTCATTGTAGGTGATTGGATTCGTACTTACGTCCCTTGACGCAAAGTCGTACACATTTCCACTGAGCTATCAGAGTTAGGCTATATCAGAGGAAATAAGGGATTCTTACACGGAAAAGTTTGTTTGTTTGTTTGTTTGAATGCGCTTATCTTAGGAACTACCAGCTGGTTTCAAAAAATATTTCTGTATTAGATAGAGCAGTTATCGAGGAAGGATTTAGTCTATTAATCTTCACGCTACCACCAATAGGGCAAAGGTATATTTATAAAAGTTACGTAAACAGGAAAAAATTATGAAATAATTATTAATACTAGTTAATATCTATACACATTAGATAACGAAACTTCCCATCACGTCAGTTTGATCGACAAAGTACCGAATTGATTACCGTAGGGCTTTCACTTGTGAATGGAGAGATTCGTGAGAGGTTTTGTTTTATAAATTCGTAGAAATATGAGAATAAATATTGAAGTTGTCGTAAAAAATAATACCGGATAGGAGCTTTACTGGGTAATGGGATCATATGAAAACAATATATTACGTAATTATTGTAACGAAGTTCCTTATCGCACAGTATGGATGGAGGCTGGATAACACAAAATGTAAGAATTTTCCGTCACGACCCTTCCTTTCGTCTGTTCTGTATTTTACTATAGTTCTATAGTGTAGACCGTTATCCATTACGCGTATGCTATTGGCTGTGCCCAGTAATAGGTGCGCGCTTATTGGTCCAAGACGGCCAGTAAGTTCTCAACAGCCGCGTAGGTATAGTTTGTATACGTCATACGCCTCAGCTGTTGCCTAGCGTATTATATGTATAAGGAATTGAATGACGCACAATAAAATATTTATTTTCACAGCTTGAGAAAATATATTAATTACCAAATTAGTTACGATTCCTCCAATTCATTAGTTATCTCTGCGATTCATTTAATTGCTGTCAGACGCTAGTAATTCATTTAATTGTATTTGTTAATCAATAGTTAATATTATAGTAACATTAGTATTTGTTATAGTTAAGGTTTAGCGTTATGGGCATAATCTCAGCTGATCTTAAGTGAAGTTACGGCCCAAGTTGGTAGACACGCTAAACCTGTTGAGGAAAGGATCTCAAGTGCGCCCACTGTTACACTTTTTTTTAACTTGAGGGTGGTAGCTAATTAGGTGGGCATCAGAAAAAGCCCTATTACCATGCAATAAAAATATAATACGTTTACCAGTAATAATATTCTTCGTAAGGAAATTAATTCCAGTGTTTCACGGCACTCAAGCATTGTTTCTCCTTCAAAGATTTCTTAAACTGTAGTAACAATATATATCACTAATCAATGATTATCAAAAAATAACAAAAAATAAACTGTTTTTTGTCTGTCGAACTGACTTACTCTGTTAGCTTTAAGGGCTTTGACAGCTTCGCCAACTTTTTGAGGCGAGTGCTGAGGGCACTCAGCTCCGAGGCAGCGGGCGCAAGGGTGCCAGAGTGGCCGAACCTCGGCTTGGGCTACTGCGGGAAGACGAACGAGGATTCGCGATCCTAACTAATCAACAGGTCCTAACTTACTGATTTACTGATTCTAACAACGACCTTATCGGGCAAGTCACGCAAGAGCCGCAGGGATAATCCCTTACAGAACCCCGCACTTAACGTGTGGGTGTGCACGAATGGTATACGCTGTGATGATATACTCTCAGTGATGTATAGTGAATGTTTTTGGGGTAAATAAATAACGGTTTTATTATAGGTTTATCGTTATGGCCACAATCGCACCTGATAGTAAATGGCGCCGCGGCTTAAGGTAGTGTACACGCTAAGCTTAGAGAAAGGACTGGTTTTCAAGTGCAACAGCTCGAATACACTTATAGGTGTTTGGTGGCAGATTTTCATTTTTAGAGCGGCAGCTAGCCGTAGAGAAAGTGCAAAATCTCTTCCTGACCTCTGGAAACACGGGAGTCTGAAGTGTCGCCGTGGTGCGTGTTAGTGGGTAGTGTTGGGTGATTAACACCCGATGAGTACCCACCTGCCCCTGACGCCTTTGACATAAGCCCGGGTAATGCGTTTGCTCATTGCGCTGAGGTAGTCCGTAAAGACTGGGATTTGAACACGACGTTAGTAAGAGAAGGGTGGTAGCTAGCCGGTCGGCGATTAGTAAAAGCCCTACCACTATGCTCTGGTTTCCTCACAATGTTTTCATTCGCCAAAGCCTCAGGCTATTTGCAGGTGTATTTCGAACTCACGTCTATTGACGCGACGTCGTTACACACTGCCAACTGAGCTACCATCGATTTAAGATCGATAAAATATACTACAATCCTTAGTAATATTATAAATGCGAAAGTGAGTTAGTTTGTTACGCTCTCACGCGTAAAACATACGGCGATTTTAAAGGCCGGCAACACACTTGCGAAACCCATAGGTCTATGGGTTTCGCTGATCACTTACCATTAGGTGACACACTTGTTCATTTGCCTCCTTTATAATAAAAATATGAATTTTGGTATAGATATAGGCTACTCTTCCTCCCAGAAGACTAATCGGAAGTGGGGTAAAGAGAGGAATAAACTTTGGATGAAACTTTTTATTGCGTCGTCCCATGTGATTGAAAAAAAAAAACAATAAATTACTAGGCATATATGTATAGTGTATTCCTTGAGCAAAGACTGGCTGGGTTGGTAGTATACTATAATTATATGAATGAGGAGCTCGCGATGTCCTATTATAGATACAAACAAACGGACACCCGACAACTCATAAACAATTCAACCGGTAATGACTGTTTGTCGTTCTCAAAGGCTACTCATAAATCATAAGTCTGCTACAATTATAATTAAATTTTCATATCCCGTCTAAAATTATACTACTCCGTCAATATATATTTTTTAATATATCACGACACAGTGCCTACTTTGTAAACATTGAAGGACATTACATTACATTGGAGGAGAGACGTCGTGATAAAACCATTGCAGGGTGGTAGAGTTTTTTCTAATGCTACCTACTTGTCTCAAGTTAAAATCTACCGCCAAACATCTATAGGTGTGTTCCAGCAGTTGGCAACATCGTAATTTAACATCAGATGAGATGCGGCCAAGCACTGAATCTATGACGTTATGAAGTGAAAACAAAAACTTTTACATACATTTATTTGATTTGTTTTGTATATCATTTTATAGGCAATCATGGACAGCTCAGTAGGCAAATCTGTGTTCTTATATCCGACCTAACGTAACTCTTGCCCGGTCTTCGGCATCCTCTTGTGTGAAGTCATTCTGTTTCTTATCCGCCGTCACCACGTCCAGATAGCGCTCTCTGGGGTTATCGCGACATCTAGACCCTTGTACGATGACGTTGAGACACCCATTTCTGACATAGTCTGCTGCTTATGGAACTATATCATTAGTGGCGACATTCCTGCATCTTATATAGCTATGGCAGTAGTGTGGAGGGAGAGGCCAGGAGAACCATCTCATGTGGACGGAAAGTTGAAAAAGTGTCCAACTGTATACTGTAAATAGAGTTTCCAGTAACTGCCGTAATAACGCTGGGGTCGTATGAACTACGATGTTAATATAGTTTCGTAACATACTGTTATAGAGGGAAGTTTGCAAAGTTCAAAAAAATTATTCTAGGCTAGCGCAGCGCCCCCCTTATTGGACGCGTTTTCACGGACACTTTTTCATATATAGAGATGATGTTCCTTGTCACTTCCCTCCATAAGCAGTAGGCAATTGTTGTGCAAATACATATAATCTACTAACATTTTACACGCGGCTCCGCTTGTGTTAATATTGATTATATTAACTAAACCGGGGGACGAAATATAAATTTTCATACAAAATTTATCCTTCCCTTTACCTCACTTCCAATAAGTTTTTCGCGAGCCTATCACCGTCTCTACGTTCCCATTTATCGCTGTAGCAAAATTCATTGTAATCGATTCAGCAGTTTAGATGTTAAAGCGGAATAAACAAACAAAATAATTTTCGCATTTATAATATCAGTAAGGATGTTAATAATGAAGAATAGTCTGTGGTAGAGTGACAACACTAGTTGATTATAGTTTTAAAATAAGTGTGAGGTTGTATAAGGCGTCAAGCAAGAATTTATAATAAATATATACATATATAATAAAGGAATATCATTTATAACATCGATTCTGTATCAGAGTAAAAAAATACGCCTAACCTTAAAATATATTTTTCTAATATATTACTTACAAGTCGAGGTGACGTTAAAAACCAATTGATTAGCATGTTAACTATAAACACCTATACTCAAATTCGGTGGAGGGGAACGAAAAAAATAATAAATTAATAATATAATTACTACTTACATCACGATGACAACTGTTCAAACGTTAAGAAATGTTGAAACAAAATGGCACGCGTGCGTTGTTTTCAACAGTTGTCCAAACATTGCGACATGGTACATAAACGAGTACGTATGTGAACCGTCCGAGGCGCCAGCTCTGCGGTTTTCAAACACCATCTGGCCTCTTTGGATCCGATCGATCGTCTAGATGAGAACTCGTTGGTGCTTAGACGCCTAATGCTTAAAATCTTCACGCTATAACATCTGGAATGCAATTTGTAAAGCGTCACTCCTTTTTTGGAGGGAAACTTCTTATGAGTAGACGTCAAAATTCTGGTCCGTAAATAATGTGACGCTCGATCGAGTAAAGTCGGTTCGATTTGGTTGCTTTATAGATCAAAAATAATAATATTAGAATCTAGCGATATTTTTTTTCTTTTACGATTAAGCTTTTTTTCATAGTTAAGGTTTTAGCGTTATGGCCATAATCTCACCTGATCTTAAGCGACGATACGGTTCAAGTTGGTAGACACGCTAAACCTGTGAAGGGACTGGGTCACAAGTGCGACTGCCGGAACACACCTATCGGTATTGGGCGGCAGGTTTACAACTTGAGGGTGGTTGCTACCCAGGCGGGCATTAGAAAAAGCCCAACCACCATGCTATGGTTTCCTCACGGTGTCTTCTTTCATCGAAAGCTCAAGATCATTGTAGGTGCTTGGATTAGAACTCACGTCCCTTGACGCGAAGTCATACACACTACCACTGAGCTATCATCGCTTCGATACACATACATACATCTATTAATTATTATGTCACTTAACACATGTTTTGTTTCTAGCTTATGTTTTTGACGAATAATTAATTGAAGTGATGATAGCTCAGTGGTAGTGCTACGACTTCACGTCAAGGGACGTGAGTTCGAATACAACCACCCATAATAAGCTCGAGCTTTGTTTGACGGAAAACATTGTGATGAAACCATAGCATGGTGGTAGGGCTATTTCTAACGCCCGCCCGGCGAGCAACCACCCTTAATTTTAAAATCTGCCTCCAGATACCGATAGGTGTGTTCCGGCAGCTGCACTTGAGAGCCAGTTCCTCCACAGGTTTAGCGTGACTACCAACTTGGGCCGTATTGTCTTTTAAGATCAGATGAGATTATGACCATACCACTAAAACCCGAATTATGAAAAAGACCTTATTATATTCTATATAATTGTAACCTGCAGTACTAGCTTATGTAAAAATAAAATGATTATATGTGATTTAAAATTATGAATGTTGAAAATTAAGCATATTTGTAAATATTTGAGTGTCTAAAAAGTCCAATTTAATTTAAAAGTTTTCCGCTTTCTTTTTATTTTTTTTTATACTTAAGGTTTAGCGTTATGGCCATGATCTCACCTGATCTTAAGTGACGATACGGCCCAAGTTTGTAGACACGCTAAACCTGAGGAGGAACTGGATCTCAAGTACAGCTGCCGGAACACACCTATCGGTATCTGGTGGCAGGTTTACAAGTTGAGGGTGGTAGCTACCAAGGCGGGCATTAGAAAAAGCCCTACCTGCTATGGTTTCCTCACGATGTTTTCCTTCACCGAAAGCTCAAGCTCATTGTAGGTGCTTGGATTAGAACTCACGTCCCTTGACGCGAAGTCGTACACACTACCACTGAGCTATCATCGCTTCAAAATTTCTTTTGATTTGAATTATCACCGCTTGATTATTAAATACTATTTTTTTTTTCGTATTCATAATAGTCGTGTAGTGTAAAAAAAATAATTAATAAATAACGCAAGCCCAGCTGCGAACGTGGGAAAACGGTATGCGGTGTTTGTAAAACCGCCCAAGTTTACGTGCGAAACGCAAAGGCGGGCGCGAGACGCGTTCCGCCCTCTCAGTCACACCGCGACCGCTGTACCGAGCGGACGTACGAATTTCCCGACCGTCTCCCGGCCGGCGCGATCGCGTTCGTAATAAATAAATATTTTCCGTTTCGATAATTAATTGTCGCCACTTTATTCTATCAAAAAATTTTGTAATCATCACTCGCGACAGGTTTAGTTACTCGGTATGTGTGGTTTTCATGATTGATCGGTCTGTTTGTGTGCGTGTTGTTTGAAGATTTCCAAATAAAAAAGCTCGTGGGAAGGCTGCTGGCTGTCAACTGTCAAAATCGTCGAGGTAAGCATCGGGCCTGTAATTTATCTGGTGCGCCGTAAATTACCGAAAATGACATTCGGAAATGTTTATCTTTTATTTTTTATTTATTTTTTTTCTAGCTGACATGAAACAGATTTGATCCGTTTTAACTCTATGCCACTGTGTGATTGGCAATTGATGATTTATTATCGGAAAAATACTTGAAAAAATATATTTTCTCGAATTTGAACAGAACTTGTTAATTTTACCAAAAATTGCAGTTTTAATTAAATTAACTTTACAATTCTCGTTCGAATGGAACTAAAACGATCTAATATTTCTTGCCCGTTTTCGAAACTTTTTCCTATACAGCTTTGCCCCTATTGGTAGTAGCGTGATGTTATATAGCCTAAAGCCTTCCTAAATGATTGCGTTTTTATATAATTAAGGTTTAGCGATGTGCTCATAATCATACCTGATCTTAAATGACGATACGTCGCAAGATGGTAGACACGCTAAACCTGTGGAGGAACTGGCTCTTAAGTGCAACTGCCGGATCACATCTATTGGTATTTGGCGGCAGATTTTCAACTTGAGGGTTGCTGCTACCAGGCGGGCATTAGAAAAAGCCCTACCACCATGCAAAATGTATCAAAAACATAGATTTTTTAAAATCCAACATGTAGTATCTAATATAAGCACGATCAAACAGATTTTTCCACTTTATAATATTAATATTGATTTACAATAATTAGCTCATTATGAATCTAAAGTGTTATCGTAATTTTGTACCTTTAATAATAAATATTTATTGCAACAGACACTGATTTGCTATTACAATTATTAACTGTCTATCTGTACGTATAGATTCAACTCGAATGTGGTTTGAAGAATTTGACAGAAATTTTAAACACGCAAGTGTTTTTGTCGTTCCACAATTATACACCATATTAATTAATAATAATTTATAAATGTATATTAAGAAGAGCGGTAAAAACTGTTTGAGTCTTTTGGTAGTACCTGGCGGATTTTAATTTTTTTTTTGTATTCGATAGAAAAATCATAAAGGAAGGCTTTAGTCTGTTTATCATCACGCTACCGCCAATAGGAGTAAAGTTGTATTGAAAACACTTACAAAAGAGGGCAAAGATTATATATAAATTTTTAAGTCCTCGCGAACGAAACTGCGGGCACAATTAGTCTTAAATATATGTAAATAACAAATAAGAGACGAGTACATTATTGGGTGCGTATAGGCAGACTAAGTTAGTGTTATGTAAATTTTTTTTTACTGAAAATGAATAAATCAAAACGTTATTTATTATTTAGCGATGATAGCTCAGTGGTAGTGTGCACGGGCTCCGCGTCAAGGGACGTGAGTTTGAATCCAGCTACGATGAGCTTAAGCTTTCGGTGAAGGAAAACATCGTGAGGAAACTATAGCATGGTAGTAAGGTTTTTCTAATGTCCGCCTGGCTAGCAACCACCCTCAACTTGAAAATTTGTTGCCAAATACCAATAGGTGTGTCGGCAGTTACCCTTGGGATCCAGTTCCTCTTCAGATGTAGCGTCTCCACCAACTTAGGCCGTATCATCACTTAAGATCAGATGAGTTTATCGCCATAAAGCTAAAACCTAAATTAAATAAAAAAATGTCCGTTTTTGTAACTTTCTTCATTACTGCTTTGCTCCTATCGACAATAGCGTGATGTTAAATATCTTAAATAGCGCTGTTAAATACAAATAATTTTCGGATCCCGACTGGTAAACGCTTCGATTAGTGCTTTCAGACAAACACGTAACGTTTCCCGTTTTGTAATTTTAATGTGGAGTTATCACGACATTTCCATTTGCATTTTGAGTTACATGTTCGATAGATTATTATAGATGTCTGAGCGATCGGAGCGTTGCTTGGGTCGTGTACGAAAAACAAACGTGTTTAGTCATTTATTTTATTCATAAATGTAAATACAAAATTCCATACAAATCGGTTCAGCATTATGCCCTACGGTTGCAATTTGGTTATGATCTTCATCCATTATTAAATTCTTAAGAAAATGAATAAACATTTATTCCGATAACGTTTGCTAAGCAGCTGTAAATAATAACGGAATAGAAGGAAAGTAAATTGATCGAAGAAATAGCAGAAAAGTTACTGAATTTATTATCTCCATTGATAACTTGAAAACTATAAAAATTGAAGTAGGAAATTGGGAGATTTATCTTATTACTGCGAATCCGTTCGTTTTCGTTTGTTGTTGTCGAAAACTAAAACGCGTCGCTTAGATAAGAGTACAGTCAATATCCGTGTAACGTGATGACGTCATACGGAAAACGCCATCTATCGAATATGGAGTTCAACTATCAACATTAGTTGTATTTCGGCGTTGCGAGTAATTGGATTGCGCGCGTGAGAACACTTTAAATTCATATCATCTAATATCTATTGATAGAGTGAACCGATTGCGATGAAAAAAAAACTAAGTAATACCTCAAGTTGCGTACAATGTTTACTTATAAAAATTGCCTACATTCGTTTGGTGCATTTTATGTGATGCATGCACAGACAAACAGACAAAAACTGCTAAAATTATGGAAATGGGTTCTGTTGGTTGTCCTTCAACATCTTGGCTATTTGTTTGGAAATATTTTCGATGTACAAAACGACTTACCTACAGATTTATTATATGTATAGATTACCAACTCTATAAGCACTTGTGAGGTTACAAATTCACGATGTTCCTATAGAAAAGTTTCACGTAATGCTCGATGTAAGTATAGAGGATTTTAAATTTTCGTTTATTATGCGAACTGTGAATAAATCGAATTCCTATACGCGTTTATTTTAACTAATTTATTCAATAACAGTCTTAGTATGTATGGCCTCATGTCCACTTTCAAGTGTCACTGAGGCCAGCTGTAAAACAAAAAAGCTTTATATCTTCAAGCGTGTTGTGTTACGCCATTTTCGAGTACCCGCCTAGTTAGCGACTACCCTCAAAATGAAAATCTTATGCCAAACACTATTTATGAATTTCTACTGATATCAGTGACGTCGCCTTCAGAGGGTCCAGTCAGGATATCAGCGCCGCCCTATATCAGTGTAGCTGTTATGCTGAGACTGGTACCAATTTATCCACATATTACGTTGTTTGTGATCTTGTTATTATGTTCTATTGTCTTTTTATTATTATTTATTTATATAACTTCTTTTTTTGTTATTTTATTTATTTTAATTATCATTTGCTGTGTGGTGGATAAATAAAACTTTCTTTTTGTAAGTGTGTTCCGGTAGTTGCACTTCAAAGCCTGGCTGTCCACTAGACTCAGTGTTTACCGTTTCGGCCCACATTGTTACTTAACATCAGATGAGATTTTCACAAGACGTCAAATGCCAAGAAAAATATCTGAACTGTTGAAATCGTTGGAAATAGTGATAAATATCTCCGAGGGTAAATTTGTAATTGTCTTAAACCCTGCTTGTGCTGTCCCATCTGCAGCGTGATGAAGGGTAGGCCGGGGTCGTATTGGGCGCAGCTGGTGTCTCGAACGCGTTTCATTCCGGCCTAATATGCCCCTATCTTTCATATACATATACAAGGCGTACCCGCGGTTACGGCCTCCTCAGTTATATCTATATTAAAAAAAATAATACAATTGCATTCGATATCGAGAACTTGTCATGACAGAAAAGAATGTTTCCAAAAAAAAATATAACGCGCGTTAATCAAATCAAATCAAATCAAAAACCTTTATTCAATTTAGGCCCTAAGAAAGCGCTTATGAACGTCACAATTACAATATAATTAAAAAATACTAAACAAAAGTTTGCAAAATCCAAAAGTGCATGTCTCATTTTTTATTTAAATTACATTGAATTAGACGGTTATTTTCAATAGGCTATTGTTACTCAGAATGAAACTGAAGCGAATAAAAAAACAAATGGACTCAAAAAGTGAAGTTTTCGGGGCTTTATCGTGACGACATACATCATCCGCACATACAGACAACCCGACGTATACCTAAATATTTTTTCAAAACGGTTTTTTTTATACTATCTTGAAAAAAACGTATTTATTGAAGTATTTACTGTCATAAAAAGTGTTCTTATTGATATTTGTCAACTCATTTAATACTTAAACTACAAAAAGATCGGATAAGAGCAATTTAAGCCGAGATAATTGCTTGACCTTGAAAGAGTGAGAGTAAAGCACTACTCAAACGCTTCGCGTTATGAGACGTGCAAAAAACCAAAAACGGTAGAAAGGCAGGGGAGAAAACGGAGTGGACTGATTTTCCTATTTATGTTTAGACTAGCTGTCTTAGGAACTTTGCATTGAGCTGATAGTTATTTTCATATTCCTACACTAAGTTCGATCATCCGAATAGGAGTCCTCGAGTGACTCTGTTCGTGCGATGCTGTGACACTCTACATCACTGAGAGTACATCATCACACCGCATATCGTTCCTGCACACGCACACGTTAAGTACACGGTTCTGTAAGGGACTACCCTCGCGGCCCTTGCGCGGCTCGTCCAGTGTCATTGTTATGACCACAAACTTAGCAAGTTAGGATCTGTTGGTTAGTTAGGATTGCGAATGTTTGTTCGTTTTCCGGCAGCAGCCCAAGCCGAGGTTCGGTCATTTTTGCACCCTTGCGCCCTCTGCCTCGGGGCTGAGTGCCCTCAGTATTCGCCCCAAAAAGTTCGGTGAAGCTTACAAAGCCCTTACGACTAAGAGAGTTTGTAGGTCGGAAAAAAAAATCTTGGTTATATAACTTTTTTCTGGTTCAAAAGTACACTATTCCCTTTTCTGTTCTACATGACAACATGTTTGCAAAGTTTCACGCTGATCGGTTTAGTATTTAGGGCGTTAAGGAATTACATACCTACATTCGCATTTACAATATTCGTTAAGATATACTACTGTGTTCTTTTTATATGATAACTAGATTTTACGCGCGGCTTCGCTCGCTTTAATATTGATTTTGTGAAAGGTTTCATATAAAGTTTGTTCTCCTCTCTACCCCACTTTCTATAAGTTTTTCGCAAGATAAAGTAGCCAACTTCCGTCTCCAAGGTGCAATCTATCTCTGTATCAAAATTGATCATAATCGATTCAGCGGTTTAGGCGTGAACGCGTTACAGACAAACAAACTCACTATTCCATTTACAATAGTAGTATGATGCTTATGTTATTTTTTTAAATGAAAGTTATTATGGTAAGGCTTGAATCTAAGATCCGCAACTTTTTGGGTGACCCTTGTTCAGGTAAATACGGCTGGAGACTTCTAAAAGAGGGAGAGAGAGATATATATTCTTGTAAATCAGATTACAAGTTATTTTTTTAAAAGAAACTTACAACGGCGGTAAACTTTAAAAATATAATTAAAACAATTAAATAAATAATAAAAAATTCGGTCGCTAAGACGAACGTGTTGATGGTCCGGTGGTTCTCGAGAAAATGCGCGAGTTACGTTTTTTTTTTTATGGGACCTATACTGTTAGCCTAAGGGGCTTTTATTACAGCTTCGAGCCCGAGGGGCAAATCGCGCCAGGATGTCACTAGTGACCGAACCTCGGCTTGGGCTGTTGCCGAATCGCGTAGGAGAAAATCGAACGCGGTACTAGCTATTAATAAAAATCGAAAAAGCTAAACGTACTAACCGAACCCGTTACTGCGGGATCTGGTAACTAAATTTCGTTTGTACTGTGCTATGGCAGGCGAGGCAGGATTGTACTGTGCGTCCTCCTTACCTAGTAGTTGGTGATACGTGAGTTACCCACTTGCGCTGCCTTATATACCAACTGATTTAATGTTTTGTTCTAATCCTTAACAATATAGTAATGTTTCACTTCTCTCATAAGATTATAAGCACACACTGTTTTTTTAATATCGTGCAGCATCATGTTTACTCTTCACCTGGTGTTAAGCACGGTACAATCCACATCAGCGGCGACTGTCAATGAGGCAAAATTCACTACCAGTTATCACTGTCATGTCATCCTACTAAGGTATCTCTTTGAAAGACCCAATATCATACCAAGAAGGGAACACACTGACAGGAAGACGATCCCACAACTCCAAGGTGCGGCGGAAATGAGAGTCGGCAAACTTCTTGCTTCTCGATTTTATAGATGTCACCGTGGATCTGTGACACCGAAGCCCAGCTCGTGTATTTCTATTGTGGAATGGACAGGAGGGGATTCGTTTACACAGAACTCTGCAGAATATTCGTCATGATAGAGACGACAGAACACGCTTAGAGAGACAATATCTGTGCGCAAATGTAGCGGTTCTAACGTGATATTGGTATGTGTATTGTTTACAATACGGACAGCCTGCGTCCGCAACCTGTCTAAGGCGAACGGACAGCCCGCCTTTTTTTTAATAAGCATATAAGGTTTAGCATTATGGCCATAATCTCACCTGATCTTAAGTGACGATACGGCCCCAGTTTGTAGACACGCTAAACCTGTGGAGGAACTGGCTCTCAAGTGCAGCTGCTGGAACTCATCTATTGGTGTTTGGCGGCAGGTTTACAACTTGAGGGTGGTAGCTAGCCAGGCGGGCATTAGAAAAAGCCCTACCACCATGCTATGGTTTCCTCACGATGTTTTCCTTCACCGAAAGCTCAAGCTCGTTGTAGGTGCATGGATTCGAACTCACGTCTCTTGGCGCGAAGTCGTACACACTACCACTGAGCTATCATCGCCTTTGCACGTCTCAAAGGAATACGGACAGCTCCGCTACCTGTGTCAACCAAAATTGTTGTGACCTAAAAAATAAGAACTAATGCCATTTGCTGGGTCCAACTGTAGTTAAGAAGTATTCTAGTCATCCAGTAAGTCCAAAAAATATCAAAGTTGATCAATTCTTTTAGAAGAAGACTTCTTACAAACACATGTGATGCGATATATGCAGCGATGATAGCTCAGTGGCAGTATGTACGGAATCCGCGTCAAGGGACGTGAATTCGAAACCACCTACAATGAGGTTGAGCTTTCGGTGAAGGAAAACATCGTGAGCAAACCATAGCATGGTGGCAGGGCTTTTTATAATACCCGCGTGGCTAGCTACCACCCTCAACTTGAAAATCTGCCGCCGAATATCAACAGGTCGGTTCTAGCAGTTGCATTTGAGAGCCAGTCCCTTCACAGGTTTAGCGTGTTTAGCCACTTGGGCCGTATCGTCACTTAAGATCAGCTGAGATTATGGACATAACGCTACACATTAATAATAATTGGGACCACGATTTCGTTGACGTAGAATTAAAATCCATTTAATATATTTTGCACGTTTTTGTAACTTTTTGCAATATCGCTCTTTTTTTTTGAACTGACATACGCTGTTAGCCTTAAGGGCAGCTTCATCGAACTTTATGGGGCGCGTGCTAAGGGCACTCAGCTCCGAGGCAGCGAGCGCAAGGGTGCCAGAATGGCCGAACTTCGGCTTGGGCTGCAGCCGGAAGCTATATAGCTCTGCTCCTATTAGTGATAGCGTAATGTTAAATAGCGTAAAGCCTTCCTAAATGATTGCTCTACCAAACACAAAAGGAATTTTCGAAATCCGACCGGAAGTTCCCAAGATAAGCACGTTCATACAAACAAACTTTTGCACTTCTATATAGGTAAAGTTTTCGACTACAATCTAATCTGACGTTAAGTGACGACGTGGTCCGAGACGGTTGACACTAAGGACCAACTCTCAAGTATAAATACCGAAACACATCTATTGGTATTTGGCGGTATATTTTCAACATAAGGGCAATAGATCGCGAAACGGGTTTAAAAAAATTCCCTTCTACGGTTCCCTCATGATATTTTCCTTAACCGGACTCTCGGGATCATTGCAGAAAATCGAACTCATTTTTAAAATAAAGGTTTATGGTTATGGCCTGAATCTCACCTGATCTTAACTGACGATACGGCCCAAGTTGGTGGGCATGCTAGACCCGTCGAGGGACTGGCTCTCAATTGCAACTGTCGGAACTAACCTATTAGTATTTGGCGGCAGATTTTCAACATGACGGTGGATAGAGCGAAAATGGTTTTAAAAAATGCCCTACCAACATGCTACGATTCCGTCCTTATGTTTTCCTTATTTAGGAACTCATGATTTTTGGAGGAACTCATCATTATGTTGACATCAACGCTCCAAACATTATACTTTGGATGCTAAGTTAGTGTTATCACCGAACCCCCAACTATGATGATAGCTTGAAGATATAAATGCCTTTGATGTATTAATAACGTCAACTATCTGGGACATCGAGCAGTTATGCGGGTAGAACGCAATGAACATACTCATGGGGGCCGCAAACTTTCCGTTCGTGCATAAGGGCTGCATCTTATTTATTATTCGATACCAGATCAGAGTTATTATCTACATATATAGCAGACCTTCTATATGCCGAACATAAAGAGAGACGCCAAAGAATTCGAGTTATAGAGTTTTCGACTTAGAGAATGGAGAATTTGGTGTTTGAAGGGAAGAGAACAAAACATTTTTTTCAGATTGGAGGTTTACAACTTATTGATGATCGACTTAACGAGGTTCTACGTATATAATACAACTGTGTGAATCTATATTTTACAGTAATTATTTACATCCATTTTTACGACCATTTTCAATACAGCTTCGCTCCCGTTGGCGATAGCGTGATTTTAAATAGCCCAAAGCGATCACCGATTATTGATCTATCAAATATAAGAAGGATATTTGAAATCCAACTCGTAGATGCTAAGATTAGTGCTTACAATCAATCATTTTTCCGCATTTTCACAGTTTTCCGCTTCATTGATAATCTTTAAAGATATTTTGAACATTGTAATGGAAGCGTACTTTGTTTTCAAGTCACAGACGAAATATATTTCCAACAGATAAACACAGAAATCCGCAACAGAGTTGTACGGGTTTGTGGTGAGTAAATCCGCACACTATGATATGTAGTTGTAGTAAGTAAAAAGAGGAATTATTTCTCTTAATGCACTCGTAAAGTTCGCGAGTACTTAGTTAGCTAGTGATTTGTTATATTTTAACTAGTCGTATGTGTTGTTGCATTGTGATTTGATACTAAATTGTATAGTAAAAAGTGTTGAAACTGTAAGAGAACGCTATGCACGTTTGTTTTGGTGTAAGCAATGATATGGTGAATGAATGGTGAAGCGATGATAGCTCAGTGGTAGTGTGTACGACTTCGCATCAAGGGACGTGGGTTCGAATACAAGCACCTACAATGAGCTTGAGCTTTCGGTGAAGGAAAACATCGTGAGGAAACCATAGCATGGCTTTTTCAAATGCCCGCCTGGCTAGCTACCACTCTCAAGTTGTAAACCTGCCGCTAAATACCAATAGGTGTGTTCCGGCAGCAGCACTTGAGAGCAAGTTTCTCCACAGGTTTAGCGTGTCTACCAACTTGGACCGTATCGTCACTTAAGATCAGGTGGGATTATGGCCATAATGCTACACCTTAAGTATAAAAAAAAGCAACAGTGTAAGGTAGTCGGACCGTAAAAGAGAAAAACATTTCAAACAGATGTTTTCCTGTACGCTTATCACTTTGAAACTACTTAATAATTCTGGTTAAATTTGCCACGTTGATAATTAATATATATATTGACATATATATGTTCTATACTACCTTATACCTTATTACTATTATAAATACGAAAGTGTGTCTGTTTGTTTGTTACGCTGTTACGTTTAAACCGCTGAATCGATTGTGATGAATTTTGTTATACATGTATACGGGGCTATGGAGATGGTTATAGGGTATTGTTTTAGCGTAAGCATTATGGGCTGGCCTGGAGGAGATGTTAACTTCGTGTAAAACTTTTTATCGCGATTTATTGGGAACTAACTTTCAAAAAAATCGGATGACGCAATAGAAAGTTTATCTCTCTCTTTACTCCACTTCGAAGAAGTTTTTCGCGAGAAACAGTAGCTCCCATCTATCTCTATAACAAAATTCATCATAGCCGATCCATCAGTTTAGGCTTGAAAACGTAACAAACAAACGGACAAACAAACTGACTTTCGCATTTATAATATTAGTATGGATGGACAATTAATAATCGATCGACAAGCAGGACGCTCACCTGACCGTAAGTGATCATTGCCGCCAATGGACACCCACAACAACAGAGAAAAGCGCAGGTGCGTTGCCGGCATTTAGGAAAGAAGCTTAAAATTGTGTGGTATATGAAGTCATTTGTAGAATTTGATGCAATTTTCTATATTCGATAGGCTGACAACATAACTGAAAGTATTCGCTTTGATTGAATTTTAATTTTTACTACAAATAAGTGCGTTTGAACACATGAAATCGCTAACACTATTACCAGTTAACTTTTTTTTTTTATAGTTAAGGTTTAGCGTTATGGCTATAATGTCCCCTGATCTTAAGTGACGATACGGTCCAAGATGGTAGACACGCTAAACCTGTGAAGGAACTGGCTCACAAGTGCGACTGCCGGAACACACCTACTGGTATTTGGCGGCAGATTTACAACTTGAGGATGTTAGCTACCCAGTCGGGCATCAGAAAAAGCCCTACCACCATGCTATGGTTTCCTCACGATGTTTTTCTTCACCGAAAGCTCAAGCTTATTGTAGGTGCTTGGATTCGAACTCACGTCCCTTGACGCATAGTCGTACACACTACCACTGAGCTATCATCGCTTCTATACTGAACTGAACACCGTGAAAATTAGTATATACTAGCTTTTACTTGCGGCTCCGCTCGCGTTAATATTGATTTCGTCAACCAGTTCTGGCTGTCGATAGATACAGAAATATATTTTTATTATGTTAGTCGAACCGGGTTTATTTGAACTCACCTAAAAATCGAAATAATAAGAAATTATATTATAAAGTTTGAAGTAAATAAGATGACGCAATAAAAAGTAACTTACAAACTTTATCACTCTCTTTACCTCGCTTGCAATAAGGTTTTCGCTAGAAAAAATAACCTATCGCCGCCTGCAGGTTCCCATCTATCTTTGTACGAAAATTTATCGTATTCGATTCAGCGGTTTAGGCGTGAAAGCGTAACAAACAAACAAACTCACTTTGTCGCATCTATTATGTTAAAATAAGATAAGATCTATTAAGTTTTTTTTTTGCCCATTGTTGATTAACATTAGGTAAGTTTGTGACCACAGCACTTAATTTAAACAGTATAAAAAAGATTAATATTTAAGAAAAAAATTATAAGCCGTTACATTGACTTATTTTATTAATTATTAATTATTTTATTAATAATTCTATATTTTTTAAGTATGTACGATTTATTGCTGTGTCTGTATCATGTTGAAGCGCTAACCTCTTTATTATGGAATAACGTTGGACTCGGTTGTATGGTTTCGGTGTCTATACCCTTTTTATCTCTGCCTTTTCCTTAAAAGGAAAATAAAATTGTCAAAACCAATAACTTGACCACCCACTAGACTTCGTGTCAAGGGACGTGAGTTTGATTCCAACCATCTGCAATGAGTTTGAGCTTTCGGTGAAGGAAAACATCGTGAGGAAACCACGGCATAGTGGTAGGGCCTTTTCTGATTACTTCCTGGCTAGCTACCACCCTCAAATGTTATACCAATATTTATTTATCGCGGTTATATATAACTTTGATCCAGCCACGTAGCTGAAAGCTTTCGAAACGTCCGGGTCAAAATTAATAAATAGCCGCGATAAAATCCGTTTAAATTAGTTTTATTTCGATGAACTAAAATGTAACAAGCTCAAAACTGAAACGTGTAAAACACTATTTTATCATTAAACTACAGGTATTACTAGGCTGTTGATATTAAATAGGTAATTGGTTGATGTTATTCTAAAGATAATAAGCGAAACCCGGCCTCGATACGTCCATTTTTGTGAGAGTTATCGTGACCACCTCATATAAAAAATACAGTCGCCCATTTATAAAAAAATTACACTTTTTTTTTTCAAGGTAACAAAATAGTTTTTTTTTACAAAATATGAGATAAATTATTTGAAGGACATTATTTTGAAAATGTCTTTTTACGTGTAGGACTTTTATTTTTATTATTTAAACATTTTTTTTACAGCAACAAAAATTAAATTCATTAGAAAAATAGTGTAAAAATATGAATTTCATCAGAAATGATAAAAAAATTAAAGTCCTTATACGTAAAAAGAAATTGTGAAAATAGTCTCCTAAAAATATGACCGTGGGGAGGAATGGGTGAATGCGGATTGGTTCTGGTAGAGGGAGTTCAAGAGCAAATAGATTGCTTGATCTTGACGTGTCGAGAGTAGAGCACTACCTCGCGCGATTCGCGGTATGAGGCGTGTCAATTGAGAGTCAAAAAATGTATAAATGAACTGTAGTCTCATACACAGAGTCATTTTGTATCACATCTGTGTCAACACGGTTGAGCTGTGTACGCAGATGCGGACGCGACGCCGCGACGCATAAATTGTGCGGAAAGTATATAATCTATGTACTTATGTTTCTGCGTTATGGCCGTAATGTCACTTGATCTTAAGTGACGATGCCGCCCAAGTTGGTAGACACGCTAAACCTGCGCAGGAACTGGCTCTCAAGTGCAACTGCCGGAACACACCTATTGGTGTTTGGCGGCAGATTTTCAACTTGAGGGTGGTTGCTAGACAGGCGAGCATTGGTAAAAGCCCTACCACCATACTATGGTTTCCTCACGATGAAAAGATGAAAGCATAGCATGGTGGTAGGGCCTGTTCTGATGCCCGCCTGGCTAGCTACCACCCTTAAAGTTGAAAATTTGCCGCCAAATACCAATAGGTATTTTCCGGGATTTGAACTTGAGAGTCAGTACCTCCACAGGTTTAGCGTGTCTATCAACTTGGGCCGTATCGTCACTTAAGATTAGATGAGATTACAGCCATAACGCTAAACATTAACTATAAAAAAAAAAAACATAAAAAATATCATCATTACCTTGTTTTCGATACTTTACTCGATAAGTATTTATGGACGACAGGTACCGTATCGAAAAGTGATATTTTATTTATTTTATTTTATATATGCCGTAATAAATAAATAAATAATTAAAGTCATGATCGCTTTAGTTTTGGGGCCGTTCAAGTATTACGTACCGCTATTTGGGAGGAGGGGCGGTCTGGTAAAACGTTACGATGCGTTACAAAGGTAGGAGGGCGGTTCGAACATCGCCTTACGTATCCTTGTTTTTTAATTAAATTAAAATAACTAAACAATTTATATTTCCCAAATTCGCAGCTCTTTTCGATTATATTTTACAGAGAGTCCCTCGACTATTTCTAATCGAATTGCCAAGGGTCAAAATAAATAAATAATTTTATTTGGAGACTTTAATAGTGGAAAAAGGTAAAACATAATTATGACCTTTAGGTAATAACGCTCACTTGTGTGTCACATAAATGGGGGGGGGAGGTTTGAGGAAAATGTGGAGGGGGGAGAGGGTCAAAAATATTCAAAAACTGCTTTACGTAATACTGAAACGGCCCCTTCGATACTTTTTCCAGTATTTTATGCATTTTTCGATACTACTCACGGGTATAGTATCGATAGTTTCAGGTCGATGCCGTGTGCTTGCAATGAACTTATTTCATTACAATCGATTCATAGTTACTTACCGAGACAATGAGGGCATGTCAAATGTTTCTCTTCTTCTTTTTTTATTCTTAGCAAATCCTCCTTAGAGACTATTACTGCCATTTTCGAATGATAAGATTCGGCCATTTTGGGCGGAAGGAATTATCGTAAACAAGATGGCGACTCTCTTGTTGAAGCTCTCTCGGGAGTTTTTGTGGCAACTAATATATCATGTTCCGAATGATTATTCATAATTCACTTTAACTTTCACTTCAGCAACACTACATGACGTAATATATCACCTATATTATGCAATTCAGGGCTAAATAACTAAGTATATATGAATAAAAATCACAACATGTCAGATCAAGATCCCGCCAAACCTTCCTTGTCAATTTTTTTTTTCTTTTTGCGCACTGACATTCGGATTATACGGCTTCAATTAATAATGATTTATTAGTCAAGTTTTATTGCGGCGTTTCTTTCGCGAGTCACAACACGTCCAGGACCTTTGAAGTATCTCACCATAAATCAGCAGGTGTCTGTGTGAATGTAGTTGTTTTTTAAAACGTTACAAAAACGGCATAGCAACTGAGTTGCGTGTAATGTTAAAAATAATTTAAATGCTTCATTGTTTTCGAACGTGTGTCCACCTTTGTAAACAAACGGCGCGTGCGGCGCTCGTGTTTTTAACATATGGTGCCAAGCCAGACGTCTGGTGAGATTCGAGCGATTTCTTATACAAAAGAAAATTCTAGAATAACCACGATCTTACTAAGGTGTTTATTATTATTTTTATGTCGTGGTGCTTGTGAAAGCACTTAATTCTTAATACGAAGCCACCATGGTCCGCGTCAAGGGATGTAGGTTCGAATCCACCTGAGATAAGCCATGGCTTTCGGTGACGAAAAACATCGTGAGGAAACCATAGCGAAGTGTTAGAGTTTTGTAATGACTTATATACCACCCTCAAGTTGAAAATCTGCTGATAACACTTATAGGTGTGTTTCGGCAGTTGCATTTGAGAGCCAGTTCCTCCACTAGGTTTATCGCGTTTACCATCTTATACCACAACGTCACTAAGCATCAGGTGATATTGTGATCATAGCGGGATTAACTTTAAAAGATATATACATATTTCTGAAAAATAGGGAATAGAAGGTAAAACATCGTAGTAAATGAATTTCTCCCGGACTTTGATCATACAACTTTCTCTGTTCTAATAAAAAGTGTGATCAAAATAAAAGCGTCAAAGGATTGAACCCTGGACATCGAGGTATGCAGGCCGTCTGTACACCGTGATACAAGTTTATTGTAAACAAGTGTGTAACTGGAGATAAAATTGTCCCTCATGATGGTCGACAGAGGTTATTACGAGCGAATGCGGGCGGCATACTATGTACAGACAGCAAAACAAATCACTTATAATTCCATATGTAAAATTATTATGATTTTAGTGAAACAGCTGTCATTTTTTATATAGTTAATAGGTTTAGCGTTATAGCCAGAATCTTACCTGTTGTTAAGTGGCAATGTTGTAACCAAGGATGGTGGATACGCTAACTGCAACTGTCGGAACACACCGATAGGTATTTGGCGGCAGATTTTTAACTTGATGTCGGTAGCTAACCAGACGGGGATTAGAAAAAGCCTTACCATAAAACTATAGTTTCATAACGATGTTTTCCTCCACTTAAAACTAAAGATAATTGTAAGGATTCGAACTCATAGCCATTGACGCGAAATCTGTCTGTAACAATGGAGGTATTGTCGTTTTAAAATGCTTACAATCAATAAGTTACTTTGCCAGGATGTTAAATAATAAGCATAGTTTGAAGCGCAGTTAACCTTAGTTTTCGCTGAAGGAAGACATTATGATGAAACCATAGCATGGTGGTAAGGCTTTTTCTAATGCCCAACTAGCTAGCTACCACCCTCAAGTTAAAAATCTGCCGCTAAATATCTAAAGGTGTGTTTCGACAATTATACTTCAGAGTCCATCCCCACAGTATGCTTAGCGTGCCCATTATCTTAGGTTACAAAACTTGAGATTGTGGCCATAACACTAAACCTATCTTGGCTATCCTTTTATACTATTCTTACTGATGTTATAAATGCCAAAGTGAGTTCGTTTGTTTGTTACACTTCCAAGCTTAAACCGCTAAATCAGTTATGGTGATTTTTGGTATTTTGAGTATCTGGAGACGGTGATAGCATACTTTTTCTCACGATAAACTCTTTGGAAGTGGGGTAAAGGAAGAGATAAACTTGATATGAAACTGTTTATTGCGTCATCCATTTTTTTTGACAAACGAGTAAAGTATAAAGCAAACTCCGTTTTAAGAATCGCTGAAAATTATTTGCTTTCGTTTAACTTAAAGTTTGACTTTCAAATAATGATTGTTTTGCCGACGTTACTGCGGCCCGTATGCGGCAGCGTTCAGCTATGTGTATTATAAGTAACTATTGAATACATATATACACGGGAGTAAAATTAAAAAAAAATCGGTATGCCACTAGTCCCCAGTAAGTGGCATGTCTCTTTTTTATTATCAATACACATTACAAAACATAGTCTGTACGCCATGTCTGTTTGACCGCGATAAACTCATAAACAAACTATAGAATGACAACTTTTGTACGCTTCTTTAATGATACACGATGAAGGTTTAAGTGTATACCTAATTTATTATACACTGAGTTCTGTGAATTGGCTTACACATGATAATGCTAGTTGAAGTTGACGAAAAAAAACAAGCACGATTTAATTTTCAAAATGGCCGCCGCTGGCTGTCTTCTCATAAGTGTCATTTTTATACATTGCAACACTGGTTGCGTCTCTATTATATTTGTCGGTGATTATTTTTAGTCTAGTGGATTTTTTTAAATATTTTTACTTATAGTTTTATATTTGTATTTATATCTATGTATATAAATTGAGTATTTAAATGTATTCAATACACTATTTATGTATTACCTATACTTACATTATAAGAGGAAAGATTTGTGTTTTTGTTTGTAACGAATAAACTCAAAAAGTACTGGGCCGGTTTCAAAAATTATTTTACCATTAGACTGCTAGGTTAGCCGTAAGTAACATAGGCTTTATAACATTATTTTTAAAGAAAATGATTAAATAAAATTTTCAGTTGCACGCGAACGGAGTCGCGGACACAGCTAGTTCATATATATAGTTTATATATTTTTTCTTTTGATTCTTTTATGTCTGCACTGCCGTTGGTTAGCTAAATGAAAATGCATTAAGCTCGCCAATGTACAAAGTAAAAAGTCCAAATAAAGTGTTCATTCATTCATTCATTCGTTCAGTTTTGTTATTTTGTAGTAAATTTGTTTGACGCCTTTTAAGCCAAAGCTCTTGACATATCAAATTATACGGGAAGCAAACGCGTTATGTAGTAATATATTAGAAACAGTAAACGTTTCCGACATCTAAATCTTTATAAATGGCAATGACAATCGCAGCCCGCCCCTCAACGTCGAAGTTGGCGTGATGGTAAACCGTGAAACAATTTGAGTAACAATACGTTATGCGGGCGTCCCCTATAGCTTAGTTAATCTTGTTTTGTCAGAGTTTTTTCTGAACGCTGCGGCACCATATAGATGCTGGTGTAGAGATTGTTCGGTTGTTAGGATTTTTATTGAATACTTTGAAAGTTTTCTGGTTATATACCTGGCAATATATTGCAACATCTCAATAATTCTTAGCCAGTATTATGTCCAATGTATAATGTAATAATTTGGGGTGTATCACAAAAAGTGACCTGTATAAGTCGAACATCAAGAGAGACGCCAAAACTTCGTGTTATAAGGTTTTCGACTTATCGAGGTTCGACTTAACGAGGTTCTACCGTAGCAATTGTGTAATTTCTAACAAAGAGCCCGCCAGCTTTTTAGGACATTGTCGGAACTATGATGTGACATTGGCAGAATTAAGTTTAAAAAATGAATATATTCAGAATTCCTGCATTTATCTCTGTGTACATCACACATTTAAGGGAATTTATCTTGTCGTTCTCTCATTTTTTTTAAACTGCCCGATACCTTTCTTTTCGCGAAGTTAAATGTCTCGTATATTGAAGTTTTTTTTTTTTTATAAATGGCCAAGGTATTATTATGATAACTATGACTGATTCTTTTACAGACCATTGTATACTTATTAAAATTCAAATAAATTATCGTGATTACAATGTTACCTCGTAATGAGCGACGAATGGTCGTTGTAAAAAAAAAAATGTGCCATACTTATCTATCTTAAGGTTACATTTGAGTTTGAAATTATATATGTATTTTTAATTTTAAGGAATGTCTTATTGTAATTTTGTTGTTGTTGGTTTATACAAAAAATTGTTTTCACGCCGATTTGCAAGCGACTCGGCAACCGGATGTATATTTAATGATTTCTTATGTTTACGCGAATATTATTCATCGAAATAAAACTAATTTAAACGGATTTTCTTTATGTTATTAAAATAATTGGATTACAAGTTCATGTTAGTGTGTCTACCTTCAACTTTTCTGGACAACCTACACCTCAGCGAAAGGTTGAAAAGCTTTCGAAACGTCGGGATCAAAATGAATAAATAACCGTGATAAAATCCGTTTAAATTAATTTTTATTAGACGGATGTATTTTGACTGAACCCGAAACTTGCCAAACCGAAGCAGAGACTCTGCGAAAGGTTTATCTCGTAGGTGGTGGCCGTCACTCAGTCAAGTGCAGATCCCTACAACCCTTCGATTGCTGAGTACACTCTTGTTAGTCGCCTATAAGCCGAGTACGCCTAAGCGATATCTGGTGTTATACTCGGATAGTTACTGTCCATTCGTAAACAATCAACATGTCCTATCACCCATCAGGAGTTACATTAAATAACACTTTGGTGAACCAAAAAAAAAAAAAAAACAAAATGTATTCAATAGTACTTTATTAAATTTAGGCTCCAACAATTACTTAAGAACGCTAAAACATTCCCACCGATTAGAAATCGCACCGCAGTAATTGAAATGAATCAATAAAAAAGAAAAAAAAGACTCGATTAGTAAAGTGTTCGGTGGTTATAGTGATAACATACAGGACCGCACATACAGACACTCGGACGTCCAAGACAGAACTTTTAATAAACAATTCTTAATCAGTTTAAATAACAAAAAGGGGCATCAAAAATATCATGAATGTTAAAAATAGTGTGTATATATTATTTTACAAGTGCAATATATGATAAATAGAGAGATTTTAAGTTTGAAAAATCAGTTGTTTTGTGTGAAGTGACAGTAGTGCCCACTTCAACGCTTCGCTTATGAGGCGTGTAAAAAAAAATCAAGTATATATTTTTATCTGTTAAACCACCTGTTAATACACTAATATGTGTGAATGTACAACGAGAATGCCACTCTATAATAAATTTTTCACTTTTAAACATGATGAACTTGTACGCTTTAATTACCGTATATTGTTGCTTAGACCAAACCCTACGTGCATAGTGTGCTTTTGCATACTAAACAGTTTTTACTATATAATTTATTATAAAATTGCAATGCAACTAAAGACACAATCAATTAAAATATAGCTCACCAAAAGATACGCGCTCGCAAACTTCACGAGTGCATTGAAAGAAAGTAACAGACTTTTTAAAATACTACTTTGTAACTCTTTCGATAAATACACTTTTTAACTTCACACAAAATTCTTTCTCTACTTACTACAAATACAAAAAAATAAACGTGCAGATTTAATTACTACCAACCCGTACAGAACTAAATGCAATTTTACCTTCATAACACAGGATCCGTAATGGAACTGTCAATGCTAGTTGCATTGCAAATAAAAAAAAAACAAACGTCAAACGCAAACGAAACCGCGAATCCATTCGACGCGGTTTCGTCAATGGCGTGTTCGTACGTATGTCTATTCCTGAAAAGCAATTCCGAAAATTAACTCTTCCAGCGCTGCATCGCTTCGCCGCGCCGCGGCAGCGCCGGTGGCGGTGACGTGCGCGACACAGTTTTTACTCATAATCGACTATGTTAAGCACAATCGCGCCGGAATACCGCATAATCGAGCTGTCAGACGCACGCCGACGCGCGGGAAAGCAAAAGTTTGATTAAAAGCGAACCAATCAACTAAACCGTTGTGCTCGATTTTACCTAGATAATATTTTCGTTTAGAGATGTCACACCTTTTTACATTTCGCACATCGATATATATTATTTTTTTATACTTAAGGTTTAGCGTTATGGCCATATCTCACCTGATCTTAAGTGACGATACGGCCCAAGTTGATAGACACGTTAAACCTGTGGATGGTCTGGCTCTCAAGTGCAGCTGCCGGAACACAGCTATTGGTATTTGGCGGCAGGTTTATAACTTGAGGGTGGTAGCTAGCCAGACAGGCATTTGAAAAAGCCCTACCACCATGCAAATAATAATAGTTTTTTTTTTATTTATCCAGGTCAGAATTTTGGTCCCAATCATACCTGATGTTAAAAAATGATATCGGTTCCTTTCGGGAAAATCACCGTAAGCCTCAAAAGTCTTAAAAATGTCTTTTTATTGTACGACCGCCTAAATGTTATCTTTATAAAATAAAATCAGTATGTTAATAGCCAGTATTTAATAGATCAGTGGTTAATTATGAACAATAAAGTCATTTTTTTTATTAAGAATGAAAAACTTTCCTCTATAAAAAATGTAAAGGATGGATATAGTCTAAAATATGAATATATTAAGCGCTGTGCTAGGTTTGACTCCTAAGTAACAGATAAGATAAAAAACTTGTTCCATTTGCTCCTGTCCCAGAGGAATACAACTTATCATAATTTATTTCAAAATAACAACCCGTTACTTGACGCTATATTTTTATATTAATAGTTGTGTCTGCGACTACATTTACTTGGAAATAAAATTTTATTTACTAGATTTTTCATACAAAACCATACAAAAACAGTCTTTGAATATCGATAAGAACGTAAGCTCAGCCCTAGTGATGTGTGAATACCCAGGTGGTTTCATTTAAATGTCAGATTGTACAACATCCACCCGGACCAGGAACTATATGTACGCGTTTGTTGAGGCTTAGCCCATATATAGGTGAAACTGTATCGATATTCTAACATAATATATACCTCTCTATTTGTGAAGATAATTACTTTGTTCCCGCGCTTAAATGCTACAAGAAACCCTAGATGGAGTTTTTGGGCGCACCTTAATATGTCAATATAGTTGGTCACATTGTCATATTGGTTTCCAATTTATATCCATAAACGATCACTTTGACCTTATATGTTTATCGGATTTTTGTGAGAAATGCCTGGGTTGGAGTTTTTCGACACATATTAATATATCATTATGCTTGGTCACATTGTCATATTGCTTTCAATTTTAAATCCATAAACGTATACTATTTGACTTGAAATGTTTATCGGATTTTTGTAAGAAATGCCTGATTTATTTTACTCTATTATATACTAGCTGTGCCTGCGACTTCTTTCGCATGGATCTAAAGTTTATTTAACAAATTTATAGCCTTTCTTACTCAGGGCTAATGTAGCATTATAATGTTGAAAGAATTTTTGAAATCGGTCCAGTATTTTTTGAGTTTTTTTTTTATATATAAGGTTATAGCGTTATGGCTATAATCTCACCTGATCTTAAGTGACGATACGGCCCAAGTTGGTAGACACGGCAAGCCTGTGCAGGAACTGGCCCTCAATCGCAGCTGCCGGAACAAACCTATTGGTATTTAGCGGCAGATTTTCATCTTCAGGTTGGTTGCTAGCCAGGAGGGCATTAGAAAAAGCCCTACCACCATGCTATGGTTTCCTCACGATGTTTTCCTTCATCGAAAGCTTAAGCTCTTTGTGGTGGTTGTATTTGAACTCACGTCTCTTGGCGCGAAGTCGTACACACTACCACTGAGCTATCTTCGCTTATTCGTTACAAACAAAAATACAGATGTTTAATCTGTGTAATATTAGTATAGATTCGTCTGTATTATTATTGCCTTAGACACTGTAATTAGGGCTCATGTAACATTTTTTTGACACACCACAGTTACAACTGACACCTGGTAGCTGATAGATGATTGAAGCGATGATAGTTCAGTGGTAGTGTGTACGACTTTGCATCAAGCGACGTGAGTTCGAATCCAACCACCTACAATGAGCTTGAGCTTACGGTGAAGGAAAACATGATGAGGAAACCGTAGCATGGTGGTAGATCTTTTTCTAATGCCCGCCTGGGTAGCTACCGCCCTCAAGTTAAAAATCTAACGCCATATACCGATAGGTGTGTTCCGGCAGTTGCACTTGAGAGCCAGTTCCTCCACAGGTTTAGCGTGTTTAACAACTTGGGCCGTATCATCACTTAAGATCAGGATAAGCTAACGCTAAAAAAAAAAACTCAGCACAACCTGAGCTAGACGCCCTAGGCTAATAATAAGACATGAATTATTATAACTTAGGTCTGTCTTTCATTTTTTTTAATATTTATAATAACTGTTTTCTCTGTTACTCACATACCTCTTTTGATTCATCGATTAACAACCAAATCAATAGATCTTTATTCGATTTAGGCCCTAAGAAGGCGCTTATGAACGTCAAAACTACCACCGGTTCGGAAAGTAACGCAGTCATGAAGACGAACCGGCGAGAAACTCGATTTGCATTTTATTTAGGTCTTATGCTTACCTATTTTATATAATAGTTGAATGTGTTACAGTAGTTATTAGCGGGCGTACAGAGAGGGGTGTCAATTCCAGACATCACGATCGCTCACGTATCGATCCACCCTATAACAGCCTTTTAACATCAAAACCCGTTTGACATGGTTCTTGAACCTACTACCCGCCAATTCAGTAATGTGCTTTGGGACTTTATAATAAAACTTAACAGTATTACCTAAAAAACTGTTACTTGTCTAACTCAGTCTAAAATAGGGGGTGAGTAACCAGTTTGTCAGGATTCCTAGTATTCAAATCATGGCGGTCTTTAACGAAATCTAGCTTTTGTAAGTTTTAGCGGAAATGCATTAAATTATCAAGAATATATTGGGAGGGCAAAGTTAAAATAGCAAATTCCGAAAACTTATCCTTGAATGATTCGCGAGGTACCATTATGTGAATGGCTCGAACTGCTCATTATTGTAAAAGTTTTTTTTTTTGCAAATAAAATTACATAGATGACATTTTTCATGGTGTAATTCGGTTGTTTTGTAAAAGAAAAGTGAATTATAGACACATATTATTATACAAAGTTCCTAATAACGTTTGTATGTCTGTTTGTAAGCGATAAATTGAAAACTATGGAACGGATTGTCATACGGTTATCTCCAATAGACGGAGTGATTCATGAGGGAGATTTATATGTATAATTTTCCAACTTTCGTTCACTGTTGGCAACACTTAAAAAATACTGACCGTTTTTGAAAACGCACTACTAATTTTAAATCATTTGTGATTAAAGTTAAATACTAAACACTTACATATAACACATAATCATTGGAATTTAAGGAAACAACAAATTAGTACAGCAGTTGAACAAAAAAACGGTGTGCTTTTCTAACCACACGACCGATTGCGGAAGTGAAACATCTCTATATCTCTTTCTCGCTCCATTAATCGTCTCGAGCCGACTTTACCCGAACGAGCGTCACACAGAAGGTCGCGGATCAGAATTTCATAGCCTCCCATAAGAAGTTTCATTAAAAAAATAAAATATTTTAAAAAAAGTCAGGTTTTTATTTATAGTTAAGGTTTAGCGTTATGGTCGTAATCTCACCTGATCTTAAGTGATGATACGGCCCAAGTTGGTGGACACGCTGAACCTGTAGAGGAACTGGCTCTCAAGTGCAGCTGTCGGAACACACCTATTGGTATATGGCGGCAGGTTTACAATTAGAGGATGGTAGCTAGCCAGGCGGGCATTAGAAAAAGCCCTACCACCATGCTATGGTTTCCTCACAATGTTTTCCTTCACCGAAAGCTCAAACTCATTGTACGTGGTTGGATTCGAACTCACGTCCGTTGACGCGAAGTCGTTCACACTACCACTTCAAAATCTTAATTTTTTATTAAATAATCACAATTAAAACGGAATCACCATGTATACACACTCGCACGAGCGCGCACACTTATCTATGTTTTTATTATACAGTAGAACCTCGTTAAGTCGAACATTAAGGGAGACGTCAAAAAATTCGAGTTATAGAATTTTCGACTTATAGAGAACAGAGGTTTTAGTATTTGAAGGGAAGGAAACAAAATATATTTTCGAGATTTCGTGGTTTTCAACTCATCGAGGTTCGACTTAACGATGTTCTACTGTACTTAATTTTGATTAGATTTTGTTTGTTGTTTAGCACTAGATTTATAATTTAAGAATAGTTTTTTTTTGTTAGGTATGTATTTTATTTTTTGTGTATTTTTTGTAAACTATGTTATGTGACTGCAATCCCTTATAGCTAAACTAATATGTTAATATAATATAAATTATATTATATTATATAATATAAATATAATATAATATAATATAAATTTAACTGCTGTTGATTTCTTTAAATAAATAAATATGACAAATAAAAATAAAAATAGTACAGCTGTAGCAAAATACTTTGTTTAAATTTGCTAGAGATATATACAAAAATCGCCAATTTCGTTTATTACGCAAATTCTGTATTAAGCGAAAACTATCTTATTATCGTATTATCATTGGCTATTGACAGTGAGCCAATTTTGAAGCTAAACAGATGACTGACAATGAGTTGTTGAAAGCGATTATAGCTCAGTGGTCACTACCACTCCGCGTCAAGGGATGTATGTTCTAATCAACCTACAATGAGCTTGAGTTTTCGGTGAAGGAAAACATCGTGAGGAAACCGTAGCATGGTGTTAGGGCTTTAATGCCCGCCTGGCTAGCAACCACCCTCAAGTTGAAAACCTGCCGCCGAATACCAATAGGTGTGTTCCGGCAGCTGCACTTGAGAGCCAGTTCCTCCACAGGTTTAGCGTGTTAACCAACTTGGGCCGTATCGTCACTTAAGGTCAGGTGAGATAACGGTTATAATGCTAAACTTTAAAAGTGATTGATATATACAAGTGTCGCTAATAAAAGAAATACGTTAAAAATAACGACGCTCGTGTACATACTTCGCGGCTTAGGTATTAAATATAACAAAGGGAATGTGATTTTTAACTTGTCAATAACTGTAAACCACCCTCGGGAGGGGGGGTGGTTGTGGGTCGGAGGGGTGCCGTGAGGGGGTGCACATCTGCGGCGGCAATCCCTTACAGGCGCCGTCACCCGCAGCCGCTCTGAACAGCTTGTTTATACGGAGCTAACAAATTGATTCGACCGATACCCGTTTCTGTTCAAGACCTCACTTGCTTAAGAGCTTATATTTTTTCTAGGCAAAGCAAAAAAACACACACACACACACACACAAACACACACATAATAACCGAGCATGTCGACTGTCATTGCGTATTACGCAAAAGAAACAATAAAGTTTGGAAAATCTAAAAGTGCACGCCTCATAGAGTCGATTTGTTTTTTTATTTATTTAATAACGTTTAAACCACATCGAAACAGACCGTGAAAAGTAATATGGTTCTATTCATAAGTATACTGAAGTGTAAGAAAACAAAATATGACTCGATTAGTAAAGTATTTCGGTCGTTATCGTGATAACATACGGGATCCGCACATACAGACACGCGGACGTCCGAGACAGAAGTTTCTGAAACAGTTTTTTAACTAGTTTAAATGAAAAAAATGCCATCAAAAATATCATGAGTGTTAAAAATAGTGCTTTCTCTTGATACGCATGTGTGTGTATATTATTTTACAAGTGCACTATATGATAAATAAAGACATTTTAAATTTAAAAAATCAGTTGTTTTGCGTGAAGTGACAGTAGTGCCCACCTCAATCGGAAATAAAGCTTATACATAACACTAATTTGCCCTTTTGATGCAAACGGTTAGCGATTTTTTTCATCGCTTTGCTATCGCAAAATATGTAATAAGGCTATCGGGCAGGTAAAGAGGGAATTCAGGACATTTTCGGTGTATATCTGACTCAAGTCAGCTGAGTGTTAACGAACTATCCGTATAGATTTTGTTCATGTTAAGAAGCCACCGATCCAGTTTCATTACCAGGCTTAGCGTGTGGAATATCTCAGGCCACATCGTCACTTATCATCAGGTTAAACATCTACAGGAGAACTGATGCTCAATTGATATTTCTTGAGTATACTTAAAACAGCTCAGTGGTAGTGTGTACGACTTCGCATCAAGGGACGTGAGTTCGAATCCAACCACCTACATTGAGCTTGTTCTTTCGGTGAAGGAAAACATTGCGAGGAAACCGTAGTATAGCAAATACCGTTAATTGAAAATCTGTCGCCAAATACCATTAGGTGTGTTCCGGCTGTGGCACTTGAAAGCCAGTGCCTCCTATAAAGGCCGGCAACGCATCTGTGACTCCTCTGGTGTTGTGGGTGTCCGCTGGCGGTGGTGATCACTTAGCATCATGTGACACGATTGCACTTTTGCCCCCTTTTCCATTAAAAAAGGTACAGCAACGAAAAAAGGTTGGGACGCTCTGCTCTAGAACGTCAAAATTACTTGACTTTGGTTGATTCACCTTATTATCCATACAATGATATCTCCTCTCCATTTAACGCTACCTCTCAATACCGAAATAACATGCGCCGCCCCTAAACGTCGCTATGTAGAGGTTAAACTGTACTAAAAGTGGTTATAAATACATAGATCGTACGTTGAAGTCGCACCATGCCGGTCATTTTATAGAATTAATTCATAAAAATGCGCTTTTACCGCTGCCCGGGCCCGTAATATTATACGATTTGCTAAATTAAATTCCATATAACATCCCGGTCCGGGGGCACGCGGTGGCATACACGGGTTTAATATAACTGGAAGTAACACGCCGGTACGCATAACTTGAGTTTACTCACTTCTTTTTCTCTATTATCATCGCAGTAGTGTCTCTCGTATCGGAAGATGAAACTATTTATAGAAACATGAAAAAACGTCTCGCAGTTTAAGAGATAATCGGATCAATAATAATGTCAGAATGATATACGATGTTCTAAGAGAAACTTCACCGCTTCACTTCATTGTGAAACCTAATCGTTGTGGCAGAGAGAGGATAGTACGGACACTGTCCGAGACTTGCGACTCCGGTATAGGTTTACGGAGGCCTCTTTTCGCCAATTGTCAACACACACCTTCACCGCTCGTGCTTCTTTCTGCCCTGTACAAATCATTCACGATACTGATTTGTAGCATATATATTGAAACAGTGTCGGTATTAGAGAAATATAATTTCGCTAATTTCGCTTAGACTGAACTCAAAGCCGGGCTCGCATTGGTTTTTATACTAATCGGTATTATAAACCACTCTCCCATAACTACATCTCTATATATTTTTAAAGTTCAAAGAATGTTAAAACTGATATAAAAATATATATTAGGTAGTTTTAAAAGGAACGCAGTTAATTTGTTTCAGTTATTAATGATTAGAAAAGTAGTGTGATTATATAAATTGATTGACACAAAACTTCCCTAGACAGCTTTAGAATCACCAATTCTTGTTGAAGCATTAAACTCCAAATTATAACATATTGTCGTATTGGCTGTATAATCGCAGTACCTTTGCCTTTTCCTTGGAAAAAAATATTGAAAGGTAATAAAACTGGTCGATTATATCTGAACAGGTTGAACAACATTATACTTGGTGGAAGGGCTTTTTCTAATGCCCGTCTCACGATCAAGTGGAAAATCTGCCACTAAATACCATTAGGCGTGTTCCGGTAGTTGCGTTGTGAGCCAGTCCCTCTTATAAAGGCCGGCAACGTACGTGCGATTCCTCTGGTGTCGTGGGTGTCCATGGGCGGCGGTGATCACTTACCATCAGATGACAGGAATGCTCGTTTGCCCCCTATTCCATAAATAAGATAAGTACTAGTTTTAACGATTTAACGTTGCATACATTAAATATTATTTGTTTTAAATTCACCATTATTTTTAGGGATGCTAGATATAAAAAATTAAAAATTCGTCCTCGCTAATTTTGGCAGATATTGTATTGGTTGTATTGATTGATTGATTATATTGCATGCGTATTTCTTGGCTTTCAAGTGCAACTTTACAATTGGTTATCGACACTTTCATACAGTAATACTGAATTTTTTTATCTATAGTTACATAAGAACTGGGTTGATTCTTATTTCTTGTGCATAAAATACGATGAATGTAAAAAAAAATCTTAGAGAACGAGGGTCTGGAGGTCTGCCGCTCAGGTCATCTTACCCTTTTCAGACTCCAGACGTCACACAAATTGTAACAATATATCTTTATTTTCATTGTTTTTGCTACAGCTTTTGTTAACACATTTTGGTACTTTATTTTCGTATGTGTGAAATAAAATTCAAATTTAGTTTAAACTTAATTTAAATCTAATTTAAATTCATCTTAAATCCAATTTAAATTTAATCTGGGTTTAATTTAATTTAAACTTAATTTAAAACAAATTTAAATTTAATCTAAAGCCAATTTAAATTAAAACTGAATCCAATTTAATTTAAAGTCAGTTTAAATTCAATTTAAATTTAATCTTCATGCAATTTAAATTGAAATTTAACTGCCGGAACACATGTATAGATATCTGGTGGCACATTTCCAACTTGAGAGTGGTGGCTAGCCGACTGGAAGAAGTGCGAAAGCTGTCCCTGATTTCTGGCAACACCAGAGTTTTCAGTGGCGCTGTGGTGTGTTTTAGCGGGTAATATCCGATGTTTATCACCTGACGAGTCTTGCAACATGCCCCTTTCACCTTGGGCCTGAGCCTGAAACGTTTGCTCGTTACAATGAAGATCTCCGTAAAGAACCGGATTTTAAACAACACGTTAATAAAGAAATGGTAGTAAACAGCCAGGCGGGAATTAGAAAAAGCCCTAACGCTTGCAAAAATCTGTCACGGGTTCGACGTGCGCTATAATCGATTTATTGAATACTAGAACGGTTAAAACAAGGTCTGCGAACTGAGCTAATTGTAGTGTGAAAAATAATCTCCAAAATATACGTAATAAATACGAGTATGTAATAAACAGTAGGGAATAGTTTGCGCCAGATGTTCGCAGCACGTGCGCTGCGTTCGTCGCCGGGGACCAGTTGCCGCCTTACTGAATTAATATTACCGGCTCGAACATCCTATATAGCTTTTGGTATGTATTAAATTTTAAAGCATTACTCGATCGATTTTTTTTGTTCTTTATCATGTCGAGGTACGTATTCAACAATATTTATTAATTGTTTTAATTAAATCACCATGAATCAAGATGACCACAAAACCAGACACATGCAATCAGTTAAAAGGATTACCAAAATTATAGAACAAGAGTTTGCCATAGTTTGCATTTGAGAGCCGGTCCCTCCCATAGACTTAGAGTGCCACCATTTTAGGCTACGTCGTCACTTAACATCAGGCGAGATTATGACCGTAACGCGAAGCTTTAACTGTAAAAAAACATTTGCTGACATCATGACAAATTTTATTAATGTTTGTGTAATTACGAAGTTCATACTGTTGACAACGTGATTGTTAATTAGTCGGGTTTTAGTTTATGAGCTTATTAGGTAATTTTTATTTTAATAATTATCTCGGGGTACAGTTTTGCAAAAAAATTTAATTCGAGAGTAGTTACTTGTTATGCAGAATCGACATAAATACCGTATGTTTTGTGCCAATAGATTTTGCTTAATAAGTTATAGTTATATTTCAAATTATTAACCACGTCTTGATTTTTTTTTTTTTTTTTGTTAGTTTATGTTTAGCCTATAACCTCACCTGATCTTAAGTGACGATACGGCCCAAGATGGTAGACACGGTAAACCTGTGGAGGAACTGGCTCTCAAGTGCAGCTACCGGAACACATCTATTGGTATTTGGCGGCAGATTTTCAACTTGACGGTGGTAGCTAGCCAGTCGGGCATCAGAAAAAGCCCTACCACCATGCTATGGTTTCGTCACAATTTTTTTTTCTTTACCGGAATCTCAAGCTCATTATAGATGGGTTCGAACTCACGTCTCTTAACGCAAAGTCGTACACACACTACCACTGAGCTATCATCGATTCAAAATATTGGTATAGATTATGAAGCGATGAAAACTCAGTATGTACGGACGCTGCATCAAGGGACGTGTGTTCGAATCCAGTCTATAATGAGCTTGAGCTTCCGGTGAAGGAAAACATCGTGAGGAAACCGTAGCATGGTGGTAGGGCTTTTTATAATGCCCATCTGGCTAGCAACTACCCTTAAAATTGAAAATCTGCCGCCAAATACCAATAGATGTGTTCCGGTAGTTGCACTTTATAGTAACTCCCTACATAGGTTTAGCGTGTCTACCAACTTGACCCGTATCGTCACTTAACATCAGGTGAGGTTCTATCGATTAACCGCAAAACTTTCAAAACAAAAACAGTACTGTAAAGTTCGATATTGTTACCTCAAACAAACAGATATAAATACATAGTAGCACATATTTTTGAAACTCAAATTTAGATTCTAACAGCGGAGCGTCGATCGATAGGCAATCCTATGTTACAGAATACCTCCAGATGTTAGATCTCTCAGCTTAGGTATGCTAATTTATCGCACTCATCTCTCTCCGACGCTGTAGAATGCACGTGGTACGTTCCCATGCCTGTTATTGTTATTTTAGGCCTCCGATGAGACGAGACGAGAACCCAGGGAGCTTCCATACGCCAGCTATTGTTAGGGTAAGCAGAGGGTGCGATGTATTGGAATGCAAACTCTACATAACGACATTGAAGGGATCAAATTCATTCCATTGTAAGGATACGTAAGTTATTTAAAGCTCAGTGGTAGCGTAAACGGTGACATTGATGGACAGGAGTTCCAATACTTGCAATGAGCTTGAGCTTTCGGTGAAGGGATGCGTCTTAATGAAATGCTGGTAATCTACTGGTTTCCATGGTACCCTGGGCCCAATTTAATTTGATGCCCTTATATATAGTAATAATAATAAATTGCTTTTAATTTTGAAATATTACACTTTGACACGATTATTTATTTTATATATACCCTTTAAGCATTAAAATTCGGATTTACAATTGATGCCTACTAATATTATAAATGCGCGAGTTTGTAAATATGAATGTATCTATGTTTGTTACAGTTTTACGTAAAAACTACTTAATGGATTTTAATGAAACTTTACAATAATATAGCTTATGCATCAGAGTAACACATAGGTTATAATTTATAAAGATATTATGTAAATTGTTTGAAATATAACGATAAGTAGGAAAAATTCTGTCATCTGCGAGCTATTCTGGCGTATGCTGCAAAATCCGTTAGAGTTACACGTATATAATGTATAATTGAAAAGTTTATCTTAAATATTTCTACAATCAAGCCCGGGACAGCAAATATCTATCGTTTTTATGTAAGCCATTATCTCTCCTGATCTTAAGTGACGATACGGTCCATGATGGTAGACAAGCTAAATGTGTCAAGGAACTGGCTCTCAAGCGCAACTGCCGGAACACACCTATTGGTATTCGGCGGCAGATTTTCAACTTGAGGGTGGTAGCTAGCCAGTCGGGCATCAAAAAAGTCCTACCACCATGTTATGTTTTCCTTCACCGAAAGCTCAAGCTCATTGTAAGTGGTTGGATTCGAGCTCACGTCCCTTGACGCAAAGTCGTTTACACTACCACTAAGCTATCATCGCTTACCGAGCTAAAAGAGCTTAAAGAGCGGGTACCGGAATCAGAACAATTTGACAAAATCAACCTTAACGTGGACAAAGCCGCGGGTAAAAGCCGGTAAAATATAATAAAATCACTTTCAAACATTTGACACTTCGCAAATTTGGAATAAAGCTTTGACCAAAGCTTAAAGCTGTCAATGCTGGTAAGGTTTTTCCCATACCCACCTGGCTAGCTTGTGTTGACAATATATATAGGTTGTGTTTAGGGGATAATAGCACTTGAGAACCAGTTCATCCACCAGGCACTGTTCACCATCTAGGGTCACATCGTCATTATCTAGCGATGATAGCTCAGTGGTAGTGTGCACGACTTCGCGTCAAGGGACGTGGGTTCGAATCCAAGCAGCTACAATGAGCTTGAGCTTTCGGTGAAGGAAAACATTGTGAGGAAACCATAGCATGGTGGTAGGGCTTTTTATGATGCCCGCCTGGCTAGCTACCACACTCAAGTTGAAAATCTGCCGCCAAATACCAATAGGTGTGTTCCGGCAGCAGCACTTGAGAGCCAGTTCCTCCACTGGTTTAGCGTGTCTACCAACTTGGGCCGTATCGTCACTTAAGATCAGGTTAGATTACGGCCTTAAGGGTAAACCTTAAGTATAAAAAAAAAAAAAAACTCCAGGTGAGGTTGCGGCCTTAACACGAAACCTGTACACTACAATAAGGTATTAAAAAAATAATAGTCGAATATACAACAAACCCTTTCAAATCGATCCCGGTAAAGCGAGCATAAAGCGATTTATAAACGTAGACAACAGCTAAGTAAACAGCGCTTAATCGCTTAAATCAAAAACAAACAGCGGTGCGCAGCTAAAATCTGGAAATTATCCGGTAATATATACCGGGGTCTGCGTGTCCGTCCGTCCGTTGTTTGTATAGATAGCGGAACGGGCGACCGCCAGATGCGACCTCGCGCGCGCGAGCGTTGTGTGTTTTCAAATTTATTTATCACGTCTACTATACACATACGTAAAAACGTTAGCCGAGCCAGATGAAATGCTTTTTGAATAATTATTATTATTGCGAGTGAACTCTACGCGTTCTGTGAGTATCAAAAGGGGGTAGCGGGTTCTTTCTTTAGCTTATTTCTGACAGCCACGAGCGCGACTTGGTTCGCGTGGAATAGGAAATTATATATTAATTTTTATTCGCGGATCACTAATTTATTTCTAAAATAAAAGTGACTTAAACTACTCATCATAACGTCAGCTATCTGCCTGCGATAGTCCCATTTAAGTCGGTCCAGCCGTTTCAGAGATAAGCTGAATAAACAGACAGACGAAAAATTTTAAAATTGTTTTTTTTTTTTTTTATATATATACTTTCATATACATTAGGTAAAAAGCTTTGACTTTACAAACAGATATTTAAATTTTATTTATTTGTATGTATTTAAAATATAGTTGACATAGGATGTCTATGTTTCTTAATGTTACATATATACATGTAATAAGAGAGTAATTTAAGGTGTGTGTATTTTGTTAGATTTATGCGAAAAAAAAATTGCAAATTACTAAAGAATAAAATACATTTATATCATTTGTATATACATATATATTTATATATCTGTCTGGCTGTTTGTTTGTGCACGCATCACTGCTAAAGCACAACGTTTATAATAAAACGTCACTAATGAGATCCCAGAGTAAAAGTATCTACATAAAAATCGGTTAACTTCGTAGAAAGTTTTTTTTTTTTCTTTATTTTGTTTAGGGGCTTTTATCCGTAGTTATACCAGCCCCATCGTAACCTAAAATAATATTATAATTTAGCTCTTTCATACATCCTCGTTCATACCATCATCTTTCACTCATTTCATACAGCATTTTATCTGCGATATTTGAATGTCGGCGCGAGATTAAATAAGTTTAGTTTAGTTGAACGAAGTCGCGGGCACAGTTAGTCAACGGTATTGTTTTATTTTACTATTATTTCTTGCCAGATTAAGTTATAGATGATTTTTTATTTTATAGTTAAGGTTTAGCGATATAGCCATAATCTCAACTGATCTTAAGTGACGATACGGCACAAGTTGGTAGACACGCTAAACCTGTGGAGGAACTGGCTCTCAAGTGCAGCTGCCGGAACACACCTATTGGTATTTGGCGGCAGATTTTCAACTTGAGGGTGGTCGCTAGCCAGTCGGGCTTTTAGAAAAACCTTAAATAACGAATTCAAACTCTTCGTGAATTTACATTTGTATTTTCAATAAACTTTTTTGTTTCTTTTGTGTGTATTATACCGTATGATAGCTCAGTGGTAGAGTGTACGACATCGCGTCAATGGACGTGAGTTCGAATCCAACCATCTACAATGATCTTGAGCTTTCGGTGAAGGAAAACATCGTGATGAAACCATAGCATGGTTAGCTTTTTTTAATGCCCGCCTGGCTAGCTACCACCCTCAAGTTGGAAATATGCTGGCATATGCTAATAGGTGTGTTCCGGCAGATGCACTTGAGGGCGAATTCCTCCACAGGCTTAACGTTTCTACCGACTTGGGCCGTATCGTTACTTAAGATCAGGTGAGATTACGGTCATAACGCTAAAATCTTGACTATAAAAACAAAACGTACTTCACGTTTTATATATCTATATGTATGTATGTATCTATTTATTTATTTGTTTATGTATATGAGCTGAGTGTTTATATTCTGTATGTATTTATTTTATTTATTCAATACACTATTTATGTATTTCGGTTATATCCAATGTTTCTTAATGTGTTGATTTTTTTTGTCTACCTATATTTTTTTTTATATTTTCATAACAACACCGCTGGTTAGCTGGAAGAAAATACCTAATGGCATTAATCTCGCCTGTGCACAGATTAAAACTGTAATAAAGCGTTCGTTCATTCATTCAATTTCGCTTGTCTATGCTCGAAATAGGAAAACGCGTTCGGGGTGTTTGCATGGTAAATAAAATAAAATATATATATAAATTTACGTAAGCATTTTTTTTCGAACCTACTACTATTAGTCTGATGGGCTTTTATAGCTGCACTGGACACTTTGGGGCGAGTGCGGTGGACACTCGGCCCGGAGGGCAACCTATTCAAAGATCCTTGAGGGGCTAGACCTCGCTCGGGTAGTTGCCCTGTCGCGAACAAACGAATCTGAATATAGCTAATCCTTAGATATCTCTACAAATAAAAACCAAATAACTTAACTACTCTTTGGAGGGAAATGCTTGAAAGGAGTGACATGTCTGGACTTAACCCAGCTCTGCACTGGTGGTCTATTAGTGGAAGTTATATATATATATATATATATTTTTTATACCTAATGTTTAGCGTTATGGCCATATCTCACCTGATCTCAAGTGACGATACGGCCCAAGTTGGTAGACACGCTAAACCTGTGGAGAGTCTGGCTCTCAAGTGCAGCTGCCGAAACACACCTATTGGTATTTGGCGGCGGGTTTATAACTTGAGGGTGGTAGCTAGCCAGGCAGGCATTTGAAAAAGCCCTACCACCATGCTATGGTTTCCTCACGATGTTTTCCTTCACTGAAAGCTCAAGTTCATTGTAGGTGCTTGGATTCGAACTCACGTCCCTTGACGTGAAGTCGTACACGCTACAATTGAGCTATCATCGCTTCATCGCTATCATTATATGAATTAATGAAATTAGCCCTCGGGGTGATGATGGTTCAGTTACTGGCAAATGACGACGCGCCAATGAATGTGAGTTCGAATCTATCTGCAATGAGCTTGAGCTTTCGGTGAAGGAAAACATGTTGAGTAAACGGTACCAGGGTAGAGGGCTTTTTCTGATGCCCGACTGGCTAGCTACCACCGTCAAGTTGAAAATCTGCCCACAAATACTAATAGGTGTGTTCCGGCAGTTGCACGTGCGATTCCCCTGGTGTTGTGGGTGTTCATGGGCGGCGGTGATCTCTTACCATCAGATGACACGCAGGATTGACAGAAGATGTATTGGAGATGACGTACAATGGCCGGTTATCACTTTTTTCCTTACAATCACATCTACAGTCTGATACCACATAGGATCACGTACATTGTAGTAAAAAAAGATCGATATAAGACTAAGATATAAGTGGTGAAACACTATCTAGCGACATTTACGTATCATCTATAAGTATTTTATTTTATTTTATTTTATTTTACAAGGCACTGATACAGATATGAGATTAAATACAAAAACAACTTAATTCTAGATATCATTTTAAATCCCATACCCTATGACATTAGCGCACAACTTACACAGTTAGGAACTTTTATTATGAGTGAAGATGAACAGAATACAGATTACATAAATTGTAATATTTTTTACAGAAATTATAATATTTTAAAGCATTTTGAACGTAAATGTACACAAAACTAAGACCCTAGGAAAAATTGGAGATGTAACATCAACCAGTTATTAAACTTTTGAATTTTACTAAGCTATTGAAGAATATGTCGTGTTGAACATGACTTTCATTGTAGCGCCATAAGTATCAATCATTTTAGTTTCTAAAGTAACAAATATATATATATATCGAATTTTCGATACAACCTTCGGAAACCTTCGATATATTCCGCTCATTCCCGTTCCACTACAGAACCGCGTTGGCGCGACTTCAGTGTCGCAGCTTCACGGTGACTCCTATTGAATCGCGAACTAAAAAGTTCGCCGTCGTACCGATGAGAAGAGATACCGAGAAGCGATGATAGCTCAGTGGTAGTGTGTACGACTTTGCGTCAAGGGACGTGAGTTCGAATCCAATGAGCTTGAGCTTTCGGTGAAGGAAAACATCGTGAGGAAACCGTAGCATGGTGGTAGGGCTTTTTCTAATGCCCGCCTTGCTAGCTACCACACTCAAGTTGAAAATCTGCCGCTAAATAGCAATAGGTGTGTTCCGGCAGATACACTTGAGAGCCAGTTCCCTCACAGGCTTAGCGTGTCTACCATCTGGGGCCGTATCGTCACTTAAGATCAGGTGAGATTATGACCATAACGCTAAACCTTGACTATAAAAAAAAAAAACCATGGAGCCGTGGTACCGTCTTCCGGTCAGCGTGTTCCCGCCCTCCTATGACATAGGGTCCTTCAAAAGAGGCGTGAAAAGGTATCTAAGCAAGCCAATATGGCAGCGGTGACTGATTGTGAATTTTGGATCATCGTCAGGCACCGTGTTTTAATACCAGGTGCAGTACAGTCACTATTTCACGAAACATAGGAAAAAAAATTGCCCAATTGGGTTTTTGAAAAAAAAATTTTTTTTGTGATAAATGGAAAGATTATATATTAGTTTTATAACAAAACTATTTTTTTTATTTTTTGCAATAATTCAAAAGTTATTTCAAAATAAAAATTAATTTTTGAATCCAGTACCGAAGACACGCCGACTACTCCCGAACAAACTCGAGCGCGTGTGACGTCATAATGTTAGTTTTCACTCATTGCAGCTGATAGAAAAATAATAAATACAGTGTTTTGATCTATTTAATTTTGTTGTTATTATTAAATATTTAAATTTATATTAAAAATTTTGAACCTCAAAAGTTATCGTTCTTGTTTTGTACCATTATGTACGAATACTACAAAGGCAACTCCTGACAAAATGTTTTTAAATGTTCCCCAAGATGTCAAACGTCGAAATAAATGGTTTCAAGCATAATTCCCCAACAAAATCGATTTTTTTTTTGTTGTGAAGATCATTTCGATGTAAGTATTTCTTAATATCATTGTTATTAATTATTATTTATCTAAGTATACAAATCAAATAATTATTATATATTTAAGTAAAGTTCAGTAGATAAATTTTCACTTATTATATTATTTTTTAACATACTTACCTTGATGCCTTGGCACCTCGAACTTCAGCAGATTTAAACCGAACGTCATTTTTAAAAAAATCGGTGATCATAAATATATCAACATCAGGAATATTATCAGACTTTGCCTTAATAAATCCTTTACCACACATAGCTAATCGGAACCAACTAACAACTCGTATTTTAGCAATAAATTTTCAATATTATTGTCTAGTCACGTGTAATAGCCGTAAACGCTGTACTGTTATTAAATAGCTATATCATTACGACGTCACAACTATGGTGACCAATCATGGCGCGTTTATAGTCACGTGATTTTTATTTAAATTTCATCAATTTTTAATTGTTTATAATTAATTGAAAAAAAAAATTTTTTTGAAGTTTTATGCATTAAATATCAATATTATTAATGATAAAGTTTTAAAATACATTAAAAAAAAAATTTTTTTTTTTTCAAATACCCAATTCTACATCTGCCGCCCTAAACTCGAACGTGGTGGTAAAACAACCGCTGATGAGATTTCATAATCTCAGGGTATAGTTCATCATTACTTGTAATTCCGTAAGATCTTAATAAGCCCAGGGGATATTTCTATTGATAAAACGAATTGAAATGAGTCTGTGACGACATCTGGCTGCGTCTCGACGCGTCTCTGTGCGCGGTGCAAATCTTTTCTATATTAATGTGAGCGTCAGATGGCCACCCCTTTCGCTCTGGTTATTGCATAATGCCACTGTAATATGTTACTTCATTGTATTTTTTTATATTATATCATATTTTATATCACTGGTGAACCCGTTCACCGATGCTCTATCAAATATTTTCTGATGTCCGACTAGGTAGCTGCCAGCCTCAAGATGAAAATCTGCCGCCAAATACCGATAGGTGTGTTCCGGAAGTTGCACTTGAGAGCCAGTTCCTTCACAGGTTTAGCGTGTCTACCATCTTGGGCCGTATTATCACTTAAGACCAGATGAGATCATGGCCATAACGCTAAACCTTAACTATATATATATATAGTAACAGTAATATTGTATTATTAAATATTTGTAATAGTAAATTAGGGTACTTAAGTCAAACTGTCAACTGATTAATGCACTTAAAACATATTGTCAATATTTTAACTAATAAATTAGGATATTTTATGGTACTATAAGTCAAATTGTCAACTGATAACCAGCACCGCACTTAAAATATATTGTAAATATTTGAAGTAATAAATTAGGGTACTTTAGGGTTCTATAAGTCAAATTGTCATCACTTACTAATCGAAGCATCACACTTAAAATATATTTTAAATATTTGTAGAAATAAATTAGAGTACTTTATGGTACTATAAGTCAAGTTGTCGCATTTAAATACGAGACAGCTGTACAATTCGGCACGATTCGATCGGAAGTCGTTGTTTTGTGCTGTATAGAGTAAGACGTGCAAAGTAGAAGATTGTGCAACAATATAGTTTTGTTGCCTAGAGGAAGTCTTTTATTATATACGCCTATATCCCCTGACCTAAGCCTTTATATATATATATTCGCATGGTGGTAGGGCTTATTCTAATGCTAGCCTGGAGAAGTACCATCATTTTTTTTATTATCGTGGTGTTTAAAACCCACGTTTATACGCAGTTCCTCGTTGCAACACGCAAACGTATTACCCAGTCTCAGGTCAAATGCGAGAGGGGCATCTGGTTACTCACCGGATGCCAATCACCCAACACTACCCAATTAAATGATCCACGGCGTCACTTCAGACTCCCGTCCTGTCAGAGTCTTGGGACATCTAGCTACCACCTTCAAGATGAAAATCTGCCGCCAAATACCTATAGTTGTCTACCGGCAGTTGCTCATGAGAGCCAGTTCCTCCGCCAGGCTCAGCGTCATCACCATCTTGGCCTACATCGTCACATAACATCAGATGAGATTGCGGTCATAGCCAAACCTATCAACTACAAAAGAGGTGAATTTCAAAACTTAGAATGTTACATTTCAACGTTTAGAAGGTCGTTTCATATATTTTTATTTACTCTGTAAACGTACTAGTGTGGGAAAAGACAACTTGTCTACGCCTTCAGTTGGTTTGGAAGTGTCAACCCTGACCCTGGTCTCTGGCAACACTGAAGTTTAAATCATGGTCGTGGTGCGTCTCAGTGGGTAGCGTTAGGTGATTACCACCCGATAGGTCACCAGATGCCCTCACACCTTTGACCCTAACCCGGGTAATAGGTTAGCGTGTTACGACGAGAAAGCCCGTAAAGACCAGGATCTTGCAACATCACATTAATCGAAAAGGTCTTAAAATGTTAAGTGACCATCTATATACGTTCAGTCTATTGGTTATTCTAGTTTTCACGTACAACTGCTAGAATAAACCTATATATATAAATGACATCAGATTTTTTATTTTGAGCGTGGTAGCCAAGTGGATTTTAGAAAAAGTCCTACCACCATGATGTAGGCTTATCAGAATGTTTTCGTACAGTGCTAATGTTCATAGCACAGATTCGAAGTCAACGTCCATTGCATACCGTCCGCACACACCACCAACTGAGCCATGATCGCTTTACACATCGATAGATATTTGATAATACATTTATATTTTATATAGAATATTATATATAAAACATATAATATATAATATATATACATTTATAGCGATGATAGCTCAGTGGTAGTGTGCACGACTTCGCGTCAAGGGACGTGGGTTCGAACCCAAGCACCTACAATGAGAGTGAGCTTTCGGTGAAGGAAAACATCGTGAGGAAACCATAGCATGGTGGTAGGGCTTTTTCTAATGCCCGCCTGGGTAGCTACCACCCTCAAGTTGTAAGCCTGCCGCCAAATACCAATAGGTGTGTTCCGGCAGCAGCACTTGACAGCCAGTTCCTCCACAGGTTTAGCGTGTCTACCAACTTGGGCCCTATCGTCACTTAAGATCAGGTGAGATTATGGTGATAACGCTAAACCTTAACTATAAAAAAAAAAAATACTTGAGCGTGGTAGCTAACCAGGCGAACATTGGAGAAAGGTCTATCACCACGTTTCCCTTTACTGGTCACTCCTGCTTATCGAATTCAAACTCTCGTCCATCGGTGTCCGTACACGGTGACATTCAACCATTGCTGCTTCAGCATCTATAGCAACATTGGTTTGCCATGTTATATAGCATAGAAAATAGTATCTCTGCCTATACCCTCTCGGGGTAGGGTTGAACGCGTCTGCGTGCGGTCTCGCCCAGCTTCCGGCCGGACATCTGGCCCGGTTGATACGCTAGATAATAGCTATAAAATTCTGGAAATAGATCTACCTATAATAGCATCAGCGCATTCCGTTTGATATATATCGTTTTTGCTTCACGTAAAAAATTCACCGTCCCTCGGAATCTCGAAAGCGATTTTTCAGGATTCATTCATTTGAAATCGAACCCTGAAACACTTTATCCGACTGTCTTTAAGCAGACTCTGATTACGGTGTAAACTTTACCGCAAATCGGAAAAAGCAAACCTAACCTATGCAAAATTTGTTTAAATGTAAAAGTTTAATACTAAAATAATAAAAAAAAATGCTCTAAATCTATAAGCATTAAGCACACGCTGTTTAAGCTTAAAACTGTGCAACGAATTCGGAAAAATATAAACCTAACCCTTTTTGTGAGAATGTAGAAAATAATATAGATCAGATCAAATTTAAATATATTTTATTCAACTTAGACCCCGAGAAGGCATTCGTGAACGTTAAAACTACCGCGGTTATTTATTAAATTTTGATCCCGACGTTTCGAAAGCTTTTCAGCCTTCGTGGTCACGGTCGAAAAGCTTTCGAAACGTCGGGATCAAAATTTAATAAATAACCGCGATAAAATCCGTTTAAATTAGTTTTATTTCAATGAATAATATTCGCGTAAACCTAAGAAATCATTCGTTAAAACTACCACCAATTTGAATGATAACTCAGTCACCCAGAAGGACCGACAACAAACTCGATCCAGGTATATTTAACATAGTTATACATACACATCATAAAATGTAATAAATCTCATAATAGTATCAATGGATTATTTAAAGAAACAATAACTGTTTTGACGTTTACTGCATTCACTAAGTACTACGGTTACAACTTTAACTTGACAGCGAGCGGATGGAAAGTTAATTTTTCTCAACGAAAACTTCAAAGACGTTCTCACTAAATCTCCCGCTGTAAAAGTTCCTTTTAGCGCTCTAAAGATTTTGAACCTACTACTATGATTAATTACTCACATACTCTTTATGATCAAATATCACCCGAGATACCCAAGCCGACCTCATCTGCACGCCATTTTGGGCACAACGGTTAACCATGCAACCCTAGATTAAAAAAAAAGACTTAAAAAAACGATACAGATTGAGTTACTTGCCGGCAGTTCTCGATAACTGCGCTACTTTCACGTTTTGACCATCGCAAGCGACTTCCTTTTTGTTCGATTTGATATATCACAGCTTGGTGGTAGCCCGACTGGTTAGGGACCACCTTTTTATACTTAAGGTTTAGCGTTTAGGCCATAATCTCACCTGATCTTAAGTGACAATACGGCCCGAGTTGGTAGACACGCTAAACCTGTGGAGGAACTGGCTCTCAAGTGCAGCTGCCGGAACACACCTATTGGTATTTGACGGCATGTTTACAAGTCGAGGGTGGTAGCTAGCCAGGCGGGTATTTGAAAAAGCCGTACCACCATGCTATGGTTTCCTCTCGATGTTTTCCTTCACCGAAAGCGCAAGCTCATTGTAGGCGCTTCGGTTCGAACTCGCGTCCCTTGCGCGAAGTCGTACACACTACCACTGAGCTATCATTGCTTCATAAGCTTTCGGGTTTATACTGCCCCAACAAGTTCCCTAGGAGGCTTTGTGAACCGGTACAGTGAAACCCAGCGATTTCTGTCAAAGTCAGCAACATGGCTATAACTCTGGTGTCGCGGCTATCCACAGGCGACGGAAACCGTTTCTTGGCCGCCTATTGGTATTAAATTAAAGACTGAACACTGCCGTCTCCTGATATACCATAAATCAAGGCATAACTAAGGCACGAACGCCATAAAGCGACAGCAAAAAACAATTTTTCATAACCTGAACACACTCGCAGATTGACGCAAACAGTTCGAGCGGGGCATAAAACGCAACAACACGTGCGCGCCATATGGCGCCGATGCGGACACCCGATATACGTTTTCCAACAGTAAACATCGCGTATGACTCTTAGTATGACTCTTCCTCCCGTTTCTCCTCAAACGGAACAGCTGATGGGCCGAGTGTCGGACACAGAGGCGTAAGTGCGCGTGTTTCGAGACGATCTGCGTTTTGTTGTTTCAGATGATTTTTGGTACAGTAATACTGAATTGTGACGCGACGTCAAAGACGCCTGGCGTCAACGATTAAAATTAGTCGATTGTTGTATATATAATACTAGTTTTTGCCCTTGGTCGCGTTCGCGTTAATATAGATTTTACGTCCTTATTTTTTTTGCCTGTCGAAATTTCGCGTCGAGTGGCTAACAAGTGAAAGCTTGTCAAATGAACTAACACACTTTCTTATTTATATAACTGTATATTTTAATTCTCTTAAATGGCTTTACCGATTTGAACCGTTTTAAACTATCTTAAATATTCATTCATGATATATTTTGCCATCGTGTCAAACGTAAATAATATCCTTCCGGTAGTTTCAGTGATACGCGTGTAAAAACAAAGATAAAATTTTAAAATAAGATTTTTGCCTCTATATTGATGATAAATTATATTTCGCTTATAATTTTTAAACAAACAATTATATAATGTGCCATAAAGTTGTCTCAGTTGCATTCTTATTAAGTCTATAGATAACACTTAATATTTTTAGAGCAAAAATGTATACAAGAGGTTTTTAACTGCATACACGGATCACTTTGTGTATCACCTAGAAACACTAGACGATATATCTAAACAAATTTGTTATAATCGTGTACCATAAACATTTATTCATCTATTTACATTGTATACATAATATAATGAAGGATATAATACCATAGGCATTTTCAGAGAGTCAACCTTAGGCTAATACAGAGATATGTGGTGGTTTTTTTTATACGTAAGGTTTAGCGTTATGGCCATAATCTCACCTAATCTTAAGTAACGATACGGCCCAAGTTGGTAGACACGCTGAACCTGTGGAGGAACTGGCTCTCAAGTGCAGCTGCCGTGCAGCTATTGGTATTTGGCGGCAGGTTTACAACTTAAGGGTGGTAGCTACCCAGGCGGGCATTAGAAAAAGCCCTACCACCATGCTGTGGTTTCGTCACGATGTTTTTCTTCACCGAAAGCTCAAGCTCATTGTAGGTGCTTGGATTTGAACTTACGTTGCTTGACACGAAGCCGTACACACTACCACTGAGCTATCAGCAATTAACGAATAAACGCCATGAAACTACCAAAAAACTAATATAAACTATGCATTTATAAGGCAATATAAGAAGAGTAAACTATTCATCTAATTTATAAATACAAATAATTACGTCAATGGACATAAAACACAATAAAAGTGTTTATTGAACTGATTCAGCCAAAATATTTTTGTAGATCTGACGTGAATTGGCTTTGAAGCCGATTTACTGGCTCATCTATAGGCGTGACGGTATAACGTGACAGATACATTTGATGAACCATCGTGACGTATTTAATACCATAAATATCCCCTTACTTAAAGAAAATCTCCCGAAGGAAACAGTGTTCGTAGCGCGTCTACTGAATATTTATAAGGGTGCATTGTGATTGTCGAATAAAACCGGGTTAAAACGTTATGGCCTATGTATTATTTCAATCAGAGTGGTTTTATGTGTGTGTGTGTGTCCTGTGTGTGCTTGAACACACAAGAGAGATGTAATATCCACAAGCGCCAGTGCGGGAGCTCGCACCTGACGAAGTCGTAAACTATAGCCACTAATGAATGTTTTCTCGAATCGTTGTCGATCGGATCTCGATGGAGTTCCCTCTCGTGGGAGAGCGGCGTAGAAGCTTGCTAATTTTTTTACCATGTGCTTATAGAATAAGTGTTATTATTTGTGGAACAGGCAGCAAACGAGCAACCGTGTCACCAGATGGTAAGTGGTCACGGCCACCCATGGACACCCACAACACCACAGTAATCGCAGGTGCGTTGCCAGCCTTTATAGGAGGACTGGCTCCCTAGTGCCACTGCTGTAACACACCTAATGGTATTTGGCAGTAGATTTTCAACTTAAGGGTGGGTAGCTAGCCAGGCTATGCAATGGTTACTTCACCATAATTTTCGTCACCGAAAGCTTAAGATCATTGTAGGTGGTTGGATTTGAACTCACGTCCCATGACGCGGCGTTTCTACACGATGCCATTGAGCTATCATCGCTTCAAACGCTAAGCTGCTCGTCGATCTCATACTAACCTGCAAGTCTTGGCAGCTGAATACTTATGGAATGGAATAATACCAAAGCCACGGTGACCCACGAGGATTGGTAGTACATAGCTGTACGTCGATCTCATACTGACCTACAAGTCTGTTGGTAGCTGGATGTACTTTTGTTATTAACATAGTGAAGGAATATTATATACATTATCTCATTTTACGTTACCACTGGCAATCACGCTACACCAGCAACAAAAGATACCGCACACTTTTTCTTTTTTATTCGTGGCAACTCAGTCCTCTTTTGTAACTATTACTGCCATTTTCGAGTGATAAGATTTTGACATTTTGTACAGATGATACTATCTTCAACAAGATGGCGACTGTCTTGTTGAAGCTCTCTTGGGAGTTTTTGTGGCAACTAATATATCATGTCCAGAATGATTATATATAATTCACTTCACTTATTCTCTTCAGCTACACTACATCACGTAAAATGTCGCTTATAGCACAATACAGGGCTAAATAACTAAGTGTATGAATAAGAATAAAAACTTTTTTTTATCTTTTAACTAATTTTTTTTAAGCAACCGGCAAAGGTATCTAACACTATGCAACCAATTCGGACGTTATATTTTAATTAAGAAGTTAACACTTCAACGAAATCGTAAATTTCTTATTAAAACAAGATCCCGTTAAAACTCCATTGCACAGTAAACCAACAGTTTACCTATCACAGATAATTACCTTCACTTTTTATTCCTTTATTAACTAAAAAGGCAAAGGTCAACCTTACCTGCAGCCTAGAAATTTATCCTTATTATAATTATGTATATTACAAAATCTACACTAGCGATCTCATTAAGGTATCAGAAATACCTACTAAGAAGCTTTACATTTTCCCTTTTCTAGAGACCAGAAGTTACTTGTGTATTGCTTGCATAATTAGCGTGTCGTGATCGATTCGGACGCTGTTATCACATCCTACCACAGACGGCAAATTATTACTGTCGCTTATTGACAGGCACAATTATTACCACAGGTATTACAGCCACGTTCATGCCCTTGGCGGAAATGGCTAACTCTCTTTCACTATGCCGGAACACAAACACAATACTGAACCTTTATTTTGCGGCAACTCAAACCCGAGGGTGGTCGCTAACCAATCGGGTAATAACCAACAAGCTGACACGGATCAGGAGTTATATGGTTAACCGTCATACCAAAACCAAAGGTGGGACCAACAAACGCCAGAGCCTCGTCGGTTATTCGGCGTTCGATACCCCTCACACCCCAACTAAATTCGTTCGAGTATTCTTCGAGAAACCGTAGTATCTTGGGGTGGTTCTTCAAAGGGGTGGGTGCGGTGCCTCGTTAGCACAGGTGTGCGGCCCAGGTGACGCTACCCTAAATACAATTTTTACTTTCGCACGTAATTGGAAGCTAAAACTTAAGTTATGCCCGCAATATGTTTCCAGACATCGAACACAATTCAATTATTTAATAACGTTTTTTCAGTAACCTTAAAGAACCATAATGTTATATAATAAGAGTATAAAAAGAAACGATGACAGCTTAGAAGTAGCGTGCAAGAACGCCGCGTCACGGGACGTGAGTTCGAATCCAAGCACCTACAATGAGCTTTAGCTTTCGGTGAAGGAAAATATCGTAAGGAACCCATAGCATGGTGGTACGGCTTTTTCTAATGCCCGCCTGGCTAGCTACCACCCTCAAGTTGTAAACCTGCCGCCAAATACCAATAGGTGTGTTCCGGCAGCTGCACTTGAGAGCCAGTTCCTCCACAGGTTTAGCGTGTCTACCAACTTGGGCCGTAATCTCACTTAAGATCAGGTGAGATTATGGCCATAACGCTAAATCTTAAGTATAAAAAAATAGGACCGTTTTCAATACCCGCCTGGCTAGCTACCATCTTAAAGTTGAAGGCCGTATAGGCCGGCAAAGCACAAGCAGTTGCTCACTTACCATCAGGTGACACGCTTGCTCGTTTGCCGCCTATTCAATAAAAATAATAATAATAAACTAGCTTCGCCCCCGACTGCGTTCGTTTGGAACTAAAAATCATGTTATAATTTGCAACTTTTTTTTCAATACAGCTTACCACCTATTGGTGGAAGCGTGATGAGAAATCGCCTAAAATCTTCTTCGATTACTGTTCTGTGCAATAGCCATTAATGAAAGTTAATTGAAATTGGATTTTTTTGAATAATGGTTTAGCGTTATGGCTACAATCTCACCTGGTGTTAAGTGACGATGTAGCCCAATATGGCGAGTACGTTAAATATGTAGAGGGACTGGCTGTCACACGCAACTGCCGGAATGCATCTATAGATATTTGACGGCAGATTTTTAACTTGAAGGTGGTAGCTAGCCAGGCGAGCTTCGGAAAAAGCCCTACCACCATACCACAGTTTCATCCCGATGTTTTCCTTCACGGAAGGCGCAAGCTCATATCAGGTGGAAAGGAACTCACGTGCATTGACGCGGTGTCCCTACACACTACCAACTGAGCTATCATCGCTTTATATTTTACAAATCTTGACACAAATTTCCCCTAATTTTCGATGATAAACAAAATCGAATTTTAACATTAGTAAAAAAAATCATTACAAGACAGACTATCATAAGAACTCTTTTTAATTCAGTGGTATCTCGATAACTCGAACTTGGTTAAGTCGAACTCCTCAGTAAGTCGAAAAAACTGCTATCCCCTTCCGTTGAACCCCTAAATACGCGGTACCTCGAATTACTTAGAGACCGTAAATCGAACAAAACGTTATTGCCCTGCAAGGTATTAATAATGTTTTTAACTGGATCTCGATCTGTCATGCTGTGATTTTTATTTTGATTCATATACTTAGTTATTTAGCCTTGTATTGTGTAATATAGGCGACATTTTACGTGATGTAGTGTAGTTGGAGAGAATAAGTGAAGTGAATTATAAGTAATGATTCGGGACATGATATATTAGTTGCCACAAAAACTCCCAAGAGAGCTTCAACAAGACAGTCGCCATTTTGTTGAAGATAGTTGCGCATCTGTCCAAATTTTATCATTTGAAAATGGAAGTAATAGTTGCCAAGTGCAAAAAAGAAATTACTACATAATTATACTTACTCTATAACCCGAATTAAAAAAATTAGAGCAATCTTGCCGACAGATGTAAAACTACAAACAAACAGTTGTTATTTTTGGATATCAAAATTAACTGTTTTGATCTTAAATTAAAACTCGTAAATCAAAACTGTTTACAGCGTAGACTTGTTTGAGAAACCCGCGAAAGTGTTTAAAAATAAAAATTTAATTGATTTGAATTAGAATTTTAATTATAACGACTTTACATGTCAAGTACCAACTACAGATTCAATTCTTAATCTAATAATTACAAACTACGTTGCCTTCCAATCTCCTTGGGTGGCGGGGTCCCAGACGCTTCGTCACCGCTTTGCACACCTGCGTCCCAGACGCTCCGTCAGCGCTTTGCACACCTGCGTCCCAGACGCTCCGTCAGCGCTTTGCACACCTGCGTCCGGTGGCGTTATGTATTGGCGCTCTCATGTAAACATGACTCGGTTGGTAGGTACGTCTGACATGACTGCGTACTAAATGTATACCAATAGGATGAGATATAGTGTGTACGTTAACACGACACGTGACCATGTCGATGACGAATTACATGAGTTTACTCCCTACAGTTTTACCTTTCTCTAGAAGTTTTCACTTCAAAAAGTAGACCGCGTAAGTTGACGTACAAGATAATGACACCACTCGAAAAATATACATAGAAATCGCACCTTTTATTACTGCAAATTGTCTTTAAATAAATCCTTTGTATCTCGAACTTCTTATTGAGTGGTGGAAAAGCAGTTGGTTGACAGATTTTAGAGGCGGCAAATTTGGGGGTATTCTTGGTTTATTTTTTAGAATATGTAATCATTCATACTTATACATTTACCTAAATGTTGCTAGCTAATTCTATTCCACCATTTAGTGTTTAAGTCTTATATCGATTTTTGAAGTGAACATTTCTGTAGGAAGGTTTGGATAGGGAGTAAATTCGTGTAGGTCGTCATCGACATGGTCACGTGATGTGTTGACATACACACTATATCTGTTCCTATTGGTATAACTTATTGCGGTGTGAACATTTTTGATTTACAAATTTTATATTTTAAGATCAAATTATTAATTCGGACATCCAAAATTAACATCTGTTTGTTTATAGTTTTAAGTTTTCACTTCTGTCGGCAGTCCTCATGACTATTTTGATGTTTTTTTTTTCTACAATTTATATAATCCTAATTGGAATTTAATTGTAGAAGTAGGTAGGTATGGCAACATTTAAATACCCTACGGGCGGTAAAATTGTAATTCGTCAACTTGTCTTATTACGACGAAAACTCGACCAATCGAAATATTTAGCATTTCCCCTGACATTCGACTTGTACAGATTCCACTGTACCGGGTCGGGTTAACAACAGACGTGCATATCGTATTTATCTACGAACATCCATATGTGTTAAATCTCTGTCCACCCCCGAACTGTAAATTGGATATGGAAGGCGAGCGTCAGGTGATCTCGAGATTTATTATCGCCATACGTACAGATGTTTTCTACGCGCAAAGGTTACTATCTCTAGCACTCGACCGTTCCATTAACCAGACGGAACCGGTGTTGCCAGATCGTGTTATTTTTATCCCTAACCCTACTTAATAATATTATAAATGCGTAAGTGAGTTTGTTTGATACGCCTACACACCTAAACCGATGAATATATTATGATTAATTTAGGTATAGAGATGGATGGAAATCTGAAGTCGGTGATAGGTTACTCTATCTTGAGAAAACCCTATTAGAAGTGGGGTAAAGAGAGGGATACACTATGTATTAAACTTTTTATTGCGTCATACGATTTGTTTGACAAAACCAATGTTAACGCGGGCGAAGCCGCACGTAAAATATAGTTATTTTATAAATATTATCCCTGTTAAATTGTGTGTATCTAAAAGAAATTATAATAAATAAAAATACATACTAGTTATGCCAGTAACTTCGTTCGCGTAGTTTTGATGTTTTTTGTAAATAAACTAGATTTGGATTCTAATCCGCAACCTTTTTGTGTGACGCCCGTTCGAAAACGAAGAATATAAAGTAATTGTAAACGAAAAACGGGGGGCACATGCCCCCTAACTTGTAACTTACATATCCGATCCATGTTTTTTGTTACGTTATAATAATATTAGGTATTATACTAAGGTCTTAAAGCATATTACTAAATTGCCGTACAGTAAGTTCAAGAGCTATATCAAACGCGTTTTGATGTCAAAAGGCTGGAGCATGGCTGGATCGGATGGTGGTAAAGGGGGGATCAATATGTGAGCGACCGTGATGTCTGGAATTGACAACTCTCTGTCCATCCGCTAATAACTGCAACACATGTAACTATTATATAAAATTAGGTAAGAATAAGACTAAAAAAAAATGCAGATCGAATTTCTTGCCGGTTCTTCTCGATGAACCGGTAGTAGTTTTAACGTTCATACGCGCCGTCTTAATAGAGCCTAAATCGAATAAAGGTTTTTGGACTTGATTTGGTTTGACTCCTTTATTTTTATTAATCTTCTACTTTTAGTCCGTTATAAAAAAATTGTACTTTAATTTTTTTATAATTTTAGACTGAAATATAATTAAAAGGTTTCGCATTTTTTCTGAACAGTGAGTGAGAGAAACCACGATCATGACGTTTCCATGATGTTCAATAACGTCATAAAATTCACAGCACCATAATCATCGACGTATACAGTTTACAATCGTATACATTTAAATACACTTACACTATAATGTGTACGTTTTAAAAATTTACACAATCGCTGAAGTTCTTTCGCCCCTGGCAACACCGACGTCAGGCGTCACGTCGAGCGCATTCCGCGGACACACCTGTTACCTCTCAAGCTTAGCGTCTGCTGTTTCGCTAATGCTTACCAGCGTATCGCTTGTTTACAATTATACTCTATGCGTTGAAACACACTAACAGATCGTAGACAGTGACGTCAGTGTAACTTAAATCTCATAGGGCTAGGTAAGGAGCCACTGATTTAGCCTTCCCCGATGAGGTCGTAGAATCTTAGTAAGTTTAAATTAGTAAGTTAGGACCTGTTGATTAGTTAGACTTGCGAATCCTTGTTTGTTTTGTTTTTTGAAGCGATGATAGCTCAGTGGTAGTGTGCACGACTTCGCGTCAAGGGACATGGGTTCGAATCCAAGCACCTACAATGAGCTTGAGCTTTCGGTGAAGGAAACATCGCGAAGAAACCATAGCACGGTGGTAAGGCTTTTTCTAATGTCCGCCTGAGTAGCTATCACCCTCAAGTTGTAAACCTGTCGCCAAATATCAATAGGTGTGTTCCGGCAGCAGCACTTGAGAGCCAGTTCCTCCACAGGTTTAGCGTGTCTACCAACTTGGGCCGTATCGTCACTTAAGATAAGGTCAGATATTATGGCCATAATGCAAAACCTTAAGTATAAAAAAAAAAAAATGTGGTAAGGCTTTTTCGATGCCCACCTGGCTAGTAGCTGTAATATTTGCATGGTTCTGCTTGTGATTTCCGTTAATTCATAGGTTAGTGGATATCCAGACCTACCTAGATCCTTTGCTATGGTAAATTTATTTATTTATACCAGCATGGTAACGATGACTGTCGGTAGAATATAATTTATCCTTCGCTTTTCGTTATAAATATAAATATATATATATATATATATATATATATATACGAAAAGAGTTTATGCAATCGAACTGGTAGTTCCTTAGATTAGGGCGTTCAAATAAACATACCTCTTTGCTTTATAATATTGGTTATGGGACTTTAAGTTATAACTTTAGTGGACTTTTTTTTTTTATTCATTATCGCGTTCTGACGTCTGTCGTTCAGTCTGACGTTCGCGAAACCTATTTTTATATATTCATTTAGATACAAGTTAGTTTGTTCTATCCGAAGCGGTGTATTGGTAAGTGCTCTGGGCGGGCGGCCGAGGCCGGGCGGGCGGTTTTGGGCCCACGCGTTTCCTGTCTATGGTTCTCGTTAAGAGAATAACTCTTTCGTTCGAAACTATTCGGTTTTGTGTATCTTCGATTTCTGGTTCGGGGAAATCGTTTTGTTTTCATCACGCTTATGTGGGGTCGTGAATATTACAGGTTTTCTGTTGGGCGTTTGAACGTCTTGAAACATCTAAGAAAATGTGACACGTTGAACGGTTGTAGGGTAAAACACAGTTGAATAAGGAAAATTAACTTCGCCCGTTATTGAACATTCGCGTGTAACTGAAAATATTTAGCAACTTTCACTCGTTTCTGTAACTATTTTTAACTAAGCGATGACAGCTCAGTGGTAGTGTGTACGGCTTGCGCCAAGGGACGTGAGTTCGAATCCAACCACCTGCAATGAGCTTGAGCTTTCGGTGAAGAAAACATCGCGAGGAAACCATAGCATGGTGGTAGGGCTTTTTCTGATACCCGCCAGGCTAGCTACCACATTTAAGTTGAAAATCCGCCGCCAAATACCAATAGGTGTGTTCCGGCAGTTGCACTTGAGAGCCAGTTCCTCCAAAGGTTTAGCGTGTCTACCAACTTGGGCCGTATCGTCACTTGAGTTCAGGTGAGATTATACCCATAACGCTAAGGCTTTAACTGTAAAAAAATATAGCTTTGCTCCTATTGAAGGTAGCGTGATGTTAAATAAACCAAAGCCTTCCGCAATCATTGCTTTATCTAATAAAAAAAGATTTTTGAAATCGGACGGTTCGTTACTAATATTGGCGCGTTGAAACGGAAAACGGGCCAAGACTGTTTGATAATTTTCGGAACCACGCGAACGAAGCCGCGGGCAAAGCCAGTATATTAATGTAACGAAGTCCCCCACAACGATTGTTCGTCAGTGACGCGACCTTGAAGAAATCACCCGAACACGCCTTTAGAAGTTTTCACGGGCGACATAATCTGTTCCTTACTAATATTTTACATGCGAAACCGAGTTTGTTTGTTACACTTTCACTTCCAAACCTCTGAATCAATTGTGATAAATTTTTGTATAGAGATCGACGGGAACCTGGAGACGGTGATAGGGTATTTTTTCTCGCGAGAAACTCATTCGAAGTGGGGTAAAGAGAGGAATATACTTTGTGTGAAACGATTTAATTGCGTCATACGATTTGTTTGATAGAATCAATATTAACGCGAACGAAGTCGCACGTAAACCTAGTATGTCATAAGTATAAAATCTCGCTGCAAAGGAATTAATATTTATACATATATATTTTCCGTTACAGATGGAGGCGAAAGTCAAAGAAGAAATACCTGACAAAGAATACATAAGTAATACAATATCATCGGGGGAAAGGAAAAAAGGTATGTTAATTTCAGAATATTTCAGTGTGTATATTGTTTTATACATCGCAGGATTAACGTTGTTTCTACGATCTCATCTGGTGGTGGACACGCTAAACCCAGTGGAAGGACTGCTCGGGTACAGATGCTGGAATACACCCATAATTAGTTTGAGAGTGGTAGCTAACCAGGCGGTAATTGGAAGAAGCCATAATAACATGCTATGGTGTCACCATAATGTTTTCCTTCACCGAAAGCTCTAGGCGGTTGCAGGGTAATGGAACTCACGTCCATTTACGCGGCATCTGTATATACTACTGAGATATACTTTCACTACGGCGGTTGCGACGCCTGGTAGACGGATAGATAGACATCAGTAGCTCGACCTAGGTTATTCTTATCAGATCTTTAATCATCATTGGATCATATTTACCGTTACAACCGATAGATCTCTCCGCCAGCTAGGGTTGCACAGTACAATCACTCTCTCTTTTTAGTTAGTAGCGCGATCGATTTATCTTTCTCGTTCCGGCAACAGCCCAAGTCGAGGTTTGGTCACTAGTGACACCCTTGCGGGAGCTGCCTCCAGGGCTTCAGCGCCCCCCGGCGCTCGCCCTCTTAGTCCGGTGAAGCTATGAAAGCCTTCCAGGCTAACAGTGTTGGTCTCATATAAAAAAATATAAATCTCTTTCTCTTTCTCTGATTGTTGACGACGAATAAACAGTTTCGATTGGGTGCAGTTGGACTCCACGATGCATGATGCCTCCCGTCACCTATCTTATTATGTCGGACCATACTGTACGCGCCTTTCCTTGCCCACGCCTGCCTTCCATTACACCCATGAGTATATTCATTACATTATAGCCATTTTATTGAATTTCCGGACAATGAGTTCAAGGACCATGTCAACCGGGTTTTGATGTAAAGGCCTTATATAATATATAATAGGGTGGAATAATATATGAGCGATCGTGACGTCTGGAATTGACACCACTCTTTGCACATCCGCTAATAACTACTGTAAATACATATTAAGCTAGTCATTGTTAGTACCACTAAATTTAGTAAGTTAGGACCTGTTGGGTAGTTAGGATCAGCGAATCTTTGTTCGTTTTCCGGCAGTAGTCCAAGCTGAGGTTCGGCCATTCTGGCAACCTTGCGCCCGCTGCCTTGGAGTTGAGGGCCCTCAGCATTCGCCGCAAAAGTTCAGTGAAGCTGTCAAAGCCCTTACAGTTAACATCGTATGTAAGGTCGAAAAAAAAACTCATTAAACTTTTATGTAAAAATGGACCTAAAATGTAGAAGCGTAAGACCTAATAAAGAATAGTTTAATAAAATTAAAAAACACGCTTTTTATAGAAAACTGAATCAGAAACATAGAAAATAAGTTTTATTAAATTTAAATTAAGAATAGTGTTAAAATTTTCAATAAATATAAATTAATAATAGTGTAAATAAAAAAGAAATATTTAAAAAAAATCGTGGGGTGCTTTTAAGATTATCAAATGATAATCACTCTACTCATATCTGTCGATAAAACATTTATAACTATTGCCACCATGCACCCCACGCTTTTTTTAAAATAAAATACAAATTTTTTAATTCACACTATTATTAATATATGGTTATTGAAATTTTTAACCCTATTTTTATTCTTAATTTAAATTTATTAAAACTTATTTTCTATTTTTTTAAATTCAGTTTTCTATAAGAAGAGTGTTTTTTGTTTTTTTTTAATCATTATTTATTTTCTAGTTTTTAGTTTGCTTTGTTTATAATAGCTTGTTTTTTTTTATTATAAAAAAAAAATTAAGTTTCTTGCCTTATCGACTATATATTAAAATTATATAAATTAACAAAATGCTTATTTTGAAAATTGAAAAATTGAATAATTTTATCAAATTAGTGTATCGTCATCAGTCCTCGATAAATTTACGAAGTTTGAACGAAATCTGGCCGTTTAAAGTGGGTCAAAATCGCGCCCAAAGGAGTCGGTTACAAACATACAAGCAAACATACAGGTGAAGATAATAAAAAGCGTGTAAAAAAAGTTGTAGATCGTTTTTTTATGGTAGTTTTGATGTTCATATGCGCATTCTTAGAGTATGAATTAAATATTTCTGTTTCGACTTCTCCAGACAGTGCCTTGGAGACCGCATAATATATCTGAAGAAACTCAGGGTTCTTTCACGTTTGTTCTCCTAGCTGTCCAGGGTGTACGGAGCAATCTTCGCTCACATCGCATCTCGAAAGCGTTTGTTTTACTGCTGTCGCCGCATAACCGATAGATACAATGAGGTGGGTGGGAAATGTACGCGAAAATGTATAATTTCCCGTCCGCATTTGGTGGGAACGGTCCCAGCTGTCGGTCGATCATAATCTAACGGCAGCTCGTGGAGGCACGAACTGATGTCTGTTACACGGATATACTCTCTCTGGACGAGACACGTCGATAATTAAGATACTTTACTGGATATTATGATGTATATGTATATAGTGACATTTTCGTTTTGCAAGCTCGTCGACAATGTACCTTGTCTCTTGGGAAAATGTATTCGAGGCAAGGTTATAATATTTGGGCTCAATGTTTTTGGTTAATTCCACATTATATAATTTTGAAGCGATGATAGCTCACTGCTACCACTTTGCGTCAAGGGACGTGAGTTCGAATCCAAACACCTACAAAGAGCTTGAGCTTTCGGTGAGGGAAAACATCGTGAGGAAACCATAGCATGGTGGTAGGGCTTTTTCTGATGCCCGACTGGCTAGCTACCAACCTCAAGATGAAAATCTACCGCCAAATACCAATAGGTGTGTTCCGGCAGTAGCGTTTGAGAGCCAGTTCCTTCACAGGTTTAGCGTGTCTACGATCTTGGGCCGTATCGTCACTTAAGATAAGGTGAGATAACGGCTATAACGCTAAACCCTAACTATAAAAAAAAACCATGTTGTCCTACCTTATTTCCAAATGTGCTAGGAAATTTAATAAAATTCATTCATTCAGTTCATGACAAAGCATTTTTTTATTGTTGATCGTTTTAACGTCATGGCTACAATCTCACCTGATTGTAAATGACGATGTGGCCCACGAGGTCGACACGCTAAGTCTAGTGAAGAGACTAGCATACAGTGCAACTGCCGGAACACACCTATAGGTATTTGCTGGTAGATCTTCGACTCGAGGGTTGTAGCTAGACAGTTGGGCACTAGAAAAAGCTGAGACTCGATGCAGGAATTCGTACTCACGTCTTTGGACGCGGAGTCCGTACACGCTACCGCTGAGCCACCATCGCTTTGAACGTTCGATAAAATGAACCAAAAAAACTAGTCGATCCTCTCGACTTCGTTTGGATTTTTCTAATTGAATGTCGACATCGTGAATACAGTGAATGTACGTTTAATCTACAGTTTTCTAAAAATATCGTGGTCGAAAATGAGATTTTTCCTGTAGATTTTCTATAACAATCATTCGATAATAGCCTGAAGGGTTTTTTACCTTCATCGGACTTGTAGGGTGAGTGTTGAGGGCTCTTAGCCCGGGGTCAACAAGCTCAAGGGTGATTTAGTTGCCGGACCTTGTCTTAAGCTGTAGCTAGGATGACAATGGAAACGCGGGTCTATCTGATTCTAGCATATTTAAACCCAGTGGTGAATTTTAGTGCACTGTCGCTGGTGAACCAAGATTGTACTTAACTTCTTCTTTTTAAATTAGGAATCATACCATATAGAAAGAAAGAAAGAAATCGTTTAATACTAGTAAAAGATATACAAGCCTTAAAGGACACTATAAATAAAAACATTAAAAGAAAAGACAATACCACATAAATAATAACAGTGTATATTTAATTATTAGCATACGGCGTCCAGCTCAGCATATGCTAAAGTGTCCGAAACACTCAGCGCTGATTTTCAGCTGGAACTCAAATGCGGTTGCGGTGCGTTAAAAACTTGTTCCACCAATCGCAGTAAAAATTCTAAATAACATTATTCACAATAAAGATAAATTATGGTAAAATAAATTAGGCATTTCATACAAATATACGATAAACATTATGTGCCGGGGGATAAATAAATAAATAGATAATAATTAGGGTACTAATCAAATATTTTACTTTACAATAACAGAACAGCATAATTAAACAAAAAAAATACACATCAAGACACATTGCATTATTAACAGTTTCTTTTTTAAGTTAAACCTAAACGACGACAGGTTTAGTATAGTATATTATAGTTTAGTATTTTAGTAGTTTAGTATAGTATATAATATAGTACCTTAGTATAGGTCAATATTTTTGTTCACAATTTTTTTCTGAAAATATATTAATACTAAGTTAACATCCGTATTCTACGATTTCACAACGCGTGTACTCTTAATTTAAATTAAAAGCACGAGTATAATAAATCATTTAATTGAAATAATGTGCATAAAAACGAGCTAATGTTTTTCCGAATAATACGTACATAAGTGAATCTGTCTAGATACAAAATTTCACCAAAATCGTTACAGCCGTTTTCGAGATACGCCAAAGAGTCTTAATCAAATAAACGGTTAGCTGGTTAATTCTTTTTACTAGCTTTTACCTGCGGCTTTGCTCTCGTTAATATTAATTTATTCAAGAAAATCGGATGATGCTATATAAAGTGTCGTACAAAGTTTATGCTTCTCTTTACCCCACTTCCGGTATGGTTTTCGCGAGGAAAAGGTACATATCACCGTAACCAGGTACCCATCTATCTCTATACCACAATTCATCATAATTTATTATGCGTCCTAGGCGTGAAAGCGTAACAAACAAACAAACAAATTAACAAACAAACAGATACAAAAACATACAAACAGACAAACAAACAATCAAACAAACAGACAAGCAAACAAACAAACAATCGAACAGACAGACGAAGAAACAAACAAACAATTACTGGCTGACCCGACAGACGCTGTCCTGTCTTAACTATGAATATTGAAATGGAATTGGTTTGATTAATATATTTTTTTTTATTGAAACACATAGTATTTATGTAATGCTTTTTTAAATATAATGCGAAATAATTTTCTATTATTTCGCTCAACTTCCTTAATATTTTCTTTCATAAGAACCTGCTCATGACAATAATTAACACAACAAAAAAAAAGAATTAGCGAAATTGTTCCATCCGTTCACGTGAGATGCGATGACCGAGGGAAATAGAGACAAGTACAATCCACTCCACCGATTTCCTTGCCTCTCTTAAGAATCAGTATTTTTATCTAAAGGCCTGCTCCAGTAGGCCAGCTCTTACTATTTTATATAATATGTTCTCCTCCGGCAGCAGTCCATGCCAAGGGCCAGCCATAACGGTACCCTTGTGCTCGCTGCCTCGGGGCTGAGTGCCCTCAGCATTCGCCCCGAAAAGTCCTGTCAAACTGCGAAAGCCCCTCCGGCTAACAGCGTATGTCCTGTCGAAAAAAAAAGGGAACTAGAGATACATTTTCATATATATATACACATACGCATTCAGGATGTAGGTGGTTGAAAATAAATAAATAAATGGATAATCGCTTCCAGCGGTCGCATTAGTCTACGTGGAAAAACATTTCCACGGGGAGTGTGTTCGCCGATCGGCGTGTTTGAATTCCAGTATGGAGCTTTGTTGTTTCGCGTGGTCCCCGCTTTGTATATCCATAGCGGGTATACTGCAGAGTTTTTTTCTTAATAGATAATTAATTGTATTTACTACACAGCGGAGGATGCTTGATCGGATGCTCTATAGAACCTTATAGCACTTACTTGTAATCACACCATCGTAATTGGGGTGTTTGAGACGTGAGTACGAATCCCGTTTTTTTGTGTGACGGGGGGCGAACGAGCAAGCGTGTCCAGTGATGGTAAGTGTTCACCGCCGCCCATTGATACCTACTATATCGGTGAAATTGGGACTGGATCTCAAGTGCAACTGCCGGAACACGCCTATTGGTATTTGGTGGCAGATTTGCAACTTGATGGTGGTAGCTAGCCAGACGGGCATTAAAGCCCTACCACCATGCTACGGTTTCCTCACGATGTTTAGCTTCATCGAAAGCGGAAATTTCGAAGCGATGATAGCGTCAAGGGACGTGAGTTCGAATCCAAGCAGCTACAATGAATTTGAGCTTTCGGTGAAGGAAAACATCGTGAGGAAACCATAGCACGGTGGTAGGGCTTTTTCCAATGCTCGCCTGGCTAGCAACCACACTCAAGTTAAAAACCTGCCGCCAAACACCTATCAAGCTCATTGCAGGTGGCTAGATTTGAACTCGCGTACAATGACGCGGTGTTCCTATACACTACCACTGAGCTATCATCACTTCGAAATCGCTTCACCTTAAAGAGCCTAGGATCTCTGTGAAGAAAACTATCGTGATGAAACCATAGCAGCATGGTGGTAGGGTGTTTTAAATGTTCACCTCACTAGTGACCACTCTCGAGTTGACAATCTACCCCCATATGGATGAGTTCGGGCTGTTGCACTTGAGAGCCAGTCACACCTGCAATTTGTGGACAGTCTCCCAGCCTATGTCTTCCCTTCCTCCTATAGCATCGGGTCCTTCAAGAGAAATGTAAAAAAGCATTTACGCAGGCTGCCATAACAGTGACAACTGGCGATGGATTGTCGTTAACTCTATGGTTAACTGTTTTTGGACTGTACTGTACTGAACACAAGGTACAGTGCAGTCACTTTACCGAGCTAACATAAATATAATTATATATTCAAAGTAATATTATAAAAGTGAATGTAAGTTTGTTTGTTACGCTTTCGAGCGAAAACTAGTTAACCGATCATCATGAAACTTTATACACATATTCTTAGAGGTATTAGAAATAAAATGGGATACTTTATATTGAAAACTACGTGTATATATCTATATATATATATATATATATATTTACAAAACGATAAAAAATCTTATTTAGTGGCTTCAATGCGAGCGAAGCCGCGGGTAATATATGTATTTGAGGGAAGCTGTATTGAAATGTCAATTTACATAATGTGCACTATTTTATCTATACAAATAAATAAAATTGAACTGTTTGCTTGTAATTTCAAAATAACAGCATATGATAGTAAGTAAAAAAAAACAATTTTTAAATTTTTTGTTCGTCGGTCTCTCTGTCTGTTTCTCTGTTTGTTTCGGCTAATCTCTGAAACGGCTGGACCGATTCTGACAGGACTGTCGCCGGCAGATAGCTGATGTTATAAGGAGTAACTTAGGCTACTTATATTTTAGAAAAAAAAAAATAGGATTCCGCGAAAAAAATCTTTACTATTTTTTTATTTTTTTTATAGTTAAGGTTTAGCGTTATGGCCATAATCTCAACTGATCTTAAGTGACGATACGGCCCAAGTTGGTAGACACGCTAAACCTGTGGAGAAACTTGCTCTCAAGTGCTGCTGCCGGAACACACCTATTGGTATTTGGCGGCAGGTTTACAACTTGAGGGTGGTAGCTACCCAGGCGGGCATTAGAAAATGCCCTACCACCAATGCTATGGTTTCCTCACGATGTTTTCCTTCACCGAAAGCTCAAGCTCATTGTAGGTGCTTGGGTTCGAACCCACGTCCCTTGACGCGAAGTCGTGCACACTACCACTGAGCTATCATCGCTATATATTATAAATGCTAAAGTGAGTTTGTTTGTTACACTTTCACGCCTAAACCGCTGAATGGATTGTGATGAATTTTGATATAGAGATAGATGGGACCTTGGAAACGTTGATAGACTCCTTTTTCTCGCAAAAAACTTATTGGAGGTGGGGTAAAGACAGGAATAAACTTTGCATGAAACTCTTTATTGCTTCATTCGATTTTACAAAATCAATATCAGCACAAGCGAAGCCGCACGTAAAATCTAGCAATATAACGATAGAGCAAAACTATATGCCACACCTCGGCCGGAAACTCGTTTCGTTTAAAAATATCTGTGTCTGATTCGAACCCAGACCTCTGAAGCATAAGTAAGTTAAAGTAGAATTAAGCCCGGTTGCCGTCCGCCCTGCTGTATGGTTCACACGGTGTTTATTCATGTTGTTTGCTTAGAGGTACCGCCCACTCGTTACGCTTGGATCAACGTACCCTATGGATGTCTCGGATTATGTACCTACTGGATAAGAAATTTTATTATTGACTCCATTTTTAAAGTTAGTCCTGACGTGAAAATTTCTCTAGGGAGTAATAAGCTCCACTCGTGCTTTAGAATTGACTCGCACACTTTTTCGATGTAAAACTAAGTGGGTTCCTCGATTTTGTGCAAATTCTTTCTGTTCATCAATTTTGAACGTAAATTTTTAGGAATAGCAAAGCGAGATGGAGGGCTTAGGGATCGTTAGGAGGTATACAGTTGCTACAGCCGTATATGTCATCAGAATCTTTTTCTAGTCGGTAGATTCGTTCCATTGAATTAAGAAAGAGATGATAGCTCAGTGGTAGTGTGCACGACTTCGCGTCAAGGGACGTGGGTTCGAACCCAAGCACCTACAATGAGCTTGAGCTTTCGGTGAAGGAAAACATCGTGAGGAAACCATAGCATGGTGGTAGGGCTTTTTCTAATGCCCGCCTGGGTAGCTACCACCCTCAAGTTGTGAACCTGCCGCCAAATACCAATAGGTGTGTTCCGGCAGCAGCACTTGAGAGCCAGTTCCCCCACAGGTTTAGCGTGTCTACCAACTTGGGCCGTATCGCCACTTAACATCAGGTGAGATTACGGCCATAATGGTAAACCTTAAGTATAAAAAAAAAGAAAGAGGAAAACTAGTTATTTTACCTTCGTTTGCCCGTCCAGTTATGCATTGGAATATGTCCTGCACATCTGATTATTTCCAAACATGGACACCCAGCAGCCACATGGAAACTCGCGTACGTCGAAACTGAATCAGTCTCTGTGGCCGAATTCAGACCGAAGTTCATCGTCTACGTTGTGGAAGGGTTATTACTTACGTGTGATTACTTAATGTTATTAGAGTCGCTTGATACAACCTCAATCCAGGTGTCTCTATTCCAGCATTTGAGGCAAAACACTCACCTGGGCCGCTGGATTTCCTTATTGCCATGCACCGCCACTCAGCCACACACACGTAATAGTGATAGTGTTAAATTAAGTGCACTATAATTTAGGTCACGAATCGCAAAGACTATTAAAAACTTTAGCGTTCTGTGCGGTGTGAAAAAACTGACTGCCGCGTTTACGTGACGCTCCGAAAGCGAGCCGGTATTGTGTTTTAGCCACATAATATGTGATCATAAAAAATAGGATTTATAGCTTAGTGGTAGTGTGTAGGAACGCCGCGTCATGGGACGTGAATTTGAATCCAACTACATACAATGAGCTTGAATTTTCGGTGAAGGAAAATCGTGAGAAAATCATAGCATGGTGATAGGGCTTTCTTTAATGTCCGCATGGCTAACTAACACCCTCAAGTTTGATTATCTGCCGCCAAATACCAATAGGTGTGTTCCGGCAGTTGCACTTGAGAGCCGCTCGCTCCAGTAAAGGCGGGCAACGCGCCTGCAATTCCCCTGGTGTTGTGAGTGTTCATGGGCGACGATGATCACTCATTATCAGGTGACAGGCTTGTCCGTTTCCCTTCTATCACATAATCAAAAATGCCTTGACAAATGTCCATGTAAAATTTCAAATAAATAGGTCTAGTAGTTTTGGAGATACCTTAATGAATGAGTGAGACTCTTTTCTCTGCATCAGAGATGAATTTATTAGCTATCCATGGATCCAAGGGTGCCAGGAACATCATGAGGCAGAGAGGGAAACCCCGAGCATTTCCCGAGGCCTGTGACACGGATATAGATTTTTAGGAATCCTTTCCGACGCGCGTGAACACTCTCCTTCTCTACTCGTGTGAACTTTATCATTGATCGTCTCTTTATATTAAATATAATATAAAAGGGTTTAAATATCTATACGTTTGATTAAAAATATCTTTGTGGATAGAAATTTATATTTACATGTTTGGTTAAAAATAACTTTATAAATTCTAATTGTAATGACAAGTTTTGATAAGAATTGTTTTAATTAGTTCGCTTTTAGTTTTCGATTGTGGCAATATAAATACGGAGGCAGTGATAGTGGAGCTCCAGAACGAATCAGTGGACTGAAGTATTAGTGATGTGAAGAACCAAATAGTTGTGCAGACTATTAAACGAAACGGTTAAGATATAAGAATTTTACACTCGTGTTTCTCTCTACCCAGACAAATTTGGTAAGAGCCTGCTAGCGCAGCTTTAGGTACACGGCGAATTTACTGGAGTTCTCATCAGGTCTAAATCTCTTTTGTACATTATAAAGAGGTTTTTTTAATACAAAGTTTCGATTTTCCGGAGAAAATTGATAAAAAAAAACCGGTCGGGATGTCGAAGTCCGAGCCTGTCATCTAAAACTATCAAAATAACGTACAAATAATGGAAGAGAAGCGTACTTTAGTAAAAATAAAACACCGCATTGCGAATTGTTACACATCACTCGGTAATAAGTTGCATCTGCTTTGCGCAGAAAAATAGAGTAAATTATTTAAAGTATAGCTTTCGCGGAAACGAGGTTAAAGTTGCGAACGCGAGCGAGATGAATTCGCTTTGTTTCGATTTAGTGAAGTCAAACAGACAAACAGAAACAGACAAACAGAAACAGACAAACAGAAGGAAATAGACTAGAAAGCTTCCATTTTGAGGACACACGTATTTTCGTAATAGTATATACACTAGTTTATTTACCGTTACTGTCACAATCTCGCCTGATGGTTGACACGCTCAGCATAGTCGAGGGACTGGAATGACAGTTAGCGGTCATTAGATATTGAGGAATAACCGAAAAAATCCAAAGTTCGTGGTAACTTTGAAAACCTTTATTTTTCTTTCTATTTCTAGGAATGTAAACACGTTTTTTTTTATGTTGCGCAGCATAGTGACTGTGCCGCACCTGGTGTTAAGTACAGTACGATCCAGAACAGCGGTGACTGACAATGATCCAAAATTCACAGTCAGTCACCGCTGCCATACTGGCCTGCTTAGATACCTTTTCACGCCTCTTTTGAAGGACCCTATGTCATAGGAGGGTGGGAATACGCTGACCGGAAGACGGTTCCACGTTTCCGTGGTTAATTTATACGCGTTAGATGTGAAATCCGGACGCAGCCCAAGCCGAAGTTTGGCCATTCGGGCACCCTTGCGCTCGCCACCTCGGGGTCGTGTGCCCTCGGCACTCGTCCCAGAAAGTTCGGTGAAGCTATCAAAGCCCTTAAGACTAACAGCGTGTTCGAAAAATAAATAAAATTTTAAATGAAAAGGCGAGGTAAACAGTGAATGTATAATATAAGAAATGCATGCAATGAATGAATGAATGAATGAATTCTTTATTGCACTTTAAATATGTACACTGGTGAACTTAATGTGATAAGCAAGTTTCTTCCAGCTAACCAGCAATAATGTAGTAAGAAATAATAACTACCATTGTGGGTAGTGCAAATAAAATAATTGGTGAAATAATAACGTTCTTCAATGTTAAAATACTGTGTCCAATCCAAGTTAGTACAATCTAAGCCCACTAAATTATTAACTGGATCCGCCTCTATACAGTAAAGCTATGATTATCGGTTACCGTGGCTAGACAATTGCCTATAATTTGCCCTCAATCTAAATATTTTATATCGCCTTATCACTTAACATTTCTCTATAACCTCGATGGTGTATTCGCCCTTCACCTAATTGTGAGTGTATAGTTAACGACGTTGCAAGGGTCAGATAATATGGTTTTAAAATTCTATTATTTCCGGACCTACTCATCACAACACGCAACACTACCCCCCCCCCCCTAAAACGCACCACGGTGACACTTCAAACTCCCGCGTTGGCAGAGACCTCCGACAGCTTTCGCATTTCTTCTAGTCTCAAGCGGGCATCTGTGATCCCTGAGTCGTAAAACCAACCCCCATATAGGTGTATTACGGCAGATGCACCCGAGAGCTAGTCCCTCCATAGGTTTAACGTAGGTCTCGGATAACGTCATTTAAATTCAAGAGAGATTGCAGTCAAAACGCTGTGTAAAGTAAAAAAAAAAGTATAAATATGACACTCTCGAAGTGATTCAGAATAGATTTAAATGTAGGATGTTTGAAAAAGTTACCTTTGCCTATTTGATAAATCCTAACTATATACTATAATATTATAAATGCAAAAGTGAGTTGGTTCGTTTGGTTGTGTGAATTTGTTTTCACGCCTAAACCGCTGGATCGGTAATGATGAATTTTGGCATAGAGATAGATGGGAAACTGGATCATTCTATCTATTTCTAAAAACCGGGAGCGTCTTTGTTTTATACTATGTAAAGATGAACACGCATGCATACACATGGGAGTCAAAAGCGGTGGCCTAGAGAGAACATGGTGGTAGGGTTTTTTCTGATGCCCGCCTGGCTAGCTACCACCCTCAAGTTTGAAATCTGCCGCCAAATACCAATAGGTGTGTTCCGGCAGTAGCGTTTGAGAGCGAGTTCGTGTCTACTAACTTAGGTCGTATCGTCACTTAAGATCAGGTGAGATTATGGCAATAACGCTAAGCTTTAACTATACATAAAAAACATAAGGGTATAAGTAGGTTCATGGCAAGCGGGTCAAATTTAGTGTCTGGGCACGGCAATAAATGTTTTATGTCAAAGCCATTTTTGATATAGACACATATGACTGTTTCAAAACAAATCAAAAATCTTTATCCTATTTAGGTCCTAAGAAGGCGCTTATGAACGTCAAAACTACTACCGGTTCGGAAAGTGACGCAGGCATCGAGAAGAACCGGCGAGAAACTCGATCTGCATCGTTTTTTTTTAGGTCTTATTCTTATCTTTTTTATATAATAGTTTAATGTGTTACAGTAGTTATTAGCGGGCGTACAGAGAGGGGTGTCAATTCCAGACATCACGATCGCTCACGTATCGATCCACCCTATAACAGCCTTTTAACATCAAAGCCCGTTTGACATGGTTCTTGAACCTACTGCCCGCCAATGCAGTATTTCAATTTATTGTATATTATATACCATCTACGCTGTTGGTCTAACATTTTAGTATATTTTTATTAATAGAAAAAGATTGAAGCGATGATAGCCCAGTGGTAGTGTGTACGACTTCGCGTCAAGGGACGTGAGTTCGAATCCAAGCACCTACATTGAGCTTGAGCTTTCGGTGAAGGAAAACATCGTGAGGAAACCATGGCATGGTTGTTGGGATTTTTCTAATGCCCGACGGGCTAGCTACCACCCTCAAGTTGTAAACCTGCCGCCAAATACTAATAGGTGTGTTCCGGCAGCTGCACTTGAGAGCCAGTTCCTCCACAGGTTTAGCGTGTCTACCAACTTGGGCCGTATCGTCAGTTAAGATCAGGTGAGATTTTGGCCATAAACCTTAAGTATAAAAAAAAATGTTTCTATATAATTTAAGATCTCTGTCTTCAACCAGTCTCGTATTAGGGACGAACGCGCATTGTTTTTGTTTAGTCTCTCCGTGTCCCGTCACGTGTTCGAGACAATGCGATTTCGTAGATTTTAGTGATGTCATCGTCTCGATAAAAATTCCTATAATGGATAAACACCTATCTATATATCGATACTTTTCAGGAAAAACGTCGTGAACGAAATAAATATTAAAAATGTTTTTTTTTATTTGTTGTTAGCCTCCTACAAAAGGTATGTTAATAGCCACTATTTTAATAGATCAGTGGTTAATTATGAGCGATAAGTCATAGTCCATATATCGTTACTATTCATACTGATATTACACATGCGAAAGTAAGTTTGTTTGTTCGTTACGCAATCACGTCTAAACCGCTGAATCGATTGCGATGAATTTCGGTATAGGAATAGAGGAAGACCTGAAAACGGCGATAGGCTACTTTTCTCTCGCGAAAACTTTATTAAGAGTGACGTAAAGAGAAGGATAAACATGAAACTTTTTATTGCATGATCCGATTTGTTTGACAAAATCAATATTATTAAATAACGTAATATTATTAATTTTATAAATAATATATGAACTGATCTTACGTTCCACGTCAACGAAGTCGCAGGCATACTTAGTCATACTTTATACTAGTATTATAAATGCGAGAGTGTGTGTGTTCGTTTGTTTGTTACGCTTTCACGCCTAAACCGCCGAATCGTTTGTTATGAATTTTGTTATAGAGACAGATGAGACCCTTTTCTTTAAAGTGGGGAAATGCATTAATGCAGCCCCTCTTAGCCCGGGGGGACTGAGAGGAGTATGTGGGACTCACCCAGGGCTAAGCGCCGGGAATACCCCCTAACACCCCACGGCCGTCTGTCGCCTTCCTGGGGCGACGCGGGTCCGAGCATGCAATCACCGCGTCACCCCAGCGACCGGCCCGGCCTGGTGGTAAACCGGGCCCCATCCCGGCAGCCTGGCAAGCTGGCCTTAGAGTTAGCCGGACTGGTGCAATGAAAAACAGATCCGAAAAACAGATTTAAACAGATGAGACCATGGAGACGGATATAGGCTACTTTTTCTCTTGAAAAACTTATAGATAGTGGAGTAAAGAGAGGGAGAAACTTTGTATAAAAGTTTTTATTACGTCATCCGATTTGTTTGACAAAAGCAATATTAATGAGAGCGAAGCCGCACGTAAATCTAGTCTTATATAAAAATTAAATCTATTATACCATATATATCAAGTCGGCAGCAGGTGCCTCTCATAACAATTATTAATTTGCAGTTAATAGAAGAAGCGTTTCGATAGCTGAATTGGTAAAGGTTTTTCACAAAGTACGTAAGTTCGAATCCACATGTAACGAGCTTGAGCTTCCGGAGAAGGAAACATCATGAGGAAACCATAAGCACGGTGGTAGGGCTTTTTCTAATGCCCGCCTGCGTCCGGCTGCATCCTCTCAAATTCTTGCTTTAATCTCATTATTTGTTGGCAGTACAGATCCGAATAAATGGTTCTGCCCGGTGGTAAAAGCTCATAATGAACAATCCCTTCCACTCCCACCATACACACAGCGGCATCTTATTGCGTTTTAACCCAGGATTTGCCACAGTCCTGTGGCAGTTTCCAGCAATTGACTACTTCTTTCTTTCTTGTCGTTCGTGGTCCATTTATCATCGTCAGTTATCAATCACTTCAAAAACGGATCAGTTTCGTGACGTCTCAATAGATAATCGTAATTTCTAGGTGCACGGTTCTTTTCGTTATATCAAGTTTATTTGTATGCCCAGCATTTTTCAAAAGAATCAAACTGTTTTATGGACAATGCACAGTTCTTCAAGTACTGATATGCCAATCTTGCTCTATATATACTCATATCCACTGTATCTATTATAGGGTGACCAGAGCTAGATGCATCTTTGACATCAAAATTCCTAGATCGAAAACGCGGAAACCAGCTTTATGATGCTTTTACCGACACTGCATTAGGTTCATAAACGTCACGGATGTGTTACGCGGTTTGGTAGCGTTTTTTTTTTCTTTTATTGTAATAAAGTTTACCAATGCATCGAATTTCTTCATTGGACTCATTTTGACTGAAAGAAAATCAAATGAAATATAACTGAGAACAACAATATATTTTTTCTTTTTTTTTTATTCTTGGAAAGTCAGTTCTCTTTAGCGACTATAACTGCCATTATCAAGCAATAAGATTTGGGCATTTTGGGCAGATGAAACAACCTTCAACAAGATGGCGACTTTCTCGTTGAAGCTCTCTTGGGAATTTTGTGACAACTAATATGTCATATTCCGAATGATTATTTATTTTTGAGTTCACTTATGCTCTTTAGCTACACTACATCACGTATATTACACTATACGGAAGTATACGAATAAAAATCACAGCATGGCTTATCAAGATCCCGCCAAAAACTCCAACATATTACTTATTTATTTTATAATGTCATCTCACCAGCCAGATACACAAATACAGATTATACAGATTAGAGAACAAATGATATTTGATAAAAATTTACCCTGTGCTAATAATAACAGACGCCTAACGTGACGGGGTGGTGACAGATAGTTTCACGATAAATATTATTGGCACATCGATAAAAGGCAACATTGATTAGTACTGCACTAGCCTGTGGTGTGCGAGAGTGCGGGCGGCACGACTGTCAGTGACGTTTTATTCTGCGGGCGTAACCCGATTAGACCGGTATTAGGAGACACAACTCAAAGGTTCCGTATATATTAGCAACATATAACCATTACCTCGATTTTTAGTAGAGCAAAATCTAAAAACACAAAAAGAAAAACTCAGCAATTTCAAAAGTTCACAGAGGTTAAGGCGCCATATTGAAGCAGCCGTAAAACACGTCAAGAAGAAATCTTTATACATATGAACAATCACTAAATTGTATATTAAAATGAAATGTATCTATGTAAAAACAAGACATGAGTGTTCTCGCTTTTAATATATATTTTTAACGTGCTTTACACTTAATTAATCAAACGTTATAACGGACTGCACCAGATCGGTACAAATTATCACATTAACATTAGACAAACTGAATTAAATTGCACTTAAAGTACGTATGTTCACAGGCGTTGATAATTAAAAAAAAAAAGAGTGAGACAGGAGGGCGCTGACAAGAGCATCCACTGGGAATTAGGGTATTTATTTATTTATTTATTTATCAAACTTTGTACACAAGGTATACAGGCGGACTGTAATGCCTAAGGCATTTTTCCTAATCGACCTTAGGGCGGTGGAGATCATAACTGAGGCAGGTGCAAATTAAAAAAAATATAATTTAACTAAATAATAACGCACGTGAATACATATATACATAAAAAAATTACAAATATAACATATAAATAAAACTATATATATAGATGAATATATGATTTATACGCTAATATCTACCGTGGAGAATCTGCTACTTCAGCCAGCAATAATTGCCGAAGACTCATCTTAAAAGCCAGCCGTTCTGTGGACGTCCTGGTTTCGGGAGTGCGTTCCACTGGAGGATGGATTGGATAGCGAAGGAGGAGTGAACGAAGTCAGAACTATGAGGAGGACACTTAAGTAAGAGATTACTAGTAGAGACGCATTTACGGAAATACGTTATCCAACCAGCAAATACCTAAATTATTCTAATAATAGATTTCACGTGCGGCTTCGTTCGCGTTAATATTGATTTCGTGAAACAAATTGGATGACGCATGACCTAGAAATGGCCGAAAAAAAATAGCCTATCCCAGTCTCTAGGTTCCCCTTTATCTCTATACCGAAATTCATCATAATCTATTCAGCGGTTTAGACGTGATAGCGTAACAAACAAACAAAAAAACTCACTTTCGTATCTATAATATTACTAAGGTTTGTTGTCCCGGGATTCGAACTCAATATACCTACACTATAAATGAAAAAAACTGCAATGTAATGGACACGCATCGAGCGGGGTTTTACAATTTATTTTCAAGTCAACCATTTCTGTACGAGCAACCCCAAATTTTTTTTTTTTTTTTAATAGTTAAGTCTTATCGTAATGGCCATAATCTCACCTGATCTTAAATGACTATACGGCGTTAAACCTGTGGAGGAACTGGCTCTCAAGTGCAACTGCCGGAACACACCTATTGGTATTTGCCGGCAGATTTTCAACTTGAGGGCGGTAGCTAGCCAGTCGGCCATCATAAAAATCCCTACCACCATGCTATGGCTTCACGAAGTTTCCCTTCACCGAAAGCTCAAGCTCATTGTAGGTGCTTGGATTTGAACTCACGTCCCTTGACGCGAAGTCGTACACACTACCACTGAGCTATCATCGCTTCATTATATAGTTGACCGTCATGATCAAGACCAAATAGTGGGATCTTTAATCACACTTACACCCACTCTCTCTTCTCACTCTCACTCACACACTCTTACATCCAGAAAGTAAGGATGATTTAAAATGATTTCAATTCCAATTTTTTCACCCCAATCAGGTTCCCTTTAGCGATCTCTCGGTTACCGTGACACGTTATGCCATTCGTCCGGTGATGTGTCAACGACAGATGACAGTGTGATTTACCGCACACTCTCGTCTTGTAGGACACTCGACCGGCTCTACAATCTCGTTGTACGGTAAAGTGTATGATTTATAACATTTTAATCGCCTGATTTGAAGTTATATACAAGTTTGCATGGTGCTAGCGCTTTTTATGACGCCCGACTGGCCAGCAACCACCCTCAAGTTGAAAAACTGCCGCCAAATACCAATGGGTGTGTTCCGGCAGTTGCACTTGAGAGCCAGTTCCTTCACAGGGCCTACCATCTTAGGCCGTATTGCCAGTTAAGCTCAGGTGAGATTATAGCCGTAACGATAAACCTTAACTATAAAAAACAACCCCTAATCCGTCACAGCTTGGTAGTAGGGTAAGCGACCACCCTCGGGATAGACTGCCGCAAAATAAAGCGTCAGTATGAACCTTTGTGTTCCGGCATACTGAACGAGAACCACCCATTCCCGCTTAGGTCAACAACATGGCTGTAACAGATGGGCCGTCTGCCTCTTTGCTACTAATTCGCATAAAAAACCTCGCGTACGTCAATAAATTTCAAATTTTTAATTAATCATACGAGCGAAGCCGCGCGCAGTCGTTAGTATAACATAAATATGATAACCGCAGAATATTTTCGAGCGGTAATTGTGTAGGCGAGATGAAAGCGGTGCCCGGGGCTAGGTGTCGCCTGCCACGCGCACCGCACTCGATAACGACCAGGGAAGCGAAACGTACATATATCGACATTATCGATGACTATTTAGTACGCGTTGGTATAGATTATATTGCTTTTATATATAGCTATTCATTTACGTGAAGGTTAGAGTATCTATTGGAGATTCTTTATAAGTTTAGCATCATTGATATACTGCTACCTGATTTTAAGTGACGTTGTGACCAAAGATGGCGGATACATTGAGTCTGGTTAGCTGGAAGAATATGCCTTATGGTATTAAGCTCGCTAGTGTACATCCCTCGTCCAAGCCCCTCCTATAAAGTCCATGGGTGGCGATGATCACTTACCATCCGGCGACACGCTTCCTCGTTTGCTTCCTATTCCATATATAAACATACATAAAGGAGTAATTCATTCTATCATTACTAGTATAAGGACTGCTTCTCCAGCTTCAATTTGAATTCGACAAGTATTCGGCTACCCTCCTGGCATTTAATGTAGATGCAGATGTGTACAAAGGGAGCACGGCAGTTGTTTGATGGTCACCGCCGGCGCTTTGGTGAATTATTGTCAGAAATCAGGAACTGCTGTTGCATTGCGTTTATGGGTAGGCCAAATCAAATAACCTTCAGTTGTGTTGCCCTCAAAGTACCCTAACGTTGATGGGATCAATATCAGTTACGCGTTAATGAAACCAGTGGTGTTATAAACGTTCACAGGCTATATCAATCGTGTAATTAAAATTGATTCATACTCTTGTTTCAGTTCTCACGACTCTTTACAGTAGCGTCATATCTTTCTTAATTCTCTGTATAAAATGAGTGTTTTTATTTACTAAAAAACATAAGCATTTTCATTAGTTATCAAAATGTTGCACGTATCAATTTATCAACTATCTATTTAACTAACAAGAACGAGGTCTTAATAATGTCTATTATATTTAAACGGAAACATTTCGTGTCACGTTGTTTTTCTGCGATAAACTCCTAAAGTATTGAACCGATTTTAATCAAATTTTGCACACTGTGTGCAGTTTGATGTAACTTGAGAGAAAGGATACTCGATATTTTAGATGTCGCTGTAGTTGATGTGATTGACTATTCGAGAAGGCAAAACAAGGTCTGCCAGGTCAGCTAGAAAATATAAATTTCATCGGTACTATTTGGAATTTGATTACGATAATGTGCAAATTTATTTATTTTACTATACTTTAATATTTATATTGTTTTTGTCAAATAAATCGAATGCTGCAATAAAAAGTTTTTTACAAAGTTTACCCACTCTCTATCCCACTTCCAAGTGGGATACGACTTCCACTAAATTCTTCGTGAAAAAAGGTATCCTATCGCCGTCTCTAAGATCCCATCAATCGAATCAGCAGCGGTTTAGGCGTGAAGGCGTAACACAAAACCAAACTCACTTTCGCATTTATAATATTAGTATGATCTATTAACGCTAGTACACCTGCAGTAACTTACTTACTTAATTATTCGCACATGTCGGTTAGTAATTGAGAAAATGGGAAATGCCAAAAAAATAATATGTGTGTTTGTGCAAGTCATACACGGTAGAAGTGAAACTTCTGAAAAGTCCCTGATTAAAAAAACTTTTTGTAAAGTATTGAAAAAATAAACAGTCGTTTCATGTAAACTATACGTTTACAAATACATAAAGAAATAATTAGCAGCTTAGTATACGATAGTGGGGACGCTACGAAGCATCGCACAAAGACGGGATCGAGAACGTGTAATGTGTTCTGTCTCATTCTCTCACCTGCTGAATCCTATACATTTACGTGTTTGTGTCTCTGTGGACTCGCTTTTACGTTTCATCGAGTTTGAAATCACAACGATTCCAAAGAAGTTGCACTTAAAAAAAACAATACATTGCTTATTTTCCAGTATAGCAGAAAATTATTTAGAAGCGAACTCATAAACATTCATAACGGTCTCTAGACTATAAACATACATTTCACATGCAAAGACATACACTCACTAACACACACACCACACACACACGCTCACGCTCGCACACATACACACGCACGCACACATCACGCGCCATGATTATTTTATAATGTATACTGTACAACTTTTCTTTTTGTTCTCATTTTGGGTTTTATTTCATTTATATTCATTTGTCACATTGCATTATATAGTGTATATACTATTAATATTTGTAAAATCCTGTTATGGCCTTATGTGTTTTTTGAATATGTACGTTAACTATGTATATGTACGCTGTTGGATTTCCAATGAGTAAATAAATAAATAAATTTTAATATCGATAATGGCATTTCACAACACTAAGTCCGTGCAGTGGATAGCAGTTGTCCGTCGCACGCCGGGCCGCGTCGGGCCGCGTCGGGCCGCACTTGGCACCACTACCGATTCGACAAAACTTTTATTTATTCTGTCACCGGCAGCGCACTCAGCTTTTTCTTTGATATACACATACATACATATTCATACATATAATAAACTATTGAGACGCTGAATCATAACACACACTAGCTTAAGTACAAATCGTTTTATTGAAATTATTGTAATAGACGGTTTACGAATGGAGCCCCCCTTGCATGTTAATTGGATTTCGAATTAAAAAAAAAAAAACTTTATTCCGTTTACACCCACACAACTCGCTTATGAACGCGATAATAACCCAGTTTATTATCTTTTCAGGTAGGTACATATTAAACATAGAGAATTTATATACAGTACATAGAGAGAAATACCAATTCAAGATATTGATCCAAACTGTATTTTCTGAAACAGTGATTAAAACTTATTCTGATAAATACAAAGAAATATCGTATAATCGTGCAATATTCACTATATAATATACTTGATAATATTAATACACATAAATTGTGGACGACGCGATAGTGATGTGCCCAAACAAATCCGAGGTGTTGATCATTCGATATCGATTTTATATAGTATAAATAGAGGTCGAGGTGCGCGAGCACGGAACCTATAGACAGTTCAAACAAGCTCTTCGGTTATGGCTAACTAAACGTCGACACAGACTGCAGTGTTGCGTCGCGCGATTTATTCACCGCGTTTCTATATAATTTCATTTCTCTAATACTTCATAGGTATTAGGTCGTAGGGTAGGTCCACTGCAAACATTTTTTTTAGAGCTGCGGACTCATTAACGATGTGTATCACATATTGGCAGAATGTATTCGAAGCGGACATATAAGATATGGGATTAATGTTTCTAGCTCATTCCACATTGGTTAATATAATTCCTTGCTGTCTGACCCTGTTTGAAAAATTACTAGAGAGTTAAAATATAAAATAAAATAGAAAATATTGATAATTATAGGATATTAGTAAGAATTTTATGTAGTTTGGTACATGTTTACATTGTTACATTACTTATATTATTTGTTACATTGAGATATAGTCGCGTCGGCGACTAAACCATTAATAAAAAAAAAATTACAATGTGTCCTTAAAAATACAGACAAATCTAAATCTTCACCCTCCTACCCTCATCCTCTCATGTTTTAATACGACCAAAGTGTTCACTGGAAATAATTTAGAAGACACAACGTTTGTCGGTATAGCAAGCTTTTTATATAGTTAGCATAATGTTTTTTTTTTTGTTTCAGTGCCAACCGCCAGTAAAGAACACGCATCTTCAGAACAAGAGGAGGTCAGGTCGTCGCCAACTCCCGGACCTCTGAGTCCTCAGAACAATGGAACGACAGGTGATGATAAGCTTGTAATAAAAAAAAAACTTTCAAAAATTTCAAACTATATGTACGTTTTCAGCTTTCTATCTACCCTCCAAAAATTGAAAATCTCTCGCTAAGCACCTACATGTGTGTTTCGTAATGTTGCAATTGCTTTTGACATTCAGTTCCTATCTATACTTTTAATATTATAAAGAGGAAAGATTTGTATTTTTGTTTGTAACGAATAAAACTCAAGAAATACGAGGCGGATTTTAAAAATTCTTTCATCATTATAATGCTACTGTAACCCTGAGTAGTTTTTTTTTATTGTTAAGGTTTAACGTTATGGCCCAAAGCTCATCTGATCTTAAGTGACGATACGTCCCAAGTTGGTACACACGCTAAACCTGTGAAGGAACTGGCTCTCAAGTGCGACTGCCGGAACACACCTATTGATATTTAGCGGCAGATTTTCATCTTGAAGGTGGTAGCTAGCCAGCCGGGCACCAGAAAAAGCCCTACCACCGTGCTATGGTTTCCTCACGATGTTTTCCTTCACCGAAAGCTCAAGCTCATTGTAGGTGGTTGGATTCGAACTCACATCCCTTGACGCAAAGTCGTACACACTACCACTGAACTACCATCGCTTCAAAATAGGCTATATAATATTTTTTCTAATGAAAATACTTATATGAAATTTTTGTTCCACGCGAACGGAGTCGCGGACACAGCTAGTACTGTAAAGTGTTGCCTTCTAACTTCTCAAATTGAAAATATTTCGTTAAGCACCCATATGCGTGTTTCGGCAATTGCCTTTGAGATTCTGTTCCTATAATATGACCATATATATATGTGTACGTAAAATTCGATGTATGTATATATGTTCACAATGTACTCCTTAATGGTTGAACCTATTTTGATGAAATTTTCAGGCAAACTCAAGATTAACTCAGTGGTTATTGGATCTTATTTTTAAATTACCAGCTTTGAAAAAACTCTGTCTGGGTTCTGATCTTTTTTATGATGAGGAAAGAGCTGCAATTTTACTACTGTCTTCGTTCACAGCGACATTATCGTCAACAGAGTCACTCTCGCCTCCGCTGCCGGAGGGGTCCAGGTCTGGTCCGGCGCTGCAACGTCTCCGGAGATTCCTCTCAGCGCTACATCAGTTCGCCAGCGAGGTCAGCACCGACACGGGGGAGAGAGTCCGCCAGTTCATATTCAACCTTGTTGTAAGTGAACTTATTCGATATTTTTTTTATACTTTTATGCGTTACGGCCATAATCTCACCTGATCTTAAATGACGATACGGCCCAGGTTGGTGGACACGCTAAACCTGTGGAGGAACTGGCTCTCAAGTGCAGCTGCCGGAACACACCTATCGGTGTTTGACGGGAGATTTTCAACTTGAAGATGGTAGTTAGCGAGGCTGGCATAAGAAAAGCCCACCTTGCTATGGTTTCCTCACGATGTTTTCCTTCACCGAAAGCTCAAGCTAATTCGTAACGCGAAGTCGTACGCACCAGCACTGAGCTGACATCGCCTTACAATTTCACGCAGGCAGGTACGATGAACATAGAAGAGTTCCAGACTGGGGTCCAGGAAAGTACGAACTACCCTTTGCGAGCATCAGTGCCTGGGTTTCTTCGCGCTTTGCTACCTTTAGCCCAGAGGGATTTGCACGCGCATGCGCGCCGCGCGAAACAGGTAACTTCGTTTTTTTTTTTTAATATAACAATATATGTATATGATTCCTTGTATAACAGTTATCTATATAATTATCATAAAGCGGAAATCTAAAAATCAAATCAATTAATTTGTACAATATAGGCCCTTAGAAGGCGTCTATGAACGTCAAAATTACTACCGGTTCGGAAAGTAGCGCAGGCATCGAGAAGAACCGGCAAGAAACCCGATGTGCATGTTTATGTCTTGTTTCCTTGTTTTGTTTGTACGTTTGTCTGAACGTAATAATCTTAGGAACAACAGGTCGGATTTAAAAAAATATTTTTATATTTGAAAGAGCATTCAGGGTGGCTTTAGGCTATTTAATATCACGCTACCTTATAGGAGTAAAGTTCTATTGAAAAAAATGTGAGCCGTCACGGGACGCCTCGCAGATGTGAAACATCGGTTTTTTTTATAAGTTATATGCATTAAAAATAGATTACTACAGGAACGAGATATGGCATAATAAAAAGATAAAGCATTACAAATTTGTTCCATTAAATAATTACAATTTATTACACAAATGTTCATTTTATTAAATAAATAATACAAAAATTCGAAATTTAACTAACACTACTACGTATAGACTACGTATAGTACATATGTTCCAATATATAGCGTGGCGATGCGTCGCCACGGCCTGTATCGCCACGCTAACAATCAGGTTTACCCTCGCCTATAGATATTCCACATCAAAATATTATTATTTAATTATTTTTTTACAGGCAAGGTTTAGCGTTACGGCCTAAATCTCACCTGATCTTAAGTGACGATACGGCCCAAGATGGTAGACACGCTAAACCTGTGTAGGGACTGGCTCTCAAGTGCAACTGCCGGAACACACCTATTGGTATTTGGCGGCAGATTTTCAACTTGAAGGTGGTCGCTAGCCAGTCGGGCATCAGAAAAATTCCAACTACCATGCTATGGTGTCCTCATGATGTTTTCCTTCACCGAAAGCTGAAGCTCATTGTAGGTGGTCGGATTCGAACTCACGTCGCTTGACGCAAAGTCCTACACACTACCACTGAGCTATCATCGCTTTAACTTCTGTACATAGTTATTTTGATCTGTCATATGTAATGTTGGAGACATTTTACATCATGTGGTTTGACTAATGTGCATAAGTGGAATACATTATGAATAATAATTTAGGACATGGTAAATTGGTGGTCACAAAAACTTGACAGTTTTCACAAAAAGAGTCATATTATTGTGGAAAGGTTAATCTCCTAATTGTCAAGCAACATCTAACTAACTAACTTGGCTGCATGGGCTGGGCACCTTTGCCTTTTCATTCTCATTACTTTTTAAGCCAGTCGCAGAAAAAATTCTGGCATACGCTATTAATAAATACAAAAGTATTCTGTTTATTACGTATTTTGTATTCGATATAAACGTCAAAAGACACATTCTCCTATACTTTTATCGATCTGTCATCTTATACACGTATGACACTGAAACTGCTGGACACGCTTTGATGAAATTTACGATATACATCAAACACAATGAACTTTGGGATAGACGATAAACGTTAAAATTTCAATACCGTTACATCGAGCACTATGAAAATTGGCACATACGTTTTATTTTAATCATAAATAACGTTCTTACGGTAGTCCGAAATGTGGTAGGTTGTGCTGTGGTCGTAATTATTAATAATAAGCGTATTTATTAATTAGGTATGAACGAAATAAATGTAAACGTAATTATGTCGTATAGACGCCGCTCCAGTACATCCGATCTCACGAGCACCTCGTCCTGGAGGCCGGTGGTGACAGCAGCGAGATTTTCGCAGCACAACAGACGGTCACCGTCGAAACCGGTATCAAGAGGCGGGCTAGTGACCCGTAAGTATTTTTTTTTATTTGCAAAGGCAACAGGAAAGCTTTTTCATAGTTTACAGTATTATTACAATGTTGCCAGAGATCAATGGCACTTCACACTTGTAATCGTCAATAAAATCCCTTAAATTTGCTTAAAGGTATTTTACTTGAAACCTAGATAATATATCAAGGTTGTGGCGTTGTTTTAGTGTGCTCATCTGGCTAGCTACCACCCTCAAGTGGAAATTCTACCGCCAAATACTTTTTTTTAATAGTTAAAGTTTAGCGTTATGGCCATAATCTCACCTGATCTTAAGTGACGGTACGGCCCAAGTTGGTAGACACGCTAAACCTGTGGAGGAACTGGCTCTCAAGTGCAGCTGCCGGAACACACCTATTGGTATTTGGCGGCAGGCTTACAACTTGAGGGTGGTAGCTAACCAGTCGGGCATTAGAAAATGCCCTACCACCAAGCTATGGTTTCCTCACGATGATTTCCTTCACCGAAAGCTCAAGTTCATTCTAGGTGTTTGGATTCGAACTCACGTCCCTTGACGCAAAGTCGTACACACTACCACTGAGCTATCATCGCATTCGAACTTATAGGTGTGTTCCGACAGTTTCATTTGAGACTAATCGTTCCACTAGGCTTAACGTTTCCGCCATCTTGGATAAAATGGTCATTTAACATCAGGTAAGTTTGCGGCTATTATGCTAAACCTATTTAAGGATTGTTGAAAATTTGTATCTACCTTCATTGGGCAACATCCTCAAATAAATATAACATTTGGTAGAAAAATGATTTCTGTATCGATAGACAATCAGACTTCATTGACGGGATTAATATTAACGCGAACGAATCCGCGGGCATATGGTAGTATAGTATGAACAGTTCCAATGTTACCGACATCAAATATTACCGTGTATCAGTTATCGTGGTGTATACAAAGATCCATTAGCGAGGCACGGAACACATGGAGTGATTCTTTTTTAGATTTTCCCGTGTACTCACATACATTGAAATTTTGAACAATACGGGATATATCTCTTGATTATACCGTATAAAATTCCGTTTGATTTAAACGCCTGAGCTGATCGTTTCCGTTTAGACTGATTTTAGAAGAATTGTGAATGTACCTGGCAACTCGCAAGGTTGTAGTATCGCCGTGGTGCTTTCTAATAGGTAGTTAGGCGATGTTTGTGGCCCGTTGAGTGTTGCCAAATGTCCCTCCCGCCTTTGTCCTGAAGTCGTGAAATTCTTTTATGCGTTGCGTTTTACGTTTTATGCGTTGAAGCGATGATAGCTCAGTGGTAGTGTGTACGAGTTCGCGTCAAGGGGCGTAAGTTCGAATCCAAGCACCTACAATGAGCGTGAGCTTTCGGTGAAGGAAAACATCGTGAGGAAACCATAGCATGGTGGTAGGGCTTTTTCTAATGCCCGCCTGGGTAGCTATCACCCTCAAGTTGTAAACCTGCCGCCAAATACCTTGACGTGTGTTCCGGCAGCTGCACTTGAGAGCCAGTTCCTCCACAGGTTTGGCGTGTCTACCAACATTGGTCATAGATGATATAAATAATAATTAATATAACTAATTAATGCTACCAGTGTTACCTACCGATCGAACATGATGCAGCAGTCATCCAGGTAGCTTTAGGCAATTCAACGTCACGCTACCACCAATAGCAGAGTTGTATTGAAAACACTTATAAAACCTGGCAAAAGATATTAAACAAAATTTTTGGTTCCAAGCGAACGGAGTCACGGGCTAAGCTAGTGATTAATATAAACATTTTTACTCTCAGCATTAGGTTGACAACAGTTGAACAGTATTTCTTATATAACTGTTCATACTAATTATATATTAACACAGCATCTATAGGTTTTAAGCTAAATTGTCTCAATTATAAATTTTATATAATAAATTAAAATAAAATATAAAAAAAAATATTTGGAAAATCCGAAAGTGCACGCCTCGAAATCTCATTTTTTTTTTTGTTTATTTATTAACAATTAAACCACATCGAATCAGACAGTGAAAATTAATAAGGTTATATTCCTAATTATACTGAAGCGTAAGAAAAAATTGTCTCGATTCGTAAAGTATTTCGGTCGTTATCGTGATAACATACAGGATCCGCACATACAGACACGCGGACGTCGAAGAAAGTACTTTTATAAACAGTTTTTTAACTAGTTTAAATAAAAAATGGTATCCAAATATCAATAGTGTTTTTCTTGATATGCGTGTGTATATATTATTTCACCAGTACAATATATGATAAATAGAAACATTTTAAGTTTGAAAAATCAGTTGTTTTGCATTATCCCATTCCTCCCCACTGGCATATTTTAGGACACTGTTTTCAAAATTTCTTTTTACGTATTAGGACTTTTATTTTTATTATTTCTGATGAAATTCATATTTTTACAGTATTTTTCTAGTAAAATATTTCATTGTTGCTGTAAAAAAATGATTAAATAATAAAAATTAAAGTCTTAATACGTAAAAAGACATTTCGAAATTAGTGTCCTAAAAATATGACAGTGGGGAGGAATGGGTTAAGTGAGTTGCTTATGAGGCGTGCGATATTTAATTAAGACGTTAATAATCGATCAATATAAATCAAAAGAACTTGAACCGAAAATGTCTAACGTTAAATCGAATTTGACGAACGTAAATTTTCAATTATTTCATTATTACGAAAAGTCGCAAAGCGATCATCAAAGGCCCTGGAAACTATCAATAATAGTACTCGGTAACAGGTGAATGGCGTGGACAGGTAATTTGTACGGCCTTCTGCTCTTGCCACCCTGTACCCTCCGCCCCCGAACGGTAGGGTTGGCACACGCACCGGTTATATATATATATATATAACGTATTCGTTATTTTCACCATCTATTATGATTATCTATGGGCGCCACAGGATTCCCCAGGCGATGTAGTATAATGAAGCATAACGTTCACAATTTCTCTTAATTAGAACACTTCACAATAGTTATTAACAAACTCATTCAGTGCAAGTGTACTGCAGAAGTGTACTTGAAGCGATGATAGCTCAATGGTAGTGTGCACGACTTCGCGTCAAGGGACGTGGGTTCGAACCCAAGCACCTACAATGAGCTTGAGCTTCCAGTGAAGGAAAACATCGTGAGGAAACCATAGCATGATGGTAGGGCTTTCTCTAATGCCCGCCTGGGTAGCTACCACCCTCAAGTTGTGAACCTGCCGCCGAATACCAATAGGTGTGTTCCGGCAGCTGTACTTGAGAGCCAGTTCCTCCACAGGTTTAGTGTGTCTACCAACTTGGGCCGTATCGTCACTTAAGATCAGGTGAGATTATGGCCATAACGCTAAACCTTAAGTATAAAAAAATATATAATAATCGTAGGTATCCGCGCTTTACCACCAAGGCTTTGTCCACACGTCCCGGAAGTTAGTAGCGACGTCTGCGTTTCCGCGTTTAACACACTAAAAAGAGATCAAATGAATGTCTTATTACACTCCCGAAAGTAAACAGACTTTTGAAGACGGAAGTAGCTAAACGGAAATCAAGTTATTGTTATCGAAGGAAAAATCAAATGAACCTCTTTTAGCATTCAAAATGATGAGACAATAGATTGAGATAAAATAAGGAATATTTAGAGTCAATTCGCATATTAATTTCCATCTTGTTATTCCATCTTCGACATATATCTTATGTGATAGCGGGCAAATGAGCAAGCGCGCCACTTGATGATAATTGATCACCGCCGCTCATGGATATCATCAACACCAAGGAAGTCCGTTACCGGGTACAGGCCTTCATTATGGAGGAATTGGCTCTCAAGTGCAACTGCCGGAACACACCTATTGGTATTCGGCGGCAGATTTTCAACTTGTGGCTGGTTGCTAGCCAGTCGGGCATCAGAAAAAGCCCTACCACCATGCTATGGTTTCCTCACGATGTTTTCCATTACCGAAAACTCAAGCTCATTGTAGTTGGTTGGATTCGAATTCACGTCTCTTGACGCGAAGTCGTACACGCTACCACTGAGCTATACTGAGAATACTAGTATAGATATTGATGAGACTTTGGAGTCGCAGATGGACTACTTTGTCTCTTGCAGAACTTAACGGAAGTGGAATGAACTTTATACAAATTGTTTTATTACGTTATCTGATTTTCAGTCGCAGGTAGAAGAAAGTAATGAAGCGATGATAGCTTAGTGGTAGTGTGTACGACTTCGCGTCAAGGGACGTGAGTTCAAATCCAAGTACCTACAATGAGCTCGAGCTTTCGGTGAAGGAAAACATCGTGAGGAAACCATAGCATGGTGGTAGGGCTTTTTCTAATGCCCGCCCGGCTAGCTACCACCCTCAAGTTGTAAAACCTGCCGCCAAATACCAATAGGTGTGTTCCGGCAGCTGTACTTGAGAGCCAATTCCTCCACAGGCTTAGCCTGTCTACCAACTTGGACCGTATCGTCACTTACGATCAGGTCAGATCATGGCCATAACGCTAAACCTTAAGTATATAAATAAAAAATAAGTCTTATAAATCTGCCGTCTTTTGTTGAACACCATACAGAATCGGTTATGTAGATTTTGACATTGTCGCGTTCAGACAGACAGATATACTTGACTTTATGATATACGTCGTCATGATGAATATAGAAATGTCCACTGTCATATGACCGGATACGATGTTAAGTAACTGTAAATTCTCCGGTTCGAATTCAAACAGGGTGCAGCCCTACGGGAACTGTCATTCGCAAACGTCAGGGGTGCGATGACGAGGTTTTTTTGCGGTCAGCCTTTGATAGCACTCGATGGGTTGGGATTGTTCAACATAATTGAGGATCCTGACGTGCGTGGGATCTGAATGAATTGATATGTCATATTTATACATTCTCAGAATTCATAATTGAATGGAGTAGATTACAGACTTTTTCAAATATTACTTAAGTTCATTCTTACGCAGCTGTTATGTTTTATTTTCGATTTTATAATATCGATAATCTACCAAAATGACATATTTATTTTTAGTTTCCAGTTTTCCGTTAATGTTAATATTGATTTTGTCAAACAAATCAGATGACACAGTAATAACTTTCATACAAAGTTTATCTCTATTGTTATCCCACTTCTGATAAGGTTTTCGCTACAAATAGTTGCGTGTCGCCGTCTTCAGGTGCACATCTATCTCTGTACCGAAATTAATCATAATCGATTCAGCAGTTTAGGCTTGAAAGCGTAACGAACAAACTCACTTTCGCATTTATAATATTAGTAAGAATAAGGGTCAGTATTTTTAATCGATAATAGCTCAGTTAGTAGTGTATCGATCCCGCGTCCATGAACTTGAGTTCGATCTCCGCAATGACCTTGAGTTTCCAGTGAAGGAAAACATCGTGATGAAACCATAGCATGGTTGTATGGTTTTTTGTAATGCCCGCCTGGATAACTACCACCCTCCAGTTGAAATCTGCCGTCGAATACCGACAGGCATGTTCCAGTAGTTGCACTTGAGAGTTAGTCCTCCCAATAGGCTTAACGGGTCCACCATATTCGGCCACATCCTCACATCACCGGATGAGATTGTAGCCATAACACTAAACCTATAATAAACTTTTAAACGATGATAGCTCAGAGGTAGTGTGTACGATTTCGCGTCAAGAGACGTAAGTGCGAATCCAAGCACCTACAATGAGCTTTTGAGCTTACGGTGAAGGAAAACATCGTGAGGAAACCATAGCATGATGGTAGGGCTTTCTCTAATGCCCGCCTGGTTAGCTACCACCCTCAAGTTGTAAACCTGCCGCCAAATACCAAATAGGTGTGTTCCGGCAGCTGCACTTGAAAGCCAGTTCCTCCACAGGTTTAGCGTGTCTACCAACTTGTGCCGTATCGTCACTTAAGATCAGGTGAGATTATGGCCATAACGCTAAACCTTAAGTATAAAAAAAGCTATAAAAACATTAATCAGTCTCTCGGTATCTACTCATATCCCCGGCAACCGGCCAAGCCGAGGTACCTGAGAGCTTTCCGCACTCGCTCCCAAAGCTCGATGTAGCTGTGAAAGCTTCCACTGCTAATAGCGTATATACAATCGAAAAAAAAATATATTAGTCAGTTTGTGTACGAAAACGAACTTCTTAGCCATCCCTGGATAAACCGTGCGAGTGCCAGGTCCATCCGTTTGGCAGATAGGAAATTATTAACCTTCACTACTCAAGTTTCTCTCTCTGTCCAGACGTATTTCGTAAGAACTCCCTGGTACAGCTATAGAGACACGTTCTAATATAGAATTATCAAGAGTCCTACAGGAGGTCTTTTATTAGATTATAGATAGATTCTTTGCTATACCTATTCGCTATCACTTCGACTGTGTATAAATTAACCACGTAGCCATTCCTATTCAGGTCATTCAGTAGCGCGTCGTGTTTATTTATTTTTGTTATTATATACGTATTATAGTGTCGTAATACGTAGTCATGTCAGACGTACCTACCAACCGAGTCATGTTTACATGAGAGCGCCAATACATCACGCCACCGGACGCAGGTGTGCAAAGCGCTGACGGAGCGTCTGGGACGCAGGTGTGCAAAGCGCTGACGGAGCGTCTGGGACGCAGGTGTGTAAAGCGCTGACGGAGCGTCTGGGACCCCGCCACCCAAGGAGATTGGGAGGCAACGTAGTTTGTAATTATTAGATTAAGAATTTAATCTGTATTTGGTACTCGACATGTAAAGTCGTTTTAATTAAAAATCTAATCAATTAAATTTTTATTTTTAAAAACACTTTCGCGGTTTTCTCAAACAAGCCTACGTAATGGGATTATTGAAAAACAGAAAATGTTGGCAAAGGGGCGATGTGCGAACGACCGCATCGTCACCGGGGGCCTGTGTTTAGTTGAATTATCGGTATTGCACAATTTGGCAACGCGGACCGCCACCGCCGGTGCGGCCGCCGCAGGCTCGATTTAAATTCTACACAAGCTGTATTCGTTAGAACCGAAGCTGGTTGAATTACGAGCCGCACTCCGCACCCCGTATCGGTGTGTTCGATTTTATGATCTCGCGTTTGCCAAAATGTCGCTTCGATCATTTGGGCGTGACAAAAATTAAGTTTAATCTCCATTTTTGTTAGGAGATTGAAATCATCCCAACACTGTTTACTCACTTTAATATGGTAGTAATAATCTTTGGAGAGTGGAGATTTGTTTTTAAATTGAAAAAAAAAAAAGAAAAAATACTAAGTTAATTAGTACAATTATATATTTAAACAATACTATTAAGTAAATTAATGTGAAACTCTAAAAAGAACTATTCTTTATATTGTTATTTAAACTAATTAGCAACAATTTATAAAATGCTCTTAAACGCCTGCTCGATTAGTTGTAGCAATTACGACGATTAGAAGTTTGTTCTATCGTCAACAGCAGGCGCCTCGGGAACGGCTGGTGCTTATCGACTCATTCATTATGGAAAATGTTGATGTGTGTAAAAAACATTTTAGTATTATTGAATTGAAACGACTATTTATTCACCTTTTAGCTTTAACCATACGTTAATATAAAAAGTAGTATAAAAATAAAGCTTTTGTCATATTAATTCATAAATGATATTTTGTGAGTAAAAACATTTTTAAATGAAAAATAGAATAATTAACAGAGTGCAGATATTAAAATGTGTTTTAAAAAATTACACACTAAAGCGCCTACAAAATTAGTTATAGCAATTATGGGTATTGGAAGTTTGCTATAACGTCGCGAGCAGGCGCTGCTGGAAACAGGTGCTTTTGATCGGTTGGTACATTACAGCGTAATTTTCAGTGTGTTAGAATGCATAAATAGTAGATACGTGTGTATATTGAGAGATTTATAAATAATAGGGTTGCTCATAAATAAACTTTATGTAAAAATTAAAAAAAAAGGTGTCACTTGAAAACGTCAAAAATTTTCATTATTCATTGAAATAAAACTAATTTAAACGGATTTTATCGCGGTTATTTATCAAATTTTGATCCCGACGTTTCGAAAGCTTTTCAGCCTTCGTGGTCACGGGGCGGACTGAGGTGTAGGTTGTCCAGAAAAGTTTATGTTACTGTGTCTACCTTCAATTTAATTTTTAATATTTATAGTGTTCCGATCTACGCAGAAAGAGCTCACAGTGTCTCGAGGTCTGGTAATTGGTCTTTTGGGTTCCGATTTAATTAAATGTATAATTGGATCCCAGGCTTGTGCTAGCTTCCAACCATCTTCTCTATTGAAATTTGGATGTTTTTTAATTTCAATAGCCTCACGAATCATCCTAGGTAGGAATCGGTGTTCTTTGGCAAGGATTTGTGGCTTGTCGAATCGAAGATAATGTTTGGAGCCTTCTTCTGAATGTTCAGCAACTGCAGACTTCGTAGAGCGTCGGTGTTTAACATCAGCTATATGTTCTTTTACGCGGGTCAATGAATAATATTCGCGTAAACCTAAGAAATCATAATTTTCATTATTATTGTCGTATTAAGTTATTTTTACCAGCTCTATGTATTTGTGAATTGACACTGTGCTTTGCTTAGTGGTGAGACGTGTTGGCGGGCTGATTGGGGTGTAAGTTGGTGGCGGCAGCTCTAACCGTCCGGGTGATCAAAACACATACACATACACACATACTACTTTGTAAATCTTGTAGCGGCTTGGAGTGCCGAGCGTCAGATCACACGCTGATCACGAAAGGGAGGTAAGAGATAGGGCTGCGTAACTCAGGCACCATATCGAGTTGTCAACGACTCACGAGCGTTTGCCGTTCGTGGACAGCTCGAACAGAGGTGATAACTACAATCTTACTTATTTAGCATGGTATAATTTTTTTCTTATAATTAATGTTTAGCGTTATGGCCATAGTCTCACCTGATCTCAAGTGTCGATACGGCCCAAGTTGGTAGACACGCTAAACCTGTGGAGGAATTGGCTCTCAAGTGCAGCTGCCGGAACACACCTATTGGTATTTGTCGGCAGGTTTACAACTTGAGGGTGGTTGCTACTCAGGCGGGCATTAGAAAAAGCCTTTCCACCATGCTATGGTTTCGTCACGATGTTTTCCTTCACCGAAAGCTCAAGCTCATTGTAGGTGCTCTGATTCGAACTCACTTCCCTTGATACGAAGTTCTACACACTACCACTGAGCTATCATCGCTTCGAAATATAAAAAATAAATATAAAATAGCTCACTATGATATGTTTTTTTTCAAGTATACAGTTATCATTGTGTTAGCCTTTTTTTTACCTTGATTTGTACGACGCTTGGCCTCAATTACAATCAATGGGTTGTGAAGACCAGGCCAAAGATGTAGTGTATTCGTGCAGTAAGAACTGATTCACTCTTCGATTGAAGGCCCCAATCCTGTATCTGTACAGGAACTGAGAGTGTAATTTCAAGAAGGCGCCATTTTTAGGTACATTTCGTTACACGGAAGATAAGATAGATGTAATATTTTCCTCTCATATACTCTCTCTCTGCCTTTCCCATAAAAATCACCTTTATTCTGTGTACCATACTGAAAATAGATATATATTTTTGCATTCTTTATTTTCAAGAGATAATTGTATGACTTAAGAATATTTGTTTAATTCATATTAACATTAAAATTATTATATGAAATTACTTATTTAAATTACTAATTTGTATATTAAATATATATAATAACTAGATGACCCGACAGACTTTGTCCTGTCTTACCTATGAATATATTTAACTAATATTAATTCGTTGGTGAGAGGCGCTCGACGTGACGGCCCAGTGGCATGCGCGTGAGCTGCGCGCGGTACTGGACAGTACTTGGACATTGCAACATTGCCCTAAAATAAAAGATTTTTTTCTAAAATAAACGTACCCTAAGTTACTGCTTATTACATCAGCTAGTCCAGCCAAAATTGGTCCAGCCATTTCAGAGATTAGCCGGAACAAACAGACAGACAGACTGACAAAAATTGTAAAAAAATGTTATTTTGGTGTGTGTACCGTATATATTAATATGTAAAAAACGGTTATTTTAATATTACAAACAGACACTCCAATTTTATTTATTTGTACAGATGTATAGATTAATAGTAGAGTTTTATAGCTAGCACGATGTTGCCAAGTTTCATCGCTTAGTAATTGCTAATATATAAATTCAGGCGCTTTGTACAATTCGAGAGTCACTGTACAACGAACATATGTTATAAAGTTTTAGCGTTCTAGGTATAAATTTAATGTTTAGGTTTCACGTAGCTTTATATTACCAAGGGTTGTTTAATCAATCATCGTGAATTCGAATGTTAAAGTGATTCTAAATTTTCAGTAATTGAAAGTATCATGATAATACAATAGAGTGGTAACAAAACATCTAAACATGCCCAGCTACCACAATCAGTGGTTGAAAATTTGTGGCCAAGCCTATAAATGTCATCCAGCAGTTGTATTTATGTAAAAGTGTCTCCATTACTTTTAACCAAAGAACTTAATTGTCGTAATTTAATATCAGACAACACTGTGACTAAAGAGTTAAAACTTATAAATAATAAGACAGATGCTAATTGTAATTAATTTTTTTATATATGTAAATGAAAATATGAATTTTAAATTCATATATCCAATGAAAAAACGTTTCGTAGTGCACATCTTATTTGACTTGGCTGTATGGTTTCAGCACCTTTGCCTTTCATGTAAAAAGGTAAAAATGAAACAAAATATTTTTTTATTTTTTTATGGTAAAGATTTAGCGTTATGGCATTAATATCACCTAATCTTAAGAGACGATTGGAGTTGGTAGATACGCTAAACCTGTGGAGGGACTGGCTCTCAAGTGCAACTGCCGGAACACACCTATTGGTAATTAGCAGCAGAATTTCCACTTAAGGTTGGTAGCTAGCTAGGCGGGCATTGGAAAAGCCATACCACCATGCTGCGGTTTCCTCACGATGTTTTTCCTTCACCAAAAGCTCAAGCTCTCGTAGGTGGATTCGAACTCGAGTCTCTTGATGTGGAGTCCTTACATACTACCATTGAGCTATCATCGCTTCAGTCGCATCGTCAGTTTTATTATTGAACGTATGAAAAATGATTCAGAGCATGATTTTGAAATTATTATCATAGTTTTTTATAAGATTTTAAAAAGGGGGTAATAACGTGGCATTTTGTCGTTTTATATGAAAGAGGCCTCCGGTCTTATATATGTTAATCTATACATATAAATAAAATTGGAGTGTCTGTATGTAATATTGAAATAACCGTTTTTTACTACATGTATATGAATATATACGATACATACACCAAAATAACATTTTTTTACAATTTTTGTCTGTCTGTTTGTTCCGGCTAATTTCTGAAATGGCTCGACCGATTTTGACGAGACTTTTATTGGCAGATAGCTGATATAATGAGGAGTAACTTAGGCTACGTTTATTTTAGAAAAAATCTTTTATTATAGAAAAATAATGTTGCAATGTCCAAGTACTGTCCAGTACCGCGCATGCCACTGGGCCGTCACGTCGGGCGCCTCTCACCAAAGAATTAATATTAGTTAAATATACTCATAGTTAAGACAGGACAAAGTCTGTCGGGTCAGCTAGTGTTATAATAAACATGATTGTTTCTATATAGACATTATTAACCACAACCGCAGACGAATTATTGAACAGTCGGTGGGCGGTTGTTTTGCGTCGAACAGAGTTTACTATACAGTTTTGATATTAAAAGAGATGATTTATGGGAGATAAACAAGCGAGTATCCTATCAATAGGGGCGTCGTCGGATCCGTTGTTCGAGTTATGATTTATTCGCTCTGTTACACGAGCGCACCGAATCCGTTTGGCGTTTGTATGAGCGTGTGGTTCAAGACATAAGAGATAGGCGTTTCAGAGCTGTTCGATGTGAAACGTGTATAGGCGACACTTGGATGTGAGATCGAGAAGAAACGGCAAGGCGCAAGACGCACGCTTATGATGTCTACGTCACTACTTTGGACTCCTGACTGTGTTTTTTATAAAAAAAACGAGCCCCGCGACTTCATTTGTATTATTCGCGTCGCGTGTGGTAGTGTGTATGGATTCCGCGTCAAGAGACACGAGTTGGAATCCACCTACAATGGGCTCGAACTTTCGGTGAAGGGAAACATCACGAGGAAACTGTAGCATGGTGGTAGGGCTTTTTCTAATGCCCGCCTAGCTAGCTACAACCCTCAAGTTGGAAATCTGCCACCGATTACCGATAGGTGTGTTCCGGCAGTTGCACTCGAGAGCCGGTTCCTCGACTAGGTTTAGCGTGTTCACCATTTTCGGCCACATCAAATGAGATTACGGTCATATCGTTAAACCGTAAGTATAAAAATGTACCGGAAACGGCAAAACAACTCTCTAGGGACTACTTATTAATAATGAAAACCGCTTTACTCTCATGAATTACGTTATTCAGAGTCGATTTTGATTATAAATAAGAAAATAGTTCAACAAAGTGCTGTTAAAACTTGCCGCATTGTCTTATTATAATTGACGTTCGCCGTTCGGATGAATCTATTCATTAGTTCACGATCAAACTCCTTTATGATACGAACTACTTTTTCAAGTATTTGCTTCGTATGTTTTTTTTTATGGAACCGTGGGCAAACGGGCTTGAGGCTCACCTGATGGGAAGTGATCACCGCCGCCCATGAACACCTGCAAACCCGGAGGGCTCGCAAGTGCGTTGCCGCCCTTTAAGGAAAGAATACGCTCTCTTCTCGAAGGTTCCCAAGTCGTGACGGTCCGGAAAGACCGCCGGCGACAGCTGGTTCCACAGAGTGGCTGTGCGAGGTAGGAAGGGCCTTATAAATCGCGCTGTCGTGGCACGCTGGACATCGAGGTGGTTTGGGTGAAATTTCTTGTTAATATTACCTCATAACTCGAGTTCCTGTGTATAGTGAAGTAACTAGTTTAATCTGTGCCCGCGATTTCGTCCGTGTGGATGTATTTCATAATTCCTGCATCGTTTTGTAACATTCTTCAATACAGCTGTGCCTCTATTGGTGGTAGCGTGATATTAAAGCCTATAGCCCTCCTCAATGGACGCTCTACCAAATACAGAAATATTTAAATCCGTAAGGTAGATCCTAGTATAAGCGCGTTCAAATGAATTTTCCACTTTATCATATTATTATAGGTTATATTCTCTAAGTCAGCGGTTTGTTTTTTTTTTTTATGGAATAGTGGTTAAACGAACTAACGTGTCACGTATTGGTAAGTGATCACCACCTCCCATGGACACCCACAAGATCCGAGGAATCGCAGACACGTTGCCGGCCTTTATAGGAGGGACTGGCTCTCAAGTGGAACTGCCGGTATTTGGTGTCCGATTTTCAGCTCGAGGGTGGTAGCTAGCCAGACGGGCATTAGAAAAATCCCTACCATCATGCTACGGTTTCCACACGATGTCTCCTTTCCCCGAAAGCTCAAGCTCGTTGGAGGTGATTGGATTCGAAATCACGTCCAATGGTGCGGCGTTCCTACACGCTACAAAGCTATCATCGCTTCAAAATGGCGAATCTTGCGAATTGGAATAATGTGAGGTGATTTTAAAAACGCCAAATGAATATTGACACGCAATATTTAGACGTTTTATGTCTCACCACAAATATATATATATATAAATGTTTATAATTCATAATCTGAGAAACTCATAGGTTCTCCGTGCAAACTTTGATTTACTATTTGATCCCTTCGATATTTATTTTTACAATAATACCTACGTCCTATTACTATATTTATAATAACGTTTATACAAAGCGATGATAGCTCAGTGGTAGTGTGCACGACTTCGCGTCAAGGGACGTGGGTTCGAACCCAAGCACATACAATGAGCTTGAGCTTTCGGTGAAGGAAAACATCGTGAGGAAACCATAGCATGGTGGTAGGGCTTTTTCTAATGCCCGCCTGGCTAGCTACCACCCTCTAGTTGTGAACCTGCCGCCAAATACCAATAAGTGTGTTCCGGCAGCAGCACTTGAGAGCCAGTTCCTCCACAGGTTTAGCGTGTCTAGCAACTAGGGCCGTATCGACACTTAAGATCAGGTGAGATTATGGCCATAACGCTAAACCTTAAGTATAAAAAAAAAAACAACTTGTTGTAATTGTTCAGTCGTACTTTTGAATCGTGTACAGTTACTTTTGCGTTTATAATATTACTAGCTACACTCTCGACGTGTACACGTTAGAAACCTATAGAATTATAAGAAAAAATATATCTTTTTCTGTAGTGCAATACTGTCTGCAGGTTTTACGACACGGCGCAAACGAACGGAGGTCACGTCGAGGACTACCCGCCTCAAGCGAAGAGACCTCCCGGCTCGAGTCTATTCCTAAACCCCTCGCCGTTCATGTACCCGCTTCCGAGCAACGCCAGCCTCTTCGAGTACGGTCACTACCACAGTTACCACGGAGCGCAAAGCGACGGCGGCTTCGAGAGACGAGACAGTGAGTTCCGAAGTGTCACGATCGTAAACCCAACTTGACTTGGGCCACCCTTTCATTTGCAACAGCTGAAGGTGATATCGTTGAGGGAACGATGTAGCTTTTTGATGATATAGGACTGTGAACGGGCAGACAGCCTATCTGATGGTAAATGGTTACTGTCGTGTGTAGACAGCCGCGATATCAGGGGTATTATATGTTGCTGGACTTGAAAAGAGCTGTTTCTAGATCAACATGCTGGATCATAAAGACTCATGTTGAAACTTTATTTCGCGGCAGTCTATTCCCGAGGGTCGTCGCTAAACCCTACCACAGAGCTTTGATTAATCAAGGATTACATGGTTATCCTTTAAGACCTAAGCTAAATGTGGCACCAACAATGGTCAGAGTCTCGTCGGTCATTGGCGCTACGGATACTCAGATGGCATTCGATGCTCCAAACTGATGATGCGCCATGCGCATATGAAGATAGTCCCACAAAACGGATTCCTTGTTAAAACTTTGCAGAGAGGCTTTTTGTGACATCACAGAATTCCGAGGTTCAGAAAAGGAGAAAGAATAACTAACTTCAATCATGAACATTGGGAGATACTTTTTTTTATTTGGTTTACAAATCAGACAACACAACGATATCAAAACATACGCATAATAAACAGTAAAATGTAAAAAGATGCGTAACTTAAAAAAGGGAACACAGTTTACGCAAGAGCGAAGATAACTTAACAATAGCAATACTTAATTACAATAACTTAAATAACAAAAAACGAGTTCAACTACCGCTTTATGGAAACTAACGAGCAAGGGAATATATCAATAGATCAATAGATCAATAGAATATATATAATATTATCGGAATATAGACAGAGTATATTGTTGTACAGAGAACCAGATAAACCAATCAAAGTCTTACAATTGTAAATCAAGTGGTAACCCCAATAAGAATGAAGCGATGATAGCTCAGTGGTAGTGTGTACGACTTCGCGTCAAGGGACGTGCGTTCGAATCCAAACACCTACAATGAGCTTGAGCTTTCGGTGAAGGAAAACATCGCGAGGAAACCATAGCATGGTGGTAGGGCTTTTTCTAATGCCCGCCTGGGTAGCTACCACTCTCAAGTTGTAAACCTGCCGCCAAATACCAATAGGTGTGTTCCGGCAGCAGCACTTGAGAGCCAGTTCCTCCACAGGTTTAGCGTGTCTACCAACTTGGGCCGTATCGTCGCTTAAGATCAGGTGTGATTATGGCCGTAACGCTAAACCTTAACTATAAAAAAAAAAGTTTGAACTCTGGCAACACGTGAGTTTTGAAGATACGCCGAGGTGCGTTACAGTGGGTAGTTTTGGGTGATTGGTATCCATTAAGTAACCACATGCCCTCACGCCTTTGAACTGATAAATTTTTTTATAGCTAAGGTTTTAGTGTTATGCCCATAATCTCACCTGATATTAAGTGACGGTAGGGCCCAACTTGATGAAACAAAAACTAAATAATACTTTAAGTTGCGTACAATTTTTTACGTATAAATGTTACTTACATTGGTTTCGTACATTTCAGGTGTAGACAGAGAAAATTTCCAAGAATGTTAGAAATGGGTTCTGTTGGTTATCCTTAGCACCCAGATAATTTTTTTTTTTAGTTTTTGGTCTATAAAAAGGATTTCTACAGATGTATTATATGTATAGATTGTTAAGCTCGCTTGGATAAAGATTGCACTCCTCTAATGTGGTCTTAAGCCTTTTTTTATGATAAGAATGTCTCTTATTAGGCAGTATAACTGTTCGGGATGTCTCTTCGATGAATGCTCCGTTCGAGCCTCGCGGCCCTGGCTCTTCCACCGGCAGTCTGGGAAGAGGAGACGATGAGTGGAGAAACATAAATACAATGTTGAACTGTATACTGAGTATGGTGGAAAAGACGAAACGGGCCCTTGCGATATTGCAGCAGAGAGGTAAGGCTGGAACGAAAACTTTCATATATATTTTGGATCGGCCCACGAAAATAGTCTTAAATGGGCAAGACACAGATAAATCTTTACGAATTTCTCTTTACTTGGTGTAATTCAATTGATAATTAAACTTTTTCTTTATCCTAGCTCGACAAAGTGACTGTATTTCACCTGATGGTAAGTTTCAGTACAGTCCAGTAACAGTAGTGACTGTCGTAGGGGCAAATGTCCTTCGTCAGTCGCAACTGTCTTGTCGGCCCACTAAATGTCTCTTCACGCCTCGTTTAAAAGACCCCATATTATAAGAAGGAAGGAACACACACATCGGAAGACGGTTCCACAGTTCCACTGTGTGACAAAGAAACGACTTTTCGAACTTTTTGGTTCGCGTCGGGATGGAGGTTATGGTAAAGCTGTGGCTCCGTAGTCCAGCTATGGGGTGGATCTATTGTGGAAACTGTATATGAATATGGTAGGCTTACAGAGAACCTTAAAGTGAGGTCTTGACGAAGGTTTCCCTTTAAAATTGGAGGGTGCATAAAGCTGTTCTTGTAGATTTCTCGTGCCAGTCTCGCATTCCATTTAATGACGTGATACTATTAACGTTACAACAGGGAATATAATTTGTAAGGTTCCTTAAAAGAGTTCGAGCTTGGTAAGGGTTAGTCGACTTTATTTTGTAATTTATCTTTGAAATAAGTCAGACCAAACTTAGTTGTAAGTTTTGAAGCGATGGTAGCTCAGTGGTAGTGTGTACGACTTTGCATCAAGGGACGTGAGTTCGGATCCACCCATCTACAATGAGCTTGAGCTTTCGGTGGAGGAAAACATCGTGAGGAAACCATGGCATGGTGGTAGGGCTGTTTCTGATGCCCGACTGGCTAGCTACCACCCTGAAGTTGAAAATCTGCCGGCAAATACCAATAGGTTTGTTCCGGCAGTTGAGAGCCGGTTCCTTCACAGTTTTAGCGTGTCTACAATCTGCGGCCGTATCGTCACTTATGATCAGGTAAGATTATTGGCTTAACGCTAAACCTTAACTATTAAAAAAAAAGGCCAAGTGGTAAAATTACATATTATGGATACTGTTTCACGATCTCACTTGATTACTGGATATCTTGGGGACTACACCCCAGCAGATTTAGAGCAGTGTTATTCCAGACGTATATTAGATCAGTTGAGTATCGGATTAAAAGACCGTCGTACCTTCTTACCAGGTGTCGAGCCGACAGAGAGTAGCGACATAAAACGTGCAGCCAGCGAGATAATGGCGACCGCTGTTAGGCAGACCGAGGAAAGGGTCGCCGAAGTCAGGAGACGAGCTGAAGATGCGGTCAACCAGGTAAGAGGTTTTCGAGGTATGCGATGTTAGTGAACATTGGGTTCTACATATAGTTGTATTTTTAAAAGGGGCATTCAAATAGTTTGGGAACCCAAAAAGTGCACGACTCATAACAGAATTATAATTAAATGGCATAGAAGTAATCCGATGTCATTCTAGAGCTATTAAAAAAGAAATGATCTCAATATATTAAGTTTTTTGGGCGTAATCGCTCCACGTTCATTCACACAAACATCCGGACGTCCACGAATTTTTTTTTCAATAAATTAATTTTTATTATATAATGAATTAACAAATTATCTAGTCTGAGAGTGACAGTATTTCTCTGGATATTAAAACAATTGCATTACCATAAAAACACAAAAGATTTAAAATAATGATATTGAAGTGTCATAAATTGTTCGACTTTGGAATGTTAAGAGTGATGCAGAACCTGAAACGCTTGTCGTTATGAAGAGCACAAAAGGGGACGAAAGGTACAGAGTTCAAGACTTTGTTCGTATATTTGTTAAAACAATTTTATCGGTATGAAAAGTATATATCTCTCTCTATAGCCTTATATATCTCGCTGACGAGGTGTATGCAAAGTTTCATGGTAATTGGCTGAGTTGTCGAAGCATGGAAGAGTACTAAACAAACAGGCGCACTCATATACGCATTTGTAATATCAGGATGTGGGACTTTGTTTTCCTACAGAGATTTGGGCTTTTTTGGCTTGTTGTTTACGATTCTTCAGTCAAGGTTTAGTCTGTTACAACTGTCATTACAGTTCTTGCATGAGAAACCTTGGATTCAGTATTCTGATGTTCTTAATTCTTAAATGAATTTGCTATTGATATATAATTTTGTATAGCTTTATGTGCAACGAAAAATGTGTGTTATTTAGGTAAAGCGGCAAGCTCTACTGGAGTTACAACGAGCAGTGGGTGCTGCCGAGTCTAAAGCTTTGGAGCTAGTGGCTACTGAGCGAGGAAAGGCTGATCGCGTGGCTGAGAGGAGACACAGTCCTCCACCAGGAAGGGATCTCAGCCCTAATGCTGTTGGCCAACAAAATGTCAGTATTCCTGCTTGGTTATTGCAAAATTTGTAGTGTAAACTCTTTACCACGTCTTTCGTTATAAAGGCTGAAGAGGTGATGGATCTGTTGATAATCTATACAGACGTCAGCAAATATTTATCAGTCACCTGATCTTAAGTGACGATGTGACCTAAATTGGTAGACACGCTAAAGTTTTGGAGGAACTGGCGTTCAAATGCAACTGCCGGAACACACCTATTGGTATTTGTCGGTAGATTTTCAACTTGAGGGCGGTTGCTAGCCAGGCGGGCATAAGGAAAAGCCCTACTACCATGCTATGGTTTTCTCACGATGTTTTCCTTCACCGAAGCTCGTTGTGGGTGGATTCGAACTCACGTCCCTTTACGCAGAGCACATACACACTACCACTGAGCTATGTTCTCTTCCTCGCGCTTAATAGCCATAGTTCTAGGGGTTTTGCTAATGCCCAGCTGGCTAACTACCGCCTTAAAGTTAAAAATCTGTCGCCTTATACCTATAGTTGTTTTCCAGCAATTGCACTTGAGAGTCAGTCCCTTTTCTTTCATCTTGGGTCACCTCATAAAATTATGTGAGGTTATGGACACATCACTAGATCTATAAAGTAAAAAAAAAGTAGACTATAGCAGTTTATTACATTAATACTCCTAATATAATGTTACAGACATCCATTATAACGATAAATTCTTTTAACTGTTTATCCATAAGTGGTAAAAAGATGCAGAAATGTGATGGTATATATTTATCTGTCACCTATGAAACACACTAAAGCACAGTGTGGAATTTCTTGGCATATTACCGATATTGAAAGTCCTCTAACAATCCTTTTTTGTAGAGCCATAATTTAATGGTAAAGTAGTTCTGGCTAATCCTATTAAGGAGTTAAGATTGGATTACCCCGAATGTACGTGACTAGAAGGTTCTAGAAAAGTATAGTATTGTCGCGTTTTAGGATATAACAGTGAGCAGATAATAGATAATAGATATGACCACCATAACGTAAAATTTCTCAGAGCATTGCCCATTTAATATGAAACGGAACAAACAAATGGGCATTATGTTATATAAAAGTTTGTAAATAATTTGCACTGGCTCTATTCTCCCTAGTGCTGTTGGAATTGTGGTCGAAAAGCGCAGGAAACTTGCTCGGGCTGCAACGCGGCTCGATACTGCGGCGCCTTTTGCCAACACAAAGATTGGGAGAACCATCATCAGGTTAGAACTAAACCATCCAAAGCACTTACGCACGTTAGTTCTTCTAGATGATTCTTATTATATGATCCTGTTAGCGTAATGAGTACTAGCTTACCTGGTTGACTATATTTTACCGTTTTACAGTAGTGTATAACTAAATGAATGTCTCGATTTGGGCCAAATTATACAGTTATCAAAACATGTCTGCTTTCTGGGATTAGTATGGGAGCTAGTGAAGAATAGAAAAGTGCCAATTTCTGCGATTTTTTCAGTGAGTGATGTATCATTACCACCACACTCCATAGTTTATTTATACTAATACAATATTGCTATTGTATAAAAGAGGGACTATAAATTTAGAACAATCAAGAAACTCTACCAGTTTCAATGATCACTTAAGCAGGACCATAGTGAATTCAAAAGCATCTATTTCACAACAGTTTTGCTATTTTATATATTCAAAAGACGGACCAGAGATTTATAATGGTTAGGTAACTACACTAATGCCAATAATCCTCTATATTTCCCTTGGTCATCGCATCACGCGTGAACAGATCGAACCATTTCGCTAATTCTTTTTATGTTGTGTTAATTTTTATCCGGAGAAGGTTCTTATGAAAGCAAAAATTAAGAGACTTGAGCGGAACATTAGAAAATTAAAAAAAAACCTAAGACAATTTTACAAAACTCTCAGTACTATTGAATCATATATATTAAATAGTATACCGATTCGAATTCAATATTCATAGTTAAGACGGAACAACGTCTGTCGGGTCAGCTAGTTATTTAGTATTTATAGTGAAGACCAAGACCTGTGGGGGATCGTAAATCGACAACAGGCAAGAGAGTATGTGCCGATTGTATTGCATTTACAGGTCTGCAGTGGCAGAGATCAGAAGCCGACGGCAATGCTCCGCACGTCCCCGCCGACGACGCAGACGACCCTGGCCAAGACCCTGACCAGGTCGAGCACGCCCATCACGGCGAGCGGCACGACAGCGACGGACAACCGGCTCTCCCTGACCAGCCTGAGCTCTGCGGAGCGGCTGCTGAGCAGCGAGAGGACGCTGGCGACGCTGTCCACGGCGCAGGGCCTGCTCGGGATCGGCCCGAAGAAATGACGTCTCAGCAAAGAAGTCGCCGGTGCGAAGCTCCCCAGAAAAGTTAGGAGGTAATTTCGTTTCTATTTTTTTTTTTTTTTTTTTGTTGTTGGATTTTTGTCTGATTTCCGCGTGTAGAATATGATTGATTTGAGGAATTATACGAGAGCGAAAATGACTTTGATACTAATTTAAACGGATTTTATTTATTTATTAATTTTGAGACCGACGTTTCGAAAGCTTTTCAGCTTTCGCGGTCACGGGGTGGACTGAGGTGTAGTTTGTCCAGAAAAGTTTAATTTTTGATTTTGTTTGTGTTCCGATCTACGCAGAAAGAGCTCACGGTGTCTTGAGATCTGGCTATTGGTCTTTTGGGTTCCGATTTAATTAAATGTATAACCGGATCCCCGGTTTGTGTTAGCTTCCAAGCATCTTTTCTATTGAAATTTGGATGTTTAATCATTCAATTGCCTCGCGAATCATCCTAGGTAGGAATCGTTGCTCTTTGGCAAGGATTTGTGGTTTGTCGAATCTAAAAGAACATAGACACTGTAACATGAACTTTATTGGACAACCCACACCTCAGTCCGCCCCGTGACCGCGAAGGCTGAAAAGCTTTCGAAACGTCGGGATCAAAATTAATAAATAACCGCGATAAAATCCGTTGAAATTAGTTTTATTTCGATGAGTAATATTCGTGTAAACATACGAAATCATTATGAGGTTACTGCATGAAGATAATTCTAAGCTGAATTGAATAAACTGGTAGTCGGCTAATAATACGAAATCCAACTGTATTCATTATTGAATTTTAGCAGAAATCCTTAAGATCAGGTTAAAAGATCGATTCCCATTTTTTTGTCTATTAATAACTTACCAAAGTCCGTTGATACTTATTTAAGACAAACAAACAGCTGATAAACAGAGTGGAAAAGTGTGGAAACTGTTTGATATGCTAGCTACGCCCGCCACTTCGTTCGCGTCGAATTAAAATTGTATTAAATTATTTTTGCTCGTTTTCGTAACGTTTTCAAATACAGGTTTGATCCTGGTGCTGGATGCGTAATTTTCAATAGCTTAGAGCCTTTCAAAATTATTGCTCTATCAAATGCTACAAGAATTTTTGAAATACCACTTGTAGTTTTTAAGATTCACGCGTTCAAACAAACAGACCATCAAAATTTTTCACTATATATTGTTGATATAGGTATATCACTTCCGAATAATTCTCGATCTAAAGTACGCGATATCAGAAATCAGACAAAACTCATTATTAAAAAAAAATGGCGTCAAAGTCTCACATACCAAAGATAAGTTATTGTATTTTATTTTAAAACTAAATTAGAGATTTCATTGTAATTTATATATATATTGTTTGTAAATTAATATTTTATTTTCGAAGCGGTCAAAGCCAGAGTGGCACGACACTGATTGAGGTATACACATTTGCATTTATAATATTAGTTACGTTTTGTGTTTTGCTTAAGGGTTTTTAACTATAGCATTTTACCTACCGTAGTCACATACCATAGACTAAGAATTTAGAAATTTAAGTATACGGGCAAAACGTGTTATTATTTATTTGTATTGTTAAATGAACACATAAACTGTATATATACGTGCCATAATAAAATAAAATAAAAAACAAATAATATAAATTAATAATATTAGTTGTACTCTGCGATTACGCAATTGTATCCATAAAGTGAAAACAAAAATATTTGGAAAATCCAAAAATGGACGCCTCATGATCTTTTTTTTTTTTTGTTTATTTAATGACAATGAAACCACATCGAATCAGACCGTGAAAAGTAATAGGGTTCTATTCCTAATTATACTGAAGCGTAAGAGAAAAAAAAACTCGATTAGTAAAGTATTTCGGTCGTTATCGTGATAACATACAGAATCCGCACATACAGACACGCGGACGTCCGAGACAGAACTATTTTAAACAGTTTTTTAACTAGTTTAAATAACAAAAATATGATGAGTGTTATAAATAGTCTTTTCTCTTGTTACGTGCGTGTGTATATATTATTTTACAAGTGCAATATATGATGAATAGAAACATTTTAAGTATGAAAAATCAGTTAGTTGTTGTGCATGAAGCGACATTAGTACCCACCTCAACGTTTCGCTCATGAGGCATGCAAAAAACTCTTAGTAATTATTTTAGAGGGCCATAATGCTTAACCTATGAAGTATTTAAAAACAATATGGCGTCTTTACCAGAGACAAGTTATATATTAGTCTTTGCTATCAAGGGCCGGTTATAAAATACGTCATGCAAAATTCCTACCTTTTTAGACAATCCTCTTCCTTCGTTTTTTTATTAGGCTATTGGTTTTGGTTTGTAGCTTTAGCGTTATGGTTACAATCTCATCTGAAGTTAAGTGACGATGTGGCCCAAGCTGGTGGATACGCGAAAACTGTGGGAGGCTGGCTCTCTTGGCGTCACGATATGTTTTTTTTTTATAGTTAAGGTTTGGCGTTCTGGCCATAATGTCGACTGATCTTAAGTGACGATACTATCCAGTTGGTAGACACGCTAAGCCTGTGGAGAAACTCTCGATTGCAGCTGCCGGAACACACCTATTGGTATTTGGCGGCAGATTGAACCACACAATGTCACATTTTCTTTCCTACTCCGCTATCAATCAACAGTACGTCACAAAGAAGAGACCACTCATGGAAGTAGTAAACGAATTTCAGTCTATTTATATATTTATCGCTCGCAATAATAATTAAACTTGATTTAAATAATTGTAACATGTAAATTGTACAAAATTGTTTTACATAGACTCCAATGTCACATTTTGTCAAAGTAAGCGACACCATCTCCTCTCCATAACTACGAACGTATTTTAAACAGCAGAACACACTGCCAACACGATAGAAACGGAACTTGAAGCGATGATAGCTCAGTGGTAGTGTGTACGACTTCGCGTCAAGGGACGTGAGTTCGAATCCAACCACCTACAATAAGTTAGCTTTCGGTGAAGGAAAACATCTTGAGGAAACCAAAGCTTGATGGTAGGGCTTTTTCTAATGCTCGCCTGGCTTACAACCAGCCTCAAGTTAAAAATCTGTCGTCAAATACCAAAAGATGTGTTTCGGCAGTTGCACTCGAGAGCCAGTCCCTCCACAGGTTTAGCGTGTCTTCCAACTTGGCCCGTATCGTCACTTAAGATCAGGTGAGATTATAGGCCAGAACGCTAAACCTTAACTATAAATAAAAAAATTGCCGCTGCTGACTCGATGCGACCACAACGACCGTGTTCGTCATGTGGAACGGCTAAAGGCATAATTTGGACATTGTAAACATAACGTATGTCGCATTTAACATCATTTACCGGCAGAAGTTCGGTGAAGCTGTCAAAGCCCTTGGGGCTACCAGCGTACGTTTGTTCGAAAAAAATAACATCAAATAGATATCATACAATCACAATCTACATTCACAATATGTGGTTAAATAAACAAATATATGAATAAAAAAACTCCAGTGAAATGAATTGAATATTACAAACGAACAGTTGTCGTAAATACTCCGTGGTCAGTTCTATCAAAACAGCTACCATCTTCTCATTGCATTCACGTGACATCGATTTTTGGTGTCTGCTTAAATCCATAATCATATATAGTACAATAGGGTAAAATTTGTGGCACGTTATGTGCTTTATTCTGGTCATGGACAACAAGGGAAATGGTTTAAAAAAAATAACTGAAAACCTTTATAAAACTCCGTGGTCAGTCTTAACAAGACAGCCGCCATCTTGTTTGAACTTTTACATGTTTGATAAAATGTTCTCATGACATATCATGATATTGATATAATTGCGTACAAAAAAGTTTCTATTAAATTTAAAAAAAAGTAAATATTTTTATTTTAATATTTTCGAACATGTTAGTACCTGTTAGTTGTATTGTATTTTTATTCTTGTTTTTAATATAATTGTTGTTCAAGTATAATACGTTGATAATATTATTTTGTAAATTTAAAAAATGATAAATAGTTTATTTTTAATTTTCTATTAATTTCAACGTTTTGGAAGATACGTGTATAGATTCATATTTATGCGTTAAAAAAACATTGTAAATAAATATAAATTAGATTTTAATATGCATATCCACGGATAATAATTATCGTAAAGTTGGCTGCACGAATTTGATTTAAATAGAATTATTTTATTTATTTGTGACACGTATCCGATTATTCTAAATATTAGACATTAATAATACATATCTAAATTAAGTCGTTAAAAGTAAATCAGTCGATAGATTTTAAATACACATATTTATTGTAATTATGTGATAAATTTTATAATAAGTTCTAATTTAATAGAACGCTGAAACTTGTAACCTACTTCCATAACCAAACAATTGCTAGTCAAATTATGCTGAATTGTGCCGCAAATTAATGTGAAATTGCTTTCGCAAATGGATATCAAATACATTGAAACTATATCAATTTTCTTATCTCATATCTGTATACATTATTTAACTATCTGTGACCGTGTGGAATTAAATTTTTAACAACCATTTGCGAAAGCAGATTTCTGCCAAATTTCTATGTAATTTGGCGTCCAATTGGTAACAATTTTTACCATTTTTAACTTTACTGTCGAACTTCAATAAATGTTTGAACATCAAACAATGGTTAATGGAGTAGTATTAATACCACGAAAATATATTACTAAGTAAGGTTATTCAAAAACTTTACCCAGAGGCGGATTAGGAGAACGCAGTGTTTTTGTAGATTTAATATGTATATTAGATAAACGTCATCGAAATATAATTAATAAGTAATATCAATAATTATAGTGCAATATTAAGGTAATTATTGTTGTATAAAATTTCGAATTTAATAATGATAAGTTTAATTTTAGTTTATACATTATAATTTAGTGTGAAACGAGGGTTAGTTCTATGCGTCGAATAAATATTAAACATGTTGTCAAAATCTATAGAGTCGTTTTATTTTAATCCAATACTAGGTATTATTGGGAAGTTACTATTGGCTGCTTCGCTTGTTAGTATTCCCGCCTTAAAAAAATATTTTACGTTAACGACCAGTCCTTTTAAGCTTAACATATTACAATTTTATACCACCTTGTCGATGAAATTTATATATATAATGTGTTCAAAACGCAGAACCTGTGTTTTTTTTTCATAAAACACTAGTCAATGAATTGTAAATTGAAAAACGAATAAGAAAACAAACAGTTGCTGATAAAACTCCGTAGTCGGTTCTAACAAAAGAACCACCATTTTGTCGATGCATTTGTTGGTGAATGCGTGAAACGAATGTGGTGAGAAAAGTAATTGGTATGAATGTTGAAGGATGGAAAGGAAGAGGAAATCCAAAGAAAATATGGATAGAGCGTGTGAGAAGTGTTTTAAAAGAAAATGACTGAATGAGGAGATGACAGAGATGTATGGAAGAGCAAAACGTATTGCGCCGAACCCGAATAACTTGGGAACAGGACAATGTAATGATGATTTGTTGGTGAATGAAAATCAGTTTCTACATAGAATATATAGGCAATTCCAGATTACATTGACACTTTGCTATTAATAATACTTAAAATATAGAAAATTCAATAACGCATACCTCTTACCATTCTTTTAATTATCAAGGGAAATAAACAAGCCGTGGTATTTATTTATTTTACTAATTGTTGTATTAATTATTCTATATTTTTAAGCGAGCATGATTTATTGCTTGCCACAAAAACTTCGTAGCTAGTTTTACCTGGCGAGTCTCTATTATATTGTCATATATCAGTTATTGAACTGCTTTATCTATATATATAAATAAAATTGAAGTGTCTACGTGTATACGGTACATACACCAAAATCACATTTTTTTACAATTTTTATCTGTCTGTTTGTTCCGACTAATCTCTGAAATGGCTGTACCGATTTTGACGGGACTTTTATTGGCAGGTAGCTGATGTACTAAGGAGTAACTTAGGCTACGTTTATTTTAGAAAAAATCTTTTATTTTAGAAACATAAAGTAATGTTGCAATGTCCAAGTACCGTCCAGTACCGCGCGCAGCTCACGCGCATGCCACTGGGCCGTCACGTCGGGCGCCGCCCACCAACGAATTAATATTAGTTAAATATATTCATAGTAAAACAGGACAAAGTCTGTCGGGTCAGCTAGTATGAAATAACTTTCGACTCGACTGAACAGTTTGGGTACCTCTGCCTTTTCCTTAAAAAGAAATCAAAATTGTCAATACGAAAAACTTGTAAATGTTAAATCGATTGTATTCAAAAAAGAGGTGTGCAAATACCCATTATACTGTTAAACTAGAGGCTCTCGATACGAAATTGGTTACTCGTTGAAGTTTACCTAAAGATAATAAATAAAACTTGATCTCCTTACGTCAATTTCGCCAATTCGCATGATGGTAGGGCTTTTCCTGATGCCCGCCTGGCTAGCTACCATCATCGAGTTGAAAATCTACCGCCGAATACCAATAGGTGTGTTCCGGCAGTTACACTCGAGAGCCAGATCCTCCACAGGTTTAGCGTGTCTACCAACCTGGGCCGTATCGTAATTTAAGATCAGGTGAGATTATGGCCATAACGCTAAACCTTAACTATATAAAAAAGATATAGTGATCACCTCGCATACAATTTTTTTCTTAAACGTTTTTACAGGGGAACAAAATAAAATTGTTTTTATATGCGTTTTCTTGAAATATATCTACTCATATTACTGTATGTTTGCAAATTGGTTATGGTAGAGACAGCGTAAGAGTAAAAATCTGCTTGATCGTATTCATGACGTGTCGAAAGTAGAGCACTACCTCACCCGCTTCACGCCATGAGGCGTACAATAGAACATACTAAAGAATATGTCGTGACGAATTTTCCTTGCCTCCATCCGTACCGTATGGTTTGGAACTTCGTTCCAATTATTATTTATTAAGTTAGTTGTGTTATTAAAACACGAGGAAATGTTGAAACGATCTCATTAGTGACGTTCTTTTTTCTTTTATAGTTAAGGCTTAGCGTTGTGGCCATAATCTCTAAACCTGTGGAGGAACTGGCTTTAAATGCAACTGCCGGAACACACCTATTAGTATTTGGCGGTAGATTTTCAACTTGAGTATGGTAGCTAGCGAGGCGGGCATCAGAAAAAACCCTACCACCATACTATAGTTTCCTCACGATGTTTTCCTTCACCGAAAGCTCAAGTTCATTGTGGGTGGTTGGATTCGAACTCACGTCCCTAGACGCGAAGTCGCATACATTACCACTGAGCTATCATCGCTTCGTTCGTCATGTGGAACGGCTGATAATTGCTGAAAGCCTTAAACACGATTGAAACTTTTTCCATAATGATCAGGAAAAATCAATACTTCCATTTCCGAGTGCATAGAGATGGAGTTATTACTAGGCGTTCTTATCATCGCCATAATGATTCATTTTCAAACCTGCTTGACATACGTAATCGTTGAACTTATTTAACACTAAATCGGTATTGTGCTCAGGAAAATTATCATAGATAACAATAGATAATACCCGAATATTATAACCCAACAAACTTCTATTACACCTACTAAGTGCGGAATACACGATATGACAAATTTACATGTATGTAAATATAAGTAAAAGATGTCGCGAAACAACATTTGCAATTGTCAAGAATGAATCTGTCAATGTTAACAATGAATTCTCGAAACTTTTCCTCGGTGAGTCAGAACGCTCCGTCTGTATGTGTATTTTTCAAAATTTTCCGTTCGCAATTAAAATGTCGCGTCCGATCGAGTCGTTTTGTCCGTTCCAATGAAATACATTAAGATTATTGATATGAACGACGTAGACTAAGCCATCGGTGATAAGGTTTTATAAGAGATGAAGTTTATGTGTCGGGAATGCAATGGAGTTTATTCTTTTCAACAAATGTTAATGTTAATGTTTGAGCCTCATTGTAATCTTGAAGTTAATGTGTTACCCAAGAACACAGTATTATTAACTAATGCGTGTTTAACGTTTATTTAATCTACTTACAGATCTCCCTCCGTTAGTGAAGTATTTGTTTTTGTTGATTTTTTTTTTAATTGAGTTTTAGCGTTATGGCCATAATCTCACCTGATCTTAAGTGACGATACGGGCCAAGTTGATAGATACGCTAATCCTATAGAGGAATTGGCTCTTAAAAACACCTATTGGTATTTAGCGGCAGATTTTCTACTTGAGGGTGGTTGCTAGCCATGCGGGTATCAGAAAAAGCCCTACCACCATGCTATAATTCCTCACGATGTTTTCCTTCACCGAAAGCTCAAGCTCATTGTAGGCGGTTGGGTTCGAACTCACGTCCCTTGACGCGAAGTCGTACACACTACCGCCGAGCTATCATCGCTTCGATGATATTTGTGACTTAATTACAGTTTTTTTATTAACGTGGTGTTTAAAATCCCAGTCTCAACAGATCTCCTGGCGCTCAGGTAAAAGGCGTGAGGGGCATTTGCTGATTCATCACGTGCTTATCACCCAACACTAATCACTAAAGCTTACCACGTCGACACTTCAAGCTCCCGTGTTGCCAGAGACCTGTGATACAGTCCGGACTTTTATACTCTGTGCTTTTAAACACACTAACAGATCGTAGACAGTGACGTCAGTGTAACTTAACCTCATAGGGCTAGGTAAGGAGCCACTAATTTAGGGTGAAGCGATGATAGCTCATTGGTAGTGTGCACGATTTCACGTCAAGGGACGTGGGTTCGAATCCAAGCACCTACAATGAGCTTGAGCTTTCGGTGAAGGAAACCATCGTGAGGAAACCATAGCATGGTGGTAGGGCTTTTTCTAATGCCCGCCTGGGTAGCTACCACCCTCAAGTTGTAAACCTGCCGCCAAATACCAATAGGAGTTCCTCCACAGGTTTAGCGTGTCTACCAACTTGGACCGTATCGTCACTTAAGATCAGGTGAAATTATGGCCATAACGCTAAACCTTAAGTATAAAAAAGGGGTATGATGCATCAGTTGGATGCCACGTCAATGAACGAAGATAAAACTGTATTATGTAGAAGGACTGTTTCTAATGCCCGCCTGGCTAGCTACCAACGTTCATGCAAAGGCATTACTCGTGTTCAGGCCAAGGCGAGAGGGGCATTTGACTCGTTGGATGTTAACCGCCCAACATCACCCACTACAACGCACCACGGCGACAACTCAAGCTCCCACGTTGCCAACAACCTGTGACGGCGTCCGGAACTTTATAGCGGCTAGCTACCACCCTCAAGTTGAAAACCTGCCGCCAAACACCTGTAAGTGTGTTCCGGCAGTTTGCGCTTGAAAGCCAGTCCCTCCAATAGCTTCAACGTGTTAGCCACTTTGGGCCACGTCGTCACGTACCGTCAGTTGAAATGGTCGCCATAACGCTACACCTATAAAGCATAAAAAATATAAAAAAAACTAAAAAAACAATGTCAAAGCTGTCACAGGGACTGCCGATAGAAGAGAAAACTTAAAAGTATAAACAAACAGTCGTTATTCTCGGATATACGTATCAATTGATTGAACTAAAATTGAAACTTGTAAATCAAAACGCTATTAACAGCGCAATATGTTATACTAATAGGCACAGATGTAGCGTGCACGTTAACACGTCACGTGACTATGTCAATGACGACGTACATGAATTTGCTCCCCGTCCAAACATTCCGATAGAAGTTTTCCCTTCAAAAATGTATTCATACCTACACAATCGGATTAGTTACAGTTTTATTATATTCATAGGTACATAAAACGTTGTGACGTCGTAAAAGGTATTGTTCGTGACATGCGAATAGACAGGTCTGGTACACAAAAGCCTGTGGAAGCTTGTTGAAAGTTAGCCCGGCGGCGTGACGCGACGCCTCTGACAGGCGCCGCAGCGAGCGTCACGGCGTCCAAGCCAAAAGGCCACTGTTACAACCCTCAAAGGAGTTAAGATCAAAGGTCTGACAGCGTTTCTGAAGATGCCTCACCCCTTGACGTTTCTTTGTTTTCTTTAGCATCCGAAAATAGAGTTTCATGTTGACAGTTACGTTTTAAAAATGTGTTTATTTATTAAGGACACAATAACCATAATAGAACAAATTGTAATAAAATTTCTCAACTGTAAGTTTAATAATGTTTTATCACGCAGATTATGAACGCTGCCACCAGTGCTAGGTGATCCTGTCTCGGGTGGCAGTACAGATAATGTATCATGAAATAATTAACACGTTACGTAAGCCCAATGGTTATATGACGTATGATTAAAAAAAATGAAATAGAGGTAATGAAGCTATAAAACTAATAATTAAAACGTTGAAGTTTAAATGAAAAATGAAAATATTGAATGGTGGTAGGGCTTCTTCTGATGCCCACCTGGCTAGCTACCAGCCTCAAGTTGAAAATCTGCCGCCGAATACGAATAGGTGTGTTCCGGAAGCTGCAGTTGAGAGCCAGTTCCTCCGCAGGTTTAGCGTGTCTATCAACTTGGGCCGTATCGTCACATAAGATCAGGTGAGATTATGGCCATAACGCTAAATGTTAACTATATATAAAAAAAAGGTTTTTTTTTTTTTTTTTTATCTGTAATGGAAACTTTGTATGTAATATTCAATTGTTGTAATCTTTTCAAGTCACTATTTTATACATTTGATTCTTGTGTTTAATTTTACTTAATGTATCTTTGTTATCTTAATAATAAATAAAATAATAATAATAGATAATTGACCGATGAATAGGTTATGATGAATTTTATTATAGAGATAGAGATGGGACCCTGAAGACGATGATAGATGGCTACTTTGAACGCGAAAAAAAGTTACTTATAATTTCGAATTTTCATCAAATTCTTGTCTATTAGTACTGACCGTGACATCCTGAAATTAAACAATATAATGGCGTTTGATAATAAAATTGTTTCTATACCGATCGACAACGAGAATCGGTCGACAAAATCAATATTAACGCGAACGGAGCCGCGGGTAAAAGTTATAACCGTATTAATATTACAAATCGGAAATGTTTGTTTGTTTGAACGCGCTAATTCTAGAAACTACCAATCGGATGCCGAAAATGTATGTTTGTATTTGACAGAAAGATCATCGAGGAAGGCTTCAGGCAATTAACCATCACGCTACCACCGATAGGAATACAGATGTGTTGGAAAAAGTTTTAAAAACGGGCATAAACCATGAAATAATTTTTTTTTCCACGCGAACGAAGCCATGAGCACAACTCGTTAACGATAAACCACGAGTGGTCATTTGAAACTGTTTTAATTTTGAAATAAATAGAAAATTAAGTCGAAAGTATATAAGAACTAGATTTTGCACGCTGCTTCGATCGTGTTAATTACGATCTCATACAAATTGGATGTCACAAAAAAAATCTTACAAAGTTTATCCCACTCTTTAACCCAGTTTCAATAAGGTTTTCGAGAAATAAAGTACCCTATCACCGTCTCCAGGTTCCCATCTATCTCTATGCCAAATTTCATGATAATCGCTTCAGCGGTTCAGGCGTGCGAGCGTAACAAAAAAAAAACTTTCGCATTTATAATATTTGTATGGAAGTGTGAATATCGCTTTAATTTTTCGACCAAATTTAATCTGGAAATGCGTGTTTAGTTAAAATGTGTTTACACCTATCTATACTAGCTGTGTCCGCGACTTTGTTCGCGTTGAATTAAAAATTTCATTTAATCATTTTGCCGGTTTTTGTAACATTTTTCGATACAGCTTTGGCCCTTTTAGTAGAAAGTGATATTAAATAGCCTTTCGCAATGAGTACTATATCAAATACACTTTAGAAGTGATGATAGCTTAGTGGACGCGTGTACGGACGCTGCGTCAAAGGACGTGAGTTCGAATCCTTGCAATGAGCTTGAGCTATCTGTCAAGAGGAACATCGCGATGAAACTATAGCATGCCGGTAGGGATTTTGATTACATACTGATCTTAAGTGACGGTACGGCCCAAGTTGGTAGACACGCTAAACCTGTGGAGAACTGGCTCTCAAGTGCAGCTGCCGGAACACACCTATTGGTATTTGGCAGCAGATTTACAACTTGAGGGTGGTTGCTAGCCAGGCGGGCATTAGGAAAAGCCCTACCACCATGCAATGGTTTCCTCACGATGTTTTCCTTCAGCGAAAGCTCAGGCTCATTGTAGGTGCTTGGATTCGAACTCAACGACTACCTTCAAGTTGACAATCTACCGTCAAATCCCTATAGATGTGTTCCGGCAATTGCGCTCGAGAGACACTCCGTCAACAGGCTCAGTGTGTCCACTGTCGTGGGCCGCATCGTCACTTAACATGAGGTGAGATTGTAGAGATAACGTTATACCTAGAAATTATGATAAAAAAAGTCTCCCAAGATCAGTAAATTGAAACAAACAATTTTCCCGCTTCAATGTAGATATGAATCCCCTTTATAATGAGAAATGTAATATTATTCATAATTAATATAACAAAACATTCACTACATGTAATGTACATTACAGTAGGTATCGATGATAAATGTATGATTATCCTTATGACTCCTGAGTAAACTTTATTTTTTACATGGGGAAATATATTAATACGTCCCCTCCCGCCCAGAGGGACTAAGAGGGATATATGGGACTCATCTGGCGCTGAACGATCCTGAATAATCTGCAATGCATCATTATTGTTAAATTTTGTTAAGCGTTATGGGCCAAATGTCATTTAATTTTAAGTGACGATGTGAGCCAAGATGGCGGGCACGCTGTCTAGAGGAGGGGCTGGCGACAAGCGCAAATGTCGGAACACACCTACAGGTATTTCAGCGGGTTTTCAACTTGAGGCTGGTAGCTAGCCAGTAGCCAGTTGAAGCGATGATAGCTCAGTGGTAGTGTGTACGATTTCGCGTCAAGGGACGTGAGTTCGAATCCAAGCACCTACAATGAGCTTGAGCTTCCGGTGAAGGAAAACATCGTGAGGAAACCATAGCATGGTGGTAGGGCTTTTTCTAATGCCCGCCTGGCTAGCTGCCACCCTCAAATTGTGAGAGCCAGTTCCTCCACAGGTTTAGCGTGCATACCAACTTGGGCCGTATCGTCACTTAACATTAGGTGAGATTATGGCCATTACGCTAAACATTAAGTATTAAAAAAAAATAGGGTATTAGAAAAAGCGATAGACCATAAATTTTATTTCGTATGAATTAATTATTTTATTATCGAAGTGAAACTGCTTTAGGATCGTTGTGATTTCAAACTCGATGAAACGAAAAAGCGACTCCGTGGAGACAGAAACACGTAGATGTATAGGATTCAGCGGGCGAGAGAATGAGATAGAAGACATTACACGTTCTGGCTCTCCTCTCTGTGCGATGTTTCGTAGCGTCCACACTATCGTCTACTAAGCATTGTCCATATGTATTTTCGATAGTACCTAGGTTCGATCCTCCGGACAGGAGCCCTCGAGTGACTCTGCTCGCGCGATACAGTGACACTCTACATCACTGAGATTACATCAACACACCGCATACCATTCTTGCACACTCACACGTTAAGTACACGGTTCTGTAAGGGACTACCCTCGCGGCCCTTGAGCTGCTTACCTGATAAGGTCGTAGTTAGTATCACTAATTTAGTAATAAAGAACCTGTTGGTTAGTCAGGATCATGAATCTTTTTCATTTACCGGCAGGAGCCCTAGCCGAGGTTCGGCCGTCCTGGCACCCTTGTGCCTGCTGCCTCGGGGCTGAGTGCCCTCAGCACTCGCCCCCAAAAGTCCGGTGAAGCTGTCAAAGCCCTTGGGGCTAACAGCGTAAGTCAGGTCGAAAAAAAAAAAAAAATGTATTTTCCATACTTTTCAATAAGTATTTTTAATCAGGGACTTTTCAGAGGTCTCACTTCTACCGTGTGTGACTTGCGCATTACATTTTCTTAGATATTAAAAAGATTATATGAGTCCATTATAAGAGCTGTCATATTGTACGTATCCGAGTGCTGGGATAGTTTGGATTGCATGCACCAGAAATGCTAATATAGATATGGACGTGTGGTGTTACAAGAGTGGACTAAGCCAGGAACATAATGTTAAAGGGAGTTTGGAAGTGGCTACACTGGTAGAGTAGTTGAAAAGGAATCGTCTAATTTGGTACGGACATGACATGAGAAAGAGAGGAAACGCAATTTGTGAGAAAAGTAATGGATATGAATAAGAAGAGGAAGCCCAAAGAAGAGATGGATAGAGTGAGTGAGGTATGAGATGAGTGAAAAGTGGGAGAATGAAGAGATGACGGCTAATAGAGAAAACGTACTGCGTCGACCCAAATTACTTGGGAACAGGACATGAACATGACGACATTAGATATCAAAAAGGTCCTGTAAAGAACACAATATCATATTAAGACACACCGTATAATACTTGTTGATAACGTCTCTCAGAGTGGAAACCTGTTTAAAAATAACAGACTGGTTTCTGGGTGTCGGACAGCTGGAAATCTTTCGGAATCTCTCAGTGTCTGAGCTGGCCTCAATCCAGCTGGAACACTTTTTTTTTATACTTAAGGTTTTAGCGTTAGGGCCATAATCTCACCTGATCTTAAGTGACGATATGGCCCAAGTTGGTAGACACGCTAAACCTGTGTAGGAACTGGTTCTCAAGTGCAGCTGCCGCAACACGCCTATTGGTATTTGGCGGCAGGTTTACAACTTGAGGGTGGTAGCTACCCAGGCGGGCATTAGAAAAAGCCCTACCACCATGCTATGGTTTCCTCACGATTTTTTCCTTCACCGAAAGCTCAATCTCATTGTAGGTGCTTGGATTCGAACTCACGTCCCTTGACGCGAAGTCGTACACACTACCACTGAGCTATCATCGCTGCAAACACTTGTGTTAGTCAAGCGGCAAAACATGATATAGGATCGTACAGCTTGAAACCACCACGTGTAGTCATGGCACGGTCTACAACCAATTAAGTTCTTCCGGTTGACATTCCATTTAACTCGACTGCGCTAGCTATGTCTGTCGGTGAGGGAACTCGACAGAGGGCCACTCCGGATCGAGTCCGTGACGTCCCTAAAATTGATTTAAAGTTTACTGCGACCACACGTTCGTTGTACCCATTTTTGTGACATTTTGCAATACCATTTTCTCATTTAGATAAAGACGGAAAAGGTCCACGCGTTTTTCTTCTCTTTGTTTGTCAACAGATTTTATTCATCACTTCAAATATTATTTCTATGTATTCGATATAAACAGGGAAAAGAGTTCCGGTTCCGGTTGTCGAAGCAGCGAATGGAGATGGGCAAGTCTTTTGATTAGGAGTCGGTAGGAGTTAGTAGAATAGGAGTGGTATCCACGACATTACAGAAGAAAAAAGGGAGACAGCGCCGAAGATGGGAGGATGATATTAAACATATAGCAGGAACGACTTGGAGAAGACAGGCAAATGACCGCACAGCATGGCAAACTTCAGGGGAGACCTATGGTGGAACGCAAGAGAAGCTTCGCGTACCGATGTCAACTGAATAATTAAAAATATATTTATTTAATGCAAAAAGTACTGATGATTGTTAAATAATGACTATCATTATTATTATTAAGCGATGATAGCTCAGTGGTAGTGTGTACGACTTCGCGTGAAGGGACGTGAGTTCGAATCCAAGCACCCACAATGAGCTTGAGCTTTCGGTGAAGGGAAACATCGTGAGGAAACCATAGCATGCTGGTAGGGCTTTTTCTAATGCCCGCCTGGGTAGCCTCAAGCTGTAAACCTGCCGCCAAATACCAACAGGTGTGTTCCGGCAGCTGCATTTGCGAGCCAGCCGCTCCACAGGTGAGATTATGGCCATAATGCTAAGCCTTAAGTATTAAAAAAATATTACTTAGAATGGTTTAGATGAACAACAGACATTTTTTTTTTTAAATTATAGTATACTCTGGGTCCGTACCTTTTTTTAGGTAGGAGTGATTTATTTGGCGTCAAAAATAACTTTACAACAGTCGCTAGACATTACCTTAAAAATTTAAAAAGTAAATGCCTTTTTTTTCTTTATGGAACGAGGAACAGACATTGAAAATAGAAAGCATTGTCACTTTATTATGACACGGGACGTCTGTAAGGACCTGACGTTAATACTCGAATCTCGCAGCGTGATAACCAGTGACGTGTTTGATCTACGAGCTAGTCACCGTACGCGGCTCTGCCTGTGTCATCTACATTAATCGTGTATTGAACGGCATGGAGCTCTTCGAGTTGTTCAAGAGAAAGCTACTTGAACTCGTTGGACTGTTTTTGAACAGATGAAAAAAATATATATACTTTATAGGATGCAGCGTTTTCACACAATGACACTCGATGTTAATTAACAACGTGGCCAAAGATTTTTGAAGCGTTGATAGCGCAGTGGTATTGTGTACGACTTCGCGTCAAGGGACGTGAGTTCGAATCCAACCGCCTACAATGAGCTTGAGATTTCGGTGAAGGAAAACATCGTGAGGAAACCATAGCATGGTGGTAGGGCTTTTTCTGATGCCCGCCCGGCTAGCTACCAGCCTCAAGTTGAAAATCTGCCGCCAAATACTAATAGGTGTGTTTCGGCAGCGGCACTTAAGAGCCAGTTCCTACACAGGTTTAGCATGTCTACCAACTTAGGCCGGATCGTCACTTAAAATCAGGTGTAAGGCCATTACACTAAGCCTCAACTATAAATAAAAATAAAAAAAGTTGGTGGACACGCTAAGCTTACTGGAGCGATTGGTTCTCCAATGCAACTGCAGGAATACATTTAAAGGTAATTTACATTTTCATCTTGAAGGTGGTAGCTTACCAGGCGGGCATTATAAAACGCCCACCAGCTATAGTTTCATCGGGATGTTTTCCTTCATCGACAGCTCAAGCTCATTGTAGGTGGATTCGATTGGCACAAAGTCCGTACACACTGCCAACTGAGCTATCATCGCTTCAAAGTACGTCTTAATTAACATAAAAACAATAATGACACGAAAACAAAAATGACTTTTATCTGACTCAATTATTTTCTTTGTATCGCGTTGAGTGTTTATAAAGGTTTTACCCTAACAGGAAGTCACATAACATGCTTAAGGAAGTTGTCAAATCAATAAACAAAACACTCAATGAAAGGTTGAAGCTGTTATGTTTCAAAAGTTGGATAATATATGAAAAAATTTACTGATTCCGTTTATGACGCCACAGATAATAAAAACAATTACTAAACCGGTTCTTTACGGAAATCAGAGGAGTCTTATCGGCTGTCTGTCATTAAAACCACGTTTCGTGAATCAGAATTGACTCAACCGACCCACTGCTTACTGTGCCACAGTGTAAATACGTTAAGTAGGTTGACTTATTTAACAGGATATACACTTGCGGTGACTGGCGGTGAATTCTACGTTCATTGTCATGTTATGGTATGAATTAAACTGTGCTTCACGTCAGTGTAAAAAAATGACATACAAACAAAAAAGTGTGCGTGTGTGTACTTATGCACACGCGTTAGAAGTTATTACTTTAAGAAAGAAACATTTAATCAAATTTATTATTTGGAATAATTAAATGTTTTCGGACTTTAATAATTATTGTTATTTGTATCTATTGTTAATTTATTTTTACACTTATTACACATTAAATATGAATGTGAAAATTTATTTTATTTTGTGATGTAAATAAATAGTTCATACTGTCAACTAACCTCAAATTTTACAAACTTCAACTAAAATGTTGACTATATCTAACTTCAGGGTGTTCAACTCAATTTTCCCTAACGCACCGAAAGGAGTATATCTTCAAAACAAATTTATTAATATAGATTATTACTAGTAAATCACCCCGGCTTCGCACGGGCAGGTATCTGCCATCCGATTTCTACCCAAACTTGACACGAATACTCGCTGTGTTGATTAGAAAATTGAAATTCGTTTCATAATCCACGCAACCGAGCTTTACTAATGAACTCTAAATTGCGTTGTGAATCTCATATTAACTATTGCAAGTATTATTTGTATGGTTGTAGGGATTTTTCTAATGCCCGCCTGGCTAGCACCCACCCTCAAGTTAAAATCTGCCGCCAAATACCAATAGGTGTGTTCCGGCAGTTGCACTTGAGAGCCAGTCCGTCCACAGGTTCAGCGTCCAACCAACCAACTTGGGCGGTATCGTCACTTAAGATCAGGTGAGATTATGGTCATATCGCTAAAACCTTAAGAATATTAAAAAACTGTTTCTATCAGTTTAAAATTATTTATAAAACCCGTCAACACCTAAGTCAACGACTTCGTATAGCTATGGTAGACTCGTTAGTCATTAAAAAGTTACATTTTTTGGACGTCGTTTACGGAACGCGGCTTTTAACGATTGCATGTAACCTAGTCCAGCGCGTACAGAACGCAAGCGCTCGGTTCTTCTTTAATATTCCTCCCAGAAGCCACGTATCTGTAATTTTAAACTAGACGAAGATAATGTCAAATAGACGGTACATTCACGTTGCAGCGCTTTTTTTTTGGAATTATTAGAACAAGGGGATCTGAATATGTTCTTTAAAGGTTAGGTAGGTTTAAGACCGTATTCGTGAATGTACACTGTATGCATTATCATCATCGAAATACATACGCTTTCTTCCTTCTTAAATGATTCTGAGAGTTTGAAGCGATGATAGCTCAGTGGTAGTGTGTACGACTTCGCGTCAAGGGATGTAAGTTCGAATCCATCTACAATGAGCTTGAGCTTTTGGTGAAGGAAAATATCATGAGGTAACCATAGTATGGTGGTAGGACGTTTTCTAATGCCTGCCTGGCTAGCTATATATATTTATCTAAGGTTTTAGCGTTATGGCTATAATCTCACCTGATCTTAAGTGACAATACGGTCCAAGTTAGTATACACGCTACACCTGAGGACGGACTGGCTCTCAAGTGCAACTTCCAGAACACACCTACTGGTATTTGTAACTTGAGGGTGGTAGCTAGTCAGACGGGCATTAGAAAAACCTCTACCACCATGCGTTGATGATTTACCTTACATATGTATGTAATGTGTTGTATGGTAGAGATGATTAGGGTAACGAAACAATAAACTTAATAGTTGTTCTGTAATAAAGACAAACAACATCTAAAGCTATTACTTCACTTTATTTGTATCTTAATATTTATTATCTAATTATTTCTTACTGTATTCAATGTAATGACATCTCATGAAGTATTTTTGACGTATACAATGTTTCATTAACAACTATCGATAATACTGATTTTAAAAAGAAAATACATATTCTAATTAAAAAGAGTTTATAAGCATAGAGTCGAAATTAAGGTTTAAATGACCTTCATTTACATGTATATTGCGTTCTTTCCTACGTATCTGCATATTGTTTTTCTCTTTGTAACATGAGTTGATTCACTACAACTAAGTTACACTGTAGCGTGCATCATACGATAGACATTATTATAAAACATGCGAGTTGTTTATGTTGGACATACAAACGTGGCTTTTAGTTGTGTCTCCGATTTTAACAGACGCAGTCGTGTACTTTGAACATCATGCGTTTCGTAAGTACATATTTTTTTTTTTTATTTGTCACCACCTGATTACATATAGCCAGTATCTATTACAAACCTTATACTTTTTAAATGAATAAAGATATCAAAGCAGCCATGAGGGCTGCCGACAAATGTGAAAACTTAAAACTATTGAAGGAAAACATCGTGACGAAACCATAGGACGGTGGTAGGGCTGTTTCTGATGCCCGCCTGGCTATCAGCCGCACTCAAGTTGAAAATGTGCCGCAGAATACCAATTGTCGGGTTCCGGCAGTTGTACTTGAGAGCCAGTTCCTCCACAGGTTGAACTGTCTACCAACTTAGGCGGTATTATCGTTTAAGATCAGATGAGATTATGGGCATAACGCTAAACCTTAACTATATAAAAAAAGCTCTTATTTTTGGATTTCTAAATTAGTTGTATGAGCTTAAATGAAAATCTGTAAATCTAAACCGTTTACAGCGCAATAAGTGTAAACTAATAGAAACAGATGTAGCGTGCACGTTAACACGTCACGTGACCATGTCGATGACGACTTACATGAATTCACTCCCTATGCAAACCTTCCGATAGAAGTTTTCACTTCAAAAATCAAGTTGTTTACAGTCGTAAGCATTTTTTTTTCTTGTTGCAACACCGGGTTGTTGTACTGGTCTTTTTACCGTAAAACCTGTCAAGGGCACGTCTCACTGTATTAAGAAATTAAATAAAACATATCTACAGTGATTTAATTGTTTTCCTATGTTTATTTTTTATCAGTAATAAACGTGAATTAAATACTTACGGGTTCATGGAAGGAGGAAAGGACAACCAGGGTTGTAAACAAAAAAAAAAAATTCGTAAACACAACTGTTTATTTGTCCTAAGATGCAAGTACATTTTTGCTTATTATTTGTACGTTATAGGTTTTAGCGCTATTTACACAAGTTCGATCGATTTTGTGACACTAAATGGTGGACACGTTAGCATAGTCGAGGAACTGGTTCCCAAGTGCAACTGCCAAACACACCTATTGGTATTTGGTGGCAGACTTTCAACTCGAGGGTGGTAGCTAGCCAGGCGCGCATTAGAAAAAGCCCTACACGCATGCTATGGTTTCATCACGATGTTTTCCTTCACCGAGAGCTCATTGTAGGTAGATTCGTACATACTATCAGTGAGCTATCATCGCTTCAAACCGCTTTGAAGTTTTAAGAATTTCAAGCGATCGCTTCTTAATGTTTCTCTATGTAACAAAAAGAAATTAGAGTCCAAATTTCATGCTCCCTAGCTGCAGAAGTTTCGATTACATGTTGAAGAGTCAGTCAACCGGCTTCTTTAAATATATTTACTAGTCGACGCCCCTGACTGCGTTCGTGTTTTTCGTGCTGTACGTCATCGTAAAATCGGTTTTGGTGGGCGTTTACGTCGTGAAATCGTATATACATACTAAATTTCTAATCGGTAGGTCTGATAATGTTAGAGATGAGTAATTTGAAGTTACATATAGAGCAGTTGTGCCCGCGACGTCGTGCGCGTGGCACTAAAAATAATTGTGTCATATTTTTTTTGCCCGTTTTATAACTTTATTCAATACAGCCTAAAGCTAAATAAATAGCCTAAAGACTTCCCCAATAATTGCTCTATCAAATACAAAAAATCATTTCTTGAAATCCGATCGGTAGTTTCGAGGGTTAGCGCGTTCAAACAAACGAACTAAATTTTTGTAAATCTACGTGACTCATATCGCGTTTTAAGAAACCGGTAACGCTATTGTTAAATTTAAACTATTGAGGAAGTTTTCTTGGAAACTGATAAGAAATCACGACGCTAGTTATTATTTACAATCCACTATACTTTGGTATGCACGTTCATAAATAAATAACATAGTAAAAAATCACGAGACCAAAAATTAAGTATAAAAAAGATTAAAAGCCACGGATTATATTCCCGCTAAAAACTCTGAGATTGTTTTTTTTTTTTATTATTATTGCACGTCTCTTAACATGAAGCGTTTGAGTCAAGGAACATGATACTCTCACGAGATACTATTCCACAATTTATGCAATTGGGTGGCGGTACACTTTACTAAGAAACTATTGGACTTTCACGTTATCTTCGATATAGTATTATCTATTAATGTCTAGATGTGTTATCAATTATTTAAATATTATTTTATTAACTTTATTCATTATTATATTTGTATTATTATATAACAGTTTAAACGAATTTGAATTACACGTGTCATAACGCGAAGCGTTTGAGTAGTGCTTTAATCTCACTCTCTCAAGGTCAAGCAATTATCTCGGCTTAAATGCCTTTTATACGATTTTTTTGCATTTTGAATATTAAATGAGTTGACAAATATCAACAAGAATACTTTTTTATGACAGTAGATACTTTAAAAAACATTGTTTTTTTTGGAGATAGTATAAAAAAAACCGTTTTGAAAAATTATTTCGGTGGACGTCGGGTTGTCTGTATGTGCGGATGATGTATGTGGTCACCACGGTAACGCCCAAAAAACTTCACTTTTCGAGTCCATTTTTTTTAATTCCCTTCAGTATCATTCTGAGTGATACCTATTGAAAATTACCGTCTAATTCCATGCAATTTAATTAAAAAATTAATGGTACTTGGTTAAAAGGTATAGAAATTAATATGTTGCAGCGCCATAGAGTGGTCAGTAAAAATATTGGGAATAGCATATAAACAAACATTTCTCCACGAAAACTTATACGAAAAAATAATTAATAATATTACTGACAAAAATGTCTTTTTTTTGTCATGAATGAAGGTTATTAGACGTGCACTTTTTCCAAACTTTCTGATGAATAGTTCAAAATTAAGCAGTTCAGTTCGTTTTCTGTCACCTGCCCGTTATTCTGGTAATACACTAAATAACACTGTGAAAAAAAAAACCAGAAACTAAGTTCCTACCCTGGATCCATCAACGTAAAAGTTCGCATCGAACGGTCACACTCCCATTTCGATAAGTTCAGTAGTTTTGACGCGATTGACCATCATAGAAACTGTATTTTTCTTAGTCCACTATAGGACCTGTCATATTGTATGTATCGGAGTTATCTGGGTTAGTAAGGAAACGGCTGTGTCGATTGCATGCACAATGCGAAATGCGAATGTCGAGATGGACGTATGGTGTTACAAGAATGGACAAAGACAGGAATGAGTATGCTAGAGGGAGTTTGAGAGTGGCACCAGTGGTAGAGATGTTGAAAGGGAGACGTTTGTCTTAGACACGTCATGAGAAGAGAGGAAACACATGTGTTGAGAAAAGTAAGTTGAAAGATGGAAAGGAAGAGGAGGAACAAAGAAAAGATTGATAGAGTGTGTGAGGAATTAGATGTAGGAAAAGGGAGTGAATGAAGAGGTATATATGTATATATATGATGAAAATAATGTTTGTTTAAAGCGCAATCACGCCAAAACTACTGATCAAATCGATATGGGACCGTTCGATGCGGAATTATTTTTAAATGGCTTACTGTTTTTAATTATTTGAATTCCAATGATCTTACATCATTTTATTGTTCTATTGCTATGTTACTTTTATAAACATCTTCTCTACAATAACAAACAACAACAAAGGGGAGGCATTTTCGCTTGGCAATGCGGGCAGCACGGCTAGCAAAGGTATATAGAATATATCAAAATATTTCCAACACACAAACTCAATACCACAGTGTATTGACATGAGGTGTTATGCGTCAATATATGACTAATTTAATTTCATTTGTATTTATGATGTAATTAGTAATTATGGTTCGATTAATAACTGTCTAGTTAATGAATTCTTGGATAATTATAGTTACGGTTTATATTTTATCCTCGAACAGTAATTATTAAGTATTATGCGCCGTACACGTAAAATGTATATTATTTTTTTGCTACGTGTTTTCGATTTGTATTTTCATAATAGCTGACATGTCAGACCTTGTTCGGTAGAAGTTAAAAAGAGATTTAGAGGTATTTTTTTTTATTACAAGGTAGACTAACAGGTAACATTAAGAACTTAAATAAATAAAAAAAATACAGAAGACCATTTATAACTTTTCATAGATATTAATAAAGATGAATACATATTAAATAGTGCATAGGCAACACACGGTTTTAAATTAATTCATTAGTGAGTAGTCTAGTAAGATGTCGATATCCAGGGTCTTAGAAATTATGTTGATTCCGTTATGCTAGAAGTTATGGCCACAATCTCACCTGATGTTAAGTGACGATGTGGTCATAGATGGTGGACACGCTACGTCTAGATGAGGGACTGGCTCTCAAGCTGTTCTTGGTCTCTGGCAACACGGGAGCTTGCAGTATCACCGCGGTGTGCTTTGTTGGTTGTGTCGGGTGATTAGAAAGAAAGGAAGAAAGAAATCGTTTAATACTAATAGAAGACATACAAGCAATAAAGGACACTATAAATGAACACATTAATAGAAAACAAAAAAGAAAAGACACTACAGACGTAAATAATAATAGTGTATATCTAATTATTAGCATAGGGCGCCCAGTTCAGCACATGCTAAAGTGTCCGAAACACTCAGCGATGATTTTCACGATGTTTTCCTTCACCGAAAGCTCAAGCTCGTTGTAGGTGCTTGGATTCGAACTCACGCGAAGTCGTACACACTACCACTGAGCTATCATCGCTTGTTGGAAATCTGTCTCCATATACCTGTACGTTGTTCGAGTCTTTCCATTAGGTTTAACGTGTTCAGTATCTAGGGCCACAACGTCTCTTACCATAACGGAAGACTTGTAAAATATAGAAAAGAGGGACGTATGGTACAGTGACACTATAAGCGTAGTATTTATTATCTTGAAGCGATGATAGCTCAGTGCTAGTGTGTACGACTTCGCGTCAAGGGGCGTGAGTTCGAATCCAAGCACCTACAATGAGCTTGGAGCTCGGTGAAGGAAAACATCGTGAGGAAACCATAGCATGGTGGTAGGGCTTTTTCTAATGCCCGCCTGGGTAGCTACCACCCTCAAGTTGTAAACCTGCCGCCAAATACCATGAGGTGTGTTCCGGCAGCTGCACTTGAGAACCAGTTCCGCCACAGGTTTAGCGTGTCTACCATCTTGGGCCGTATCGTCACTTAGGGTCAGGTGAGATTATGGCCATAACGCTAAACCTTAAGTATATAAAAAAAGGCACAGTCTTCACACTTCGTCTAGTCGACATGCTAAGTACCATACCAGTCATGACCCTGACCTTTACCCATACAATGAGACCACAGATGAACTCCTTTGAACCTGGTTACCTATCGGAGTGTGTCATATAATTTCTAGCACCAGTTTCCAGAATGATTTATAAATAGTTCTTGACATATTATTGGTTACGTACCGCAGTGAGTCAGTGTTACTTCGAATTATATTAATAGGGGGGGTCTATGACACACAACGAGCTGCGAAGGTCGCAGTTTTCGTTCCTGGTATATAGTTTTTATACTAATCTGTCAATATCGCATATCTTTGTTCATTGATGTCGTAAATTTTAATATCTTTGCATGGTGGTAGGACTTTTTCTAATGCCCGCCTGGCTGGCTACCACCCTCAATTTGGAAATCTGCCGCCAAATACCATTGGCTGTGTTCCGCCAGCTGCACTTGAGAGCCAGTCCCTCCAATAAAGGCCGGCAACACACATGCGAGTCCCCTGGGGTTATAGGTGTCCATGGACGGCGGTTATCACTTACCATCAGGTGACACGCTTGCTCGATTTCCACCTATACCAGAAAATATAAATGTATATACGAAAACGGGCTGATCATACAATAAACAGTGGTAAACTTTTTTTTAATATTCGCCATTTTTTTTAATGAGAAATACGGGCACAAGTTGCATATATAATACAACATGTAGTTTTGGATGTATTTTAAAAATATTTTTTAATTAATTAAAAAAAAATCCACGAGTAGTGAGTCGCAAACTTTTTAAAAATTTTAGGCAGAATAAATGCGTTATGAATATTCTCATCTCACCCACCTCAATCAGAAATTTAATCTAGCAGAAGCCTTCGAGTTTCCTTCATGAAATATACTAGCTTTTACCCGCGACTTTGCCCACGTTAATATAGATTTTGTCAAATTGCATGACGCAGTTAAATGGACCGTTTATTTTGAAAGTGATTTAAGTCCATTTTCTTTTATTTCGAGAAAATTAAAGGTTACTTATATTTGTTGATAATGCAATTTCATTTACCGACCGATTGTAAGTTGTACAAAACATGGGATTTTTTTGAGAAATTAAACATGGACTAGTTATATATAAAAAATTTACATTAAATTAAGCATGAATAACGTGATAGCTCGTTTTACTCAAAAATGGACTTACACCACTTTCAAAATAAACGGTCCAAATGTTTCTTATAAAGTTTACCCGTCTTTTAATTTTTCAAGAAAAAGCAGCCTATCGCCGTATCCAAGGTCCCATCTACCGCTATACCAAAATTCATCACAATCGAATTAGCGGATTAGGCGTGAAAGCGTTACAAACAAACAAACTCACTTTCGCATTATTATTATATGTATATTTCGCATGTTAGTAGGGATAAAATATAAATATGAAATAAAAACATACAAACAATAATAATAAAGTTAATATTTTATCTGAATAAAACAAATTGGTTTAAGACCAAGACGTTCAAAACGTTCAAAGACGTTTGCCTTTGAAGGCTCAGTCAAGCATGACAGCGATGACTGATTGTGAATTTTGGATCACTGTCAGTCGCCGCTGATCTGGATTGTACTGTACTTAACACCAGGTGCAGTACGGACACAATGTTACGCAAATAAAAAAAAAAAGTATATGCTATCTATATTAATATCATGATGAGTCTGTTTGATTGTTTGCTTGAACGCGCTATTATCAGGCACGACCAGTTTGATTTCAAGAATTATTTTTGTATTTGTTAGAGCATTGATTCGTTGAGTAAGGCTTTAGGCTATTTAACATCACGCTATCGTCAATAAGAGAAAAGCTGTGAGAAAACGAGCAAACATTATTAAATAAAATTTGTAGCACCACACGAATGAAACAACATAATAACATGGCAACATATTTTTGATCAATTTCTAAATGGCAGATATCGATTTCAGATATATTTGTTCGCGATAATATGTCTCTGCGCTTGGGTGGGCAGCGCATCGCCACTGTCTCCTAAAAGGAGATATATCGACCGACCCTCGGAGGACGAGGTATTCGAACTCAACAGGCACAGGCGTAGGGCCTTAGAACATGAAACCGTCAAGGGCGGGAAGAAATCAACGAACCAACGTAAGTTATTCGATGATAAAAGTTAATAACTTCGCAGTCAGTTTGACGTTATAGTTCAAGACAGGCAGTTTGACGCGATGATAGCTCAGATAGTGTGTACGATTTCGCGTCAGGGGCCGTGAGTTCGAATCCAACCGTCTAGAATGAGCTTGAGCTTTGGGTGAAGGAAAACATCGTGAGGGAACACAGCAGGGCCTTTTCTAATGCCCGCCTGGGTAGCTACCACTCTTCAGTTGAAAATCTGCCGTCAAATACCAATAGATGTGTTCCGGCAGCTGCACTTGAGAGCCAGTTTCTCCACAGGTTTAGCGTGACTACCAACTTGGGCCGTATCGTCACTTTAGATCATGTGAGATTATGGCCATAACAAATTAAGGGTTCCCGATGACATCCCGGGATTAGATACTTCAATAACTTAAAACACGACCCAGGCGATGTTTTTAGCTAGTTGCGCCTGCGACTTACTTCGCGTGGAACTTTTTTAAGGTTTAGCGTTATGTCCACAATATCACTTGATGTTAAGTGTCGACGTGACTCAAGATGATAGAGACGCTAAGCCTAGTCGAGGAACTGGCTCTCAAGTGCAACTGCTGGAACACACCTAGCGGTATTTGGGGGCAGATTATCAACTTGAGTGTGGTTGCTAGCCAGGCGGGCATTAAAAAAAAGCTCTACCATATGCTTTAGTTTCGTCGCGATGTTTTCCTTCACCGAAAGATTATGGTAGTTGGATTCGAACTCACGTCCCTCGACGCGGTTGCTACCTAAGCACACGAAAAAACTATTTTTATTTCCCTTTTTTTAACTTTTTTCAATACTTCTTTGATCCTAATTGTGGTGTAGAAGCTGCCGACGTCATACATTCCAACGGAGCTAGACAGACTATCTTTCGCTAACTGTATATCTTCTATTCTGTGTTGTGATTGGTCGATTATTGTTTAGTCTTTGTACTAATTGTCAGTCTAAATTGTTGAATATTTATAACAGCTTTATTGTCAAGAGCTGGAAACCCTCGGGCTCGAGCGCCCACCGCACTCGCCCCCTAGTTCAGGTGAAGCTGTAAAAGCCCCTCAGGGTAACAGTGTTGGTCCAAAAAAAAATCAAGAGCTGGTTATCATTAGGTCGCTGTTGACTTCAGCAGACGCAACCTCCACTAAAGTAAATCAAGAGCTGGTTATCATTAGGTCGCTGTTGACTTCAGCAGACGCAACCTCCACTAAAGTAAATCAAGAGCTGGTTATCATTAGGTCGCTGTTGACTTCAGCAGACGCAACCTCCACTAAAGTAAATCAAGAGCTGGTTATCATTAGGTCGCTGTTGACTTCATCAGACGCAACCTCCACTAAAGTAAATCAAGAGCTGGTTATCATTAGGTCGCTGTTGACTTCAGCAGACGCAACCTCCACTAAAGTAAATCAAGAGCTGGTTATCATTAGGTCGCTGTTGACTTCAGCAGACGCAACCTCCACTAAAGTAAATCAAGAGCTGGTTATCATTAGGTCGCTGTTGACTTCAGCAGACGCAACCTCCACTAAAGTAAATCAAGAGCTGGTTATCATTAGGTCGCTGTTGACTTCAGCAGACGCAACCTCCACTAAAGTAAATCAAGAGCTGGTTATCATTAGGTCGCTGTTGACTTCAGCAGACGCAACCTCCACTAAAGTAGTGACCTCCGATGTAATACGTCGTTGACGTCGTCAACCTTTCGTCCACCAAAATGGTAGCGTGATGTTACATGGCTTTAAATCTTCCTCAATGATTCTATCTATCGGACTATGAATCTATCAGAAAATCAGATCAAATCATATATATCAGAAAAAGGTTTTTTTTATATCCGATCGGCTGTTGTTAAGATTAACGCATTCAAACAAACAGACAAACTTTTCGCCTGTATAATATGTGTTTAACATCGAATATAACCTAGCCCTCAAATTCCAGGTTCCTTGGAGGCCCTAGAAATGAACCTTCGAAAGGGGGAGTACATATGTAACGGTAAGGTTTGCAAACTAAAGAACGGGGAAGTACCAAGAAATTGCAACGGTATCTGCCAGCATCCTGTGAAATAGATTTTCTATTATAAGCATTGATATGTTGACATTTATAAATAAAAAATTAATATATTTCAAAACGGGTAGTTTTATTTATTCACTCTACGAATTATCGTCATCACCCACTGCCCAATCATAATCCGTTGATGTACTCGTAAAGCACAAATATCCGTTGAAGTACTTTTAATCATAATTCGTTGATGTACTTTTAATGCAAAAATATCCGTTGAAGTACTTTTAATCATAATTCGTTGATGTACTTTTAATGCAAAAATATCCGTTGAAGTACTTTTAATCATAATTCGTTGATGTACTCGTATTGCAAAAATATCAATTGAAGTACTTATAGTCATAATTCGTTGATGTATTTGTAATGTACAAATATCCGTTGAAGTACTTTCACTGTATTTTTTGCTTATATAATATTTGCGCCGATATATAAAAAAATAATTAAATGGAGTTAATGATATCTATAGAGTTAATTATTAAAGTATAAATGAATAATGAAAATAGTGAACTACAATTAACTAATTAAGAAGGTCATGTATCGACACCTAGTCCACTCTAAATCTCCAAACTTAAAACTACATGCTACTTTAAACAAACAGCTGTTATTTTTGAATATCAAAATTAATTGTTTGACCTTAAATTAAAACTTGTATATCAAAACTGTTTACAGCGCAATAAGTGTAAACTAATAGGAACAGATATAGCGTGTACGTTAACACGTCACGTGACCATGTCGATGACGACTTACATGAATTTACTCCCTATCGAAACCTTCCTAGAGAAGTTTTCACATCAATAAAGCAAGACATCAGTCGATGAAAATAAAAAAGGAAAAATTTTTTTTTAATAATTTTTTTATAATTTATTTTTTATCAAATTTCTTCAACCGACTCTGCTCCCACTTCTTCTGCGACAGCTTGAAGGTGTCCACGTCCAGCTTGTTAGCGAGCAGCCTCCCGAAGGCGGTGCTATTCAGCAGGTTACTCTTCTCCGATATCTCGGTCATAATCTTGACCTTCTGCTCATCCGTTGCCACCTCGAAGATCTGTTCGAATGCCCTGGACCCATACTGGGATAGAGCCAGTTTCTGATAATAACCCTGAAATTACCAGTATGTCAATTAAAACATAAACAAAACAATATTTTCCGTTACATTAGAAATAACCAAACTTCTATAGCTCGATTGGTAGTGAGTACGGACGCCGCGTCAAGGGACCGGAGTTCGAATCCACTCCACCTACAACGAGCTTGAGGTTTCGGCGATGAAAAACATCATGAGGAAACCATAGTATGGTGGTAGGGCTTTTTCTAATGCCCGACTGGCTAGCAACCACCCTAAAGTTGAAAATATGTCGCCAAATACCAATAGGTGTGTTCCGGCAGCGGCACTTGAGCTAGTTCCTTCACAGGTTTAGCGTGTCTACCACCTTAAGGCCGTATCGTCACTTAAGACCAGGTGAGATTATGGCCATATCGCTAATATATATATGTAAGAGTAAGTATACTCACAGGAAATAAACCATCTGGTTGACTAACGTTTTTATTCGTAAAGTGATAAGAAACTCCGAATATTCAGTCTCGCTCGCGAATCTTTAACGTATATCCTAGCCAGCGTTACGAAGCGCCTACCTATAGTATAGTGGAGCGCTGCCGTCACGTAATGCGCAGACATCCGTTGAAGTACTTTTAATAATTCGTTGATGTACTCTGATCATAAGTCAATGATGTACTATAATCATAAGTCATTGATGTCCTCTGATCATAAGTCAATGATGTACTATAATCATAAGTCATTGATGTACTCTAAACATAAGTTATTGATGTACTCTAATCATAAGTTGTTGATGTACTCTGATCATAAGTCATTGATGTACTCTGTTCATAAGTCATTAATGTACTCTAATCATAAGTCATTGATGTACACTGATTGATAAGTCATTGATGTACTCTGATGATAAGTCATTGATGTACTCTGGTCTGATGTACTCTGATCATAAGTCATTGATGTACTCTGATCATAAGTCATTGATTTACTCTGATCATAAGTCATTGATATACTCTGATCATAAGTCATTGATGTGCTCTAATCATAAGTCATTGATGTACTCTAATCATACTTTGTTGATGTACTCTAATCATACTTTGTTGATGTACTCGTAATACACTAACACATTCGTTGGAGTATTTTCATCGTTGTTACCTACTGTACCTAATACCTAGTGTACCTACTGCCTAATACATAAGTCACTCATATCACAGTACAGGTTCCCACGTGAATTATTGCAGAACGCTGACCAAGGGAAATAACATATCGTGGGACGATCAAGCGATGAGAAGTGGACAATCTCGCTCGATCGCCTGAGCCAGTAGGTTGTATTCTTAGGTTTAAGTAATATATCGTAATTAGTTTTGTAAAAAATATATATAGGAAAAAATAGTCTTTTAAAAACCTCCTACTGACGGTCAATTACGTAATTTCGTATTTTCTGCTTTTATAATATTTGCGTCGATATATATATAATTTTCTTTTAATTTTCCTTAATATTATTAGCATAATTAACAGAATGATCACATTATATGCTCTCATTCTTATTTATTACTATAATGTAATTATGTTGTAATATATTTATATGTATATATGACTAAATGAAATAATACCAGGGAAAAATCATAACAAATTAATACCTCCATATTATTAGAACTTATGTAAAGATGTGGTATTGAATCATGTTTTTTTAAATAATTATAGATTACAAGTTTACGTTATGACCACAATATCACTTGATGTTAAGTGACGATGTGACCCGAGTTGGTGAACATGCTAAGCCCGTAGAGGGACTCACTCTGAAGTGTAACTACCGGAAACTTATAGGTATTTAGTGATAGTTTTTTTTTTTTATTTAAGGTTTAGCGCTATAGCCATAATCTTCCCTGATTTTAAGTGACGATACGGCCCAAGTTGGTAGACACGTTAAACCTGTGGAGGAACTGGCTCTCAAGTGCAGCTGCCGGAACACACCTAATGGTATTTGGCGGCAGGTTTTTAACTTGAGGGTGGTAGCCAGCAAGTGGGGATTAGAAAAAGCCCTACCTATACTATTAGGAAGGTAATAAGAACAGAAAGTGCAGAAATTCCCACGCGAATGAAGTCGCGGGCACAGCCATAAAATATATATCGTAAAAAAAATACTAAACATACACAAAAGACCACTAACAGGTGCGTATGTAATTTACATAGCGCAATTTTTTATTAATCTTAATGATATAATCAAAATATAAATTAATAAATATAGTTAAAAAAAACTAGAACACACGCTTTACATAGTTACTGGCACTGCACGCATGCGTAGTTCGCGCACTAGCTATATCTCTCTTACTCGCATGCAAATCGCACTAGCTCTATCTCTCTTACTCGCATGCAAAGGATGCGGAAAGGAATTAATTAATCCTGGCGAATCTAATTAGGATAATCGGATGCTTTGATCGGATTATTGCATTGTCATCGATCTTTGACAGGTGCGCAAAGTTTGAATTAAATCTGATCGTTCAAAGTAGGACAAAATCGAGCTCAAAGGGGTCGGTTACATACATACATACAGGTGAAGCTAATATAAAGCGTGTAAAAACATCAAAACAAAACTATTTTCATAGTTTCATCACCACGTTTTCCGTCACCACGCGCACGCTGCATGGTGGTAGGGCTTTTTCTAATACCCGCCTGACTAGCTACCACCCTCAAGTTGTAAACCTGCCGCCAAACACCGATATGTGTGTTCCGACAGCTGCACTTGAGAGCCAGTTCCACCACAGGTTTAGCGTGTCCACCAACATGGGCCGTATCGTCACTTAAGATCAGGTGAGATTATGGTCTTAACGCTAAAACAAGTAAAAAAAAAAAAACATGCGTGCGTACAAAGTACACATGTCAGAAGTGAAACTTCTTTGGCGAACTAATTTATAAATTTTGTTTATATTTATACAAATCTAAAACTTTAAATTTCCAAGCTCATGCTACGTTCGCCCTGTCTTACTCTCTCTCAATCGGTCTCGATCACTCTCTCTCTCTCTTTTCCGACACTTCCGTTGCATACCGGCGTGACGTTTCATCTGTAAAAATTTTACCCTCATGCGCCTAAAGAAGTTTCACTTCAAAAAGAGTTCTCCTGCGGACTCACTTTCAATCTCCATATGAGTTTGTCCCGGGCCTTGACGCCCACGCACTGGCCCCGGCACAGCGCGTCCGCCACGTGGCTGCCCTTCGCGTCGCAAAGCACCGACACCAGCTGCTCCGCCTCCAGCTCCAGGATACCCGTCACCGCCTTCGCTGGCCGCTGCCATACTTAAGGTTTAGCGTTATGGCCGTAATCTCACCTGACCTTAAGTGACGATACGGCCCAAGTTGGTACACACGCTAAACCTGTGGACCAAGTGCAGCTGCCGGAACACACCTATTGGTATTTGGCAGCGGGTTTACAACTTAAGGGTGGTGGCTACCCAGGCGGGCATCAGAAAAAGCCCTACCACAATGCTATGGTTTCCTCACGATGTTTTCCTTCACCGAAAGCTCAAGCTCATTGTAGATGGTTGGATTCGAACTCACGTCCCTTGACGCGAAGTCGTACACACTACCACTGAGCTATAATCGCTTCGCTGGCATCGCTGTTAGCCGTAAGGGCTGTGACAGCTTCAGCGAACTGTTTGGGGCGAATGCTGAGGACACTCAGCCCCGAGGCAGCGGGCCCAAGGGTGCCAGAATGGCCGAACCTCGGCTTCGGCTACTGCCGGATAACGAACATGGACTCGCAATCTTAACTAACCAACAGGTCTTAACTTACCAGGTTTAGTGGTCCTAACAATAACATTGGGCAAGCCACGCAAGGGAGGCGGGGGTGGTTCCTTACAGAACCACCTCAGGACGTAATTATAATTGAATGACATGGATTTAAGCATTCATATAAAGAAGGAAATAATTTGAGAAAGAGTAACAGTATGGGAAACCCAACAGTGCACACCTCATGACGTAATTATAATTAAATGACAAGAATTTAATCAGTCATATTAAATAGGAGATGATCCGAAAAAGAGTAACAGTATGGGAAATCCAAAAGTGCACACCTCATGACGTAATTATAATTAAATGACAAGAATTTAATCATTCATATTAAATAGGAGATAATCCGAGTAAGAGTAACAGTATGGGAAATCCAAAAGTGCACACCTCATGACGTAATTATAATTAAATGACAAGAATTAAATCATTCATATTAAATAGGAGGTAATCCGATAAAGAATAACAGTATAGAAAATCCAAAAGTGCACACCTCATGACGTAATTATAATTACATGACAAGGATTTAAACAGTCATATTATATAGAAAGTAATCCAATAAAAAATAACAGTATGGAACTTCCAAAAGCACACACCTCATGACGTAATTATAATTAAATGACATGGATTTAAACAGTCATATTATATAGAAAGTAATCCGATAAATAATAACAGTATGGAACTTCCAAAAGCACACACCTCATGACGTAATTATAATTAAATGACATGGATTTAAACATTCATATTAATTAGGAAGTCATCCGATGTCATTCTAGAGCTATTAAGAAAGAAATAGTCCCAATATATTAGGTTTTTTGGGCCTAATCGTTACATATCAATCCGATCCAAAAGACATCCGAACGTCCATGAAAAAAATTCATCGATTTGTGTTTTTTTTTTTTTTTTGGATACTCATAATGAAACTACCTTTTACGTGCGGCTTTGGTTTGCATCAATATTAATTTTGTGAAGCAAATCGAATGAGTAATAAACACTTTCATACAAAGTTTATCCCTCTCGTTGACACACAATAAGGATTTCGCGAGAAAAAGTAGCCAATCATCGTCGACAGCTTCCCATACATCTCTCTACCGAATTTCATCATAATTGGTTCAGCGGTTTAGGCGTGAAAACGAAACAAAGAAACAAAGCAAATTTGATGCGATGATAGCTCAGTGGTAGCGTGTACGACTTCGCGTCAAGGGACGTGAATTCGAATCCAATCGCCTACAATGAGCTTAAGCTTTCGGTGCAGGAAAACATCGTGAGGACACCATAGCATGGTGGTAGAGCTTTTTCTGATGCCTGCCTGGCTAGCTACCACCCTCAGGTAGAAAATCTGCCGCCAAATACCAATAGGTGTGTTCCGGCAGCTGCACTTGAGAGCCAGTTCCTCGACAGGTTTAGCGTGTTTACCAACTTGGGCCGTATCGTCACTTAAGATCACTTAAAAAAAAACGTTGCCACAGAAATGTCCCCGAGAGAGCTTCAGCAAGAACTTCACCGTCTCGCTAAAGACAGTACCGTTTGTCCGGAAATGGCCGAATCTCATCACCGGAAAACGGCAGTGATAGTCTGTAGAGAGGACGGACTGGGTTGCCAGATACGAATAACAACAAAGACGAGATAAAACTAATTTAAACGGATTTTAATCTCGGTTATTTATTAATTTAGATCCCGACGTTTCGAAAGCTTTTCAGCCTTCGTGGTCACGGGGTGTGGGTCGTCCAGAAAAGTTCATGTTACTGTGTGTACCTTCAATTTAAATTTTTAATATTATAGTGTTCCGATCTACGCATAAATAATACGCATAATAATAAAAATTAAATCGAAGGTAGACCGCGAACGCTGAAAAGCTTTCGTAACGTCGGCATCTAAATCAACAAATAACCGCGATATAAAATCCGTTTAAATTAGTCTCTTATTTCGATGAAAATAATATTCGCGTAAACGTGAGAAATCATTGGGCAAAGACGAACCTGGAAATCCAGGATCGTCTGCAGTATCACGGACCCGTGGACGTTGATGAAGAAGTCGAGCTGCGCGAGGTCCGCCCGGTCCCGGGGCAGCAGCCGGAGACACAGCACCGGGAAGTGCTTCTGATCCCCCGGATCAGTGCATTTCAGAGCCTTCTCTAAACTCTGCACAGATTCGACAAGAGCTCCCTTAATTTTTTTTTTTTATAAGAGATTAAAAAATTTTTTTTTTTTTGGATTTTTTATGGGCATTTATGCCCATTTTTACTTATAAGTGAGGGGTCATTCATTAATTACGTAGGGGTATTCAGAGGGGGGAAGGTTAAGATAATCTCTACGTGTCCTTACGTTGGGAGGGGGAGGGGGAGTGAAATGCATTCTTCCGTTATATTTCGCGAATCAAAATTCAATATTAGGAATCTAATTCCATGTTGGATTCTAAATAGATCTGCTTAATTTTAATAAATTATTATAACTCATTGGAAATAATTAAACTTATTACAATTTCGTATGTTTTTATTGTTGACCATGTTTGGTTCTATACAAAAAAATATACTACATTTTCCTTGGATTATTGTATTTTTGTTATTGAAAAAATTTAAACGCATTTCCTTTCCTAACATAACAGTTTATCATTTAGAAGATCAAGATAGAATCTTACATAAGAAAGAGGGGGGGGGGAGGAGGTTAGACAAATCTTACGTATACTTACATACATAGGGGGCAAGTGCAACTGCCGGGACACAGCTATCGGTATTTGGCGGCAGGTTTTCAACTTGAGGGTGGTAGCTAGGGGGGGGGCGGGTATCTGAAAACGTGACCACTATGCAATACTCACCGCAATGAAGTGCGTCTGTTTGGCTTTGATCCTGAGACAGGCTTTCGCGATGGCGACGAGGACTCCGGTGTTGCCAGCGACCAACATTCCGCCGAACTTGTCTGACAGCTCCTCGAACATCGGTTCGAACTGTTCAGAGAACCGGAAACTATATTCCGTGCACCTACAATGAGCTTGAGCTTTCGGTGAAGGAAAACATCCTGAGGAAACCTTAGCATGGTGGTAGCAACTGGGTAGCTACCACCCTCAAGTTGTAAACCTGCCGCCAAATACCAATAGGCGTGTTCCGGCAGCAGCACTTGAGAGCCAGTTCCTCCACAGGTTCAGCGTGTCTACCAACTTGGGCCGTATCGTCACTTAAGATCAGTATGTAATCAAAATCCCTACCGGCATGCTATAGTTTCATCGCGATGTTCCTCTTTACAGATATCTCAAGCTCATTATAGGAATTCGAACTCACGTCCTTTGACGCAGCGTCAGTACACGCGTCCGCTGAGCTATCATCACTTCTAAAGTGTATTTGATATAGTACTCATTGCGAAAGGCTATCTAATATCACTTTACTACTAAAAGGGTCAAAGCTGTATCGAAAAATGTTACAAAAACGAGCAAAATGATTAAATTTAATTTATATTTATATATATATTTATGTATATATTTAATATTTTCTGCCAAATTTTTGTTACTTTTACCAATACAGTTTTACAATAATTAGGTGGTCGGAGGATGTTAAACATTCTTAAAACCTTACTGAATTATTGCTCTAACAAATACAATAAATGAATTGTAATCCGATTGATGATTACTATGTTCAAACAAAAAAGGTAACAAATAATCATTTCAGCTTTATAATAATATTAAATATGGATATAAAAGCTTTTTTTTATTACTTAATGTTTTAACGTTATGGCCACAACCTCACCTGGTCTTAAGTGACGTTAATTAAACCTGTGGAAGAACTGGCTCTCAAGTGCAGCTGCCGGAACACACCTATTGGTATTTGGCAGCAGGTTTACAATTTGAGGGTGGTAGCTATCACCGTGTTATGATTTTAAGTTGATGTCTCCCTCATCATCGCTTAAAAAATAGTTATTTCTATAACTAAACAGAGTGAGAATCATTTCATACCTCCTCTTTAATGTTGCAATGGTCAATCAACCTCTGGACGGTGAAGTTCAGCATGGGCAGTGTTGCCAGCTGCCCGAGACGGTTTATAAAGCACTTTGCGTATATCTGAGTGTACATTTTCTTCTTGGCTACGAACAATGCAGCCTCCAACAATCTGATCAGAGAGATAATGACCATGTTACTGAATGGCAACACCATCATATATATAACTAGCAACCTATTAATTCATTTTAACCCGTTCCTCGCCACTGTCATATTTTTAGGATACTATTTTCAAAATGTCTTTTTACATATTAGGACTTATATTTTTATTATTATTAAAACATTTTTTTACAGCGAAAAAGATTGTATTTTATTAGAATAATAGTGTAAAAATATGAATTTCATCAGAAATAATAAAAATAAAAATCCTAATACGTATAAAAGAATTTTGAAAATGGTGTCCTAAAAATATGACAGTGGGGAGGAATGGGTTAAATACATTTAGAATCATTTTTCAGCATTACTTTTTTATAATTCAGAGCAGTGTTTCTCAAAAATTATGGTGTACCGCCCACTTTAGGGAAAATTGAATGCCCCAGATATATTTCAACTAAACTGGTTACAGAATTTTATAGTTGAATTTGAAGTTTCAATAGCCCCCTCAGGTAGCGTCAGCGCCCACTGGGGGGCGGTACCGACCACTTTGAGAACCTGTGATTTTTAGCGTTGTGGTTTGAATTTCACCTGATATCAAGTATGATGCACTAGTACCTAGTGGAGAGACTGGCTCTCAAATGCAGTCATTAGAAAAAGCTTTAACACCATGCTATAGTGTCCTCACAAAGTTTTCCTTCACCAAAAGTTCAGAGTAGGTGGATTCGAACTCCAGGCCCTTGACGTTTCGTCCGTACGGAATACCAAACTAAGCTATCACCACTTTACTATCCGTCACGTTGCGGTGTTAATTTTAATCTACAAACTTAATTAATTCATTCATTCAAGCAATGATAGCTCAGTGGCAGCGTGTACGGACACCGAGTTAAATGACTTGAGTTCGATGAGCCATTGATTTCGATGAAGGAAAACGTAATGATGAAATTATAGCACGATGGTGAGATTGTTCCTGATGCCAACCTGAATAGCTACCACCTTCAGGTTGAAAATCTGCCACCGAATATGTTTAGGTGTGTTCCGGACAGCTAAATCCACTAGGCTTATTGTATCTGCTGTCTTGAGCCACACCTGCACTCAACATCAGGTGAGATGTTGAGCATAATGAGAAAACTAAATAAAATTGAGTTCCTAAAAAGACTTACCTGACAGCAGACTCTGACTCGAATACTGGTGGAAGAGGACTACTCTGAACGGTCGTTTCATCACCGTCACAATCTTCAATGTCAATTTTATCTTTCTTCTCATCATCAGCGGTCGATACCCAATCATCAGGAGCGAAGCTTTCGTTCAACAACTTCTTCAGAAGTTGATTTGTTAATGACTTGTCTACGTTCTTCACTGCATATAGCAGAACCTGTGAGGAGACAGAAATTTGTAGAAATTACAAGCCGAGTTATATGTTCATTCATGTGAAACGAGATGGATGATGGCTGTGGGGTTTTTCATATGACTAGCATTGGGCTATTCACACATAACCTTCAAAATTCCCCGGGGCTGGGAGGGTAATCGTAAATGGAATTCGCCAGGATATTAACCCTCCCCAGTCATATTTTTAGGAGACTATTTTCAAAATTTCTTTTTACAAATTAGGACTTTTATTATTTAAACTTTTTTTACAGCGATAAAATTTATTTTATTAGAGAAATTGTGTAAAAATATGAATTTCATCAGAAATACTGAAATTTTGAAAATAGTGTCCTAAAAATATGACAGTGGGGAGGAATGGGTTAATCAAAACTTTGCATTGATAACACAACAGAAATGTTTAATAACAATATTAAATAGAAGTAAATAACTACACTGAAAAACCTTAATGTTTGAATGTTTGAAAGCATTTTCCAATAATGTTTTCTTGTTATTGTATTTTAAATTAGAAGATAGACTATAACTTCTCAAAAAAAAAAATGTCTTAAGCACACTATTGTTAGCACCCCAAACGAAATAAGCCCCTGTTTTAACTATATGTATGTTAAAACCTCAAAATGGGGATGATAATTTTAGTTTTATTATGTATTCAGAAGGAATCCATTAATTTTAATTAAATAAAGGGATCATATATATTAATCCATATCTTCTGTTGTCATTGTTTCCAATTTCATCAAAACTTATAAGTATATAGTATGTAGTAAGTGCAGTAGCGTGTAGTGACACAGATCATGGAAGGATATAGATATTCTATAATATAAAAAAGTTACCCTCGATATAGTTTTTTTTTTTATAGTATAGGTTTAGTGATGATACGCCCCAAGTTGGTAGACACGCTAAACCTGTGGCGGAACTGGCTTTCAAGTGCAGCTGCCGGAACACACCTATTGGTATTTGGCGGCAGATTTTCAAACTGAGGGTTGTTGATAGCCAGGCGGGCATTAAAAAAGCACTATCGCCATGCTATGGTTTTCTCAAGATGTTTTCATTCACAGAAAGCTCGAGCTCATTGTAGGTGGTTAGATTCCAACTCATTTCTCTTGATACAAAATTATACATACTACCACTGGACTATCATCGCTTCAAAATTAACAAGTACTGCTCGGCTAAAGTTTTATTATCTGTACAAAAGAGTGCATACTCACTTGTAACAAAGCAGAGGTTAAGTTTTGATATGGCAAATCTTTAAACTGAGGCCATGAAGATAACCGTTGAGCAAAATCCTTGACAATCTCTTTGAACTCATCCGGTACCACCTTGTACACCATTTCCGTTGTGTGTGGAGGTATTCCTTTATTACCTTCCACTGTCGTCTTAAAGATATTTACTTTAGGTTTCTCTCCCGGGAGCAAACTGATCCCGCTAAGGCATTTCAAGGCACTACGTAGTATATGGTTAGCGTAATTGTCCCATACAAAATCTTCAAGGTTATTTAAAGCATATTTACAGATTTTTAATGTAAATTCATGACATTTATTCACATGTTCCTCGCTGTGTGTATTCACTTTGTTTTCTAATTTCTTTTTCTTTTTTGGAATATCATTTTCTGCATCCTCATTTCCAGTTGTATTATTTTGTAACTGTTCTGTAGCCCTTTCACAGGATACTCGTAATAAAGTTTCGATCACATGGCTGGTGAAATTATCAGAGCATAACCTACGGAGCTCCGGAGATAATGTGTCCATGAACCTCTCCAAGTCTTCAGGCGAGGAGTATGGTAATAGAAGTTCCACTACACGGCAGCCGAGCTGATTTCCTACAACGTTTAATTCTTCACCTTTCGTCCTCTCTAAAACATTATTTACTAGTACATCTGAAATAATAACAATAAATATTTATATAAAGACATAAATTAACACTATATATGCATTACATACTAAAACTTTAGACATCACAACCAGAGGGAATATTCAAAAAACAATTGGCTGCCATATTTTAAGAGGTATGTTTAAGATACAAGTAACAGTGAGGAGGGAATTGCTCTGAAGTTCAATTGCCGGAAGACACCTATTGGTATTCGGCGGCATTTGTCATATTATATATAAATGATAATATCACAGATTATTTTACATATAAAAAATATATTGAAAGAAAACTTCATATCTATTTAAGATTGACTTAATGTACAATGTTTGTTTATTACAACTTTTTTCCCCGTACCAGAGAAACCATTTATATTTATAGGATAAATATGACATTATACTACAGTTTAAAAATATATTAGACAAATTACGTACGTCGTTCCTCGTCATTTTCTATGCCCTGTTTGATAACATCCAATATACCGACGAAATATTGATAAAGTTCCTCGGACATTTTCGTGCCGCGTCCCATTTGACCTTTCTTCGCGTATTTCTTTGCATTCGATAGGAAATTCTTGCGCTTTTTTCGTTTCCTTTTCATATTTGGATCATTTTCTACGCCACATTCACTCATGTTTATTACTGTTTACGAGCAGCGTTGTAAATTTAAGAGGTTATAAAATAAAATGACATATTCAATGTTACTAGAGCGATTTCTGCCAGTTGCCTGACTTTCTTAAATAGCAAGGAAACAGTATCATATTTCTGGATCCGTTATTGCTTACACTTATTAATACTTTACATTGTTACGTGAAAAATATCACTGTTTATTAATCATATGATGAATCTTTACTAATTTATTTTTAAAAGCACAATATTTCGGTTTAAATTAGTGATAGCCAATGTAAAAAAATGCACAGTTAAACTTATTTTACACGTTTTGGAAGCAAAAGACGGAGCTATAATATATATTAATATACCAACATGTACATACGGTATTGCAAGCTACCACAGACGGTGGCTATGCTGTAATATATATTTTTGGCCTGATTAGCTCTGCGCCCGTCGTTGAATTGAAATTTGTGCTACATGCTTAATAAACAGTTTTCTCACGGAATTAAATCACTGACTTGAAATTTAGATTAGAATTGAAGAGCTAAATGGAAGGAATGAAATGGTTGCTGCTGTAAATGGAGTAAGTTGGTAATTGAAGGAATAATGTCCTTCGCCGCGCACGCGTATTGCATACTAGTGTTAGCTTTATCATTGGTCGCCGCTTTGTTTTTAGCCTTATCGTTGATCTTCTCTATACATTAAATGTCATATTGCAGGGGTATTGATATTTACATTGGGTTATATTTAACTTTATTAATTCAAATTGTAATGACGAGATTTTATAAAAATTGTTTTAATAATCATATTCACACTAGTTCGCTTTTATCGCTTTTAGTTTCCGGTTGTGGCAATATAAATATGTCTTATAATACTGAGGCAGATACAGTGGAACTCCAGAACGAATCAGTGGACTGAAGTATTAGTGATATGAAGAACTGAACAGTACGTGCAGCCTATTAAACAAGACGGTTAAGATAAAAGGATTTATTTTTACACTAGTAAGATTCGAGAGAGGTTACAGATTTCAACATTGTTTGATTTATTATCGATTGAGCGCGAATAAATCTTATTGTTATTTTTTTTTTGTGCAATATAATATACACGACGGACCAAATTACTGTGTTTACAAATATGTTATATAGTATATATATATATATATATATATATATATATTTAGATTTCTGATAGATATACTTTCTCACTGAATCACTGAACTAAAGTTAATATTAAAGATAAAGAAAGTTAATAGCTAAATTTTGTTTAAGAAAAAGATTTTAAAAGAGCGATGTAAATCATTAAAATCAAAAGATTTCGTTTTCAACAAAAAAAATACTTTGACCATATCTACAGGGTATTATTATTGTATTCAGCGTGCACACAAAAAATATACGTTAATTTGTCTTACTGTACCAAAATATGGCGTGCTTTATCTGTTAACATATTTTGGTGACGTAACAAAAATATAAGTCATAGCTGCGTCTGTGGCCACTAGCCGATTACTATAGAAAATATACCTTAGTATACATTGTTATAGTTTATATTAGTATATATTATAGCTCCGTCCGTTGTGGGCTTTAAATATGTCAAAAACGTCAAGTTCACGTGGTTTTGTTTTATTTATAGGTTAAGCAGTGTTGTCAGAGGGTGACATTTTTAACATTTTACGGTAGTCCTTGACCGAAACGAAAATTTTGCAATCAAACCAATGTTCATATTAAATATATACTATTATAATATATAATATAATAAAACTTAGAACACATACAAAGTATTTTTTATATATATTTAAAGTTTAGCGTTATGGTTAAAATCTCACCTGATCTTAGGTGACGTTACGGCCCAAGTTGGTAGAAACGCAAAACCTGTGGAGGTACTGGCTCTCAAGTGACACTGCTGGAAGCCACCTATCGGTATTTGGCCACAGATTTTCAACTTGAAGGTAGTTGCTAGCCAAGCGGGCATTAGCAAAAGCCCTACCACCATGCTACGGTTACCTCACGATGTTTTACTTCACTGAAAGCTCAAGCTCTTTGTAGGTGGATTCGAACTCACGTCCCTTATCGCGAACTCGTCCACACACCATTGAGCTATCATCGCTACAAAATACGAAGATTTGTAGTTTTAGGCTCTTGAAGGTTTTTATTATTTTTGTATATAATCGCCATTTGAGGCCATTTAAGTTTTGCGTAACGTAAATTTTGACACCCCTCGCCCACGGAACTCGCCGTATCATTTTTCAGTAGCACCCCCTCCTTTCTTGAAACGTTATTTTATACCCAAGTGTCCATTATTACGTAAAGGTCATAATTATGTTTTACCTCTTTCTATTAATAAACTCTTAAAATAACATAAATATCAAATAACGTAACGTTCAACCAGAAAAAAATGCATTACGTAATGCTTGATAGGTAGCAGCATAATGATATTGCAACTTAACACAAAATATCACGTAGAAAACATCTTGTTTGATATATATTTAAAAAAAGTTTGAAAAATCCAAAAGTACACGCCTCATAATCTATTTTTTTTTTGTTTATTTAATAACAATTAAACCACATCGATTCAGACCGTGACAAGTAATATGGTTCTAATCCTAATTATACGGTAGTGAAAGAAAATAAAGGCTCGATTAGTAAAGAATTTCGGTCGTTATCGTGATAACCTACAGAATTCACACATACAGACACACGGACGTCCAAGACAAAAAAACATCAAGAGTGTTAAAAATAGTGTTTTTCCTTGATATGTGTGTGTATATATTATTTTACAAGTGCAATATATGATAAATAGTGCCATTTTAAGTTTGAAATATCAATTGTTTTACGTGAAGTGACATTAGTACCCACCTGAACGCTTTTTTATTTTTTTTGCAAACCACGAAAAATAGAGATAAAGACCATAATTAAGAACGCTTTTAATATTAATAAATATGTCGTTTTCACAATTAAATTCTAGCTATTAAAAATTGACCTTTTTATAGTTTATAGACTTAACGTTAAGGCTACAATCTCACCTGATGTTAAGTGACGATGTGGCCTAAGTTGGCGGACATGTTTAGCCTAGTGGAGGGACTGGTTTTCAAGTACAACTGCCGGAACCCACGTACAAGTGTTTGACGAGAGATATTCAGCTTGAGGCTGGTAGCTGGCCAGGACGGTATTAGGAAAAGCCCCACCGGCATACTATGGTTTCATCACAATGTTTTCGTTCACCGGAAGCTCAAGCTCATTTCAGAGACCGAACTCACGTTCATTGACGCGAGATCCGTACATACTACCAACTGGGTTATTATCGCTTCAAAGCGACGCGAAATTTGTAATAATAACTAACAAACATAAAACAATGTGTTTTTGTGTCTTTGAGTACCAGAATGAACATTATGTTAATTGACGTAAATTAACCGATGTCCCATTTTGAGCGATAAAATAAGCGGTCGCATTAATTATACATGACTAGTTGATGTCCTGGACTTCGTTTGCAATTTTTTTGTTAGTCATGGCTGATTATAAAATCTGTATAAGGCCGCCGACAGTAATACAATTAAAAAAAAACTTTGGAACCTCTTTGCACGGCGACGGCAGACTATAATCAATTAAGATTGTATGTCGGGATTTAATCTGAATGGCTCTCAACGTGTCTACGAATGAATCATTGTCTACAAGATTAAGCTTAATTAGAGTTTATAGCAGAAACACAATGTATGTGTAGAGTGTTTTGTACATATTACTTTCTCTTTCTAACACGAGTCACGGGAAGGGAAAGGGAAGCGCCGCGAAGTGCGACCGGCGACCAGTCCGCCGCTTGCCGCTTTCTGTATAGACACGACGAGAAAAAAATCGTTCAATATCTTGTTGCGTGCGCCTGTGATACAAATCTACGATTTATTTATTAAATATATCCATAATAGAGTTTCAATTAAAAGTATATTACAAAAAATATTATCACGACCTTGGCCTTTGATACAAGTAATAAAAAACACGTTTATATTTATATTTATAATTGTAAAAAGTTTACGTTATATATGTATACAAACTTTTTGTAATTGTTTCAATTCTGGTACGTTTTAAGAGTGTTGTGCTATTCACCGAAACTGTAGGATCTTATAAGACGTAATTAATGCCAAAGTTGTGTGACTGCTTGAAAAGGCGTTGACCGCTTCGCTGTGACATTCTTGGCTTATTTACTTGACGTAAGTTACCATAACAAGTGCTTTTTTTATCTTTTTATATATATTAAGAAGAGTAACAATGTTTGTTATAAATTAATACCACAGATCATATGACGGAATGGCGTAAAAAAAGAAGTATCGGCACAGGTATTTAGCATAAATTCCTCGAAATCCTGATATAACAGTCTGCTATCAGGTGCAATAAAAACTGAACTTTATTTGTTACGTCTAAGCCCTAAATTTCGGATGATTGCTTTTATGGAATGATAAAAAATCAGCGAGAAGCTCTGGTAAGGTACCTAATGTTTTTCGATACGTATTTCAATAAAATCTAACTATCCAATAGTTTCAATAATGAGTAATATTTTTTTATAACCTAGCAGTAAAATTGCGAACGCTGCGGTTTTCATTCCTGCATGGCTAACTTTTAATAGTTAGCCTGGTTTTGTTAGAATTTCCTGAATTTTATTTAATTTTTTTATAAATTACTCCTCTATACACCAACGAATGTAGTAAAATTAAAATTCGTTTAAGGATGTTTCTCTTGCGTTTGCTGGGCAGGTTACGGAAGGCGTTTAAAAGTAGAGTGAAAGCTGTCTCTAGCAACACGGGGTTTGAAGTCTTGCGTGGTGCTTTTCAGTGGATAGTTTTACGGTGCTGTCACCCGATGAGTCGCCAAACGTCCCTCTCGCCTTAGCCTGGACCTGGGTAGTGCGTTAACCCAATGCGAGAATACGTCCGAAATTGTTTTTTTTTACACCACGTTAATAAATAATCTGGTTGCTATTAGCAAGGCGGGCATTAGGAAAAGCCGTACCACCACACTATGGTTTCATTACGAGGTTTTCCTTCATCGAAAGTTCAGGACTCGTTGCAAAGATCCAAACTCACGTCCATTGATTCGGAGTTCGTACACTACCATCAGAGCCAGCGTGACTTCAAAATGGCAGTCCGTATGTTATATTTTAGTAGAATCCGTCGTGTAGTTTTAGAAATAACATTGACCAAGGTGAAGAGTGTTGACGCATACCAATACGTAGAATGGCTTAGGGCTTATTATCACCGATAACTGAATTTTTTTACCGAATGCGGGGATCGCATACGGGCTATCGACTAATGAAAGTATATATGGCATTCGAGTATTCCCCGCACGCGGACTAACATCCAATGAAATTCATCGATCGGTGTCAAGCAAGCGTGGTACGGGTACACGGTTTACTGTGTTACTCGACTATAACGTTTACTCAGTCCCACTCTTTAAAAAAAAAGCCCCATAGACTAATGAAAACGGGTATCGCATTTAGTCCCTATTGCATGCTCGAACAAAATCTCCCGCATCCCGAATACGGGCTCTAACGACCAATGAAATTGATCCCTGAATCTTGTATTGGTTTCGCATTCGGGCAACACTAATTAACAGTTATGATATTCGTACAAATGAACAAACAATTTTTTAGTCTATATCCTTACTTCCATACAAATGTTATTAATGCCAAAGTGAGTTTGTTTGTTTGTTACGCTTTCACGCCTGATCCGCTTAATCGATTGAGATGATCTTTGGTATAGAGGTAGATGGGAACCTGAAAACGGAGATAGGCTACTTTTTCTCTCGAAAAAAATATTGGAACGGGGGTTAAAGGGGGGTAAAACTTTGTATATAACTTATTGCGTCATCTGATATGTTTTACAAAATCAATATTAATACGAACGAAGCCGTGGGTCAAAACTAGTCACTAATAAAGTAACTACATCCTAAATACAGATTAAAAAAAAGTTTTCTCTCGAAAAACATATTGGAACGGTGGTAAAGAGAGGGATATACTTTGAATGTAACTTTTTATTGCGTCATCCGATTTGTCTAATAAAATTAATATTAATGTGAGCGAATCCGCGGGTAAAAACTAGTCACTACATCCTAAATACAGATTAAAAAATATATGATATTATACAGAATTGCCTCAGCTATAGTTTTATTTATGTGTATATAGAAATGGCATGCGAAACGTAATTTGATTACTTCATATCTATTAGCGTATCTAATACACTTTCCTTAATGAGAGTGATGTTCAAGAAATGATAATGGCGGAACGTCTCCCCGTCACGCCATTCGAACTTCGTTTTCACGATAAATAAGGCCGAAAGGACGTTTTATTTCTCATTTAAGCTTGAGCTCATAACATTTGGCACCCATTTCTATTGTGATGTTCTGTTTTTTTTTTTTATGATATGTATATGTGTACAATTTCGTCATATTTCTCGTAGATATTGAGAACTTAACCGACTTAACTCTTGTTCGAACTGTACCGGGAGTGTTTCTAATAACTTTTTTTATATATAAATTTTAGCGTTATGGCTATAATCTCACCTGATCTTAAGTGACGATACGGCCCATGTTGGTAGACACGCTAACCTGTAGAGGAACTGGCTATCAAGTGCAACTGCCGGAATAGATCTATTTGGTATTTGGCGGCAGATTTATAACTTGAGGGGGTTGCTAGCCAAGGGGGCATTAGAATAAGCCCGAAATGACACCTTAACATGACAGGTTATAATTCCTGCAGAATACGCCGTTTTTCTCTCTCTCTGTACCCAATCGAAACACGTTGACCAGAAAGCGCGGCGATGTGAAAGAGTATATTTAATATTCTTTAGCGGTTTCCATCGAATCGCCTAACATATGGATCGGTTCTTAGTTGAATTAAACCAGCGTGGAGATCTTTTCATTTTTAATGTCTAAACTTTATGGCCACAATCTCAATTAACGGCCCAAGATGGTGGCCACGCTAAGCCTAGTGGAGAAACTGGCTCTCAAATGCAACAGCCAGAACACACCTATAGGTATATAGCGGCACAGTTTCACCTTCAAGAAGACCTAACACTTGGAGTGTTTGCGTGCATGGCAGTGACTCTAGATTGTATTCTTCTGGGCGCTTGATCATATTTTTGGATGATACAGTGCAGTCCGCAAAAATAATAAGAATGATGCGGTCGATTAGTGACTGGATTTTCTCATTGAAGCGTGCAGTAACTTATAAACATAACAATAACTTGTCTTCGGACTGCGGGTAGCTGGTCATGCATAACGGAGAATGTTCGATGACCCCTCAAGATTTCGAACCGTTCAGTTAAATCACTACAATCTTAACACTCTTTTTACTTTTAACACACTACAATCTTTTCTTCTTCTATTATGTCAAAGATTGCACCAAATTAAATTGGACCAGCGTTATATATGGTTTGGATCTCCTCACAGTCACATAGATCCTGGTTTGGTTCTCTCAACCCCCATTTAGCGATGTTAGAGTTGCAGCGACCCACTTCAGTTCGAAGACGGTTCATTGATACTGCTGTAAAAGAGTCTGATTTAGTATATTTATAGACGTACACCTCAGAGAAGACGGTCATTCGAAATTAGTTGCCAATTGTCAACTAAATGCTTGTTTAACTTAAATCACTGGTATTACGCTAACTTGCGTGTTAAGTTGTTGTATGTCGACGTAAACGATTTTAACTTTTTTCTAACGTATTTTATTTGAATTATTAATTACAATCTACACGTCAAATAAAATTGTAACGAGTTGAAAATTATAATTTGAGTGTATTTTGTTATGGCCATGAAGGTTTTAACAAACCTTTGTTGGTAAGGTTTTATCAAACATTGTTATTTTTGTGTACTGGCTGTTTCTGGCCATTACCAAATAGACGAAATATTCGAATCTTCTGAATGGATATGTCATAAACATATGATTGTCAATATAGTTTGGTGGAGGTATTTAAGTATTATAAGAACTGATAAAATTAAACTTTAAGATTTGAGTGTCATTTTGTGGTGTGTATTTGTGATCTAAAAATATATTTTATATGTAGTTTGTATCGTTTTTTGACGTCTATTTGTTAGGGAATATCCCGGTTTGGATATAATATAAAGAGCGAGACAAATGTTGTTTAATACAATTTCCATCGTCTATGGTTCTACCTACGTGACACTGGCAAAATTGTGTGCGCACACATGTGACCATTAAATAAATAAAAAAAAAGTACTAAAAATATTACGTGATTAGGCTGTTATCTATACATATAAATAAAATTGGGAGTGTCTGTTTGTAATATTGAAATAACGGTTTTTTACTACCTGTATATGAATATACACCATAATATTTTTTTTTTCCAATTTTTGTCTCTCTGTCTGTGTGTCTGTTTGTTTCGGCTAATCTCTGAAATGGCTGGGCCTATTTCGACGGGACTTTTATTGGCAGGTAGCTGATTTAATAAGGAGTAACTTAGGCTACGTTTATTTTAGAAAAAATCTTTTATTTTAGAAAAATGGTAATGTTGCAATGTCCAAGTACTGTCCAGTACCGCCCATGCCACTGGGCCGTCACGTCGGGCGCCTCCCACCAACGAATTAACATTAGTTAAATATATTCATAGTTAAGAGTTAAACTATTATTCCAACACTATTCTCTGGTACTTTTATTTTTTTGAGAAGTCACTCGAGCCAACCGAGCGATCCCATAACATCGATCCCCAAAGCACTGTATAGATTTTCATGAAATCTTTGAAAGCTATAACTTATATTATGGATCCATTTAAAGTATATTTTTTACGACACAGAATTCAAGAATTCCCCTGGGACAGGGAATGAGATGAAAGTTATTTTTTTTTCTATACATATACTAAGAATGTAAATTTACCGCGTGTCTGTACATTTTAGATTTATGTGAACAAAAATATTACTGGTCACTTAAGAATCCTTGGTAACATTATAGAGACGAAAGTTTTTAAGTACGAATGTATAGATGTATGGATGTTTGTCACTCATCCACGCAAAAACTACTGAATAGATTTTAATGAAACATTACAATAATATAGTTTATGCATCAGAATAATACGTACGCTATAATTTATAGAGATATTGTGTGAATTGTCCGAAATATAACGATGAGTGTTAAGTAAGTAGGAAAAAATTCCGCCATCTGCGAGCTGTTCTAGCGTGCGCTGCAAAAACCTTTAGAGTTACACGTATATAATGTATAATGGAAATGTTTATCTCATATAGTCCTATAAAAAAGCTCGCGACAGTATATATCTATCTTTTATGTGTAAGCCGTTATCGCGATAATAGTGAGCGGCCCGCGTATAACGAACTATGACCACGAAACTACTTATACCAGTTTCCTTTGGAATTGGAATTATCTGACAAAATCCATATTAACGTGAGTGAAACAGCGGGTAAAAGCTAGGATAGATAAATATGTTTACATCATTTTTTGTAATGTCTGTTTGTTTGTTTGTGCTCGCGTCACTGCTAAAGTACAACGTTTATTGATAAAACGTCATAGAAGAAATCGTAAAGCGTATCCTCGAGTAACGTTTAGTCTTTGTTTCATTAAAATCGGTTAACTCTATTGAAAGTTACTGTAAATTTAATGACGACGCGAAGTGAGTTTAAATAATTTTAGTTCCATGCGAACGGAGTCGGGGGCAACGATAGAATACAATAACTGCTTAATCAAACATCATGAGCATGCGTTGTTTTATGGCCATAATCTCACCTGATCTTAAGAGACGATACGGCCCAAGCTGGTAGACACGCTAAACCGATGAAGGAACTGGCTCTCAAGTGCAGCTGCCGGAACACACCTATTGGTATTTGGCGGCAGGTTTTCAACTTGAGGGTGGTAACTACCCAGGCGGGCATCAGAAAAAGCCCTACCACCATGCTACGGTTTCCTCACGATGTTTTCCTTCACCGAAAGCTCAAACTCATTGTAGGTGCTTGGATTCGAACTCACGTTCTTTCGCGTTGTAAAGTTTGTATGTGTTTTTATAACTCGTTTTACTCGATACAGCAGCGTCGACGATAAACTTTGCATATAAATGAGGCATTGTCTCTTATTAGGATACCTTTTTTATTAAAGCAGCTAAGGCAAAGTGCCGCTACATTGCCTGATGATAAGCGTAGTACAGTCTCAAGTGACGGCGACCGTCGAGACACAAGGGTTACGTCAGTGGTCACTGCCGTCAATCCGAACTGTCAGTATTTTTACAACTTACCTCTGCTTGCTTCTAACTTACCAACTCACACTTTACGACCCCACGACCAAATATGCATAAAAAATTCATACAAATCAGTCGAGGTGTTTCAGAGAAGTGTGACTACAAACACCGTGACACGAATATTTTTATATATATATATATATGTATTGTGTTGTGTGGTAGAGATGATTAGGGTAGAAACAATAAGCTTAATAGTTGCTCTGTAATAAAGAGATACAACATTTAAAGTTATTGCTTCACTTTATTTGTATCTTAATATTTATTATCTAATTATTTCTTAATATGTTTCCAATGTAATGACATCTCATAAATTAATTTTGACGTATACATTGTTTCATAGACAACTATCGATAATATAGACTTTAAAAAGAAAAATACATATTCTTTAGTCTTAAGTGACGATACGGCCCAGGTTGGTAGACACGCTAAACCTGTGGAGGAACTGGCTCTCAAGTGCAGCTGCCGGAACACACCTATTAGCATTTGGCGGCAGATTTTCAACTTGAGGGTGGTAGCTAGCCAGGCGGGCATTAGAAAAAGCCCTACCACCATGCTATGGTTTCCTCACGATGTTTTCTTTCACCGAAAGCTTAAGCTCAATGTAGGTCGTTGGATTGTTCGTTTGGATTCGTTCGATTGGATCGTTGGATATATATATAGAAGGTGTATAGTTAGCTACCATCTTTATGGTGGAAGTCTGTCACCAAAAAAGTATGTTGCTTCCGCACTTCAGCAAACGAGATCATCCATAAAACTTAATGTCTCAACCATACTTGGTTGCATCGTCACTTAACACGAGATTAAGCTAAAACGCTTAACCTATATAATTTATTTAGAGTGTATTTTGAAACGATGATAACTCAATGTGTAGGTAGTTTGTACGGACTTCACGTCAAGGGACGTGAGTTCGAATCCCCCTATCAGCTTAAGCTTTGATTAAGGAAAACATCGTAAGGAAATCCTAGCATGGTGGTAGAGCTTTTTCTAATGCTCGCCTGGCTAGCTACCACCCGCAAGTTGAAAATCTGTCGCCAATTACCTATAGGTGTGTTTAGGCAGTTACACTTGAGGGCCAGTCCCTTGTCTACCAACTTGGGCCGTATCGTCACTTAAGGTCAGGTGAGATTATGGCCATAAAGATAAACCTTCGCTTAAAAAAAAATATGGTAACCCAAGTTAATAATTAAAATACTTCCAGTAAAATGCGAGAAAGTCTGCGGCGGCTCGCGTCTGATGAAAACGGGGAAAGGTGTGTCGGTAACATGCGAAGGGTCAGGGTCGAGCTGCTGGATGGAGAGCATATCACAGTCGAGGTTGATGTAAGTATCTTTTAATTCAATCACATCGATACCTGGTCGATTTCCCTGGGCCCCACGCCTTACGTCTGTAAATTTTATATCAAAATGTCAGAATTATTTTTTTCTAAGTGAAAAGTTTTTTTACATTGCTGTGGTTTGAAACTCTGTGAAACGTTAACGGACAGTAATAAATTATAGTAAAAAAAAACTAAAAAGACACGCTTTTACAGAAAACCTAACTATAATAATGGAAATAAATTTTAATAAATTTGAATTAAGAGTGGTATACTTTTTATAATAAATTTTAATTAATAATTGTGTAAATAAGAAAAAAAATGTAATTTATTAAAAAAAAGCATGGGGTACATGGTGTCCATAGTTATAGATATTTTATTGACAGATTTGAGTAGAAGGATTATCATTTCGATAATATCTTAAAAAGCACACCACGCTTTTTTTAACCCGCAATTAAATGAAATCAAATCTATCAATTCAATCAATCAAATTAAATAATGGAATAATCTTATCCATTTCGGTTCGGTATTGTTATCGGTCAAATCAAGTCCAAAAGTAGTCGGTTACAAACATAGAAACAAACATACAAGTGAAGCTAATAAAAAGCGTGTAAAAAGACACGACCATACGTACATCTATAGGCTATAACGTGAGAGAGAATGAGATAGAAGGAATTGTACGGTGTTTCTTACGGGGACCGAACGTTGTACGTGTGTGTGTGTGCGCGCGACTGCGTATTACGAAACGAAACTTTGAAGATGTCATTTCGATCACATGTGAACTGCACACACAATTATTTTTATAAAAGCATTACAAAGTGGCGACTCAGATAAGGAGCACATTACAATTCAAGAAAACAATGACAAGCCATTACAGATTACAAGTTTATACTAGATGATATCAAACTTGCAACCAACATATGAAGCAATAACAGCTCAGTTAGTAATGTATACGGACGCCTTATCAATAAAGCTTTCGGGGAGAGAAAACATCGTGAAGAAACCATAACACGGTGGTAGGACTTTTTTTTTAAATTGCCAACTGGCTAGATACTACCCTCAAGTTGAAAATCTGCTGCCAAATATCTTTTGTCCTGCCACTAGGCTTAACTTAGCATCAGATGAGATTGTAGCCACAACGCTAAACCTTTATTAAATACCTTAATTTTAATTTATAGCAAAAATATTTCAGTCTGTCCGAATTCAATCAATAGTCTCATTTACGAAATGGATCGAGAGTACAACAAAACAAATCAGTCTAAATATACCTACATCGGAACGTAAAATGAATAAATATACTGCACGCACACGGAATCTTTCGCCGGACAATCGGTTTTACGTACATTTTACGATTCTCTCACCGATCGCGGCCGTGCGGTGCGGATTGAGCTACAAATATATCTATAGAGTTGATACACGCAACTTCAAAACATTGTTTAATATTTCCGTGTGTGTGAGACGTGAGAATTCGACCACACCGATGAAGCTCAGTGGTAGTGTGCACGATTTCGCGTCAAAGGACGTGGGTTCGAAACCAAGCACCTACAATGAGCTTGAACTTTCGGTGAAGGAAAACACCGTGAGGAAACCATAGCATGGTGGTGGAGCTTTTTCTAATGCCCGCCTGGGTAGCTACCACCCTCTAGTTGTAAACCTGCCGCCAAATACCAATAGGTGTGTTCCGGCAGCAGCACTTGAGAGCCAGTTCCTCCACAGGTTTAGTGTGTCTACCAACTTGGGCCGTATCGTCACTTAAGATCAGGTGAGATTATGGCCATAACGCTAAACCTCAAGAATAAAAAAAAAAACTCCCCCGCGGTCCTGCCAGTTGCTTCTAGAATGTTCCGTTCAAATCTCTCGCCCGATACGCTCTTGGTCAGAATCGCTGAATTTAGTATGTTAAGACCTGTCGGCTAGTTAGTATTAGTTATCACCGTTACACACTTTATCAAAATCTATTATATAGTTTCATATTTATTTGCGAATAAAGGGAGAGATACAAAACATAAAAATTAAAAAGATTAAAAGTTAAAGTGTGAAAGTGAAATACTTCTTTAGCATCGTTGTGATTTGAAATTCGATGAAACAAAAAAGCGACAGTAAAAAGAGACAACCATTAATTATATAGGATATAACGTGCGAGAGAATGAGATACAAAATATTGTAAAGTGTTTCTTACAGGATCTGACCGTACGTTTGTGTGCGTGCCTACGTATTACAAATCGAATTTTTGAAGTTTCACTTCTATCGCGTGATCGAGTGTGAACTCCACACTATTTGTTTGGCTTCTACATCGATAGCAAAGTACACAGCAATTATAATGTTTCAATAAATATTTAATGTGCATGTTTACCACAGTTACGGTTTTATTCTTTAGATATGTTACATTACCTTATATAATAAAGGATATTACATTATATACCTACTTGTCTTATGGTCCCGTACAAGAGTTTAAATTCAAAACTGTATTATAAAATTCAAAACCATACAAATTAGATTCAGGAATTGTAAGGCTTGTTCGCAATGATGTTTTTCGTCACCTAAAGCTCAAGCTGATTTTATGTGGATTCGAACGCACGTCCCTGGATGCGGCGTCCGTACACACTACCAACTGCGCTATCATCACTTTGATGATAAACAGATGATAGATGAATAGCGAAAGTTTTATGAGTTAATATCCATTCTTCATAATTACCCAGCACTTAGCAGTGAGTGAGAAAGAAATAAAAAAAATCGTTGTAACAACTCTGTTAGTATATTTAATATGTAAATCCGCAAGGGCGTCAGAACGTTCGGCTTGAGTGTTTATTGATTCAGCGAATTGGCTTACATTTACCCATAGTCCGTGTGTTTTGGCTCCGAAATAGATTCAAAGCGAATGCCAAAGGATTTTGTATAGTTATACACATCTGCATTGAAATCTGTATACATTTATCCCTCCATCTACACTGATAATAGGTTCCTAACAAAACTGCGTTAAATAAGCGATGTTAGCTCTGTTGTTAGTTTGGTAGCTTGAGCTTTCGGTGAAGGAAAACATCGTGATGAAACCATAGCATGGTGATAGGGCTTTTTCTAACGCCCACTTGGTTGGCTGGCTAACATCTATAGGTGTGTTTCAGCAGTTGCGCTTGAGAGCAAGTCGCTCTACTAGGCTTAGCGTGTCCAACGTCTTGGCCCACATCGTCAATTAACATCAGATGAAATTGAAGCCGAAGCGCTAAAGTTAAAAAAAACGTGTGCTCAATTCATACATTTATTTAATTAAGTAAATTAAGTAAGTAAGTAATTAAGTGACCACGAAGGCTGAAAAGCTTTCGAAACGTCGGTATCAAAATCGATAAATAACCGCGATAAAATCCGTTTAAATTAGTTTTATTTCAATGAATAATATTCGCGTAAACATAAGAAATCATAAAGTTAAAAAACCTGCCTATCGAATTAATTATAGATTAGAAACATAATTAACATAAATAAACACTCAAGAAACTAAATACATCTCTACTAATACTATAAATGTGTATGTAAGTTTATTTGGTACGCTTTCACGCGAAAACTACTTAACCGATCGTCATGAAACTGTGTACACATATTCTTGGAGGTATTAGAAGTAACATAGGATACTGTATATTGAAAAAATATATATATATGCAAGCGAAGCCGCGGTTAAAAGCCAGTATATAATAAATTTAGCTGCCGGAACACACCTATTATAGTATTTGACGGCAGATTTTCTTCTTGAGGGTGGTAGCTAGCTAGGCGGGCATTGGAAAAAGCCCTGCTATGGTTTCCTCACGATGTTTTCCTTCACCGAAAGCTCAAGCTCATTGTACGTGGTCGGATTCGAACTCACGTCCCTTGACATGAAGTCGTACACACTATCACCGAGCTATCATCGCTACTACACTTAAAATTAAAACTTGTAAACCAAAATGGTTGCACGTTAACGTTAACACGTCACGTGACCATGTCGATGACGATTTACATGAATTTACTCCCTATCGAAACCTTACTATAGAAGCATTCGTCATTTTAAATATAGTACCGGTGATATGTTTCAGAGAAAAGCTCGAGGTGCTGACCTCTTGGATAAAATCTGCGACACCGTGGACATCAGGGAAAAGGACTTTTTCGGGTTACTCTATCTCTTACGCGGAGATCCAAGAGTGTGGGTCGATCTCAACAGAAGATTGTCGAAGACGTTCAGAAGTAAGATATTTCTGAATCTTCTGAATGTATCTTTATTAAGCATCCGGAAGTACAGTGTGATGTTTTTTTTTTATACTTAAGGTTTAGCGTTATGGCCATAATCTCACCTGATCTTAAGTGACGATACGGCCCAAGTTGGTAGACACGCTAAACCTGTGGAGGAAATGCCTCTCAAGTGCAGCTGCTGGAACACACCTATTAGTATTTGGCGGCAGGATTACATGCTTTCCTCACGATGTTTTCCTGCACCGAAAGCTCAAGCTCATTGTAGGTGCTTGGATTCGAACTCACGTCCCTTGACGCGCAGTCGTACACACTACCACTGAGCTATCATCGCTTCGAAGTATTTCAGTTTACTTGGTGTTACCATATTGTTAATAAAATGTTTACTAATACTTTTTTATAGTTTGCAGGTTTAGGTGTTATGGCTACAGTGTCATCTGATGTTAAGTGACGATGTGACCCAAGCGATGAACACGTTAAACCTGTGGAGGGACTGTCTCTCAAGTGCAGCTGCCGGAACACACCTATTGGTATTTGGCGATAGATTTTCAACTTGAGGCTGGTAGCTAGCCAGGTGGGCGTTAGAAAAAGCCCTACCACCATACTATAGTTTCATCACAATGTTTACCATCATCGAAAGCGCAAGCTCATTGCAGGGATTCGAACTTGCGGCCTTTGACGGGCCGCCCGTACACGGTTCCACTGAGCCTTAAGAATCCTTAAGTTTACCCGGATACAGTGGTGATGTCTTATCACACCATACATTTCTTCCCCGGTCCCTTTACAGATGAACCCTGGGACGTGAGGTTCGCGGTCAAGTTTTACCCACCAGAGCCATCTGAGCTGAGTGATGACGTCACGCGGTACCAGATTGGCCTCGCTGTCAGACGAGACCTCATCGAAGGTACGTATACAAAATCCCTTTATAGAAAATTAAAAACTTTAATAACATATACATTTTAGCCTATATATAAATGTTTATATTAAATTTATTTATTAATAATGGTTCATCCACACTTCCATATTTATTTTATTGTTGTAAATTAGCGTTATGACCATAATCTCACTGGATCTTAAGTAACGATATGGCTCTCAAGTGCTGCTGCCGGAACACACCTATTGGTATTTGACGGCAGGTTTTTAATTTGAGGCTTCCAGAGGTGGGCATTAGAAAAAGCCCTACCACCATGCTATGGTATCCTCACGATGTTTTCCTTCACCGAAAGCTAACTCATTGTAGGTGGTTTGATTCGAACTCAACGTCCCTTGACGCGAAGTCGTACACACTACCACTGAGCTATCATCGCTTCAAACATGACATAAGCATAAAAAAGTGTTATACGCAGGAGCGTATGCTCATTATTTTTAAACCTACGTTAAAATTACAATCCAATCGTGCCATTGGACGTCTCTGAATTACTTGAGAGGTTAGATTGAAATTCAGCGCGATTGCGTTTGAAATCGCAGGTAGAGTGACGTGTTCCGCGATAACCTATGCAGTATTGGCATCGTACGTCCTCCAAGCTGAACTGGGTGACTATGAACCCTCGCACGTCCAGTCCGCGATCCTGTCCAAGCACAAGGCGGCTCCGCTGAGCGCCATCACGGCCACTTTCGAAGAAAACATCGAAAGGCTCTACCGGAAGCACAAGTGAGCGAAGAGTACAACTGATTTTTTCAAAACTTAAAATGTCTATATCATATATTGCACTTGTAAAATGATATATACACACGCAAATATCAAGAAAACACTCTATTTTTAACACTCATGATATTTTTGATGCCATTTGTGTTAATAGTTAACAAACTGTTTAAAAAAGTTCTGTCGCTTTAAAATATATCTTTTTTATAGTCAAATTTGTCCTTAGCGTCAAAATAGGCTTTAGCTTCGGCGATTACCTCTTCATAGCCGCAAAATTTCTGTCCAGCAACCATTTTCTTGAGGTCTGAGAAGATTCCTCTTCTTCCGAAGTTACTGGAAGCCAATTCTGGAGAATACGGTGAATGCGGAAGCAAATCGAAACCCAATTCATGCAATTTTGCTATCGTTTTCAAAACTTTCAAGTTTCTGTTAAAAATATTACAATTTATGTAATCTATATTCTGTTCATCTTCACTCATAATAAAAGTTCCTAACTGTGTAAGTTGTGCACTAATGTAATAGGGAATGGGATTTAAAATGATATCTAGAATTAAGTTGCTTTTGTATTTAATCTCATATCTGTATCAGTGTCTTGTAAAACAAAATAAAATAAAATAAAATTTGTGACTGTCTAAATGAAACAGCACTTTTTTCTTCTTCCAATGAGACCGATTTCCGCGATTTCGTCCTTCAAACGCTAAAATGAAGCTACGTAATAATCGTTTATGGTTTAGTAACATAGTCGAATACAATGCGCATCCCAAAATACTGATGCCAAAACCTTGACAGCCCACTTTTGCATCTTTCCACGCTTTGGAGTCGGTTCATCACGTCTACTCGGTTGACTATTGGACCCCAGTGTAAAATGATGGAGCCATGTTTCCTCCATTGTCACATATCGACGCAAAAATTCAGGTTTATTACTATTGAACAGCACCAAAACACTGTTCAGAATCATCAATTCGTTGTTGGTTTTGGTCGCTGTGAGCTCGCGTGTCACCTACTTTGCACAGAGCTTTCCCATACTCAAATATTCATTCACGATATATCTAACACGTTCCGTTAATATTTTTAGGGTCTCAGCTATCAGTCAACTTCACTTTACGGTTATTTTGAAATTATTTTGTGGACTTTTTTGGTGTTTGCCTCTTTGGGGCGTCCATTGCGTGCATCGTCCTCGGTGCTTATTTCGCCTCGTTTAAGCTTAGCAAACCACTTCTCAACGGTTGATTTTCCTGGTGCAAACTCCGAATCACATTTATCAAGCCAAGCCTTGGCTTCAATAGTATTTTTTTGCCGTCAAAAATCAATGCACACGATATTCCTTTTTATCATTTTTTTCAAACTAACAATATTTACTTCACTGAAAATGCTATAACTCACAAACTAATAATACGACAGCTGTCAAATTTATATACATGTCTTTTGAGGGTTAGGGCTAACTAACAATCATATGGATTTTATAGTAGTAGCGCCATCTATGTGCAGCCTACGAATTTTTCAGCCCATCTAATATCTGTATACCAAGATTCATCATAATCGACTCAGCGGCTTAGGCGTGAAAGCGTAACAAAGAAACAAACTCACTTTCGCGTATATATTATCAGTATAGATAAGGATTGTTTACATTTTCACAACGTTCGCGTCAACTTTGAACTCTCACACTCACTCTTTGACAGATGGTCGGCAAAACCACAAATTTTATTTCAATTGCGTAGGCGCGTTCACGTGATAACATTCTGGCGTGATCAGAAAGTTTATCGTTAGGCCGAGATGTGTTATACGGAATTTAAACTGTATTTTTGAAAAGTAAATTCATGTAAATCATCATCGTCATCGACATGGTCACGTGACGTATTAACGTACACACTATACATTTTCCTATTAGCATAACTTATTGCGCTGTAAACGGTTATTATTTACAAGTTTTAATTTTCGATCATACAATTGATATGGATATACGAGAATAGCGACTGTTTGTTTATAGTTTTAAGTTTTCTTTTCTGTTGGTAGTCCTCATGACTGTTTTCATTTTTTGTAGTAAAATATTTTTACTGTCACTCTCAGAGGTCAGACCCCAGCAGAAGCGGAGCTGAATTATCTGGAGAATGCCAAGAAGCTATCGCTTTACGGTGCCGAGCTGCATTGTGCCAGGGACTCTGACCTGGTGGACATAGTCCTTGCGGTCTGCTCCAACGGGATATCTGTATACCGGGACGGGTAAGATTTCTATACAAAGAGGTAGGAGCTCCAGGGTGGTAGAATATGATCCATCGGAGACTAGAATGCAAAAGCGGTCCTGAAGTCTGCCTTATACGTATTTTGAAACGCTGATAGCTCAGTCGGTAGTGTGTATGATCGATGCGTCTAGGGATCTTAGTTATCCACCTACAATGAGCTACAGCTTTCGGTGAAGCAAAACGTGTGATGAAACCATAACATGGTGGTAGGGCTGTCTCTAAGGCCCGCCTGGATAGCTACCACTCTCAAGTTGAAAATGTGATGCCAAACACCAATAGATATGTTCTGGCAATTGCACTTGAGAGCTAGCCGCTTCACTAGGCTAAGTTTGTCTACCATCCTGGGCCATATCGGCACTTAACATTAGGTGAGATTGTGGCCATAACTAGATGATTAGACATTAGGCAAGTATGATAGAACCGTACTTTTAGAAAATCCAAAATTGCATTTTACATTTTCCAAATTATTTTCCATTTTTGACGGGGCGTAGGAATAAAATATACTATTATATAATTACAAAATATATTGACTAGGTTTCTTTATAGTTAAAGTTTTAATAATGATAATGATCTCACCTGATCTTATACGACGATACGGCCCAAGTTGGTAGACATGCTTCACCTGTGGAGGGACTGGCTTTCAAGTGCAACTGTCGGAGCACACCTGTAGGTATTTTGCGGAAGATACTCACGATCTATACCTTCACTGAAAGGTCAAGCTCATTGTACGTGGTTGGATTCAAATTCACGTCCTATATCGCGGTGTACCTACACACTACTACTGAGTTCTTAAACACTTCCACTGAGATCTTACACACTACCACTGATCTCCAACACACTACCGCTGAGTTCCTACATATTACCACTGAGGTCCTATACACTACCACTGATCTCCTACACACTACCACTGAGCTTCTACACACTACCACTGAGCTCCTATATACTACCATTGAGCTTCTACACACTACTACTAAGTTCCTAAACACTACCACTGAGCTCCTTTACACTACCGCTGAGTTCCTACACATTACCACTGAGTGCCTACACACTACCATTGAGCTCCTACACACTACCACTGAGCTCCTACATACTACCACTGATCTCCTACACACTACCACTGATCTCCTACACACTACCACTGAGCTTCTTCACACTACCACTGAGCTCTTATACACTACCATTGAGCTCCTACACACTACCACTGAGCTTAGCGACCAGTATACCGTTTCCAGGTTACTAATGAACCGGTTTCCGTGGGCGAAGATAATAAAGATAAGCTACAACAAGCGCGACTTCACGCTCCGGCTCAGGGCGAGCGAGTTCGAGGAGTTCGAGACTAGGCTCTCCTTCCGGCTTCCCTCGACTCGCGCCTGCAAGAAACTGTGGAAGTGCAGCGTCGAAAATCACATGTTCTTCCGGTTAGTTGCACACACTTTTACCAGCTATTCTAATAATATACGTCACGCTTGGTTTTTTTGCCTCTTAAGAACGGGGTTCCTTATCGCACCGTTCTGATACGTTTGCGGGCTGAAGGGGCTGGACCGAACCCCCTACTATCGACCCCTCTACTAAGAAAGAATGGGTGCGTTCACGTAACCCCCCTACCGTCCTATTGAACGCTGAGATTCCTATAAATTTTACTTTTTGTTTAAATCTATACATTATATCAACATACTTAAATAGATTGAAGCGCTCAAGTTGGAAATCTGCCATCAAATAACTTTAAGTGTGTTCCGGCTGTTGCACTTGACAGCCAGACCCTTCACTAGGTATATCGTGTTCACCGTCTTGGGGCACGTCGTCACTAAACATCAGGTGAGATCGTGGCAATATCGTTAAACCTATGAAGTAGTTTTAAAAATAGGCGAGTTTTCTAGAACATTCGATTGGAAAAAACTTCCTCAATTAGTATAGTATTATTGTTAAACGTATTATATATTATTGATTAACAGATAAATATAAATAAATGAATTATTAACGTCTGAGATAAATTAAATGAGACGCAGAGATAACTAATAAATTGAAGGAATAGTAAGAGATTTTGTAATTAATAGAAAATAATCTAGTTTGTTCTAAACATTTTATTGTACATGATTAAATTCGTTTAATTTATTATAATACATATAATACGTTACGAAACAGCTGACACATGTACTGTATACAAACTATATCTGCACAGCCGTTGAGAACTTACTGGCTGTATTGAACCAATAGGAGCGCACCTATGACTGGGCACAGCCAATAGCGTACGCGCAATGGATAATCGTCTGCAGTATAGAACAGACTTATTTTGAAGCGATGATAGCTCAGTGGTAGTGTGTACAACTTATGTCAAAGAACGTGAGTTGTAATCCATCTACAATGAGCTTAAGCTGTCGGTGAAGAAAAACATCGTGAGAAAACCATAGCATGGTGGTAGGGCTTTTTCTAATGCCCTCTTTCTAGCAACCACCTTCAAGTTGAAAATCTGCCGTTAAATACCAATAGGTGTGTTCCGGCAGTTGCACTCGAGAAGAGCCAGTTCCTCCACAGGTTTAGCGTGTCTACCAACTTGGGCCGTATCGTCACTTAACATCAGGTGAGATTATGGCCAGAACGGTAAACACTTGGAATAAAAAAAAAAGAAAAGAAAAACTCGTGACGAAAAAGATCTTATATTTTGATCTGTATAACTTCCATCCGTATCGATAAGGAACTTAATTCGGAAAAATGATATTCCGTGGCGCAGACGCGAAGCGCCAGTGCGGGTGGAGCGCGTGTCCGGGTTCCCTCAGCTCGGGTCCCGCAGGATGTCCTGCCGGCGGACCCTGCGACAGCTCAGGTCCGAGCCACCGCCACAATCGAGGGAAATCTCCGCTTGACATTACGTTTTCATTACGGACGATAAGAGTATCGTTATAAGTGTCTTGAGTTGACATGAAAAAATAATAACAAAACTGTACATTCATTATGATAGTTAAAAATATTTAGATGAAAAACAATTCGTTATCCACGTTTATACAATTAAGTTTACACTCTCTCTATGTCTATGACTGTGGCTAAAAAGGCTTCAATGCTGGAGAAATCTACCACAGATTAATAAATTAACACAGTAGAAAAAAAAACAGAGTAATTGAATTTTTATTTCCTAATCTATTTAGATAATACTATTTATTTTTGTAATGAGAATTATTTTTTCCTTTTAAAAAATTACTTATGTAACGTACAAGTTCTTGCATATATTCCGAAAGGCGGAACGTATATACTATAAAAATGAAAAACCAAATAAAATGTACATTATATAGGTTTAAAAACATGGCAAAAAACTTTGCATTTGCATAACCAATGAACATAGAATTGTTTAGATTTTTTTAACATTTAAATGAATTAAATATATTTACGATTTGTAAACTTTTTAAATTTGTTATCATAAAATATATCATGTAATGCAAATAACAGAAGACGTTTTTTTTTTAAATCATTTAAATGTATTAAATGTATCAGCAATTTGCAAAAAAAAAAAATAATTTGCAATCACTTCAAGTGGACAGAAATTTTGGCGCGATCTTGATCTGTCATGTTGACATTTTTATTTTTATTAACAATCGTGCAACATTCTAATTACAATAAGTTTTGACAAAGTCATCCGATTTTAATGTATCAAAGACTAAATATTAATACTTTAAGAATTTAGTGCCATTCTGTAGTGTGTATTTGTTATCTAAAAATATATTTTATATGTAATTTTATTCCCAGAAGTAGAGGAACTCGTGATGACCGTTGCGGGAAAAAGTCTAAACGCTAGGTCAGCATATTTAGATGAAGTAAGATAAAATTAGTTAAGCTGTCAAAATGTTAATCATCGTCTCTCGGGTAGTGAAGACACATAATTTAAGAGAGAGCCTATAGTCGGTCCACCGTAATATTAAGTAAAATTGTATATATTCTACATATTAAAGATCTAAAGATTGTTCGAATTCATTAAAAAAAAAAAAAAACTTCTCGCGTTCCCGAAAAAATACGTATCGCAAGTACCGGCCAATCTCACGAACCGAAGAAGTAAGTTAGCTGTTGAAGGAGAAAACTATGGAGAAAACCGGAAAGTGATTAGTAGCCTTCTACTTCCTATCCAATTTTCCTCTATAATTTCTATTGTTAAAATCTTTAGATAGAAATTTTGTTATATAAGTTTATTCAGTAATTAAAATGATTATTGAATATTGTAATTCGCTATTCGTTTAGTTATTTTTAAAATTCAACCATAAAGTCTAATTAATACTTTTAAAATATATAAGTTAAATAATTAATTTTATTAAAATAATTATTGAATATTTTAATACTTTATTTGCTAGGTTAATTGTAAAATTTCAACTATAAAATGTCTTTGAAAATTTCAATATATACATTAACTAATTGCATTAATTGATTAAAATCATTATTGACTAATTTCGTTTTAATAATTACGCTTATTCAATTATAAAATTTAATTGAACAAATAAAAAAAAAGATTAATTACTTTTACATAAAATAAGTTAGATAATTAAGTATATTAAGTTTTTATGTTACTTCTATTTTATATTTGTGTGTCTTATGTTTTTTTATATCTGTGTTTGTGACATATCTCGTTTAATATGACTCTCGATAATACGAATTCGCAAAGTCCTGTCGTGGCACCGCGATGCGCACCCACGCACATCCGTACGCCGTCACTGGTTCAATCTCGCTCATCGCTTTTCCCACCTAAAGATGTTCTAAGTTTAATACCGGAATTTAATAGCAATACAAAATTACTTAGTTTATTTCTGTGTAAATGTGACTTTGTAATACAGAGGTTTCAAAGTACCATTGAAAGAAATAAATTTATCATGCAATATATTACAAGTAATTTTTTTTTTTATACTTAAGGTTTAGCGTTATGGCCATAATTCACCTGATCTTAAGTGACGATACGGCCCAAGTTGGTAGACACGCTAAACCTGTGGAGGAACTGGCTCTCAAGTGTAACTGCCGGAACACACCTATTGGTATTTGGCGGCAGGTTTACAACTTGAGGGTGGTAGCTAGCCAGGCGGGCATCAGAAAAAGCCCTACCACCATGCTGTGGTTTCCTCACGATGTTTTCCTTCACCGAAAGCTCAAGCTCATTGTAGGTGCTTGGGTTCGAACCCACGTCCCTTGACGCGAAGTCGTGCACACTACCACTGAGCTATCATCGCTTCAGGCAATTAATTCAGGAAATTAACAGGCAATGCAGCCGAATTATTAAGCGTAAGGGGAGACGAGACACGGTCACAATTAAGGGTAATACTAAACCAACATTTTGGGGAATCCGCGAAGTGATGTGTGTGTAGCAGTCGAACTGGAAACTTTAGAAATAATGAATCAAATTTAATTTTTTTTTTTTCGACCTGATATACGCTGTTAGCCGTAAGGGCTTTGACAGCTTCACCGAACTGTTTGGGGCGAATGCTAAAGGGCACTCGGCCCCATGGCAGCGGGCGCAAGGGCACCAGAATGGCCGAACCTCGGCTTGGACTACTGCCGGAACACGAACAAAGGTTCGCGATCCTAACTAACCAACAGGCCCTAACTTACTAGGTTTAGTGGTCCTAACAATAACATTGGGCAGCCACGCAAGGGCCGCGGGGGTAGTCCCTTACAGAACCGTGTACTTAACGTGTAGGTGTGTATGGATGGTATGCGGTGTGATGATGTACTCTCAGTGATGTAGAGTGTCACTGTATCGCGTGAGTAGAGTCACTTGAGGGCTCATATCCGGAGGATCGAACCTAGGCTCAAGCATCTGCAGAGGGAGGCCGCGGTGCAGTCTTATTGTAGAAAGTAAACCAAGGCAAATGATAGACGAGAAAAAGGTAATTTATAATAATACCTCGTTAAATGTCTTTTTAATTTACTGGAACATATCCTACGATTAATTAGACTCAAAAATTCGTAAACATTAGAAGACGCTTTGTCATGTGTATTAGTAGAAGGAAACTTCCAAGGGCAGTATGACCTTAGGTCGAGGATGCTTCAACACCGTCCTCAATCTCTGTCGCATCACCATTTTTTTTTTATAGTTAAGGTTTAGCGTTTTGGCCATAATCTCACCTGATCTTAAGTGACGATACGGCCCAAGTTGGTAGACACGCTAAACCTGTAGAGGAACCGGCTCTCAAGTGCAGCTGCCGGAACACACCTATTGGTATTTGGCGGCAGGTTTTTAACTTGAGGGTGGTAGCTACCCAGGCGGGCATTAGAAAAAGCCCTACCACCATGCTATGGTTTCCTCACGATGTTTTCCTTCACCGAAAGCTCAAACTCATGTAGGTGCTTGGATACGAACTCACGTCCCTTGATGTGAAGTCGTACACACTACCACTGGGCTGTCATCGCTTATTTAGGTCCAGTCCACCACAAGCCGCCGGACAACCGCCGACAAACCAGATTAAGTCACAGGTAGGTCATAGTTTAAGTCAGCCTGTTGTTAATATTAGAACTCAGACACAGTTCGGTTTCCGCCCTCAAATGTGTCAGGTTGGTTAAAAACCACCACAACAATTTGGCTACCGAGTTACCGCATCTGTAAAATGTAGGCTACCGACCACTACAGCAATTTGGTTACCGACCTCAGTTGGTCAGTAGTGTTACAAAGCGCCTTAGGCATCATGCAATAACGCACACTTTAGCTTTCGACCACAAGCTGGTCAATATGGTTACAAACCGCCCCAACCACAGCGTATGTCTCCACAGTACTCTAATGACGTCACGATGCATAAAGCACCGGCTAAACTACAAAAACTACCAGTGAAACTTCAAAACCACAAAACTTCTCATCGCGGCATTACATGTACGTAACAGTTTCAGCAGTTTTAAATCGTATGAACAATGTAAATCTGCAAAACATGACCGAAAACCAATAAAGCCCCTACTACAACTTACCCAAACACAGAGTGCCCCTTTTCAAGAAATATTTATTGATATTTTCTCTATAAAGTCAATTCACTATTCTATTGAAGCGATGATAGCTCAGTGGTAGTGTGCACGACTTCGCGTCAAGGGGCGTGGGTTCGAACCCAAGCACCTACAATAAGCTTGAGCTTTCGGTGAAGGAAAACATCGTGAGGAAACCATAGCATGGTGGTAGGGCTTTTTCTAATGCCCGCCTGGCTAGCTACCACCCTCTAGTTGTGAACCTGCCGCCAAATACCAATAGGTGTGTTCCGGCAGCAGCACTTGAGAGCCAGTTCCTCCACAGGTTTAGCGTGTCTACCAACTTGGGCCGAATCGTCACTTAAGATCAGGTGAGAATACGGCCATAACGGGAAACCTTAAATAAAAAAAAAAAACTATTTAAATTTTATTGACGCATTTAGCAATTTAGGTCATGCAATAGAAGTGCCTTCACGTTCCACACCAGAAGTAGTTACGAGCCCTAATAAAATATTTTTTATTTTACAGTATACCGTATATTTCCGGGAACAGAATTCAGTAACGAATTATCAAAAGATTTGACGGACTTGTATAAAAAAAAATTACACATAGGCACGCCCAAGAATCCTAATTTTATGGGATGAATCAAAAGATTCCATTCAACTATAATAGAGATATACCGGCTAGCTAAATCCGAGCGAAAATATACAGATGCAGCAAACTTAATGACGTATTCCGTAATTGCATATAACAATACTATACATTTCTCTACCGATCTCTCACCCTTCGAAGTAGTCTTTGGACATACACAATTAAATTCAACATTTGAAATAGAGTTCGATAAATTATATAAGCAACAGTTGATTAAGGACCATTAGAAAAGAACTCAGAATATACTGATTCTTATCGTTAAAGATAGAAAATAGTAAAGATAAAGTTAGGGAAAAGAAAGGCAGTGAGAAAGAGTCGGAATTAAAAATAGGAGATCCAGTTTTCGTTAAAGCAGTTAACAGAAGACGATCAAAAGATAAACCGAAATATTAAAAACCCATGGTTAGGGGTCCTATTTCACGTAACGATGTACCGATTAAAATAAAAGATGGTACTTACTCTTGCTGATATGGACGACAACGATCGACGCTCCGCCGGATCAAATTCTCCTGAACCAGGGCCTTCAACTGCAAAGGATCGACAGAAACCTAGAGATACTACCCGTTAAACAAGGCTTAGCATTCTTACAACACGACAAGTGGTCAATTATCAAAATCATTAAGTTAGAAAATACAGAATCAGACCTCTCATTTAATATTGGAATATATTAAGAATTATGCAATATAATAAAACTTTTGAAAAAGATGTAGGTGAATTAAAATACCAAATAGAATATTTACGTGATGAAATCATAGAAAAATTGGAACAGTTGAACCCATTTCAATCTCAGAGGCAAAAACGAAGTCTTAATAACCCTATAGGCGAGATAATTAAAATTGTAACCGGTAAAGCTCAAGCTCATTGTAGGTGGTTGGATTCCAATCGAACCCAAGCACCTACAATGAGCTTGAGCTTTCGGTGAAGGAATACATCGTGAGGAAACCATAGCATGGTGGTAGGGCTTTTTCTAATGCCCGCCTGGCTAGCTACCACCCTCAAGTTGAAAATCTGCCGTTAAACACCAGTAGGTGTGTTCCGGTAACTGCATATGAGAGCCAGTTCCTCCACAGGTTTAGCGTGTCTAACAACTTAGGCCGTATCGTTACTTAAGATCAGGTGAGATTATGGCCATAACACTAAACCTTAACTATGAAAAAAAGCTGAAAAAGTCTATCATCGACTCTCGTATAGTGAAGATACATAATTTAAGCGAGAGGCTATAATAAGTCTACTGTAATATTCGATAAAATTGTATAATTCCTACATATTAAAGATCTAAAATTTGATCGAATTCATTACAAAAAAAAGTCTCGCGTTCCCGAAGTTAACAATGTAGTTTGCATGTATTGTTTGTGTCGTCTATTCGTTAGCGAATAATCTGGTTTGGATATAATTTGAAGAGAAAATCAAGAATTGTTTACTACAATCTCCATCGTTTATGGTTCTACCTACGTGACACTGGCAAAATTGTGTGCGCACACTTGTAGCCATTAAATATAAAAGAATAAAACTAAATATTAGTCGAGAATACGCTTTATGATTCCCTTGCTAACGTTTTTTTCCATAAACGTAACTTTATCAGTGATGCGTGCACGAACAAACAGACAGACATTCCTAAAAATTATCTAAACGTATTTTATTACTTATTCTTAGTCACTTTTGCATGGTGGTAGGACTTTTTCTAATGCCCGCTTGGGTAGCTACCACCCTCAAGTTGTAAACCTGCTGCCAAATACCAATAGGTGTGTTCCGGCACCAGCACTTGAGAGCCAGTTCCTCCACAGGTTTAGCGTGTCTGCCAACTTGGGCCGTATCGTCACTTAAGATCAGGTGAGATTATGGCCATAACGCTAAACCATAAGTATAAAAAAAAACTTTATTTATTTTCGCATATTTACCTAAAAAGTGAAGACACGTTAAATTTACATTCCTATTATACGTATAGGTGATTTAATATTATCTGTATTTTGTAAAATAAAGTTAGATTATTGTGTATGCGTGAACATATAATTACTTGGGGCCCGATTTGAGAGTTGCCATAAAACTTGCCAAACTAGTTCGACGAAGAGAACCACAGATTTGTTGAAGCGTTGTTTGACCTTTGCGAGATATAATAAGACATTTTGTATAAATTTAAATAAACTATAAGGATGGCGATCCGAGATCGATTAATCGGAGAAGAACGAGCAAGGGTGTCATCTGATGGTAAGTGAACACCGCCACCCATAGACACCTACAACACCAGAGGGATCGCTGGTACGTTGCCGGCCTTTGCAACTACCAAAACACACCTAATCATATTTTGCATGGTACAAGCCCTACTACCTCGCTGTGGTTTCTTCACGATGTTTTCCTTTACCAAAAGCTCATTGTAGGTGGTTGGATTCGACTTCATATCTCATGACGCTGCGTTCCTACACGCTAACACTGACCTATCATCGCTTCAGTATAATAAATCGATTTATCAAATCGATTCTCAGCTCTGATGCGATTCAGTTAATCGATATTTCACTTTTGAAAATCGATGTTCAATTCTTATTTTAAAACATTATTTGAAATAGTTTGTAATGATATTTAAAAAAAACTAATAAAAGGACGCTACGTCAATGGACGTGAGTTCGAATCCCTGCAATAAGGTTGACCTTTCGGTGAAGGAAAACATTGTATATAAACCATAGCTTGGTTAGTTACCACCCTCCAATTGAAAATCTACCCCCAAACACCTATAGTTGTGTTCCGGCAGTTGCACATGAGAGCCAGTCCCTTCGCTAGGCTTAGCGCGTCTACCACCTTGGCCAACATCGTCACTTAACGCCAGGTGCGATTTGAGCCATAACGGTAAACCTATATACAGAATAGGTATGAGTATGTCCAGAGGAGTTTTAAAGTGTCGCCAGTGCTGAGAAATTGCAAGGGAATCGATTGTCTTCGTGTGGATATGTCATAAGAAGAGAGGAAACACATGGTGAGTAAAGTAATGGATGTGAATGTTGAAGGATGGTGAGGAAGTGGTAGACCAGGGATTAAATGAAATGATGGCAGCTGATAGATATTTATGAAGAGAAAAACGTATTGCTCCAACCCCAAATGACATTTTTTTTTTTATTCTTAAGGTTTAGCGTAATGGTCATAATCTCACCTGATCTTAAGTGACGATACCGCCCATGTTGGTAGACACGCTAAACCTGTGGAGGAACTGGCTCTCAAGAGCTGCTGCCGGAACACACCTATTGGTATTTGGCGGCAGGTTCAAAACTAGAGGGTGGTAGCTACCCAGGTGGGCATTAGAAAAGCTCTACCACCATGCTATGGTTTCCTCACGATGTGTTCCTTCACCGAAAGCTCAAGCTCATTGTAGGTGCTTGGGTTCGAAACCACGTCTTTTGACGCGAAGTCGTGCACACTAACACTGAGCTATCATCGCTTCAATATTAACAATATGACATAGGAACAGGACAAGAAGGTGATGTCTTTAAATAATTACGAGATTAACCATTCAACTTGGCTTACGTTTGTATTGATTTTGTCAAATTAGATAACGTTTCATTCAAAGTTTATCCTTCCCTTTACCCCATTTCCGATAAGGTTTTCACAAGGAAAAGTTGCCAATCACCGTCTCCTGGTTCCCGTCTATCTCTGTACCAAAATTCATCATAATCGATTTAGCGTCTTAAATGTGAAATCGTAACAAACAAACTCATTTTAGCATTTGTAATATTAGCGAGGATAAAAATGTATTATTAAGCTAATATAATGAAATAATAATAATATGAATACATTACGGAATACACGCGAGTGTTTATCAGGATGCAGACGCTTTTTTTTTACGACTGGAGCAAATGAGTTGACCATTTAAGATTTTTGCATAAATATTTATTGGATATATTTAAAATTGACATTTAGGAGAGCGAAATGAATAGATTGAAGTGGTCATCCAAAAGTGGATCCAGCTCTCAATGCGTAACTGTGTAACGACTTGATATGGTTTTATTATTAACGCCTTCCATTCGAGCCCTGAATCGACCCAGCGAATCATTATTTCGCCCTGAAAAACGAGTCTCGGTTTTGTATCTGTTCTCTTGAAACATTATTTATAATTTATATAACATATGAATGTTTCGCCCGAACACATTGTGATGATGATTTTTCACATATTAAATATGAGTCGATTATTGTGGTGTTCCTTTTTTTTTAAGATTGGTTTTAGATTCTAAATATACGTGAGACCGATCTGTTGGACTTCGATTGTTTGTGTATCGATCCATTTGATTTCTATTCGAAGTGTGGACCCTCGTTTGCTCGTACAGTCTTGACTATGACTTGGAACGTGTCTAATGAAATACCATATCTAAGAAAATTAACAAAAATATTGGTATATTTATCAACAAGCTAGCTTCTGACCGCGACTTCCTTGGCGTGAATTTTTTCAATCTTAAATTATTTTTATATATTTTGCAAAGGGTAATAAATTTTTATAGAGCACAAACTTACGACCCTTTCTATACTGCACAGTTGGTATTGTGTACGGACAGCGCGTCAGGGGACGTGACTTCGAATCCACCTGCTTGAGCATTCGGTAACGGGAAACCAGCGAAAGTCCCATCATAATAGGTCCAGCATTTGTAGAGATTGGCATGAATATACAGACGGACAAAACTTAATTTTTTTTTTTTTTACTAAATTACCTTATATACGTTTAGTATAAAGCTTTTATTGCACGCTTCATGAGCGTTCATTGAAGTGGGTACTAATGTCACTTCACGTAAAACAACTGATTTTACAAACATAAAATGTCTCTATCATATATTGCACTTGTAAAATAATATATACACACATATATATCAAGAAAAAAACACTATTTTTGATGCCATTTTTGTTATTTAAACTAGTTTAAAAAAGTCCTGTCTCGGACGTCCGTGTGTCTGTTTGTGCGGATCCTGTATGTTATCACGATAAGCATCAAAATACTTTTCCAATCGAGTATTTTTCTTTCTTTCTTACGCTTCAGTATAATTAGGAATAGAACTCTATTACTTTTCACGGTCTGATTCGATGTGGATTAATTGTTATTAAATAAAAAGTAAAAAATGAGATTATGAGGCATGCACTTTTGGATTTTTTAGACATAACAAACAGACAGTTAAATTTTATTTATCTGTATAGACAGATTTGTTGAGTTTCAAAACAGTATGCGTACCGAACGGTAAAAATAATTTCAGTACTCGAATACAATTTTTGCACTGATTCACAGAATTCATTGAAGCGATGACAGCTCAGTGGTAGTGTGTACGACTTTGCGTTAAGGGACGTGAATTTGAATCCAAGCACCCACAATGAGCTTGAGCTTTCGGTGAGGGGAAACATCGTGAGAAAACCATAGCAAGGTGGTAGGGCTTTTTTTGATGCCCGACTGGCTAGCTACCACCCTCAAGTTGAAAAACTGCCGCCAAATACCAATAGGTGTGTTCCGGCAGTTGCACTTGAGAGCCAGTTCCTCCACAGGTTTAGCGTGTCTACCAACTTGGGCCGTATCGTCACTTAAGATAAGGTGAGATTAATTTAGCGATAAAAAAAAAACAGAATTATTTGAATTGTCCATGGAACCCTTTACATCCGCGGAACATCAAGAATCTAACGCATGTCAATATTATAAAGTGAAAAACTTTGTTTGTCTGTTCGACCGCGTTAATCTTAGTATCCTGCAGTCAGATTTCAGAAATTATTTTTCTATTAAATAGAGCATTTATCGAGGAAGATTTTCATCTACTTAACATCCCGCTACCATCGATGGGAGCAGAGCTGTATTGAAAAACGTTACGAGAACGTAAACGATAAAGATGAGGTATTTTTTTCTGATTTTTTTTTTATAGTTCCACGCGGATTATTGCACGATCTCGGCTAGTGTGTGTGTTTATCTCTATATATATAAACCGTTTGTGTTTCTCGACGCATCAGTGGTCGGTGATCAGGACTGTACCGACATTCGGGTGACATTTCGTATAACCGCATCGGATATAGACGCTCGATAAATTAATAATATAGTGTTCTGTCAACGTAGAATGGTACGTAAGCTTCTAATCTAAAACACTTATCCTATTATTGTATTTAAATACGAATAAAATTGCATTGTAATAATAATACGTCATCACTTCTATGCTAATGTTATAAATGGGAAGTGAGTTTGTTTCGTTTTCACGACCAAACCGCTGTATCGGTTATGATGAATTTTCGATATAGAGATAAATGGGACTTTGAAGACGGTGAAGGGATACTTGAAGGGAGGAATAAACTTTATGTGAAACTCTTTTTGCTACATCCGATTTGACGTACTCGATATTAACGTGGGCGAAGTAATATTATCAAACGGAAAAGTTCGATGTCTGTTTGTTTGAACGCGCTTATCTTAGGATCTGATAGTCGAATTTCGAAAATTATTTTTGTGGTTGATGCAGCTACTATCGAGGAAGGCTTTAGGCTGTTTAACATCACGTTTCTTCTGATAGAAGCGAGGCTGTATTGAAAATAGTTAGAAAAACGGGCAAATTATTGATTAACAATTTTTTAAGCGATAACAGCTCAGTGTGAGCGTGCAGGAACTCTTCGTTACGGGACGTGAGATCTGTAGCTTACCTCATCGTACCTTTTTCGGACTCTAGATTTCACACAAATCGTAACGATATATATATATATATATATATATATATTTATTTTCATTATTTTAGCTACAGCTTTTGGTAATAAATTTTTGTACTTTTTTATACTTAAGGTTTGGCCATAATCTCACCTGATCTTAAGTGACGATACGGCCCAAGATGGTAGACACGCTAAACCTGTGGAGGGGCTGGCTTTCAAGTGCTACTGCCGGAATACAACTTTACACGGTTTACAACTTGAGAGTGGTAGCTAGCCAGGCGGTCATTAGAAAAAGCCCTACCACCATGCTATGGTTTCCTCACGATGTTTACCGAAAAGTCAAGCTCATTGTACGTGGTTGGATTCGAACTCACGTCCCTTGACGCGAAGTCGTACACACTACCACTGAGCTAAATTTTGTATGAGTGAAATAAATTATTATTGCTATATAAAAAAAAAGTAGTTCGAATCTATCCACCTGCTACGAGCTTGAGCTTTCGGTGAAGGAAAACATCGTGAGAAAACCATAGTAAGACTTTTTCTTACGCCCGCCTGTCTACCACCCTCAAGTTGTACTTGACTTGAGAGACACAAGAGATAATCTCATCTGACCTTAAACGACGATATGGTTCAAGATGGTAGACACGCTAATCCTGTGGAGGAATTGGCTCTCAAGTGCCACTGCCGGAACACACCTATTGGTATTTGGCCGCAGGTTTTCAACTTGAGGGTGGTAGCTAGCCAGGCGGGCATTAGAAAAAGTCCTACCACCACGCTATGGTTTCCTCACGATGTTTACCTTCACCGAAAGCTCAAGCTCATTGTACGTGTTTGGATTCGAACTCACGTCCCTTGACGCAAAGTCGTACACACTACCACTGAGCTATCATCACTTCAAATCGCTTTAAAGTGTCTCGGCAAATACTTATAAGTGTGTTTCGGCAGTTGTGCCTGAGAGCCAGTCTCTTCATTAGGCTTAGCGTGTCCACGATCTTGGGCTACGTCGTCACTTAACATCAGGTGAGAATGTAACCACAACGCTCAACCTTAATTGTAAAGGCAAAAACACAATGCGATAATTTTGCCGGAATATTAGACGAGGTGTAAAACGAAGCGTTAATAAAATTCATTTAGTTTGTATAAAAAAACTAAAAAAAAAAACTATACCATTGACTTACTGTATTATTTTATTAATAACTAGGTTTTACGTGCGGCTTCGCTCGCGTTAATATTGACTTTGTCAAACGAATCGGATAACTCCATAAAAGTTTCATACAAAGTTTATCCCTCGTTTTCTCTCGCTTCTAATAAGCTTTTCGCGAGAAAAAGTAGTATATCTTCGTCACCAGTGTCCCGTCTATCTCTGTACCAAAAATTCATCACAATCGAATCAGCGGTTTAGCCACGACAGCGTAACAGACAAACAAACTCACTTTCGCAATAACAATATTGGTATGGATTTTCATAAAACATATTATATATACAATGTTACTCAGGGCTACCGCAGCATTATAATGGTGAAAGAATTCTGGAAATCTTTGAAGTTCTCGTGTTTATTCGTTACAAACAAAAACACAAATCATTCCTCTTAATAATATTAGTATATACTGTGTGTAAACAACGTAATTGTCTGTTAGACTCCGATCAACGAGAGGCACGTTCTAATCCTGGTAGCGGTGATCATATCAGCCGCTGCCGCCAATGTTATCAACAATGTCGTCGACCAGACCTGGAGAGGTGTCTCTAAAGAGGCGACTGAAATTATCCATCCCCTGGAAAAGACTGTCGCGTCTATCGTCTCCCCAGCGTGTAAGTATTTATTTACTTTTCAGGGCTTTTTTTTTAATTTGAGGTTTGTCCGTTATGGCCCAAGTTGGTAGACACGCTAATTACGCACCTATTGGTATTTGGCGGCAGGTTTGTTTAGGTAGCTAGCGAGGACGGCATTTAAAAAATCCCTACCGCAATGCAAAATTGCTGCCACATGCTTCGACATTGTATACTATATCTACCCTTCATATATCACAGTAACAATTTACTTCGATCATTTCTTTGAGAGCCAGTCCCACCTATAGAGGCTGGCAACGCACCTGCGAATTTTCTTGTGTAGGAGTGTCCATGAGCGGCGGTCACTCATCATCAAGTGAAACGTTTGCTCGTTTGCCCTCTCATCCATAAAAAAAAATACTGCTATGGTATTTTTGAAGTGAAAACTTCTATAGTAAGGTTTCGATAGGGAGTAAATTCATGTAAGTCGTCATCGACATGGTCACGTGACGTGTTAACGTGCACGCTACATCTGTTCCAATAAGTATACACTTATTGCGTTAGAAACCGTTTTGGTTTACAAGATTAACTTTAAGATCAAACAATTAATTTGGATATCCAAAGATAACAAGTGTTTGTTTATAGTTTTAAGTTTTCACTTCCATCGGCAGTCTTTATGACTGCTTTGAGTTTTATTATTTATAGTTAAGGTTTTAGCATTATGGCCACAATCTCTCTCTCTCTCTCTCTCTCTCTCTCTCTCTCTCTCTCTCTCTCTCTCTTTAGACATGCTAAAGCTGTGGAGGAACTGGCTCTCAAATGTAACTGCCGGAACACACCTATTAGTCTTTGGCGGCAGATTTTGAACTTGAGGGTTTATTTAACGATTTCTTATGTTTACGCGAATATTATTCATTGAAATAAAACTAATTTAAACGGATTTTATCGCGGTTATTTATTAATTTTGAATGTGACTGTGGCCTCTCGTATATCGGTCAAACCAAAAGAGATATAGGGACCCGCGTAAAAGAACACATAACTGATGTTAAACACCGACGCTCTACGAAGTCTGCAGTTGCTGAACATTCAGAAGAAGGCTCCAAACATTATCTTAGATTCGACAAGTCACAAATCCTTGCCAAAGAACACCGATTCCTACCTAGGATTATTCGTGATTCAAATAATATAAAATAATTAAAATTCGAAATTAAAAACATCCAAATTTCAATAGAGAAGATGGTTGGAAGCTAGCACAAGCCTGGGATCCGATTATACATTTAATTAAATGGGAACCCAAAAGACCAATTGCCAGACCTCGAGACACTGTGAGCTCTTTCTGCGTAGATCGGAACACTATCAATAACAAAAATTAAATTGAAGGTAGACACAGTAACATGAACTTTTCTGGACAACCTACACCTCAGTCCGCCCCGTGACCGCGAAGGCTGAAAAGCTTTCGAAACGTCGGGATCAAAATTAATAAATAACCGCGATAAAATCCGTTTAAATTAGTTTTGAAGGTTTATTGCTAGCCAGGCGGGCATTAGAAAAAGCCATTAAAAAAAACGATGTTTTCCTTCACCGGAAGCTCAAGTTCATTGTAGACGGGTTCGAACTCACGTCCCATGACGCAGAGTCCCTACCCACTCAGCTATCATCGCTTCAAAAAAATCACTGAATGTTTCAGCTCATATAGGAATCAACGTTGGGCTATTATAATGCTCGAGTAAACTGCGTTGGAAATAATACTATAGATTGTGGATTTCAAATTACCTTCAATAATCGTTATAAATATTGATAAGAGTATAAGAGAGATCCAAATTTCGCAAATAATCATTTTTTAATAGCTTATCTTCATGTTTGTTAAAATCACCCTTTCGTTATCGAGAAGCAAGCTGGTATTCAGGCCTCTGGTGTTCAACCATCAAATTTAGTTATAGCAATTTTATAGATAGATAGATACTATATAGATAGATAGATATATCGATCGATAGATAGATACAACAGTTGTAGGTAGTGTATGGCAATTTATAATCGTCGAGTTGTAATAACTCGTTTACTAATGTTCTGAATATGAATCTAGGCAGATTAAAGACAGCGAGCCAAAAAAGGCAGGGTTAATGCAAGAAATGCTCCCTTTGGCATTGTCGATTCTAGAAACGTCTAATACATTTAACTTGTGTGTCAAAACTATCAAGACTTATGGTTTTCCGTCCAGTTTTGTTCTTTTGGAGAAATCTCGTTGCGTGCGTTTCCACTCAGTCGGTTTATCTAACACCTGGAGCCTCCATGCAGCTGCCTCCGTTCTCTGGTGCCTACTTAGGTGGAAATATAATGATATTAAATTATTTCAGGCACGCATGTCAAAAATCTTCTTGGTGTTAACTATGAACAGGTGCTTGGTAAAACGGAGCCAGACCTGAATTACCTAACACTGAACTTCATATCCGAGTAAGTACCGCTTAATAAGCTCTGGTTGCTATGGTTAGCTGCAGACGCCGCGTCATGGGACGTGAGTTCGAATCCACTACACCTACAACGAGCTTGAGCTTTCGGTGATGGAAAACATCCTGAGGAAACCATAGTATGGTGGTAGGGCTTTCTCTATTGCCCGTCTGCATAGTTACCAGCCTCAAGTTGAAAATCTGTCGACAAATACCGATAGGTGTGTTCCGGCAGTTACACTTGAAAGCCAGTCCCAACTTATGATTTTAGTCTTAGATTATAGCCAATGAACATATTAATTTCTTAGTTAAATTACATTAAATTAGTAGGTAATTATCAAAAGGCTATTACTCAGAATGATACTGAAGCGAATGAAAGAAAAATGGACTCAAAAAGTGAAGTATTTTTGGCGTTATCGTGACCACACACATAAAAGCTTTCGAAACTGATTTAAATTACTTTTATTTCTTCGATGTGTAAAGTATTTTTTTTATTTATACACTATCTAATTATCTGTTCGAAGTCGGTTCCAATTAAACTTTTTTCACAGCGCTTTTCGATTGTCTTACAATATAACTGCGGCAGCTGAACTGATCCCGCTGACACCATTTTACGATCCGCACAAGCAGCTGATCATCTTCTTACACGGTTTCATTGATAACCCGACCTCGAACAACTTCAAAAACGTCAGCGCCGCCTTCCTTAACAAAGGTATTTCTTACAGCGGCTTTCTGGGTAATTACACATCGGCATAATCAAAACTTATGATGTGTTGATTTTTATATGGATTAGGGAGCAAAAGAGGAAACTGTCACCTAATGATATGCGTGCATCGCCGCTCATGGACCCCCTTAACACCAGAGGAATCTCAGAGGCGTTGCCGGCCTTTATAGGAGGGACTGGCTCTTAAGTGCAGCTCCCGGATCACATCTAATGGTATTTGGCGGCAGATTTTCAACTTGAGGGTGGTAGCTAGCTGGGCTGGCATTAATTGCAATATAGTTTGAGCGTCCGGTGTGTTGAAGCTTTGACATTTTAGTTGGTAATGTGTAGAGATACCGCATTAATGGACGTGAGTTCGAATCGTTACCATGCACCTGAGCTTTTGGTGACGGAAAGCATCGTGACGAAACCATAGCATGGTGGTATTGCTTTTTTAAGTCCTCGCCAAGTTGGAAATCTGCTGCCAAAAATCGCTATATCTATAAAGAATATTTTTTAAGTGAAACTTTTTATTAGAGCCTTTAAAAATTCTGTTTCGCGACCATTTTGTGTGACGCTCGTTGGGCTAGAGTTGAGTCGAGGAGACTAACGGAGATAGAGAGAGTGTGAGAGAGAGAGATAGACTCATAAGTCACTTCTGTCGTATGGTCTTAAGCACATACATTTTTTTTTCTATTTACCTACTTCATAGGTTTGTTTTTGAAATGAATGGTTTCATAGAAAAATGTAAATGACTATAGATATTTATTTCCGTTCAAACCCAGGTGAATACAATATCTTGGGACTAGACAGCAGCTCGCTTATCGGCTGGTGGTATACTCGATCCACGACCTACGTGCGGTTCATAGGAGAGAAGCTTGGCCAGGTCCTCGCAGCTATGGTTAAAGGTACGTATAAAGAAGATTTTGGCCTTACCTTGGTCCGTAGGTTCTCGAAAAAATACCGCGACAATAATCAGGAGAAGTCAACTAAAATGTGTTAATTTTTTTGTATTAAATGTCCACACGTGTGCTCACACAATTTTGCTTATATCACGTAGGTAGACCCATAAACAGCGGAGATTGTATCCATCATTTTTTTTAATGTTACAGGCGGCAATCGAGAAAACCGTTCAACTGATGGCAAATGATCACCGCCGCCCATGGACACTCACTACTTTAGAGGAATCGCAGGTTTATTGGAAGGACTGGCCCTAAAGTGCAACTGCCGGAACACACCTATTGGTATTTGGCGGCAGATATTCAACTTGAGGGTGGTAGTGGGCATTAGAAAAAGCCCTACCACTGTGCCAACCAAACCAGGCACAAAAAATGAAACAAGATACACGCGACACATGCAAAGTACATTTAAAATCGTTTTCTTCTTTTTTATTTAATTGCCACACGTATGCGCACACTATATTTCCAATGTCACGTAGGTAGAACCATAAACAATGGATAATGTATAAAACAATTCTTGTTTTTTTTTTTTTTATTATATCCAAACCAGGCTATTCACTGACAAATAGACGACACAAATAACACATGCAAACTACGTATAAAATATATTTTTTGATTACAAATACACACCACAGAATGACATTAAACTCTTAAAGTGTAATTTTATTAGTTCTTATAAAACTTTATAAGCATTCTACAACTAAGGGATTATCCGTAACAAGAGATAGGAGGCGCATAACGTTAATAAGACGGGGAATAGAGGAAGATAGAACATCATAAAGAGCATAACTGTTTCTGGAACTGTTAAAAAATATGTTTTTTTTTTATATATATATATACTTAAGGTTTTAGCGTTATGGCCATAATCTCACCTGATCTTAAGTGTCGATACGGCCCAAGTTGGTAGACACGCTAAACCTGTGGAAGAACTGGCTCTCAAGTGCAGCTACCGGAACACACCTATTTGTGTTTGGCGGCATGTTCATATAAAATCTTGTTAAACCTTATAACTTCCCGCTTGACATCTCAAAATTGACACCTTGAAAAAGTGAAAAAAAAATTGACAAAAAAGTTCGTGGGTTGACATTCCATTACAGAACTTATCGGCAATGAAAATCTATGCAGATAAAACGTTATGTAATGCCAGAGACCACGACCATGTGACTTTAATGATCATTTTTTTTTAGTGTTTTTACGACTATGCAAATGAATTATTATCCACAGAAATATACTCTCATTACCACAGTAGATGATTTTTAAATTCGTTCATTCTATTACATAGAAAAAAAAACTTATTGAAAAAGTATTTCGTGGACGTCCGCATGTAACGATTTCGTCGAAATAACTTAATGTATTATTATACTGTTTATTTTTTAATTGTTTTAGAATGACACCGGATTACTTCCGGTTTAATATGAATGCTTAAATCCATGTCATTCAATTATAATTACGTTATGAGTCGTGAATGAATGAATGAATTATTGTATTGCACTTTAAGTATATACACTGACGAGTTTAATGCTATAAGGCATTTACTGCCAACTAACCAGCAGTACTGTAGTAAGAAATAATTACTACCATTGTAGGTAGTTCAAATAAAATCATTGGTGAAATAACACTGTAATAATGAATATACTAACATAATGTAAATAATTCATAACGAATAGCATATTAAATAAGCAAAATGCAGTCAAAATAAATAAACTAAATATACATACATATGTACAAACTTTATAACATCGAATTGTGATAAATAACATTACTCTAACCCTTGTTTATTATACAAATGTCGATGAAAATCTATTTGTGATTTCTAACTGGCGATGGTTTTGCCATCTTGAATATGACGCGGCAATGTATTCCACAATCGTATGGCTGTTATTGTAAAGGAGCTCGAGTAGAGTGTCGTCCTGCGTTCAGGGATCACAAGGGTGATGCCGTAGAAGGAACGGGAATCCCGACCGGAGGCAGGCACTTTTGGATATCCCAAACTATTCAATAATACTCTGGACTAGTCGTGGTAGATTATAATAATGTCAAATTCATTCGAACAGCTTCGAAAATGAGTTTTCGCAAATGTTTCCCAGACGACATTGAAAAGCTGCCGCGAAATACTTATAGGCGTGTTCCAGCAGTTCCACTTGAGATCCAGTCCATCCACTAGGCTTAACGTGCCCACCATCTCGGGTCTCATCATCAGGTGAGATTGTGGCCGTAACGTTAAACTGTGAAATAAATATTCCAGGCGGCATGAGCCCTGCGGCTATCCACTTAGTGGGGCACAGTCTCGGCGCGCACATATCCGGGTTCGCGGGCAAGACGTTCACCGAGTTGACCGGACAACGCGTCGCCAGGATAACCGGGCTGGACCCCGCCGGCCCGTGCTTCAGCGTGCTCGCCCCGCAGCTGCGCCTGCAGGAAGCCGACGCCGATTTCGTCGACGTGATACACACCGACGGTGGAGTGTTCGGACTCACAGATTCCGTTGGTAAGATATATACTCAAAATATTGGTACTCAGGTATCGGGTCGTGATTGTTTTACCGAGGGTACCGGACGGTGTCTTCGGCGGCGGCTACGGAGCTAGCTAACCCCCCACCGTAGGAGCTGGAGGCTTTTCTTCTCGCTGCCGTGTACCAAGGCACGGTGGTAAGGAAAGCGAGGGAGGAGCTTCCGGCTCCCGCAGAATTAAATTAGGATGGAGGGTTCACACCGATTTGATGCGGTGATGGGCGAAGGACCTGGCGGATGAGCGTTATGGATAATACATTATAGACGCCGTCCGTCCGGTACTTCGAGAATGGTGTAGCAGGGGGCATGGGTCCATAACGTCCCGTCTTGTGCAGGTGCTATCCGGGCATGGTGGATGCTTTGGATGGTACTTGCACAAAATTGCGCGCAGAGAACCGACCGCTGCGTGTCACGAGTGTGATGCGTGGTCCGAGCCGCGCCGCACTCTGGAGGCGGTGGTGGGAACGAACCACTCGCTGCCGGGCGTGGTGAAAGCCAGGCTCAGCAGCGAGAGATCGTGGAACGCAATGGTCTCCTATTGCGAGACAGTTATCTCGCAGAAGGAGACCGCGGGAAGGGCCCGCGAGGCCTGACCCCAGCGGGCACCCTCTCCGACACAGACGCCCGGGTGACAGGAGAAGCCGATACGCTCGTGTCCTTCCGCCACCCTAAGCCCAACTGCGATGGGCGGGTCGGGGGACCTGCTTCTCATTACACCAGTCCGACCGCCTGGAAGGTCAGCTCGTCAGGCTGCCCGAACGAGGCCCGATTTACCATCAGGCTGGGCGAGTCCTGGGGTGACGCGGTAATTGCACGCACGAACCCGCGTCGCCTCAGGAAGGCGAAAAACGGCCGTGGGATTTTAATGGGTATTCCCTGGTGACTAGCTCCGGGTGAGTTCCACATATCCCTCCTAATCCCCCCAGGCCGGGAGGGTATGCGTTAATGCATTTACCCACGATAAAAAAAAGCAACATCGCTCTAATTGCTTTAACAAATGTCGATGATTTCAATACGGCGATGGTCTTGGCATCTCGAATATGACGCGACAACGGACCCCATGTGCTTGTGACAGCGAAGAATAAATGATATCCGACAGGTCATGCAGATTTCTTTGTAAACGGTGGCTCCCAGCAGCCGAACTGCCTGCTGGAGATGTGCAACCACGGCCGCGCTGTACAGTACTTCGCCGAGTCCGTCGTCGCCGAGGACGCCTTCCAGGCCGTCAGCTGCAAGGACTGGGAGTCCTTCAAGACCGGCGACTGCGAGCCTGACGTCAAGTAAGCGCTCTCATCCCTATCGGAGTATCATCCCGGCCGAGATAACCATAACCAACAATCAGTAGCTCAATGGACGTTTCTTCGAATCCACCTGCAATGGGCTTGAGCTTTCGGTAAAGGAAGAAATCGTAACGAAACCATAGCATAGGTACTTAAGGTTTAGCCTGATAGCCATAATCTCACCTGATCTTAAGAAACGATACGGCCCAAATTGGTAGACACGTTAAACCTGTAGAGGAACTGTCTCTCAAATGCAGCTGCCGCAACACACCTATTTGGCGGCAGATTTTCAACTCGAGGGCGGTTGCTAGCCAGGCGGGCATTAGAAAAAGCCCTACCACCATGCTATTGCTCATTATAGCCGGTTGGATCCGAACTGACGTCCTTTGACGCGAAGTCGTAGACACTACCAATGAACTAACATCGCTTGTCACCTCCAGGGTGATGGGCTACCGGTGCACTCCGGACACCCGCGGCAATTACTTCTTGAGAACGGGGGAGGACCCGCCCTTCGGTCTTGGGAAAGACGGCGCCGTTTATGAGAACAACGATGGAATCCTCAGGAGTATCGGCTCCTTCATCTATAACATTCCTTCCTTAATATTCTAAATGTCATTGTCTCTGCTCATACCAACAGCTGTTAAGTCTTCTATGGATGTATTTAGATACGTTACATCCATTTTCGATATAAAATAAGTGACACGTTAATACGCATATTGCAATGAATAGCGAAGTTGCATAATATATTCTTTTGTATCGAGCGAAAAAAAAAATAACATTTATATAATCCTATGCACAGTTCAAACTGTAATAATTTATTTTATAAAAACGACTGATTATCAATTAAACTAATAATAATTAAGAATTAAATGTGAATCATTATCGTACAGAAGTTTTGCTTCTACAGTTTCCTGTCGTTTGAATGCGCTTGAAATATTGATATACGACATACTTCGTTGAACGTCAACGCGATACTGTGGTTTGAGTATGCCAACTGGCACAACACTCGCGTGTCACTTTGTAAACGCATATATACCATATCTATGTACTTGTAATGTTATTGTTTGTTGGGAATAAAATAAGTTGTGCCAAACTAATTTTATTATTTTATTATGATCTAGTTTTTATATTTATTGTTAATTACATTATTCTATATGCAACGTCACCTACGTCCTTTTAACCTGTGACAACGGTTATGCAAAATTCCATGATGATCGAATGCAAAAACGGAAACGGAACAAACAAACTCACATTTGTTTTAATGATTATAGTGAATAATCAAATGTTAATAGGTGAAGATAAAACACTTCGATACTTTCCTTTGTAACCGGTCGGTATCGTTCCGTTAGCTTTTTGTATAGTAATGTTTTTAACAATAAAAACAATACAATTTCACTGGATCCATTACTCTCGGTCTTCGATCTTCAATTGGGTTTTAAAATAAAAAAAAATTGTGTTAATTGGAAAAGTCAGTTTAATAACAAAACATTGTTTTAAGTTTTTCGCAGTAAATATCAATATAATATAGTAAAAATGTATTAAAATAAATATATATAATTTTTTCTTTTTTTTTTCAAAACACCAGTTCCTTTTTGCTACCTCCATTATCTATAACCAGTGTGTAACCTTATTTATTTATTACAATATTTCCTTTTACGAAGAACAGAGACTCTCGCATTACGTTAGATACGTAAAAAACCCCTCGTACATTGAAATAAAATAAATAAAAATAACTAAACCAGATGAGTATTGAAATTATAAACCAGTTTCATTCAATAATCAAAATAAATGAAAAACCTCTAACGATATTACATTTATCGATCTTAACGAATAGAAATCGGAAGCCTGATTAGAACTGATCATACTTAACCAAAATGAAAAAAAAAAAAAAAAAAAAAAAAAAACAAATCGGTGAGAAACCATTTTTTAGTATTTCGCGAGAATAAAGATCATCGGTTTTTAGGTGATAAATAAAACGTAAAGTTTGAAACAAACGCGTTTATTAACACCATCCACACCTCTGCTTAGGTATAAACCGTTGACGCATACCAGGTATCGTGATGATACATATTTACGTCAGTAAAATTGAAGATCCAACGGCGCCGATGCTTCTTATGATGCCTTCATTGTTTTGGTATATGGTGCCGTTCCTACCGAGGCCGAAGGGCGGGTCCTCGCCTGTTCTGAGGTAGTAAGTGCCGCGTGTATCCGGTGCGCATCGGTAACCCATCACCCTGTAGATGACATGAAGCGATATATAAAAATATTGCCCAACCAATTTTGAAGCGATGCTAGCTCAGTGGAAGTGCGTACGACTTCGCGTCAAGGGACGTGAGTTCGAACCCAATCGCCTACAACGAGCTTTCGGTGAAGGAAAACATCGTGAGGAAACCATAGCATGGTGGTAGGGCTTTTTCTAATGCCCGCCTGGCTAGCTACCACCCTCAATAGGTGTGTTCCGGCAAATGCACTTGGGAGCCAGTTCCTACATAGGTTTAGCCAACCAACTTGGGCCGAATCGTCACTTAAGACCAGATGAGATTATGGTCATAACGCTAAACCTTAAATATATAAAAAAATCAACAGAGCCCATTTCCAGCGTTTGTCTGTTTGTCGCATCACGAGAAATGTACGAAACCAGTGTAGATAACTTCTGTACATAATTATTGCGCGAAACTTGAGGTATTACTTAGTGTTTGTTTCATCGCAATCGGTTCACTCTATCAAGAGATATTAGATGATATGAGTTTAAAGTGTTTTCACGCAAGCAATTCAGTTACTTTGACAGTTAAACTCCAGTTTATTGACTTTGTGCATCGGCTATTGACTAAACTCTTCTTATCTAACCGACGAGTTTAAGATTTTCGACTACCACGCGAACGAAGTCGCGGGTACAGCTTGTAGAAATTAAATTCCTTACCATCAAACGACGTTAAATTTATATTTTATAGATTTAGCGTTATGGCCCAAGTTGGTAGACACGCTAAACCTGTGGAGGGACTGGCTCTCAAGTGCAGCTGCCGGAACACACCTATTGGTATTTGGCGGCAAATTTTCAACTTGAGGGTGGTAGCTGGCCAGGCGGACTTCAGACAAAAGCCCTACCACCATGCTATGGTTTCCTCACGATGTTTTCCTTCACCGAAAGCTCAAGCTCATTGTAGGTGCTTGGGTTCGAACTGACGTTCCATGACGCAGAGTCGTACACACCACCACTGAGCTATCACGCTAAGCCGAGTGGAGGGACTGGCTCTCAAGTGCAACTGTCGGATCACACTTATTATGCGGGAATTGTCAACCTGGGAATAGAGTTAGAATCCCATCAGGAACCAGAAGAACAGAGGACCCGTCCCTGGTCTCTGGGAAGACAGGAGTTACAAGTGTCGACCTGAACCGCTTTAAGAGGTAGTGTTGGGTGATTAGGATGAGTTCCCACCTGCCCCTCTCGCTTTGGTAATGCGTTTGACTTTGCGCATTGCTATGTGAAAGTGCCCAAAGGATACGATTCTAAACACCATGTTAATAAATGAAATAAGTGCCGTCACGTTGCGTTTTCATCGCGACGTTTCCTTCACCGAAAACGAGGACTCAATTACTGGGATTTTAGATCACATTAAAGCGCTCACTTGATCTCGGGATCGCATTGACCGATTCTGAAAGCATCCCAGCTTTTGCACTTGGCCGCCTGGAACGCGTCCTCGATTACCACAGACTCGGAGAAGAACAGCACGGCGCGGCTGTGGCTGCATGTTTGGAAGAAGCAGTTCGGCTGCTGGGATCCACCGTTCACGAAGAAGTCCACATGACCTACCGGATGTCAATTATATTTTTTTTTACATAGTTAAGCTATTAGCGTTATGGCCATAATCTCAACTGATCTTAAGAGACGATACGGCTCAAGTTGGTAGACACGCTAAACTTTTGGAGGAACTGGGTCTCAAGTGCAACTACCGGACACATCTATTCGCTAACGAATATAGAAAAACGTAACTTTGCGAAATAAGGGCTATTGAGTCCCAAGTGCGTCACTCGTAGTACGCAATTTATTCAATTTTGGCTCTATTAGGAAGGCGCTTATGAACTTCAAAACTACCAAGCGATGATAGCTCGGTGGTAGTGTGTACGAATTCGTGTCAAGGGATGTGACTTTGAATCTACCTACGATGAGCTTGAGATTTCGGTGAAGGAAAACATCGTGAGGAAACCATAGCATGGTGGTAGGGCTTTTTCTAATGCCCGCCTGGGTAGCAATCACCTTCAAGTTGAAAATCTGCTGTCAAATACCAATAGGTGTGTTCCGGCAGCTGCACCTGAGACCCAGTTCCTCCACAGGTTTAGTTTTTCTACCTATTTGGACCATATCTTCACTTAAGATCAGGTGGGATTATGGGCATAATGCTAGACCTTAAGTATGAAAGATATTAAATAAAACCCACCGAACAGGCAAAAAAACTCGATCTGCATCGTTTTTTTAGGTCTTATTCTTATCTCTTCTAGGTTAATTTCCTTATATAATAGTTTAATGTGTATTTACACTAGCTATTAGCGGATGTACATAGAGGGGTGTCAATTCCAGACATCAAGATCGCTCACATATCTATCCATCCTATAATAGCCTTTTACCAACAAGACCCGTTTGACATGGTTCTAGAACTCAACGTCCGTCAATTCAGTAATATGCGCACTTCACTGTAAAACCCATCACCTAAAAAGATACTAAACTGAAACCTAAAAATACCGACCAACTGGATCTTTTATTCCATAAACTCCAGCATCAGTGTGTATCACGTCTACGAAGTCTGCATCAGTGTTCTTCAAGCGAAGGTCTGCGGGGAGGTTGCTGAAGCACGGGCCGGCGGGGTCCAGCCCGGTTATCCTGGGGACGCGTTGTCCGGTCAACGCGGTGAACGTCTTGCCCGCGAACCCGGATATGTGCGCGCCGAGACTGTGCCCCACTAAGTGGATAGCCGCAGGGCTCATGCCGCCTGGAATATTTACTTTACAGTTTAATAGGTTTTAACGTTACGCCCACAGTCTCACCTGATGATGAGACCCGAGATGGTGGGCACGCTAAGCCTAGTGTATGGACTGGATCTCGAGTGCAACTGCCGGAACACACCTATAGGTATTTGGCGGCAGGTTTCCAACTTGAAGGTGGTAGCTAGCCATTGCGAAAGCTGGCCCTGGTTACTGGCAACATGGGAGTTTGAAGTATATAGTGTTGGGTGATTAGCAGCCGATGAGTCGCTACACGTCCCTCACACCTTGACCCAAGCCAAGCTAAATACGTTTGCGCGTTGCGTTGAGGAAGTCCGTAAAAACTGGGATTATAAACACCTCGCTAATAAAAAAAGGGTGGTAATTAGCCAGGCGGGCATTAGGACAAACTCTACCACCATACTATGGCTTGATCACCTTATTTTTCTTCACCGAAAGCTCAAGCTCGTTGCACGGATTCGAACTGGCATGCTTTGACGCGACATCAGTAGACGCTTCCACTGAGATATGATCGCTTCAATTACATCACGAAGAAGCTCAGCGGTAGTGTGTACGACTTTGCGTCAAGGGACGTGAGTTCGAATCTAACCACCTAGAATGAGTTAGCTTTCGGTGAAGGAAAACATCGTGAGGAAACCATAGCATCGTGGTAGTGCTTTTTCTGATGCCCGCCTGGCTAGCTACCGCCCTCAAGTTGAAAATCTGCCGCCAAATGCCAATAGGTGTGTTCCGGCAGTTTCACTTGCGAGCCAGTTCCTACACAGGTTTAGCGTGTCGACCATCTTGGGCCATATTGTCACTTCAGAACAGGCCATAACGTTAAACCTTACCTATAAAAATAAAAAAAATACACGGGTGATTGCTTCACGTGGATCAGTCTCGGATGGCGTCATGCAAACGATACGGAAATAAATGTTAATTATTGCATTATCACACTAGGATTGCGTGACAATAATAAGTAAGAACTTATTCTAACAATGTACTTTAGCGATTAACAACTTGTTTACGTCCGATCATCTAACCAGAGTTTGTCTAATGACGAAGTTTACTTAAGACTGTGTTTGCATCGAACTAAAATTTAATCATTTCTGCCCGTTTTCGTAACTCTTTTCAATACAGCTTTGCTTCTATTGAGGGTAGCGTGATGTTAAATAGCCTAGAACCTTCCTCAATGAAAAATCCGTCTGGTAGTTTTTAAGGTTCAAACAAACAAACAAACGCTTTGTAATATTCTGCATAGGCGAAGTATATGATACGTGAATGAGGAGTTTGTCTGTTTCAGGCGGACTTTCACTTTAGATATGCAACATATGGTTTTGAAACTTTGTAGAAAATAATGTATGCATATTAGAAAAATGATTCCAGCCACGTGCGTCTGCCTAACAGTTTGATTGGTATAAACTCTATAAATAATTTAACGAATTTCCATACAGTTTTCCTTAATAGATGGAGTGACTCATGACATCATCACTTAACATCACATGAGATTATACTATACCTAAACAAAAAACAGCATTGATAATAGGAAAACTGATTCGCTTACCGTGACGGCATATGGCATGACGCTCGTTTAAACCATCATGCTCCCTCTACGCCATCTTGTCCTTTTCTAGTTAAGTTTTAGCGTAATAGCCAGCATCCCAGTAGATAATGGTAATACAACACATGCAGGGTACTTGTAAAAAAAATAAAAAATACTACAGTATATTACCCTTGACCATAGCTGCGAGGACCTGGCCAAGCTTCTCCCCTATGAACCGCACGTAGGTCGTGGAACGAAGGTACATCCAGCGGATCAGCGAGCTGCTGTCGAGGGCCAAGATGTTGTATTCACCTAGTTTTGGACAAAAGTGAATGTAACCACCTAGAATTGTTATACGGAACCAGCTTCCATCAAAACTTCTAGTACATAGGCTCTTAAAGTGGTCGGTACAGCCCCGGGGGCTCTGAGGCTACCTGAAGAGGCTATTGAAATTTAAAATGATAAAAAAACGATGGGCGGTGGATTTCCCCATGAATTTCTATAAAAAGTTTAGATGAAGCAATTTTCCCTCTAGCGAGCGGTACACCAGATAATTTGAGAAATACTGTTCTAGTATCAGCGTCCGGTCTAGCGATTTCGTCGCCCCGGGCAGAATGACAAATTGCCGCCTCCTAGAAATATATATAATTTTAATTGATCAGAGAAGTTCCATATATCCGTATCACCGAATGTTTAAAGCAGTTCAGGCAGCACACTTACGAAATCTGAATATAGTCTCAATTTATATATTACATAAAGAATATAATTTTTTAGCATACGAAGGGACCGATATCCGAAATTTTGTTTATGTTGGTAAAATTTACCATAAGAGTTTTACAAGCAAACGACCCCCCCTACTTTTTGGGGTCCCTTGCTATTGCCCGACTTGCCTCCCCCTAGAGCGGGCCCCGCTAGAATGTTATGTATGTTATTAATATTATGTCTACAGTCCACAGGTTTAGCGTGTCTACCAACTTGAGCCGTATCGTCGCTTAAGATCAGGTGAGATTATGGCCATAACGATAAACCTTAAGTATAAATTAAAGACAAAAAACAGTGTCTAATCTCTAATAATCTAATTTTAGAAAAATCTGTCCATAATATTATGTCTACAGTCCACAGGTTTAGCGTGTCTACCAACTTGAGCCTTATCGTCGCTTAAGATCAGGTGAGATTATGGTCATAACGCTTAACCTTAAAGTATTAAAAAAAAATGTTATCTCTAATAATCCAGTTTTCGATAAAATCTGTCCGAGAATAGAGGTCGCTAGCTTGTTAGTTGTGTTCAGTGTCACACAATCATAGGAAATCAATATTCTCTATCACAATAATTTTTATCTATAGTAATATTGTAAAATACTAGTTGGTTTTCAAGAATTCTTCTTGTATTTGATAAAGCAACAATTGATGTACACTTTATATATTTAACATCAGTCTACCACAAATCAGACAAAAGCTGTATTGAAAAAAAGTTATAAATTCGGGGAAAAATGATTAATTAAATACAATTTTAGGTGTTTTTATGGAAGAGGGGCAATTGAGCAAGCGTGTCACCTGATGGTAAGTGATCACAGCCAGCCGTGGACACCCACCACACCTGAGGAATCGCAGGTGCGTTGCCGGCCTTTGTACGAGGAACTGGCTCTCAAATGCAACTGTCGGAACACACCTAATGGTATTTAGCAGCAGATTTTCAACTTGAGAATAGTATCTAGCCAGGCGGACGTCAGATAAAGCCCTACTATGCTATGGTTTCCTCACGATGTTTTCCTTCACCGAAAGCTCAAGCTCATTGCAGGTGGTTGTGCTCGAACTCACGTACCGTGCCTAATTAGTAAACACAACTTAGTGATTATTATGTGATACCAGTTTAATCTATAGTACGTGTATATTAATTTTTTTTTTACACTTAAGGTTTACCGTTATGGCCGTAATCTCACCTGATCTTAAGTGACGATACGGCCCAAGTTGGTAGACACGCTAAACCTGTGGAGGAACTGGCTTTCAAGTGCTGCTGCCGGAACACACCAATTGGTATTTGGCGGCAGGTTCACAACTAGAGGGTGGTAGCTAGCCAGGCGGGCATAAGAAAAAGCCCTACCACCATGCTATGGTTTCCTCACGATGTTTTCCTTCACCGAAAGCTCAAGCTCATTGTAGGTGCTTGGGTTCGAACTCACGTCTCTTGACGCGAAGTCGTGCACACTACCACTGAGCTATCATCGCTTCATTAATGTTATTAATAAGGCCAATTACTTTAAATTGATTCATTTTCAATGCTCTAGCACTACTGACGAGGTTCTTAAATTCTCGTTTGATGTTTTTTAGGCATTTTGAAATGATAAAGGGTTTCAGCTTACTGCCGTGTCCCATACTATTGTGACAAGAATACCTGTGGTGAAGTAGGCGGTGCTCACGTTTCTGAAGTTATCCTTGCTCGGGTCATCGGTGAAGCCGTGCAGGAATATGATCAGCTTTCGGTGCGGGTCGTAACCTCGGGTCAGCGGGATCAGTTCCGACGCCGCCGTTATATTGTACGATAAACGGAAAGCGCTGTCAATGTAGACATATTTTGTTCATTAGGTAGTCGATTATTTAAAATTTAACCTAGCTGTTCGTGAATTAAATACACGGTGGCTGCAAACGAAAGAGAATACTGGAATTCGAGAAGGCTTTTATTTAGTTATTTAGATATTAATTTTATTATAACAACTTTTTTGTATCAATTGTTATAACCGCTTTTATATTAATTAGTAACTTTCAAGCATTTTGCATGGTGGTAGGTTTTTGCCTAATGACCGTCAGGGTAGCTACCATCCTCAAGTTCAAAATCTATCGCCAAATACCAATAGGTGTATTCCGGAAGTTGCACTCGAGAGCCAGTTCCTCCACAGGTTTAGCGTGTCTACCAACTTGGGCCGTATCGTCATACCGCTAAGCCTTAACTATTAAAAAAAACTTTCTATGAAATTAAATAAAGTTTTATTATCTTCTGCGACTACCGTGTAACTTACAAGAAGGGTATACGGTACTCAGCTCGAGGGAAATAGCAATACTAACTGAAGATCCCCGGCGAACTTAAGGTAAGACTAATATTTACACGCAAGGAACCAAGAATCACTTCCGTGTTGCTTCTAGTCATAGTTTAACTTGGTTACACTCAATTCAGAATCGATTAGGGTAACATATCAAATCATACTTACTCCGAAAAGAAATTTAGCGTTAGTTGATTCAGATCCGGTTCCCTTACGCCACGAACCTGTTCGTAGTCGACACCGATGAGTTTCTTGACGCCGCTGCCTGAAGTAATTAAATTAGACCTTAATATCTAGAGAAACTAGGTGCAGTGTAATGAGGGCAGTGAATTCTTTAGTAATTTGGGGGGGTTGGTCGGAGAAACATAAGTTAGTTGGATACGAAAATTGTGTTCGCCTGGTTCGCGATCTCTACACACCAGTAAAATGCAAAGATCAAAGAAGGATGGTAGAAATAATTGCCTAAATAGGCTGTTTGATGTTTTTCTTTTTGAATTTAGTCATTAGGAATCGATTTTCCTTGTGAGGCCCTCGGTATGGAAATTCTATGAGGGAAATAAATTAATATTAGAATAGTCTTTACATTTAGCTGTAATAAATATATGCATTTTATATGACTTACGTCATTCGTAAAAGAACACATTGGTCGCACAAACCTATAACAAAATATAAATAAAACGGAAAGTAAGCCGAATATGTAATAAACAATATAGTAACCATGTTGATCCGAAATTTTGTCTTTGTAGGTAAAATTAACCATAAGAGTTTTTACAAGCATACGACCTCCGCCCCCACATTTTGCCCCGCTAGTATGTTATGTATGTTATTATTATGTCTACAGTCGACAGGTTTAGCGTGTCTACCAACTTGGGCGGTATCGTCAATTAAGCCCAGGTGAGATTAACGCTATATCGCTAAGTGTTAAGTGGAACAGAAAAGAAATATTCAAGGTAGGTTTAAAGCACTTCCAATTCTACTATTCATGGGATCGATACAGATTTATCTGACCACGTTTGTTAGTTACTACTTGAGGGTGGTAGCTATTGAGCGGAACTACTATGTCTTCATCGGGATGTAATCCTTCATCGAGCACACCAGCTTATTGGAGGTGTTTGAAAGTTAGCTTATAGAGTTACGATACGACCATAGTTGGTAGACACGCTAGAGTGCAACTTCCGGAACACACCCATTGGTATTTGGCGGCAGATTTTCAACTTGACGGTAGTCGCTAGGCAGGCGGGCATCAGACAAAGCCCTACGACCATGCTGTGGTTTCCTCACGATGTTTCCCTTCACCGAAAGCTCAGACTCATTGTAGGTGGTTGGATTCGAACACACTACCACTGCGCTATCATCGCTTCTAAACGCCTGACATTTTAGTTTAAACATTACCCACTTGTTACAGTGCTATAGTTGGTTTTGTAGCTGACGCTCTATATAAGTTTTACTACTCGTGTTCCATCTAAGCCACAAGATCCGGACAAATCAAAGAGTTAAAGACCGAACCCAAACAAACGTCTAGCAGTTAGAACATAAAACTGGTCGGATGGTAAACAGCTTGCCAGCTTCATATATTGTGCCGCTAAATACCAATAGGTGTGTTCCGGCAGCTGCACGTGAGAGCCAGTTCCTCCACAGGTTGAGCGTGTCTACCAACTTGGGCCGTATCGTCACTTAAGATCAGGTGAGCTTATGGCCATTACGCTAAACCTTAACTATAAAAAAAGAAAGAGCTGTTACACACATGCAGAGGTCCCGATGAAAGTGATTGATTCATCGAGAGGCTGTTTGACTGCAGCCAGCTCCGTGACGATGCCTCTGCCGACCTTTTCGAAGAAGTTCAGCCTGTCAGCAGCTGCGCTTGTCATCATCACCGCTGCCAGGACTTGGAGCACGTGCGTCATGTTGATCGGGTTCGGGATCTAAGCAACGATCACTGTTATTAAAACTTTCTTCATACCTGACGAAGATTGAATATAGACCCATTGACAGACAAGTCCAGGAATAGATAATAGCAGATAGGTGTAGGAAAGGAGACAGACCGAAGAAGATATGGATGGATATGTGTATAAATAAATACCTATTTATACTGAGTAAAGTGTATAATAAATTAGTAATAAGGATAGACATCTTTGGTGACCTGATGAAAACCTTAATGGAAAATTTATTGTAGTTGCTTTGAGACATGTGAGAGAAAATTTATGGTTTAAATGTGTTTTTGCTTTGAATTTGTGTTTCTGATTCCCTATATGAAGTATTTTAATTGTTCTATATTACCTTACGTAATAGCTTTTTACGACATTATCAGCTCGTTTTAGTTAACATTGTATTTTCCTTAGTAATATTTTAAATGTAACTTTCTACCTTATAGCATATATTGTAGAGATTTTTTTTTATACTTACGGTTTAGCATTAAGGACATAATCTCACCTGATCTTAAGTGACGATACGGCTCAAGTTGGTAGACACGCTAAACCTGTGGAGCAACTGGCTCTCAAGTGCAGCTGCCGGAACACACCTATTGGTATTTGGCGGCAGGTTTACAACTTGAGGGTGGTAGCTACCCAGGTGGGCGTTAGAAAAAGCCCTACCACCATGCTATGGATTCCTCACTATGTTTTCCTTCACCGAAAGCTCAAGCTCTAGGCGCTTGGATTCGAACTCACGTCCCTTGACGCGAAGTCGTACACACTACCACTGAGTGTTAGCACATTACGAGTACATCAACGTATTATGATAAAAAGTATCCTTTATAATATTAAGTACTAGGTGACCCGATAGACGTTTTGTCTTAACTGTGAAATTTGAATTCGAATTGATATAGTCAATTCAATATATATATATATATATATATATATATATATATATATATATATATATATATATATATATATATATATTATCCAAAAAAATAGTGTTTATTATTGTAATACTCTGTGACAACTGACTGTTATGTAAAATTAATATTGGCTTTAGTTTTTTTTTTCTTATATTCCTTTAAATTTTCGTAATGTTCCGCTCAACTTCCTTTATTTTTTCTTTCATAAGAACCTTCTCCTGAGAATAATTAACACGACATACAAAGAATTAGCGAAATTGCTCCATCCGTTCGCGCGTGATGCGATGACCGAGGGAAATAGAGATTCATTGTTATATAGATAGATGTAAACTAACGCATATGAAGTAGCAGGCGGTTGCTGGTTAATTATAAACGTTCAAAAATTAGCAAAAACTTACATTATTGAGTATATCGTTCCAGAAGTTATGACCGACAGTCGCTTCCGTTGTTGGAGACGGCATTTTTTTTACACTTTAACAACAATTGTAATTAAAATTGTTGCCAATACTATTCCATTGATTGTAGTTTATTGCTCCTGGCCATATATACTACTTTACTACACAAGGAATTGAAGCGATAATGGCTCCGTTGGTAGTGAGAATAAACGCCACGCCAATGAACGTGAATTCAAATCTCCAATGCGCCTTAGCTTCCGGTGAAGTAATACATCGTGATAAACCCATAGCAGCGTGGTAGAGTTCTTTCTAATACGTGTCTGGCTAGCTACCACCCTCAGGTGGAAAATCTGGCGTCAAATATGTGTGTTCCGACAGTCGAACTTGAGAGATAGTCCCTCCACTAGACTTAGCATGTCCTACATCGTCTCTTACCACAAGAAAAGGTTGCGGCCATAACACAAACTTAAACAGTACAATATCATTAAAACTGTACGAAGCATATCCAATTTTGAGAATAATTCACCAGGAGTTTCTCTTGTTAAAATTGTTTAGCAAGTCTTTATATTAACAACAAACTATAGTCATTATTTTGAACAGTCGCAGATAGTGTGTTACGTCTGCAACGTGTTATTTAATATACAATATTTACTGGCATCCTCATCTCAATGCGGAACTGCATTAGCCGGGCTCAGGGCAAGGCGAGAGGGGCATTTGGCACTACCCACTACAACACACCACGGCAACACTCAAACTCCAGTGTTGCCAATAACCTGAGACAGCTTTGGTACTTTTCGTAGTCACTGGCGAAAGGGACATATTCGAACCTTCAGCACTGCGTTACCAGGGAGGCGACTGCATAAGCCACTTTTCTATTGTTAAGGTTTAGCGTTATGGCCATAATCTCATCTGATCTTAAGTGATGATACGGCCCAAGTTAGTAGACACACTAAACCTGCGGAGGATCTGGCTCTCAAGTGTAGCTATCGGAACATACCTATTGGATTTGGCGGGGTGGGCATTAGAAAAAGCCCTACCACCATGCTATGGTTTCCTCACGATGTTTTCCTTCACCAAACGCCCAAGGTCATCGTAGGTGGTTGGATTCGAACTCACGTCCCTTGACGCGAGGTCGTACACATTACCACTGAGCTATCATCGCTTCAAAACCACTCCTATCGCGCACTTCTACTTCCAATGTGACATAAGCACTATTATATAGTAGATCAACATAAATACGGATCTCGAAATCACCATCTGTTCATCACCAGCCTTTCATCCTGTTCCCAAGTCATTTGCATCAGCGCAATACGTTTTCTTCTCCCATAAATCTCTATCAGTCACCATCCCTTCACTCTCCCTTTTTCTCATCTCCCACCTGACACACGCTACGCATTTCTTCGGTAATTCTCTTCCGTTCCATCCTTCAATACCACACTTTACTCACCGCGTGGGCTTCCTCTCTTCTCCGGGACAAATGATTCCCTTTCAACTTCTCTACCACTGACACCACTAACCCAACAAAGTCCCCCCTCACATCCATCCATCCATTCAACCGAAAGATATCCATTGCTGGACATAGGTCTCCCCCAACGATCTCCACGATCACCTGTCTTGCGCTGCCCTCATCCAGCGGATTCCCGCGACCTTCACCAGCTCGTCGGTCCACCTTGTGGGGGGCCAACCCTCGCTACGTCTTCCGGTACGCGGTAGCCTTTCGAGAACCCGTTCGCCCCATCGGCCCCTCACATACACCAAGCTATTTAATTTAAATGTGATAACGAAAATACAATATATATTTACATTTATTTAATTATATGTACCATACGGTACGATAAACACTTGCGCTAATGTAACACGATCATTTCTCTAAAGGATAAATTTAACATCGAAGTAATTAATCGTTACCAACAGCGACTATACTTATCAATGCAAAATGCTCGTAAATTCTCTTTCATTGCCAATTAAATAATCGATTAAAACTTTAAAAGTATGTTACAAATTGTTATTTCATACTAGCGGTGCACGCGTTTTCGTTCGCGTGGAACGAAAATTGCTCTATATCCTTTTTAATACCACTGACACGTATGTAAAACAGCCTACGTTATTCCTAATGAATTTAGCTACGTATAAAAATAAATATTTTGCAGTACGACTGTTTATTGGTTGGGTTATGACCATAATCTCACATGATGGTAAGTGCAGATGTGTCCCAGGATTGTGGGCATGGTAACCCTCTACACCTATAGTTGGAGGTGGTGGCTAGCCAGCTGGGGGTTAGATAAAGCCCCACCAGCATGCTATGGTTTCATCACGACGTTTCCCGTTAAAGAATGACTCAGTTTCCTTGCAGGTGGATTCGAACCCACGACCCAAACGCGGCGTCCGTACGCGCTACCATTGAACCATCATTTGATTCATCTGATACTCCGGAAACTGTATCTCCCTTGCTCTAAAGAACAGGAAACCCTTTCCGCTATGCTTCGGATAATAATATGGCATATGATGTAATATTTTCGTTAGGTTATGTTGACTCCAAGATGAATTTCAGCGCAGAGTGCTTCCTAGGACACTTCAGCATATGTTGTCGTGGATATACCGTTTTATAGTATTTTATCTACTTTAGTATTCTATAGTGCATTATGTATAAAAAAAAATAACTTTTTCTTTCTTATTCATGTCATAATAAATATGCAAATTATAGGAATAAAGAAATGTTTATGTACTTTTTATAGCAAATGAGAAAATAAAGAGCGCCTAGTTTTTGGTTCAGTTTTATTATTATAATTATAATTAAATTATAGTTGTTTTTAATTATTATTATAGTAATTATAATGGATTATAAAAATGTACCGATAATACGCTATATATAGGCTTACCATACGTGCCGGTTTGACCGGGATAGTCCCGGTTTGAGATCCCTGTCCCGGCGTTCCGGTCAAAATTTTGATTGCATTTCAAATATGAAAAACACAAATTAAGCGAAAAGCAAAATGAAAATGAGCCTCTTTCTCTTCTGCGTCCCGGTTTGGCTCTTCGTAATTATGGTAAGCCTAGCTATATAGCCAAGATCCGGTATCCAGAAGACATCTCCTGAAGTGGAAATGTTTTTATTGTATAAGAATTAGCTCTAAATACCCGCCAGTGTTTTTCATATACACTTATGTATAAATTTAGAAGATCACGTTTCCTGGCATATTTAATTCACCGTATGACATTCACAGTGTTTTGTCGATTATCGAAGATCATCACGGTCGAGTATTTTGTTTATTGCTCTTTGAATAGCATTTATAATTTAAAATATTGTTTACTAATTTGTGTTTTAAATTTATTCATTACCTATTAATGTTAAAAGGTGAAAATCTTTATTAACTTTATTTTTTTTGGTGTTTGTATAAAATTTGAATTTATTCATTACCTACTAATGTTAAAAGGTGAAAAACTTTATTAACTTTGTTTGTTGGTGTTTGTATATAATAAAATTACAGCCGGATTCAAAATATAGATTGTCTATTTCACAGAGCAACCATTGAAGGCTATAGTCTGTTTCACATGCCTGTCCCACTAATAGAAGTTAAGCAGTATTGAAATATGTGATAAAAATGGAAAAATAATATTATTTCTCCCAGATATAGCGATGATAGCTCAGTGGTAGTGTCCAACCATCTACAATGAGCTTGAGCTTTCGGTAAAGGAAAACATCCTGAGGAAACCATAGCATGGGGGTAGGGCTTTTTCTAATGCCCGCCTGGGTAGCTACTGCCCTCAAGTTGAAAGTTTGCCGCCAAATACCAATAGGTGTGTTCCGGCAGCTGCACTTGAGAGCCAGTTCCTCCTAAGTTTTAGCGTGTCTACCAACTTGGGCCGTACCGTCACTTAAGTTCAGGTGAGATTACAGCCACAACGATAAGCCTTAAATATATAAAAAAAAAAGATTCCGTGGCGTGCGCTGCATAATTAGTTGATTTTTTTATACTTAAGGTTTTAGCGTTATGGCCATAATCTCACCTGATCTTAAGTATCGATACGGCTCATGATGGTAGACACGCTAAACCTGTGGCGGAACTGGTTCTCAAGTGCAGCTGCCGGAACACACCTCATGGTATTTGGCAGCAGGTTTACAACTTGAGGGTGGTAGCTAGCCAGACGGGCATTAGAAAAAGCCCTACCACCATGCTATGGTTTCCTCACGATGTTTTCCTTCACCGAAAGCTCAAGCTCATTGTAGGTGCTTGGATTCGAACTCACGCCCCTTGACGCGAAGTCGTACACACTAACACTGAGCTATCATCGCTTCATGCATAACAACAATAAATGTCAAAAATTATACCGGTCAAAAGTTCCAAAAAGAAATCCGCGATAGCATATATGTCATCATGTAACATTCAACGTTTCTTTATTTTGTATTGGATATATTATCAAAGTCAAACTTGTTTGTTCCTTTTTGATTAACAATTATGATGTGTTTTTTTTAAGAATTATCGTTTTAAATTAATAAATTTAAACTAGTATTCCCTCGTTGTACTTGTACAGGAGGTCGTGTAGCTCGAGCTTTCGGTGAAGGAAAACATCGTGAGGAAACCATGACTTTAGGGCTTTTCTAATGCCAGCCTGGCTAGCTGTCACCCTCAAGTTGAAAGTTTGCCGCCAAATACCAATAGGTGTGTTCCGGCAGTGGCACTTGAGAGCCAGTCTCTCCTATAGAGGCCGGCAACGTACCTCCGATACCCTTGTTTGTGTGGGTGTCCATGGGCGGCGGTGATCACTTATCATCAGATGACAGGCTTGCTTGTTTGCCTCCTATCATATTAAAAAAAAACCTACCTACAATATATTCACAAAAATTCTAATAATTAGTCAAGAGGAAAATCTTTTAGCACTGTGAAGGAAAAACTAAACGAATAATGGATGGTTATTTAAAAAGATTGTATAGTCGAATTTCCAATAAATAAATCAAACAAGGAATGTAACTATAAAGGCAGGCAACTTACCTGCGATTCCCCTGTTTGTGTGGGTGTCTATGGGCGGCGGTGATCACTTACCATCAGATGAGACGCTTGCTCGTTTGCCCCCTATTCCATAAAAAAAGAACAGTACACATATACAATGTTTCTTTTAGTTTTGACCACACATAACACACTATATGGAAAATTTCATTAAAATTGTCCGTTTTCGGACTTTCTCGCGGACAAACATCGTGACACGTGATTTTTGTGTATAAACTGTAACGAGTATAAAACACGTTTTATGCAATTATTGATTATATTTTCGGTAGTTACAGATTTGGAAGTTAAAGTATGTTTTGAAGTTGGCAAACTCTTTATCGATCTACCGTCGCTAAGTTACAACTAATAAGAATAGAAATTTGTCATTTTTAAGGGAACATTTAAATTAGTATTTCCCATATCATTTAATCTGCGATTCCTCTAATTGACTGAACTTCTACATTTATATAATAAATCTAAAAGGGTTGTTTAGTTTGTTTGTTTTAACGCGATAACCTTAAGAACTAGCATTCATAATTGAAAAATTCTTTTAATATGTAATTATTTTTTATACTAACAGCCAGCAAACAGGTGGACGGCTCATCGGATGGTAAATGGTTACCGTTCTCTATGAACAGCCGTAACACCAGGAATATATAGCCCTGTTGCTGACCGTGGAGACCTCATGTCAGTCCCTTTAAAGAGACCCATATCATAGTTCTTGGGGAACACTGCTGGGTAGCTGATACCATAGATCCAACGTACGCGATAAGAAGGTGCTGCAGATTCCGACTGTTGCCGCAATACGTAATGATAGCGAAATTCATAACAAACAGTATAAAGTATTCTCGTCCAAACTAAATTACTGCTTTCGAGGGATAAAACTAAGCCTCAGTTCGACGCGAACGAAGACGCGTGCACCAACGATATATGTCAATTGATTAAAAAACGCCGTGAACTTGTTGTGAATTGATTATTATTATATTTTGTATCGTTAAGGTTTTTAGCTTAATCTCACCTGATTTTAAGTGACGATACGGCCCAAGTTGATGGACACGCTAAACCTGTGGAGGGACAGGCTCATAAGTGCAGCTGCCGGAACACACCTATTGGTATTTGACGGCAGATTTTCAACTTGAGTGTGGTAGCTATCCAGGCGGGCATCAGAATAAGCTCTACCGCCATGCTAGGGTTTCCTCACGATGTTTTTCTTAACGCTCAAGCTCATTGTAGGTGGTTGAATTCGAACTCACGACCCTTGACACACAGCCGTTCACACTAGCACTGAGCTATCATCGTTTGAGATGAAACGTTTTCGTTAAACCAGTTAAATATAATTATCATCTCATAGAGATATCATTTATAACGCTGTCAATATATTTATAATTATAAATGCGAAAGTGAGTTTGTTTGTTTGTTACGCTTTCACGCCTAAACCATTGAATCGATTATGATGAATTTTGGTATAGAAATAAAAGGGACCCTCGAGGGGGTGACGGGCACTTTTATCTGGAAAAACGGGGTAAAGAGAGAGATAAACTTTGTATAAAACTTTGAACATTGGAGAATGATTGTTTGTATGTTCGATTTTGTTTGATAGAAAAATCTTTTCTGTATCAATAGACAACCAGAATTGGTTTACAAAATCAATGTTAACGCAAGCAGAGCCACAGATAGAAACTAAGTGTATTATACAACTTTGACATCATTGTGTTCTCTGATCCCTGATCCCAATTAAACATAGCACATATGTATATAGTATGTATGTACTTGTGTACAAAACTGTTGTCCTCGACCTACGCGAACGTGACATACCAAGGTTATCGCACAATCCCGTCTTTTACGTAATTAAATGTTTGATGTACGTATTTAAATAAGTTGTTAATACTTTCACCATATCTAAGACTTCATTAAGTGCTATTTGCGTGTATCTAAAGCTGTGCTAACTGGGTAATACCAATTTTTTTTTATTATCGTCTTGTAACAAACAATATAAGTAATGTAACAATGTAAGTAATGTAAACGTGAAACAAACTATATAAAGTGCTTAATAATATTCTATAATTAACACTGTTTTCTATTTTATTTTATATAACTCTCTAGTAATTTTTCAAACAGGGTCAGATAGCAAGGAATTATATAAACTAACGTGGAATGAGCCAGAAGCATTAATCCCATATCTTATATGTTCGCTTCGAATACATTCTGCTAGCAAATTTGTCCGGGCACAGGACGAAAAGCACGTGTAGTGAGGGTGTTTTTTTTATATATATACAGTTTTTTTATTAGGCGTTAAAAATAGCTTTACAATAGTAGGCATTACACTAAAAACTAAAAGAAATGGCAAGAAAAAGTAAGGTTTTTTTTGTCTCTTATGAAATTATTACAATTTTTGAATTCTTTTAATATTTGCCTTGTGTGTGGTTGGGGTTTGGCCAATTATAGCTTGTGTGACTCTACGATCAACGTGTTTTATTGCCATCATGCAGGTGAGTGTTGACGCATGTCAGTACACGGGTCCTAGAACCCACATTCGAGTCACAAGTCTCTGGAACTGCTCGGAATCAGTGAGAGCCAGTCCCTCCAATAAACGTCGGCAATGCGTCTGCGATTCCACCGGTGTTGTGGATGTCTATGGGCGGCGGTGATCATTTACCATCAGGAGAAACGTTTGCTCGTTGACTCACTATTCCGTTTAAAAAAAAAGTTTCCCTATCTGCCACACGATGGATGGTAGGTCGCCCGGTCAATCCATTGATAGTCAAGAAGTTTGTCTTTATATTATGTATCTTAAAAGTATGTGTGTGTGTCTGTTTTTTTGTAGCAACTCCATTACTCTCTTATAATTCCATTAATATTAATGTTTTGTCCAAACGAATGATTGAATTATAATTTGAGCTTAAGTTTTGCGTTGTTGGCGATATATAAGTGAATAGTACACGATTCAATGTTTTGTTCCTATTTAACAAGCGCACTTTCCTTCGTGAGGAAACCATAGCGTGGTGGTAAGGCTTTTTCTAATGCCCCTCTGGCTGGCAACCACCCTCAATAAATCAATGCTGATTTCAAATACTAATAGGTGTGTTCCGGCAGCTGCACTTGAGAGTCAGTCCCTCCACAGGTTTAGCGTGTCTACCAACTTGAGCCGTACGTCGCTTAAGATCACGCTTAACTATAAAAAAAGCGCCAACTGTTTCAATATAATGACAACTGTTACATTATTTACATGTTAATTGCAAATGTGACCCAAAGTAAAATGCGTTCGTTTAATAGTTTTGTTTACTAACTATAACAAGTATACACGCTTAAAAACGAAAATAAACAAACGGCATATTAGTAATATTAATAGAAAATAAATAAAATATAGAAAAAATATGAGAGATCACGTAAGAAGAGTGAATGATGACCTAAAAAAATTAATTCTCAAACAAATTCCTATCAATAAAACAATTTTTATTTATAGTGTCATTTTAAAAGTTTAAATTACCTTCATAAGGGCATTAAATATCAACGCATATATTATTAATTTACAACCGAAAATTTGTCCTGCGAACTGGCACAGAAAATCACTACAGAGGTGTATCCTTTCGATAATTACATGGAACGATTTGTATACTTACGACCACTGAGAGGCGATTCGTCGCTTATAAGACAGTGTATATTTTTTCCTCCTCTATTTACAACGTTACGGATCGGATTCCGCTCCGAATGTTCCGCGGTCACGAACACGGGCCACTGAATCAGCACGAAGCATGGTCGTTTTATATATACACATATATCAGCGATGCTTGATGTTTCACAGACCTCGAGGGTTCCGTGAACAAATCACAATGGTTCTGTGAAACAGTTACACATGTAATGCAAACTCGGATTGTATTTACTGTTACATCGTAACATACATCGTGAGGAAACCATAGCATGGTGGTAGGGCTTTTCCTAATGCCCGCCTGGCTAGCTACCACCCTCAAGTTGTAAACCTTCCGCCAAATACTAATAGGTGCGTGCCGGCAGCTGCACTTGAGAGCCAGTTTTGATTTGAGTTGAATATTACATTGAATCAACAATTACTGCTGTAGAAAGAAATTAGTGTGACACAAACAAAAACTGTGTTATAAAAAAACAGTATGTTTAGGAAAAGAAGTGGAATCTTCTTCACTATATATCTCTATCTCTCTCTCCCTTAGTCGACTTTACCCGAATGAGCGTGACGGCGTAGTCTCTATTCCGACGAAGCGATGATAGCTCAATGGTAGTGTGTAGGAACGCCGCGTCATGGGACGTGAGTTCGAATCCAACGACCTAAAATAAGCTTGAGCTTTCGATGAACTAAAACATCGTTAGAAAACCATGGCATGATGGTAGGTATTTCTCCACTGCCCGCCTGGCTAGTTACCACTCTCAAGAATTTGTGGGTGTCCATGGGCGGCGGTGATCACTTACCATCAGGTGACACGTTTACTCGACTCGCTACTACTCCATTACAAAAAAAACAAAACACACACAAAATAAAGTTTTCGCTTCAAAAATAACAAAAGTAGGTTCCTGTGTCAGCATACGACTACAAGGTTATGTGATTTGACTCTAGGTTAGACATTGTAACACGGCTTTGTGGTATGTATACACCCCCTTACTACTGAATATTAGACTAAAACTTATTTCGGGTATTTTGGGTAAATTTTATTACAAATAAGGAACAAAACGCAACGCGACCTCGAAGAGAATTTGCAATCCGGGAATTTTGATGTCAAAAATATATCTGGCTCTGGATCGTTGATGGATCAGTTGGTAGTGTGTACGGAGGCCGCGTCGAGGGTGGTGTGTTCGAGTCCACCTGGAATGAGCTTGAGATTTCGGTGAAGGAAAACATCGTGGTGAAACCGTAGCATGGTGGTAGGGCTTTTTCCAATGCCCGCCTGGTTATCTACCACCCTCAAGATATAAGCCACCGCTAAATACCTATAGGTGAGTTCCGGCAGTTGCACTTGAGAGCCAGTCCTTACACTAGGATTAGCGATACCATCATCTTGGGACAAATTATCACTTAACGTCAGGTGAGATTGCGGCCATAACGCTAAACCTATTGACTGTATAAAAAAATCTAAAATTTTGTAATTATAGAAGTTTTATTAGTTGGGTCAATTTATTAATGCAATATGTTAAGGTAAATTAATTTGAAATCGTACTAGTACATTCCTTGTTTAATATACTTATTGGTAATTCGACGATGCAATCTTTTTAAATAACCATCCATTATTCGTTTAGTTTTTCCTTCACAATGCTAAAAGATTTTCCTCTTGACTAATTATTAGATTTTTTATGAATATATTGTAGGTAGGTTTTTTTTAATATGATAGGAGGCAAACAAGCAAGCGTGTCATCTGATGATAAGTGATCACCGCCGCCCATGGACACCCTCGACATCAGAGGAATCGCAAGCGCGTTGACGGCTTTTATAGAGGGACTGGCTCTCAAGTGCCACTGCCGGAATACACCTAATGGTATTTGGCGGCAGATTTCTCAACTTGAGAAGTAGCTAGCCAGACGGGGATCAGACCGAAAGCTCAAGCTCATTGTAGATGGTTGGATTCGAACTCACGTCCCGTGACGCGTCCTTCCTACACGCTACCACTGAGCTACCATCGGTTTATTTGTGTTTATCTTAGTTTTTCAATTTCATAATATGTTGATTGCAAACATGTTACAGAAATACCTCATATAAGAAGGGGTTAAAAAAGTTTGTATGAATATATTTTATACTATGTGTGAAGGCGATTCCGTTCGCGTGAAACTAAACATTTTTCAATACAGCTTTCCTCCTATTGGTGGTAGCGTGATGTTAAATAGCCTACAGACTTCCGCAATGGTCGTTCTGTCAAATATATATAGAAGTTTAGCGCGTAAGCAAACTTTTCCGGTTTGAATATTCATATTGATTACAAAACACAAAACAGTTCGACGGTGTTCTTAAGGAGCAAGTTGATTCGGGTAACATTGTAATTTAGTACGCTGAGGTCGGCTTGTAGTTCACCTTTCAATGAACTTAACGGTTGTAGAGTCGCAACGATTCACGCTAACTCGGTTATTATTTTAATCAAAAGTTAGTGCGTTTTCCATTACCCGACCAGTTTGTTGATGAGTGCAGAGAATTGTGAGCCGCCTCTAGAATCTTCTGTGATAACTTGGTGAAAAGTGGTGTTAGCAATAAACATTTAGTTACTATTAGGTTTGGAATAACGTTTTCTCGCATTTTATATAAAAGCTCGAGACTTTGTTCTTTTTTTTTTAAACTTTATTTATATTAAATATGGTTGGTGGAAACTGGTTTTAGTAATAAAATTTAGTTAATATTCGTTTTGGAATAATGTTTTCTCGAATTTTATATGAAAGCTCGAGATAAACTTTTTTTTTTTTTTACTTTATGTATGTTAAATATAGTATATATGTGTCATTATGTTCGATGATATTTTGTGACAGGTTGGTGGAAACAGGTTTTAGTAATACAATTTAGTTAATATTAGGTTTGGCAAAACGTTTTTTCGCATTTTACATGAAAGCTCGACAATATATTTTTTTATTTCAAACTTTATTTATATTAAATATAGTATATATGTGCCATTATGCTCGATGAATTTCTGCCATCGGGTAGGTAGTGCCATAATCCCATTGTTGTAGATTTTTTTAGACTTCGCATCAGAAAATGCGATAAGTAGTTTTGGTAGCCCTCTCTTGGTGTTAACCTGACACTGCCTAAGGAATTTCGAGACATAGAAAGAGGTGGAAAACTGAAGGACAAAGTCAGGGCTATATAGCGGGTACATTGGCACCCATCAGCCAAACTTCATTATTGCTGACTGGCTAAAAATCCGTGTGGTTCAGCGTTATTGTGACGATAGACCACACTTCAAAAACGTAAAACAACCAAGAATTGAAACGAAGTTCCTTATCGCGCGTTGTGAAAGGGGGTAGACGGAATAAATTCTCACGAAAAGTTGTAACGACACTTTTTGCTATAGTAAGCTATTGTAAGCTGTGCGGCGTGCGCATGTTTCTCTGTCTGTCTCTCTCTCTCTCTCTTATAGAAAGCAAGCCCATACAATTCCAATTCCTTCACTAATTAATCGAAAGGAACTTCGTTCCATCCGGGTGTCCCTTGACACCTCTCAACTTTTTATTTTATTTTATGTGATTCTTTATGTGTGTGCATTAACGGGTCTCATCGTTGAAGAATCCCAGAGTCGTTGGTAAAAATAAAGATAATATTAATGTATCTAAATTATATTGCAAGAGTCATCATGTGTAATGTACCTACTTAGTTATAAATCGCAGGGCGCGATTTCTTTGTCCGTTACGTGACCCTCGCAGCCATTATCCTGTTCATTCCAGTTGTTAATAACTTTATTCAATTTAATCCGTGGTAATGTGTTTTGAGACTTTAATAAAAGCATAACGCTATTACCTAAAAACTGTTACTTTATAACTTAGAAAATATTTTTAAATAAAAACCTGAACTGACTTCTAAATAAAAAAAACCTTAAAAGACAAGTAATAGCTAAATTACTAGCAAAGCTCGAAGGACTAAACTATGCGAAGATTATTTATTTACTTATTGTCTAACGTTACTAATTATTTATAAAACATTTAATTTTATTTATATGTTAATTAGTAATAAATTTGAAGTCTGTAGATGAATATAATTAAAATTATATTTATCCATTAACTTCGTGCTTTTAGAGATTGAATATTTTCATCGTACACATTGTATATGTTTAACAGGAGCCCTCCCCAGAGTAACACCAAATCAAACAAATAAAGAATCATTAAAATCGGTCCACAATTAACGAAGATATGGATCTGGACACGACTGGCTACCTAGTAAATTTATACACGATCGAAGTGTGAGCGAGAAGTACCAGCAACATCTTCCTATTAAATCTACTATAAGATCTAGGACTGCAGTAAGTTCTATACTAGAACGTGCTTCCAAAGCTGCGCTAGCAGGCTCCTGTCAAATCTGTCTGGGCAGGGAGAGAAACACGAGTAATGAAAATAAGTGTTGACGAGCGTCAGGCCAGTCTCGGGGACTGCTCTAAATTCCCTTCTCTGCCACACGATGGACCCGGCACCCCAGCAGCCCAGGCCGAGGTTCGGCCATATTGGCACCCTTGCCCCTGATCCCTGTAAGTTCGATGAAGTTGTAAACGCACTTAAGACTAAAAGCCTATGTAAGGTCAAAGGAATAAAGCACTCGCACGATGAATCCAAGTATATCCAAGAAGTTTCTCTCTCATACATGAAAAACAATACATACACCCGAATATAGTACCTCCAGCTATTTTGAAATCGTTTGAAAATATATTAAGTTTAATTAAGGTATTCAGTAGATAACAAAAAATTTTTAGGGACAATATTTTCTTGTTCCGTACTTTTTAGAAAATCATTTATCAGTAGTCGGGTTATAGTTTTAATTTTCTTTTTTTTGTTTATTGCGTTAGAAAAATTAATAAGCGCATTCTTAATACAATACGCCGAGCTGGCTACGACAGGGCGTGTGTTATTTACTTGTTTTTTATAGTTAAAAGCTTAGCATTATGGCCATAATCTCACCTGATCTTAAGCGACAATACGGCCCAAGTTGGTAGACACGCTAAGCCTGTGGAGGAGTTGGCTCTCAAGTGCATGCACAGGAACACACCTATTGGTATTTGGCTGCAGATTTCCAACTCGAGGGTGGTAGCTAGCCAGGCGGGCATCAGAAAAAGCCCTAACACCATGCTATGGTTTCCATCCGATTTTTTTCTTCACCGAAAGCTCAAGCTCATTGTAGGCGGTTTGGGTCGAACTCGCGTCCCTTTTTTTTACATTCACAGGTAAGCGCTTGACCACAATCTCACCTGATGGTAAGTACGATGTGGTCTATGATGGAACGCGCTTACTCAGCAAGTACCTGTTCACTCTCTGTTTGAAGACTCCCAGATACTACGATATAGGAAAGACAGACGCCGGTAGTGAACTCCACTCCCTTGCATTGCGTTATAAAAAAAGCTGCAAAACGCTTCGTGCGGATGTGGAGAATGTCAACTATATACAGGTGAAAACCCTCGCGACATCTGCTCGTCCTCAGACAGAATGGAGTTCGTACACACTACCACTGAGCTATCATCGCTTCATACCACATAGGTATACTTGAAAGCCAGTGTCAGCCATTTTGTGCCGCATCATCATTTAACATCAGGTGCAGAGATCGTGGCCTTAACGCGCTTAAACTGTTTACATCCGGCAATAATATCCAGTACGGGAATCTCCCGACGACCACGCACTCCCTCTTGTTGCTAGAGATCTTTCTAGAATCTCTAGACAACTGAATACCTACTATTATATGCAAAAGCACGTGTTCGGGGAAAAAATTGAATGTCAGTATTCCTCATTAGTTAATATTCCACAGAGACCTCTGCGTAGTCATACTTGTCTCGTACTCACGTAGCAAATTTACCGTGTACTGAATATTTAATTGCTAATTATTATTTCATTAAATCACTTACTAAATGTGATATAAGTGAGATAAAAGTTATCGCGTCTATCCTTACTTTAATATTACAAACGCGAAAGTGAGTTTGTCTGTTACGCTCTCACGCGTAAACCGCTGAATCGATTGTGATGAATTTTGGCATAGAGATAGATGGGAACCTGGAGACGGCGATAGGCTACTTGTTCTCGCCATAAACTGATTAGAAGTGGAGTAAATTGAGGGATAAACTTTGTATTGCGTCATTCGATTTGTTTGCCGAAATTAATATTAACGCGATCGAAGCTGCACGTAAAATCTAGTAAATCTACAATTATACTAACTTTTATCCGCGGCTTCGCTCGCATTAACGTTTCAAAGTTTATCCCTCTTATTATAAAAAAAAAAAAAACAATTTTACCTTTATTATAAAAACACCTCTTTCCTTCATCACTCGCGTATTAAACACCTTTGATCAACTTCTTACACTTTGAAGCCAGTACCAGTATTTATTTCTTAATGACTTTATTCCTCAACTGTTGAACAAGAACTGACCATATCAAATCAATCAAATCAAATCAAATCATATCAAAAATCTTTATTCAATTTAGGCCCTAAGAAGGCGCTTATGGACGTCAAAATTACTAACGTCTACGTACCACATCGATGATATACAAAAGGAAGCCAATGTATTTCCGGTGACAGATAAATTGGGAGATTTAACAAACAAAGGTGACCACAGGAAGTTCACTGAGTCCGTTTAAATCATTCGAATGTCATTTTAGCTAATAAAAATATTATAAAGACCATATTATAAATCACTAAAATTAATTACAAAAATAAAGATACCCTTGTTACCCATTTCCTATAAGTTTTCGCGAGGAAAAGTAGCCTGTGATCGTCACCAACGTCTATCTCAATACCAAAATTCATGATAATCGATCCAGCGGTTTAGTCGTGAACACGTAACAAACAAACTCACTTTTACATATTTTATATTGCATTATTTAAGGATAATATTATAAAGAGACAAAACTTTGTTTGTTTGTTTGTTTATTGTGAGTAATTTGTGATACTACAATTCCTGTATTGAAAGTTCTTTCTTCTTTTGAATAGAATAATTATTCAAAAGCAACGTACACCCTGTAATATTACAACACCCATCGGTAAAAGTAAAGCGGTATTGAAAAATGGCACTAAAGCCGGAATGAATTGTCGTTTTGAAAGAGCGTTCATATTGTGCGTTATGTAAATAGATGAATTTACATGGGAATAATGTATTAAGCAAATGTTTTTCATAAAAACATCGAAAAATTAGACCGCCACAGCATATATTTGTGATTTTCAATTTTCTTTTAAAGTATCAACGCTTCATTTGCGAAAGTGTTTTTCGTAATATGGTATTAATTCGTATCTCAATTAACATGTTAATCTCGACGCGATGATAGCTCAGTTGTCAGTGTACGGACGCCACGTCAAGGGACGTGGGTTCGGATACACCTTCAATGAGCTCGTGGCTTTCGATGAAGGAAAACATGGTGAGGAAACCATAGCATGGTGGTACTGACTTTTCTAAAGCCAGCCTGGTTGACTACCACCCTCAAGTTGAAAATTGCCACCAAATACCTATAGGTGACAAACATCAGGTGAAAAGATCCAAGCTATAATCTATTAAGAATAATATAGTATGTTTTTATATAAACTAGCCACCGTTTGTCAGAATAATTATCAACTTCGTATAAAATACTACCGCTGAACTAAAATCCTCTCAGAAAGGCGAGTTCGCCCAACAGTGGGACACGAACTAACGATCACCCACAACGTATTCCCAACACTCAAGGAAACTTTACTAATGGAATTAAATAAAATGAAATAAAACAACAATACTCATACATATATTTTTTTAAACAAAGCATTTTTATTTTTAAAATCTATTCAGAAAACATGTCGTGAAATATAAAAAAAAAATATAATAACACGGACACGGGATACCGGTTCGATACAGAAATAAACATTATAAAAATGATACAAGACAAAAAAATAATAAATAAGAATTTGTAACCGTCGACAACGCCAGCTCTTAGAGTTTCTCATACGTGAGTGTACTCTAGGAGTTGCGAATGTTAAATAATGACAAATTCTTTTGTAATTTTTCCCCCTTTTTTCGATAACGAAATCTCCAAAATCGAGCAGTTAATTCCAATCATAGGTTTACGGGTAAAGAATGTGAAAATCAGAAGATAAATTTAATACAGTCCAAAGGAAGATTAACAAAAAATAGGGTTTTATTTTAATACTTTCTTTCTTATAAGACCGTGTTGAAGTCTCTTTCACGCATGTTGTACTGAATCACAGAATCCGGGAAAATTAAAATATACGGTAGTCGAATAATAAAATTATTAAAATTAAATAAATTGAAAATCTGATTTTAAATCAGCGACAAAATATAACTTCGTAATAATAAAATTTGTATATATAAAATCTACAAATAAATTTCTATATATAGCTAAATTTGAAGAAATATATTATTAATTAATATAATATTATCCATAATAATAATAATAATAATAATAAAATTGTACAATATCAGTGTTTTTTCAATAATGAAAATTAACATTAAAAGTCGCGCGTCGCGTTTATTGTATTAATTAAAATGTCAAAAAAATAATTAGTTTTATTTCCAAGTAAAAAAAAATAAAAATTATATTAAAAAGTAATCTGTGTCACTATAAAAATTACTTGCAAATAGTTAAATTCCTTTACTCGTTATTTAAAAAAAAAAACATCTACACATTTCTCTTGCACAGATAAAAAAACGAAAAAAAAAACACTCAGTGTTATAACGTCTAGCGTTTTATAATCTACATTTTTCACGAAACCTCACGAAGCTTCTGGAATGTCCGGTTTTATATTATAAAAAAAGAAAAAAAAAACTTTTTTTAATTATTAAGAAAGCGTGAAAAAATCTATAACAATTCTTATTATGGTGTTATTATTTAATATCAGTATTTATAACATTTGTTTTTTTAATGAAAATCATATTCGTATATATGCAAATATATATTTATAGGTTTATATTTTGTTAAGAAACACAAAAAAAATGCTCAACTGGCCTTAATGTACGTATTAAATTGTAAACATCGACCAACTAAGCCACCTTACACCGAATGAACGAATGGGAAAATGTATTCTATGAATAGTAAACATTTTTTTTTATTATTAATTGCATTGTTCAATTTTACCAAGTTAAATCTTAAAAATTCAACCAATAAGACCAGAAGAGACCAATGTCATATAACAAAAATGAAAAAAAAAAAAACTACAATTTTAAAGATATAATTCATATTTACGAATTTAAAAATAAACGATACGGTAAAAAACATATCATTGGAAAATTTGATCATAAATATAGAAGCATTTTCAATATTTAGAGCCCACTATTTCATAGTACTCATCTATTCCAATCGACAAAAATAACTTTTTATTGAAAAAAAAAAATGTAATTTCAAATACTTAATTTTAAGTATCAATAAAAAACCGTTATTTTAAAATGACATCGGACATTGTCATCTAAATTGTTGGTTACAAAATGATTAAACAAAGAAAATTATACAGGCGGATTCCAAATACATAGATACGACTTTTCCATCGCACCATTTATTCCAAACGATAAAAAAACACAACTAAATATGAAAAAGATATTTCCCAATCGTTCACTTGAAAAACCGTAGCCGAAAGCCGCCAAATATTACGTCCTCACAAGAGACAAAATTCACGCAAAATTTTCATAAAAATGTATCTTTTTTTTAATTATGTTCGCCTTAATCTTATTCCCTAAATAGTAGCACCTAAACTGGTGATATTTTATATCGATAACGGAAAACACTGTGTACACGGAATTAACAACTCGCATTAAAAAAATATATCAGCATACATGATTATTAACTACCCTCATAAAGAAAAAACGGATACACAACGTAAAGTTTCCTTGTTTAAATCTCTATTGGTATAGTTTAATGTTATCGATTAAAAAGTTAATTTCTTCCTAAACAAAAAAGAAATACAAACTTTCTTTAACGATGTTATCGATTATTTAGTTCAGTAATTCTGGTGAAGATTTTTTAATAAGATCAATAGCGCGAACGAAACCGCGAGGCCAAGCTAGTGTAATAAAAAATTGACACCGCAAACATTTCTATAAGTGTTGTGCGAACAACGATTTCCATTATCGATACGGCGTGCTGTATCACTCATCGGTATCGACAAACATACATTCGATAATACCTATATCGATATATTTAAGCGGATTTAGTAAAGTTTTATAAACTGCATTTGCAAAGGCGGTACACACTACAAAAGGCTAAGCAATTATTTCACTTGTATTTTTTTTTTTTTGTATTTTCCTATCATTACGTGTCATATAACTTGAAAGGGTAAGCAGGTATTATCGATGTCGCGATGAGCGATACAACTGTTTTAACACGTTATATTTTCCGTTATATTTATATTACATAAAACACGGAATAATATCTCACCTTATCTCTCGTTACTTGTGACCGCCTCTTTTTTTTTAATTTTTTTTTTATTACAATTCATATAAAATTAGCCCTGTGTTAATCGATTTCAACTGAAAATCTATTTCATATTATATAATTATATTTCTAAAATTAAAAACAGTAATAAAATTCATATAATAAATATTGTTTATTATTATTTAATTGTGACACTTATTTAAAAATGGCAGGTCACAAGCATCCGTCGACAAGAGTCGATTTACTCTAGCTCTATTTTTTTAACATTTACACTGTGAATTTTAAAGATTCAGGGGATTTTTTGATAATAATATATATTTTTTTAAACCTTTTAATTCTAATAACGGTGGTCTGAGTCATGTGACAGATTCATTTAAAGCTATCCCGACGTCGATATATTTGAGAAAAATCTGTTCCAGTACAGCAGAGGTGGCCAATCCCACAAGATTTTCAAAATACTACACTTTAGAAATACCGTATCGTTATTGAATTTTTCTTAACCATACGAAAATAATTTTAAAGTAAGCAATAATGTTTATTTATTATATTGGTTTCAGTAAATTGCAAAATCTATAATTTTTTTTTTTTTTTTTTTGAAGTGAAACTTCTTTAGGCTCATGAGGGTAAAATTTTTACAGATGAAACGTCACGCCGGTATGCAACGGAAGTGTCGGAAAAGAGAGAGAGAGTGATCGAGACCGATTGAGAGAGAGTAAGACAGGGCGAACGTAGCATGAGCAACTAGCCGTGGAGTGAGAGTAGGGAGCAAGCGAGTGAGAAAGATTGAGAGAAAAAGTGAGACAGAGCGAACGTCGTAAATTAGTTCGCCAAAGAAGTTTCACTTCTGACATGTGTACTTTTTTTATTAAAAGTTTAACAATAACGTATGATTAATCCATTGCCGATATGATGGCGATATGTACAAAGGAATTGTATGAATCGTTGGCTCAGAATAGATAAAACAACCACTTTATTATATTATTCTAACGCTAATACATGTTGTTACCCACCTAAATAAAACATGGTAAATATTTCACTGCGCACTTACTTTGAAAAGGCTTGACCACCGCTGCAATACAGTATCGATGTTTCTTCCTAAACTATCGATAACACGAAAAACATTTATGTGACATCTCTTCGGCATGTTTTTATGTGAATGTATACGCATCGTTTGCTTTTTCGTGCTGCGTATCGGATTGAAAACACGCTAAGAACTGCTCTGGGAAAGAGTAAATTCCATACAAAACGATCTCACCACAGCCATTAATGGAAACCTCATAATGACTTGTAGATCGTAAATCAAATTTTTTGAACATAAAAGAAAAACCTTCCCCGATCCTTGTCATTTTACTGTCAGTTAGCGGAGAAAAAACTGACTTTTCTCAAATACACGATGCGGCACTTACACTTCAGCGTACAACAGAGCACTATGATTTTTTTTACTATGGCAACATTTTTTTTATAAATCTCGAACTACCGAAGCTCTATCGATCGGATTCACTGCCTTATAACCTAAAAACTTAACTTATATACCTATATATAAATAAAAAAAAAAAGTTACACTCGTAATATCTTTATAAACCCTACACGAATTCCGCTCGATAAAAGTATATCGATATATCGATAAGCGATATCGATGCACACAGATTTGTCGATAAACTCTAGCGTGGTGACGTCACAACATCGACTATTCGATAATAAGATTAAACAAAACAAAAGTATGAAAAACGCGATTAATTAAATAACTTAATAATAATATTCGCAGTGATCGCTTACAAATTACAGTGTTCATTGTCGAGGTATGTAATGAGACGTACATACATTTACATATCAAATATGAACATGTCTGCCGACCCCCCGCGCAAGGGGAGACTTCAGCGTGATGGTGGTGGTGGTGGTGGTGACCGTCGCGGGGTCCGTTACGGCTGCGTGCTCTGCTGCTGGATCTCGATCTTCTCGACTGTCATGTCCGGATTCATCGCTGTTGCCTCCTGCGGAATCATAAAACCAAATCATAAGAGGTCATTCATAACGTCACAACATACGTAGCTATAACATACATGCATACATACACACATACATACATACAAACGTACAAATACACATACCTACATACATACTTACATACAATCATACATACGTACATACATACACACATACATACTTACACACATATACATTCAAACATACATACACACATACATACATATACACATACATACATACAAACATAAATACACACTTACATAGATACATACATACATACTATCACGCCTCTCTCCCATAAGAGTAGGCAGAGACCACATCCTTCCACTTGCTACGATCCTGACATACATCTTTCGCTTCATCTACTTTCATAAGCACCTTCATACATGCTCTTCGGTTACGGGTACCTTTGATCTGGCCTCTCTCCAGAACGTCCTCGATCTGATCGAGATATGTTCGCCTACGTCGACCCTTACCATCTTGCCCATTCACACTCACACTTATAGCTATAACATATCTTTATCTTTATATATATATATATATATATATATATATATATATATAAGAATTCGAACCTGTATCGCTTCGGCGAGCGCGCGGTCGTGGTCGATGGGGTCGCCGTCTGACTGGATCGTGATCTTCTGCTCCACGCGCGTTTCAATTACACCATTACGTTCGGTTTTGTACTAAAAACACACACACACAAAAAAATAATGAAATAGGAAAGTTTGACAACAGATGGTTTAGGCCAGCGGTCATCAAACCGTGGCTCGACCCCTCTACTCCTCGGTTTAGGCGGGATTTTGATATATCATGTTATAATTTTTATTTTTATTCATACACTTAGTTATTTAACCCTGAATTGTTTCATATATAAGACATTTTACGTGACGTAGTGTGACTGAAGAGCATAAGTGAAGTGAATTAATAATCATTCGGAACATGATATATTAGTTCCGACAAAAACTCCCATAAGAGCTTCAACAAGAGAGACAACATCCTGTTGAAGACAGTTTCATCTTCATTATTGGTCTCTAGTTTCAACTGCACAAAACGGCCAAATCTTATCACTTCAAAATGGCAGTCATAGTCTCTAACGAGGACTGAGTTGCCAGGAACAAAAAATTAAAAAACTCCTCGGGTTCAACTGTCCCAGGAAAGGTTTAATGCAGTCACCGAATATTACTTATTACCTAAACATTGCAAGAGACGAGTAAAAATATTACTTTATTTTTGCAAGGGAATTCAAAGCCCGTGGTTCCACATTAGTGGAGTATTTGTAATAACATTAAAAAAAATCGTTTTAAATTATTTAACCAGTTATCGTTTTTAAATAAATACTAGCTTTAACATGCGGCTTCGCTCGCGTTTATACTGATTTTGTCAAGCAAATCTGATGACGCAGTGGAAAGTTTCACACAAAGTTTATCCTTCACTTTACCCTATTTGCAATAAAAGCGAGGAAAGTTGCCTATGACTGTCTCCAAGATCCAAGATCAGTTTACCAAAATTCATCATCAATGGTTTAGGCGTGAGAGCGTAACAAGCAAACAAATTCACTTTCGCATTTATAATATTAGTAAGAATATTTGTTTTTAAGCTACCAAATTTTATTTTATTTATTATTAGTTAAACTGAGCTTAGTTAAGTCTTATTTGACAAAGGCAACGTCGAGAGTTTAATTTTAATCCAAAATTATTTTCGTAATATAAGCTCCTACGCAAAGTTGAGGTTAAAAAAAAAACGTCTATGATATAATTCATTTGTGCGTTATCAATATTTGTCTTTTTTATGACACTAATCGCTAGTTAGAGGGACCGATGAGTCCCCTCGATCATGACGTCGGCTTCTTTTCCAGCGGCTGATGAGGGAGAGGATATTTAAGGAGTTACGTGTACTCACGGTGATGGTTTCAACTGTGCGCGTCTTCGAACTGATGGTCTGCGAGGAGACGACCTCGCTATCCTCAGCGGAGTGCACGTCCTCCGTGACACTCGGCTGCGCACCCGTGCTTGTCTACGACAATTAGCACGAGCGTACATTTTACAAGTCTAAAATTTGTGCTCAATAACTTTAATTCCATATGATGTTAAGCGACGATGTGACCCAAGGTGGTGGACACGCTAAACATAGTGGGGGGACTGGCTCCCGGGTAGAACTTCCGGAACACAGCAAAAAGGAAATGGATAGACTTTTAAAAGTAAGGGCATTAGGCGAAAATCCCGCCACCGTGCTACGGTTTCAGGTTTGATTGCAATGTTTTTCTTCACCAGACGCCCAGTTTCATTGCAGGGATTCGAACTCACGTCCATAGACGCGATGTCCGTACAAGCTGTCAACTTCACAATCTTTAAATGTTTTATCACGTTATATTCCCTCAACAACATACACCACAACTATAGTGTATTAAATAAAACGAATTAGTACGACACATACGGTGTTTATGTAGACACTGAGTACTACTAATGCGTCACGTCTTCTCACGTAATGCTCGCTACCTTAGTCGACTCTAGTCGACTTTACCCGAATGAAAGTTGAAGCTGAGTGTGACGGCCCAGTCTAATTCGGTAAGGCGCCAAAATAAGTTTTCAGTTTAAAAAAAAACGCAGCCATAAGGACTGCCGACTTAAGTAAAAACTATATTTCATAAAGTAATGTAAAAAAAAGAAGTAATACAACTCGAATCCATATATTAATGTTTGGAACCTACGACCTTGCTTACGCGTGATTATCAAGTCGCACGTCACACCGATCGACCAAGCGTTCATATATGACTAGCTCTTAGTTAAGAATCCGAATGCACTCCCTACATAAATGGAAAGCGTTCGGTGACGATGACGCGCGTTCCATGATTTTTGTTCATCTAAAATGTGCTCAACGCGCCTAAGAAGCCGTTCAAGTATTACGTAATGAAATTTTTGATGATTTCTGATCCTCCCCCCTTCCCACATAACGCACCGTAACATTTTCCTGTAGCACCCGTCCCCTTCCTAAAACGTTACTAGTGTCCATTATTACCTAAAACTCCTAATTATGTTTTACCTATCTCTACTAAGAAACTCTTAAAAAAACATACATATACATTAATATAACCTTTTACCAGAACCCCCCCCCCCCCCCCCCAACCCTCGCCCCTCAAAATTGCGTCACTTGAACGGACCCTTAAGAAGTTTTCACTTCAAAAAGCAGTATCATCGTAAACTTACCCTTCCGGTGGCCCCATAGAGCATGCTGCCGAAGGGCGCGTTGCCCATAACGGTGCTGGTAGTCGTCGTGCTATACGACCCCGGCTCCTGGACAAACATATCCCATCAAAATCACACCGAATAATCCCCTATCACCTTTACATACAAATATCTCCACCACCCTAAGGTCGACTAGGAAAAATGCCTTAGGCATTAAAGTCCGCCTCTATGCCTTGTGTACAAAGTTTAATAAATAAATAAATAACTTATAACACGACTTTATTATCTGGCTTCGTTTGTATCTATACAGATAATAAAACTGTAACTGCGAAATGCCGTTTAATCTGTTACGGTTATAACAAATCTAATTACATTTAACATTTTCGATTTATCTGTCTGTCAATTCTAATAATGACAAATTGTGATAACAACTAACATGATGTATTAATATTTCGCATAGTTTTTATTCTATACAATTAAAGGATTTCTTTAAAAAAGGCGTAAATACTTTTTTTTTTACAAATATACGTTTGTATTTTACTTGGATAATCGTATTTTTATTTTGGACTATATCCCGTATGCTGAAAAAATAATTATATTTTCGGGGATAGAAAGTATTCTACATGTAATGAAAATCAGTTAGGAGTTTGATTAATGCGCTTACAAAAGAACAGAATAAACAGAAAACGTATATTCACATAAACTAGCAAAATAGAATATTTCAAACAAAATACACCCGATTATTTATGACTGTAATCTTTTTGAATCTAATTTCCATTATATGTATATATTTGTTTATTTTATTTATACATAATATATAAGATACTATAATTTTATACCTGTAAATTAAAAAAAATATATATATTATTTATATTAATAAATAATTACATAAATTTTATATAGAAAACTAAAATGTTCTGGAAAATAAAGATTGAGATATAATATATTACTTATCATATTCACTTACCATGAATTATAATTAAATTATTCGACTAATAAAAACAAAACATCAAACGCATTCCGTATGCACAATAAATTAATTATAATTAATAAAATCGTGTGATGCAACATGCTACAAGACATCACGATCTATATCTAATGCTAACACATGCGCACGCATTGACAATTCACTTGCTGTTGGAACAAACATTGGCCGTTTCTAACAATATATGTATTGGCCGATTTGATCCAAACCGCCTTACGATTTTTTTTTTCTAAAAATACCAAATATTACTCACAATGTATATATACCTTATAATAATTAACCATATTGTTATAAAACCTGTTAAATAAAATTATTGTAAGGTTAAAATGTTTTCGTAATTGCATGGTAAATGTATGGCACTGTCTGATGGTGAATAAAGTTCCATAATCCGGTATTCCATCGACCCTCGTCCTTCCTCGCCACCAAAACTCTAGGTAGGTGAATTATACAGCTAAAAGAGTCACTACAATAAAATAAAATCTACTTTCAGTCGAAGTAATATCAGGTCTTTAAAATAAAACCTGTCATTTCAAAATGAAATCGATAATCTAATAATCAACTTTCAATCCAAGTCGTATAACGACTTTGAAATAAAACCTGTCATTTCAAAATGGAATCGATAATCTTACAATCAACTTTCAATCCAATTCATATTACATCTTCAAAATAAAACCTGTAATTTTAAAATGGAATCGAAAATCTTATAATCAACTTTCAATCCAAGTCATACCATATCTATGAAAATAATACCTGTCATTGCAGAATTGAATCGAAAATGTCAAAATCAACTTACAATTCAATTCATATCATGTCTCTTAAATTAAAATGGAGCACGTGTTATCTCAAAACAGAAATGATAGACTAAAAATTTACTTCCAAATTTACGTTTTGTTTACATCAAAACATAGAAACCTGTCATTTAAATCAACTTTCAATTCAAAATTATATCACGTCTCTAAAATAATACCCGTCTTTTCAAAACATAATCAAAAATGACTAAATCAATTTCAAAATCACGTTTAATCTGTGCTTTTTTAAATAAAAATTTTGATTTCTATATCATTTTCTACCATTACATTTTCTTCAGTAATTATACAGTTTTGAAGCGATGATATTCTAATTGGCAGTATGAAAGGACGCAGAGTCCATTGACGTGAATTCGTATCCCTGCAATGAGCTTGAGCTTTCGGTGAAGGAAAACATCGTGACGAAACCACAGCATGGTGGTAGGGATTTTCCTAATACCCAGAGTCAGTCCTTCCACCAGGCTTGGCATGTCCACCACCTTGACCCATATCATCATTTAACATGTAAACATGAAAGTTTTTATATATCACTAAGTATTATGGAGGGTGAATGAACATTATTTCTATCGTTGGTCGAGGGAAGATTCTAGAATATACTGACCGTGACGTAGTAGTGACCTTCGCCGGGCTCCTCGAAGTCGATGGGCGTGCCGGAGTCACCGCTGCTGAGGGAACTCGCGGACCCACGGCGTCCGAGCTGTACCCGCGGGATTAGCACAACGAGGGCAGTAGTGTCGGTGCCGTGCCGTTCACACCGTGTTAGTAGTGGCAGTACCCATGCGAGTATGGCCGATGATGGTTTTTGTGATACAGAGAGGGAAGAACACAAACTGAGATTAGACTTTAGGCCGTGCGGTATTTCCTATGGCAGCTTTTTCGATGTAACCACCGATTCGTAACGTGATCCCGATTTTTGGGTCTTTGGTGATTTTTTTGGCGTTACGTATATTGCGATATATGGACCGTTTATTTTTAAAGTGGTGTAAGTCCATTTTTGAGAAAAATGAGCTATCACGTAATTCATGCTTAATTTAATGTATTTTTTTTTATATATAACTAGTCCGTGTTTAATTTCTCAAAACAAAATCCCATCTTTGGTACAACTTAAAATCGTTAAATGAAATTGCATTATCAACAAATATAGTAACATTTAATTTTCTCGAAACAAAATAAAATGGACTTACACCACTTTCAAAATAAACGGTCCGTATGTCATAATCACGTAATGGCAGGTAAGGACAAAACAGTTCTATGTCGTTTTCTCTTCTGCTTTTGAACCAATTCTCATTTTTTTAAGTAGAATTTCTTTACGCAGGCTTGACTTGGGGGTAATTTTTTGAACACGTGACGAAAACGTCACTAAAAGTGCGATCGGGAGAGGCGAACGGAAGTTGAGAGGGAGATATAAGTTCGTGAAGATAGAAAGAGAAGGAGTTACTGTAGGGACAAGAGAGAGAGGTGCGAGCATACATTTTTTTTCTCTCATAGCCAGAGAAGTTTCACTTCAGTCGTGTGATCTAAAGTACACTGATTTATTTTTGTTTAATAACTCTTTGTATACTTTAGAATTATGAAATTTTTTTTTAGTTTTACTTGAATGTCATCGAATCCTCAGTAATAATTATGACTGAATTGAGTTTTGCATTAGTTTTTTTTTAACAAACCGGACATCTTTAAGAACGTACATATTGTATTATATGTATGTACCATGTGATCGGTTATTATCATACAAAAAATATTACAGTCTGTTAAGTTAAACCTCTCGTAAGCTAATTAATAAGACCGAATGGCCTATAACTGTCCATGCCAACATTATAAAGAGGAAAGATTTGTATTTTCATTTGCAACGAATAAACTCAAAAACTACTGGACCGATTTCGAAAATTATTTCACCATTATAATGCTATATTTTCCCTCAGTAACACAGGCTATAAATTAGTTTATTTTCAGTTCCATGCGAACAAAGTCACAGGCACAGCTGGTATGTTATACAGAGTTCATTCTTGCGATGGAAAATGCGACCGAGTCAATTGTATACATCGAAATACTACAAAACTCCTTATATATGATTATAATGGGAAATATAATTCTATGGAAAATAAAAAAAAACGCCATAAAATCATCACAGACACCTGTCATTGAATTACTTGAAACATTATATTCATTCACTCATTAACGAAAAACATGCGTCGCGTTTTGTAGCAATCAATCTGGTATATGCAATGGAATCCTCATGCACGATATAAGAGTTTGTTATAACCCGTACTGAATCAGTTCGCTTGGATTGATTTTCTTTCCAAGTGAAAAACTCGTGACGTTTGTTTCGGTAAATCTGTCACGTTCACAGACGAACTTAACAGTATATTTAATTGTATTATATATCATTTCAAACTCAAACTATATACTATAATTCGACATCCCCTATCGTATCGCCGTGCCAGATGATTCGTCCAAAACACTTTGCGAAACGATGCGTTCGCCCGTACAAACTTTCAACCCCTTATTTCACCCCTATCGTATCGTATCGCCGTGCCAGATGATTCGTTCAAAATACTTTGCGAAACGATGCGTTCGCCCGTACAAACTTTCAACCCCTTATTTCACCCCCCTATTGCAACAATAAAATACGTGTACTTCTAAGGTCCAATTTAAATTTCTAGTTATGCGTTTTTTTTATATTAATATTAATTTTCAGTACTTGTTCAGTTTTAACATCTATAAGGAGTTCCTAAAGAATGCCTATTTTCTTTTCATTTGCTACTTTCGAAAATGTAAATTTGAAACTATCTTATGTGATTAAAAATAAAAGAAATTATTGTAAAATGACTTCTTTCTGCAAAACTTGCGTGGTAAAATTTTAACCAAAAGCTGTCATAGACAAGGATACGAACAAAAAAATTGAAGAGTCGTGACCGCATGCTAAATGAACGAATGTTTGTAACTTATTGAGATATATGTGTGTGTGTGTGTGTGTGTGTTTGTGAAGGGGGGTGACGAGTTACCTGATCTCCGGTTGTAACCATCGTCTTGACTTCCTGGGTCAAGACCCTCTGTTCCTGTCGCGTCGCGGAGGACGTGAGGGTGTGCGCGACCGTCTTCTCCTCCATCTGCTGCGTCTTCGCCTTCGTGTCCAGGTCGTGGTGCGTGGTCGCCGTCCGCGTGGTCACCGCCCTCGCCGTCACGTACGGGCTCTTCCCCTCCGTGGGCTCAACACTTTCCGCCTACAGTTAACCGGTTAAACTAGCATGCTTTCACTATACACATGAACGGTAAGCCGGTGAGAAGCTTCAACATAAAAACATTATTGCCAAACGACGAAAGAAAAATGAACATTAATAAAAGAGGAAAGAAAAAAAAAGGGGTCGGGCGTCATGTGCCTTATTATTGGAAAGTAAAACATAATCAAACAGGTACCTTGTTCGTGTGTGTCGAGAATGTGACCTCGCCGGTTCCCAAGTTCTCGACCTCGTGCTCGACATTGTGCGTGACGCCCTCGTCGTTCTTCGTGAGGAGTTGCTTTGTCGTCGTCTTCACGACGACAGGCGGGGTCGGGGTCTTCTTAGCACGCTGCGAGATCGGGATCTTTGAGGACAGAGGGGTGGTGGACGACACGAAGCCCTGGTGCCTGATATGCTCGCTGGTCGTGTACTCTGTGAAGGTCTTCGGTTCGTCGCCTCTCTGCGGGCTCTCGTCTTTGCCGAACGTGGAGAACTTGTGCGTGTTCACCGTTTGTATGTCGATGTTCGCTGGTAAGTCTTGGGTCTCTTTCTCGATCGTGTAGTTGCCGCTCTTGTCTTCGAAGTGGGACGGGTCGATTTGCGAATAGTGCAGGATTAGTTGCCCGGTGACCGGGTCTCGGACCGCGGTGCTCGGGTCTATGTCGCCAGTGTCTGGGTCTATGTCGCCGTATTCGGTCTTTATTCTCCCAGTGACGGGGTCGATCTTGCCGGACAGTGTCATCGTTTGAGTGACAGTCGTCCTCGCCCCCTTGAGCCTTGGATCGTCCGGGTCCACGTCGATAGTTTCGCCCGTGATCGGGTCGATGATCTGATAGAGGTAAACCGTCTTGGTCGTGATAATCCTGCCAGTAGTTTCGTCGATCGTGCACTCCTTAGGGTCGACTTCTTTCACACGTCCCTTTTCATCTTTCTGCGTGATCACGTAGATCTTAATGATGATTAGGCGGCCAGTGCGTGGATCAATTCTACCCAGCTTGGTGTAAATTTCCCCACTTCCGGGGTCGACTTGAGAGGCGGAATACAATGGTTGATTGTTTTCGTCTACTTCGCCAGTTGCCGTGTAAATCTGTCCGTTCACTGGATCGACTTTAATGAGTGTTTTATCGATTTCCGTAGTTCTGACAATATAACCGGTCTTGGGGTCTAGACGACCGTAAATAGTGATTATGTAGCCCGTGATAGGATCAATTTGTCCAGCGGTATATAAGATCTCTCCCGTTTGCGGGTCCTTAGGTCCAGCGACCCAAATCTGGTTAGTTTTAGGATCCACCTTGACGTTCTTGGGGTCGTTAGAGACGATTTGCTTACCAGAGACTGGGTCCACTTTATTCTGGATGATTCTCAAGCAAATTAACCTACCGATATCTTTGTCAGGCTTACCGGACTTAGGATTAACCTGACCGCTACGTAGGAGGAACTGCCCAGTGACGGGATCGACTTTCAAGTCTTGGCTTTCAAATTTACCAGTCTTGGGATCATTGTACGTAACAGTGCCTTTCACGAGATCGATTTGACCATATTTCGTATCAATCTTATTGTTCTCAGGGTTCAATTGACCGGTCGTGCTTTCTACCAAAGAGTGTTTTGGTTCGATTATTCCTTTTTTAGTATCCAGTTTACCGACAAAAGTGGTGACTTCTACAACAGGGTCGATATGTGTGCCAACTACTATGACCTGTCCCAACTTTGGATCTGGTTTACCAGTCTTCGGATCCACGACACCTCGGACTGTAATTTGTCCATTGTTCTCGTCAATTTCAACTTGTTTAGTATCAGATGTATCTGTCACAAATATGACACCGTTAGATGGATCGATAACGCCGTACTTTGTAGAAATATGTCCAGTGTCAGCATCAACTTTTCCTTTAGTGTGTTCAACGGTGCCCTTATCAATGCTAACTTTACCTGTGGTAGGGTCAATAGGTCCTGTGATGGTTGTGATTTCCACCACTGGATCGTCTTGTTTAGCGACACTTAAAATCATACCTAAATTGGGATCAATCTTGCCAGTCTTTGGATCAAACGCTCCAGAATGTATGAAGATTTGACCTGTTTCTGACAGAACAATTCCGTCTTTATTCTGCTTTTGTCCGGACGTATCTGTTATCAATATATTACCTTTACGTGAGTCAATTACTCCGTATTTAGTTTCGATCAAACCATTAGGATCAAGAATACCGGTAAGATGTTCAACTTCAGCAGTATTCATATCTGGTTTTTTGGTTTTCGGGTCAATTCTTGTGAAAATAACCATGATTTTCACAATTTTCCTCTTAGGCGGTTCAGGAGGAGCCATCATTGGTTTAACAGGCGACTTCGGTGTAGTAGGCGTGACCGGTGATGATTTTTGAGCATAACTGCTGATTACAGGTGACGAAGTACGGATAGGCGATTGGATTGGTGGGGGAATAGGAGTTTTAACTGGTGTTGGTATCTGTCTAGCAGGGGAGACACTAGTTCTCTGTGACACCGGCGCTAAAACTTGCTGTTTGTCGACGATAGTCAGTTGTTGAGCGTAACTCGGTTCTACTTTGCCCGTTCTCGGATCAATTACAGCTGTGGTGACTATTAAGTTTCCTGTCTTCGGATCTATATCAGCTTGCTTCAATTCTTGTTTACCAGTAACAGGATCTTTGTAAAGGATTTGACCGGATCTTGGGTCAATAATGCCAAAGGCAGTATGGATTTTTCCATCATCACTAACATAACCTTTAGCTGCGTCAACTGTACCCACTCCAGCATCAACAGACTTAGTGTAAGGGTCGTATTTGCTTGTAATAATAACCAAACGGACTTCCCCTTTAGAAACTGGTTTAGGATGTGCCACAACAGGTTTATTAACAACGCTGAATTGTTGTACAAGATTTGGATCGATTTTCCCAGTTTTTGGGTCCACAATATTGGAACTGATAATCATATGTCCAGTGGTAGGATTAACTGCTGCTTTCTTTATTTCTTGCCTACCCGTAGTAGGATCAGTGACAATAATTTCACCGGTTGCCGGATCAATAACACCAACGGCTGTCCGTATTTTACCATCTGGTCCAATAGTTCCACTGACAGTGTCAACATGACCTTGACTTGGGTCAATCTTCTTCGTTCTAGGATCATATTTAGTCGTTATTATAACTAAGTGGATCTCTCTTTCCTTTGGCTTAGTATCTTTTTCTACTATAGTGAATTGCTGTGCTAACGATGAGTCCGGTTTTCCAGTTTTCGGGTCCACGACGCCTGATGCTAGAATAATATTATTAGCTTTCAAACCAACGGTTGGTTCCGCGATAGCTTGTTTTGTTTCACGTTTGCCTGTTTTCGGATCAATATATTCGACTTTTCCTGTTTTAGGATCAATAATTCCATAATTTGTATGTACGCGGCCATCTGCAGCGATTATACCTCTAGAGGTTTCAATATGGCCATTAGGGTTATCGAGCTTCTTGTTTTTAGTATCATATTTGCTAGTAATTATAACAAGTTGAACTTCTTTCCCGGGTACAGTACTGAACACGTCTTTAGGTTTCTCAACAACACTAATTTGTTGCGCTAAGCTTGGATCCACTAAACCTGTGTGAGGATCTACAACACCAGAAGTTAAAGAGAGATTACCTGTTTTTGGATCAACAATAGCTCTCTTAATATCTCTTCTACCGGTTACTGGGTCTACAAATGTAATTTCACCGGTTGCGGGATCTACATCACCAAACTCAGTATGGACTTTTCCATTAGCTCCTACTTTACCAGGTACAGAATCGATATGAGCGTTAGTGAGGTCTAACTTTTTATTCTTCAAATCATACTTAGATGTAACTATCACTAAGTTGACATGCTTTTCTTTAGGCGCATCTTTATCAACTACCATCAGTTGTTGACCAAGAGTTGAGTCTACTCTTCCTGTTTTTGGGTCTAGAACACCGGAGCTCACTGTAATATGACCAGTCTTAGGATCAACGACAGCTTGTTTCAGATCATGTTTGCCTGTCTTTGGATCAACGTATTCAATTTTTCCTGTGCTTGGGTCAATAATACCATAATTCGTATGTACGCGACCGTCTGCAGCTATTACTCCTCTCGAAGTATCAATATGACCATTAGGGTTGTCAAGTTTCTTAGTTTTAGTGTCATATTTACTTGTAATAATAACGAGTTGACATTCCTTTCCAGATACTGGAGTGAATGTATCTTTCGGCCTTTCAACTACACTGATTTGCTGTGCCAAACTCGAGTCAACTAATCCTGTTTGCGGATCACTTACACCTGAAGTTAACAAAAGATTGCCAGTTTTCGGATCCACAGCAGCTTTTTTAGAATCTCTTTTACCCGTAATCGGGTCTACTGTTGTAATTTCACCAGTAACAGGGTCTAATTCGACATATTCTGTATGGATTTTCCCATCCGCTCCTGTCTTACCAGGCAATGTGTCGACATGAGCGTTAGTTAGATCCAACTTTTTATTCTTCAAATCATATTTCGATATAACTATCACTAAATTGACATATTTCTGTTTAGGAGCGTGTTTATCAACTATAGCCAGTTGTTGACCAAGTGCTGGATCTATTTTTCCTGTTTTTGGATCTACGACACTAGAGCTAACTGTCAAATGACCAGTTTTAGGATCAACCACAGCTTGCTTAAGTTCGTGTTTGCCAGTACTTGGATCTACGGTTTCTATCTTTCCAGTTCTCGGTTCTATAACTCCAAAGTTAGTATGAACTCGACCATCTGCAGCTATTACACCCCGAGAAGTTTCAATATATCCATTAGGGTTATCTAATTTCTTTGTTTTAGGTTCATATTTACTTGTAATAACAACAAGTTCAACTTCTTTGCCTGGAACGGCGGAGAATGTATCTTTCGGTTTCTCTACAACGCTGATTTGTTGACCTAAAGTAGGGTCAACTTCTCCAGAGAGCGGATCAACAACACCAGATGTAAGTAGAAGATTTCCAGTCTTTGGATCTACCACTGCCTTTTTAACATCCTGCCTGCCAGTGGTGGAGTTTGTAATAATAATCTCACCATTATTCGGATCTACTACTCCAAATTCAGTAATTACTTTATTATCAGGAGTAACTTTACCTGTGACCGTATCAACATGAGCGTCTGACAGATCAAGCTTTTTATTCTTGAAGTCGTATTTCGAAGTAATGAACACCAAATTAACGTATTTGTCAGGAATGCCTTTGGAATCTTTATCAACAATAGCTATTTGTTGTGCTAATGATGAATCAACTTTTCCGGTCTTCGGATCCACGACACCAGATGATATGATCAAATGTCCAGTCTTAGGATCAGCAACTGCCTGTTTAATCTCCTGTTTCCCTGATTTGGGATCAACATGTTCAATCTTTCCTGTTTTTGGATCAATTAACCCGAAATTGGAGTGTATACGTCCGTCTTTCGTTAAAATGCCTCGGGACGTTTCAACGTGGCCATTTGGATTATCTAATCTTTTATATTTTGGATCATATTTGCTTGTGATCACAACAAGCTGAACTTCTTTGCCTGGAACCGATGCGAATCTATCTTTAGGTGCATCTACAACAGATATTTGTTGTCCCAGCGATGAGTCTACTTGGCCTGTCTGCGGATCAACAACTCCGGTTGTTAGGAGTAAATTGCCTGTCTTAGGGTCAACGGCTGCCTTCTTCACCTCCTTCTTCCCAGTTGATGGATCAGTAAAAGTAATTTCACCTGTAGCTGGATCTACAACACCGTAATCTGTATATACTTTATCATCAGAACCATATTTTCCAGGAACGTTGTCGATATGAGCATTAGACGTGTCCAACTTTTTAGTCTTAGGATCATATTTGGATGTCACTATGACCAGGTTAGCGTACCTCTCTGGGATACCCTTTGGTGCGTCTTTATCAACAACAGTCAACTGCTGAGCAAGAGAAGAGTCTGTTTTCCCTGTTTTCGGGTCAATAACACCCGAAGTAAGAATGAAACTACCCGTTTTTGTATCAATATTAGCCTGTTTGAAGTCTTTTTTCCCAGTTTTAGGATCCGTGAAATGTACTTTTCCTGTATCGGGATCCAATATGCCAAAGTTAGTGTGAACTTTTGCATCTTTGTCACTAATTATACCATGGGAAGTTTCAACAAACCCATTCGGGTTATCGAGTTTCTTACCCTTAGTATCATATTTACCCGTAATTGCTACAACCTGCACTTCCTTGCCAGGCACACCAGCGAAAGTATCTATTGGTTTGTCTACAATGCTGTACTGCTGACCTAAAGTAGTATCTAATTGACCCGTTCTTGGATCAATGACACCAGACAAGAGAAGAATATTGCCTGTTTTGGGATCTATTTGCGCCTGTTTGATTTCCTGTTTTCCTGTTTTAGGGTCAGTCACTTGAATCTCGCCTGTTCTGGGATCAATAATTCCGTATTCTGTATAGATTTTGCCATCGGCTCCACTAAGAACACCTTTAACTGAATCCACATGAGCGAATATCGGATCAAGTTTCTTATTCTTTAAGTCATATTTGCTAGTAATTACAACCAACCTGACTTCTCTGTTTGCTTTAGTTGCATCCTTTTCTACAATACTAAATTGCTGACCAAGGGAGGTGTCAACTTTTCCCGATTTAGGATCCACAACACCAGTTGTCACTAGAATATTGCCAGTTTTTTGATCGACATAAGCTTGTTTAGGTTCTTGCTTACCCGTTTTTAGATCAATATAGTCGATCTTTCCTGTTCTCGGGTCAATAGTACCATAGTTAGAACTGACCGTACCGTCTGGACCCACGACTGCTCTTGACAATTCAACATGACCATGAGAAGCGTCCAACTTCTTATGTTTACCGTCGTATTTTCCTGTGATCACAACAAGGTCGACTTCACGACCAGGTTTTGCTCCAACTTTATCACTCAGTTTTTCTACGAAGCAATACTGCTGAGCTAACGTTGGATCGAGTTTGCCCGTTTTTGGATCGATCACACCCGAAGTGAACAAAATATGACCGGATTTTGAATCGACATGTCCATTTTTAATCTCTTGTTTACCAGTAGTTGAATCCGTGTAAGTAACTTGTCCGGATTTCGTATTAATAAGCTCTTTGTCTGTTTGGATCTTGCCATTACTTTTGTTGAGAATTCCTTTAGCAACAAGGACAGTTCCGTTGGCATCGTCAAGTTTTTTCGATTTCGGATTGTACTTACCGGTTATAATAACAACCTGTATTTCTTTACCCGGTTTAGGAGCAACGACCGGTAACGGTGTTGGTGCTTCGTGGTGTGCTCTTTCCGCATCCAATAAAGCAATAGTAGGATCAATTAGATTCTTTGCTTGTTCCTTCAATGCAGCAGATTGAACGTAATCGATGCCTGGCGTTTTAAGCTTGCTAGGATCTTCCGGAGTTTTACGCTTCTCTGCACTTTCTGCAACTTTCTTATCTTCACCGGGAGCGTAGTTGAAGGCCAATCCGGCTTTTCGTGTAGTAGGACTTTGACTTTCGTCGAGAGCCCTCTGTTTTTCATCAGAAATAGGCTCCTTATCGTAACTGAATCCGCCTTGGATAAAGGGTTTAGCGCGAGTGGGACTTCGTTCCGTGTCAGTGTATTCGTAAGGTTTCGTGAAACTTGGTTTCTCTTCTTTCGAGGGACTCTTCTCGAGAGAACTATCCAGATTTGAACTATCGTAAGAAGTATCGAGTGCTGGAACCTTCACTTTAGGATCTTTCACCTTCTGTTCTTTACCCTTTTGCGACTTGTCCTCTTTAGGTGACTTGTCTCGTTTCGGTGATTTATCCGGTTTCGGTGATTTGTTCCTCGGACCGAACAGTCCAAACCCTCCCTATCGGCATAGGAAAAGGATTGGAAACGGATGGAGGAAAACAAAAATAAAATAAAAGTTTAAACAAATTATATTTCATCGTTGTTCTTTCAGTACGAGTTAAGTGTAAGGAATTATATAAATAAACCAATTATCTACTCAAATTATTAATATTTTTAATGTCAGAATCCTTACCGATCTTGTACCAAAATAACAACCAAAGAAACACTTAACTTTGCAATATGCATATGCATGCATTGCATCATCTAACGATAATATTTTACATATATCTTGTATGATACAAAATTAATGTGGCATTCTTAGAAATTACCGAATGACGATAGACCTAATTCAACTGTAGCTCCACGAACTGGTTTTATACTAACATCAATTAATGAGCTTGTCGATGAATTAAAAAAAAAAAAACTCCGCAGCATCTCCATTTGGACGTTTTATGAAGGTAGTTTTATAAATTACCGGAATCAAGTGTATTATAATTGAAAACGGTCGATCGTCCTTCAGGTGAGAACCGTGTGAATGTATTTCAAATATTTTTTTCTATCTATACACTACTTGAAAATTTTAAACACTAAGAAATCGATTTTGTGCTTTCACTACTATTGTTGCTTACTGTATCGACATTGAAATACCTAATTGACAATCGTTTGTATTTCGCTAGTCACTTACCTTGGACTTTTTGGGTGTCGTTTCAGCGTTGTTCGTTAGCCCTGGATCACTGGCCGTGTCAGTACCTGAAACGTTTCAGAATACTTTAATAGAACAAATTCAATGTTAAGACAATGTTGTTTTGAATTATCTATTTGTCTAAGATCGATAGCAATGAAAGAACGGAATGTGAATACGACGATTATCTTCGACTGGAATAGCTCAGAATCTCAGATCAGTACATTTTTCTACTGTTCAAGTCAAGATTTCCAATTATTAAGTACCGTTTGAGGGCCTTATATCTCGCAAAAGTTTGCCTTTTTGACCCCTGTTTCTACCTCGACACGATGTCACATTTTCTGCGACTTCCTTATTAATATTACTTCACAAATGAGAGACCCCCCTCATACATGATATATATATGGCAATTAATAGCGGTACGCAAATGTCAATATTTTTAAAATATTTATTGCTACCAATAATAAAACTTTTAATAAACCTTACTAATATTATAAAGGCGAAAGTGAGTTTGTTACTTTGTTACGCTTTCACCGCTAAACCACTGAATCAATTAAGATGAATTTTGGTGTAGAGATAGAACCTGCAGACGAACATAGGCTACTTTTTCTAGCTTTTTTTTTCAAAATCTTATTTGAAATGGGATAAAGAGACGGATAAACTTTATGTATGAAGCTTTTAATTGCGTCAATAGATTTATTCAACAATTATATTACCATTCTCAGCCGGTTTCCTCTGGTCGGGAGTTCGCTTCTCGTCTTTCTTATCCGGGGCACCGGTCGGCATCACCCTGACCGCACCCGGAGGTGGTTTCTGTAATTATTTTGTAAATACCATTTCAAACAATAACCTAGTACTCACATTGTATTAGAATGTTACCAAATCATACAAGAAAATTCTGGGGATATTGTTACCGCTATATTTGGGGGATAAATTACCGCTAAAAACGTTTCGTGCCTCGATACTGAAAACACCGACAGAGAATATGAATCTGTAGTGTAGCAACTGACAGACCCACGGATGATCTCGCGAACATCAGTTTGAAAAAAACTTATTGTATTTTCTACAAGTTGCATGCATCATGCATTTGAAAGAAACTTTCGACGTAGCACAAATTAAGACATCAAGTTATATAATATTTCTTGATGACTAAGTTAACGGTGAGTATTCTATTAATAGAAAAATATAAACAAATCTAAGTACAAAAAAATGCAATTTTTCAACGAACACCACGTATTTTGTATTACACATACAAGTTAATTTTACTGAAATTCAAAGTGTTTTTTTTTTACATAGAATATTAATATTACAGAGCGAAAATCTTTGTTTGTCTGAACGTGATAATCTTAAGTACTATTAGTCTGATTATAAGAAACGTTTTTATGTTTCATAGATCTATCATTGACTAAGGCTTTCGGTTATTTAATATCACGTTACCATTAAAAAGAATAAAGAAAGTTTTATTTATCCACCACACAGTAAATTATAATTAATATAAAATAAAACATAAAACATAAAACAACAAAACGTAAGAAATAAAAACAGAAGAAAAACAAATGTGGGTATGTGGAAATTGGCACCAGACTCAGCATAACAGGATCAGTTACATTGAAAAATGTTACAAAATCAGGTTTTTTTTTATATTTTTCAGTACTACGCGAATCAATTCCACAGATGGTATATAAAAAAAAAACAACAACATTTTCACAAGTATTGTCTACGAAACAAGCATTATTAAGTGTTAACTTATTTAAAAAAAAATTGTTTGGTCCGTGTAGAATTTATTATTTGAAATTGTAAACTTATGAGACTCGAGTCGTCTCGGTAATTTAATATTTTTTCACTGTTTCTTATAACAGTAATATAATACTGTAAGTATTAATTTATATAGGGGTAAGTATGGATCTTAACGTGTGGTCGCAGGCAGAGTATATTTTCGACTGCCAAGGAGTTGAGGCAGGTGGTAATCACCACGAGTGCAACTATGCAAAACGGTGACCACTGAACTTGAGGCTTTGCTATACTCTTTATTTTTACTCAGTCGGTAATGAATACGGACGGCGCCTCAAGGGACGTGAGTTCGAGTCCACCTGCAATGAGTTCGAGCTTTCTATGATAGAACTGTCGTGATGAAACTACAGTATGGCGGGTAGGGTTCTTTCTAATACCCGCCTGGCTACCCTGTAGGTGTAATTGCACTTGAGAGCCGGTTTCTTCGATAGGCTTAGCCTGTTCGCCATCTTGGGTCACATCGTCCCTTAACTTCAAGTGAGATTGTAGACATAACTATCTAAATGTATATATACATACGATACGGTGATATAAGGCAATTTAGAGAATATATACGTGGTGTTCATTGCACAAGGGTGGGTATGTGATAAGAAACCTTCTCGACCCTGTCGGCCAGGTACTCCCCCTCCAGGGAGCTCGCGGAGGAAGCGCTCGCGGTACCGCCGGACTGGCGCCGCAACTGATCCGGGCCGCGTTAACAGTTTTCCCATATATATATATATATATATTTTTTTTTTTTTTTTTCTACACTATTCACCGAAATTGGATGGTTTTTAACATACGTGTCAGTAATAAAAAAACTATCAAATACATCATTATTTGGCAATAGTGTTAAAATTTCTAAACCCAAGGATTTCCGCTAGTGACGGAATGTAGATATGAATAATTTTAAATTCTCTATGCCTAAACGAGTGAACGCACATTAGGAAGTACATCGACTTGTGAAAGTGCCATCTGTGAATAATCTATTAACTAACAGATTATTTACATTTTAATTTCAAGTGTGATCTATTACGATAATCAATTAAATAGGGCAAATATTCGCCCCGGAGAGCCAGTATTATAAATGCGAAAGTATGAAACACTAAAAAGTAACTTTGGCATAAATTGGACCTTACAGACATAATTCTATATTCCAATAAACCACCACATCATAATCGAGTGCAAATATTGACATTTTTAAAGACTCCCTTCCTACTGTTAAGGTTAATGTTACGGGACAGTTGACACACTATAAGTAATAAATTACTCCCATAATTTTTCCTTCATTGAAAACTTATCTTGTTTTTTTTGCTATATTTTAAAATCACATTGTTTTTTTTTTAAACTTGACATATTTGAATTTTTGTTGTCTACCAATCTGCATGTCGTGGTTACCTTGACGAGGTCCAGTGTATTTTTTTCGGAATTACCTCAATTATAGTTTGTAACTGTCGTATTTCTCATATGAGGCATATTAAGATTTATATTTGAGACTTTGGTAAATCAATCCTCGTGGTATACAACATAAGTTGATTTTAATTATTGAAGTGCCCAGAAAAGTTGTAATAAAAAGGGCGTCTGCTTAAAAACACAAGACAGAACTGAAAACTGGATCAATGCGTGGTAAATTAATACTAAATACACGGCACATACAATGATTATGTCGATACTGAATGCAACTGATGCGTTATGCTCTCTCATGAAACGCTCACCGAACAAGTATAGTCCTGATGGACCGAGGCTTTACCCGATACGAGCTTTACAAAGTCGTGAGATTCAGCAATCTCCTTCAATACCATCAAAATAAGCTTGCGGAGCGCGCCTGAAGACGTGTTCTCGTCAAAAACAAACATCTATACGCGATGATTTCTTATGTTTACGCGAATATTATTCATTGAAATAAAACTAATTTAAACGGATTTTATCGCGGTTATTTATTGATTTTGATCCCGTCGGTCAACCTTCAAGGAAGACACAGTAACATGAACTTTTCTGGACAACCTACACCTCAGTCGAAAGCTTTCGAAACGTCGGGATCAAAATCAATAAATAACCGCGATAAAATCCGTTTAAATTAGTTTTATTTCAATCTATACACGATATCATTTTGAAGAGATGATAGCTCAGTTGGTAGCGTGTACGGACGCCGCGTCAAGTGACGCGGGTTCGAAACCACCTACAATGAACTTGAGCTTTCAGTGAAGGAAAAACATTGTGATGAAACAAGAGTATGGTGGTAGGGCTTTTTATAATGTCCGCCTGGACAGCTACCACCCTCAAGTTGATAATCTGCCGACATATACCTATAGGTGCGTACTGGTAATTGCACTTGAGAGCCAGTCCCTCCACAGGTTTAGCGTGTCCGCCATTATGGACCGCATCGTCACTTAACATCAGATGAGATTGTGGTCATAACCTTAACTAAAAAAAAACTAAATTCGAAATTATTTCAGTTATTTATTATAACAGTAGATATAGATATAAAAAGGCACCGATGCGTTGAAAACGACGTACTTACGAATACCAGAGAGAAAGAATTCGATAGTAATCGACGAGCGAAACAACACGTACGAATTATAAAGCGAATGTATGGGAATTGATGGTAACACGCGCATTATGTACGACCAGACTCCGATGCTCATAAACTGGGTTGCCAGGTGTTTCCTAAGAGAATACCGAGCCGAGGCGTGAAATCTTTATTTTTACATTTCCTTGGTTAACAAGTCAACGTTTTAACAACGGCTGGAATTATTAATATTTTCGCCCGGGTAAAGATTTCAAGTCACAGTGTCACGGACACGCACGCGTCACTTGATCCAAACGCAAAGAATGTTCAAATTTTAATGTATTTTTTTTTTATATATGGTAGCTCGACAAAGTGACTGTACTGTACCTGATGTTAAGTACAGTACAGTCCGAAAACAGCAGCTACCATCGAGAGAACGACAATCCATCGCCAATCGCTATTGTCATGCCGGCCTGCTTAAAAGCGATGTATAGAAATAATAAGGAACAGCTACATGGTTAATTTATATGCAGACGAAGCAGGAGCAAGAGGTATACCAACGAAATGTTTCTATGATCTTTTAAAAGATCCTGACCTGTCTAAGGACTGCAGTTATTTGTACGCTAGAACGTACTTCTAAAGCTGCTCTAACAACCAGCTACCAAATTTGTGTGAGTGTTGACGGGCGTCGGAAAGGGGCCCCCTAATCCTACATCCATACCTCCCTCCCCCCCCCCCTGCCACACGACGGACCCCCCACCCGCACGGTTAGTCCATGATTTGCTAATTACTTCGTCTCTCTAATATTAATTATCATGTCAAATAAGTTTTCTCTATATTTCGGGTTTGATGAACAAATATTCCACATCTCAAACGAGATTTCCTCATAGTCTCAAATATTTTAATCACTTTTATCAACAGTCACAAGTAGTTACCCGACAATGCGGGCGATTCTCGAGCACTGGCAACCCCGTTAATAAATAAACCGGTGTTTATTTTAAAGCGCGCCGTCCATAACGCGTATAGCGATATGCGAACGCTATCGTAAATTAAATGAATAACGGGCACGTGCTAACTTTTATAATGTATTCCACAGGTAGAGCGAGAATTCTCTCATACTACTAACACGGTTTGTTTAGAATTCCACATTCTTTTTATTTTACATTCGCTCGGGTAATACGCCTGCACCGCATCACAGGTTATGAATAATATCAGAATAATTTTATTAGATCCCGACCTTGAAGTTCCAGTGACAGAAAACATCTGAGTTAAATATAGTTCATACAGTTGAAAATCTATCGCCAATTAATTGCCTGTACGTATGTTCCGGCAGTTGTACTCGAGAACCAGTCTCTCCACTAGGCTTTGCCTGTTAACCATCTTGGGATACATCGTCAATTAACATCAGGTGAGATTGTACCCGTAAAGCTAAACCTTAACTATAAAAAATAACTACAAAGTTGAATATTAGATATATTATATGTAACATTAAAGTCGCCGGGACAACTTTTCAGCGTTAAGTTTAATTTTTGTTTAAACCATCCAATTTAGGTAAATGTTGAATCGAACGTAACTAGATATCGTTGCACGTGATTGATTCCATATACACGCACGTCCGCAAGTACGTACGCACTCAATACGCACACCCGCAAATAACGTACGCATGCATAAACGTACGCACGCAATAACGTACGCATGCAATAAAATACGCACGCAATAACGGACGCACGGAATAACGTACGCATGCAATAAAATACGCACGCAATAACGTACGCATGCAACAACGTACGTACGCAAATAATACGCAGGTATGTCCGTACTATAAACCCCATAAAGCCTCACGTCAAATCGATTACCGTGCAACGCCATCTATGTAAAAGCTTTATAAGTAAGTCAGGACAAAGCGTATTAATTATTAATTACGTTTCTAAATTCAAAGAGATGTTAAGTTATATAGGAACAGCAATGATGTTATATAACGATATACCGATGTGTACCAAGCGTAGAGACTGTATTATAAGAAAGTATAAACACACTCCTCTGAACCGAAATCAAACAGATCAGTTGCAATACGGCAAGGGTACACATACACAACTTACAGAGCTCTATACCTACTCTCCCTTGTCTGTTTAAAATTTTTCTCCTTTAATTTTGTGTTTTGGTAAGTATTCACGAACTTCGATGTTAATCATAAATTGAATTTTCAATATTTATTATGGTCACATTACGACCCCTAATTAAATATTAAAACTTGAATATGTATACCCTGTATGTACTTGGCAAACATCGATATAGAATATATGGTGTATAGAGGGTGAGAAACATGACGTCTGAGGGTACTATATAACCAGCTCGGGGGTGTCTCAACCACAAGTAAGATTCAACGTTAATGACATTTTCAAACAAAATATGTATTTTTTGCATTACAATTAGATATACAGTGGTAAAGTGGTATAGAAACGCCCCTGATTCCAACTAAGAAAAGAAATCTTTACCTCTAATACTTGCACAAAAAATTATAATTAACTAAATTTTATTTTCCAATTTTTTTTTAATCTCGACCAGACGTGCTTCGACAGATTTACCGTAAATTTAACTGGAATTGGAATTTATATAGACATCTAAATGTGATAGATATAGAAAAAAAGAATTCCATGAAATATTCCCGGAAACTTCGGCATCTTTTCACGGCAACGTTCACAATATAAAAACTCAAAGTTCCCGGGATTTCGTTATTCGTTTCGTTCCCTAGAAATATCATGCTATTGTTTACTGCAAACATTTTCCTATTACTCAATGAATAACATTTCTAATTGACATAAACCATACACGTATCATGAGATAAAGTTGATGTGGGGTTTTATGTTCTTACCTTGTCCTTGGCGACGGGCCTGGGCGCAGGTTGCGGCGGCATCGTGTGCCGCTTGGCAGCTTCCGGTGGCATCGATTCATCCTTGTCCCCGGCCGCCAGCGCTGTGAAACAACAAACACAAACACTAGCTATAACCCGCGGTTTTACTTGCGTACATTTGCACAGTCACAGTACAGTATACAGCGGGGGAGAGTCTGTTTGTTTGTACGCGCTAATCTTGGGAACCAACAGTCGGATTCTAAAAAATATCTTTATATAGAGCAGGTATTGAGGTAAACATTGGGTAAGCTGTATCGAAAAAGGCCTTTGCCTTGGGAATAAATAATCAATGATTTTTAGTTCCCCGCGAACGAAGTCGGAGGCGCTGATAGTTCAGTATAAGGCTGTTACTATGACGTTACAAACGGACGTTTTAACGTTATTACTAGTATAGATACGAATATCGATACATACAAGAGGCGCAGCTCGGGTTCCAGCAGTCGTTGAACACCATGATCACTTCGAACGACCACCAAGTACGTAATAATTAGTCTATTAGACAGAAACCTATTCACTGTGACGTCACTTGAGCACCGAAATTGTCCTCTCAACAATATAAATTAAACACTGACTCAAGCCTAACTTTACTAAAACAATTTTTCAATATGTATTTTTTTTATTTAAGGCGACGCTACGATCGTCAATTGAGAGTGAATTTTCAAGAACGCATTGAACGTAATCTTTTGAAATCCCCGTTTGACACTAAATCTCTCTTATCCTATATTTTTTACTTAGTTTCACTTCTATCACGTATACAGCACTATATGCATAACCTTACATTAAATATATTAAAAATAAATACACGATCCGACCAACTTTCAATGCGAAAACTACGAATGCGATATACTCAGGCTGTGTAACGTGCTGTATACAGTTTTCCCGGAAGGTTTATCCGCGTGTCCACCTACGTAGAGACGTTTTCCCGAGATGAGTTCCGTTCGAGCCGAGAACTCCGAGTGTACTAATGTAAATTTATCCGAACCCGTCGGTGTTTATTAATCTACGCGATGATGCGGCCGGTCTGTTTGTTAACAGTGTATTTATATCATCTACTTCACTATGGTGCGTTTTTTTTTACTCGTAACGGACGACGTCATGCTGAAGGGCGTCAATGAAACGACTTTAATAACAGACTAAAATAAATTACAATTAAAAAAATCTTAAAAACACCTATTTATATAACAAATATTTTGTCGTGAGAGCACGTTTTTACACAAGAGTTTTAGTGTTATGGTCATAATCTCGCCTGATCTTAAGCGACGATACGGCCCTAGTTGGTAGACACGCTAAACCTGTGGAGGAACTGGCTCTCAAGTGCAACTGCCGGAACACACCTATTGATATTTGGCAGCAGATTTTCTACTTGAGGGTGGTAGCTAGCCAGTCGGGCATTAGAGAAAGCCCTACTACCATGCACCAGCATAACTTTTCTTCAAATAAAAACATACTTAATTTACAATGTGCGTGGAGAAAATTGTCAGTAAATTTTTACATATAAGTAGACAAGTATATAGCCGTATGGCAAACGATATGATAATAAATGATAAGTCAGTTGGTAGTGTAAACGACGTGAGTTCGAATCCCTGCAATGAGCTTGACCATTTGATGACGTATACCATCGTGATGAAGCCATGGCACGTTACTAGGGGTTTTTCTAACGCCCTCCTGGCTAGCTACCACCCTCAAGTTGAGAGCCTGTCGTCAAATACCTATAGGTGTGTTTCCGGTCGTTACACTTGAGAGCCAGTCCCTTCACTAGGCTTAGCATGCCCACAATTTTGGGCCACATCGTCACATAACACTAGGTGAGATTTGGACGAAATGTTGTATTCAGACTGATTTTTGCTTTTCGAATTCACCTATATATATATACATATATATTTGAATTTATTGTAAAAACTCAGTCTATTAAAACAAATATATATAGTACAATGGTTAATTAAATTCGAGTTTTTCATTCTTACGTATGACAAATTGTAAAATGCGAGTGTTTGATCATTATTTCATTAGTATTTAAACATATTTTATAAATTATTTAATAAAATTAAGCTCGGTCACCCTGTTGCTTTAAATAGATTAACATCACTGAATAACGTCATCCCCAGAGCCTGCCAAGGTGACAATTGTCGATGACTCAAATCAGCATGCGCCAAACATACAAACTATGATGTATACAAATAAGTGTATACGTTATCACCGTATTTACCGGAACAACTTTATATAAATCTTAGTCATTCTTAGAAGGAATCATAATAAATATAGTTGTATCGTTAAGATCATCTAAGCGTTATGCAAATCTATACATCAAAATATCTAGTATGTTCTTTTTCGATCATGTTTAGTAGTGACCCGTTTGTGTACGAACATAGCGTCTAGGGACGTGAGTACGAATCCACTTAGCTTTCGCTGAAGGAAAACATTATGCTGAAACCATAGCATGGTGATAGAGCTTTTACTAATGCGCGGCTGGCTACATACTACCCTCAAGTTAAAAATCTGCTGCCGAATACGTATAATGTGTTCCGACAGTTGCACTTGAGAGCCAGAACTTAGCAGGCTTAACGTGACCCTCTTCTTGGGCCGCATCACCACTCAACATCAGATGAGATCGCGGCTATACTGATGTAACACGTTTCCTTTTTTTTTTATACTTAAGGTTTAGTGTTATGGCCATAATCTCACCTGATCTTAAGTGACGATACGGCCCAAGTTGGTAGACACGCTAAACCTGTGGAGGAACTGGCTCTCAAGTGCAGCTGCCGGAACACACCTATTGGTATTTGGCAGCAGGTTTACAACTTGAGAGTGGTAGCTACCCAGGCGGGCATTAGAAAAAGCCCTACCACCATGCATATATATATATACCGGTATATAGGGTGTAGGGTTCCGGTAGTTTGTTCTCGCGATCCCGTTACCCTGCCCATATACACGCCGGAAGTGGCCGTTGAGGTTTTAGGCCGTTGCGTTAAAGGGTATCCTGGTTCTTCACAGAGTCCCCCACAGGTCTACCATCATCCCCGACATGAGAGATATCGTCGTGATATATTTCCTCCACGATAATAAAAAAAAAAATTGTCTGTATCCAACAGACGCTGGTAAACCCGTCACAGCGATTCAGTTTCAATTCTTAGCGTTTGTAGCAATTTTTTTTTTTTTTTTTTTTTTGTGTTGCACAATTATTGCCCATTCCCATGCATCACTAATACTGGTATGTACTATATTCTGTGCCTATTATACATATCTTTAAGAATTTCTACTTATGTCCGTGACGTCGCCTTCAGAGGGTCCAGTCAGGATATCAGCGCCGCATTATATCAGTGTAGCTGAGACTGCTACCAATTTATCCACATATTAAGTCCTTTTGTATTTATTTTATTTTTTGTAATCTTGCTGTAATGATCTTTTTTTTTTTTTTTTTTTTTTTTTTTTAGTTGGATAAATAAAACTTTCTTCGTTTCTTTCATTCTTTCATTCTGCCGTATTGAGAGTGAAACTGCATATAGATTTCCTTATCTATCTCTGGTCGTTATTACGTTAAGAGTGTACTGAGTTTAGAATTAGATACAGTGGACTCGTGTTATGGTGGTAATTAAAAATTGCAAAATCCAGATTAGCTGAGTTAGGCAGGTTGTAAACAAGTCTAGCCCAGTAACCCTGCAGACGTTTAGTTCGTTGACTCGGGAAGAGTCCTGGTAAACATCTCGAGTGTCTATCGAATATTCATTATATCTAACACAAACGAGCGCCTGTATGGTTTATGTTGTGAATTCACGTGAATATTAGGTTAATTAAATATTGTTTCTTATATTTATTTATTAATTTTTCGAAATATACGGGTCGAGGAGTCGGCTCGTCAGAAAATCAAACAGAGACCTATATTTAATTGGCATGCCAGTTAATTATAATTATTTATTTTTTTGTGATTTTTCTTTGAGCATCCATGAAAATTCTAACGTTTAATATTTATGCACGTTTTCTTACGGTCAACGGAAGATTAGATGCGCACGCGCAGAACACAAGTTTAAATATACTCGGATTGATTATTATTAAGTTAAATTTTTGTTAAATCATTACAGGTGGATTCGAATTCACATCTGTTAACGCGTCCGCATACGATACCAACTGACCCACCGTCGCTTCTAAATTATACATTATATTATTCTTCATAAATCTGAATATTTCATCGGGTTGATGATAGCTCCAAAGATTTTTTTTTAATGGGATATGGGATAAACGAGAATATGTTACACCTGATGATAAGTGATCACCGCCGCTCATGGACACTCACAACACTAGGTGAGCCGCGGGTGCGTTGCATCTACCGGAATGCATCTAATGGTATTTGGAGGCAGATTTTCAAGGGTGGTAGCTAGCCAGGCGGGCATTAGAAAAAGCCCTACCACAGGCAGCTCAAGCTCATTGTAGGTGGTTGGATTCGAACCCACGTCCCATGACGCGGCGTTCCTACACGCAACCACTGAGCTATCACCACCGCTTGTAAAACACAAACAAACTCCTCAGTATTATTATATTAGTATATCTAACTCAAAGCATATTTTGTCAATCGTCAAACACTCCCTGGACAGGTCTATCAAGAGATTTTCGTTTTAAAGAATCATATGACAGTTTGCAAGACATTTCACTATTCTACGCGACATTGGCAGAAGTGACCTCTAAATAAACAAACACATGCGTGCGTACAAAGTACACATGTCAGAAGTGAAACTTCTTTGGCGAACTAATTTACGACGTTCGCTCTGTCTCACTTTTTCTCTCAATCTTTCTCACTCGCTTGCTCCCTACTCTCACTCCACGGCTAGTTGCTCATGCTACGTTCGCCCTGTCTTACTCTCTCTCAATCGGTCTCGATCACTCTCTCTCTCTTTTCCGACACTTCCGTTGCATACCGGCGTGACGTTTCATCTGTAAAAATTTTACCCTCATGCGCCTAAAGAAGTTTCACTTCAAAAGGGGGGAAAATGAAGAAAACCGATGAAAATAATAGGCAAAGGTAGTAAAAATAACAAGATAGTTAGTTACGTCGATGATCTAACACGTTTGTCCTCGCGGTTCACAGAAGTCGCGCAAAGTGGCGGGTTCGTTGAGCGACGTCACAGAGTAATTAACTACAGACAGTCAACTACGTAAAAGGTGTGATAACTCGTTTTTTTTCCAGGTGCATAATAAATACAAATAACGCACTTCCTTTCTGCGAGACTCATGAGGTGACAAGCATCAAAGTGAAAAAAAAAAAACATGCGTGCGTACAAAGTACACATGTCAGAAGTGAAACTTCTTTGGCGAACTAATTTATAAATCTTGTTTATATTTATACAAATGTAAAACTTTAAATTAACTTTAAATTAATAATTTAATTTTTAACTTTAATTTAAATTTCCCTGTCTTACTCTCTCTCAATCGGTCTCGATCACTCTCTCTCTCTTTTCCGACACTTCCGTTGCATACCGGCGTGACGTTTCATCTGTAAAAATTTTACCCTCATGCGCCTAAAGAAGTTTCACTTCAAATATATTTCAAAGCAGTCACGAGGACTACTGACAGAAGGGCATACTTAAAACTATAAACAAACAGTTGTTATTTTTTTCATATCCAAATTAATCGATTAATTTTCAGTTAAAAATTGTTAATCAAAATTTATGTTCACTTATACTTTTTAGATACACTGCATCACGTAATACGTCACCTATATTAAATAATACATAAATAACTAGACATATGAATCAAAATAAAGATCACAGCATGACATATCAAGTGTTACATACCACGTTTACCTGTTATTTGTATGGAAACTTAATATAATACTAAATACTTTAAATCAATGAAATGGAGGGTAGTTGATAAGAAAGATTACTATATAAGTGCGATGCGAGCGCGGCTAGAGGAGCACAGTACAAACCATAGTGAGTTTCTCAGATCAGTGGATCAGTTAGTTACTATCTTACTATTCTCAATTGGTGCCTTAACAGTTACTCTTCTCGTTAGTAGCTAGTACCGCGTTCGAATTTCGCCTACGCGATTCGGCAACAGCCCAAGCCGAGGTTCGGTTAATAGTGACACCCTTGAGCAAATTGCCCCCTCTAATTCGGTGAAGCTGTAAAAGCCCTTCAGACTAACAGTGTAGGTCCATTCGAAGAAAAAAAAAAAAAAAAAAAAAAAAAAAACCCAACACTCGCGGCAATTTCAGTTGAGGTACGATCGTTGGACAGTACGGACGTGTTGTAGCAAGCGGAAGCTCTGATGGAAAATAAAACGATTGTGAAACGAGACTCTGAGTATGACTCTACGTAACACGAGTCTCCTATCTGTATTTATGTATTCTGTGTCGTCGCGTTTTATTGCATTGATGACGTCACGCTTTATTTACATCGATGCGCCCTCAACTCTTAGGCTTCCCACATACGAGCGATAATGAATTTAATTGTTACCAGACTAAATGTATGTTGATTCGTTTGTTCGTCAACGGTCATATCACCTATATGTTGGTTTCTTATGGGAATCTATAAAACGTATATTTACTAATAAAATTTGTAGTACAGTTAGAGAAAATACTAAATTATTATATATTCTCGAACGGAATTTACACAGTTTTTATTTTAAAACACGTTTACTGACCGGTAATTAAATGGTCTAAAATATATTTTTCATTACTTTCGAAGTCAATTATAAATTTACAGCCGTTTTTTTTTTAAGCCTAAAATATTTTATTGAATAGCAATATGTTATTCAATTTTTTTTTATTTACTACATAAGCGATGATAGCTCAGTGGTAGTGTGTACGACTTCGCGTCAAGGGATGCGAGTTCGAATCCAAGCACCTACAATGAGCTTGAGCTTTCGGTGAAGGAAAACATCGTGAGGAAACCATAGCATGGTGGTAGGGCTTTTTCTAATACCCGCCTGGGTAGCTACCGCCCTCAAGTTGTAAACCTGCCGCCAAATACCAAATAGGTGTGTTCCGGCAGCTGCACTTGAGAGTCAGTTCCTCCACAGGTTTATCGTGTCTACCAACTTGGGCCGTATCGTCACTTAAGATCAGGTGAGATCATGGCCATAACGCTAAACCTTAAGTATGAAAAAAAATATGATAATATTAATATTTGGTAGCTTTATAAAGTTTCGGAGGATAGTTGCAATCGTAATTCAGTCGCAAACGCATAATTCCACAGACAAAGCGCTACTGATTGTTTGACTTCAAATCGTTCATGTCGATAATGGATGAATAAAAAGATATTAAACATCCAGCAAATGGTATTTCTTGCCGGTTTTTCTCGATGACTACGTCACTTCCCAAATCGGTAGTAGTTTTGACGTTCATAAGCGCTTTCTTACGGCCTAAATTGAATGAAGATTTTTGATTTGACTTTTTTTACTATTGAAAGCTGAGTCGAATTGAATGGTTTTTAATTAGAGTTTTTTTTTTACTATTGAAAGCTGAGTCGAATTGAATGGTTTTTAATTAGAGTTTTTTTTTTTACTATTGAAAGCTGAGTCGAATTGAATGGTTTTTAATTAGAGTTTTTTTTTTTACTATTGAAAGCTGAGTCGAATTGAATGGTTTTTAATTAGAGTTTTTTTTTTTAATTTTGAAAGTTTAGTCGAATCGAATAAAGATTTTTGATTTGTTTTTTATTTTTATTTTTGAAAGCTTAGTCGAATTGAATAATGATTCTTGATATAACTTATTTCTTTATTATCGAAAACTTAGTTCGTCATTATATCGCCATGTAACAAACAATTACAAGGCACATATTAATATTTTATATTTAAGATGTTTTAATTTTATTTTATATAATTATCTAGTAATTTTAGGAATTTTATCGTAGGAATCGTATTAACCAAAGTGGAATATATACCAGAATGATTGGACCCATATATTATACGTTCACTTCGAACACATTCTGTCAAAACGTAGTGCATGTCGTCGATAAGTTCGCAACTCTGGCTAAGTGGAGATAAATCTGAGTCGAAGATAAGGTTAGATTAATTAATCCGGCAAGAGCCCAAGCCGAGGTTCGTTCACTAGGGCCACCCTCACGCGAGTTGTCTCTCGGGCTATAGCTCACCTTCCACGCTCGCCCTCTAAGTCCGGTGAAGCTGTGAAAGCCTTTTACGCTAAGGGACCATTCGTTAATTACGTAAGGGAAATTTTGGTCACTTTTCACCCATGTTAGTATACGTAAGATTTCTCGAAACCCTTTCCTTTCCTCTTTCTTACGTAAGACTTCTTGATTTTTAAATAACACACTGTCATAATAAAAATAGTATAATATACAATTTTTTTTTTTTAGAACCAAATATGGTTAACCAATAGAAAATAAAAATAAAATTTGAATGTACATTTCAAAATTAAAGAAAAGTATTTGGAATCTAAAATGGAATTAAATTTTTAATATCGAACCTTGATTCATGAGATATTACGTAAGAATGAATTTCACCAGTGCCCAAACATAAGGACATGCAGAGATTTTCTTAACCCCAGCCTCCCTTCTCAATACCCTTACGTGATTAATGAGTGACCATTAGAAGAAAAGCCTGGTCCCCTGACAGTGTAGGGGTGGGGTGTGAACTGACCGTCCATGCTCCTGGAGGAGAGCTTCAGTCTCAACCCTCCCTTCTCAACACCCTTACGTGATTAACGACTGATCATATCCCGGTCCCGGGCTGTCTGATAGGGGTGGGGGGTGCCTGGTGAGTAGTGAACTGACCGTCCATGCTCCTGGAGGAGAGCTTCCTGTTGGAGAGCGTCCTCGCGAAGTGCGGCGGGGCGCGGTGCGGCGCCGCAGCGCGGGACTCGTAGTGCGTGCGCCCGCTGTACCGGAACCGGGACCCGAGACGCGGGAACAGAGAGCTCTTCGTCGCCGGCTCCGGGCTCATCAGCCTGCGGACACACACACACACACATATCTCCTCTGCTGTTACCAGGTCCGTGGACATGATAAACCTCTCAACCGTAACTGCCGGAAACACACCTCGAGGGTGGTAGCTAGCAGCATGCTATGGTTTCCTCGCGATATTTTCCTTCACAGAGAGTTCGAGCTCATTGCAGGCGGTAGGGCACGCACACACACACCTCAACATATAAACGTATCTCCTCTGCTGTTACCAGATCGGTAGACACGCTAAACCTGTGGAGGAGCTGGCTCTCAGCTGCAACTGCCGGAACACACCTCGAGGTAAGGCTACCACCATGCTATGGTTTCCTCGCGATGTTTTCCTTCACAGAGATAAACGTATCTCCTCTGCTGTTATCAGGTCCGTGGACATGATAAAACTGTAGAGGAGCTCTCAGCTGCAACTGCCGGAACATACCTTGAGGGTGGTGGTAGATAGCCAGTGGCTACCAGCATGCTATGGTTTCCTTACGATGTTTTCCTTCACAGAATGTTCGAGCTCATTGCAGGTGGTAGGGCACGCATACACTTCTCAACATATAAACGTATCTCCTCTGCTGTTATCAGGTCCGTGGACATGATAAAACTGTAGAGGAGCTCTCAGCTGCAACTGCCGGAACATACCTTGAGGGTGGTGGTAGATAGCCAGTGGCTACCAGCATGCTATGGTTTCCTTACGATGTTTTCCTTCACAGAATGTTCGAGCTCATTGCAGGTGGTAGGGCACGCATACACTTCTCAACATATAAACGTATCTCCTCTGCTGTTATCAGGTCCGTGGACATGATAAAACTGTAGAGGAGCTCTCAGCTGCAACTGCCGGAACATACCTTGAGGGTGGTGGTAGATAGCCAGTGGCTACCAGCATGCTATGGTTTCCTTACGATGTTTTCCTTCACAGAATGTTCGAGCTCATTGCAGGTGGTAGGGCACGCATACACTTCTCAACATATAAACGTATCTCCTCTGCTGTTATCAGGTCCGTGGACATGATAAAACTGTAGAGGAGCTCTCAGCTGCAACTGCCGGAACATACCTTGAGGGTGGTGGTAGATAGCCAGTGGCTACCAGCATGCTATGGTTTCCTTACGATGTTTTCCTTCACAGAAAGTTCGAGCTCATTGCAGGTGGTAGGGCACGCTCACACACACCTCAACATATAAACGTATCTCCTCTGCTCTTATCAGGTCCGTGGACATGATAAACCTGTAGGGGAGCTCTCAGCTGCAACTGCCGGAACATACCTTGAGGGTGGTGGTAGATAGCCAGTGGCTACCAGCATGCTATGGTTTCCTTACGATGTTTTCCTTCACAGAAAGTTCGAGCTCATTGCAGGTGGTAGGGCACGCTCACACACACCTCAACATATAAACGTATCTCCTCTGCTCTTATCAGGTCCGTGGACATGATAAACCTGTAGGGGAGCTCTCAGCTGCAACTGCCGGAACATACCTCGAGGGTGGTAGCTACCACCATGCTATGGTTTCCTCACGATGTTTTCCTTCACAGAGAGTTCGAGCTCATTGCAAGCGGTAGGGCACGCTCACACACACCTCAACATATAAACGTATCTCCTCTGCTGTTATCAGGTCCGTGGACATGATAAACCTGTGGAGGAGCTGGCTCTCAGCTGCAACTGCCGGAACATACCCTGAGGGTGGTGGTAGATAGCCAGTGGCTACCACCATGCTATGGTTTCCTCGCGATGTTTTCCTTCACAGAAAGCTCAAGCTTATTGCAGGAGTAGGATTCGAACCCAAGTCCCGTGATGCGGCGTTCCTGTACACTACCGCTGAGCTATCGTCGCTTCGAAATCCTTACTAATATTATAAATGCGAAAGTGTATTTTTTTATTTGTTGTTCGTTACTTTTTATTATTATGTATTTTGGTAAAGAGATATAAAAGGGATCACGGAAACGGAAATGGCTACGTTTTTCATTGAAAAATTTCTAGGTAGTGGAGAAAAACTTTCGTATGAAACTTTTTACTGTGTCACCCGAATTGTTTGATAATATCAATAGTAACGCGAACGGAGCCGCATATAAAATCTAGTATTGTGTAAATATAAAAAAACCTATTGAGTTACTTCAAATGAAGAAGAAATTGTTTAAACGTATCCTGGCTACCGAAGTACAGGCTTTATCTAGTTTGGAGGTATTTAAGAATTTGTGTGTATGACTGTAACTCTCTTGTGGGTGTTAATAAATAAATCTATATATACATATGAAAATGAATCTCTATTTTCCTTAGTCATCGCATTACACGTGAACGGTCGATAATCGATAAACCTATTTATATTGTGTTATTTATTGTCGTCGCTAAGAGAAAGGTTAACAGAAAACAATATTAAGAAAGATGAGCGGAACATTAAAAAAAAAATCAAGGAATTAAAAAAAAAAAAAAAATGTCAATATTAATTTTACATATGAACAGTATGTTTTGAATTATTATTTTTTTTAATTTAATTATACCAATATTAAATTCAATATTCATATCTAAGACAGGACAACAAACAGGTTGAACGAAAATAATATTAGTAGAGATGTATAAATAATATTATTATATAAATATATCATAAGGAAAACATATTTACCGGAATTACATTTTTAATTTAACGCACCCGAATATTAATATTACTATATTCGTATTCGAACCAAATATTAACCAAAGTATATTTTCACGCCGGAAAAAAAGGTAATGTATAAACATGATAAACAAACACAAGTTCATTGAAATAAAACTAATTTAAACGGATTTTATCGCGGTTATTTATTAAATTTTGATCCCGACGTTTCGAAAGCTTTTCGAATTATTGATGGTGTTCCGATTTTTTTAATATAAATATTTAATAATAAAAATTAAATTGAAGGTAGACACAGTAACATAAACTTTTCTGGACAACCTACACCTCAGTCCGCCCCGTGACCGCGAAGGCTGAAAAGCTTTCGAAACGTCGGGATCAAAATTTAATAAATAACCGCGATAAAATCCGTTTAAATTAGTTTTATTTCAATGAATAATATTCGCGTAAACCTAAGAAATCATTAAACACAAGTTCCCTTTACCTGAAGAAGGTGTGGTGTTCGACGCACGTCTTCCATAGTTTCTTGGCGGCTCTGTGGTTGGCGAGCTTGAACCCGACCGTGGACTCGAACTGCTCGAACTCGCCGGGCCGCAGCTTCACGTAGAAGTTGTGCCGCTTGTAGCTGATCTTCAGTATCTTCGGCCAGGCGAACCTGTTTATACGCAATCTGGAACAATCGCGATTCGGTTAGCGCAAAATGAAAGGGAACCTGGTAATATATATATATATATATATATATATATATATATATATATATACTAGCTGACCTGGCAGACTTTGTGCTGCCTTATTTATTTATTTATTTATTTACTCATTGCAAATCCAACAGCGTACATATACATAGTTAACGTACATATTTAAAAAACACATAAGGCCATAACAGGATTTTACAAATATTAATAGTATATACACTATATAATGCAATGTGGCAAATGGATATAAATGAAATAAAACCCAAAATGAGAACAAAAAGAAAAGTTGTACGGTATACATTATAAAATAATCGTGGCGCGTGATGTGTGCGTGCTTGTGTATATGTGCGAGCGTGAGCGTGTGTGTGTGTGGTGTGTGTGTTAGTGAGTGTGAGTATGTCTTTGCATGTGAAATGTATGCTTATAGTCTAGAGTCCGTTATGGATGTTTATGAGCTCGTTTCTAAATAATTTTCTACTATACTGGAAGATATCTATATGGCTGTACATTTTATTGTAAGTGCGAGCAAGGCGACACACTACCGAGTTTTGTGCATAGTTGGTATTTGCAAATGGAACATCAAAAAGTTGTGTATTATGCGTGCGATACTTGGGTGTTCTAAACGATATTAGGGCTAAAAGTTCTGAGCAATCTATATACCCGGTTAAAACATCCTGTAAAAACATCATATCATGCTGGCGGCGGCGAGCTTGCAGTTGATTCAATCGAAACTCCTTACACGCTTCGTTATAGTTGACATACTATATTTTCGAGTAGTTAGTCACATCGACTACAGCGCCATCTATCGCGTTATGACCACTTATCCGGATAAAAAGTATCCTATCTCTCAAGTTGGATCAAACTGAATTCAGTGTGCAAAATTTGATTAAAATCGGTTCAGTGGTTTCGGAGTTCATCCTGGACAAACATCGTGACACTGGAATTATATATAATAGATATATATATATATACAATTATTTCTTACGTTTACGCGAATATTATTATTCATAGTAATAAAATCCGTCCGTAAATATACACAATTATATTATGATGATAATCACGCCAGAATCTCGTAAAGTGATAACACAATGTGTGGTTATGTCGATCGTCTGTGACAGAATGAATGTGCAAGTTCAAGGTTAAAACGCACATTGTGAAAATGTAATAAATATAGAAAACTGGCGCCGACTCAATGTTTTAATGAAACAGTGTCTAAATTGTACGACGGACAGATAATAATTGGACATTGAATTTCAATCGGCGCATTGCAAGGTAGTTGTGCTCTATCTATTTATCTTTGTACATATCCTTGATGTATTAAAGACCAGGTAATATAATGTTTTAGCGATAAAAAGCGAAGATGTTTGTTTTTTATGACAGATTCTGTCTTCCCTCAGTACGTATATTGTCACTTAACAAAAAGTGAAATTATCGTAAAACTGATATTGGAATTGAAAACAAAGTGACGTGCCGGGGTCGAACATGTAAACTCTTAACTTATGACTTAACTGTGTCACAAGACTTTTGTCTTCATCTCCATCTCTATCTCTATCTCCATTCTACTCATACTCCTATCTCTATCTCTAATGTAACTAGTCGAAAAATGACGATAATAGCGATTTGTTAAAAAAGAGGTAAAGAAATGTCAGCGTGTAGTGGCTAATATATTCGGCTCGTCCAGATTTGACCTCGAGTGCAAAACGGGGTTCAGGTAAAAGTAAACACCTTAGCTGGCTTACTGTCGGACGATGACCACCGACCAGCCTTCTTGTAATACATTGAGGAGATTGCTAGATGTGCTGGTATAAGAAATAAATAATACCGATGGTCTAGTCAAATATAAAGTAGGGTGGAAAAAATTATTAGACAATTGACACAATTTGACAAATAGAATAATTCAATAATTTTATATAATTGACCATAGAATTTTAGTATTAGGCTTAAATTAGAATTAATATTTATTAAACATTTTTAACATTTAACAATTTTCATTATATAATTTTAGGAATAGACTAATTAAAAAATTGTATGAATTATGGCTCAAATTAAAATATGCGAGACAAATGACGTTAGATAATTAAGTTTGTATTAGACTAAGAAAATATATAATGCTCAAGCAAAAGAATATGCTTACTAATAAAGGCAACTGAAAAAATTATTATTATCAAAGTCCCTGATAATGTTAGGGGTGATGACGGAATTAAAAAATATATATGTATATATATATATTATTGCACTTACTTCTCTCTGTGCACCAACAATCCAGAAGAGCAGACTCCGAGGGTGATGTCCACGTTCTCCGAGTCCTTGGCCGGGTGGAGGTCCACGCCGTACATGGCTAATTTCTTCGCGTTCTCCAAATAATTCAGCTCCGCCTCGGCTGGGGTCTGGCCTCTGTTGATAGGATAATGAACATTATGGATTGGACTGCTCTAGGTGAGAGAATATAAATCAATATTCTGACATAAATTAACGTCACAAATTGCTTGGAAAATAAAAAAATGCACGCCTCATAACGTAACTATAATTGAATAACACAGATTTTTCATCATTCATATGAAATAGCAAGTAATCCGATGTGACATTCTAAAGCTATTAAATAAAGAAATGTGTCAAAAACATCAAGTTTTTGGGCGTAATCGGAACATATATATAAACGTAGACATCCGACTGCCGATAGAAGTGAAAACTATAAACAAACAGTTGTTATTTTTGAATATCCAAAGTTAAAACTTTTAACAGCGTACTAAGTGTATACTAATAGTAACAGATATGGTGTGTACGTGAAAACGTCACGTGACCATGTCGATGACGACTTACATGAATTTACTCCCTCTCGAAACCTTCCGATGGAAGTGTACACACTTGATAAATACTCTGGTGTATTGAAAATTGAAAATGACCTGTGCGTCTTGTGGAGTTCCACGACCTTCTCCTCGAGCTCGGGCGTGCAGGAGGAGGGCGGCACCAGCTTCAGCTGCTTGCACATGCCGGCGCCGACCTCCGACTCCTCGAAGTCACCCAGCTCCGACTGGAGCAGGTAGCTGGCCAGCAACGCGTGGGTCACAGACGAGCACGGTAACCGACCTGGTGACAATATATATATATATATATATATATATAAAAAGCTCGTACGAAAAAGTTTCGAAAGAAGCACTTTGAAGCGATGATAGCTCAGTGGTAGTGTGCACGGCTTCGCGTCAAGGGATGTGGGTTCGAACCCAAGCACCTACAATGAGCTTGAGCTTTCGGTGAAGGAAAACATCGTGAGGAAACCATAGCATGGTGGTAGGGCCTTTTCTAATGCCCGCCTGGGTAGCTACCACCCTCAAGTTGTAAACCTGCCACCAAATACCAATAGGTGTGTTCCGGCAGCAGCACTTGAGAGCCAGTTTCTCCACAGGTTTAGCGTGTCTACCAACTTGCGCCGTATCTTCACTTAAGATCAGGTGAGATTATGGCCATAACGCTAAACCTTAAGTATAAAAAAAAAAAAAAAAAAACCTTCTGCCAGACCCAATCGAAGTCCTTAGCTATGTTCAAAGTAACGACTAATGCCTCCCCTTTGCTCTCGACTGCCTCCACCCAACGAGGAGTTAAGTAGACAAGAAGATCACCACAATATCGACCTCGAAGGAAACCGTGCTGGCGGTCACTCATCAATTGGTGAACCTCTAGATACCCCAGATCTTATCTATCTTAAACATATACTGTGTAAACTTCCATTTAATGTGTAAATACAATTCGAACCCACCTACCATGAGCTTCAGCATTCGATGAAGGGATACATCGTGATAAAACCATGGTGGTAGGGTTATTTCAGTTGCACGCCCGGCTGGCTACCACCCTCAAGTTGAAAATCTGCTGCCAACGTATAGTTGTTTCGACAGTCGCACTTGAGAGCTTAACGCCTGTCCACCGGCCTGGGCCACATCGTCACTCAGCATCAGGTGAGATTGTGGTCATACCGCTAAAATTAAACTGCTTATTTAAAAAATTACACTCGAATTAAAATATAATAGTATATTAGTAAGGTTAAGTCCAGACCTTCGAGCAAGTCCTTCCTCACGGCCAACACGAGTTGGTATCTCGTCAGCTCCTCCTGGAGCTGAGCTGGCTCCGGCGGGTAGAACTTTACAGCGAATCGAACCATCCAGGGCTCATCTGTAAACGGAATGCGACATTTTACATCAATTTTTAAAGAGCAGTCAGTGTGAGACGCGAACTTGTTACCTATTCACGAGTTCATCGTCCATCGGTATGACAGGGAGAGAAACTCCGAGCAGTTCCCGAGACTTGTGACACGGGTGTGGGTTTGAGGGGGTCGCTTTTCCGACGAGCAGACAGAAGAGCCTTTATTACTCGTGTTTCGTTTCCTGCCTAAACAGATTTAGTAGGACTAAGCACTACTTAATGCAGTACTAGACAAGCTAGAATAGGCATTACTGACAATATACAAAAATGAATATAATTAAATGTGACTACACATACGTTTGATATTTTATAAATACGAATTAGTCTCTTCATTTATATAAATAGCAGAGATTGCCCAATGTCAACTTCTGAAATGGGTGATTAGTTTCGTGGATTATTTATAATATATTAAATTCAATATCTATTTGCTAATTTGAAGACGATATTTTGAGTAACGCAGTAATAAGTAATTGGGAGTCGAGTTGTTGCCATACATTAAAAATAAATTCTATACTATCCGCAAATGAAAATGCCCTATTAAATCGGCATTTTTGGGAGACACCTAATATTAACTCTATATTATTTAGTATCTGGACGTTTCTATTCATTTTGCGAGATCTATGGTCAATAAGTTATCTCTTTATAATATGACTAATTAAGACTTCGTTAACACAAAGTTGTTGTCAGCGGATCTTTATAAAAAAACATTTGTTAACCTGCGTGACCTTCGATACACTCTGAACTTTGCAGGTTAGCAAAACCGTTATCACTTTATCAAGAGGTTAATGATTCATCTTTCTCTTCCAACTTAATATTAATTCGTATTTTGAAGCGATGATAGCTCAGTGGTAGCGTGTACGACTTCGCGTCAAGACACGTGTGTTCGAACCCAACCACCAACAATGAGCTTGTGCTTTCGCTGAAGGAAAACATCGTGAGGAAACCATAGCATGGTGGTAGGGCTTTTTCAAATAATGCCCCCCTGGCTAGCAACCACCCTTAAGTTGAATATCTGCCGCCAAATACGAATAGGTGTATTTCGGCAGCTGCACTTTAGATCCAGTCCCTCAGCTCAGCTTAGCGTGTCCACAACCTTGGCCCAATATTGGACCAGAGGATAAGGTAAAAGTGACTTACATTTTATCATCTTCGAGACTCTCTTCTCGAGGTCGATCCAGACGCGAGGGTCACCGCGGTCTTCATACAGCAAGCCGAAGTAGTCCTTCTCGACGAGGTTCAGGTTGTCGCACACCTTTGACAGTAGTTCGTGCCCGCGGATCTTTCTCTGTACGATGTATCATAATTTACTATCACATCGATCAACGACGCGGGCAACGATACCAGAGTAGTACTCGTATGGACACCAAATCGATGGAAAACATCCTAATTACAACGTCCCATGACGCGAAGTCTTACACACTACCACTGAGCTATCGTCCCTTCATCATGAAGTAATTCAGTTTTGTCGTTAAAGGAAAAGAAGCTATCATAGTATAGACAATAAGGAAACAGAATGCATTTAATAGCACTTTAAATTTGTTGCGAATTTTAAAATTGCCTATCAACACTTTAAAAATAATAATAAATCTATAATTTAATAAACATTAAGCGATTTAACAAAATAAATAGTCATATCTTGGGGCGATCTGGCATCTGGTGCTGTTTGTTATCATAAGTTCAGCCTAACGTAACCCAGCACCTCGCTACCTGTGACCGACATATCGTATACTTAGGAACACTTCGCTGCGCTAACGGGTTCATTTTAAACCTAAGCATATTTATAGTGGAAACCATTATTTTGTATAGTTCATTTATTTAATTCTATAGTTAAACATTATTTATATCTATATATTTCCCGAGGTAAACCACTCATGGCCCCTTTCGACGTTTTAAGAAATGCATCGTCAGCTCTATAAAAAAAAATGGGTCCAGCTGAAAACCAGCTCTACAGCAGTTTGCTGAGACTTTAGTTTGTAAGGCTGTATACACACTGTATGCATTGTGTATTCATTATCATCGAAGTAAATATTATTGCTTCATATTTAAGGGTGTGGTTAGTGTAATATATCAAGCCGAAGTACTCACGTCGACGTCCAGGTCCATGGTGGACCCGTCCAGCAGCTCGATCTTGACCCTGGCAGTGTTGCCGGAGGGCTTGCGTCGCGGGGACGCCTCTTTGCTCTTCGACTTCCCATCCTCCTTGCCGTCTTTAGGCACGCCCTCCGGCATTTTGCCGGTCGACCTTCAACACCTGTAAACAATTAACGTTAAATTTAGATAATGTGTTTTATGGTTAATAGATTTAAGGTTGTATCCACAATCTCACATCGTGTTAGTCGACGATGTAGCCTAAAATATTGGACACGCTAAGCCTAGTGAAGGGACTGACTTTCAAATGCAAATGCCTTAACACACCCGGATGTATTTTTTGCGGCAGATTTTCGAATAGAAAAATCCCTAATACCTTGCTATGGTTTCGTAACGATGTTTTCCTTCAGCGAAAGCTCAAGCTCGTCGTTGGTGGATTCGAACTCACGACCTTTGACGCGGCGTTCGTACATACTACCAACTGAGCTATCATCGCTTCGGTTCATATCTATCTTTTGAAATAGTATTTGACCTTCTGAATTATCAAAAAATCGACCTGTCACTTTTAAAGACAAATTTCTAATCTAAAAGTTAAATCAAATTTGATATTCATCGCTCTAACTATTTTACGTTGTAACGAGTTTGAACAATCGACACACGACAAATTAAAATTTAGCATTTTTAGACTTTTCTTTCATTAGACTTTTTTATAAGCACACTGCGATTGCGGGTTTCACAAAGTATAATGTACGTACATTTTGATTGATTTGGCTCAATTAATGTTTTATTATATGTATAGACTTCAATTTGATTGATCTGGCTCAATTATTATTTTATTATAGGTATAGACTTTAATTTGATAGATTTGGCTCAATTACTGTTTCATTATAGGTATTGACTTTAATTATTGAGTAATAACTATGTGCTGCTCTGGGCCGTATTCCGCCACAACGACTGCGTCAGCTCCGACGTCCGTGTGCTCAAAGTTCGGTGAAGCTGTTGTAGCGAGTCTACTGTCCGTTAAAACAGGACAGTAGGCTCGGCCGTCTAAACGCTCCTTCGTCAGATAAAATAAAAATGCACCTAATTAAACAACAGTAGGTTAAGTCACCCCCATTATATAATCCGCGCTCGAGCAGCCAATTAATAATCAGTGTAATTAGACGGACTGTAAAAGGTCCGGCGCTATCTTATGTTTTGTTGTTTGCATAAATTCTTCACGAACACATCGTATTTTTATTCCGTACCTTCCGAAATTAAAAAGAAAAAGTACATTGATTTGTAAGGAATAGATCGTGTATTATCACACCACACCGTCTCTACATCACTATAACCCTATACAGTCAAAGCCCTTGTGGCTAACAGCGTACGTCAGTACGAAAAAAAAAATGCGCCTTCCAGGAAGCAGTCAGATGCGCAGGAGATATTCCAACGCACAAACATATGCGTAAACGCAGGGGCACAGACTCGTCTCCACCCTCCTTCTTCCCGTGGAACGGAGAAACCGATACGACTGGAGGAAGGTTTCGATGTGTCTGGCTAACAGCAACAGTATGCCTTCCACCGTTGCCTTGCTATTCTGCCAAAGATCAGCCAAGCTTTTCGACCGGAACAGACTTTATGCACTAAGCGAGAAGGTTTCTCTATTAGACCTGCCAAAGTAACAGGCCCCTCCTCAACCAGGTTGCAGCCCGCGAGCCGACGCGGTTTGCCAGGGTGTGGCTGCTGCGTGCAATACAGCTTCTTGGAGCCACTGGTGAAAGATTGAAAGACGTCTGCGGTCAGTAGAGCGGCATCGCCTTGGATTAGCCGACTAGTGAAACTCTAAAGATGGTACCTTCAACCCCTCTTTAGACCCTAACAACTATACGTAAATTTTGGATCCTGATAGCTTATTGCAAACACCGGTATCACACCTGCGATTCCTTTGGTGTTGTGGGTGTTCATGGGTGGTGATGATCACTTACCACCTGCTCGTTTACCCCCTATTGCTCTTTTACCCCCTATTGCATAAAAAAAATACAAAACTATTGAATATCATATTGCGCCATAAAATACTCTAAAGCCTGGGGTACCGGGAAGGTTATCTAAGCCTCGGTCGGTGATATGTCGCCGGGAATACCCTGTGAAACCCTAAGGCCATCTGTTGCGTTGCTGGGGCGACGCGGGTTCGAACTCGCGATCTCCGCGGCGCCCCGATGACCGGCCCTACTTGATGGTAAACCGGGCCCCGTCCGGGAAACGTGCCGAGCTACCCTCCATACTGGTGGTCAGTGCCTCTCGCTAAATTGCTATTTAGCAAGTACCAACGTAAAGAATGAATACGAAATGTATGGGATGACATTCTATATGAAACGTTTTGAAAAAAAAATTAGTTTTTTTATATACTTAAGGTTTAGCGTTATGGCCATAATCTCAACTGATCTTAAGTGACGATACGGCCCAAGTTGGTAGACGTGCTACACCTGTGGAGGAATTGGCTCTCAAGTGCAGCTGTCGGAACACACCTATTGGTATTTGGCGGCAGGTTTACAATTTCAGGGTGGTAGCCAGCCAGGCGGGCATTAGACGCGAAGTCGTACACACTACCACAGAACTATCATCGCTTCAAAATATAATTCGCGTCAATATAATTTGTCATTGATACTTTTAGTGATACATCTTCCAAATCACCAGATCTATTTAGTTAAATGGATGATTCATGATGTGGACACCCACGTAGAAGGAATATTACGAGAACGCGTGACCGACGATAATCACGCGAACGAAGTCGCGGGGCACCGGCTAGTGTCCAATAAATAGACCACAGATCACACGACGTGACTGATAGCACAAGTAATTCGTTTTTAATCATCTCACAATACGCATACGTACGTGTTCTATCAACGTTATAACTAAAATCATTTAACAATTTATTTTGTTATAGCCTTTATAGTCGACACGTTGAAGACGGAAACGTGCTAAAAGCGTGTATTAGCACATAAAAAAAAAACTGCAAAAATTATAAACAATTAAGGATGAAAAAAAGGTATTTCGTACATACTCAGCAAAATCACATCATAAAAGTAAAATAAAAAATCCGTTTGTTTATAATAATTTTAGTGAATGAAGAAAAACTGAGAAATTCAAGTTACACTGTCATCATTCCGGATCCAATGGGGTATCACACATAATTTTAAGAGCTGTACCATAGACCATATTTAAGTTATCGACAAGAGTATAAGAAACAGTTATATCTAGAGTTCGGAGCAGCGATAACACGACATGTTTTGTACAATTATACAAATTAACTGTACTTTTTAAACGTATGTAAATCCATTTCCTGATCCTACTTTCGGATTTGCCCGTTCAGGTTACGAGAGGACACACCTCCATTTCCCCTTTATCGAACACCGGCTCCCTAACTACGTTCCTAATTCGTAAAAGCATCCTTCAGGAACTACCAGATTTAATTTTTGTTTATTTGTTAGAGCAATAATCGAGGAAGGCGTTAGGCTAATTATCATCACGCTATCGCTAATAGGAGTAAAGCTGTATTGAAAAAAGTTACAAAAACGGGTACTAAATCATACTTCGCTAAAAGTTCGCATTCAAAGTTATATATATATATAAAAGTCTATACGTACAAACGGCCGGTACGATACTCCGTTGTCATCTGAAGGTCGATTCAATTCCATTTCAATCTCCTACAATTATACGTCCGTCGAATAGAATTAACACAATACCATTCATGATTGCTATAATTTTTTTTTTTCTCACCAAGTGATGATCTATGAAGATTGTAAACAAGTAATTTTACATGACCGTGGTGTATTCATATTTCGTGATAAACGATTTCGTGCACTTTTCAGCGGTCATAGGTTCGACAACAGCACCATCAAATGTAATCGATTATTTTTTCTAAACAGGATACAATATCACTTTTCTAAAGTCGACAATCTACTTCCGTTTCGGAAACAATATGGTGTTCTGAAAGTGAAGAAACTGGGAAGGAAACTCTACAGCGATCGCTCTGTTTATCATGTATCAGATGCAATTGTCTGAGCTTACAAAAATTGACAATAATTTAATCTCACGAATTAAATTAAAAATTTGCATAAATGCATAATACGCTTCTTTTATAAGTCTCTGTTTCACAATTATTTTAAAACATAGACCAATGTGCCAATTTAGTGATATCATATTCACAAATATAAATTTTTGTGTATGTGTGTATACACATCGACATTCAATCACGGTTTACATACATATATATTTTTAGCAATTTTATCTGGTATCGAAGAGAGAGAACCGCATCTAAATTCCCTTATTCCGGAGTAAAATTTTTCGTTTTATAGAGTAAAGAGTATCATCCGTTATATGTTTTCATCAGTTTCATTGAGAGCCAGCCATACCTCGAATACTTGAACCTCCTGTATAGCTCAGTGCCGGATGCTGTACAAATTTTTTGCCACCCCCACCTACCTTTACAATTCGATTTCACATAGGGCTACGTAAATTGTAGAAAAGAGATCGGATATAAGTTTAAGCGGTGAAACATTTAATCAAGCAAAATTTAGGTACATATATAAGTATGTATAATTTCAGTTTCTAATAGAACAATACATAAATACCCCCAACTTGCCACCTCTAAACTTTGTCGCGCTAGGATCCAGCCTAATCAGCCTACTGATTAATCCACCATAGACAAATGTTCACACTTATTTTCGTTTTTTTTTTCTTATTCTGGCATCGCGGCAGCATTCGCCAGTGTCAGTTATTGAAAACTCGGCCCTCTTTAGAGACTTAAGACCATTTTCAAGTGATAAGATTTGGGCATTTTGGGCAGATGAAACTATCTGCAACAAGATGGTGACTCTCTTGTTGAAGCTCTCTCGGGAGTTTTTGTGGCAACTAATATATCATGTTCTGAATGATAATTTATAATTCACATCACTTACGCTATTCAGCTAAATTATATCACGTAATATGTCACGTATATTCAGCACTAAATAACTAATGTTTTTTTTTATACTTAAGGCTTAGCGTTATGGCCACAATATCATCTGATCTTAAGTGACGATACAGCCCAAGATGGTAGACACGATAAACCTGTAAAGGAACTAGCTCTCTAGTGCAACTGCCTGAACATACCTATTGATATTTAGCGGTAGATTTTCAACTTGAGGGTGGTTGCTAGCCAGGCGGCCATCAGGAAAAACCCTACCATCATGCTATAATTTCCTCACGACGTTCACCTACACCGAAAACCCAAGCCCATTGTAGCTGTTCGGATTCAAACTCACGTCCCTCGACGCAAAGTCATACACTGTACCACTGAGCTATCATCGCTTCAAACGTAACTATATATAACCTTCTAGTTAGTATCTTAGGATCCTAGGTTATTTATTACATCGGTGCGGTCCATTGTGTGAAAGACCTCGACGGGCGAGTGTCCACGCGGGTAGGCCGTGACCTCAATTCCTTTAATTGCCCTCCAGCGATCATCTCGACCCAGCAGCGACGACGGAGTATCTACATGAATCAGACGCACGGACCCAGTCATCGCTATTTCCAGCCCCAGCACTGATGATCGCGTATCTGTCTATTATTGTACGGTCAAATGTAACGATTTATCTTGACTCCTTTTAATAGATGTATGGAGTGTTTCATTTCGTAGGTCGGTCAATGTTAATCGCCATTGTGGCCCAAGTTAGTAACATTTTAAGCCCGATGATAAGGCCAGCTTAAGCACACCTATTATACGAGTATTTTGCGATAGATTTCCAGCTTAGGTGTGGTAGGTAACCGAGCGGAAATTACGGAATGCGTTACAACAATACCATATGGTGTTATGACGATGTTTTCCTTCACTGCTATGGTCAAAATCTCACCTAATGTTAAGTAAAGATTTGGCCCAAGATAATAGCCACGCTGAGCCTAGTGAGTGAATAGGTCTGAAACTCATTGCAAGCGGATTAGAACTCTCACGTCGCATTGATGCAGCGTCCGTATACGCAACCACTGAACTATCATCGCTTCTCGCGGTCTGGGATCTGACAATGTATACCCTACAATCAAGTTAAATGTGTGGTAGACTCGGTTACTACGAAACCCATCGTAAGAGCAGTGACACTAGACACATAGACTAGACTTAGACACATTTCAAAATCAGCCAATGTATATCCATCCACCGCAACGCTAACAATAGCGCCTTGACAGTGATCTGACTCGATGGGCAGCTATGGGTGGGACTCAATGTTTTTGAAGCGAGGATAGCTCAGTGGTAGTGTGTACGACTTCACGTATTTAAAAAATTCGTTAAGTTTAGTAGTAATAGTGTTGATCTGCTAAAATATTGGAATTATAAAAAACCTTTAATTGTCGATTTTTCTATTTTTCGGTTAGTATATTGCGTGTGTAACCATTTGATCTCAATTAATTTGAGTATTGTAATTTGATAATAACATTCGATATTGATATTTTTAGATAAATCAAATTGTGCGTTATTTGCTCCCATATTATCCAACATATTATATACATATATATATAATAGTCAACTAACATATCACGAATCAACAGAAAACAAACACTAAAACCGACCTCCAAAATAACTTCAAAATCCCCACTAAAGAAACATTCATACCTATATACTTTCACATCCAATTATCGTTTAGTAAACACACATCTATATGAATTTATCAACAAGTTTGTCCAGTTCGATGGAAACAGAACAACTTGATGATAGCTCTTCACGGAACGAGTTTACGTTTGACCTAAATAAAGCGAGATTAAAATTTTCAACGATATTCTATGTCGGAACAGACTCATACAAGTTAAAAATCTGCCGTCGAACACTTATTGTGCCGAGTGACACTTGAGACCCTCTCGGGTTAGCGCGTTACCTTTTCAGGCTACGTCATCAGTTAACAGCACTTGAAATCTAGCGGCAGCTGGAAGACCTACAGGCCCTTTCGTTTCTCAGTATCTAAGCCCGCGATTTATACCACAGTACTCACGATTCCTTTTTTTATATATACTTAAGTTTTAGCGTTATGGCCGTAACCTCACCTGATCTTAAGTGACGATACGGCCCAAGTTGGTAGACACGCTAAACCTGTGGAGGAACTGGCTCTCAAGTGCAACTGCCGGAACACACCTATTGGTATTTGGCGGCAGGTTTACACCTTGCGGGTGGTAGCTAGCCAGGCGGGCATTAAAAAAAGACCTACCACCTCACGCTGTTTTCCTTCACCGAAAGCTGAAGCTCATTGTAGGTGCTTGGATTCGAACTCACGTCTCTTGACGCGAAGTCGTACACACTACCACTGAGCTATCATCGCTTCAAAAATTGCGTTGATTTACGTTTGTTTGATGGCGTTAAACTAAATAACTAACGGGTCAGATTTCAAAATTTATGTTGTATTTTGATAGAGCAATAGTTGAGAAAGACACTAGGCTATTTAACATCACGCTAGCATCGATAGGAGCAAAGTTATATCAATAAAGTTAGCAAAACGGGCATAATTTGTTTTTAAAAACAATTTTAGACCCACGCGAAAGAAGCGGGTAGCGTGGGAACACCATGAAAAGACGGGCAACTCGTCTAGAGGAAGAAACCGGGTCATCACCAAAAAAAAGTGACGTTATAGAGAGGAGGCTTACACCCTGTAATGGACCATAAAAAAAAATAGACCATAATGGTGATGATGAACGAAATAGAAGACACAGCTATCAAGGTAGAAGACTACGGATTGTATTATCCTTGAACCTGGTAAAGTTCAGTCACTTTGTAGTGTTAGTGTTAAATATTAAAAAAAAAACCCAGACAGACAGGAAGTGGCCAGAACTGGCGCACGTCCAAATAACCGATCGATATTAACGGTTTGACGTACGCCATACTTAACTATAAAAATGTAATAAAATTTATTATTGATTAGTCTATTGATCTCATTCTACTGATAAACGTAGTAAAGCTATGTATCGTAGATTTATTAGTAAGTATTTCAAGTATTTACAAGTCATGATCCAACCATTGCTAATGTAAAGACAAGTAAAAACACGGTCTGTATCACACTAAACAAGTGAAACACCGCTATATCTCTATCTCGCTCTCTGAGTCGCCTAGAACCGACTTTACCCGAATGAGCGTCACACAAAAAAGGTCGCAGGTCGGAACTTTAAACTCCTTCTACAACAATATCTATACATATATACAGTAGAACTTCTATATATGTCGAACATCAATGGAGACGCCAAAAACTATGAGTTGTAGAGATTTCGACTTATAGAGAATGGAGATTTTGATGTTTGAAGGGAAAAGAATAAAACATATTTTGAGATTTGATGATTTTCAACGTATCGAGGTTCGACTTAACGAGGTTTTAGAATGCAAATCTAAATAAAGATGAAGATTTATGTGCAATAAATATATTACAAGTGACTTAGAATAAGTCATCATTTTTAGGAATGTCCGTCTGTTTGTCTGTGCACGCATCACTGCTAAAGTACAACGTTTATGATAAAACGTCACCAAGGAAATCATAAAGCGTATCCTCGAGTAACATTTAGTCTTTGTTTCATTATAATCTGTTATTTCTATAAAAAGTTATTGTTATTTGAATGACGACGCATGAGTAAATATTTTTAGTTCAACGCGAACGAAGTCGCAGGCACGGCTAGTTTATAATATAATAATAATGTGCTAACCAAGTCGGCATTACACAATATCGTTATAAAATATATGAAAATATATTCTTGTTGGTTAAGTTATAACTTATGTAGTAGACCGACTATAAGCATATTAGGAAAGGAAAGTAGAAGAAGCGTGATAAGGTGTGGTCTCTGCCTACCCTTATGGGAGAGAGGCGTGATATTATGTATTATGTAGGAAAAGACAAACAAAACTGAACGTCTTCGCAAAGAATTTACTTGATTAAATGATACAAGCGACGATAGAAATTGTGGGTAATTGGCAGGAAACGCCGGCCAGGCTGGCGCCTTTCCGTCCTCGTCGCCATCTAGAAGTACGCACACATACACACGCGCCTGTGTCGCGTATCAACACTAGCTTTCCACCCACGGATTCGGTCACATAGCCTGTAAGATTAGAATGTAGCAGTTACACCTGCAACTTCGTTCGGGTGAGATTGAAAAACGTTTCTCATAATTTTTCAGACATGTTTTAAATTTGTAATTTTTTTTTTAGTGAAGGTTTTAACGTTATGGCCATAATCTCCATAATCTTAAGTGATGATACGGCCCAAGTTGGTAGACACGCTAAGCCTGTGGAGGAGCTGGCTCCCAAGTGCAGCTACCGGAACACACCTATTGGTATTTAGCGACAGGTTTACAACTTGAGGGTGGTTGCTAGCTAGGCGGGTACTAGAAAAAGCCCCACCACCATGCTACGGTTACCCCACGATGTCTTCAATTTCAATTCAGGTGGATTCGAACTCGTGTCCCTTGACGCAGCGTCCGTACACGCTACCACTGAGCTATCATCACTTGAAATTAATAATATTTACCAGTGTTAAGAATAAACGCGACACGTCGAACGAAGTGACACACGTACCGCGGGCAAATGATGACATTTTAATGAACCCATTGTTCTTATGAAATTAATATTCGAAGAATGTCGCGTTACCAGCTATCGGTTAGAGTATCACTCCATTATACTCTATAGGGGACGACGGAATACATTCCCCGGTATATAGTCGGATAACTTTGTAGCGATGTCGCTGTACCAAGATGCGTGTATAGCGCGGTTATATACATAGATTTAAAATTTATATACTTGGTTTTGTTTGTGTCTCGACAGGCCGTAACAAATTGAAAGGTGAAAAATAAGGAACATACATTTCAAAGACCTAGATTATATGTGGTAAGGTGTAACAGAAACATGAGACAAAGAAATATTTTTGACAACCTCATAGGTAATACATCTAGGGTTACCAGATTCGAAAATAAGTTGTCCTGGAAAAGTCCCTGTGTTAGCATTAAATGCCGTGATATATCGGCAGCAAAAGTATTATTTAAAAAACTTGAATATGAATGTGCACGTAAGATGCGTGGTAAGAGGTTCAGGTGAATGATTAATAAATAACCAATTAATTGATTGCTAATTATTAGATTTTACTCTTTAATAATTTTATTTCTTATGTTTTCTCTTTTTTTAATTCCTGACATTTTCCAATTTTCCCTGATTCCCTGAGAGATAGCTGACATTCCGGACATGTCAGGAAAATTCCTGTTATATGGTAACCGTACCTTCAGCAATTATCACTGAAGTAATGAAAATAGCGATTAAAAATCTTTATATGTGTATAGTTAACAGGATTTAGCGTTATGTCCACAATCACACCTGATGTCCAGTGACGTTATGACCCAAGATAGAGGAGCCGCTAAGCCTAGTGGAGGGACTGGGATTTGGCGGCAGATTTTCAACTTGAGAGTGATAGCTAGCCCCCGGCAGATACTAGAAGAGTTGTCCCTAGAAAATTACTAGTCCCTAGAAGAAAAGTTGCCCTTAATCTCTAGCAACACTAGTTGGTAGTATTGTATGATTTAACCCCCGATGAGTTACTACGTTCCCCTCTCGCTTTTGACCTGAGCCCGAGTAGTGTGTTTGGATTTGTGCGTAGCGATGAGGAGGTCCGCAAAGACCGAGATCAGGGTGGTAGCTAGCCAGTCGGGCATTAGAAAAGACCCTACCATCATACTCTGGTTCCATCATGATATTTTCCTTCAGGCTCATTGCAGGCGGATTCGAAGTCACGTCCGATTTGACCGGGCGTCCTTACACAGTACCAACTGAGCCATCATCACTTTTAAATCAAATCGAGCGTTCATATCTACAATAGTGGTTTTTATTGACTTCCATCTATTTCTGAATATTATTCCTTTAATATTTATTCTGTGTTAATGACCTACTAAAGGCGAACAAAGTTGCCGGTAAACCTAGTCATAATACAAGGGTCGATGCGCCAATGTCTCCGGCCATACTTGTGCGTGTAATCGGCTTATGGTAAATCGCAAACCGTATTACGTTCTCTGTATACGCAGACACTCGAATGGAGCGATAATATCTACAAATATCATATATTTCTTATTAGTAAATGAAGATAAATATAACAACAAAAAAAAATTTGGAAAATCCAAAAGTGCACGCTACATTACCTCATTTCTTTTTGTTTATTTAATAACAATTAAACCACATCGAATCAGACCGTGAAACGAAATAGGGATCTATTCCGAATTATACTGAAGCGTAAGAAAAAAAGGACTCGATTAGTAAAGTATTTCGGTCGTTATCGTAATAACATACAGGATCCGCACATACAGACACACGGACGTCCGAGACAGAACTATTTTAAACTGTTTTTTAACTAGTTTAAATAACAAAAACGGCATCAAAAATATCATGAGTGTTAAAAATAGTGCAATATATGATAAATAGAGACATTTTAAGTTTGAAAAATCATATGTTTTGCGTGTATTGACAGTAGTACCCACCTCAACGCTTCGCTTATGCGGCGTGGAACAACATATTATTCTCGAGAAACGTTCATAAATCACAACATTGTAGAGGGCAATGCGCGTAACTGAATAGAAAATTATTTATTAGTAAAACATTTCGAGATAGTGATTCACTCGGAACTCTGATGGGTACGTCAAACTTAAACGTTGCAGATACTATATAAAATAAACATTGCTTTTCAATTGCCAGGGCGGCATTCGAGCTAATAATATAATGCGGGTTCATTCCGATAATGAAGTAAGTAACGTTTATGTTCTGAATCTATACTACGTATATTTATGTCATGTTGGCAATACAGCATGGATGTATTTTGAATTTTAGAGGCTGGCTAATTGACTCCCTAGTCGTTCTGAGAGCTAAAATAACTTAATTTAATCATTTCGCATATACGTGCCTTGTGATAATAAAAAGTAAAAGTGTATAAAGTGATGATTATTTTATTTTATTAATATAAAAATAATATTAAAACTAGGGACACTTCAATAATAAACATTTTTGATATCGTATATATTTGTACTGAAAACGATTCACCCTCGTAATAAATTAATGACGAGATTAAGTGCTTTAGAGGTATCGAGAAAATCTGTCCTGACAACTAGAATGTGTTATATAATTATATTTTAAGTTGACTCTTTACTTTACTACAAAAAACAATTCATAGTATACTAAAAAGTCCTCGGTGTTTAAAGGGCTAATTATAGTACATTTAAGCGATTATAACCAAACACCAGAAAGTTTTTCATACTTTACAAACGACTGATAAATAAAAATACCTAAACTTTAAATATTTACATACTGTGTATCAAAATTACGGTGAGTAAACATTTCTGTCAAATACTAAGTGTTTTTAAATAAACAAATATATATAATTCAACTAAACATATTGATATACTTTCTATCTTTTTCCAAGTAACTGAGAGCCAGGTTGTTTTATTGTATTCAGTATTTAGTGGCAACCTGTTTATGCGTAACTTTGAAAATTGCACGTAAAATGATAGAATATTTTGCAAACGTTTGTAAACCTGCGGACGTTTAGACGCGCTTTGTCACATATAAATTTTCTTAAAACTATTGTTGAAAACTGTTGAAATGTGAAAATATTGTGTGTGTGTGTGTGTGTATATCTTCACTTATACACAATAATAAACCTATTTCATGCAAAATACCATAAATATTATACAAGATAGGACCAAATAGTGAAGTATATACCAAAACCAAAAACCACAATAGAACAGATTAAGATCCCGTCCGAACACGTCCCCAACAAAGTCAAGGAAAAAAAATTACACGTCATTAGATATGCGAGCATCGACAAACAGCGGGAGGTCACGCATCCCGCCGGGCTCCCCTAAATTCGCGGCTGGCACGCGCCGGCACTAGAGGAATGAGTCAATCACTTCGGACGTTACACCGCTCGGGCAGACTGCGCCTCCACCGCCCCGGCCTGATTTATGATCTCGGCGACCACGTGCTCCGCACTACACACGCGGGGAGATACAAGACGTTAGGGTTCATTTTCATTGAAAGAAAGAAAGTTTTATTTAAACAACAGAACATAACAGGAATATAACAAAAAAAAAACAATGTGTGGATAAATTGGTAGCAGTCTCAGCATAACAGCTACACTGATATAGTGCGGCGCTGATATCCTGACTGGACCCTCTGAAGGCGACCTCACGGACATCAGTAGAAATTCTTAAAGATATGTATAATAGGCACAACATATAGTACATACCAGTATTAGTGATGCATGGGAATGATGCAATAATTGTGCAACACAAAAATACAAAAAATGTAAAAGATGAATATGTAAATGCTAAGACGGGTAAGGTTATACCGAATGCGGGCTGTCGACTAATAAAAGTAATGAATCTACATATGACATGCGGGCGCTCCCCGCACACGGCCTACCGTCCGATGAAATTCATCGGTTGGTGTAAAGCAAGCGTGGTGCGCGTACTCGGTTTACTCTATTACTCTTCTATACCGTTACTCGGTCCCGCTTATCCAAAAGAAATGCTCGGTGACGAATATATATCAAGCCACAGGCGGACCTTACCGACTAATGAAAACGGTTACCGCATGCGGTTCCTATGGCATGCGTGAAGATATATGCGGGCTATAACTACCGATGAAAACGTGCCCTAATGCGTATTTGACAAGAAATGTCAATCCGTACGCCACGGGCGATGACGGATTATGAACAATCCGTTTCAATTCGAAATCCCATTAGCGTTGCTTCGTACTGACGCTGTGTAGACACTGATATTTATTTGTGTTTTATTACTCCCTTTTTAGAAATGGCAAAGGTGATAACACCATGAAGTCAAGATCGACGTTATTTTATAATTAAAAGATTAACAATTCGCCAAGACGATTCTCTTATTAAATCTGTTATAGTTTTTGTGGCACCCAATATATCATGCTCGGAATTATTATTTATAATTTACTACATTCATGTACAATAGTCATTCTACATAAGGTACGTCACCAATATTACGCAAGTAACTAAGATAAAGTTACTAAGTATATACATTAAAATTCAATTCACAACATGGGAGATTTTATCGCATTGGAAATGGTTATGGCCGAAAACTTCATAGACACAAACGAGAATGTTTTTTTATATATATATGTTTATCATTCTGGCCACAATCTCTCCTGATATTAAGCGAGGATGTGGCTCAAGATTAGGGACGCGCTGAGCTTAGAGGCAAAAGTACCTCTCAAGTGTAATTGCCAGAACGCACCTATAAGCATTTGTTGACAGATTTTCAAGTTGATACTGGTATTGAAATAAAACTAATTTAAACGGATTTTATCGCGGTTATTTATTAAACTAAAAGAAATATAAGGACCCGCGTAAAAGAACATATAGCTGACGTTAAACACCGACGCTCTACGAAGTATGCAGTTGCTGAACATTCAGAAGAAGGCTCCAAACATTATCTTAGATTCGACAAGCCACAAATCTTGCCAAAGAACACCGATTCCTACCTAGGATGATTCGTGAGGCTATTGAAATTAAAAAAACATCCAAATTTCAATAGATGATTGGAAACTAGCACAAACCTGGGATCCAATTATACATTTAATTAAATCGGAACCCAAAAGACCAATTGCCAGACCTCAAGACACTGTGAGCTCTTTCTACGTAGATCGGAACACTATAAATAATAAAAATTAAATTGAAGGTAGACACAGTAACATAAACTTTTCTGGACAACCTACACCTCAGTGCGCCCCGTGACCGCGAAGGCTGAAAAGCTTTCGAAACGTCGGGATCAAAATTTAATAAATAACCGCGATAAAATCCGTTTAAATTAGTTCTATTTCAATGAATAATATTCGCGTAAACATAAGAAATCATTATATTGATACTGGTAGGTAACCAGGCGGGCATTGGAAAAAGCCCTACCACCATGCTATGGACTCATCACAATACTTCCCTTCACCGAAAGCTCATCGCAGTAGAATTCGAGCTCACGCCCGTACACACTACCAAATGAACTATCATCACTTCAACGCATCGTTTAACTCTTATCAAGTTGCGATATATTAAAACCCGCATGAATTTAGAAAACTATGTTTTTTATATGAGACTCTACGTTCGCGTGACCTTCTGATTTGCGCCGGTTATTGTAACCGATTGGAAACGCCAATCGTGTACACGGTGTTTCTGACCCAGAATGTATGCAACACAAAAACCGTAATGAATAATTATTTATACCTTTCATTTATAATAAACTCGACTTTTATCTGCGACTTCGGTCGCGTTACTATTGATTTCGTACAACAAATCGGAGGGCGTAATAAAAAGTTTCATACAAAGTTTATTCCTCTCGTTACCCCACTTCCAGTAAGGTTTTCGTGAGAAAAATAGCATATCACCGTCGTCATGTTACCAACTATCTCTATACCAAAATTCATCATAATCGATTCAGCGGTGTAGACGTGAAAGCGTAACAAACAAACAAACTCATTTTCACATTTATAATACTCGTAAGGATTGTTATCATCTAGTTATATATCTATAACAGACTAGCTGATTACCGCGAATTCGGCCGCGTTGAACATTAAAATAAAGCACGAAAAATACTTCTCGAGTAAAACACACCTGTGTGTTAATTTAGCTAATAAGCTGTGAATCAAACTTCATCCAAATCCAATTAACCATTTTTTCGGTTACCGAGTGAGGAACAAACACACAAACTCATATATAATATACTCGCTGCGACCGCAACATCGTTCGCGTGCAACTAAAAATTATTGAATACAGCTTTACTCCTATTGGTGTTGGCGTGATGTTAACTACCCTAAAGCCTTCCTCGGTGATTTATCTATCAAATAAAGCAATATTTTTTGAAATCCTACCGATAGTCTTAAGGTTATGCATTCAAACTTTTACGCTTTAAAATATCAATATAGACTTCCGCTCACTCATCACCAGATCTGCCAAACGATACGCCCTATTATTTGGTATTTGGCATAGACACTATTTCCCGGGGTAGACACCTAAAAAGTACGGTCTACCTGTTGGTTAGTAGTAACAATGTGGCCAGATATTAACTTCAATTCGTACTATTTAATCCGGTCTTTGAAACTGTTGAAATAGTTTGTAAAAGTAAGAACAAAACACAGAAGAACCAAAGTAACCGACATTGCCCGAAGAAGTGCTAAACTTAAGTGGCAAGTGATGATAGCTCAAAGGTAGTGTGCACGACTTCGCGTCAAGGGACGTGGGTTCGAACCCAAGCACCTACAATGAGCTTGAGCTTTCGGTGAAGGAAAACATCGTGAGGAAACCATAGCATGGTGGTAGGGATTTTTCTATAGCCCGCCTGGGTAGCTAACACCCTCTAGTTGTGAACCTGCCGCCAAATACCAATAGGTGTGTTCCGGCAGCAGCACTTGAAAGCCAGTTCCTCCACAGGTTTAGCGTGTCTACCAAGTTGGGCCGTATCGTCACTTAAGATCAGATGGGATTATAGCCATAACGCTAAACATTATGTATAAAAAAAAGCAACATTGCTCGTAGAACCGATGCCCGATGCGGCCAACGGGTTCTCGAATGACTACCACGTACCGGAAGACGTAGCGTGGGTAAGCCCCCCCACAAGGTGGACCGACGACCTGGGGAAGGTCGCGGGAGTCCGCTGGATGCAGTTGGCGCAAGACCGGTCGTCGTGGAGACCTTTGGGGGAGTCCTATGTCCAGCAGTGGACGTCTTTCGGTTGAATGGATGGATGTAAAAGGAAAAACATTTTTTAAATATTAACACCAAAGAACAATAACTTCTCACGTACGTACGTACATAAGTACATACTGTTTATTGTTATAGTCGTCATCATGAATAATGTGCAATTGTTTATTAGTTTAACCTCGTAAAACGTGGGTATTTATTTACGTCTTGTGGATTTGAGTAGAAACATTGATATATAAGAAAACCCAATGAGTTAAAAGAAACTCATAAAATTAAATTTAAAAAGATTTTATTTAATATATACCCTAGGTACTTTCATAGGGAACTAGGTATGGCGATCTGTGATCGATTAATCGAATAATCGATGTATTAGAGTACTTTTAAAAATAAATCGATTCAACAACTCTCAATGGAACCGGCGCATCGATATTTAACCTTTTAAAAATGGAGGTTCGATTCTTATCTATTTTCATAAAACAACAATTTTTAACACACAACACAACACAAGGAAATATAGGTAAGGTCTTATGTTCTGTGGTTCTTCTCCGCTAATTAATTCCACGCACCTTTTTTATAGTTAAAACTTAGCGTTATGGCCGCAATTACACCAGATCTTAAGTGACGATATGACCCAAGTTGGTAGACACGCTAAACCTGTGGAGGAACTAGCTTTCAAGTGCAACTGCCGGAACACACCTATTTGTATTTGGCGGCAGATTTTCAACTTGAGGCTGGTAGCTAGCCAGGTGGGCTTAAGAAACCTACCACCATGCTACGGTTTCCTCACGAAGTTTTTACTTCACAAAAAGCTCAAGCTCATTGCAGGTGGTTGGATTCGAACTCACGTCCCTCGACGCAAAGTCGTACACACTGAGCTATCATCGCTTCAAAACCCTGCATATTGGCGAGAGAAAGTACTGCAAATGTATTTTATTCAGACGAAAAAGCAAGGGTGCCTCGTCGGTCATTACAGCGTCTGTATGTAACTGGTTTTGAATAATTTAGCAGAGTCAGACTCTCTGAACCGACGTCTCTAGTCACACGAGACTCAAGTGTCGCGCCGGTATCGATCCGCTCCCTTGCTTCCACCCTCTCGAATGATGTTTTCCTCGCATTCGAATCGTGGGAACATAAACAATGTATCCACTCTTCCCTGACAACTCTCTCTCTCTCATACTGATTATCCGAGACAATGTTTGCTTCAAGGTTGTCCCAGCCCATGTTGTATTATTTCTTTCAACTTCATCCTAATTATATCCTTATAAATGCGGTAGTGAGCTTGTTTGTTTGTTACGCTTGCACGCATAGGCCGCTAAATCGATTACGATGAATTTTGGTATAGAGATAGATGACACCCTGGATACGGTGATAGGCTTCTCGGTTTTCTCGTGAAAAACTTATAGGAAGTGGAGTAAAGAGACGAATAAACTTTTTATGAAACTTTTCATTGCCTCATTCGATTGTAAAGCGAGTGGAGCCGCGGGTAAAGCTAGTGATATTATAAATGCAAGTGTTTGTTTATAGGTTTGTTTGTTACGTATTAACAGCTCAACTACTGAACAGATTCTCGTGAAATTTTACATACACGTGGCCAGGGGAGTAAAAGGACACAGGGTATCTCTAATCTATAAAAAGGACTGATTTTAGGGATATTTATTCTTTAAATTCACGCGAACGACACGAAGTCCGTATTATAGAAGCGTAATTGAAAGAAAATATTAGCGTAGCTTTCACTCAAGCTTTTCAATATTAGCAGATTTATATCTGTCAATTCAGGATGGTAGGTATCTGTACACAACTGAGTTTCCAACCACCACAGACATACTGATAAAACCTCAAACATTGACTCTGTATGTCGTGTTTAGAGATCAGCTTATTATAGGTTCACTCGTCGAGAAATTTATAAGCCGACGTGAGAGGAACATACTCCAATAAACGATAATGATCTCTCGGAATTCGTGGTCAATTTAGAATTGTATTGTGTTTGCCCTTAGATACTACCGTGTTACTATACAATAAGGACGCAATACCTTTTTATAGTTTATACATTAAGCAAGTTATGAGTTTGAAGCGATGATAGCTCAGTGGCGGAGGCGTTTAGGAACACCGTGAGGAAACTATTGCATGCTGGTAAGGTTTTTTCTAATGCCCACCACTTTCAAGTTTAAAATATGCCGTCAAATACCATTAGGTGTGTTCCGGCAGTGGCTCTTGAGAGCCAGTCTCTCTACAGCTCACTTAAGATCAGGTGAGATTGTGGTTATAACGCTAGGCCTTAAGTATTAAAAAAAACTTAGTTATTTAGCGTTGAATTGTGTAATATAGGTGACATTTTGCGTGATATAATGTAGCTGAATAGCATGAGTGATATGAATTACGAATAATCATTCGGAACACAATATATTAGTTGCCACAAAAACTCCCAAGAGAGCTTCAGAAGACAGTTTCATCGGCCGAAAATGCCCAAATCTGATCACTATAAAATGGCAGTAATAGAAAGCGGACTGAATTACCAAGAACAAAAAAAGAAGAATGAGAAACTTAGATTTCCGATAAAATTAATAAAATATACAATATAAAATACTGACATTGGCAAATGCTTCTAAATAGAAACCGGCAACAATTCTATAAAAAAAGCATTATGGCCATAACGTCACCTGACGATGTGCTAAGCCTCGTCGAGGGACTGGCTCTCAAGTGTCACTGTCGGACCACACCTAATGGTATTTGGCGGCAGATTTTCAACTTGAGAGTGGTAGCTAGCCACAAAAAGTCGTGTGAGGTACAGGACGTAAGTGTCGCCATGGTAAGCTATACTTGGTTTTGTCTGATGCTTATCACGAGGTGATATTTTCCCACACACCCGTTTCGCCTTAACCAGAACCCGAGTAACGCGTTCGATCATTCCGATAAGATAAAGGATTTTGAACACCTATTAATAAAAAAAGGAAAGGATAATGTTACTAGACAAAAAGGAGATAAAATACCTACCACGTTGAAGCACAAATATATTGTTACAACGAACCAAACCATAAACTTATTAGGCCCAATAACATAGTCGCACGCAACAGAACAGTGTGGCTAACAACAATACGTACTGACGGGAAAATAAACATACGTAGGACTCACGAACGCCCAGTTACACCTTTGGGAATACGGAAATGGTGTTTCTCACGCGTTATAATAATTAATTAAAACATATAATAGGTATTTAAATTCAACTTAATCGTGTAATAAACGATTTTAGTATTTCGACCCAATTTCTGAATTGTTACAAAATAGGAAATTTTTCACTATAGGTATTGAAGAAAGGACAATTTGTATCTAGGGCAAACCTATATCTTTATATTTTTCTACCGTGACACTTTTAAAACATTTTTAACTATGTACAGAACATCGCCCGGTTATTTCACTACACCTGTATATTTTTTTTTTATACTTAAGGTTTAGCGTTATGGCCATAATCTCACCTGATCTTAAGTGATGATACGGCCCTAGTTGGTAGACACGCTAAACCTGTGGAGGAACTGGCTCTCAAGTGCTGCTGCCGGAACACACCTATTGGTATTTGGCGGCAGGTTTACAACTTGAGGGTGATAGCTACCCAGGCGGGCATTAGAAAAAGCCCTACCACCATGCTATGGTTTCCTCACGATGTTTTCCTTCACCGAAAGCTCAAGCTCATTGTAGGTGCTTGGATTCGAACCCACGTCCCTTGACGCGAAGTCGTGTACACTACCACTGAGCTATCATCGCTTCAAAATATATATTTCATTTTTTTATGCAATGGTAGTAACTACGAACCTAACGTTAAGAAATTTTAACATTCGGATCGAGTTCCTCTTTCATAATCCACTAGCTGTGTCCGCGACTTCGTTCGCGTGGATCTAAAATTTGTTTAGCAACTTTGTGCCGGTTTTTGTAACTTTTAACAATACAGCTTCACTCCTATTGGTGGTAGCGTGATGTTGAATAGTCTAAGGCCTTCTTCATTTATTGCTCTATCAAATACGAAAATAATTTTTAGTTCCACGCGAACGAAGTCGCGGGCACAGCTAGTGTATTACGGAGTCCATTCAACACCGCTGGATTTTACAACCAAACGTCGTACCACATTGTAATAACGTTATCTTGGTGGTTTTTACCTTGTTCAAAAGAAAGAAAACATGATCCCAATTTTTTTTCTACAATAGGGGGTAAACGGGCAAGCGGGCCACCTGATGGTAAGCGATCGTCGCCGCCCATGAACACCCACAACACCAGAGCAATCGCAGATGCATTGCCGGCCTTTATAGGAGGGAGATAGAATTTTTCCTAGAACATTATTGGAAGTAGAGTTAAAGTGAGAGATAAACTTTGTATGTACCTTTTAATTGCGTCATCCAATTTAATTTAACAAAATCAATAATAACGCAAGCGAAGCCGCACGTAAAATCAAGTACAGTAATAATTATGAATTAAATGTGATCCCATGACCGTTACAAATGTTGTTTATATCATTACTAAATTGTCAAATTACATACGAAGGCATTTTTTGTTGTTTTAAGGCACTTAATATGTCAGTCGGTGCGTCACATACTTTCTTGAACGCTGACGCGTACTTACGTTTGAGTGTACCGGCTGACACAAAACCACCGTGACACTTTCGGAGCGCATACGCTGTGTCTATACATTTTTAATAGTCATATCTGTTAGCTTTATCATCTGTCGCCTCTTTATTTTTAGCCTTATCGTTGATCCTCTCTATACATTAAATGTCATATTACAAGGGTTTCAATATTCACACGTTAGTTCCAAATAACTTTATAGATTCAAATTGATATTTATGTTTGGTTAAAAAGAACTTTATATATTCAAAATAGTAATTACGAGTTTTTCTATAAATTGTTTTAATAATCTATAACTTAGCTTTATCATTTATCGCCTCTTTATAATAGATGTGATATTACTGGGGTTCAAGTGTTTACACGTTTGATTAAATGTAACTTTATGAATCGGAAATTGATATTTACATGTTTGGTTAAAAATAACTTTATAAATTCAAATTGTAATGACGAGATTTATAAAAATTGTTTTAATAATCATAACCACACTAGTTCACTTTTAGCGCTTTTAGTTTCCGGTTGTGGCAATATAAATACGTATTATAATACTGAGGCAGGAACAGCGAAGCTCCAGAACGAATCAGTGGACTGAAGTATTAGTGATATGAAGAACCGAATAGTACGTGCAGCCTATTAAACAAGACTGTTGGTAGACGCGAACAATGCACAGCGGAGACACGCCATTGTCTCAGCATTTCATTGTTTTATAAGTGCAGTTAAATTATTTATTTCCCTTTACATTAAGCACACGACGCTACAAACAAGACGTCATGGAAATAACATTCGCAAACCAACGACTACATATTCCGATAGAAGCCTAATCTAATTAATTCGTCGCACTGAAGTTACTTTAGCGGACAGTTAAATATGAGGGAACGAGACATAGTATGTATGTAACAAAAATAACTAATACAAGAGAGATGAGAGAAATCTTTACCTAACTTGGTCGCGACCAGCAAACCCATGGTCATAAAGTAACTCTTGATGTGGTAATACGACAGATGACAACTAGGAGTAGGTTCATGGTCACCGTAAAATACTTTATATACTTTACACTTGGAAGTAGTTATGTGAATACGTTCCGTTCCGCGGTGACGCAAGTTATTGTTTCAGTGGTACACTTTTTTGCCCTAAATTGTAATCATTGGGGAATGGAACGTTTTCGCATAAACACGTCCACTTGATGGTATATATTTTTTCACCGGCCATAAAACACCACATGACAGCCAGCAAGCAATAACAATTATTTTAGGGAACCCCTGAACATGCTATTCGTTTTCTGTCATAGACAAACGGGGTTGCAATATCAAAATCTATTATTTTTTTCATAAAAGTGGGTTGAAGTAACTAAATAAATAAATATCGCTGACGCAATCAAGGCGTAGACCTCTTCATCCCCTGTGTCATCAAAACAAACTAAACAACGACCTTCCCACCCCCTTTCAATACTTATGTAACACTGGAGTGGCCTCGAACATTTCGCTCTACACTAGTAGATTATTATTTTAAAAAGCTTTATTAACTTCACCTGTATGTTCGTTTGTATGTTTGTAACCGACTACTATGGGCGCGATTTTGACCCACTTTAAACGCAAACTAAAATGTAGAAAATAAATAATAGTTTAAAAAACCTAAAAAATACGCTTTTTCTAGAAAATTAAAATAAAAATAAGTTTTAATAAATTTAAATTAAGAATTGTGTTAAAAAATTCAATTACTTTTAGATTTATTGAAACTTATTTTCTGTTTTTTTAGTTCAGTTTTCTATGAAATGCGTGTTTTTAAGTTTTTTTTTTATATTATTTATTTATTAATAGTTAATGTTTATCGTTATAGCCAATATCTCGGCTCTCAAGTGCAACTGTCGGAACACACCTATTGATTTTGCGGCAGATTTTCAACTTGAGGGTGATTGCTAGCCAGACGGACATTAGAAAAAGCCCTACCACCGTGCTGTGATTTCCTTACGACGTTTTCCTTCACCGAAAGCTCGGCTCATTGTAGGTGGATTCGAACTGACGTCCCTTGACGCGAACTCCGTACACACTACCACTGAGATGTCATCTCGCTTCATATTGAGACAACAGCGTTTACAACTGTAAATCAGGTTTGTTCTACTTAAACCCGTCCCGTAGACGCGGCACGCGATGTTTATAATAAACGTAGATTACACTATACTTCCGTTATGACATTAAAAGACTTGTGTATGCAACACTAGTCGCGCCCGTGACTTTGTTCGCGTAGTTTCGCATCACGTTACGTACTAATTTAGGATTCATTCTACCACTTTTACATAAACTTGAGCTTTCGACGACGGAAAACATTTTGACGAAAACATAGAATGGTCGTATGGCTTTTTCTAATGCCCGCCTGGCTAGCAACCACACACACAAGTTGAAAACCTACCGCAAAATACCTTAAAGCCGTGTTGAACGCTAAGTTATCTTGTAATTTTACCAGTGGAAACGGCAGGATGAAGTCTTCCAGGTCAGCTTGTCTATTATATATTTTTCACTAACACAAATGAATAATTCGTCGAAATAATGTCGCAACTGGTTCATTCGAAACATGCAAAACGGTTTTTTACTTCACGATCCAGCGTTGCAGTACAAGGAACCCGAATAAATTACGTGGAAAACCGAACACGGCACGCGACCACGTAACCAACGATAATGACCGTATACCGACATTTTTTATTACAATCGAATCATGCAAACTCTAACTCTGCATGAAACAGACCTCTAACAATAACGAATATATCGCCCTCTGGCTTGATTTTAACTCTTACAGCTTAGACGAGAATGAGGTTAAGCTGGAAGCGATGATAGCTCAGTGGTAGTGTGTACGACTTCGCGTCAAAGGACGTGAGTTCGAATCCAACACCTACAATGAGCTTGAGCTTTCGGTGAAGGAAAACATCGTGAGGAAACCATAGCATGGTGGTGGGCTTTTTCTAATGCCCGCCTGGGTAGCTACCACCCTCAAGTTGTAAACCTGCCGTCAAATACCAAGAGGTATGTTCCGGCAGCTGCACTTGAGAGCCAGTTCCTCCACAGGTTAGCGTGTCTACCAACTTCGGCCATATCGTCACTTAAGATCAGGTGAGGTTATGGCCATAACGCTTAACTTTAAGTATATATATATAAAAAGCAGTACAATAGCAACGTCTTTTTAATGACCAAGTACCTGTGTACGGGTGTTTCGGCAAGTTGCACTTGAGTCAGCCCCTCCACCAGTTTTAGCAACCATCTTCGGCCACGTCGTCACTTAACACATCAGGTGATAAGAGTGGCCAAAGGCTAAAACTATAATCAATACAAAAATGATAGTTGCGAGATATAAAAAAAATAGATATCTTTTGTGGTCGCTTCTTTTAGCTCGAATCTTAGGCAGAATTATTATATGGACCGTTTATGTTGACAGTGGTGTAAGTCCATTTTCTTTTGTTACGAGAAAATTAAAGGTCACTATATTTGTTGATAATGCAATTTCATTTACCGACCGATTTTAAGTAAATATGGGATTTGTTTGAGAAATTAAACACGGACTAGTTATATATGAAAAAATTTACATTAAATTAAGCATGAATTACGTGATAGCTCATTTTTCTCAAAAATGGACTTACACCACTTTCAAAATAAACGGTCCATATGTCTAGTAAAGTTGTTTTTTTTTTTTGTATTTGTGAAGTTGTAATAAAGTAGTACGGACCGAACACATGTCTCTCAATGGATTTGTATTTCGTATGAGAAATAGTATATCAGCCAATCGCATAACGTGAGAATCGATCAAGGATTTGTCGGCCGAATGTGAACTGAACTGCGCTCTACAGAGACCTATCATAGACCATTGAGGACTTAATTTAAAGGACCAGGGCATTTTTTTTTTATACTTAAGTAACGATACAGCCCAAGTCGGTAGACACGCTAAACCTGTGGAGGAACTGGCTCTCAAGTGCTGCTACCGGAACACACCTATTGGTATTTGGCGGCAGGTGTACAACTTGAGGGTGGTAGCTAGTCAGGCTGGCATTAGAAAAAGCCCTACCATCATGCTATGGTTTCCTCACAATGTTTTTCTTCACCGAAAGCTCAAGCTCATTGTAGGTGCTTGGGTTCGAACCCACGTCCATTGACGCGAAGTCGTGCACACTACCACTGAGCTATCATCGCTTCAAACATCCAAATGGCATGTTCCATAAACTCTTGGCTGCATCTGGAAGCGACGAAACCAGGATTTTATGGAATTTTGTCACTAGCTCTAAATGTGTTTTGTACAAATTGCGAGGTCAGGGTACGATAGGACTGACCCATGCCGTGACCGAAGTCCACACATACAATAAAGACAAAAAAGAAGGTAATAAAATATAACATGTGATATGCGGGATACTGGGTTGTTCCCGGCCGGTGACCCGATTTCCACAGGCAAAAGGCCGTTGGAACCGTTTGAAGTCGCCCCGGGAGAGTCGTGTCGCACCTATACCCCGCACCTCGGAACGGATCGATACCTTACTTTCATATAATCAAACAGAAAAAATATACCCGCAAACCGGAACATAAATGGCCTATTTGCGTTGTTTTTTTAAGCTATACGGAAAATTGTATCATAGCATAGGTGATAAGGCTTTTCCTAATGTCCGTCTGGCTATCTATTACTTTTTTTTTACTAAGGTGGTGTGTAAAAATTCAATGTTTACGAACTGTGAAAACGCATTATCCGGGGCTCAGGAGCCAACGATTACCCACTAAAATGCACCGCTGCGACACTTCAAACTCCACTTAAAATCTGCCACCAAATACTTATAGGTGTGTTTAGGCATTTACACTAGAGAACCAGTTCCTTACCTAGTCTAGCTTGTCCACCATCTCGGGCCAGATCGACAATAAACGTGAGGTTGTGGCCATAACGCTAAATCTATAAAATAAATATAAGCGAACTTTTTTTTTTTTGATACCACGCGGACGGGGATAACTTATTTATGTGCAAAATTTATCACTTTATGACATGGCAACCCTATTTGTCTATAAAAGCATGCTTAGAGGTTGCTTGAAGTAATTGTTATTACTAATATTTAAACGTAGTAAAAGATTCGATTTAGATATTTAAAATAACTACACGGTTGGCTTAGCGGTTTAAGCTCTACCTCTTTCGAATCCCTTACAGGAAGTAGCTATTTTCACGGATTGTGGAAATCCGTGGGTATAATAGGTTCCTCAAAGATAGGAGATAATTAAAAAAAAATAGTACATCAACTTCTTTCTATATTAATATATAAAAAGGTACTTTTGATAGTTATACGTAGGCTTACCATAATTACGAAGAGCCAAACCGGGAAGCAGAAGAGAAAGAGGCTCATTTTCATTTTGCTTTTCGCTTAATTTGTGTTGAAATGCAATCAAAATTATTATGAATTGAAAACATATTAATAAATGTGAATATATTTTTTATTAAAAAGAAAAAGAGATAAAGTACAATTAATACAAACAACACAAAAAATTTGGACAGGGATCTCAAACCGGGACTATCCCGGTCAAACCGGGACGTATGGTAAGCCTAAGTATACGTTACACGATAATACCATGCGCTAAAAGCTGAATAATACGTTTCTGAAAACAATAGGCAACGGTATGTAGCTACTTTCGAAATATGGTTGCAACTGAAAACTCTTTATTTTTAATTAAACAGCAATGTTATTAAAAAGATAACGTAATTAGAAGCATATGAATCTAAACCTACTTTCTCAGCACTAATTTCTGAACGCAAATAATTCTCACTAAAAAAGAAGCACCGACAGAATCTTCCCATCAGTCTATTTTCTAGTCTCATACGTTTCGGAATCAACCGAATTCGACTATACTCTAAAGCCGTGTTTATTTACAATTGTGACATAACATTCATGAGAAAATAAAACTCTACGAAAACGATATAGAAATAAACGTGTTAAAAATAAACAATCGAGTAAAGTTTAGTCAGGGTGTATACAATACGCGATTAGCTTGTCGGTTGGCTTGGCGGTACGCCAGTACCTACAACTGAATCGATTACCTTCGTACTCGAGGGTTCAACGATTCCTTATCTTTCAATACCTGTAATTATATGCGCGAAGCTTGTACCACCTACTTGAGACGCGTTATTTTGTATTTACCTTCTATTACAGTGTGTAATAGGCTCCGTTTGTGACCTTATGTTGTTTCTGGCATAAGTATCTACCGGCAGATTCGTGGACGTGGCACGCGTAATAAAGAAACTTTGTGTCACAGAAGTGAAAAATTCATTGAGGCGAGGCGTGATACGTTAAAATTAATAAAAAAAACATTACTAATGTATTAATTACCCTGTTGAAATTCAATAGTTGAATTAATGTTTTTAAAATTTTATCTTTGTTCAAACGCGCTAATCTCAAATACTGCCAGTGGGATTTCAAACAGTCCTAACGCGTGCAACTAAAAATTATGTAATTATTTTTGCCCGTTTTAGTAACATTTTTCAATACAACTTCGCTCCTATTGGCGATAGCGTGATGTTAAAAAGCCTAAAGCCTTCCTCGATGATTTCTGCATCGAATGCAATAAGACTGTTTGAAATCCGACAAGTAGTTTTTAAGATTAGCGCGTTTGAACAAAAATAAAATTTTAACAACACTAATTCAACTATTGAATTTCAACAGGGTAATTAATACATTAGTAATGTTTTTTTTATTAATTTTAACGTATCACGCCTCGCCTCAATGAATTTTTCACTTCTGTGACACAAAGCTTTTTTATTACGCGTGCCTCGTCCACAAAAAAACAATATAAATAATTTTCAAGATTTTCCTAAAATTTTCAATTATGATTGCAGTTAAATATTGAGGGTAGAAAAGTTATTCTTTTCAATCTTGCTATATTATCGTTGAAAACCTGGTAAAATTCTAAGTAATTAAGCGAATCTAGCACTGCGCTACTATTTGTACAATTGTTTTTTTAATTGATTTTCTTTACTTACTCTAATTTAACTATAATATTGTGCAACTTCCCTATTTTAATTATTTTATTGTAACAATTAAGAGATAACGGTGTCTTTCTTAAATATCTAAAGTAATAAACAGACTCCGATCTTAGTCATTATAATAAAAAGGAATATTAGATGATAAACAAAAATAAATATATCGAGGACTGGACGAATAGATCCTTTAGTATTTTAATGACTTATAATTGATTGCTGTTGGACGTTTGCCTGTTACAAGTTATTACCGATATTGCATGGTGAAGTGAAAAGTCGGCCGCCGCGGTGCCGACGCGTGTGAAAGTCACGGTTTACTGCATTTCCACGGCTTCAATACATACCCTGGGATCACGAGCTGGAGGCGATAAGTTTTCGTGCAGCGGTGAATTTGTAATTTGGCATTTTTTTATTGTTTACAGTTAATAAGTTTATCGTTATGGCCACAATCTCATTTGAAATGACGATGTGGCCTAAAATCGTGGACACGCTAAATCTAGTGAAGAGACCGGCCCGCAAGTGCGACTGCAGGAACACACCTATAGGTATTTTACGGTAGAGTTTTATCTTGAGAGTGGTAGCGAGTCAGGTGGGCATTTGAAGAAACCCTATCAACGAAAACTCGAGCGATTCGAACACACATCCCTTACCGCGACGTCCGTACACACTACCACTGAGCTATTTCTGGAAGTAAAGTGTCTACAATGTTGCAAGGTATTTTTTTTTACACTGTAGACTTGGTCCCCAAGATTTTAATGCAATTTATTTAGTTATGATTTATTAAATATTTACATAGCACTCGTAAAAAAAAAAATTACTTTCTAGTTAGTGGTCTAATCTTACTACTATTTTAAAACGTTCGACCTGCTATGTCCGCTTCGACAAACTCGTCTTCTATCATGTTAGTAATCTATTTTGCTGTTGGCATGTCTCGGGGTTTTAGGGTCCATATTGATGCCATAAAAACATGCAAGGTATTCCGATGAATTGGGACGGGGATATAGCTTTATGGACTTTATTTCCTTTCTAGGACGATCACACAGTAACGATGCCACAGGCAGACGGTCATCGCCGCAAAAGTATGCTGCGTCTAGACAGGAAACACTAACGGGTGGTAGGTTACAGACATAGATGGTGTCATAACGATCGCTTTAAACTCATATAAAATATATGCATAATTTGAAACGAGAATTATAACTATAGTACATCGAACGAAGATCACAAGAATAAAGTTTACCACAGAAAAAACAAACAGTTGGCACGTAAAGCCTAGTAATTTAGTAACAATCAATTTTAGTAAACAAAATCACTATTTTTCTTAAATAATCCTTTAAATATAAGATTGACCGACCTAGAGGCCAATACTAATAGAGATTGGAAGTAATTATTGTGGCCGTTAATTTCACATAAATCCCACATACATATCTTGTACCGTGCCTGATATATTGACAGCCGATACGTAAATATATACTGTCCACGTCACCAAAAACGCCTTAGTTGCGGAAGTTTGTAGAGCCCTCACTCAGAACTGCATACTACACACCGCTTGAAGGTTTACGTACCTTCGGATTTCGGTTTCAAATATAAAAAACCTAACATAACCGCATATCATGTTTAATAACTTCTATTATCAGCCTGTAACTAAGAATAGGCTTGATAATAAATATCCAGCGCATATCCCGTTTGCCGCAGACTATAAAATGTTCGTTCACCCCCCATTGTGTAGTTTCTTTACGACGCTAATGGAGAAAGGGTCCTCCCCCTTTCTCCCGTTATGCGGAGAAGAGAGAGAAGAGAGGATGTCGTCACCGCCCCCACAGCCTCTATTAGCTTTGTTGACCGCGTTATACACCGATGACAGTCGCCCAGCGTTGAATGTTCCTTGGTAAATTGCCTATGTTAATTTTATTATATAAAAATGGAGATAACAACATTTGTATCAACGAATTTATGACGGAAGGTAAAAGAATTCTATCCAAGAGGTATACAATCTAGGGATGTCACGGAGTCTCCGATTTCGAAAGGTCGGAACTTCCGGTTGGTTTTCCGACTCCGACTTCGGTACTTTTGAATCGGAGGTTATAACGGAGATCGCAACCCAATAATTAACTGTGCCCATACTAAGTACGTACAAAATCCAGGGAATTGATAGAAATAAAACTAATTTAAACGGATTTTATCGCGGTTATTTATTAAATTTTGATCCCGACGTTTCGAAAGCTTTTCAGCCTTCGCGGTCACGGGGCGGACTGAGGTGTAGGTTGTCCAGAAAAGTTCATGTTACTGTGTCTACCTTCAATTTAATTTTTATTATTGATTTTTATTATGGAGAGAGGAATTGCTTGGTTTTTCAAAGGATAGTGAGGTTGTAACGTAGATCGCAACACATTTAGAACTGTGCCTATAATCGTTTCATTTTTCAAAGGATTCCTCTACAGACGATTCCCTTAAGTTTTATTGAAGATACCAAATTTTGTCGCTTATTACAATACCCAGTATCGAGTAATATTTTTATACTATTAATTTATTTAACACATCTGTCTTCTTCTCTACTTTAGTTTCGCATCCGGTTTCGCCCCCGACTTCCGACTCCGATAAAGCAGATAATAAACCTCAGGTTCCGACTTTTCAGCTCCGTTATACCCACCACCGTAACATCTCTAGTATAATCATTCTCAATCTATCGATACAATTAAATAAAGTTGAACTGTCCGTTAGTAATGTCAAAATATTTTTTTTTTACTGAACGCATATCTAAAGTGTATAAAGCACTTACACAAAAATAAAACACACAAAAAAATGTGTGTTTGTCTGTCTGTTTGTTTATCCAAATCGACTGAATCGGTTTCCGTGGCATTTTCGTTGGCAGATAGCTGATGGTATGAGTAACCTCAGTTACTTTTATTTAAGCAAAAAACTTGGTTAAGGCGAAAATGAAATAATAATTTTTCAATGCCACGCGAACGAAGTCGCGGGCACAGCTAGCATAATATTAAAACAGTACCTTAATTAAAACTGTATTTATACTTTTAATTATAATTTTAGTGTACTTTATTATTGAAATAGAGTTCAAACATATTTTATTTATAACAAAAAATAAATCTATCCGTCCTGTTGTAAGCGCGACACTCTTTCAGAGTATTCTATACTATATATTATAGTATATATTTAAAAAAATACCACGAAAATTGACATGGTAAATACTAATATTATGAATCATTAACATTCAAAAGTGCTGCAACTTTTCAAAACATTAATTGTTTTGATTATTTTCGAATTAGGAATAAAATTACTAATTTGGCAGTAGATCAATGTCTTTTTGATAATCTTTCCATAGTAATGGAGTGCCGAATAAGCAAATACGTAATATAATACATCAAGAAATTAAGTAAATCCCACTCACAACCAATCATGTTAAAGTGACAGAAATTAAAACAAACTGAAATGTTAATAAAATCAAACATCGGCCGAAACGAACCGAGGCTAAACGAGCCGTGACTAATTACCCTAAATAAATGCAAAAAAAAACATGCTTTATTTATAACCCATTGAATAAACTCTCACAACCCTTACAACGTAGGGTTCGGTTTCTTTTACCAATAACTGTTATATAATTGTTCAGTGAAGGCGAAGATTGCCAACGTCGCGTCGCGTGCAACCTCCCTTAACAGACGAAATAAATAATAAATAGGGGGTAGCGATAGGGTGGTATTCTTTATGACCGGGAACCCCCAAAGTTTTATTATAGTATACTTCCAGCGGATTATTTTATTACTTGAAAACTATAAAATAGCAGTTCGTAACCAAACTGTCTATGTATTCACTGGGTTTTTTTAAACGTAGATTTGAATAAATTCTCTAACTCCCGGGACAAGGAGCAAAACAAACACATATATCCCAAATATGTATCTCAATACATACCAGAGGATTTACCACTAAAATTAGAAAAGCTAAACTTCAGGTCACTACACCAACAATGTCGCAAATGCTCCAAAATTATATACATTTTCCTTAGAGGCCAGTTCTTTATTATTTATCCTATCTGTACCCTTCTATACTTCTGAACCTATTGAATAGATTTAGCTGATAATTGGCAGTGATAATTAATATTTATTTATTTATTTATTTACTCATTTGTTGAAAGACCAACAGCTATATTTTACATTGTTTAACATTTACAATAGACATAAAAATCCAGTTACTCATCCTCGCCGATATGTAGCAAATTACAAAATCAAATGCTGAGAGACTATCAGTTATAAATGACTCCCATAATTTTACACCCATTGACAATTTATCGTTAAAAGTTCGGTGAAGTTGTCAAAGCCCTTAAGAGGTCCAGTGTATTTTTTTTTTTCAGAATTGGCTCACTTATAACTTGTAACTGTTGTCATGTACTGACCACTGGCGGTCACAAATAACAAAAAAAATTATAAATAAATCGTTTGTCATTACAACGTATAAATCTAAAATATAAAATTAAAATGAGTTTTCCCGATAATTATTGGAAACGGTGGGCAGCGATAGGGGAACATTGGTACGTAAATACTTGGCCGGGATAGTAAAACATAATTTCGAAAGAAGTTAGAGGCAATCAACGTTATTGGACGCAATTTTGAGCACATTTGTGTATATGAGCTGTGGAAACGTTTTCCGGTCAGCGTGTTCCCACCCTCCTATGACATGGAGTCCTTCAAACGAGGCGTGAAATGGTATCTAAGCAGGCCAGCGTGACAGCGGTGACTGATTGTGAATTTTGGATCAATGTCACCCAGTCACCGCTGTTCTGGATTGTACTGTACTTAACACCAGGTACAGTGCAGTCACTAAACTGCGCAACATAAAAAAAACAGCTATTTCTCGTCGCTTGATAAGGGATAATACAAGAAATAATGTTTCCTAATAATATTTCCTACAGAGTTTATTGTAACAATTGGGAGCATAGGTATCGTGTAAGCGCTGACAAAGATGTTGAATGAACTATGAATATTATTGATTAACATCTATATATAAATCTTATATATAAACTACTCGTGTCGCCATGTTAGTTGCCATACTCCATTGAAACGGTTTAACCGATTTTTATGAAATTTTATATGTGTATTCGGTAAGTCTGAGAATCAATCGTAAACAATTTTTCATACCCACTTTTTTTACGTGGGAAAGAAATGCATTACATTTTCATACCTCTAAGTGATAAGAATAGTCCACCCCAACCATTTTTTATTATATATTATGATGAATCATTAAAAATACATACAACCCTAAATTTTCACCCTCTTACCTTCATCCCCTCATTTTTTAATACAACGTAAGTATTCTCTAGAAATAATTAATAAAACGGAACAACGTTTATCGGATCAGCTAGTCGATAATAGATTCGATTAATAGGATCGATTATCGATTAATAAAATCGATTATAGGTGTTTCGAGTTCACCGGATCAATGGGAATACAATAACGATTTCTTATGTTTACGCGAATATCACTCAACTAAATAAAACTAACCACGATAAAATCCGTTTAAATTAGTTTTTATTTCGATAGAATACAATAATTCTTATCTCATAAAAAAAGGGTTCCCCAGATAACAGTGAAAAGGTAAAACTTTGTCTTCAACGAACTTGTTCCCGAACTTCGATGCAATTTACTCTGTACTCATTGTTTGACCAATCAATATGGAAGTTAGTACATAAGGTTTTTTAACACGAGTTTTATAAAAATCCGAATGCGAAAATTGGCGCTGTGGTCAAGTTACTAACCACTAGAAATGGCAGACAATATCTCGTATCTGGTCATCTTATTAATATTACAAAAACGAATGTATGTCTGTTTGTTTACCCTCTTACGTCTTAGCTACTCAATCGATCATAACACAATGAGTTTCATATTTCGGTGATGGTAAAAATTGTGATGAAACCATATCATGGTAATCGAGCTCCAGCTAAGACCTTCAAGTTAAAAATCTGCCACCAAACATATATAGAGGTGTGTTGCGGTCGTTGCACTTGAGAACTAGTTCTTCCACTAGACATAGCTTGTCCAACATCTTAGGCGACATCGTCCCTTAACACCAGGTAAGATTGTCGCCATATAGCTAAACTATAACTATAAAGAAACAAAATAAAATTGCAACCACGTTCTATCAGTACTCTTTATCCCGAAACAATACTGTCCCGAGAGATAATATGGAATAAAATATTATCTAGATCACCCTAGAAATAGAACGGAAAGATTTACAACACGATAAACCTATATTAATATTATAAATAAAAGTTTGTTTGTTTGAAAGCGCTAATCTTAACTCTATATTTTTTCTTGATAGAGCTATAATTGAAAAGGGGTTTGGCTCTTCTACGATATGTTTAGTGCAGGCACGGACTATTGCTTATTATCTAACACTGTAAGAGATTATGTAAAATTTTCACTTCACTTACTTTCCACGGAAATGCGAGGCCAACGCTCACATTAATGGAGTATTTGTAGTTATTTTTAAGAACACCTTTTATATTATTCAACTACATTCTTTTTTTTTTTCTTTTTTTACCAAATTATTATTTTATTTACGGTCTGTTAAAATAAAACTTATTTGACAAAGCCAAGCTCGAGTTGTACTTGTAATTCTAATTATTTCCGAAATATAATCTTCTAGTAAGAATACAAAACGTTAAGTTTTTTTAAAATGCCACTTTGAATAAATTATAAGTGTGTATTGGTTCTTTTCCATGACAAGGTTGACGACCACTGCTTTGAGCTATTTAATATCACGCTACCACCAATAGGTGCAAAGCAGTATTGAAAACAGTTTTAAAATCGGGGGGGGGGGGGGGGGGGGAATGGGTATATTATTCTGATTTCCACCACAACAAAGTTTTTTTTTTTAATACTTAAGGTTTAGCGTTATGGCCATAATCTCACCTGATCTTAAGTGACGATACGGCCCAAGTTGGTAGACACTATAAACCTGTGGAGGAACTGCCTCTCAAGTTGTGGGCACAGCAAGTTCTATATTAAGATCTACACGACTTTTAGTTCAATTCCTTAAATAAACACCAAAATAACTATTACAGGAAATAAACCGGATTCATTATTTAAATGTACATGTATTAAGATAACCTGTCGATAACAACGAATTTCTGACAAATCCTTACTATAATATTATAAATGTGAAAGTGAGTTTGTTTGTTACGCTTCCACGCCTGATCCGCTGAACGGATTACGATGAATTTCGGTATAGAGATAGATGGGAACCTGGAGACGGTGATAGGCTATTTTCAATGGCCAAAAACTTACAGAAAAGAGAGGGATAATTATTGTATGAAACGTTTTAACGCGTAATCCGATTAGTATGACGAATTCAATATTAACGCGAGCGAAGCCGCAGGTGAAAGCTAGTAATTAAATAATACTCACAATCTAGACGATGACATCACCAAAGCCCCCAAATACGTAAGCATCGACAATAATGTAGTGATATCACAATTACCTGAAACAATCATATAATGATCTCATTAACATACGATTACTTAAAATAAATTATTGTTGTTAATAAGGCATTTTTTTATAACTTCTAGAATCGTTAGGTATTTTACGTATTAATAAGAAGTCGTTTATTTTACAAGAATTATTTGACAGCTGTCAAAGAACAGGACTTCTTCCTATTTTCATCGTTTATAGGCGACAATCACACATGATGTTATGTGACGAAGTGGCCCGAGCTTGTAGACACGATAAACCTAGTCATTATTTATTAGCAGTTGTTAATTTTACCAGAATTATTGAGACGCGTCTAAGCACAGGAATTATTCATGTTTTTTATAGTTTATAGGCCACAATCACACATGATATTAAGTGACGATGTGGCCCGAGGTGGTAGACACGATAACCCTGGTCGAGGGACTGGCTCTAAATGCAACTAACGGCACATACCTGTAGGCATTTGGTGACAGATTTTCAACTTGAGGGTGGTAGCTAGCCAGGCGAGCGTTGGTAAAAGCCCTACCACCGCGCTATGGTTTCGTAGCGATGTTTTCCTTCACCGAAAACTCTGGCTCCTTGTGGGAATCGAATTCAAGTCCATTGACACACTACGATCACCAACTGAGCTAATGTCGCATCAAAGTTCAATGAACCTAGCTTATTCTCGCACTCATGTACGTAAAATTTTGACGAAAACTAAAATCTAGCAGTAAATAACTGATTATTAGAAAAAAGTCAACAGTTATCGAGGATTGTCAACAGAATTGGTATCTGAAAAACATAGTTTAGTACAGATTCAGTACAACGAGCCGAGTACGCTCAATGCCGATTGCAATCGAGTGAATCCGATTCAGCGTCAGCGGCACGAGCGTGACGGTTTACTTTAGTTCACTGTGAACGTGTTTACACTTCAATAAACTCAGATATGACGTATTGCTATTCAGAAAACATAATGTTAGTTATAACTTTATAAATCATACAATTCATTGAACCTCGCTAATTATAGTCAATTAATTAAGCAACAGTTAATTATCTAACGAAAAAACTCCATCAGTAGTTTCACTGACCTCATATATATGCCTATCTATATAAAAAAACAGTGTGACGGTGTGTACTTATGTACGTTAAAAGTTGAAGCTGAAGCGATGATAGCTCAGTGGTAGTGTGTAGGAAAGGTGCGTCACGGGGCGTGAGTTCGAATCCAACAATATAAAAATGAGCTTGAATACATCGTGAGGAAACCATAGCATGACGGTAAGGCATTTTCTTTAATGCCCGGCTGGCTAGCTATCACTCTCGAGTTGAAAATCTGCCATCAAACATCAATAAGTATGTAGGTGTCTATTATATAGAAAAAATATTTGGCGTATCAATATACATATATATGTTATTTTAAATTAATAAAGCTTTCTTTGTGCAAAGATGATTTATTTATAATTCACGATGGCAACTTTAACAAAATACGAACAGAATTAAAACGAGGCAAGGTTTTACTGAGATACAATGTTACCATAATAATAAACATCAAAACAACTATATTATACAAATTAAATATTTCTATATATATTATATAAATTTTGACATATATCAATATTATAAAATGAAAAAGTTTGTTCGTTTGAAACGCGCCACTTAAGAACAACCAGTTGGATTGCTAAAAATATTTTACGGATTCGGTAACCATCGTGAAAGTCGATAGACTATTTAACATCACGCTACCACCAATAGGAACAAAACAGTAAAGTTTACAAAAACGTGCTGCGAAAATTAATAATTGATTTCTAGCTGCATGCGAACGAAATCACAGGCACAGTTGGAACTAAACGAAAGATATCGCGGGTAAAGCTACTTTTTTAATTTTTTTTATTTAATCACCCCTAACATGATTAGGGACTTTGTTAATAATATTTTTTTCATTTATTTTGCCTTTTTTAATTTTATGTGAGCGCATTTTTTGCTCCATGTCTTATAACTATTACAGACTTAGTCTAGTCTTACATCTAATACAATGTCTTAATTATTTCTTTTATTTTATAAACAATACAACTTTTTTTTTTCTTTTTTGAAACTTTACGATACATTCGCCATAATCCTACTAACTATACCTAATTTTAATTGTATATAATTTGAATTATAATGTTTGTACATTATTATAATGTATGTAAAAGCTATTGGAAGTGTATACATCATAAATTATCAACGTTAGAAAGCGTCGCTTGTCCCTTTTACAATCAAGGGTCAGCTCGGATTGAGGTCAACGGTCCGCTATCGGTGAGAGACTGAAACTTGACATAAATATCGAGAACCAGCTAAACCGCTTTACAGTCCTATTTAGAACCATCGCATTGATTAATAATTTCTTTTATATATATATATATGTAAGGTTTAGCGTTATGGCCACAAATTCACCTGATATTAAAAGGCCCAAGCTGGTGAACACAATAAACCTGTGAAAGGACTGGCTCTCAAGTGCAACTGCCGGAATACACCTATAGGTATTTGGCGACAGATTTCCAACTAGACATTAAAAGAACCCCTAACATTCCCACCGTAATTATGGATTTATTATGACGTTTTCCTGCGACGAATGCTGAGCCTCCTTGCTGGGATTCGAATTCACATACATTGACGTGTCGTCCGTACACATTACCACGGAGTCATAATTGCTGTAAGCTATGAAATTAAATCTTATAATGAACTTAAATTATATTTTACAATAGTAATTGTGATAGTTGATAAAAAAAAACTATGTTAAAATGTTAGAAAACAAGAATATATGTTTGTTTGTTTGTTTGATACTCTTTTACCTTGCATATACGGCGCCAGGGTTACACGCTTAGCGCTGGGTGAGTCCCACATCCCCCACTCAGTCCCTCCGGGGTGGGAAGGGACATAAATACATTTCCCCACGTAAAAAAGGACAAAGGGTATCTTGTATCCAGAAAAAAAATACTACCCCCGAGGTTTAGAAAAATAACAATGTTTCTTTCCACGCAAACACAAAGTCGCGTGCACATCCATTTTACCTATAAACAATAAAACTACTTTCGACCAATTATCTCCACAGTTAACGCACGCATATCTCTGACACTTGATAACCTCCGATAACAGAGCCAAGCCTAGCATTCACGGTGCATTCTTTTATAGTATATTGTATAACAAACTAAGTAGCGTTGTAGAAACTTTTCGGATTCGGCTTCCGCGGGTCTACCGAAAATGTTTCAAATTTAATTCATTTCAAGTATTTTAGTGACATAGGTCTACCGAAAATGTTTCCAATTTAATTCATTTCAAGTATTTTAGTGACAATAATAAATTAACTATCAAGGTCTACCGAAAATGTTTCAAATTTAATTCATTTCAAGTATTTTAGTGACAATAATAAATTAACTATCAAGGTCTACCAAAAAAGTTTTAAAATTAATTCACTTTAAGTATTTTAGTGACAATAATAAATTAACTATCAATTGAACTCCAATGGTAGATAAAATATTCGCAATTAACATCAACAAAGTACCACCGGGACAGTAGTAAATGAAAACTAGTTAACAAAAACACGATAAAATAATATGTCAATTTTAATGCAATATAAAGAATCATACAAATTAAAAAATAATACATAATTAAATGTTAAAGGTATGTTGTAGTTGTAAAGTAAAAAAGGGGATTTTAGAGTAATTCTGTTTAATTCAAGCGATGATAGTTCATAGATGGCGTGTAGGAACGCCGCGTCATGGGACGTGAGTTCAAATCCAACCACCTACAATGAGTTTGAGCTTTCGTTGGAGGAAAATATCATAAGAAAACCACAGCATGGTGGTACGGCTTTTTCTAATGCCCACCTTGCTAGCTACCACCCTCAAGTTGAAGATCTGCCGTCAAATACCGTCAGATGTGTTCCGGCAGTGGCACTTGACAGCCAGTCCCTCCTATAAGGGCCGGTAACGCACCTGCGATTCCTCTAGTGCTATGGGTGTTGGTGATCACTTACCATCAGGTGACACGATTGCTCATTTGCCCTCCATTTCATAAAAAAAATACACATTATACATTTTATTATAATAGTATAGAAATTGGGGATAAAGTGTCAAACATTTGAGTTCCCAAAGATGTAATGATGTATACAAGGACCAAAAATCCTAGCTTCATCACTTTCATAACTAAATAGAGAATTAATAGATTAATCCAAAAAATACACCACATTCTATCCGTGAACAACTTAACATTGTTTGAACGAAATTTACCGAAAGAAAACATACAGTAAACGAAATCCACTTTTAACGTTCCATCACTACAATCGTGTTATCGATAAACTTATCGAAATCAATTACTTGGAACGGCATCTGGAATTATCGTTTATCATATCGAAAGGAAATTTTATAAACACATTTTCGAAGCAAATAGGTCAACAGTCGTGTTCTTCTTGCCTTTTTAATTTACTGGCAACATATTTACACCTCTTTTTTACGTGGGAAAATGCGTTTATGCATCCCCTCCCAGCCCGGGGGGACTAAGAGGGGTATGTGGGACTCGCCACTGTGAATACCCACTAAAACCCCACGGCCATCTGTCGCCTTTCAGGAGGGACACGGGTCCGTGCTTGGCAATCACCTCGTATTTATACGTAACAATACCAGTGTCACGTAGCAGAACATTTTTTTTTATACTTAAGGTTTAGCGTTATGGCCATAATCACACCTGATCTGAAGTGTCGATACGGCCTAAGTTGGTAGACACGCTAAACCTGTGGAGGAACTGGTTCTCAAGTGCAGCTGCCGGAACACACCTCTTGGTATTTCGCGGCAGGTTTACAACTTGAGGGTAGTAGCTAGCCAGGCGGGCATTAGAAAAAGCCCTACCACCATGCTATGGTTTCCTCACGATGTTTTCCTTCACCGAAAGCTCAAGTTCAATGTAGGTGCTTGGATTCGAACTCACGCTCCTTGACGCGAAGTCGTACACACGACCACTGAGCTATCATCGCTTCAAATTTCCAGGGTTCGAGTATCAACAAGACGGTGTATCTCTTGATAAAACTTTCCAGCGAGTTTTCGTGGCAACTAATCAAATCATGCCTTGAGTTAGTATTTTAATTCCCTTCACTGATACGCAATAACCAAAGTGGGTATAGAAAGAAAGAAAATACATTTATTACGAAACTCACACTGACTAAATGATTAACATAGATAATAATTAAAATTAGGGCGAAAAACAAAACAATAACCTAATAAATATAAGGCAAAGCGTGCCCACAAAACAGTTGTGTGAGGCCGTAAATGGACCCATCTCAGCAAGAATGCTACAACGTATGATGCGTTGCAGCGCTGGTTTTCTGATGGCCCATCGTGATGTAATATGGTATATCACGCAGAATGCCGCCAATAGTGCATCAAATACAGAGAATTTCAACATCAGATGTCTTAATTAGGTACATACGGAAACAGTGAACATTTTTTTTAGATTATTAATGTCACTATATTTTTTTCGTAGGAGATTCTTACATGAGATACCCACCTTCCGCCGGGCAGCAAAAGTATGGGTTATGTCAGATCCTTACTGACTAAAAACCTACGGCCTCTGTACCTTCCACCAGAATTGATGGAGCGCTTTCACATTCATCATCTATTCCCGATAAGGTCCAAACCTAATCAAGGAATCCCCCTAATGGGTTATTAATGTCACTTACCATACTTCTTTTGAAAATATTTTTTTTGGTTTTTCTTTTTCATTTAACTTTATGTTTTTGGTAGGATAAAGCATTGTTTTTGAGAAATCGTCCCTTGAGGAAATGATTTCTATAACGATGAAGCTTTTTTTTTGTGATTTTGAAGTGATGCTAGCTAATTTGGTAGCGTCAAGGAACGTGAGTTCGAATCCACCTAGGATACCGAAGGATAACATCGTGAGTAAACCATAGCACGGTGTTTGGGTTTCTTTAACGCCTAACTGGCTAGCTACCACACTCAAGTTCGAAATCTGCCGCCAAATACCTATAGGTGTGTTCCGGCAGTTGCACTTGAGAGTCAGCCCTTCCACTAAACTTAGCACGCCCACTATCTTGAGCCACATTGTCAATTAAGATCAGACGAGACTGTAGCCATAACGGTAAACCTATAAAAAAAAACTACTCAACCGATCGGCGTGAAATTTAGCATAACGTTGTCCGAGATACAGAAAAAAACGTTGTGCAACTTTCAATTAAAAAAAACACTGTCCTCAAAGGATCACTTTTAGCTCCACGCAAACGAAGTCGCGGGCACAGCAAACTAACCATTAAATGAGATGAATTATTTATACTTAACGCATAACATAAACAGGACAAATAATACGTTCATTCAAAACCAGTATGAGTAGAGATTCACGCACGTGTGCGTACGGAACGAACTACGCAGTTGATGGAACAAAGCTACCCATGTGATTCTCCGAGATTTATTTGAAAAGGGGGAATCAAGATTTCTCATTAACGTCTCGTATCTAAATGGGCCAAATTTCGGGATCAATTGAGGTAGGTGCTGCGTTTATCGTTTTTAATTGGACATCTGCCTATGTTATCAACTTTGCCAGTGACAAGTATGAAGAACTTATAGTAACTACCAACAGATTTTATTTATACTCTGTAAGTTTCACCTGATATTAGGTGTCTATGAAGTCCAAGATGATGGACACGCTGAGCCTGGTGGGGGAACTGTCTCTCAAGTGCAACTGGCAGAACACATCTACAAGTATTTGGCGGCAGATTTTGAACACGAGTGGTCAACCTCTTATTTTTTTTATATACTTAAGGTTTAGTGTTATAATCTCACCTGATCTTAAGTGATGATACGGCCCAAGTTGGTCGACACGCTAAGCCTGTGGAGGAACTGGCTCTCAAGTGCAGCTGCCGGAACATACCTATTGGTATTTGGCGGCAGGTTTACGACTTGAGGGTGGTAGCTAGCCAGGCGGGCATTAGAAAAAGCCCTACCACCATGCTATGGTTTCCGCACGATGTTTTCCTTCACCGAAAACTCAAGCTCATTGTAGGTGCTTGGATTCGAACTCACGTCCCTTGACGCGAAGTCGTACACACTACTACTGAGCTATCATCGCTTCAGAGCTAACTAGCTATCAAGTATTGCTATGATGCAAATTGTGGGGCTGACAAATAATTTCCCTGTGCGAGACTCGAACCCATAGCGCTTGGGTGCGACGGTTACAGCGAGACGACTCCTTTAACTGCTGGACAAACCTTGCAATCATGTTCTCTCCGTGTATAATTTGACCACAATTAAAAAAATTGGAGAAATAAAGGTATGGAGCAAACTTATAATAACACTGACTATTTTAATAATAAAAACAAGAAAATAGGAAAGTGTAAATAAAAAAACCACTATCTATACCTTTCAAAGGAAGCCAAACTCAAGATTAAAAGATATTTCTGTTATATTAATTATGTTAAGAAAGTAATTTGATTATATACCTAGTAGAACGTACACAGTAGAGAAGAAACCCATTGATAGAATCCAAGTGGTAATAGGTAAGTTGGAAATACTTAACATAAATTTTAGTATGGGCCTCTCATAATTTTGGTTTAATAGAGTTTCAATTTTGGAAAAGTCGTAAGTCGAAAATAGCATTTTAACTATTATATCAGACAATTTATCCTAGCAAATGCCGATTATCTGTTACAAATATCACATAATAATTCTATTAAGTTGGTATAGTGACGCGTTTAGAATATTTATAGGGTATATACAGTATAAATAAAGGAACTGCGGTTATCTGCTGTTAGTACGCATCGAACCGTGAACAGGGGATACGTTATTTCCGACCGTTTTATCAGTTCTAAATTTACCTTCACAGTGTTTTAATAATGATATTCCTTTATAAGTAAGTATCTTTAAATATTCTATACTATAAAACTAAATGACACAATTTTTATTTTGTGTGATTTTCATCAGGCTGTTATTCAGTGAAAATGACCTTACCGACATTTTAAATAATGCAATCTAAGGCTTAAAACATGTTTTGTTACTTTTTTTATAAGTTCCGGTATAAGGACGATAAAATTATTCGCGATAAGCCAATGAATGAATGCGTCAAACCTATTTAATCAGCTCCAACTTCTACTCCCTTTATAACCTCGTTAGGGCCTTTTAGAAGTTAAAGTTTGAATCAAAAAGAATCCTTTTATATTCAACCACCGATATCTCCGTAACTACTTACAAAACAAAATGTTGAACCGACCTCTACCATACTCTACGCAGTTCAAAGCGATCCGACCGCCTTGTAGTTCATATGAAATGTACATAAATCGACAAAGTTTTTTTCAATAGTTGATAATGACGATACTATCTAAGATAGTGGACACCCTAAGCCTAGTACCAGGACAGTATTAACTTGAGGGTGGTAGTCAAGCTTCCCGCCAGAGACTAGAAAAAGCGTGGATCTCCCCTCCCTGGTCTTTGGCAACGTGGGAGTTTGAAGTGTCGCCGTGGATCGTTTTAGTGGGTATTGCTGGGTGAATTAGCACCTGATGAGTTACGTCCCTCTACCCACGGCCAAAGCCCAGGTAATACCGATGATTTTGCGCATTTATATGAGGAAGTTCGTAAAATAATGGATTTTAAACACGACACTAATAAAAGGTGGTAACTAGCCAAGCGGGTACTAGTAAAAATATGATTTCACGCAAGCGTAACCGTGGGCGGATAGCTAGAAATGCATACAATAGACTGATACATATAATAACGAACACCGACCTTCGGGCATTTAATATGACGATGTTAGATTATGACGGACTCGAATGAGGTCACGTACGCTTCGACTCGACCGTGAATACCTATCGGTCATTGTTGTTTCCCACATCTGCTAGCTAAATTAGCCTACAAACGTCGCCCTTAGGTTGTATATGCTTTTAATGGATGATTGTTTACATTGTGACAGGAGTATCCAAGACAAATTTGAAGTCAATAAATCAGGAGGATTTCGGGATAGTGTTTGTAAAAAATTAATAGAAAGTCCCACTTCTGACAGTGTCTAAAGAGTAAGTTGCTTTTTTTCATATAACTGTTTAAGACGTACGCCTGACTATTTCATTTTCAGTTTGTTCGTAGCACAGTTATAGTGTCTGCCATTTAACCGGGCTCAAAGTGGTATGGAAGCTATTCTCGGTCTGTGGTAACAGGCGCGGATCCACCGTTGTCCTAACAGATTTGTGACGTCACATCCTTCACAGTTAGTGTTTGCCGTACAGCTTTGGCACGCCGACATATTTTATAAACATGTCCTTTGTAAAAATATACTATGCTGATCACGCGCAGAAGTATTATGCTGACTCTCACTTGCCCGATTTTCGGGTAGCTGTGACCACGACCTATTTCGAGCTCTGGATCCGTGCCTTTGTAGAAATAAAAGGGGAACTTTGCCCAGCGGTCATACATTTATGGTCTCTATACGCAATCTAAAAAATGCATGTTTCCTAATAGCCTTTTCAATTCAGTTGATGCATTTTATTTTCATTCAACCTCAATAATATAAATAATACAATTTCGTTCATTTTAAAGCCAAGTTCATAAAATATTCACATAATTAACAAATTTGCATAAATCTACATAATAAAATACAAATAACATGAACCGACCAAAACTATAAGACCTTCAGTGATCGTAAAGAACCTGTTCTGGTAGCAAATCATTTAAACAGACGTCTAACGACAGTGACCGTTCCAATGACATCACAACGCGAATGATATACAGATGAAAATAAAACCGGTATACCGATGTAAAAACGTTTTAAAAATTCTAATAAATTCTCCATCAATTCTCCAACATGCAAGCTGCTATCTCATACTATGCTGTGCAAAAATCCTTTTTTATACTTTATAGCTTTAGCGTTATGGCCAACACCTCACCTGGTGTTAAGTGACGATGATGCTCAGGAGGGTGGACACGCTAAAGTTAGGAGGAACTGACTCTCAAGCACAATGGCCGGAATAGACATATAACATTTGACGGCAGATCTTCAACTTGAAAGACCACCCTATGGCTATCTACCAAGCTAGCCAGGCGGGAATTAGACATAGCCCCACCATCAGACAACGACCTACCACATCCCAGATACCAGAATCACTGAGATAATTGAAACACGTAAATGCAAAAGTAAGCCGTATACATCCCTTAATTTATCCCTTTAGAATATAGAAAAATACCCTCACATTTAACCGGGACCACGTTTAAGAATAAGCAATTGAATTAAAACAAAGCAATTATTAAGATCGTTTTTGATATAACGAAGATATCAATTAACATACCTACCAAAAAGTTCACGTCTAAGGACATAGAACCTCCGTATTGTTTAAATTAAAAAAAAAAAACTTAATAGATAGAGTATTTTAAACGCGAAAAAAGAACATTTTCATTCATTTATCTATTTAGTCACATATAGAAGCAAAGGAGGTGGTAATAATGCTTTTCTATTAATATTCAAAAATATTTCGACGTACCAAATTCTTTTATATATTAAATTAAACGTATAAAGAAACGAGATTGACGATTTCACTATGAAAGAACAATTAAGTAACTGGTCGTACATACAATCAAGTAAGTGATTCGGGAGAAAGGATCTTATATTGACAACTTAGGCTATATTATATTATATTTAAATTCATAAATGTTCTTTTTTTATATTAAATAGGTTTAGTATTATCGCTACAATCTCACATGATGTTAAGTGACGATAGTGGACACGCTAATACTAGTAGAAGGACTGGTTCTCAAGTGCAACAACGAGAACACATCTATAGGTATTTGTCGAAAAAGTTTCAACTTGAGGACGGTAGCTAGACAACGTTGTAAAAAGGGCTTCCACCGCGCTATGATTTCATTACAATGTTTTCCTTCACCGCAAGGTCATGGTCACTGCAGGTGGATTCAAACTCACGGCCCTTTACGTGGCGTCCAAACACGCTACCGACTGAACTATCATCGCTTCATAATTTATGTTATATGACCGTATATAATGTAAACTTGTCAACGTTTTACGTAACGTTGATCGATTCATATGAAATTGAATATAAATAATTTTGAATTACCACCAAAACTCTGTAGTAAGTTCTAACAAGGATGCCTCTACTTTTAAAGCGTCATTTAAACTTTTACAGATTTAGCAGAATAATCTATCGACGTGACATTGGCAGATGAATGAACACACACTGCACTAAAAACAAAAAAAAAACCGAATATGGCGACTCAGATGTTAAGTTCCAGCGTTAACAGTGCGATTTGTAAGGCACTTCCTACGTCGCACAGCCACTCTGTGTAACCAGCTGTCGCCGGCGGTCTTTCCGAACCGTTACGACTTGGGAGCCTTCAAGAAGAGAGCATATTCCTTTCTTATAGGCCGGCGACGCACTTGCGAGCCCTCCGGTGTTGCAGGTGTCCATGGGCGGCGGTGATCACTTTCCATCAGGTGAGCCTCCTGCCCATTTGCCACCTATTCCATAAAAAAAAAAGTTGTTCTAAATCACTATGAACTGAAACGCATGAAGGTGAACTTCTAATTATTGTCCGTATTACTTTTGTTATTTGTTATCATATGTCTTTAATTCTAACATTATAATTACCAAATGTGAGGAACCAGTCTCCATAATAGAGCTAACGTATCTCTATCTCCAGTACTGTTCATCTATCTCTCATTAACCAAAGTCGAAATCTATATTACCGATATTAAAAAGCAGAAAAGTTTGAACGCCCTAATCTTAGGAACTGTCAGTTAGAATTCCAAAATTCTTATTATTTTTGATAGATCTTAGAAGCGATGAGAGCTCAGTGGTAGTGTTTACGTACAGTGCAGTGTTCTGGCAGTTGCACTTGAGGGCCAGTCTGTCCACTGGGCTTAGCGTGTCCGCCATCTTGGGCCACGTCGTCCCTTAACATCAAGTGAGACTGTAGCCGTAACGCTAAACTTGTAAAGTAAAAAAAAAAAAATTTGCTGGAAACCAGGATCGGCTTTCAAAGTTCTTATAGATCTTAATTGTACTGAAGTATGATTTAAATTGCATATAAACAAAGAAGGGAAACCTCACTCTTCGATGTTTTAGTTCTAAGAATATGCCATTAGAATTTTGACAGTTGATAATGATACTTGACAATAAGTGATACATTGAGTGTAATAAAATAATCGATTTTTTTTTAAGGCTACAATATCACCTGATCTTAAGTGATGATATGGCCCAAGTTGGTAGACACGCTAAACCTCTGGAGGAACTGTCTCTCAAGTGCAACTGTCGGAACACACCTGTTAATATTCGACGACAGATTTTCAACTTGAGGGTAGTAGCTAGCCAGGCGGGCATCAGAAAACGCCCTGCCACCGTGCTATGGTTTCCTCACGATGTTTTCCTTCACCGAAAACTCAAGCGCATGGTAGGTGGTTGGATTCGAACTCACGTTATCGACGCTTCATTTTACTATGATCTTATTATATCGGTTTTGAAAAATACGTTTAATTAAACACATCGATTTATCTATTCAACCCAAAAGTATATACCTGCTTTGCTTTAACATAACTCAATTTTGCATATATAAAAAAAAAAACGAATAAAGAATAATTCCTGCACCAGTCTGGCTGACTGCAAGGGCAGCTAACCAGGCTGCCCGGATGGGGCCTGGCTTATCATCAGGCCGGGCCGTTCGCTGGGGTGACGGACCCGCGTCGCCCCAGGAAGACGACAGACGGCCGTGGGGTTCTAGTGGGTATTTCTGGTGTTAAGCGCCAGGTGAGTCCCACACACCCCTCTCAGTCCCTCGAGGATGAGTAATACATTTCCCCATGTAACAAAAAGACCGATAAAATTATTATGTTTGATAAATTCTCCAATGAGCTATACAAAAATCAATGAGACAGAGCAGCGCGGCGTTGTGTACGCGAAAACATAAAAACCTGATAAGGCCATATATAAATATGTCGGTATTTAACTTACTCTTTGAAATCGATAGATTTTTTGGCAGGATTTCCCTTCACTTCGCTTTTGAATGTATAATTTTATTTTTTTCGTTAGCGTAAACAGCGAATATAAAATGTACCAGGTGACATATTCTATACACTAAATCGAACAGAAACTTTGAAGTAAACAATTTATTTTCAAATTGCGTAAAAATCAGTTAAAAACAAATTTACAATAAGAATTTGCATTAGCTTATTTGTGATAAGTGTCAGAAGTCAACACGTTGCTGGGTTTTAGCCAAACCTCAAACTTACCGAATGAATTTTTAATAGTTTAAATAATTTTAACAAATTTATTCCCTGGTCTCAAATTATGTTTTTTTTTTCTCTTACATTACATAATATTTTTTTACATACATTTTAAGCGATAATAGCTCAGTGGTAGTGTATACGGACTCCGCGTCAAGGGACGTAAGTTCGAATCCACGTACAATGAGCTTGAGTTTTCGGTGAAGGAAAACATCGTGAGGAACCCATATCATGGTGGTAAGGCTTATTGTATGCCCGCCTGGCTAGCAACCACCCTCAAGTTGAAAATCTGCCACCAAAGATCAATAGGTGTGTTCCGGGAGTTGCACTTGAGAGCCAGTTCCTTCACAGGTTTAGCGTGTTAACCAACTTGGGCCGTATCGTCACTTACGATCAGGTGAGATTATGGCCATAATGTAAAACATTAAGTATAAAAAAAAAAACGATAATGATGAATTTTGGTATAGAGATAGACGGGGCCTTGGAGACGGTGACAACGTACTTAGCTCGCAAAAAACTTATAGGAAGCGAGATAAAGAGAGAGAGAGAAAATTTGTATGAGGTTTCTTATTACGTAATCAGATTTGTTTGCCAAAATCAGTATTAAAGCGAGCGATGCCGTGGGTAAGAACTAGTTGTCGGATAAATTAATTTCCACGCATTTCCAGGAACGAAATCAACGAAGGAAAGGAGTGGAAGGAAATTAGACGAAGGGAACTGTAACAGTTCAAAAAGAAATTGATAAGGAAATGAGACTATGGTTCAGTTGTTGTAAGCAAAGTAAGCAAAGAATTCTATTCCTTTTCTTTTATACTTAGCGTTATGGCCATAATCTCACCTGATCTTAAGTGACGACACGACCCAAGCTGGTAGACGCGCTAAACCTGTGGAGGAACTGGCTCTCAAGTACAACTGTCGGAACACACCTATTGGTATTTGGCGGCAGGTTTACAACTTGAGTGTGGTAGCTACCCAGGCGGGCGTTAGAAAAAGCCCTACCACCATCACAGACTATCACTAGTACCAAGCGAACGAAGTCGCGGGCACGGCTAGCGTAAAACAAATCGTGACAGCGGGAATGTAGTATAGTAGTAGAACGGGGCGAGTAACCTCGCTTCGAGATATTTTAAAAGCGTATTCAAACATGACATCACCGACTGAGAGACCGGTTTGTGGCACCGGCGCACTCGGGCCCTGCCTCGCCTCGTTTAGAAACGTACAACGAAGGCTGCCAGAGACCTCGCCCCCCTACCACGGGACTTTAAGTAATTCAATCCTAAATATAAATCATCGTATGTTTCGGTGGTCTAGAAATACAGAAAGGGTGATAAATTGGGTATCTTAGTTTTTAGTATTTTAGTATTTTAATTAGTATTTTATTTACAATTAGATAAATTAGATTTTAAATTAGAACCAATGACATTAAATTAAATCAATTATTACATTTACACTTATACATAAGTTTTAACCAAATATTATTTACACTTAGGGATAAAGTTTATATAACAATGACGAGGTCTACAGTACGGATTATGGCAAACACCGATAAAAAAAAATAATGTATTATTAGAATAAGAAATTGTATTAATATAAGAATTGAAATAAGAGTTAAAGAATGCGCTCAAATTAAAATTATAAAGAAAAAAAGGCACACAATGAAAAAAATATTATAAAGTCCCTGATTACGTTAGGGGAAATGACAGAAATTAAAAAAAAAAAAAAAAAAACCTCGTATGTTTCAAGTGAAAATTTATACGAAAGGGCATCGAAAATCTGATACGCGATCTTTTTGTGTGACGCTAGTTCGGGTAATGTCGGCTCAAGACGTCTATTGTTTTCCCTTCAGCCGTGTGCTTTTAAAGTACACATTATTGACGATGAGGACTAAGATGATGGACGTAGTAAGCCTAGCGGAAGGAGTACCAGAACAACTCCTGTATAGGTACTTGGTATCAGATTTTGAACTTGCACGTGAGGTATAGCTAGGCGCTATCACCATGCTATGGTTTCGTTACGATGTTTTCCTTCACTCATTGTAAGAATTCAAACTCAAGCCCGTCTACACAGTTTCCATACAGACTACCATTGAACAATCATTACTTTGCTTCAATGGTAAGGGTAACCGGACAGTGACGTGACAAGGTATGTGCGTTACACTGATTACAGTGGCACGTCGTTATTATCAGTGTATCACATAAGCATAAGAATGATAGATAAAGTAAGGTACAGTGTGTTAAGGGAACGTTGTGGTGTGGTAGAGGATGTAGTGATAAAGATAGAGAAAGGGATGCTTCATTGGTATGGACATGTAGAGAGGATGGATGAAAGAAGATTGACAAAACAAATTTACAAGGCGAGTGCGAACGGGCAAGCTGGTAAGGGTCGACGTAGGCGAACATATCTCAATCAGATCGAGGACGTTCTGGAGAAAGGCCAGGTCAAAAGCACCCGTAACCGAAGAGCATGTATGAAGGTGCTTATGAAAGTAGAAGAAGCGAAAGATGTATGTCAGGATCGTAGCAAGTGGAAGGATGTGGTCTCTGCCTACCCATATGTGAGAGAGGCGTGATAGTATGTATGTATGTATATTACATACTAATATTTGCTCGCTGGTTGAAACACGACCATAATCATGATCGAAAACATTAAAACTTATCAATGGTTACAAAAAAAAAGCAAATTGACACACAGAAGAGGAAAAAAGTGCTGCACTGTTTTTCACTGCACCAGTCCGGCCGTCTAGGGAGGTCAGCTCGCCAGGCTGGGCAGGCAGGCAGGCAGGGGCCCGGCTTACCATCAGGCCGGGTCGGTCGCGGGGCGACGTAATGATTGCAAGTTCGAACTTCGCAATAATATGAAAAACAATAATGTAAGTCCACGCGAAAAACGTTCAAGTCTGTATTTTTATATTTCCTGTACATTGTCTACGTAGATGTCATTTACTACTATGAGAATTAAACATCTATAGAATTTAAACTTTTTATATAATAATATTTTTAATAAATTTCCTTACAGTAGTATTTGAAATAAATAAATGCGAATGTCAGTTTGTTCATTACAATTCCACGATCATTATGAAATTTTTCAAACACCTTGTCAGGAATACAAAAAAGGACATACCCTATCATTCAATGAAAGTTTCTACTTTAGTATCATGTGAACGAAACCTTTGTCATATCAAAGTATAGTAGGCATGGTGGTAGGGCTTTAACTAATGCCTACTAAGCTAGCTACTACCCTTTATCAAATTGTTATTGAAAAACCAATATTTACGGACTTCCGCAACGCCAAGCGCAATCTCAAACGCATTTCCCGTGCTGAGGATAATATGACTCAAGGCTAAAAGCACCAAGGCAACACTACAAACTCCCGTGCTGACAAGGATCATTGGACCGACCACACTTCTTCTAGTACCCAGCAACTATCTTCTAGTAGAAAATCTGCCACAAATTACCCATAGCTATGTTCCGACAGTTGCACTCGAGAACCAGTCCCTATACTCGAATTATCTTATCTATTATCTTGGGTAACATAATTAACCTATAAAATAAATGAAACGCCATGATCATGTTTCTATTATAACGCATGACAAATAGTTGACTATAGGAACGCGTGGTAAAGGCCTTGGATCTAAACGATTAACGAAACTATTGACCGTGAACGTATGCACGTTTTCTGCATTGGAAATTATTTTCGGTGAAACATTCAAAACTACTGAATTTATATATAAAATATATAATTAATATTGTATTTCGGTTATTTCCTGACTTCGCGTACCAATTAGCGCACCTAAATATACATATAATAATACTGTAACGTAGCCAAATCTCTGCATTAACATTCTTTGAAAAACATACTCATGTATTATTGAAAATAGTTATTGCCACAATTTCAGCTGCTGTTAGGAGGTGATGCGGCCCAAGATTGCGAACACGCTAAACCTAGTGTAGAGACTGGCTCACAAGTGCAACTTCCGGAATACAACTATAGGTATTTCGTGGCAGATTTTCAACTTGAGGCTGGTAGCTAGCCAGAGGGGCATTAGACAAACCCCTAACACTAGACTATGGTGTCATGTTTTCCTTTACCCAAAGTTTAGGCTTATATATATATTTGCTTGTATATATATATTTTTTTTTCTTTTAAAGTATGACACATATAATAGATATAATCCGATCGAGTTTCTTATCAGTTCTTCATGATAACTGTGTTGTTCTCCGAACCGGTAGCAGTTTTGACGTTCATAAGCGCCTTCTCAGACCCTAAACTGGTTAACCCATTCCTCCCCACTGTCATATTTTTAGGATACTATTTACAAAATTTATTTTTACGTGTTAGGAGTTTATTTTTATTATTTCTCATGAAATTCTTATTTTTTCACTATTTTTCTAATAAAATAAATTCTTTTCGCTGTAAAAAATGCTTAAACAATAAAAATAAATTTCCTGATACGTAAAAAGACATTTTGAAAATAGTGTCCTAAATATATGATAGTGGTGAGGCATGGGTTATAAAGTATTCTGATCTGAAGCAACAAATCACAAGCGGATTAGCCACGGCAGTTAAACTATAGCCTATATAATACTTATCTATATCTATTATACATTTAAGAATATGTTTAAAGAATATATCTTATATGCGAATACAGTTTATTTTATTATTAAATACTTAACTGGTACAAATTTGAATATATTCTTATGTATATATATATAATGTCCTATCAGTGCTTAATATAATTTTAGAATAATTACTTTCCATTTTTGTATGATGTTTTTTTTTAATGACCCATCACAACAGCACAGCGGTGCACTGTGCATTATAATAATTCTTAAATAATATTTTTTTATTTTATATTATGATAACTGTACTGCGTGTAATTTAATTAACTTTAATGTTACGTTTTTCAGTTGTGATAAATGTATTTTATTTCTTTCCAATTAAGTCATAATTGCCGTCAACAATTACGATAGAGTTTGAAGGGTAAGCGAGGGTAACGAGTAACACGTACATTGAACAGCCCCAACTCTGAGTCACGATGAGGTAATCGACTGAGGTCAAAGGAACACGCACCAATGTTTATGTATAGAAATGACGCGACATCCTATATAGTAATATCTGGGCCTTGTAACGATTTATAAATAGACATTATAATATGCATATAATAAAACTGTAACTGAGTCACATTAGCACATTAGTATAATTATTTTTTTTAATGATAATCGTCATTAGTGTCGACATTACAGTATTTTTATCTAATATTAAAGACTAGTTGTGCCCGCGACTTCGATCGCATGAACCGGAATCATTGAAATATTTTTTTTTCAACTCTGTGTTACGGTGAACATGACAGCTATAGAGTGATATCGTTTGGCTTACGTCGCACGACCGCTTTCATCCACCGCATAACGTACGTGATAGTAATATAGAACGTAAGCGATGATAGCTCAGTGGTAATGCGCACGGACGCCGCGTCGAGGGACGTGAGTTCGAATCCGCCTGCAATCAGCTTGAGCTTTTGGTGAATGAAGACATTGTGAGGAAACCATAGCATAGCGGAAGGATTTTTTCTCCACCGTCCAATTGAAACTCTATAGCCAAATACCAATAGGTGTGTTCCGGCAGTTGCACTTGAGAGCCAGTCCCTTCACAGGTTTAGCGCCTCCACTTACTTGAACCGTATCGTCACTTAAAATCAGGTAAGATACCATATATATATTTTTTTTCAAAATTATATTTGTTATTGCCCGACCTGTAAGTGTCACAGCGTGATGTTAAATAGTTTAAAAGGTTCTTAATACTTGAGCTGTCAAATGCAAATTTTTTTTTTTTCGGTCTGTAATCCTTATGGTTAGTACGTTCAAACAAACGAACAAATAGACAAAATCTTCAACTTTCTTATATTAGTATAAATTTACGCTTAGAATACTTTTTATCCTATAAAACGAATGAGTTCTTCCGGGATAGGAGGTGGTAAAAGTTTAAAAAAAAATGTCTGCAGTTTACAACTTTAAGCGATGCGATAACGTAAAGCGAACTTTTGAAGCGATGATAGCTCAGTGGTAGTGTGTACGACTTCGCGTCAAGGGACGTGAGTTCGAATCCCAGCACCTACAATGAGCTTGAGCTTTCGGTGAAGGAGAACATCGTGGGAAAACCATAGCATGGTGGTAGGGCTTTTTCTAATGCCCGCCTGGGTAGCTACCACCCTCAAGTTGTAAACCTGCCGCCAAATACCAATAGGTGTGTTCCGGCAGCTGCACTTGAGAACCAGTTCCTCCACAGGTTTAGCGTGTCCACCAACTTGGGCCGTATCGTCACTTAAGATCAGGTGAGATTATGGCCATAATGCTAAACCGTAAGTATAAAAAAAAAAACTTAACTAGGAAACTGACCTACATTTCTTCTCTCAATAATACTGCAGTACTCAACATATCGAAGACAAGATTTATGGAGCAGCGACAGAAACTCGTTAATCTATATTAATGTTATAAAGTTTGTTTGTTCGAACGCAGTTATCTTAGGAACTACCAATCGAATTTCAAAAATTAACATTACGCTACCGCCAATAGGAGGAAACCTGTACCGAAAAAAGTTACATAAACGAGAAAAAAACCTTAAATAGAAGAACCTTAAAACAGTAGAACCTCGTCAAGACGAACCTCGATAAGTTGAAAAAGTCCAGATCTCGAAAAAATGTTTCGCACCCTACGCTTCAAACACCGAAACCACCTTTCTCTATATGTCGAAAACTCTATAATTCGAATTTTTTTCGGTCCCCCTTAATGTTCGACTTACAGCGGTTCTACTGTATTATCAAGAAGTTTCTTTGATCGCGCTTATCTGAGGAACTACAAGTTGGATTTCAAAAATTGTTGTTGTATTCGATAGCGTTATTATTGAGGAAGGCTTTACACTATTTAACATCACGCTACCACCAATAGGAACTAAGCTGTATCCAAAAATTGAACGATATCGCATGCCCAGCTAGTTATATATACAAATAATAGAGCGCTATATTTAAGACATCAATTAATTCTAAAACCGTTTCACCAATGAACATGAAAGTAGATGTACGTTTGCCCGTGAAAGGTAACATACACACTCCTGAACGCGAGGTGGTTTTTTGATCAAATCATTGACAATTGGAAAGGGTGGCAAGGTAAGGTTGACCGGGACAACTAGTATGGATTACAATTATAGGCGAATATTAAAATAATAACGCCGCTTCAAGGCAAGTGGGTTCGAATCAACCCGCACTGAGCCCCAGCTTTCCCTGGAGGAAAGTATCGTGATGAAACCATAGGATGGTGATAGAGTTATTTCTAATGGCCGCCCGCCCAAGTTGAAAATCTGCCGCCAAATACCTGTAGGTGTATTTCAGCAGCTGTAATTAAGAACCAGGCCCTCCATTAGCCTTTGTTTCTACCACCTTGGACAAGACTGTCACTTTCCAGGTTAGGTTGTGACTGGTAACTATAAAAAAAATATATACCAAGTAATAAAATTCGACACGAACGAAGTCGCCTGCATAGTTAGTTACTCATAAATCACCAGCTCGTGATTGATTGCGTTTATAAATTCTTCTCATTATACTGAACTAACTGCGTCTTGTTGAGCGCAAACCAAGTTAAGGCCAACCACCGGCGAACGAGGTCTTAGCGACTTCTGTTTTTTATGGTAACACCGCATAGTGATATCACCGTACCTTAAGCACAGTACAATCAGAGAACAGCGGTGACCATCGGGAAGGCTAAAATCCATCGACAGTCGTCACTGTCATACCGGCCCGCGGACTCGAACTCATATCCTTTGACGCAGCGTCCACACCCACTACCGTCTGATAAATCATTGCTTCAAATATCGTTAATGGTTTCATCACGTTCTCTCACCGAAACCTAGTGTTAGCTTTATCACTGGTCGCCTCTTTATTTTTAGCCTTATCGTTGATCTTCTCTATACATTAAATGTCATATTGCATGGGTTTCAATATTCACACGTTAGTTCTAAATATAACTTTATAGATTCAAATTAATATTTATGTTTGGTTAAAAAGAACTTTATAAATTCAAAATAGTAATTACGAGATTTTGTATAAATTGTTTTAATAACCTATAAGAAGCGTTAGCTTTATCATTAATCGCCTCTTTATAATAGATGTGATATTACTGGGGTTCAAGTATTTACACGTTTGATTAAATGTAACTTTATGAATCGGAAATTGATATTTACACGTTTGGTTAAAAAGAACTTTATAAATTCAAATTGTAATGACGAGATTTTATAAAAATCGTTTTAATAATCATTTTCACACTAGTTCGCTTTTAGCGCTTTTAGTTTCCAGTTGTGGCAATATAAATACGTCTTATAATACTGAGACAGAGATGGTGGAGCTCCAGAACGAATCAGCGGACTGAAGTATTAGTAATATGAAGAACTGAATAGTACGTGCAGCCTATTAAACAAGACGGTTAAGATATAAGGATTTTTACACTAGGGTGCATCGCAGGTGAATTCGAACTCACATCCCGAACATTTATGAACGCATTACGAACTGACCTATAATCGCTTGATATATCGCTAACATATAATAAAAGTATTCAAAAAACCTTCAGCATCATTAGCACAATAGGACAATTTAGTAATTTCGGTACCCACGCTCTGATCCACAATGTTGAAGGCGCGTGGGCGGGCATCTGTTACTTCTACATCACTCATGTCTGTACTGCCCTTTGTTTCTAGGGCATTTTTTTTTTCAATTCCCTCGACGCGTCAATTAGTTTGTAGATGTTACAGACGTAATGTACGCCGAATTTATCTTAAAGTGAATTTAAAAAATTGTCGCCAGTAAGTCGATAAATTTAAATTTTGTTTCAGGTAATAATAGGGTTCTATTCCTAATTATACTGAAGCGTAAGGAAAAAAAAATACACGATTAGTAAAGTATCTCGGTCGTTATCGTGATAACATACAGGATCCGCACATACAGACACACGGACGTCCGAGACAGAACTATTTTTAACAGTTTTTTAAAGTAGTTTAAATACCAAAAATGGCATCAAAAATATCATGAGTATTAAAGTAGTGTTTTTTTCTTGATCTGTGAGTATAATATATAATAAATGATATATATGATAAATATAGATAGTGGTGCCCGCTTCGCTTATGAGACGTACAGTAAAATTTACAACATGACAGATCAAAATCCCGCCAAAAACTCAGCAAACATTCAACATAAACTAAAAAAACATATCAAATAAACTTATGACTCACTATATATTTTTTTGTTTACATTTACTAAATACGCAAAGGTCAACCTATCATACAGCCTACATATTAATCTTTATTATAATTATTATGTTTATTACAAAACACACATACGCGCTCGGTATAAGGTGAACCTTGTGATATGGAGGTCAGCTACTATATTTTATTTTAAACTCCAGGCACCTTATCAGTACTCGATAGCTTTTGTTATCACTCTTAACTTTCGTTCACTGAAAACCAATAGTGACAAAGCCCTTATCGCTTGAACTTCATAACTTTCAATACGTGTCTGTATCAATTAACATTACATAGATATATTTAGGTGCTCGCAATTAATTTTTTACGGTTAAAATGTTAAGTGACGACGTGGCCCAAGATGGTAGACACGCTAGGTGTAGTGGAGGGACTGGTTCTCAAGTGTAACTGCCGAAACACAGCTATAGGTATATGGCAGCAGATTTTCAAAGGTAGTAGCTAGCCAGGCAGGCCATAGAAAAAACCCTACCACCGAGTAAATTCAATGTAGTAATTACAGGGTAATTAAAATATATATTTTAGTCACTCTGTCTAGAACAAAGCACATCCTGATCACAATTAAAAAAAAAATATTTTACATTAAAACTTAAACTCGGTTACAATTTAATTATGTGTATACATTTGAGCTTTTAATATTTCCAAAAGCTAGTTGTCACAACATTTCAAACATAAACACATTGCAATAAATTCTGACCGGCCAACATTTATTTACTAAACCGTAGGAAATTATCAAGAAACTCAACGTCGCGGGACGTTCGGGGAAAAGTTATAAAATCTCGACAATTGGAGCGTGCTGGCGATGCATTCGAACGTTTTACTGCCGTCGCATCGTACCGAGACCCTGACACACTCACAGCTTAAACTAAACAGCAAAAATAACTCGGTTTACAAACAGTACTTTTGACAACAACCATGATGTGCACCGAGTTGATCGACACGCTTAGTCAATTCTCAAATGCAACCACCGGAATACACCGAAAGGGTATTTCGCGATAGACTTTCAACTTACGGATGGTAGGTAGCCAGGTAAGTGCTAGAAAATGCTGTATCATCATGCTACGCTTTCATCACGATGTTTTCCTTCACCGAACGCACAGGCTCGTTGCTTTAATCCTATGTAACGTCTATAAAACTCTGGCTCTCAAGTGCAATTGCCAGAATACATATATGGTGGATAGGGGAGGGAGGTAACTTGGTAGCCGGCATTTACCTACCCACCACGCTACGGTTTCATCACGACGTTTTCCTTCCAAATGCGCACTACCGTCTATTAACACGAAACATGCCATAAACTGCAAAAGATTAATACAATTCAGAGAATCAAACTTTGCCTAAAGATGACATTCTGAAACTCGTTCGAAATGTGCTCGCGAAATGGTGGAAACAGGTCGACTTATATCTCTGCGAAGCATCCCTCTAATGGTATAGGTGTGTATAGCCGGCGCAGGTATCGAACACCGTCGAAACAGCGTAAACCAGTTCGAGAACGTTCCAAACCATATACGGCACGGATTTGTTTTTGTTAAATTTTTACTCGCCGATCGGCGAACGGGTCCTTGCGGCCAGGTTTAGCGAAATTTCAACACACGTAAATATATTCCCGACTCCCTGCGCGATGACTTAGTTATAGTATATAGCCGTGTCCGCGGGTTCGTTCGCGTGGAATGTGAATTTTTACAGAAGTTTTGCCCGTCTTTGTAGCTTTTTTCAATACAGCTTTACCCCTATTGTCGTAGCGTGATGTTAAATAGCCTATAAAGCCTTCCGCAATGATTGCTCTGTCGATAATCATTTTCGCAATTTTCCGAATTCGCAATTCGCAAAGATTAATTTTCGCAGTCCGACTGTGAGTACACAAATAGTACATCCACATACATCATCAAAAAAGGACCCGAGCTCAACATATTCGATGGCAAACTGTTATAGGACAGGTTTTCAGCTGGACCCAGGCCAAAGCATAAAGTTTTACAATACTGATAACTTCCTGTGGATTAAACTCAAATCATATCAAAAACCTTTACTCAATTCAGGTTCTAAGAAGGCGCTCATGAACGTCAAAACTATTACCGCTTTGGAAAGTAACGCAGGCATCGAGAAAAACCGAAAAGAAACTCGATCTGCATCTTTTCCTTAAGTCTTATTCTTATCGTTTTATATAACTGTGTTAACTAGCTCCGGCAGGAGCCCGAGCCGAGGTTCGGCCATTCTGGCACCCTTGAGCCCGCTGTCTCGGGGCTAAGTGCCCTCAGCACTCTCCCCAAAAAGTTCGGTGACGCTGCCAAAGTCATTACGGCTAACAGCGTATGTCAGGTCGAAAAAAAAAATAACAATACAGTCATTTTACCGTGAAATGGAAAAAAAAACTTATAATGAACACTGCTGACACTCGGTGCCATAAAAACCAGCGCAAAGACGTTTAGTGATAAACTAAACGACGTTTATCTAAATTACACAAGCTCATTTTTAATAATCACATGTATATTAATCGCTTTTAGTAACGTAATTTCTATTTCTTTATCTTTTATAAATAATACTTGTATTGTAACAAATGTATCTATCTGTATATTAATAATTAAAGTTAAACTTTTGGATTACTTTTTAAAGATACTGCGATAAACTAAACGACGTTTATCTAAATTACACAAGCTCATTTTTAATAATCACATGTATATTAATCGCTTTTAGTAACGTAATTTCTATTTCTTTATCTTTTATAAATAATACTTGTATTGTAACAAATGTATCTATCTGTATATTAATAATTAAAGTTAAACTTTTGGATTACTTTTTAAAGATACTGCGATCAAGGACTTTCAATAGTTCAATTTAAGGATAGAAGGAAGGGAGTAAAGGGAAGTGAAGAAAGTTATAATTAATATTTAATATGATTAATATTTCAAAAACGATTCGGCCATAAGGCTATTTACCAGGTTATGGAATAGCCAAGAAACATGCATGAAAAACTAATATGTATGTGGCAATTTTTATAACCAATAGTAGTTAATGTGGTTAACACTTCTCTTACTTCTTCAAGTCTCTTCTTTATCACAGAGAAACGCTTTCGTTATATGGTTATAATTATCCTTTATGATCACCTATATTAATGCTCAGTTAATTTCTTCAATATTGATACAGTAGTAAATGGGACACAAAAAGCATATATATAGACAGAAATCTGAAAAAAGTTTGATCTCTATAATGCAGGGTGGTAGGGCTTTTTCTAATGCCCGCCTGGCTAGCTTCCACTCTCAAGTTGAAAACCTGCCGCCAAACGCCTATAGGTGTGCTCCGGAAGCTGCACTTGAGAGCCAGTTCGTCTACAAGTTTAGCGTGTCTACCAACTTGGCCGTATCGTCACTTACGATCACATGAGATTATGGTCATAACGCTAAACCTTGTCTATAAAAAATATATAATAATACACACTTATTATAAATAAAAAAATGCGTGCAGTTCACACGCGATAGAAGTGAAACCTTCAAAAAATCGCTTCGTAATACGCAGGCGCGCACACACACATACTAAGACACGTAGAACGGTCGGTCCCTGTAAGAAACACTATATTGCCTTCTATCTTATTCTCTCGCACGTTATATCCTATAAATGTATGTAGTTGTCTCTTTATACTGTCGCTTTTTCATTTCACCGAGTTTCAAATCACAATGCTAAAAAAGTTTTCACTCCATAAACGATTTAATGTACACATGATCGTGTTATTCAGTTATATGTATAGAAGACATGATAACAGGATATGCCGTGTACAGTTAACCACATAATTCAATTAGAGTTTTTCTATTAAAGACCGTTGCAACGTCGCGTCGTCGTGCGCGTTCCACACGGACCTTTCCCATCGCTCCTTAACTGAATTCAATTAGCCGGGTGTGCGCCATAAACCACTGCAAATTGTTCACAGACGAGGAAAGGTCTCACAGACGTCTATGGGCCAGACACCGACGTTACTAAGTTACATTTACAAAACTGTACACATCAGAACGTCGTGTAACTGGGACACGAGGTAGCGGTATGAAATTACTATTAAAATGTTCATGTAGGTATATGCTTTTCAGCAGTTCCTCTTAATGAATTCTGTAGATACGCTCAATTCCCCACAGTAAGTACATAGGTTCTGTGAGGGACTTTTTTTAACTTTCAATAGCTCGATAAGTTCATAGTTATGATTACTAAAAGCATATAAGTATAGTTCGATTTTTTTATAGTTAATAAGTTTAGAGTTAAAGAGATGAAAGCTCAGTGGTAGTGTGTACGACTTCATGTCAAGGGACATGTCGAGTTCGAATCCAAGCATCTACAATGAGCTTAAGCTTTCGGTGAAGAAAAACATCGCCAGGAAACCATAGCATGGTGGTAGGGCATTTTCTAATGCCCGCCTGGCTAGCTACCACCCTCAAGTTAAAAACCTGCCGCCAAATACCAATACATCTGTTCCGGCAGCTGCACTTGAGAGCCAGTTCCACAGGTTTAGCGTGTCTACCATCTTGAGCCGTATCGTTACTTAAGATCAGTTGAGATAATGGCCATAACGCTAAACCTTACGTATAAAAAAAAAAGTTACGGAAACAATGTCACTTGATGTTAAGTGACAATGTGGCCCACGCTAAGCTAAGTCGACGGACTGGCTCTCGAGTGCAACACTCCGAATACATCTACTGGTGGCAGATTTTCAACTTGATAGTTATGTGTACCTGCAGTTGCACTTGACTGCCAATTCCTACACTAGGCTTAGCGAGCCCCCCCATCTTGGGTCATACGATCACTTATCACAAGAGATTGTGGCCAGCGCCAAAACCAAAAAAAAACCGTGCACGTCCTTACAATGCAGATAAAAAAAAAACATTCAATAACTGCAGTACCTACGCCGGAAGTGGTAAATACCGTGATGTCACTTGTTATTCTAATAGCGGCAAATAAACAGAGTCATGTTCAGGAGCGGTGATTGTGCGAGCATCATTTCAAGCTAAAGCCGTCAAGTGGGTCACTCAGCTGAAACGAAACTGTCGGTTAACGTATAATTTGATATGGTGATAAATATAATTAGCCGATCGGTGCGAATGTTTTGCACATTATCGTCACAGGACACCAAATCTATATTGATATTATAACGCGGATCAGTTTGTTTGTTTGTACGCGCTAATCTTAGGAACTACCCGTAAAATTTCGAAAATAATTATTTGTCTTTGACAGAGAAATCATTGGAGAAGGCTTTAGGGTATGTAACATCACGCTATCACAAAAAGGAGCAAAGTTGTATTGAAGAGAGTTACAAAAACGGGCACACATGACAAAATAAAACTTTAGTATCGCGCAAACGAACTGTTAAATATAAAGATATAATAATAAAGGTATCACGGCTGAAAAGCGATGATAGCTCAGTGATAGTGTGTACGACTACGCGTCAAGGGACGTGAGTTCGAATCCAAGCACCTACAATGAGCTTGAGCTTTCGGTGAAGGAAAACATCGTGAGGAAACCGAAGCATGGTGGTAGGACTTTTTCTAATGCCCGCCTGGGTAACTACCACCCTCTAGTTGTGAACCTGCCGCCAAATACCAATAGGTGTGTTCCGGCAGCAGCACTTGAGAGCCAGTTCCTCCACAAGTTTAGCGTGTTCACCAACTTGGGCCGTATCGTCACTTAAGATCAGGTGAGAATATGGCCATAATGCTAAACCTTAAGTAAAAAAAAAAATCCTTAACATAAATTTTATCGCCCAATATTTATAGGCGTCTTCCAGTAATTAAACTGAGACCCAGAGACCTAGGTACTAGAATTAGCGTGGACCCAATCTCGGGCCAAATATCTTACGAAACCAAAGTAAAACACACATTATATGCACTCAGTCACAGTATATCCCCAGTATTTTAAACACTTTACGTGAAGACTAACTGAAGGTTGTCGTCCCCAGGTTATCACACAATGTCTAGGAAAAACTGAGTGCATAATAGAGACCTAGTTAGCCACTCTACGGTAACCAGTCGCTGCGTGTAAACAATGATATGAATCACGACGCAAACGAGTGTATCTCTTGCGAGCTAAAGGTACAAATATTGTAGATACAAAAATATTTGTATATAAAGTTAGTTCTTTAACAACCAAATGTTTTCATGTACCATTAGATTTTACGTGCGGCTTCGCTCGCATTTAAATTGATTTAGTTAAACAAATCGAATGACGCAATAAAAGTTTCATACAAATATTACCCTATTTTCCGTTATCGCGAGAGTTTTCGATTTTCCATCTATTTCTATACCAAAATTAATTACACTGTATGCAGCTGTTTAGGCGTGAAAACGTAACAAACAAACAGATACAGTTTCGCGTTTATAATATTAGTAAGATTGTCTGAAACACCTTTGGGAGGAAACAGTAAGTTATTAGCAGTATATTAAGAACATCCTGTCTCCCGTCTTAATTGACAGCCAGTCTCTCCAATGGGCTCAGCGTGTCCACCATCTCGGGCCACTTAACATCAGCCGACATAACGACCAACGGTTTACTTATACAGCACAAAAGAAAACCCCTATAAAGCACAAAGAAATCGATTAACACACAATATGAGTCAATCATAGTACTGCAGAATTACACATAATCGAAGCGAATCATGTTCACAAAAATTTCGAAACATCCGCCCGTTCGGTTTAATCATTAACGTATTTATAGCTGCTTCGAATTACCGGCTAATGGGTCGGGTGTGTGTGTGGCCCTTCACGGCTACTCGCACGTTAGGTGACAAGCAGAGGTTCAAAATAACCCACAGTTAAAACTAAGTGAGAACTACTTTACGAATTGAATTATTTTCCAAATGATACGGATACAGACGCATCGATCGCCGAGAATTCAAATTTCTCGCAATGAAACTGTGAATCACTTTCTTCTCACTTTATTTCAGTTTCTCCGTACAAGTTCCACGTGGACTCCATATCTTCGGGTCACGTAACAGCGTACGGTCCAGGCTCGATTAGTGGTGTGAGCGGCGAGCCAAGCCAATTCACCATCAGCACCATCAGTGCCGGAGCTGGAGGCTCGTCTATGGCGGTAGAAGGAGCTAGCAAGGCTGAAGTAAGCTGAAATGCTACTAATTTCGATAGAATTACGGATTGTGAAATTAATTCACTTTGAATTCAGTTGGATTCACTTAAATAAAACAAATCCAGCATTTAAGAGACAGTGTCTCCGCTAGGAATAGCGTGCCCACCATCTTGGGCCACTTTGACTCTTAATATCAGGTAACGTTGCGGCCGTGACACTAAAGACCTATATAATATAAAAATAATAATTAAAAACCGATTTACCAATTTTGTGTGCATGATATTATTATGTTAAATATAGCTATTACTTACGTATTGGATTTCAATTGAAATTATTGTAACGATAATGTATCCTCGTAATGAGTAACTAACGGTTTACGAAGCGCGTCTATACAATTACTTAATGGAAGCCACATTTTTCACCCACGATTTGGCGTCAAATATATTATCACATAATAGGTATTGAATAATGAAATGCCGAACTGTCCCCCGGAAAATATTCTTTCCAAGCCGCTGTATGTTTTACTTTTGCAATTGCAGCATAGAAAGATGAAATAGCTTGTATTTGAAGTTATATTTGCAGCTGCCGTATAGTGAAGTAACTTCAAATTCCGACAGGACCCGTATATATTGCAACAAGCAAATGTTATATGTACACGAAACACGATGTGTCGATTTTTCGACATTATGTCCATGAATGGTCAGGTTACCCTGTCACGTAAATCTATTACAATAGTAGAATTAATTATCGAAGCTCCAGCAACATTGTCAGAATGCATAAATATATTTTCTTATATAATCTATTTTATCTCTAACGTATTAACGTATCCGGCCAAAGTTTTTAGACACGGCTTCGAAAACGTGTTTTTTATTTAATTTTGATTCCACAGAAGATTGTAATTAGTTTTCAGCTTAGTAATGCTATAGGTAGGGATAATACTAAACCCCGTCCCATAGTCCACGTACGAAACATCACTTTAGGTATAAGAAATTGAACCCAATTGGGAGTTTGCAAGGTTGATCGAATGCATTTATAAAAAACGGGGATAAATATACATGCCGAAGAAACGTTTGTAAATAGATCGACACGTTTGAAAGGGAATATTGTTTACTTCGCTAATGGCTTGTGATATATCGAAAATTGTACTGATCTTTACACGAAATCGAACCTTACTCTTGCAGAACTTCATACATAAGTTATACGATTTTTTTTATATATTAGCTAGTATGATATAATTAAGTCGCTGTACCCGCGACTCCTTTCGCATGGATCCAAGAATTATTAGACAGTATTTCAATACAGAGTTACTTCTTGTGGTGGTATTGGCGTGATATTAAAAAGCCTAAAGCCTACCTCATAGCTTGCTCTACAAAATGAAAATAAATATGTTGGAAATCCGATTAGTAGTTCCTAAGATTAGCGCGTTCAAACGAACATACTTTTCCACTTAATACAATTTTTTTTTTATGGAATTGGGGACAAACAAGCACGCCGGTCATCTGATGGTAAGTGTCCACCGCCGCCCATGCACAGACACAATACCAGACGTATCGCAGGTGCGTTGCCGGCACAGATAACATTTATTTGAAATAAAATATATCGTAAGATTTATTTCCTAAATAAAATGTGCCGGAAAAGCCGTAAATAAAGAGGCATAAATATTAGCAAATTTACCAGTTTATAGATATTCAGTAACATGTACCGAAGAGAATTTTTTACGAGTTTATTTTGTGGTTTCGAAATATAACTACACAGCTGTTTTTACAAATGGCCTACATTGGTTACTGTGGTTTTATAAACGTATTCACTAGAAAGCTTCTTCTATTCAATACGATCACGCCAGAATGTGTGAGTGCGCTTGCGTGAAACTGAACGCGCCGACGCAGTTGTCATAATCTGTGGTTTCGATCACCTGTGACAGAGCGAGTGTGCAAGTTCAAGGCAACACGAACGTAGTGAAAATAAACAATAATACAATAGAACCTCGTTAAGTCGAACCTCGATGAGATGAAAACCTTTAAGTCACGAAAAAATGTTTTTTTCCCTTCCCTTCAAAAACTAAAACCTCCATTCTCTATAAGTCAAAAACTCTACCATTCGAATTTTTTGGCGTCTCCCTTGACGTTCGACTTATAGAGGGTCTACTGTACAATAAACCGGCGCCGGCTCAAGCTTTTGTAGTCACATCGTAAGCGTCATTAAAACCAAACTGCACGAAGACATATAAAAGAGTTACAGATGTTAGGTTTATTTATTACATAACACTAATATTTGTTAGGTGTATTTATTACATAACAGTAATATTGTATTATTAAATATTTGTAATAGTAAATTAGGGTACTTAAGTCAAACTGTCAACTGATTAATGCACTTAAAACACATTGTAAATATTTTAACTAATAAATTAGGATATTTTATGATACTATAAGTCAAATTGTCATCACATACTAATCGAAGCACCACACTTAAAATATATTTTAAATATTTGTAGAAATAAATTAGAGTACTTTATGGTACTATAAGTCAAGTTGTCGCATTTAAATACGAGACGGCTGTAGAAGTCGGCACGATTCGATCGGAAGTCGTTGTTTTGTGCTGTATAGAGTAAGACGTGCAAAGTAGAAGATTGTGAAACAATATAGTTTTGTTACCTAGAGGAAGTTCTTTATTATATACGCCTATATCCCCTGACCTAAGCCTTTACAGATATAAATAAAAAGAAATACGAGTCGATTTTTTCAATGTATACAAGAATTTTATCATATGTAACACTTGATTTAACGACAAACTCCCTAAAACGATTATATTATCGTTATGTAGAATTTACACTTCATAATAATTAATTTCCTCTAATCCGTCCACCGATTTACTTTTACCGATTTCCTTACGTATTAACGCCACCGCACCATCTAAATAGTAATAAATACTTCGCTTTTAAATAAAGATTTTTTGGACTTCTAATGGGTTTTCATATTAAATAATTTGTTTTATTTTGTATCTTGACACCGCAGTAGAAACTCATTGGTTTAGGTTAAGTTTGACTTGTGTTCAGAAAAAGCGCGAATCGACGAACCCAAACGAATGTCTACTTCGATGGCGTTGATACTAAGTACCCTTTTTATATTTGGAGTATTTTATTTATACATAAAATTGGAGAGGAGAGCGTTCCCTGGCACTATATCAGCAAAGCGCAGGGCAGTAAAAGACGCGGTTAAGGACAAACTTTAGCGGTATCAATAAAATACAATAATTTACTCAACTCTTCAATAATAATGACAGTCGATTATCGACCACCGGGCGAACACTAATCAACATTTACACTTCGCAATAACAACAGTGTCGCGAAAATAAAAAACACATTTCGTCCACGGATTCAACGTACATCTTCTATCGTTGCCGGCCGCGGTGACATCATTCAGATAACGTTACGAATGAAACTTAATGACAATCCCATGATGACATCACACCGCAGACTATTCACGACCGGGGGTCGATTATCGATAATCATCGAACACACATATTTCGTGTAAACATACACCAATGACGTCACTCGAGTATGACGTATCATTAAACGCGCGAGACCCCTTCATTGGTAACACAGTGAAAAATTTTTATAAAACACAAAAAAAAACTTCATTTAGTCCCTGAAAAGGCGCTTTTGGACATCAAATCTACCAGCGGTTCGGAAAATAAACACAGAGAAAAAAATCAACAAAAACTCGATCTGTTTATATCTTTTTTTAAGATACAAGTTTTCTTTAAAATAATGTTTTAATGTGTCCATGTACAATAATAGTGAAGGTCGTGCGCTCCTTTTTTAAACTCTAAATTTACGTCGTGTAATGAATTGTCTATGTGACACGTTCCAAGTATGTTTTTAAGTGAATAGTAAGTCTATATTATTATTTTTTTTAACTTAAAGTCTAGCGTTATGGACATAATGACACCTGATCTTAAGTGACGATACGGCCCAAGTTGGTAGACACGCTGGACCTGTGGAGGGACTGGCTCTCAAGTGCAACTGTTGGAACGCATCTTTTGGTATTTGGCAGCGGATTTTCAACTTGAGGGTGGCAAGCTGATTGTAAATGGATTTGAATTCACGTCCCTTGACCCGTAGTCGTACACACTACCACTGAGCTATCATCGCTTCAAAATTCATTTCGACCTCTAAGAATAAACTAGCCACTATCATCAGATACAGTAGTGTAACTTTGCTATGCCATTATAATAAAAAAAAACTGTGTGTGCTTAAGACCATATGAGAGAAATGAAACTTCCTCGAGCCTCAAGAGTTTACCCGAACGAGCGTCACAAAAAAACGTTGCGGATCCGAATTTCAAAGAAGAAGTTTTACTTCGACAATTTAATAATGGAAATACACTCCTCTATTTATGCTAAATCTATATTGTCAGACTTCACAATAACTGAGGTCACTAAATGTGAGGTTATGAGGTCACTAAAGGTGAAGTTATGAGGTCACATTGCACGGTTGACCTAACAATTCAAACGGTCACCACAGCTGCAATAGTGTTGTGTGTTCATACTTGAAATGGCACATATATTTGTGAATTACAATGAGACTTTTTTGTACATTTGTTTTCCATAACTGTTAGAAGTATGCAAGTGTCGACTGACGCATGCCAGTCAAATGAAAGCCCTACATTCCCCCACTATTTGCCAGAGACCAAAAACATCCTTGGCATTGCTTTATGTATATTTAGAGGGGCAAACAGACTTCCACTTTGTTTAAAGTTAAAGTCTACTTTTATAAACACCTGAAGCAACAACTTCCTCTAAGCTTAATGAAAGTAATTAGCACAATAAGTGTTCGGTTGGTACCCCTAATCTTCTAATATAATGCACTTGTCTAACTATAAGTAGCATTCAAACTCAAACAGAAATGAAAAATTATATATCCTAAAAATATCACTACCATTTAAACAATTCCTTTACAAATGACTACAAAATATTATATTAACAACATGAATCAGTTCAGATGCGTTTTTATTCTTATGTAAATATTGTCTTGTTTGTAAATACACTCTGCTGGGAATGAGGATTTGAGAGAATGAGTTCATTGCGCTTTCTTACAAACATTATGAAGGTCGACACACAAACAGTATATTGTCAAAATACTATCATCAATCCATACACCTAACATAGTAGGCAGGAATGTAATACTGGTACATAACATTTTTCATACATACAAACATGTCATAGAAGGTTCTTTGAATTATATATCAGCTTCAATAAGCTTCCATGGTGGTAGTGCTATTTCTAATACCCGCCTGGCTAGCTACCACTCTCAAACTGATAATCTGCCACCAACTACCAATAAGGGTGTTCCAGCAGTTGCACTTTAGAGCCAGTCCCTCCACTAGGTTTAGCATGTCCACCATCTTCAGCCACATAATGACTTAATATCAGGTATGATTATGGCCATAATGCTAAACCTATAAAACAAATGATTTCTTATGTTTATGCAAATATTACTCATCAAAATAAAATGATGCATCCACCCTGTGACCATGAAGACTTTGGAAATGTCAGGATCAAAATTAATAAATATCCATGATAAAATCTGTTTAAATTGGTTTTATTTTGATGATGTATAAAACTATGAAAAAAAAAATTCTCAGTCTAAACAAGCTTTAATTTCTACTTGTAAAATAGAAAGTGTATGTTTATTGTAATTCTTTATTTATATAACAGTTCACACCAATTCATTACGCCTATATGATAATTGTAAAGCCCCATTTGAATCCACCATAATTTGTGACCCAATTATGTTTCACAATATAAAGTAAAAGTTGAATGACTTTAAACAATACAAGTTTTAAAATAAAAATATATAACTTTTCACAGTTAAACTCTTTATTTATAAGCCCTTATTACATTGAATTTACCAAAAAATATTATATGGAATATTTAACAGACTAACCAAGTAAAATATATATATATATATATATATATATATATATATATATATATATATTTAGAATAAATATACACATTGAAAATTTAAAATATGATATAAAGTAGGAATAGGAACATACATATTTACTTTGAGACAGTTTTTAAAACAATTCAATTAACAGAGACTGGAATGAGTGTGATAAAAGTAAATTAAATACACGTTATTAAAAACTAAACCATTTACAAGAATAAATATTTTATATAACATATTTATCAGAAACACAAGAGAACAACAGAGAGTATACTAAATTATTATTATTAGATGCTATATTATAAAAAATTCTGTACACTGCTACAGAGATTTTATTTCGTACAATTGTATAACAATATACAAACTTTAAAAAGCAGTCGATAAATGGCGCCGTATATAAATCTAGTATTATTTCTAAAAGTACTACAACTGTATTCTCAATTAACTAAAGAATTTTAAGCGCACATGTCATCAAATATGAATTAGGTAAAATAACAGCGAAAAAAAAAATTGTCGACGAAAGTTTTAAAGAGCGCTAATTGTCGTTTGAACGATCTCGACTCGCCATTGGAATGTTTTAGTTATCATCTGAGTACAATACGTTAGTAGTCAAACATGCCATAAGTTTTGTAATATGTATTCCAACTTTACTACCACCTAACCACTCGGTAAGCAAAAGTAGAACGGTGAGGCACCGCGCCCAACGCTCGCCCCGCCCGTGCTCCGTGGCCCTTATTCGCACCAATAGGAACAAAAAAAAAAACATTTCGTCACCACGAAAAACGAATACCTCTTGTCATTGTTTCTTCTTTAACACCGTTGTAGTAATTCGCGCATAGTAGAATGCACAAAAAACGACGAATAATACTGTGTTGCGACCCCGTAAATAAACGGATTTGTAATTTTTAAAAGAGAATGACATACCTGTTGATCAACAAACTCCCATGTAACGGCAAATCGGCGACTCACAGCCTATTTTCACAGTATTTTGCACGTAAACACTAGCTTGTTCTCTCACAAAAAGGAAGAACTGGTATTATCACAAACCACGAATCAACCTTTTCACGCACTGTAGCACAAAACACGGTCCTTCACGTCCAGATTATGAGTTTCTTATGAGAATGTTCGTACGCGAGCTATCCGCTACGATTTTCATTCATGGTAGTGTGCGGTAACGTGAAATCATTCGAGAAGAGTGGCAGTTGGTCAACTACAACTGCGGGCGGCAGAGAGCGCGCGCGTCATCCGCCATATTGGGCGATTACGTCATCAAAACTAAGGGAGGTGGTGGAATTATATCGATAAGTAAAAAAATATTTAATTTAATATTTGGGGATCGTTATGAAGCGAACACGGATGGTACATCAGATAAATTAAACCACCATGATTGATATTATTGTTTGTCTATTTCTTATAATTGAGCGTACATATCATACTATCAGTAGCCGAGGTAAGAGTCCATGTATTCGGTGACGCGTGTCAGAACGTTAAATGTCAATACGTTCTATTATTCGAAATCGAATATTACAATTCTATTCATGTTAGCGGAATATAATAGCAGTTTGCATTGCGCTGAAGACACCACAAATATATTTCAAACGTTTCAATACCTGAAGAATCCTATTGATATTAAGAATATATAACAAATATTCATATTTGTAAAGCCACCAGTGTTCATAGTTAAGGTAAGAATATAAATCGTTATATATTAGGTTAAGTTTTATGAAATTTTCATACTAGTGTTATTTGTTCAATGTTGGAACTCGTTGTGTTACATATTCGAATTTACTTTAAGAAACACCAGTATTGTATTTTTTCATTATAATGATAAAAAACAGTCCCCAGTGACAATAATACTCAGATAGTATAAGCTAACAAACTAATTTGTCTAAATAATGAAGTAACCTTCTTTTATCTTCTGCCTTACGGCTTTGGAGCAAGTAAACCACCACATTAAACCATCACTCAACGTATCTGGTTATTACAACAAAAAAACATTTTTTTAATATTCTGTGAATGTAATAGGGAGATTTTCGTTCACATCTGGTTCAGATTACGTGAAAATATCGATACCATATATCGTTAATATATTATATATAGTGCAATGTTGAAACTATAATATGAATTAATTTTCAACATTTGTTATGTATTCATTTAAAAGGCTCGGTTAACATATTTCCCAAATTACAACACTAGGAAAAAAATCTGTATACAAAAAGGCAAAACCAAAACAATTAATTTCCTTATAGTCAGATTTCTTAAGCTCTGTTTATGAACCATTTTCTTTAATTTATTAGCAGTTAGCTATATAAGAGCTTTAGTGTTATTATAAAAAACACTTATGTCTTATTTATTTTGTTTTTATTAAAACCTTATAAACTGTAGATTACAAAAATTTCTAACCAGAGACCAGTATCAATTATTTCGTAGTATTCATCATAAATACTTAAATTAAAATGTTTCACATGCGGTAAATAAGTTCAAGGGTAATTTTATTTAAAAACAATTACTACGTTATTTTCAAAATTTATATATCACAATTATATACAAAATACAGAATAACGTTAATATAAGTTATAAATAGATAAATATTGTAATTCAAATTAAATTGACTAAATTATATAAAGCAATACTGGAACAAAATGTATTATGATGATAAAAAAAACTTATTACAGTATACAAAATACCCATCCTTTCCTTACGTACTCTGTGATCACTCCGCTTAAATCAAGACGTCAAAAATTGTATGCTTTGTTCCGATATACACTGGGAGCATAGTAAAGTGTGACGTCTTTCGAATCCATTCTATACTGGTATGCAGAGTAAGTTACTGGCAAGCTATACTGGTTACTGCTTAAAATGCAATACAGTCCAGTATACTGTCCACCATGTTTGTATATTATTTAACTAATTTTTTTATAGGTAATGGAATACGCTTAATTCTTTTGTTACTTTCATTTCATACAAAATATTGGTTTCACACTTTAATAAACACAAGTCTTTAAATTTTCCATGTTTTTTTAACGGCCGGAATATTAGAATAACAATATTTAAATAATAAATAGAGCGAACTGTTAAATTTCTGGACGCTTTGTTGATTACGTGGTCGAAGCATTAAGAACACCTTACCTTGAAAACGCTCGGTACAAAAATGATGACGATTTATAACATCACTTTTCCCCCTAGGATACTGCGGAAGTATACTATCAGCCACAAAGCAACTAAATTCTCCCCAGTAAGAATACTGAACCGTACTCACAGTGTATATCGGAACACACCTGTAATGTACTATTACTAGTTTGACAGAAAACCATCAACCGAAAATGAAATAATATTGCATTGCACTAATGAATCATCAGTAATATTTTAAAAACTTTTGCTCCTATACAACGCATATTTTGGATTAGTTTGTGCATAATTATTATTTTTATATAAACAATGCAAGGTAAAATATCGAGTTATTTGTTTAGATGATATATGCTCATTGTTCCTTGGTAATTATTGTTTTTTTTTCTTATAGATACAAGACCAGAATTATATGAAGAAGTAAAGCTCTACAGAAATGCTAGAGAACGTGAAAAGTAAGTGAATGTTCAATATATAGTCTACGAAGTATTATATTTACTAGATCAAATGTTGAATGAGTCTGTTTACATGTTGACAAAATACTGTAAAAATAAACTAAGCTTTTTATGTATCTGTACAATAACTATTATTCACAAAAAGAATATGTGTACGATTCCGTTGTAGTTCATTATCTAAGCTACATCATATCATGTTTAAATTTTTATATTAGTTATTAAAATGAAGTTATAAAATATAATAATTTGATTATTGTTGTTGATATTTCATCTGTATTTACTCTTCCTTATTTTGTGCAATATGTTGTGGATACACTGCTAAATAATGGTACAGTAGATCCTCTATATGTTGAACATCAAAGCTGACACCAAAAATTTTGAGTAATAAAGTTTTCGACTTATACAGAATGGAGGTTTCAGTGTTTGAAGTGAAGGAAACAAAACATTTTTTGGAGATTTGGTGATTTTCAATCTATAAAGTTTTGACCTAATGAGGTTCTATTCTATATAAGTTTTTCTTTTTATAGTAGTTCAAATTTCTATCAACTGAGGGCTTGAAAATGATAAGGTTGCTTCTTTAAAACAATGTTGTAATTCTAATAAAGAGCAATAAAGTGTTAGGAAATGTGTAAGTGTTAGGAAAAGTTTTAGTTTCTGTGTTTGTGACACCCCTATTTCTTTGTGAACACATTTTGCATGCTAGTTGAATATATTTTGATACCATATTGGTCTGAAATAAGAAGTCTGAAACTTGTTGCTAGGTTGCTCATTAACAACAATGTTATAATTCTGAAAATGTGTAATGAAGTTCAGTTTGTAAGGACAAGCTTGAGTTATTGTGTTTATAACACACTGACTTCTTCATGAATACATATCACATGATGGCAAAGCATTTTCTTATGCCAAGTTAGCAAATCACCATCTGCTAGTTGAATATTTATTACTAAGTTCCTATAAGTATATTCTGATATCTGCACTTGAAATCCATTCAATTACTAGCATATTTATATCTTGAGCTACACTTTATGTTTTTATAGTTAAGGTTTAGCTGTACGGCCGTAATCTCATTGGTATTTCAAGACAGATTTTCAACTTGAGGGTGGTCGCTAGCCAGGCAGGCATTAGAAAAAGCCCTACCACCAAGCGATGGTTTCCTAATGATGTTTACCTTCACCGAAAGTTCAAGATCCCATTATGTGGATTCAAACTCACGTGTCTTGGTATGGAGTCTGTACACAGTACCACTGGGCTGTCATTGCTTCAACCACTGTCATTTCAGTTTTTAGGGTTGTGGCTAAATAATAAGTCTGTAAATCATAGAAAAAATGAATAAAATTGTCTATGCTATAGACAGATCTGTAAAGTTCAAGTAATAAAATATTTTTGGTATACATATATTATGATCTATGGCTTAAATTAGTGTATTTTGGATACTATCATTCACAGAGGCAGTGTTTCAGGTAATTTTGTGTGTAGAGAGTTTAACCATTTTAATTTTTTAACGATGTCATCATCTTATGTGACCGACACAGTGACTGGATTTAGTAGTCTTGAGCTTGACAATGAGAGTGTCATTTGCATATAAAATATCTTTTTACAGGCATGACAATATGGCTGAGCTTTATGCTGTAGTCAGCACGTTGCAATACCTTGAGAAGGCATACATGAGAGACTGTGTTCGTGCTCAAGAGTATACTGCTGCCTGCAGTCGCCTCCTCGTGCAGTACAAAGTTGCATTCAAACAAGTGCAAGCTGATGAGTTTCCCAATATAGAAGCTTTTGTTGCAAAATATAGGGTGAGTGACATTTTCACATTTATGTTAATATCAGATGTGGGAATAAAATAAAACTATAGCATGGTGGTAGGGCTTTTTGTAATCCCGGTCTGGCTAGCTACCATCCTCAATTTAAACATACATACTATCAAGCCTCTCTCCCATAAGGCTAGGCAGAGACCACATCCACGTGCTACGATCCTGACATACATCATTCGCTTCTTCTACTTTCATAAGCACCTTCATACATGCTCTTCGGTTACGGGTACTTTTGACCTGGCCTCTCTCCAGAACGTCCTCGATCTGATCAAGATATGTTCGCCTACGTCGACCCTTACCAGCTTGCCCAGTCACACTCGCCTTGTAAATTTGTTTTGTTAATCTTCTTTCATCCATCCTCTCTACATGTCCATACCAATTAAGCATCCCTTTCTCTATCTTTGTCACTACATCCTCTACCACACCACAACATTTCCTTATCACACTATTCCTTACTTTATCTACCATTCTTATGCCAGCTATACTTCTTAGACTTCTCATCTCTATTGCATTAATCAATTTAAAAGTGTGCTGCCAAATACCTGTAAAGGTGTGTTCCGGCAGTTGCACTAGCAAACTAGCTTTGTACATATTTCATAAGGTTTGCATCAACATTTAACATCACGTGAGATTGTGGTCTAACACTAAACCTATAGACCAAATTTACTATGAATATTTCATACATACACTCGTTACTTAGATTTTTAATATGAAACACATTAAATAAACAACATCGTTCACTGTCTAGGTGTTCCTTATATCTGTGTTCTAGTCTGACACGAGGCAAATGTTATCCGACTGTTTCTGATCTGATTACAGTTGGATTGTCCGGCAGCACTGGAGAGGATAAGGGAAAACAAGCCCAATTTAATTAAAGATGACAAGGGCAATACCAACAAATATATTGCAGAGATTGTTTCTGTAAGTGTTTCACTGTTTTACATTCATTTATTTTACTACTGTAGCGTTTACTGTCCGTTAGAACAGGATAATAGGCTCGGCCATCTAAACGGTCCCTCATAAGAGTAACAACATTTAACAGTAGGTTAAGTCTCGCCCATTTTATAATCCAAACTCGGGCAGTTAATGAAGAATCAATGTAATTAGACGGACTATAAAAGGTCTGGTGCTATTTAATGGTTTGTTTCACCAACTACTAGGTAAGGAGGACACCTGTACAATCCTGCCTCGCCTGCCATGGCACAGTACAAACCGTATTTAGTTTCCAGATCCCGAAGTTAAGGGTTCAGTTAGTTCAGTTTAGCTTTTTCGATTTTTTTTAATAGCTAGTACCGCGTTCGATTTTCTCCTACGCGATTCGGCAACAGCCCAAGCCGAGGTTCGGTCACTGGGGACACCCTTGCGTGAGTTGCCCCTCGGGCTTACCCCCCTAGTTCAGGTGAAGCTGTAAAAGCCCCTCAGGATAACAATGTAGGTCCCATAAAAAAAAAAATATATGGTTTGTTGTTTTGCATAAATTCTTCACAAACACATCTTATTTTTATTCCATACCTTCCGTAATAAAAAAGCAAAATTTATTTGATTTGTAGTGAACAGATCGTGTATTATCACATCACAGCGCTTACACATCTATATCTCAATACTAATATTACAAAATTAACGCAAACTTTCTAATTACAAAACTATATACTATTTACAAAATGATCACTCATGTTAATATCGAGTTTGTCAAGCAAATGCTATGGTGCATTAAAAAATCTCATACAAAGTTACTGCCTCTCTTTACGCCGCTTCCAATAAGATTTTCGCGAGAAAATTTAGCCTACCATCATCTCCAGGTTCCCGTCTATCTCTAAGCCAAAATTCATCATAATCGATTCAGCAGTTTAGGCGTGAAAGCTTAACAAACAAACAAACTCACTTTCGCGTTTATATTATTAGTAGAGATACTGTTAAATGAACCATAGAATCAAGCATTAAAATTAGTATTCCGATATTGATATATCTATTAATGTTCTTTGGTAGTAACATTAACCTAGAATTGTCAAACTGCAAAACATATATTGATATGTGATTCTGTCATATTGTACGTCACTGTTCTTGACCCATACATTTTGTGACTACTATATGACAACGGATTCTATATATAAATATTCTGTAAATTATATTGTAATTTCTGTATTTAATATTCTGACTAAAATAAATAAGAAAAGTATTTTATTCCATCCTGTCTTTATAGTTTGTAATTAATTGTAATTTTACTTAACTTGTTTTACATCTGTGTGGCGCCCAGTGATGGCAATCCCTTTTTTCTTTTTAAATGTTAACACATAGTTTATGTACATTTTTGCCAATGTCATGTCAATAGAATAATATGTTTCTGTTCCTGTAAGAGTTCAGATACAATGTTCATTTTTTTTTTTATTATTATAGTTAAGGTTTAGCGTTATGGCCATAATTTCACCTGATCTTAAGTGACGATACGGCCCAAGATGGTAGACGCGCTAAAGCTGTATAGGAACTGGCTCTCAAGTGCAACTGCCGGAACACACCTATTGGTATTTGGAGGCAGATTTTCAACCTGAGGGTGGTAGTTAGCCAGTCGGGCATCAGAAAAAGTCCTACCACCATGCTATGGTTTCCTCACAATGTTTTCCTTCACCGAAAGCTCAAGCTCATTGTAGGCGGTTGGGTTCGAACTCGCGTCCCTTGACGCGAAGTCGTTCACACTACCACTGAGCTATCATCGCTTCTAATAATCTGACCTAATTCAAATTCTGATTTTGCCAAATTACCCGACTGTCAATTACTAATATTTTAGCTGTTTATCACGTTGATGGATAAGCTGAGGCTGGAGCTACGTGCTATGGATATGATACAGCCTGAACTCAGAGATCTGAGAGACACTATGGACCGGCTGATCATGTTGCCTGAAGACTTTGAAGGGAAACTCAAGGTAAATTAAATTATAATATTTTATTTTATTTTTTCTCATGTTTGTTTATTGATTCTCTTATACATATTGTGTCAGTGTTATAAAAATACCTCTATTTTGTTAAAATTATTTTAGATTCACTTGTATATATCTATCCAACAATGTAACACACTTCTCGAGGGCCAATGTCAATATGAATAATAGAGTCACTTCGCTCTAATTTTGTTGTCATTGGGTTAAATTAAAATCACCAAGATTATTTTATAGAAAGTAGTATAATTATTATATCAAAAATATCGCTAAGTGACGTTTCTACATGCACATTCGAAGCGATGATAGCTCAGTGGTAGTGTGTGTGTACGACTCCGCATCAAGGGACGTGAGTTCGAATCCAAGCACCTACAATGAGCTTGAGCTTTCGGTGAAGGAAAACATCGTGAGGAAACCATAGCATGGTGGTAGGGCTTTTTCTAATGCTGGGTAGCTAACACCCTCAAGTTGAAAATCTGCTGCCAAATATCAATAGGTGTGTTCCGTCAGTTGCACTTGAGAGCCAGTCTCTCCACAGGTTTAGCGTGTCTACCAACTAGAGCCGTATCGTCACTTAAGATCAGGTGATATTATGGCCATAACGCTAAACCTTAAGTATAAAATAAATAAAACATTAAAAATTGAGAGTAAATCCACACTATATCTATCCTATAATATTGGGTTTGTTTGTTACGCTTCCACGTCTAACTTGCAGAATGAATTAAGATGAATTTTGGTATAGAGATAAATTGGAACCCAGAGATATAGGCTATAGGCAGAGTGGTAGACTACCTTTTTCCTTCGAAAAACTTATTGGAAGTGTGGTAAAGAGATGGATAAACTTTGTGTGATACTTTTTATTGCAAAGCCGCACTTAATATCTAGTTATAAATATATAAATTAAATAAAACCTTAAAGAAACATTCTGAAGTAAGGAGAAATTATTCTTGAGACATGAGTAATTTCTTTTTATTTTAACATATGTTATATGACCTTTTTTAGATATTTTTTTATTCAAGTGAAAACTTCTATATATGTAGGCGACACTTTCAACTTGAGGCTGGTGGCTAGGGGCGGCCATTAGAAAAAACTATACCACCATGTTGTGGTTTCCTCATAATGTTTTCCTTCACCGCAAGCCCAGGCTCATCACAGGTGGTTTTAGAGTCACATTCATTGATGTGACGTCCATTCACACTGCCCAGTGAGCCATCAGCGCTCCGCTGCGATGTGACTTTCTTTAGTTTGATGGATTACTCGGTGTTTGGCCTTGTTTTTGGATTGACCACCAGAACTGTCTTCGCTATCAGGCACTTTCCATTCACTTGGCCATTATGTGATATTAAAAAAATTATATTAATCACATTTTCTAATGAATTTCAACATTTATCACTAGACAGTGCTACGGGCCTGTTGGATATTGAAAACAGTTCGGTTTATAATAATCATTACAGGTGCAGGAATGGTTAGACAAGTTGTCTGACATGTCAGCGTCCGATGAACTCTCTGAATCCCAGGTCCGTCAGCTGGTCTTCGACCTGGAGACCGCCTATGGGGCTTTCAACAAATTCCTGCACAAGGACTAATGAAGTATCAGACACTATACATTGAGGTAAGTGACTGATCAAGATTGGCAACATCTCTGCAGTACTAGGGATGTGAATCCTAAGTAGTGATGTGACTCGAGGTGTTTTTTACTCGAGTGACTTGAGTGAATTTGTTCATCTCGAATTCAAGTAGATTCAATTTATTTTTCTTTGTTGAGTAATGACATAAACAGGGTAAAGCGATTTTTGAAGTGATGATAGCTCAGTGGTAGTGTGTATAATCAAGGGACGTGAGTTCGAATACACCTACAATAAGCTTGAGCCTTCGGCGAATGAAAACATCGTGAGGATACCATAGCACGGTGGTAGGGCTTTTTCCGCTACCACCTTCAAGTTGAAAATCTGCAGCCAAATACCAATAGGTGTGTTCCAGCAGCTGCACTTGAGAGCCAGTTCCTCCACAGGTTTAGCGTGTTTTTTTTTACTTAAGGCTTAGCGTTATTACCATAATCTCACCTGATCTTAAGTGATGATACGGCCCAAGTTAGTAGACACGCCAACCAAGGTGGTAACTACCTTTAACCACCGCCAACCAAGGTGATAACCAACTTTAACCACCTTGGTTGGCGTGTCTATCAACTTGGGCCGTATCGTCACTTAAGATCTGATGAGATTAAGGCCATAACGCTAACCTTAAATATAAAAAAAAATGTAAATTAACATAACATTGATAATGTAACATAAAAGGAAGACCTAAAATTAACTGTAGATGAAGATAAGTGTAATCGTCAAAAAATTAGTGTATTTTTTTTTAAACATAGTATTTACACTGCTGTTACATTATCTAAATCGATTCTAATCGATAGATACGCGGACAAACATCGTACCTTTTGAATATATAAACTAATGATATAAATATTATATAAATATATTTATGTCAGTGTAACAAATGTATTTTTTGTTCCAGATAATAATATATGAAGTTAAGGTTGTATCGACTATAACTTTTCTTATGGACAATCGATGTCCTTTATTGTATCCTCATTATAATATGAAATAAACAGTTGTATACCAAACATTGTGTTTTATATAACCTTCTGCGAGTGAGATATAGTGTTGTATCACTTCTGTCATGTGGCCTAAATAGGGATGACAATTGCTTCTGAAAAAGATCGATTAGAATCGAGATCAAATGAATCGATTCACAAAAAATGTAGTTTCGAATGATACCGATAGTTCGATGATTTACCGATGTTTGATTTATTCGATTCGCTTTTAGTGTTTATTTTTTCAATGTAAAACCAAACATAGAAAGGTAAAGAACACCACAATAATCGATATTTTATCATTCTTATACTAAATAAAGTTTTGTTTACAAAAATATAACAAAAGTTCAGCGATAGGAAAAGTCATTTTTTTCACAAATTTACTGATTACATAAAACATTCAAACAATTATAAATAATTAATTATGAAAATAGATACGATTCGACACCTGATTATTAAAGTTGAAATATCGATTCACTGGATCGATTCCGTGCTGTGAATCGATTAAAAAATGTATTTTTTCCCATTCCCAGTCTTAAATTCTCACATTTTTTGTGGATAGGTAGAAACCACTAAACTGTTCGCATAAGTAAAAATAAAAGTTGAAAAACAAATTTATTGAAATCACGTATTCTTATCAATAGTTAGTAATAAAAAAACTCGGTTGACAAACACCACCCTTCTTTATACGACACAGGTACACCGTGAAATTTTAGTAGGTATTCTAGGTGCGCTCTGGGTGTACCCGATCGTACCCCCCCTCCTAACCCCCACCCCACTTTGGGAAGAGCGTATCCAAGAACTCCTCATGTAGCCTGCAGCGATGATGGCTTATTCGGTAGTGCGTACGAACATCGCGTCAATGGACGTGAGTTCGAATCCACCTCCAATGAGCTTGAGCTTTCGATGAAGGAAACATCGTGATGAAACCATATCATGGTGGTAGGGCTTTTTTATTACACGCCTGGCTAGCTACCACCCTGGAGTTGAAATTCTGTCGCCAAATACCAATAGGTGTGTTCCGGTAGTTGCACTTGAGAGCCAGTTCCTCCTATAAAGGCCGGCAACGTACTTGCGATTCCTCTGGTGTTGTGGCTGTCCATGGTCGGTGGTGATCACTTACTGTCAGGTGACACACTTGCTAGTTTGTCCCTTGATTCATTAAAAAAATCATCTTAGGCCCACGTCATTACTCAAGATATTTTTTATAGTTAAGGTTTAGCGTTATGGCTACTATCTCACCTAATGTTAAGTGATAATGTGGCCCAAGATGGTAGATAAGCTAAGCTCGGGACTGCCGAAACCTACAGGTAGATAGCCAGACGGACATTAGATAAAACCTTACCACCATGCTATGGTTTTGTCACAATGTATTTATTCACCGCAAGCTCAAGTCCATTGTAGTTGGATTCGAACTCACGTCCCTTGAGGCGACATCCGTATACCAGGGGTTCCCAATTTTTTACAGATCGCGGCGTACACACGTTTACTATTTCGCTCTAACATATATAACTGGTCGAAATACACATGTACAATGAAACGAGAATGATAAAGAGAATTCAGAAATGCTTCATGTTACCTTTCTTCACTCATTACGGCGCACCAGGGTGCCACTGTGCACACTTTGGGAACCCCTGCCATACACGCTACCAGTTAAGTTATCATCGCAATGATGACTATTAAAAAATCAATCAATCTATAACTATTAAAAAAAATTAAACAAAGTATTTGTCATCAGTAGTCTGTAGTAGTTACTTGTAACTTATTAACTCGGTGCTACGCCATGAATTCATGACACACGGGAGGTAAAGTAAAGTAATAATGTAAAATTCAATTAAATTTTCATTACCACAGTTATAATTAAAAATATATTGTGCCTAACATTCTTTGATTATTGACACTGGCCATTGATAATCTATTTTACGTTAAAAATATATTACAAGGAAAATAGATTATAAATATTTTTTACGTAATAGTGATGACATGATAATTATTTAGCATAACGAAATAACATTCGCTGTTATTTTTATAGATGTAAATTGATTAAAATTAAGTAACAATAAACAGTTTTGAATGATCTGATTTTGAGAAAACAGTTACAATGGTTTTTATTGTAAAATCATGTGATGTGTTTATATTCATAATTTTATTTTTATATGTACGAGAGGTAAGAATACTTTCAAATTTTTGAACTACTTTTAAAGTATTATGTGATTAATATAACTCAAGAGAATATATAATATATTTAAAGTTTATGTAAAATTACACTAATATAATATATACCTACCCGGTTACATACAGTGGCCAAACTTCAGAGTTCACTTTTTTTTCGTTAACGTTGAGAAAAACAGCGACATGGAGGTTGACCAGGTAATATGCACTATCAAGTACTCACTAAAAACAGACCGTGACGACATCTATTGCCAGAACCCATGGTTAGCTTTCGTAATGTTCAAAGTCTCTGACGAGGGAAGTCCATTGTCATGTTTTCAGGATCAGCCTACCTAATCGGTTTGCTACGGCAGACCTTCACAAATCCACGGAAAGAACTGTAACGCACGCGTAGTCAAATATGTAACGATAATAGACCCTTCGAAAAATACCTCGTGCAAAATCATACCTTTTTCAAGACCCTACCCCCACCCCCTCCGTCTCTCTTAAAATTCATTAACCGTCACTAACAGTATTACATCACAAATGATGGACCCCTTCGCCCCGTACATGATATATGGCAATTAACAGCAGTACACAACTTTTTGAATAGGTATTGCAAGCCCTCTCTTGAAAAGTTTCACTTCAACAATGTTCAAACTCTTCGCAATCATTATAATCGAATTGGTTAGATATTTATTAACATAAAGGACGTCCATTCATTTTGCAGTGTACTGAAAATGTATTCGAGAAGCTAGACAAAAAATATTATCTCGTTAATGAAGCTTACAACGTCAGTAAGAGCCTTTTCAATCAAGGTAAAGAGAACTATATGAGACTAAAGGACAAATCTCTGAAAACCATAGACACTTTTCTAGATTTGGTGTTTATAATGAACAGGGAGATGGCAAAGGAACTTAGGTCCGCCGTTATTAAATTTTATAAAGTAAAATATTTTCAAGATTTTACACACTACGTTATAACAATGGATGAGGTACGAACAACCTACTACAAAACTTACTAACGATGAATTATTTTCAAAGTGTATTCTAATGTTACTAGTATTTGAAGGACGCGAGTTCAAATCCCTGCAATGAGCTTGAGCTTTCGGTAAATGAATCCATGATGAAACAATAGCATAGTTGTACAATCTGCCGTCAAATACCTATAGGTGTGTTCCGACAGATAAAACCTATAAAACTATTTTAAAAAAAGTATGTATGTCAGTTTTGACGCACGTCTGGAGTTTTTTTTTTATTGCACAATTTGCTGACTCTAGTTTCGCACCTTTTTTTAGGTAGGTGATTTTGTTGCCGTTAAAAAATTGCTTTATAATAGTTGCTATATACTGGAGTTTACTCCTTAAGAACTCTTATCGTGTAAATTATGTAAAAAGAGGGTAAATGTAAGCATCTTAAAAAAATATCAAAGCCTATATAAATATTTATTCATATTATTTACATCATTCCAACGAAATATATAACATAAATTATTTCACTTAAGCTAATCCAGTGAACTTCGTATCACCTTAAAATTTATGTTCTTCATACTCACCAAAACTCAAAAATTGTTTTTTTTTTACGTTTCCTTGCATTATTTATTGGCACGCGCCTCTGGCCCCGCGGCCGGTACCGCCACAACCGCTATGTCCCAGCATTTTGAATCTGTAATATCTTCGAAAATATTCATTTAAATTACATGCTGTAAAGAATCATATTAATCTATATTAAATGCACAGTGTATTTAAGGTGCTTAATTGGATAAGAATTAATGCTGTATTGCTTAAAATCTCTTCGTAAATAAACCATTATATCTCGTAAAAAGTAAAGGATAAAAAATGGTTATTGTGGGTTATCCCTAATAGATAGACATATATTATTCGGGCTTTTTTGTAGACCTTTTTAAGGTGTATAATACAGTAGTACATTATTTTGATCTATCTCGTAGGGTTTAGCCAGCGTTTGCAATGTAAGCGCTAAAAGATGTATTTGTTTATGACATCACATTAGAAACCTCTAAATTTATTAGTGTCTCTCTACTATATTATGCATGTATTATTTCTATTTAAAAACACCGCATCCAAACCCGTTACGTAGTTTAAATACCTAAGCATAAATAGGGACAGACAGACAGCGGGCAGCGACTTTGTTTTATATCATGTAGTGATAATAATATGTACACACATACTTATATCTGGAAGTACGTTGTGCCGGAACACCTATATGTATTTGGCGGCAGACTTATAACTCAAGGGTGGTAGCTAGCCAGACGAACATTAGAGAAAACCCTACCAGCATGTCACAGTTTAATCTCAATTCTTTTCTTCATCGAGTCCTCAAGCTCAGAATAGAACATCGAATTTACGTCCGTTTGTGCGAAGTCCAATTCAATAAAGACTATTACGACTTACGGAGTGTCTAAGAATACTAAATCATTAAGAATAAACCATCAGATAATTGATATCGTCGAACACTGCCTGGTGGACCCGACGGAGAAACTCGACCAGATAAGAACACAGTTCCACGGCGTCATCAAAAACTTCAGGGACGTTAGGAACTTCGACACAATCTTGAAGTGTCACAACGAGATACCCGATGAAGTGGCTACTACTCATTGCTTGCTGCTTCAAGCTGTGCTGTACGTTATTATCCTTACTAATATTATAAATGTTAAGTTTGTTTGTTTGTGACGCTTTCACGCCTAAACCGCTGAATCGATTGTGATGGATTTCGGTATAGAGATGGATACCTTGGTGATAGGCTAGTTTATCACGTAAAAATCTTTGGAAATGAAGTCAAGAGGAAATAAAACTTTATATGAAACTTTTTATTTCGCGCTCTGATTTTACTAAATTAATATTAACGTGAGCGAAGCCGGAGGTAAAAGCTTGTTGCAATATATATTTTTACATTATCTATATCCATATTGATAGTATAAAATGGAAAAGTTTATTTGTTTATAATAGACGGCATACGAATAAGCGTGTCATCTACGTTTTGAAGCGATGATAGCTCAGTGGTAGTGTGTATAACTTGGCGTCAAGGGACGTGAGTTCGAATCCAACCATCTACAGTAAGCTTGAGCTTTCGGTGAAGAAAAACGTCGTGAGAAAACCATAGCATGGTGGTAGGGTTTTTTCTGATACCCACCTGGCTAGCTACCACCCTCAAGTTGAAAATCCACCACCAAATACCAATAGGTGTGTTCCTGCAGTTGCACTTGAGAGCCCATTCCTCCACAGGTTTGATGTGGCTTTCAACTTGGGCCGTATCGTCAGTTAAGGTCAGGTGAGATTATAGCCATTACGCTAAGCCTTAACTATATATAAAAAAAAGTGATCACCACCGCTCATAGACACCCGCAACACCAGAGGAATCGCGGATGCGTTGCCGGCCTTTATACGAGGGACTGGCTCTCAATTGCCACTGGCGGAACACACCCAATGGTATTTGGCGACAGATATTTAACTTGACAGTGACAGCTAGCCAGGCATTAAACATCACGCTATGATCAATAGGAGTAAAGATGTATTGGAAAAGTAAGAAAACCGGTTAAAAAAAATTTAATCCATTTTTAGATCCACGCAAACGAAGTAAGGGGCACAGATATTCTTACATAGTTTCTATTACCGAATGTTATTTACGGATAAGCCCGAAAATTATTTGAGATACCTTTTAATAATCGCCACATACACAATTTTACTCTAGTTTATATTAAAGTGAAACATTTTAAATTAAAAAGAATCGCCTTCGACCCGATTAATGGACTAGAACTGAAACTGGAATTATATAAGAGAGAACAGCGTTTGAGTAGTGCTTTACTCTCTCTCTCAAGGTCAAGCAATGATCTCGGCTTAAATTGCTAATATCCGATATTTTTTGCACTTTGAATATTAAATGAGTTGACAAATATCAACAAGAACACTTTTTTATGACAGTAGATACTTTAAAAACACTATTATTTCTAGACAGTATAAAAAAAACTATTTGAAAAAATATTTCGGCGGACGTTGGGTTGTCTGTATATGTGGATGATTTATGTAGTCACGTAACGTTACAAAAACTTTGCTTTTAGAGTCCTTTTTTTTTCATTCACATCACTATCATTCTGAGTAATATCCTATTGAAAATAACCGTCTAATTCAAGGTAATTTAAAAAAATATATTCAAGTCATTCATGTGAATAGTCTTTTTTGTATATATATTTTGTGTATATAATATAGTTCAATCTTTTTTCATATTCAATATGAATGCTTAAACCTATGTCATTCAATTATAATTACGTTATGAGTCGTGCACTTTTGGATTGTTCAAACTATTTTCCCCTGTGTGTGTTCACTTTAAATCTTATTCATTATTTATTTTTGAGTTCCACTCAATGATGTTTTCGTCTTTTCATTTAAATTCTACTCTGAACATATTTCATTCTGATACGTCGACTAGTATCGCATACTAAATTTGAGGAACTTCAAGTATCCGATGTGACCGCAGCAATGTTTTTTTTTTTTTTTTTGTTTTAATGACACTGGTACAAGACAAAGAAATTATATACTTTTACTAATACGTAATAACTGATTATCCACAGAATTGAATGGATTGACTAACAAAATAATCTATGATTAGAATGATATATGGAACAAATGAGAAGTTAAAAGTTCTTATCTATTTACCTACAGGGAACCTCATTCTATAGCGGTACTCTAATTTATGCTTTATGTATGACTATATTTTACGTGCGGCTTCGCTTGCGTTAATATTGATTTTGTAAAGCAAATCGGATGACGCAATAAAAAAGTTCACATAAAGTTTATCCCCCTTTTTGCCCCAATTCCAATAAGATTTACGCGAAAAAATGTAGCCTTCACCGCTTCCGGGTTCTTATCTATCTCTATACAATATTCATCATAATCGGTTGAGCGGTTTAGTCGTGAAAGCGTAACAAACAAACTCATTTTCGCATTTATAATATTACTAAGGATTATATCTTAAATTCAAATTAATTTAACAGCTTCAACGAAACGATGGAAAACAATTTAGTATCTATAATTGAATTGAAAACACGACAACACGCGCGGGACATGAATACTTCAATATACAACGTTCAGGAATGTCTCAACAATTTTATTCCCAAGTTTTTCGAACTGCTTCTACTAGATGCTTACACGGAGAAGAGTGAATATTTAAGAGTTGTCAACGCATCTATTTCCGATTTAATCAAAGACAAATGGAGAGGCAATGAGACCGTGTTTCCTGACAAATGGCATCCCTTGGTTATGCTTCTAAAAGAGAAGTGAGTTTCTTATTGACTTAACAAACTCTTTTTAAGTTACTAATTATATTTCTATGAAAATACGGATATATGTAAGCTCTGTACCTGTTATTATAATAAACACGTTGAGATATCTGGAAATTACTAAAAAAAAGTGTTAAAAACTAACAAAAAGCAAGATAAATAAATAACTGTTAAAAAATACTAATAAACACGCTTTTATAGAAAACTAAATTAAAAAATAGACTATAAATTTTAATAAATTTGAATTAAGGATAGTGTATTTTGTTTCAATAAATATAAATTATTAATAGCGAAAATATTTTATTTTTAAAAAAGCGTGGGGTGCTTTTTAAGATATCGAAACGATAATCCTTGTACTCATATTTGTCAATAAAATATTTATAAGTATTGACAGCATACACTCCATGCTTTTTTTTACATTAGAATAGTTACTTTTTCTAACTATTATTTATATTCTAATTTTTAGTTTGTTTTATTTATGAAAGCGTGTTTTTTTTAAATTCACTATTAAATTTATTAGAGCAAAATTAATCACCGTTCATTACAATAGCGAACAAGGATTTTTCCTCCAAAATTGTAAATTCTTGCTTATTTTGTTGAATTCAAATTCTCTTTGGTGTTCAATTTTTTTTTAAATATTAGATATATCGGCTAAAGATAATGATCTGAAATTATAATTAACTTCAATTTTAGCCTTATCAACTATTGATGAAAGTTATATATACTACCAAATCTTATTCCACAAATGAAATAATGGAATAATTTTATCAAATTGGTGTATTGTCATGAATCTTCGATATGTCTACGAAATTTAAATGAAATATGACCGTGTTAAGTGGGCCAAAATCAAGTACAAATATACAAGTGAAGCTAATAAAAACCGTGTAAAAAACATAACATTTAGACCAAATTATTGCAGTAGATTCTAAGAAATCAGTGATATATTTAGGCATATATATATGGGTCTTGATCACCTCCTGGGAACCACCAATACCTACTAAAAATCCCTACGTAGGCTTGCGCTGCTCGCATACTTGCAAAGTTTCTAATTTCTTCTATTCTCTAAACGAAGGCTGCAAACAACCCTCTGCCAATCGATCCGATGCAACAAAGGGTTGTGACATCGTATGATATGTTTTTTTTGCTCAATCTGCTTAATGTTTGGCTTATAAGCCCTACCATCTTCCGGTATTACTGTACGATAGTTTTTAATTAATATGGACATATTTACTTCGATAATTATTTTTTTTTTTACTTGTAAGTACAAATGCTATAGTATATCTGTTATTTCTGTTTCAGAACGAAACCGACAACGCAAAGTTTGCAGGAACCGTTATTTTTAACATTATTCGCTGCTAATTTAACTTCTCAAGATATAGTAAAAACTTTGTATTAAGAAAGTGTTAATTTGATGAAGTCGTGTATTTACTTTCATTTATCATTAGGGTAATTTCTATAAAATTTTATAACCCGATGTTAAAATAGAGTGTTGGTTGTATTTTCTATAACATAGGATATAAAAATTGCACGTTCAGCTTCCGAACGTAAGCTGGTACAGAGGACTTACGCATGATAGAATATTAATGAAATAAAAGAAAAAAATAAGTAAGTTTCATTGTGAAAAACAAGAAACATGTTGAATCGTTATATTTCACATTTCTTCTCTTTAGAATAAGGATATGTTTTTAAACGAGACGCGCCTTCATGAAGAAAATTTTAGTTATTTTTCTTGAAAACTATAACTGAAAACTTCAAAACTGAAATTAAATCTTTATTATTCTAGAAATTTATATTTTTACAAGAGAATACATTACAAAACGTTGTAGATTGTTAAAAGAAATAGGAACTAATAAATGAACAGGTGACTAAACTACCAGTCCGTGTTGCCTAAATATAAGATTTTGCACATCGTATGTGCAATTTGAAAAGAAAGAATTATAGAATAATATCACTAAACATCAAGCAATTGTTTTATTTCAACAGATTACCTATTTAATAGAGACTAAATATTCACTGATATTTTTTTTGAATATACAGTTTTAATAAATTCGACCTTTTTATGTAATTGAGATGAGCCTTTTCATATTTACATACATATTATATGACACATTAGATACTTTTAAATAATGATAGAAAAAACTTAATGGTTTGGAAAAAAATGTTTTGTAAAGTATTCAAGTATTTAACAATGTTGAAGTATGCGTTAGAGGTTTGATACAACCTAATATTCAACCTCCATCACACACCGCTCCTCCAAACACCTCCACTCAAACAGTATCACAATTCAAAAAACAATATTATTGAGAAAAAAGAGGTTGACGAATGAAAAAATTGATGGTACTCTTATATTTAACTTTTCGGGGTCTTAGATTAATTTATAACAAAACGGTTACCAGCAAGTAAGAGTTTGCTTGAAGCTGCAAAATATCATTTTTAAGATTCTGAAAATCTAATAGTACAATGAAAATGTTTTTTTTTTTATTTGTGACGAAACTTTATTTGAGCGGAGCTGTGCAAAAGTGCGATGTGCGATATGTTGTTTTTTATAATACTTATCATTCTTATAAATGTGTAATTGAATCTTTTTATTCGGGCAACACTAATTCGTGTATTTTGTTCGTGCTGTTTTGTTATTGTTTGCAAATTAAATGTTTTTATAATAAATACCTATATTTAGGCTAGATTAATTAAATAAAATGTCTGATAAACCACCTGATTTAATCGAAAATGGGCGTTCTCACGACGAACCGGACAGAATGCCCGATAATATATCAGTATCCAACCTAGACCTTATAATGTACGTGGTTGCAATTGTAGGACATTTAGTTGATCTAGGTTTGGATATAAATATTGCCGTTAGATACCTCTTAGGGAAGATGGTGACTGAATTCGCGTGGACATTAGCGTTTATACTTTTACCAGCGTTTGTCAACACTGCAGTATCCATAAGGATGTAAGTATTTTGTCTAATTCATATTATTGGTTAACTTTTTTTTATTTTCGATCTGACGTACGCTGTTAGCCGTAAGGGCTTTGACAGCTTCACCGAACTTTTTGGGGCAACCTCGGCTTGGGCTACTACCGGAAAGTTAACAAGGATTCGCGAGCCTAACTAACCAACAAGTCCTAACTTGCTAATTTAATGATCCTAGCATGACCTTATCGAGCAAATCGCGTAAGGGCCGCGGGGGTAGCCCCTTACAGAACCGTGTACTTAACGTGTAGGTGTGCATGGATGGTATGCGGTGTGATGAGGTACTGTCAGTGATATAGAGTGTCACTGTATCGCGCGTGCAGAGTCACCCGAGGGCTCCTATCCGGAGAATCAAACCCAGGCTCAGGCGTCTGCTAAGGGACACCGCGGCGGGTGTGCAGAAAAGTACGATTCGTGGAGACGATTAGGAGATGTGCGTTCAATCTGGTTTTTTATCGACGGGATCGGTGAAGCAAATATGTGGCCTGCCGCGAAGCCTCTGGTGTATGGATTGGCAGTGTAGCTAACTACGTGTACTAATTTGGGATTGGAATGAACTTCAGCCTTTTCAAAGAATTTCATTAGAAGATCTTTAATATATGCTTATCGGTTAACTATCAATTGTAGGTTCTATGAAAGCTAGTGTATACAGATCATGGTCTCTTTATAAGCTGCAGTAAGGAGCTAGGGTATCCAGTTTGTTATGATTTCTAGTATTCAAATCATACTGCTCTTTAACGAAATCTAGCTTTTGTAATATTTGCAGACATACATTAAATCATTAAGAATATTTTGGGAGGGCAAAGTTAAAATACCAAATTCCGAAAACTTATTCTATAATGATTTGTGAGATCCTATATTGTAAATGGCTCGAACTGCTCATTTTTGTAAAGGAAAAATAGTGTCTCCCTCAGCTGCTCTCCTCCATAGCAAAATACCATAAATGATGCTATTCACACAGCTAAAAATATGTTACTTAAACACTAAAGGAGTATACAAGTTATTCATATAAAGATAGACATTAAGCTATGGAAGTAAACTAACCTAGCAGTGGCAATATCTGTCAGCTGACGAATCTTATGAACAGTTAATGCAATAGAACTTAACCGTCCCGCCAATGTTTTTATGCGAGGTGGAGAAAAGGAAACAAACACAGTTACCACTACAATTAGGTTACTAGATAAAATATATAAAACAGTCATAAACTGTCTTGTCTTTTAAAATATTCAAATGACTTTGCATTATTCTTAATTGTTATCCTTACAGTCTTCTTTCAGCTGTAGGACATCTAACGCACTGACATATCTCTAGACATGATTGTTTATATGTATGAAAGCCTTAAACACCTACGTTGCCATTAAATCAACAGAGTTTTGTACCCTGTTCCAAAAACTCAGTTTTCTTGAGACACTGTTGGTAACTTTACTATATGGAATAGGGATAAGATAACTTTAATATTTATTTGAATTATTAAATAAAAACTATATTACATTAAAATCCATAAAAGAAACAAACTCACTCAAATCGGTTTAGATATGTTTTTTACTTTTATCCCATACCCAGGAAGCACTGTTTTATAATCCATTACATTCGGAATCTGTGTGTCAAACATTAGTAACTTAAGATAGATCAGTTTCGATGTATAAGGGAACAGGCAAACCAACAAACTAAAATTTTTTCTGTTTGTTAATTGATAATAATATAGCTGGAAATATAATTATCATAAACTAAGTAACATATTGAAGTATTAATATGTTTGGTTCATTGTATTTGTGATTTATTTACAGGTATGCCCAAGATAAACAGCAAGAGTCAGTTACTAATGAGTTTACAAAGAGAAAGTGGCTTCGGATTTTCATACTCGTGTTACAGATGGCACCGATATTGCGTTTCACAGATGCTTTGATGTAAGGCACCTTTTATTAACTTTGAAATATATATATGTTTAAACCTTCTATGGTAAATAGCTAGGGAAGGTATAGAAATATTGACACCAGAAAGGCATAAATTTCATATATGCAAAAATTTGAATGCAAGTAATAAACATATTTTTTTTATAGGTAAGGTTAAGATTTAGCGTTATGGCCATAATCTCACCTGATCTTAAATGACGATATGGCCCATGTTGGTAGACACGCTGAAGCTTTGGAGGGACTGGCTCTGAAGTGCATCTGCTGGAACACAGCTATTGGTATTTGGCGGCAGATTTTCAACTTGAGGCTGGTAGCTATGGGCGGATATTAGATAACGCCCACCATGCTATGGTTTCTTCACGATGTTTTCCTTCGCCGAAAGGTTAAGCACATTTTATATTTCCAATTAATATACATATATAATTTAAATTAGAAAAACAATATAAACATATTTTTTTTTAATAATGATTTATTTTTATTTGGTACCTCTTAACACTGTCAAATGTAAGTAACTTGATTTTGTTAAATGTGCCATAAAGAAATATACAATAAATAAATTCATGATTATTCGTGTATTTGGTCTCGTTCTTCCACAATGAAATGAAAATTTAATTGATAGAACTTACGACAGTTTTGATAGAGTTAGTTTACTGCCAGAGAGGGCATATGTTTATGTATTTTACCCATGGTTCAAAAAACTTGTGTGATACCAGGTTCTGGTATATATGCCGAATGGTTAAATATTTTTTCATGATACGTTAATACAATAAAATATCTAAAAAAAAAAATTCTTAATTTGTGGTCAGATGATGTTTGCATTAGCCTTATCTCTACTTACCTTCAAGCAAAATATACATCAAAAACAGTTTTGTATGTAATGAGATAGAAAGATATATATTTTAAAACTAGTCACTGTGAAGTAGTTCCTTTTAGCAATTGCTGTATGACATCAAAAACATTTATATTACAAAGAAAAGAAAAATTCTAGACCATATATGAAACCATGTTCAGGTCAAGTGATGTGAGTTTGAACACTCCTACAATGAGCTTGAACTTTCGGTGAAAGGAAACATTGTGATGAAGCCATAGCATGAAGATAGAACTTTATTTACCTGTAGGTGTATTCTGACAGTTATGCTTAAGAGCTAGCTTCAGTGGTTTAGCGTGTGCACCAGCTCGGGTCACATGGCCATTTAAGATCAGGTGAGATTGTGGCCATAATGCTAAACGTTAACTATAAGGAATGTGTATACTTTAGTTATGCAATAAAGTCACGGCGTGCCGAACGCAAGAAGGACCCCTCATCGCAACGTTTTTACTACGGTTTGATGCTGAAGGAAGATTCTGATGCGGCACTGCTTAGGATCTTCGAATGCTTCTTGGAGGCTGCACCGCAGCAGGTTCTGCAGACCAGTTTACTGCTGCGTGCTAATGATGAGTTCACTAGTAAGTTTTTCAGTGTGTAACATATAATCCAGCAGGTCAGACCGCTTGTAGGCGTGGCGACGCGTCGCCACGAGATGCGTCGCCACCCTGTGTAATGAAGTGACTAATGAAAGTATCGAGTTGTCTCCAATTATTTTGTGTATTCAATTTTAATGTACATTAAATAAATAATCACTAACTTTTAAAAGATCTCAGTACCTTTTATATTTATTACAGTGTCATATTTCCTCTCATAAGCTATCCGTTATTATCTATTCTATCCATAAGCTTTATTGAAGCGATGATAGCTCAGTGGTAGTGTGCTATGCGTCAATATACTTGAGTTCGAATCCAACCACCAATAATAAGTTTGAGCTTTCGGTGAAGGAAACCATAGCATGGTGGTAGGGCTTTTTACCAAAGGTGGTAGTGCTGCCGCTGAATACCAATAGGTGTGTTCCGGCAACTGCACTTGAGAGCCAGTCCCTCCATAGGTTTAGTGTGTCTACCAATTTAGGCCACACTGTCACTTAAGATTAGGTGAGATTGTGGCCATAACGCTGAGCCTTAACTATAATAAAAATCCCTTTTAAGTTCATAATTTGCACTAAACGGTTTCCCTTTTTTTTTTAATTCACTGCACCTGATATTATGGCACATTAGAAACTAAAACGATTGCTGATCCATCGGTAAATAAACAATCCATCAGGGATTGTCAGTGACAAGAAGTGTTCATTCGTCTACCCTATATTTTAATGGGGTTGTATAAATTCATCCCCTTGTTGGACAGTTCACCAAGTGCTGTCGATAATGTCGTCAATAGTCAGCATGGGATGGTGCTTGGCCGCCTACCAGCGAGCGGTCAGGTACACCCAGCAGGACAAGTCTAACATGACATGGTTCGGGACGGCTCTACAGACAATCTGGCATTTCCTTGTATCATGTGAGTGAAAACTATATATTTTTTTTGGTGTATGGCTTCTGTGGCAATACTAACTCAAATGTGTGCTGATGCCAAATGATTAACTATCATATAACATAACAATAAGTAAAATAAGTCAGTGTAATTGTTAGATATGTGCATTTATATTATTAAAAAAAAAAACACTTTGTCTTTTTTTTTATGCATAGCTGCATGCAATGTTACTATTATAAAGCAATTTCTTGACGCCAACCAAATGACAACACCTACCTCAAAAGGTGCGAACTCCGAGGCCACAGATTGTGTATATTATAAAAAAAAAAATTAAGGCGCCCTTAGCCAACCTGTGTTTTAACAATTGCAAAGGAAAATAAAAGGAAAAACGTATGCAAAATGACAGGGCTGATAAAACGTCAGATTTGACATTGACGTTTTAAGTCACCTGTCACGCCGTACATTTTATGAGTTTTCTGTTCGTTAGCAGTTGTTAAGACATCTTAATTTGCTGCAATGTTAACTTATTTTTTGGTTCAATGTCTGGCCATAATTTCGACTGATGTTAAGTGACGATGTGGCCCAAGTGTTTTAACGATTGCAAAGGGAAAGAAAAGGATAAACGTATGCAATGACAGGGCTGATAAAACGTCAGATTTGACTTTGACGTTTAAGTCACCTGTCACGCCATACATTTTATCAGTTTTCTCTTCGTTAGCAGTTGTTAAGACATCTTAATTTGCTGTAATGGTAACTTATTTTTTAGGTTTAATGTCTGGTCATAATTTCGACTGATGTTAAGTGACGATATGGCCCAAGTGTTTTAACGATTGCAAAGGGAAAGAAAAGGAAAAACGTATGCAAAATGACAGGGCTGATAAAACGTCAGATTTGACTTTGACGTTTTAAGTCACCTATCACGCCGTACATTTTATGAGTTTTCTGTTCGTTAGCAGTTGTTAAGACATCTTAATTTGCTGCAATGGTAACTTATTTTTTAGGTTTAATGTCTGGCCGTAATTTCGACTGATGTTAAGTGACGATATGGCCCAAGTGTTTTAACGATTGCAAAGGGAAAGAAAAGGATAAACGTATGCAATGACAGGGCTGATAAAACGTCAGATTTGACATTGACGTTTTAAGTCACCTGTCACGCCGTACATTTTATGAGTTTTCTGTTCGTTAGCAGTTGTTAAGACATCTTAATTTGCTGCAATGTTAACTTATTTTTTGGTTCAATGTCTGGCCATAATTTCGACTGATGTTAAGTGACGATGTGGCCCAAGTGTTTTAACGATTGCAAAGGGAAAGAAAAGGAAAAACGTATGCAAAATGACAGGGCTGATAAAACGTCAGATTTGACTTTGACGTTTTAAGTCACCTGTCACGCCGTACATTTTATGAGTTTTCTGTTCGTTAGCAGTTGTTAAGACATCTTAACATGCTGCAATGGTAACATATTTTTTAGGTTTAATGTCTGGCCATAATTTCGACTGATGTTAAGTGACGATATGGCCCAAGTGTTTTAACGATTGCAAAGGGAAAGAAAAGGAAAAACGTATGCAAAATGACAGGGCTGATAAAACGTCAGATTTGACTTTGACGTTTTAAGTCACCTATCACGCCGTACATTTTATGAGTTTTCTGTTCGTTAGCAGTTGTTAAGACATCTTAATTTGCTGCAATGGTAACTTATTTTTTAGGTTTAATGTCTGGCCATAATTTCGACTGATGTTAAGTGACGATATGGCCCAAGTGTTTTAACAATTGCAAAGGAAAAGAAAAGGAAGAAACGTATGCAATGACAAGGATGATAAAACGTCAGATTTGACATTGACGTTTTAAGTCACCTGTCACGCCGTACATTTTATGAGTTTTCTGTTCGTTAGCAGTTGTTAAGTCATCTTAATTTGCTGCAATGGTAACTTATTTTTTAGGTTCAATGTCTGGCCATAATTTCGACTGATGTTAAGTGACGATGTGGCCCAAGTGTTTTAACGATTGCAAAGGGAAAGAAAAGGATAAACGTATGCAATGACAGGGCTGATAAAACGTCAGATTTGACTTTGACGTTTTAAGTCACCTGTCACGCCGTACATTTTATGAGTTTTCTGTTCGTTAGCAGTTGTTAAGACATCTTAATTTGCTGCAATGGTAACTTATTTTCTAGGTTTAATGTCTGGTCATAATTTCGACTGATGTTAAGTGACGATGTGGCCCGAAATGGTAGGGAAGTGCTAGCATGGCTCGCGAGTGCAACTACGGTGAGACATCTATACCTATTTGGCGACTGATTTTTAACTTGAAGGTGGTAACATTGAAAAGTACATTATCATCATGTTATGATTTATTTGCGATGTGTTACACCGGGCGTTCAATCTCATTCCACTGCTCTTAGCCAAGTTGTCTTGTAAAATTGTATTTGTTTATACACATGTTAAAAATGTATATGAAATCATACATGTTTATAGTTGTGTGTGTTTATATACATGTTAAAAATTGTATGGGATTATACTAATGTTAATTTTTTTTATGGAGTTATACATTAAAAAAAAAATTTGAGTATGGGGTTTTGAATTCTCTATATGAATTGTATGTAATTTTTTTTTTATTCTTAATGTTTAGCATTATGGCCATAATCTCACCTGATCTTAAGTGACGATACGGCCCAAGTTGGTAGACACGCTAAACCTGTGGAGGAACTGGCTTTCAAGTGCAGCTGCCGGAACACACCTATTTATATTTGGTGGCAGGCTTACAACTTGAGGGTGGTAGCTACCCAGGCGGGCAATAGAAAAAGCCCTACCACCATGCTATGGTTTCCTCACGATGTTTTCCTTTACCGAAAGCTCATTGTGGGTGCTTGGATTCGAACTCACGTCCCTTGACGCGAAGTCGTACACACTACCACTAATAATTATTATTTCCAGTGAGCCGAATAATATCTATCGCTTCCATAGCATATCTCTACCCGCACTGGGCAGTGGTCGCCTGCCTTATCCACATCATGACCGGTGCGGTCTTACTCCAGATCTTTGACCATTCGCCGTTCTGCTCGCACAACAGGCTCGCGGATATCGCTTTCTCTCTCGCACTCGGTGTCGTTTACCTCTTCACCTACATACTGCCCCTCGAGGGTAGGACCAGATACAGGTTCACCCTGTACTACAGCCTCTGCTTCGTCGAGAACGTTCTATGCGCGTTCGTTTGGTTCCACCTCCCCGGGGACCGGTCCAGGGAGTCGGTGTTCTCTCTTCCCGTTCTCTATTTATGCATAGTGCCTTACGTTGTCGGATTGGTCGTTATGGTGGTGTATTATAGCTTCTTTCATCCTAAAGTTGGTAGGAATGAGTTCCGCGTTTCTTTTGTTAGTAACGGCCATGTGAACGAAGATGGGTAGTTGCGGTTTACTTGTAGTGTAGCGTGCTGGAGCTAGGGTTACCAGGTGGCAAAAATTTCCCGACATGTCGGGAATTTCAGCTGTCGATCAGGGAAACGGGGAAAATTGTCGGAATTAAAACAAGTGGAAACATGAGAAATAAAATTTAATAATTAACAATCAATTTGTTGATTGTTCAAACTTACTCGCGAGTTTTTAAAATAACGATTTGATGCCCAAATTTCAGGAAATTTATTGCTAAGGTGGGGATTTTTCCAGGAAAACTTTTGTTTGGACCTGATAACCTTACCTAGAACTGACAGTAACGTAGCTTCACATGAAAATGGTGGACACGCCGTAGGTGGTGACTAATGAGATGGTCATTAGAGTCATATCACCATGCTATGGTTTCATCACGATGTTTTCACTCAGCCAAAGCTCAGGTTCATTCAGGGATTCGAACTCACGAACTACCAAATGTTATCACCTCCGACACCCTGTAAAATTTCAACATCGAATCTCGTCCCATAACAAATTTGATGCGTATTGAGAAGTTTTTCTTTAGAACAATTAAAATATAAGTAGGTATTATAGTACAAAGCTGATGAGCGATTTATTATAATAAGGTATATTTATTACATTAATCTTAATATATTGTCCTAACGAAAGATGTGGTAAGAATCTCTATAAGAATATCGTTTTTATACGAAAATATCATAATAATAATTGTTATGTATTAAGGACAAAATCTCGCTGCAGGTGCGGCGATAAAATGAGTCACCCGAACGGATGTTTCGCTCCTTTGCATTTATAAGTATTACGGTGATGTGTGGTGAAGTGTACCGGTAGTATCGATAATGGTGTGATAATTATCTATGTTTATCATGTTTTGAGTGCCAGTGCCTCCACAGGTTTAGCGTGTTTACCAACTTGGGCCGTATCGTCACTTAAGATCAGGTGAGATTATGGCCATAACGCTAAACCTTAAGAATAAAAAAAAAATGTTACAAAATTACACTTTTTAATATTCCCCGTAACAGACCGATTGCTTTGAAAATGCTCCCGTCTTTTTTAATATGCAAATAGATACTTAATAAATAGAAACGAACCGTTGAACGAAGGAATGAAAGCACCTTCGCTACGACTGAGTCGTTCTAACCGACCGGTTTGTTAACGATAGTATGCCATCTGCACTTGCATATGAATGCGCAAAATATGATTTATGGTCGAGCCTGCACCGAGGTTTTGATCCTATGTAGTACTTATTCCAAGTGTTAGAAGTAAGATGTTGCCATTATTATAAATTGTGTAAAGAAACTCCAAGTGAGATGTGGTGAGTAATATATATTTTTAAATATAATGGTGCTAACAACCATTTTAACCATATCTCGATTTGGTTCTTAGCTGTAGCGAAAAGAAGCGCTATAAGACCGCTTCCAAGTCACTATCTAAAGTGTGGCTGATCTGCATGCCTCATGCACAGGCAGGTATCTAGGGGAGACAAGAGTCATAGACGTCATTATGTATTTAATAATGTCTGTGGTGTTAAATCTTAGAGATACGGCAGTCTATGACCTCTCAAAGTTTATATCTAGATCCCCGCCTGTTCATACATAGTGTTTCAATTAGGGTCAGTTGAACTACGAACAACATTTACAAGTGTTATCTGTACTCTCGCATCCTGTACAATGTGTATGTAGCTTGTGTAAAAAACCCCACGGTCTCTCTATCAGTGTTGTCAACTTTGAACTTTTCCCTAAATTTAGAGGAGTAATTTGATATGTATAATTTCAGAGCTTTTAATCAGTTACAGTTTATGTGAATTTTGTTCATTTTAATATTTAAATGTATTATTGTTTGCGTTATAGAAATTGTCTATGGTTTATTGTAAAAAATTGGTATACTTAAGTTTTTTTGCCAATGTGCTGGAATAGCTGTTATTTTTTTTAATTAATTGTGTAATAATGCGGTTAAAACTTATAAATTGCTCCTCAAACATGGATAAATAAATAAAGTTGACATTTAGTGAAACTTTAGACAATAAATAAAAGACTGGATTTATATACTGTGTACTTGTAAGACTTTTGTATCTTTTTTATATTTTATAATTGTAACTCAAATAAATAGTTGAATCTCCAGTGATTACCAACTTGCCAAAAAGTATTTCTCTGCTATTGTAAAGACAAATAAATAATATTTTTTATTAAATTATTACCTTTTGTAAAAACTTTGTTTTATTTGATTCTATAGACATGTAAGCTGTAAGAGATATTGTTAACACTTAAATGTCTCTAATTAGTTTTCCCCATAAATGTTTACCTACCGAGGGGTTTGCATACTACTATCACAGTGGTGCTTCCTATGAAGAATGTATTACTCAGATGTCATAGTGTTTGTAATATGTAATCTGGATCATTTTTTATTTTTTTTATTATACTTAAGGTTTAGCGTTATGGCCATAATCTCACCTGATCTTAAGTGACGATACGCCCCAAGTTGGTAGACACACTAAACCTGTGGAGGAACCGGCTCTCAAGTGCTCCTGCCGGAACACACCTATTGGTATTTGGCGGCAGGTTCACAACTAGAGGGTGGTAGCTACCCAGGCGGGCATTAGAAAATGCCCTACCACCATGCTATGGTTTCCTCACGATGTTTTCCTTCACCGAAAGCTTAAGCTCATTGTAGGTGCTTGGGTTCGAACCCACGTCCCTTGACGCGAAGTCGTGCACACTACCACTGAGCTATTAGTTGTAGTGACATCATTGATCTGTGTTAAACAAAACAAAAAACTCAGTTAACATAAACAACTGCTTGATAAAAAAAACATATCTTTATTAGGTTCTCAGAAGAAATTGATCCTTAATTATTTACAGTAAAATACCTTATAATGGACTAGTTCAAACTTTTATTCATTAATAAAATAAATACTATGGGATATATAAGTTGTTTAAAAGTAACAAATATAAATAATTAAAAACTCCTGGCAACACTATCATGAAGTGGTAATTGTAATACAAAAAATTGCATCATAGCAACAGATGATATAATATATAAATCATTTTTGATAATTTAATTCACCAAATAAATGGTGCTCGCTCCCTTAATATCCTTAAACCAAACTTATTCCACTCGCTCTGGTTAATCCATAACTCTATTGCCGATTCCAAACAGGACATAACAGCAGCTCCTTTCCACGCAGTACTTGCTGGGTCTATGTCCTTTGGAGAAGTTACTATTTCCAGCTGCTCAGTCTTGTATGTGTAGGGAATTTGTAAGGCCAGTCGGTTCTGTAACCACAATGATATACCCTGGACCTTCACACCACCTCCCACTATTAGAATACTGCTGTACATCTTCCGCTTTAGCTCTTCACTCGAACACCGGTCAATACTCTGGAGTATTGCTGCATCTAATGCTAAAACTTGGCCAGGAGTAAGGGAAATTATGTCTCCGGGTCCTCCCTCTAATGTATCAACTACTATATCTTCGTCAGGGTTTGCTGTCGCTTGAACTTCATTGACAGTCTCAAATTGTTGGTTATCATTATTAGTTGTATCAACTGTCTCCTTTTTTCGTCCAGTCTCTCGAAGAAACTCAGCATCAAAGGGATCCTCTGGATCACTAGGCTGCCGGTTTTGAATTTTGGTTGATTTTAGACCAGTTATTTTCAGTAGATCTGTGTAAAACATTGAAAGCGGAGATATAATGCATTCATCACCAACTTGCAATGTATATTTGTTGACTGCATCACCAGGATGGTCGACAAGAAATGATTTTTCTTGCGGACCACAGACGTCTAGGTTAATGTGGCAAAAATTCTCAAATAAATTCCTCATAAGAACTACATCCCTTGGGATATTCTCATTCCAATTCTTATAAGGAAATGCACTTTTGTGAAACATCCATGATAATGCTTGGCATACGTCTCCCGCCCCATAATCCATTCGTAATCTGGTTGTCTTATGAGAAATACCATCTTCAACACATGAGATTGCTGTTTTTTGGTCACCAATATCAACAACACATGCTGAACCAATCCCAGCACCAAAAGTGGCGCCTACACTCTCCTGCACTAGAAAACAGTGTCCAAAACCTAAGTCTCTTAATAAAAGTGACATTAAATACTTTAAATGACTTCTACAATACAAATCAGGTATTAAAAGTACGCATCTGTATTTTACTAGCTCTATCAATGGTATTCCTAGCTTGAATTCTATGATAGTACTCCATATAGTGTATAGATCATTTAGTACTGATGAAATAGATCCTCCAACTTCCGAGTGTAAGTTAAAATCACCTCTACGGTACGGGAAATGTATGTTGTAAGAAAGCTCAGGGTCAATGTCCAATACTAAATCACCTACAACAATGTCACACTCCACCTGTGGCCAGGGTTCTCCGTCAGACTCGCATTCCGGCAAAGATCTTCTATTGAATGCAGCAATCTGTTGCGGCGGTGTCGCGTATCTCCGTGCTCCGTTCGACTGCACGCACGACTGAAGCGTGTGAGATATCTGCAATCTACATTCTTCAAGTTCCTCGATCAGTTCTTTCGTTTTCGGCACACTCGGGGGCACGAACGGGTCCCTGTAGATTTTTCCACCTGTGCGGCGTTTCCTCGCTATACAGTGCAACTGTTTCACTGGTAACAGGTCCGAAGCTCGTCCGATGCGCACGTGAAGGGATCCCGGGTGAATGACGATGATCCGGTGGGACGGAAACTGTTGGAATTGGTCAGAACCGGCATCATGTGAGGGCATACTCATTGGACCGAGATGTTACGTTATGGTCTTCCCCGATGAAGATACGTAATATTTTTAATAGTTTCTGGAATTATATACGTCTGCCGAAATGATAATAAATAAGTAACCTGGTTTGTTTTGACTCCAAAACATAACCTATAGAAACATAAACATAACCTCAAAATAAGTGTTGAAGATTTCACGTACCAGTGTAACTAGTGCTAAAATATATCACATGATATCTACATTTTTCTTGCACCTAACGGTTTCTTTAAATACCTAGTATACATAAAATAGAAAGCAAATCAACTTATATTACAATTCATAGGATTGCAATAAGCGATGAGAAATTAATAAGTATATAAAAATAACATTACAATCTTATTAAAGTACACTACTAAATATACTTGAAGTTTTTTATAACCATAAAATATCATTGTAAGTGACAAATTATTTCAGTAGCAGCTTATAAATTGCTAATAACTTTACGGATCGTAACATTGTAGCGTGAACATTAGTGCTTAGGGTTGAAGTAATTGCGCAGGAGGTGTTTCAGTAATTGGATGTGCATCATTTTAAATGCTTTTAGTTACGAAAATATAAATAAAAGATACAATAAATATTAATTGTTACATAAAACTAAATACAAGCAAAAAAATTATAGGGAAACATAACAAATAGCAATTTATAACTTCCCTGGGACTCCGATGCCGTACTGGAAATTTAATTTGATAGACATCCAAGCTATTTATTAATTTAGAACAACAATCTTTATTACTTAGCAAGATTTATGAATGATCATAATAACATTAAATATTTTGAACTACATTTTTGGTTCTTTGTAATCACAGTCCGGCTGCTTATTACTACACACCAATGCAGAAGACTAATCTTTTTTCAAATTAATATGACTAGATGTAGTTCTTAATATTTTATGTAGTGTTAATGATTTATTCTATATCAAGAATATATGTAAAATTAATGCTATACAATCATGTTATCCTTAAATTATATTTCCGGGGGTGGATGGTAGTGGCTACAACACAGTTCTAAACTACTGTAGCTACTATCGCTCATGTTCTGATTTGTGCATATCTCTTTGTAAGAATAAATAAATAAAAAAACAGAGGGCTTGTATCAGTGTGCTCGTGTTAGAAGTGAAACTTCTGTGAGTTATAGATAATTTGTCAAATTTTTGAATTGATATTTATTGATATGAATTTTTTGTAAGAGGCGATTAAATATTTCGAAGAGAATTAAAAATGATATTTCAATGACGCGTCATGTTTGGACGCATTTCGTAATATGCGAGAGAAGAAAGATATCACAAAAATTGAAGAGTAAAGACAGCTGTAGATTTAGAATACAGTTTATGTTACCCGCGACTCCCTTTGTGTATTTATTTTTCGGAGTTTCATGTATACAGTGTAGTTAATGTATTATATGTATATCATTACTACTATTAATATATGTGATAATTTTTACGTTTATTCTAAATATACCGCATTTCATCGTGTCTAGTCATTTTGATTAAGTTACTGTTTTGCTTCTCTTTTAGTCTTGTAAATTTTTCTGGTATTATTGTAATAACTAATTAAAATGCTACTTTTGTACGTGTTTCCAAAATAGATTGACTGTCTTTTGTTATTTGTAGGATCTGTCAGTTTGAAATGTCATTAGCCGTGTCACAAAAGATCTATAGAAAATATAAATATTTTTCTTTATACAGTACCTAATTAAAATAATTATATTTTTAAACATTAAAAAAAATGGTTTCAAGGAGCCTCACCGAGGTGTTTGTGTTGATGCGAAACAATGCGATACACAGCCGACAAATATTCTCCGAACAAGTAAGGTGTTTTTATTGATTTTTCTTAGTTTATTTATTAACGACTCATGAAACGGTATTAGTTATTTCACAAACAGCTCATCTTAAATAAAAACAAAGCATAGTTTTGTTTTTATTTAATTATATGTGCACTATCTTTGTATTACATATGTTTCCTTTTTAAAACCCTTCTTTTCTTCTTAAATAGTTGAGGACAGAAATCTGCTATTAACGATAAAGTGCTTGAGGAAACACTGGCCACTCTTAATAGAAACAATTTGAACCGAACAAATAGAATATGCTGGAATTGTATTCTTAAAAATATAGTTAATGTTTCCTAAAATGGTTCATCTAGTTAGGCTCTTAAAGATGAGTGCTGTTGGCAGTGTGCAAAGAGTTTTACTAGCACCTCTCTGTTAAGAATATATTAAATACACGATACAGATTAAAGTTTATTTCGTTAACTAACTTTGAAGTATCAGTTGGAAAGGATTTTTACATTATCTCATGTCTTGTGCAAAACTTTGAAAATTTTTCTTGTGAAGCCCATTTCTATGAATAACACAGTAAAGTCAATAAATGCAATACTTTAATCCCTCTTGAAATAATTTAGTCCAGTTAAAAAGTCTTGTATGCATTTATAGTCTTGGTAAAATAAGTTTGCTAACAAACGCCTTATTGTAAATTGTATTCATATTTCTCAGTTTACAGTGTTCAAAAGGATGAAATTCATTAATTTTAATTATATCTTTTTACTTATTTATAGCCAGCATATCAGAGACAGGTATGAAATAGATCCATTATGTTAAAACTTATCTTTTCGTTTACAATTGTTTGTTAGATCTTATCAATACTGAGTATAAATGTTATTTAATGCTAATTTTAAGTACCATACTGTATTTATTTTTATATTTTATTACTCTGTGTCCTGTTGAAATTAATTTTATTAGACTTGTGTAGATTTAAAAATGAATTATGAAGTTTTGTTTGTTTTTGTAAGTTTTTTTTTTCAATTCTGCTATTCCCTATGGGTGGTAGCATGATGTTAAATAGCCTAAAGCCTTCTTCCGTAGCTGCAATATAAAATACATAATTGTAACCTCCATGGTAGTTTCTATGATTAGGGTGTTCAGCAAACTTTACCATTTGTAATATTAATATAGATTAGTTATATTTAAATTGAGTTTGTATATTGTTAATAGATAAAATGATTGCATGTCATGATCACTTTTAAATATAAAGGCATTTTTAATTTTAAAATAGATCCTTTTTAATTGTTAAAATGTTGAAGATTTATAAATAAATATATTAACCAGTCAACTTGGTTAAAAGTTAATAATAATCCTGCTTAACTGATTTCGGCCACAGCAACCTATTCAGTTCGGTTCTAATTGTCATTGGTGTTTTTGTGTATGGCTAATAAAGCTGATCTTATAAATAAATGTTCACATACAATGTGGGCAGGTGAACACACCGTTGCAGAAATTATAGGTGCAAGCACAAGGTGGGCGTGCTTTCAGTTAATTACATTTAGCATTTAGTTCAGAGCAGTTTAAGTTCCGCATAAGTTTTGCAGAAATACATTAAATTATGAAGAATATATTGGGAGGGCAAAATAAAATCTGCTTTTTTGAAGCAATGAAGATCAGTAATAGTGTGTACGACTTCGTGTGAAGTAACTTCAGCTTGAATCCAACCACCTACAATGAGCTTGAGCTTTGGGTGTTGGAAAAACATCGAGAGGAAACCATAGCATAATTGTAAGGAGTTTTCTAAAGCCTGCCTGGCAAGCAATCACCCTCAAATTGAAAATCTGCTGCCAAATACCAATAGGTGCGTTCCAGCAGCTGCACTTGAGAGCCAGTTCCTTCATAGGCTTAGCGTATCTACCAACTTAGGCCGTATTGTCACTTAAGATCAGGTGAAATTTATTAGGTTTATTTATTTATTTGGGAAACATATAGTTCTTTATCCTTATAAATGTATAAACAATCAATTATTATATTCCAATTAAGTTTCCTCATACATCATGAAACATACAAAGTCAAGCGTGTTATTAGATATTAATCTATTAAACATGAAATAATAACAACAATTTGCGGTAAAGAAAACAAAAAAAAAAGAAGTAAAATGAGACACAATATAATTACAACGATATTTTCATAAGATTAAGAAATATTCCAAATTTAAGGTATAATAAGAAAATAAACTAAGAAAATTAAATTTATATTACACACACAAATCCATTGAAACACCCATCACTTATGCATTTCATTTGTAATACTCTAACTCTTTGTTTGAATTATTTTCTTAATCGAGTGACTAAAAATGTCGATATCGTTAAAATACAAATTATAAGAGTTACCACAGTGTAAATAAAAATGTATTAGATTAGAAAAATATTTTTAAAATGTCTACGTTTTTGTAAAAGAAATACGGCGTGTACCTCGGCTGCCGTCCCTTATATTAAAATGCGATAAATGGCGCTACTCACACAGCTAAAAATTAAGTTACATTGAGTATACATAGGCTTACCATAATTACGAAGAGCCAAACCGGTACGCAGAAGAGAACCAAACCGGGACGCAGAAGAGAACCAAACCGGGACGCAGAAGAGAACCAAACCGGGACGCAGAAGAGAACCAAACCGGGACGCAGAAGAGAACCAAACCGGGACGCAGAAGAGAAAGAGGCTCATTTTCATTTTGCTTTTCGCTTAATTTGTGTTTTTCATATTTGAAATGCAATCAAAATTATTATGAATCGAAAACATATTAATAAATGTGAATATATTTTTTATTAAAAAGAAAAAGAGACAAAGTACAATTAATACGAACAACACAAAAAATTTGGACAGGGATCTCAAACCGGGACTGTCCCGGTCAAACCGGGACGTATGGTCAGCCTAAGTATACAAGATGTTTGTATCAACATAAATCCTGGGATAATTGTTGCTTGCGATATATTTGCAGGGCAATGAATCCGAGAAAGTCAGGCTCGTCCGGCGCAACTCGAACGAGATGGAGGCCGGTATGGAGCTGAGGGACTCGCACGCTCCACCACCTTGGGCGGACGCTTTGGAGGAGACACATTACGTGATTACCAGGTATCAGGTTGTTAGAGGAAGTCAAAACTGTTTGAACTCTTTACCGTTTGACAGCTGGTTTTTTTTTTATACTTAAGGCCATAATCTCACCTGATCTTAAGCGATAATCCAAGTTGGTAGACACGCTGAACCTGTGGAGGAACTGGCTCTCAAGTGCAGCTGCCGGAACACACCTATTGGTAATTGGCGGTAGGTTTACAACTTGAGGGTGGTAGCTACCCAGGCGGGCATTAGAAAAAGCCCTACCACCGTGCTATGGTTTCCTCACGATGTTTTCCTTCACCGAAAGCTCATGCTCATTGTGGGTGCTTGGATTCGAACTCACGTCCCTTGACGCCAAGTTGTACACACTACCACTGAGCTATCATCGCTTCAAAAACTATACCTTAGTTTTTTTTAATAAACATTTAAAGGTTGAGCATTGTGGTTAAAATCTTATCTGATGTTAGGTGATAATGTGGCTTAAGGTGGTGGACACAGTGAGCCTTGTGGAGGAACTGGCCCTCAAGTATAATGTGTATTTATTTTATTTTATTTTATTTTATTTTATTTTGCAAGGCACTGTTACAGATATAAGATTAAATACACAAGCAACCTAATTCTAGATGTCATTTTAAATCCCATACCGTTACATTAGTACAGAACTTACACAGTTAGGAACTTTTATTATGAGTGAAGATGAACAGAATACAGATTACATAAATTGTAATATTTCTTACAGACATTTTAATATTTCAAAGCATTTTGAACGTAAATGCACACAAAATAAAAACCCTAGTAAAAATTGGGGATGTAGCATCAACCAGTTGTGTAATTAAACTTTTGAATTTTATTAAGCTATTGAAGAATATGTCGTGTTGAACGTGACTTTCATTGTAGCGACTGCACATTCTATAAATCGGATTATTCTTTGACACGTTATTATTAGAAGCTGGTTCACTAAACAATTGTTGGTGTCTTACGGAACGTGTGGGCACCTTTATATTGACCATACTCAGTAACTCGCCACCGAGTATTCCATTGGATATTTTATGAAGTATACACAGGTCTGCGACAATTGTTCATTGGCGGCAGATTCTCAATTTGCCGATGGTAGCTAGCTGGTTGGGCATTAGAAAAACCCAAAACCGTGCCATGTTTTCCCTCACCAAAAGTTTTTGGTCATTGCAATTTTAGTCTGATATCTATATACAAGCTGTGCTTGTGACTTTGTACGCGTGGAACGTAAAAATTAATTAGTCATTTTTCATAGCCCGTTTTATAAGTTTTTTTGATGACAGCTCATTATGGTGGTAGCAAGACGTTTTAAAACTTTTTTTTTAAACGTAAGGTAATGCATGTATGCATCCCCTCCCAGCCCGGGGGGGATAAGGGGTATGTGTGAGTCACCCGGCGCTTAGTGATAAGAATACCCCCTAAAACCCCACGGGCGTCTGTCGCCTTCCTGGATGCAAAAGATGTTATAAAACTTCCTCAATTATTACTCTACCAACGCAATTTTTACGAGTATTTATAAGGCAAGGAAATATATTTCTACATTTTTGTTTGCCTGTTTGTTTACTTGTTAGCGCGTCTCTTAAGCCGCAGGGTGGGTTTTGGTGAGATTCGACGTGATTAATGTATATAGGTATCTCTTGTTGCGTAAAATGTAACGTTTTCACCATAGAGACGGCATAATATTTTAAATTGTGACACTATATGACTAATCAAGTTTTTTTATGTACATAATAGATAGTGCTGTGGTCGACTTTGCGCATGGAAAGGGTAGAACAATATTTGTTTGTTTGTTTGTTTGTTTGTTTGAACGCGCTAATCTTAGGAATCGCCAGTGGATTTACAACAATTCTTTTTGTATTTCATAGGGTAATAATTGAGGGACGCTTAAAGCTATTTAAAATCACACGATTATTTGAAAACAGGCAAAAAATCATTAGGTAGTCTTTAAACGTTAGTTGAAGCGACGGTAGTTCAATGGTAGTGTGTTCGGACGCCGCGTCCAGAGACGTGAGTTCGAATCCACCTAAAATAAGCTTGAGCTTTCGGTTAAGGAAGACATCGTGAAGAAACTATAGCATGGTGGTAGGGCTTCTTTTAATGCCACCCGACTAGCTTGCATCCTCAAGTTGATAATCTGCCCCAAATACCAATAGGTGAACCAGTCCCTCCACAGGTTTGTCATGTTCACCAACTTGAGCCGGATCGTCACTTAACATCAGGTGAGATTATTGTCATAACGCTAAACCTTTAAACTATAAGAAAGGTTTAGTTCCGCGCGAAAGAAGTTGCGGGAACAGCTACCTTTAAACAAAATGACCATATATTAAAAGTCTTTTTTTTTTTTTTTTTATACTTAACGTTTAGCGTTATGGCCATAATCTCACCTGATCTTAAGTGACGATACGGCCCAAGTTGGTAGACACGCTATACCTGTGGAGAAACTGGCTCTCAAGTGCTGCTGCCGGAACACACCTATTGGTATTTGGCGGCAGGTTCACAACTTGAGGGTGGTAGCTACCCAGGCGGGCATTAGAAAAAGCCCTACCACCATGCTATGGTTTCCTCACGATGTTTTCCTTCACCGAAAGCTCAAGCTCATTGTAGGTGCTTGGGTTCGAACCCACGTCCCTTGACGCGAAGTCGTGCACACTACCACTGAGCTATCATCGTTTCTAAAAAAAGTCTAAAAGTGTTGTTCCTTGTGGGGGAACTTCTATCTTCTATCCTGCTACACGGGTGCAGGCTAAAAACGAAGCTCTCGGAACTGAGATCCCGTCACGAGAAGCAGATCCACCGGCCCGCCCTGGACGATACCACCGAGCAGCATCACATACAGAGGCTGACCAACGAGATCACCAGGCATTTCACCCACGCCCACACCCACATCACGGCTATAAAATCCCAGATACGTCACGGTAATTAAAAGTCCACTTTTGACACGGTTCTCTTAGTCCATCACACGCGAACACACGATTTATCCTGTCCTCTGATACTTACTAGCATTCCAAAGATATGGCAGAGCAGGAATCATCTGGCTGATCCCAGGACTTGTCCAGGACAATACTTACCTTCACTACTTGTCTTCCTTTCCCTGATAAGATTTTTGTAGGGGCCAGCTAACGCAGCTTTAGAAGCATGTTTTTTTATACTTAAGGTTTAGCATTATGGCCGTAATCTCACCTGATCCTAAGTGACGATACGGCCCAAGTTGAACATGCTAGACCTGTGGAGGAACTGGCTCTCAAGTGCAGCTGCCGGAACACACCTATTAGTATTTGGCGGCAGGTGGCCATTAGAAAACGCTCTACCACCATGCTATGGTTTCCTCACGATGTTTTCCTTCACCGAAAGCTCAAGCTCATTGTAGGTGCTTGGATTCGAACTCACGTCCCTTGACGCGAAGTCGTACACACTGCCACTATCGTTCCAGTACAGAAGTTACTGCAGCTCTGGACATGTCAAAGGTCTTTTAGGAGATTGTAGAGGAAACTCACCGGTGAACCTTTCTACGCACTAATTTAATGAAGGAAATCAAATAGAGAGTTTTAAAACACGAATCTTTTAGCTTTGTGACGGCGGACGAAAGAAATGCAAGAACCCAGTTATCTGACACGTTAACATCCCGCCTTTAATGTTCTTTATTCATCTCTGTCGTGATCATCAGACATGAGGTGATGACATTTGCTTTGTCATGTTTAGGTATCCACCATATTCATCGTATTGTCAGGGTATTTGAGCTTGACCTTGAGCTTTCGGTGAAGGAAAACATCGTGAGGAAACCATAGCATGGTGGTAGGGCTTTTTCTAATGCCCGCCTGGCTAGCTACCACCCTAAAGTTGTAAACCTGCCGGCAAATACCAATAGGTGTGTTCCGGCAGCAGCACTTGAGAGCCAGTTCCTTCACAGGTTTAGCGTGTCTACCAACTTGGGCCGTATCGTCATTTAAGATCAGGTGAGATTATGGCCATAAGTATAAAAAAAAAATAAAGTGATAGGTTTTAGGGAATCTAATATACGTTTAGTCAAAACCTGTACTGATCTTAAGTGTCGATGTGGTATTTCTCGAAATACAGCAAAACCAGTCTTCGGTCTTTGGTAATAAGAACGAATCTTAGTGTCGTTTAGTTGGTGCTTCGCTTCAGAAGAACTCTACGTGTATTTACTAGTACAAATTTTTGCACGACGTAAACAAAAAAAGGCATATTGTCCTTTTAACGTGAGCGTTTTGGGCGTTATTTAATTTTGTCTTAAACAAGTTTTTTTTCCCAATTCAGCTGAAAAGGCATAGCTTTGAAATTTGCTCCCAAAACGAATTAGTATTAAGTGGTAAGCATAGCCATTATATCGGATTTAAGTTCTAAACAGAGTATATTAAAGTTAATTATCACCTTCCAGGTAATAAAACTGAACAACAGTTAGCAGGTAACGTAGTTCTAGCTTTAGTCACTACCCTACAAGACCTTAGCGTACAATTTAGGACGGCGCAATCTATCTATCTGAAATCTTTGACTTCGAGAGAGGAACGATCAAACGCTTACTTCGAATTGCCCAATTTCGAAGAGCTAAGCCTCGAAGACAACGCGGATCTGTTACCGGGTCTGTCTAACAATCAGACCGATCTTCTATTCTCATTGCCCAGTACGTCCGGGAACCAGAGAAACTTCGCAGACGAGGATAGGGTCGACCAGCAGAGGCTGGTCCAAAGCCAAAAGCAAATGCTCTTGGTCCAAGAGGAGAACACGCAAATGGTCGCGGAGAGAGAGGAAGAGGTCAGCAAAGTGGTCAGATCTATAGTCGATCTTAATGATATATTTAAAGATTTGGCCCACATGGTCCATGAACAGGGTACGGTTTTGGATCGAATCGACTATAACATTGAGCAGACGCAGTTCCAAGTTCACGAGGGTTATAAGCAGTTGCAGAAAGCGGAGGGGTATCAGAGGAAGAACAGAAAGATGCACTGCATATCCGTTTTGGCTGTGATGGTTATAATTCTTATGCTGTTACTGATAATTGTAAAGAGTTAGCTCTGGGTTAGTGTTTGGGTAAAACGAATTTAGATTCTCTTGACGATATGATTACATTAGCGTGTTGTGAGATGATGCGACACCAGATTTGTGTAGGACTGAATCGTGACCTTCAAACATCATAACATACCAATAGAGATATACATCAGTGTAGTTTTTTTATCGTAAGGAAATGCATTAAAGCATACTCTTCCAACCGAGTGTTTCAGTTCGGTCTCATTCAATATCGACAAAATAAATTGCTCGGTGCGCGTATAGAAGTTATTCACTTAAAACTAATAAACCTGCCGCTAAATACCAATAGGTGTGTTCCGGCAGCAGCACTTGAGAGCCAGTTCCTCCACAGGTTTAGCGTGTCTACCAACTTGGGCCGTATCGTCACTTAAGATCAGGTGAGGTTATGGCCATAATGCTAAACCTTAGGTATAAAAAAAAAAAAAATTGCATAATTTGTGCTTTAATATAAAATAAATCACATGGCACCTAAAACGATGTAGTATGTGTTATCTTATTCATTGATGATTTGATATAAATCATTTTACTTGCCAACTGTGTGTGTATGTTTATGTGTTTAGTATTATAAATCATTCTACTGATGGTTTTTTTAAGGTTTAGTGTTATGACCGCGATCTCATCTGATGTTAAGTGACGATGTGGCCCAAGCTGGTGAATACGCTAAATCAGTGGAAGGATTGGCTCTCAAGTGCAACTGCCGGAACACTCCTATAGATATTTGGCGGTAGTTTTTCAATTCGAGGTTATTAGCTAACCAGGGCATTAGAAAATGCCCTACCACCATGCTATGGTTTTCACACGATGTTTTCCTTCACCGAAAGCTCAAGCTCATTATAGGAAGAATGAATTCGAATTCACGTCCCTTGACACCACAAATTTAAGAATTGATCATTCCGTGAAGAATTGTGATTAAATAATCGACGAGTTAATTATGAATTGTTGAAATTAAAAAAATAAAATAAAAAATAAGTAGTTTTTTTAAAGTGACAGGAGTATTTAAATTTAATTGTAAGTAAAGATTTTTTTTTCCAATTTCCACTAATAGATTTAAAACTATATTCTAGTCTATATTAGTATAATATTATAAAATACATATTGCGTATTAAAATAATATTTATATCTTTATTATATAAAGCTTGTAAATGTGTGCCGTTGAAGATGGCAAGAGTGTTTGAATGTGCCAAGGTTATAAAATTAGTTTGCTTGGGAAAAATATTTAATGCAAATTTGAAACCATTGTCCCGAAATATTGCTAGCAAATCATACATATTTACCATTTTTCATCTAATATAACAGTTGGATAAAAGATCTAAGGTCGAAATGTATTTCGACATACGAAGAAACATATTTTGTTGTGTTATTCGTTGATAAATAACAATATATAATTAAATAACAAGCTAAACGTAAAAATATCTAATACAATTTTTACATAAAGTGTAAGTTGTAATTGTATGATATTTTCATTGTTAATAGGAAAATAAACTTTTTAATTTAAATTAAAAATTAAATTACTAATAAAAGCAATTCAATACCAATTGTTATTCTACGGTAAATACTTCTATCATTGCAGAGAGGAGTAAATAATGCAGGTTTAAACAGCACGCACAAAATAATAATTATCTCTCATGCTCGCAAAATATAATTTAAAACGAGCTGTGAACCCGCCATTTTGTATACCTTCAACCGATAATATAATTACTGATTTCTTTTTCGCTTCATATCTCATTAAAATAGCACAATATATTTTCTCCTCCCTCTCTCTTCTCTACTGTTATCTCTATTCACATCACTTATTTATACATATGTAATTTATTTGTATATACTTGTGTTACTACTTCAGTTAGTCTAAAACATTATTATAATCGGCACAAGTCGTTGGAGATGTTGAATCATCACACGATAAGATCGGCTCGTTAAAGTTATAATTATACTAGCTTTTACCGGCGGCTTCGCTCGCACTGAAGGCATTAAAAACGGTTTTTATCGTTCGTAAAATAAATAAAAAAAAAAAAACAATAAAGAGTATCCTATGTTACTTGTAATACCTCCAAGAATATGTGTACAAAGTTTCACGATGATCGGTTGAGTAGTTTTCGCGTGAAAGTGTAACAAATAAACTTACATTCACATTTATAATATTAGTAGGGATTATATTATATTTGTGACGTAAGTAGTCCGTGTCTCGTGTTAATTTGTGTCATCGTATCTGACAATTTAATTTTCAAAATGGCGCCTTTAGCTAATATGTCGCGTCCGACCGAAACAGAGCTGTCTTAATTTCAGCCGAAACCTTATATTTGCGTTGTAAAATTCGTATTGTATTCTGCAATTATGTATGTTTTTTACACTTTTAAAAAGTTACCTCCATTTATATTAATGAATAACAGTAATTGAAGTATGAAACAAGAATATATAGTATAAGAATATATGTACGTTAAATCTAAATTTAATGTGAAATAAATATATAATCACGTCCTACATCTGTTAAGTAAACTTTATAAAATGTTGAAACTTAGTATTCAAAGACTTACTAATTGAATATTGTATTGTGTTTACAATAATGTTTAGGCTAACGCATATATTCATTGGGTGTTGTGTTTAGTTGTAATAGATAACACATGCACCTACAATGGAGTTTCGGCGCGGCCAAAGATTCGGCTGGTTTTGTCCGAAACTAACCTAAAACCGAACGTTTGTCGGACACTACTAATATGTTCATTGTTCTTGTATAAATGTACGCTTAATTTATTTAATAATTAACTTTATATATTGATCTATAAGTGTGCTATTTATTATTAATCTGAATATTGGATAATTCAGTGTGATTTGTACGAGATCTTGTAATGCGATCGATGAATGTCGTCGAAACGACTAAATGTTATGATAATATCAGTAAATCACTGTAAAATAATGATTTTATATCAACATGTAAATAAATATTTAAAATTGTTAAAATCAAATTTAAATAAATATGTATATACACTGTTTTTCTTTCTTTTTATATTTTGTATATGTTTCCTCGACTTTGTTTTATTCGAACATCATGTTTGGTTACTATTCACGTTTATTATTATTCTGACATTAGAAATAACGTTTTAATATGCTAGAGCCGAATTATGTGTTCATCAAAAGATTTGTGGCGAAGCAGTTCCATCCTCAAAAAAGGTTAAAAATTATAATTTCAGCGCCTTTCGCGAGTAAGGAGTTATGACATACCTTCGTGAGTTTTTGGCGGGATCTTGATCTGTCATGTTGTGATTTTTATTTACATTCGTATACTTAGTTATTTAGCCCTGTATTGTGTAATATAGGCGACATTTTACGTGATGTAGTGTAGCTGAAGTGCATAAGTGAAATGAATTATGAATAATCATTCCGAACATGTTATATTAATTGCCACAAAAACTCACAAGAGAACTTTAACAAGAGTGTCGCCATCTTGTTGAAGATAGTTTCATCTGTCAAATTAAATTAAATTAAATAGCTATCCCTATAGATATGATGAAAAATAAACAAGAGGGGAAAAGCAATCAAGCCGAGGTTTGGTCAATTTTAACACCCTGGCGCCGGTTACCTTATAGTTTGCCTCAGAAATCTATTAGGTTGGTATCAATGTCACTCAGTTTTTTTTTTATAATTAAGGTTTAGCGTTATGGCCATAATCTTACCTGATCTTAATTAACGATACGGCCCAAGTTGGTAGGCACGCTTAACCTGTGGAGTAACTGGCTCTCAAGTGCAGCTGCCGGAACACACCTATTGGTATTTGGCGGCAGATTTTCAACTTGAGGGTGGTAACTAGCCGGGCGGGCATCAGAAAAAGCCCTACCGCCATGCTATGGTTTCCTCACGATGTTTTCCTTCACCGAAAGCTCAAGCTCATTGTAGGTGGTTGGATTCGAACTCACGTGCCTTGATGCGAAGTCGTACACACTACCACTGCGCTATCATCGCTTCAAAATCCAAAATTAATAGCCGGTCTGACATTTTGCAAACGAACCAGTTGGTAGGAATACAACTGAAAGTATTACAGTTTTTTTAGATCAGTTTTAATTTCTTGGAAATCAATTTAAGCAAGTGATTACTTGTCGAGTATATGACTAATAATTTTCCGGTAGACGTTAGCTTGGCCTTTCTAGTAATTATTAACTTGACAACAGCCAGATCTATCGGCCGATTTTGAGAGTGTGGAATTCAATCACAGCCCATACTTGATGTAGATTGCGCTGGCGAGAAGTCAATGGGCTTATATTGTTAATTGTCGAATTGACAATATGCATGGTGGTAGAGCTTTCTCTAATGCCCGCCTGGCTAGCAACCACCCTCAAGTTGAAAATCTGCCGCCAAATACCAATAGGTGTGTTCCGGCAGCTGCACTTGAGAGCCAGTCACTCTACAGGTTTAGCACGTCTACCAACTTGGGCCATATTGTCACTTAAGATCAGGTGAGATTATGGCCATAACGCTAAACCTTAAGTATAATAAAAATGTCAATTAAAGAATTATATTTACTTCAAAATTTCACTCCCTTTTATATAGTTAATAAGGTAGCGTTATGGCCATAATTTCATCTAATGGTAAGTGACGATATGGCTCAAGATGGTGGACACGCTAAACCTGGTGGAGGGACTGGCTCTGAAGTGGAACCGCCGGAACACACCTATAGGTATTTAGTTGGAGTTTCGACTTGAGGGTGGTAGCTACCCAGGCGTGCATTAGAAAAAGCCCACCACCATGCTGTAGTTCCATCAAGTTTTCCTTCACCGAGAAGTTCAAGCTCATTGCAGGCGCATTCGAACTCACGTCCCTTGACGCGGCGTCCATACACATTACCAATTGAGCTACAAATGATATTATGTTGATCCTTTATACCAGAGTTCCCCAAACTTTTTTGTGTCGTAGACCCCTTGCCATGTTTTTCCGTGTTGGCCAGACCCCCTACTTACCTGATATTGATTTCATGTAAATTTCTAACTGTAGTGAAGTTTAGTGTTAAAAACTTAAAGTAAAAACACATGTTAATTTATAAATTTATTAATTGAATTTAAATTAAAACTACTCAAAATAAAATTTTGTATCTGTTATGTAAAATATACGTAACATTCAAGATTCAGGAAACGAATAAACGTATTTGTCCCACATTCGTATTTATAGAGTGACGAATTGAACAAGTTAGTGCAAGGTAGCGAAGCTCTGAGACTGCGACTCTCAGGTTTTTACAAGTTCAAAATGTACTGCGACCACAAAGCGAATACCAACATCTTACAACTTACACAATTTTATAAACATATATAATAAATTTTTTGCTTCATAGGTACTTTTATAAATAATGTATATGTTTTGATATTATAAGATAGTATGATGTAAGTAAATAGGTACTTTCTGTGTATGTGTTGAGATCCACTATCGTGGACGTAGACCCCTTACAGGTTGTCATAGACCCCTAGGGGTCGATATAGACCACTTTGGGAATCACTGCTTTATACTATTTACGGCTATCTCATGCCAATTTTTAGACAGAGTTGTTCACACTGATGCATGTACACATTGAATCAAAACACTTTGTTTAATTCAGGCTTTGATGAAAATCACAACCACCGCCGGTTCGGAAACTAACCCTGTCATCGAGAAAAACTTCAAATACAATCCGTTTCTGTTTTGGGTACATTTGGAACGAAGTTCCTTATCGCGCGTTATGAAAGGGGGCTAGACGGAAAAAATTCTCACGAAAAGTTGTAACGACACTTTTTGCTATAGTAAGCTATCGTAAGCTGTGCGGCGTGCGCATGTTTCTCTGTCTGTCTCTCTCTCTCTTATAGAAAGCGAGCCAGATATTTTCATTTCTATTTCGCATTGAACAGTGTGGTGTCGCGAGGATTATTTTTCTTGAGCGTATACAGGTTTTTTGTACATAATAAATAATAAAAAATAATAATAATAATAATGAATCCTGACAGTGTTTCTGCACACTGTTTCTGACACCTCTCAACTTTTTTTTTTTTAATAATACATTTACAAGATTACGGACTAAAAAATTGCCAGATTAAAAAAAAAATCATTACAATGTAGTTTCTCCACAGGTTTAGCGTGTCTACAATTTGGGCTGTATCGTCACTAAAAATCAGGTGTGATTATGGCCGTAACGGTAAACATTAACTATTAAAAAGAAAAAATGGTTTTATTATATGTACACATATATTTCAGGGTAATGGAATAAAAACACAAAATGAATTGCACTAAAGAATAATTGTAATTATCAGTGATCACTCAGTTTTAGTTACATATTTTTTTTTTTTTTTTTACCATACTAGGGTATCAGAGCGACGAGCGATTGTCAATTTCTAGAATGATTTACATGCATTTTATATAAAACAAACGTAACTTTACAAATTAAAAAACACTATCTTATTAACTTCAAACAATTTATCTAGTTATACTTAACATAGAAAAAGAATATCAGAAACATGTGTCTTTATTTAATTTAAATCTACTGTTTAACATTGAAAATGAGTTAAGATAACTTTGAAAACTATTGAATAACGGTCACCACAAAGCCTGAAGCCTGAGTCTCGCCGTCTCTCTGACAATCACATAATACCCAGACCGAACAACATTCACAACTTAAATGACAATGGCAAATTTTACAAACAAAATACGGTGAGAATGATAAACCGATGCGCTACAACGGACTATGAATCCTTAGTTTTATTGTAAAATTCATCTAAATATTTCTTGTAGGCTGGCTGATTCGCCCACAGGTACGAAGCTTGCTGGTTCAATGGGCTCTGGGTATTCGGTTCGGCTAACAAACTCTGTATTGATAATAATATAGTGCGAACATCGTATAGGGCTGTCCACTTGTCCTTTAATATATCTAAACATATTAAACCACATGTGTCCACGTTGGGATGGAAACAGGGTGTGATGAATTTCACAACCGGTGGTGCATATGGATATGAATTAGGAAACTCCAATGATAACTTGTATTTGTGTCCTGCATAGACAGTCTCTAGGGGCCCGTTGATGGTTCCGACCCATTTGAATAGGTTCTCACTTTCGGGAAACGCCGATATACCTTTGTCTGCACATCTCATCAGCTCCATCAGTTCTTTTTGAAGTCTACGGAAGGAAAAAGTTTCATTATGAATACTAAAATCATACATTTTTTTATAGATTTAGTGGTATGACCACAACCTTACCTGATGTTAAGCTCAATGAGAAACTGACTTTTAAATGCAACTGTCAGAACACACCTATTGGTATTTGTTTGCAACATTTCATCTAGACAGTGGAGCTACCCAGGTGGACATTAGGAAAAGCTCTACCAGCATGCTAAGGTTTTGCCACAATATTTTCTAACACCAGAAGCTACGGCTGTCTGAAGGGATTTGAACTACCTACCAAGCCATCATCCCTTAAAGACGGGAGACCAAAAGAGAACCTGTGGAACTCATCCATTGACAAGCATTGTTAAGTATCTACTAAAATACACCATAAGGACCCAAATACTGGGGGGTATTAGTATTCAATACACATTGATAGTATTGGCGTTCGTAAATACCTTCTTGGGGCCTAAATTCAATAAGAAAAAAAAAATTATTACCAAAGACCGGGTAAACACTAATTTTCTAGTCTACAATCCAGTCTAGTTTTCAGTAGTCAGTCTAGATTTGTATTCAAACTTACAAGTGCAATTTAAAATTTCAATTAAATTTGAGAATTATTCATGTAGGGAAATGTCATAATAGAACAAAATACACTATATTTTTCTCCGGGAACAGAACTAAAAAATGAAACTATCAAGAATGACATTATTTATGGAAAAAAAAAAAAGGTCTAGCAGCTTTATATTGATTATTGCTCTTCTTAAGTTCAAATTTACCAATAATTTTAGTAATTATTCTCTAATATTAACAAATATTATGTATGTAAATAAGTGTTTGTTCACATCTTAACTAACTGCTCAACCAATAGTTAAGACACTTTGCATACACATTTAAGTGTTTGTATAACATGATTTCCGAGAAATAGAATACTAACAACTTAGTAACTTATATTCTTTATTCAATATATCTATAGGATTGACAGACTTTTTTCCAACTACCCTATCCCCTTCAGAAATTTTATTGATAAAGTTTGTTTTGGATTTATTTTTCTTTTATATTTTACTGAGACTTCACAGTACATGACTAATCACTATGCGAGATTTATGAATAACATGAATTATGTTTTCCTTTTTATGGAACGGGGGCAACCAAGCAAGCATGTCACCTGATGGTAAGTGATAACTGCCACCCATGGACACCTACTACACTAGAGGAATTGCAGGTGTATTGCTAGCCTTTGTAGGGGGGACTGGCTCTCAACTGCCACTGACAGAACAAACCTAATGTTATCTGGTGGCAGATTTTCAACTTAAGGGTGGTAGCTAGCCAGGAGAGCATCACAATAAGCCCTACCACCATGCTACAGTTTCCTTACAATGTTTTCCTTAATTGAAAGCTCAAGCTCATTGTACGTGGTTGGCTTCAAACTCAGATCACGTGATGCAGTGTCCATACTACTACTGAGCTATTGTCGCCTCAAGTAACACCAGTAACAGCTTTTTAGGTAATAGTGTTAGGTGTTATAGCAATGTACCAATGTACATTACCGATTTGCCAGCCAGTATGTCCAATAACCATGTCAAGTAGATTTTAATATCAAAAGCCTATTGTAGGGTACATAAATATGTGCATGATGGTACTGTCTGCAATTAACACATCTCTCCGTGCATCGGTTAATAACTATTATAAATGCTAACATTTAGAAATATATGTATAAATATATTCAATTTCTTTCCAGTTCTTTTTGTAGCTTGGTTTATTTTCCGAACCAGTGGTAGTATTGACATTCATAAGACCCTTCTCAGGTTGTATATTTGATAAAAATGCCAAAATTTTTCATCATTCTTTTATACTCTACCTTCGATGGGTCACAAATAAGTACTTTAGAAATACAATATGTTTATAAAGGTTTTTTCCTAATATGAAGTTCAAATTGAAGGCCAAATCTCTAATGGTAGAAGGAATAATTATATGTAAAAATCCATACTAAACTACAAGACCTTGGATTACTGAAAAATAATGTTTGAAATATGAAGGTGACAGTAGATTTATCATAATTTACCATCTAACACAATAATACAGTATATGAAGGTACAAGGTGGCGTATAGGTCAAGAGTAATTAATTTCAAAGTCATTGTTACCAATTTGCTTATGAACTAAAAAAAAAATACACAATTTACAAACGCACTTAACAATGTTAGAACTAAGTATTCAAGGTGTTGTCGAGATGCTATAATCGGGTCATTAACATCATTTTAGCTGTTAACTTGGCATCATGGAACCTAAATGTATACAGATAACAATGAAAAATGTTTAACATAAGTATCGAACGTAAATCAATAATATGTGATAAATAAATAACTACGATACAAGAATCCACAGTTAAATATTAAAATTAACTTACCTTTTACTAACGGCATGGTTGTCTTTTAATTTTACGGTATCCTCGTTCTGTTTAGACACATTTGACGATGATGCGTAATGTGGATTGATATTCTGAGCCATTATAATAAATTAAAAATTAAAACGATCTGCCTCCAATTCGCACTCGGTTACAAATTTTCTGTTACGGACGACGACTTCCTGTTGAAATTTGAAAAAGCTCAAATTTTATTGGATATCACTCTCGATTTGACAGCGAGATGCAATGGCGGCATCTGACGTAGGGAGAAGCGACATCTGAAAGGAATCAAATCGAGCATCTCATATCAGTAATACCAGAAGGCTACATTGAATTCCCTCTACACTGCAGTTATAATACCAGGGAATACAAAGATTTATTAATAAATATCACTAATATTAAGGAAAAATAATACTTTTTTTTAATATTATCAGTTATTAGTAAGACTTAATTATTAGATGACCTTGATTTCACATCGCAAACTACATTTAAACTACAAATACGACTTTCATAAATGTGACGTAAGGATTTTGTCAAATATAGTGTCGTTTAGTGATTATAATCAAACGCCTAATATATATAATTGTACTACAAGAAAATATTATTGATGGTCAACTAAATGAGTTCGTATTTGTATAACATGAAAAAAAAAAACAAATTTGGTGAGTTTAAACTTGTTCTTAACTGCACCATTTGCGATAAATCGAATACATCATACATATAATTTTGAAATATAATATAATTAAGTTATTCACATACTACTTTCTCTATATGTAATCGTGATATATTTCGGTTTACCTTTCGTCAGTTTTTAGCTTATTATAACTACTTAATATTATTAGACTTTATATGCTTTTTGTTTATTTTGATACATAATTCACCAAGAAGAACTAGCAAGAAACTCAGTCAAATTATAAAACTGTAGTAAAGGATACAATATAATACATAGGTGAGAAAGTTCATGCTGTATTTAACCTTCCGATTTATTAGGTGTCAAAAAATAGGAAAACAAATGTGAAACATAATTCCAAATTATATCTTTACATTATCCATTGATCTACAGTTCTTATCTTGAAAATAAAATCACATATTTTGTAAATAATAATAACCCTGACCCCACAAGTTTTCTTTCTATTATAAATGTAATATCATTTTTATTCCTACATTACCTTTAACGGTTTTAAAATATCTCGGATATAGAGGAAAACACGATTTGGCTTTATTAACTATTGTCTTTGGATAAGTATAGTCAGAGACCCGTAATAAGATTAGATACAGTGTACAATAGCATATTAATTTAATGAATATTATCTACGATTGTAATTTCGCCTTGTTTATTGTTTTCTTCCTATATTTGTATCATGTGTATATTTTTACTTTAATAGGAAAGTAATAGATTTTCCTTAGATAGGTAATTGTGACTGTGAAGCTTACTGTCTTTAACCGATTATTTTGACTACCTAAACCTTGTTTTAAGTATTAGATTTCCTAGACACTGTTAACAGATTTAATAGCTTTTTGAATATATTCAATTAATAAACTGAGACCTTGTTCGGCTAATGGGAAATACAATCTTTCTCCGTTGTTTGAGTTGTGTCAATTATTGTTTATTTCTTTTTGTTTTTTAGTCTTGGCAACTCAGTCCTCTTCAGAGACTATTACTGACAATTGAAAGTAATAAGATTTATTAATTTTGGGCAGATGAAACTATTTACAACAAGGCGGCCACTTTCTTGTTGAAGTTCTCTTGGGAGTTTTTGTGAGAGCTAATATATCATGTCCTTATTAATGATTATTTACAATTCATTTCACTTATGCTCTTCAGCTACACTACATCACGTAAATTACACAATATAGGGCAAAATAACTAAGTATATGAATAATAATAAAATTACAACATGACCGATCAAGATCCCGCCAAAAACTCGTTTAATTTTTATAAATAAATTCAGACAAACAGCGCTAATGAAAGAGTTTTGTTTCATAGTCGTTAAAAAGAAATACGAATTTAATCATAAAAAAGGGTGATAGAAAAGACTGCAGTTTGTAGCTGTTATCATATAAAATCACTATAAAGCAAAATCAAGACACAATGTCGTCATAAAAACTAAAATCAACTTGGTAGCTTATAATTTTTTAATTTATAAATAAACTCAAAAACTTAATAGTAGTCAAGTTATGGGTTTTATTCTGTATTTTTTTTGCTGTTACTGAAAATTGCATAGTATTGTACGACATCGAGTAACACCACTTTCACTTTCTTTGCCGGGTTCAATGTTCATTAGACCGTGAAATTGGAAATCTGTCGCGGAGTTATTTAACAACAAAAAGAAAATTGAAAGAAGTATATTTAAGATTCAGAAATATCTAATTGTTTTTAGTTTTGATTGCGATTTGGACCGAAACAGCGCTGTGTTGGAATATTTAAGATGACTTTAAAGGTACGTGATACTTTGTTTCATAGTAAATTAAATTGGTTAATGTAATAGGATTATAAAACAGTAATTGTACACAATATGTAATTAGTATTAGGAAACAATTAATTTTATGTTTTTTTTTTAATCCTTGCAAACGAAAATTTGTGTGATGGTTTTCACAAAACTATAATTCTATCTGATATGAGATGAAAATAATGAAATATTGAAGACATGTCAATATTTAAATTATAGCATTAAATTGTATAATACAGTGATATTGGATATTAATTGTAGGTAGGTCGTGAAAATTTCTACTGTACAAGGTAACATAATAATCTGTGTTTGACGTATGTAATCTGTTGTCTTGTCTACAAGACAGATGTCAAACTAATGAATACATTTTAGAAGTAAATATTAAAGAATACTGAAATACGAACTTTGCGTTGTATGTAATTATTTCGTGATTTACTATTAATTATTAATAACATAACAAGCTTTGAACAATTACTACAACATGTTGTGTCACGTATACTTCGACAGTATCTTCCTTTGTAATGCGCAATGTCCAGATGTTTTAACATTGAAACGTAATATATCACAAAAATATCGTGTTCCTGTCGATGATTTTTATGTTACGATCAACGGAAGACTGGTTTCGGACGATTTCGACTTAGAAACAAACGAAAATGTTGCTAGACTCTCAACGAGACTTGTCGGAGGGAAAGGTGGTTTTGGGTCTATGTTACGGGCGATCGGTGCCCAGATTGAAAAGACAACGAACCGTGAAGCATGTCGCGACCTCTCCGGACGTCGACTGCGTGATATAAATGAAGAGCAGAGACTTAGGAAGTGGTTAGACGGGCAGGAGGAGAGAGAGCGTGAAGCAGCCGAGCGGAAACAAAAGAAACTCGAGAAATTAATAGCGGAACCGAAAATTGAGGTGAACCTGAACCCAGAATACGAGAAAGAGCGTCAGGAGTTACCGGAACGTGTGAGCGCTGCGGTTGATGCTGGCTGGCAGAATGCAACCACTTCGGACAACAATTTAAAAAGAAAAGCTGAGATAGAAAAAAGTAAAGGGAAGAAAAAGAAGTTATGGATTGATTCCGAGTTATCAGATTGCTCTTCTTTGAGTGAGGACGATGAGGAATGTCCGACCAAGTCTAGTCCTGGACAATCTATATTGACTGACAGTGGAAATGAGTCAGACAAAGTTTCTGAATCAAACAAAATCTAATCATGTGATGCAAACAACAGTGTATTTTTATATAAGTGTATTATTTTTGTGATTAATATTGATATTTATAAATAAATGATAATGCTTCATACATCCGTCTTTCTCTGTAATTTTAGTGGCAATCCATTCTCGATCACTTTATTATAAATTTACTAGTGTCTTCAACTGTGATCAAGATAATTTCATATGGTGGTAGGCCTTTTTCTAATACGCGCCTGGCTAGCTACCAGCTAGCTAATCTGCCACCAAATACCAATCTGGCAGCTGCACTTGAGAGTCAGTTCCTCCACAGGTTCAGCGTGTTTACCAACTTGGGCCGTATCATCACTTAAGATCAGGTGAGATTAGGGGCATAACACCAAACCTTAATATTTAAAAAAAATTAAAAATCTCCAAGTGTAAAAGTGTGGGTGGTGAAAGGGGTACAGATTTAAAAATAATAAATAAGTCAGTTTTGAAGGTAAATCCATGAATCAGTGGTAAATTGTTTATTTTTACTTGAATATTATAGTTAGATAAGTTATATTATTATAATCTGTTAATATTAAGAACTAGCTGACCCTAGAGATATTGTCCTGTCTTATCTATGAATATTAAATTTGAATTGGTATAATTATTAAAAAAAATATTATTCAAAAATATAGTATAATTACTATTATAATGCTCTGTGGTAACTGACAGTTATGTAAAATAATATTGGTGTTACGTTTTTATACATTTTCGTACATTTTCTAATGCTCCACTCAACTTCCTTCATTTTTTTCTTTTATAAGAACCATCTCTAGGCAATAATTAACACAACAAAAAAAGAATTAGCCAAGTTGTTCCATCTGTTCATGTGTAATGCGATGACCGAGGGAAATAGAGATTCATTTTTATATATATACATTACAAGTCAGATTTCAAAAATTCTTTTTGTATTTGATAAAACAATCATTGAGGATGCTTTAAGATTATGTAACATGATTAACGTATTGAAAAATGTTACAAAACCGGGAATAAAATAAGTACAGGGCAGACTGAAAACCAGCGCTGTGTGGTGCAACTGTGCCTTACAGCATTTGCTGAGTTTGTCCCTTTGTCACGTAGTATAAGCTTAAATATATGTATTTCTAAAACTTTTGTGACTAGCAATAAACATTATTATTATTATTATTATAACTGATTAAATAATTATTAGTTCCATAGGAAGGAAGTTATGGGCACTGCTAGACTTTATATATAAAAAATACTTTTGTTTACATGAAATAACATAGATACATACATACATACATACTATCATGCCTCTCTCCCATAAGGGTAGGCAGAGACCACATCCTTCCACTTGCTACGATCCTGACATACATCTTTCGCTTCTTCTACTTTCATAAGCACCTTTATGCTCTTCGGTTACGGGCGCTTTTGTCCTGGCCTTTCTCCAGAACGTCCTCGATCTGATCGAGATATTACATGAAATTACTAAAGATAAACACATAAATGAATAAATCATCATCAATTTAGGGAGGGGGGGGGGGGGGGTACCATTCATCCTGATAAGCTAATAACCAAACATAAAGTAATTAGAAGTAATGATAGCTCAGTTTGTAGTGTGTATGAATGCCGTATCAAGGGACTTGAGTTTGAATCCACCTACAATGAGCTTGAGCGTTCGGTGAAGGAAAACATTGTGATAAAACAATAGCATGGTGGTAGGGTTTTTTCTAAGGACCACCTGGCTAGCTACCACCATCAAATTAAAAATCAACACCAAATACCTATAGGTGTGTTCTAGTCTCTCCACAGGTTTAGCGTGTCATCACTTGGGCCGTTTCCTCACTTAAGATCAGGTGAGATTATGGCCATAACATTAAACCTTAACTATAAAAAAATATTTCAAAAACTTAATACATTAATGTCTTGTTACAACAAGACCCATTGTTATCAAGACAAGTTTTTGAAGTGAAACTTCTTTAGGCGCATGAGGGTAAAATTTTTACAGATGAAACGTCACGCCGGTATGCAACGGAAGTGTCGGAAAAGAGAGAGAGAGTGATCGAGACCGATTGAGAGAGAGTAAGACAGGGAAATTTAAATTAAAGTTAAAAATTAAATTATTAATTTAAAGTTAATTTAAAGTTTTAGATTTGTATAAATATAAACAAGATTTATAAATTAGTTCGCCAAAGAAGTTTCACTTCTGACATGTATACTTTGTACGCACGCATGTTTTTTTTCAGTGTAAACCAGTTCTTTCCGCAATTTTGCACTAATTCTTGCGGTAAAAAATTGACATCTGCCGAGGTGCCCCTCACCCCATGTGAGATTGGGTGAGATATGGCTTTACTCCCTCCCCCCACCCCCTAAACACCTCTCGTAATTAATTGACACAAATATCTTTACATAACAAAGACAAGTGAATTGTTTATTTTTATTTTCAGAGGAATTTCTGGTGTGCGGTCATTTTGATGGCTTTGGTCGTGTCCGTTTCTGCGAGACCTCAAGAGTTCGATGAAGATGAGGACGGACATGCAACAGACAAGAAAGGTATACCATTTCTTTTTAATATTACTAAAGTTTTTATTTGGCTGCAATCGGTTTGTATATAATTATGCCCGTATTATGTAGAATTTATATAAATGTTAACTGTACCAAGCATACGTTGCAAGGGCATAACGTGTGCAAAACAGAGGATATCCAAACATTGATCTTACACACGGTTGGCATGATTAAAACGAGTTGTTTTAAAACACATGTTTAAATCGGTTTGACTAAAAACCGTGTTTTTGATATCACGTGTTTAAAAATAAACATTAAAACAAGTTTTAAACAATGTATAAAACGTTAAGAAAAAAACTTTAAAATTACTTTTCTTTGCAAATGAATGGAAATAAAAGAAAATAAATCAGTATTTATGACTCTAAAGGCTTAACATAAAATCAGTTGAGTCTATGCTAATTTTTTTTTGTACATATGTAAATAGTTTTAATGAATTTAAATAAAGAATAGTGTTAAAAATTTCAATAAATATAAATTAATAATTGTAAAAACCATAGCTATGATTATAATCCGAAAAAGTTTGTTTGTTTGTTTGAACGCGCTAATTTGAGGAACTTTTCATTTAGAATTATTTTTCTATTTTTGATACAGTAATCATTGAGGAAAAGCTTTCAGCTATTTAACATCACGCTACCGCCAATAGAAGCTATATTGTAAAAAGTTACGAAAATGGGCAAAAACTAGTAAATAATTAGGTTTTTTAGGCCTTTGCTCGCGTGAATATTGTTTTCTTAAAACAAATCGGATGGCGCAATAAAAAGTTTCATATAAAGTTCATCTCTCTCTTTGCCTCATGTCCAATAAGTTTTTCGTCAAGAAAAACCGTTTCCAAGGTCCCGTCTATCTCTATACCATAATTCATCGTAATCATTTCAACGGTTTAGGCGTGAAAGCGTAACAAACAGACAGACTAACTCACTGTCGCATTTATAATATTCGTAATGATTCTTAGTTGTTATATGAGATTTTTTTTTGTTAATTTTAACCTCCATATCGATAAGAAAGTATATTCCGATTACAACTATCTAAAAAGTATTTAATGTATTAAATAAAATTATATGTGTATATTAAACCGGTTATTAAAAAATACATTTCATGCCACACCCCCTAAACAGCTTCGTATGGTTGAGAAAATACTAGGATATTTTTAAGCATTTGCCTACGGAACGTATACAATACCAAAAAATAAGGGGAAAACAGAGACATGGGCTCAATCAACAAAAAAAAAAAACTATTAAAAAAGCTGTTACTTAAAAAGTTTACAATGAAAACAGTCTTAATAACAATGTTCCTAGTCAATTATTTAGGATTATTAAAACATATAAGGAAACATGAATCCTAGCGTTTTCGAATGCCGTTAAAAGATATTTATTTCTTAACGAACAGTCTAGTGTAGATATTGCATTGCAAATACTGGGATTTTTCCAGCCATGGAATTATCCGTCTACTTTTATATCGATGTTGGGAGACCATTAGTTGCGCGACAACATAATATTAAGGGAAATGCATGCCTGAACTCTTCTGTAAGACAGTCATCTCGCATAATAAGATCGTGGAAAGAGCCCGCGAGTGTAACTCCCGTGGTAAGGCTTTTTCTAATACTCACCTGGTTAACTACAACCCTCATGATGAAAATCTCCCGTCAAACACCTATAGGTGTGTTCAGTCAGTTGCTCTTCAGAGCCAGACCCTACACTAGGCCACTTAATAATAGCTGAGATTGTATCCTGACCTACAAAGTATAAAAAACAAGATTTTTCTGTTTCAGATGATGTCGCGCGAGTGCAAATAAAAGTATACCGTGGTCCGACAAAGCATGACGGATACGCGCCCTGGGGCTTTTGGGTGAAACAACCCTCGGACGAGGAATAAAATATTAATTTAAAACGTATCATTGATATAATCATCGTTCCCGTAGATTTCTAGTTTTATCCTTAGCATCAATATAGATTACGTATTAATAAATATATTTATAAATATACCAAAGATATTTTTAGTTGATTAAAAATTTTCGTATTGCGCGTCTCATAATGCGGAGCGTTTGAGTAGTGTTTTACTCTCACTGTCTCAAGGTCAAGCAATTATCTAGGCTTAAATTGCTGTTATCCGATCTTTTTTGTAGTTTGAGTATTAAATGAGTTGACAAATATCAACAAGAATACTTTTTTATGACAGTAGATACTTTAAAAAACGTTATTTTTTCTAGATAGTATAAAAAAACTGTTTTGGAAAAATATTTCGGCGGACGTCGGGTTGTCTGTATGTGCGGATGATGTATATGGTCACGATAACGCCCAAAAAACTTGACTTTTTGACTTTATTTTTATTCATTCCCTTCAGTATTATTCTGCGTAATAGTTTTTTAAAAATTACAGTCTAATTCGTTATGAGGCGTGCACTTTTGTATTTTTCAAACTATAATTTTTATGTATTTTTTTAAGTATTAGATTTAGATACACATATTTGTACAAAGGAAAATACCATCAAATTTACATTAACAGTATGCGTGCGTTATAACATGTGAAATAACAAAGCTACTCTATATAAATTAACACTACTAATAGTCTGTTTTGAAATAACACGCAGCTCTATAGTAACAGTTTTAATTATTGACAATATTTTCTTTCATTATTATAATTTAAAAGAGTTAAGAGCGTATTCCAAGTATTTCTTTGTATTTCATTATAAAAAAGTAATTATACTCCAAACTTTAACAGTATAGTTAACTAACAGTATCCTATCCACGTACAAACAGTGTTTTGGTCTAGAGATAGCAGTTTTCATAACTGCCTGTTACTTATAAAAACCTGTTATTTTAAACTGTTATATTAAAATCACTGCTACTTGACAGATCCCACCCTGTTTGAGTTATCATACGATATACTCAGTCCATTTGATAGACTTCCAAAGAAATATGTACCGACAGAAAAAAATTTTGTTTACATTGAATAAAAAACAACTCACTGTAGTGATATTCTGTATTTTTAAATTAGAAATAATAAAACTTATTAGTATAGTTGATTATTTTATTTACTCCTAAATTACCGCTATTCGCCCCGATGAAAATATATAGATCGTGATAAAACCTTACCGCAATATCACCTGTTTTTAAGTGATCATGTGGCCGACGATGGTGGACCCGCTAAGCCTAGTGGAGGGACCAGCTCTCAAGCGCAACTGCTGTATCGCACCTTTAGGTATTTGGTGGCAGTTTTTGAATTTGAGGGTGGTGCCCTACCACCATGCTGTAGTTTCATCAAGTTTTCCTTCACCGAAAGCTCAAGCTTATTGTATATGCGTTCGACCTCACGTCCATTGACGCGTCGACCTTACAAAGTATGCTACCAACGTCAAATATTTAAGTTATAAAAAAAAAACTAATGTCATTCAATGCGGTGGTGGATTTACCAGTAGACTGTAGTTTAGTTCGGCAAATTTGGGGTATTTTTTTACGTATTTTAGATACTGAAATGATTCTTACTTATACATATATATTAATGTTGATAGATAACGTGTTTCACTACTTAGAATCTAAGTCTCATATTGTTTTTTTTTTCTACAGTTTACGTAGTCGTATGTGGATTCTAATTGTAGGGGTAAATAGGGACGGAGAATTTTGAAGACCTACGGGCGGGAAAAGTGTATAGCCACCACTGATTCATTACACACTAGAGTACATTTGAAGCGATGATAGATCAGTGGTAGTGTGTACGATTTCGCGTCAAGGGACGTGGGTTCGAATCCAAGCACCTACAATGAGCTTTGAGCTTTCGGTGAAGGAAAACATCGTGAGAAAACCATAGCATGGTGGTAGGGCTTTTTCAAATGCCCGCCTGGCTAGCTACCGCCCTCAAGTTGTAAACCTGCCATCAAATACCAGCCAAAGGAGCCAGTTCCTCCACAGGTTTAGCGTGTTTACCAACTTGGGTCGTATCGTCACTTCAGATCAGTTGAGATTATGGTCATAACGCTACACCTTAAGAATAAAAAAAAGCCAAAGGAATACAAAATTTAATTACCCTAGACTAGATCGTCTACGAGAAACTCCGCATCGAATGTTCACAAACCCATCCCGATAAGTTTAGTATCTTTGACGTTTTTGACTGTCAAAAAGATTGTTTTTTCCTCATAATTGTATGCATTGGTTAATGGTACAGATACAGTCCCGAATTGCATAAGCAATGAACGTTGAATGTTTTGAAAACACGGTCCTTCCAATCTCTCTACAAAGTCTGGGTGAATATTGTAAACTTCCTTTACTATTTCCTGGTATAAACTAATCAGCTCTAAACATTGATATCTATATTGTGAAGTGATGATAGCTCAGTAAGTAGTGTGTACAGATGCCGCATCAAGGGACGTGAGTTCAGATCCATCTATAATGAGCTTGAGCTTACGGTGAAGGAAAACATCGTAAGGAAACCATAGCATGGCAGATGAGGGAGACACCGTATTTCTTTTACAAAAACGAGCAGTTCTAACCATTTACAATATCAGACCTCGAGAATCAATTAAGGATAAGTTTTTGGAATTTGGTATTTTAACTTTGCCCTCCCAATATATTCTTGATAATTTAATGTGTGTCCGCAAAAACTTACAAAAGCTACATTTCATTAAAGACCGCCATAATTTGAATACTAGAAATCGCGACAAACTGGTCACTCCCTATTTTAGACTGAGTAAGAAAAGTAACAGTTTTTTAGGTAATAGTGTCAGGTTTTATAATAAAGTCCCAAAGCACATTACTGAATTGCCGGACAGTAGGTTCAAGAACCATGTCAAACGGATATTGATGTCAAAAGGCTATTATAGGGTTGATCAATATGTGAGCGATCGTGATGTCTGGAATTGACGCCCCTCTCTGTACATCCGCTAATAACTACTGTAACATATTAAATTATTTTTTATAAGCATAAGAATAAGACTTAAAAAAAAAAAGATGCAGATCGAGTTTCTTGCCGGTTGGCAAGAAACTCGGAAAGTAATTTTTGACGTTCATAAGCGTCTTCTTGGGCTTAAATTAAATAAAGATTTTTTGATTTGATTTGGTTGTAGAGCTTTTTCTAGTGCCCGCCCGGCTAGCAACCACCCTCAAGTTGAAAGGCTGTCGTCAAATACCAATAGGTGTGTTCGGGCAGATGCACTTGAGAGCCAGTTCCTCCACAGTAGCGTGTCTACCAACTTGGGCCGTATCGTCACTTAAGATCAGGCGAGATTATGGTCATAACGGTAAACTGTAACTATAAAACAATCGATATTAATATTATAAAATGGAAATTTAGTTTTCACGCGTTAAGTATAGCAACTATTAGTGAATCTTCAAAAACTCTTTTAGTGTTTGATAGATAAATCATCGAGGAAGGCTTTAGGCTATTAACTTTACGCTGCCACCAATAGAAACAAAGCTGTAAAGAAAGATGTTAAAGAAACGATCAAAAATTATTGAATCATTTTCAATTCCTCGTACCCGAAGTCGCGGATACAGCTGTAAATGTCACAAAAACTGATCCATATATTTGTAATAATATATATATTTTTAATTTATATTCAGTGTACTATATTAAACACGCCTTCAACCGTTCTATTTAACGAACACAGTTGTTAGGGTTATTTTAATTCGTTTCCATCAATTGTGTTTTTGTTATTTCTGGCGAAACCGCCCAAATTTAGCAGATGCTATATTAAAAAAAAAAAAAAAAACTCGTTTTCGCTTTGTCAACAGGTATTTTTTAGTAATATCTCTATAGTTAAGGTTTGGCCTTATAGTCACAATTTCACCTGTTTTTAAGTGATGATGTGCCCCAAGATTGTGAACACGTTAAGCCTAGTGGAGGGATTGGCTCTAAAGTGCAACTGCCGGAAAATATCTATAGGTATTTGGCGGCAGATTTGCAACTCGAGGGTGATAGCTAGCCAGGCGGGCATTAGAAAAATCCCCACCATCATGCATCACCACTATTTAACTACAGATAATTATACTGAAAATTAAATTGAAGTATTAATAAATATGTATTTAAACATATATAAAATTTGCAAGTACTCTAACTTCAATAACGTTGCGAACACTAGCGTTCCGAATTTACAGTTATAAAACTGACACTTAGGCATTTCTGATAAAAAAAAAATCTAGCAAAACCCGATAGAATCTTATTTTTACTAGATCGTATTGAATAAATTTATGCTTTTTATTATTCGTTACAGTATACTGGCTGTCGGCAGCAGTCAGTCGCGACCCCGTGACGCCATGTTTCTTGGCAGTTGGTAGACGAAGCCGTTAAACGTGGGAGTTACATTAACGATATCTCGCGCTCGCTCCCTCTCTAGTTGCTTTAAAACGTGTAGAGCTGCTCTGTATTCGCAGTAATTGAATGTCGGTAATTTCGATTTATAAATAAGATACAGGTCACACGCACTAAAATTTATGGCCGGTCTGAATATAGCCACTTTTTTTTATAATTAGTGTTTAGCGGAATCGCCATAATCTCACCTGATCGTAAGTGACGATACGGCTCAAGTTGGTAGTCACGCTAAACCTGTGTAGGAACTGGCTCTCAAGTGCAGCTATCGTAACACACCTATTGGTATTTGGTGAGTGGTTTTCAACTTAAGGGTGGTTGCTAGCCAGTCGGGCATTAGAAAAAGCCCTACCACCATGATATGGTTTCTCCACGATGTTTTCCTTCACTGAATGCTCAAGCTCGTTGTAGGTGCTTGGATTCGAACTCACGTCCCTTGACGCGAAGACGTACACACTACCACTGAGCTATCGCCGCTTGTTTTTGTTTTTATTAAGGTAATGTTTAAAATCTCAGTCTTTACAGACTTGTAAGTAAGATTGGGAGTTCCTGCACTGCGGTGACATTGCAATCTCTCATGTTGCCATAGAGCATGGACAGCTTCTGTAATTCTTTTAGTAGAAATGGTCTTGGCTGGTTATTTTAAAAAATTATATCTAATAACAATAATAAAATGATAATGGTCATGTAGAACATAGAAGCAAGATGAAAAATTGCATTATAGACATTATTTACTCGACTATACCATGAACAAGCGTGAATGCGTTGCTGTATTCGAACTGGTCATAAAGTTTTGATAAAGCATTTTGAGTACCCAAGTTGTTTAATGAACGTTTAAGTAAAAAAAAACTGCTATTATTAATGTAAAATACAACACCATATTGAGAAAGTATAATTATAGTGGTTTTTAGTGAGAAATTATCGTATTTTATATACCACTTATCCCCTACATTTATCAAGACAACACAATGAGTAAGTAACAGTGTGTGAATATGGTGTATACACTATGAAAATGACATGCTTATTTTGTGTCAGTTTGCACACTCGAGATGTATAAATATTGATTATATATAAATTGCCTTAAAATAACAGAAAACTGTTTCGTGTGTAATATTCTGTCTAATGTAATTAGATAACATTTAATTCGCAATGATTATTGATTACTATTTTCATTGATCGTTGAATATTTTTATATGATAAAATATATCTATCCGTAATATTTTGCATTACAAAAATATACATTTATACTTAAGAAGATGTATAGTAACGTATACATCTCTCTTTTTCGCTCCCACTATAAAAATACATATTGTCTTTCTTCCTCATCCATTGCAATATTATATGAGTGTATTAGTGTGTCACTTGTTTTTGCTCAGATGTTATGAAGTTAAAGTATATTGCAATAGAATTTTATCTCTATGATTATTCATAGAGACAACGGATAAGTTTATTAAAGTCTATAATTAGTTTTACTAATTCTGATAAATTATTATCGATAAATTTCGGTTTATCAGTGCGCGTGCTCTAGAAAAGTTTTGTCAGCAAATTACGTCCGATTCGCATCCCTACGACAATAATTGTATATTATTGCTGTAAAATATGTCGCTATTGCCAAACGTAGATTGTTAGATAATCATTATTATAATCAAATTGTTATTTATCGACATTAATTTTGTGTACTACGATTGTCTTGGTTCTATACATACGATTATCGAGATATCTATGATTTGGCACGATTGTTACAGTCTCCCTTCGCGATGTGAAACGCTGCATAGTACACAAAATAAGTTAGTCATCAATAGCACGGGGGAGAGGTTACCGTGTATTTGGTTATGCCTCGTGCTTAAATGTTTTGTTTTATATCTAACCGTTAGTGGTCTAAAACCTAATGAAATGTGTGCAAATGAAGAATTATGTTTAGGCGAATATTATTTGTTTTCGTTAAACTGTTCGGTGAGTTGCAAAGTTTTCATTATGTTTCCAAAGAGTATTTACTTTTGTTGACTGTAATAATACCTTTTTCATAACTCCACAAGTTTGGTTCTTGATCTGAGATAGTACGGAATTTAAAAATATACATTACTAATTTTCTCCTGCGGTTTCACTTTCTTTAATATGGACTTTGGCGATTTAAAACTGACTTCTCTATACCTTGGGGGCAGGACTTTATTCGGAATGTTTCTCTCGGTACCACCGACAACCTTTATGCAAAATTAAAGTGGCGATTGCCCGAGTAATAAAGGTGTGAAAGTGAAATAAATAAACAGATTCCCATTCGTATAGTAATAAAAAGATGCCCTACACGATGAAGAATTGTATGTGTGTGTAGATGCCGCTAAAGAATTGTTTGTTTTTATCATTACCGCATTTTTTTTTTTATGAAATACTATTTACGATTTCTATTTATTTCATTTAGTGAATTTATTGAAAATGCAAGTTTTTTTTTTAATAATTGGAAAAAACAGCTGCAGTGTTTAATTATTTAGTTTTTATATGTTAATGTTGCCTATATGATGTTTGATTTTGATTGCGTTATATGGATGTAGTGAGAGCCTGGAATTGGTTCATATATTATAATCAGACATTGGAAAGGATATATTAGTAGTGAATATATTATAATATACGCACCGTTGGCACTGCCTTTGTAAATCTATATACATAAAAATGAACCGCCGAAATGTACGTACGCACATAATTTCCGAACGACTGTACCAAATTGGAGATTTCTTTTTTTACTGTGTTCGTTATTGTCCTGAGAAGGTTTGTATAAAAGAGAAAAAAAAAATGTTTTTGTAATGTCATAATATGAAAAGTGACAAAGCGATGATAGCTCGGTTGGTAGTGTGTAAGAACGGCGCATTAAGGGACGTGGGTTCGAATCCACTTATATTTAAATACCTTTATTTCAGGTACAAACAAGTTTCATTCAATAACCAAATGAAATGAGAAACGGAAACGACATTATATATATCCACTTCTATTGATCTTAACGAATTGGAGTCGGAAGGTTGATTAATTAAAATCTAATATAATATATATAAAAGGTCAAACCGTTTTTGAGTTTTAGAGAGAATAAAGAACATCGATTTTCGATTATACAAAGACCACCGGGTCCTTTAGTAAATTAAAAAAAAAACGATTAACATTTTGTTACTCACAGCGCACTAAACCTGGTAATTATTTTATATATATATAAAAAAATCGGATAACAATTAGAGGAAAAAATAAAAAATATATATATTCCTACTTCAATATTATATTGTAATAAAGATCGAGAGTTTGTTTGAAAGTGGTAATCTTAGACGCTACCGTGGCGGTTAAATCCAAAAAAAAATTTTTTTTGGATTCTACAGTCCAATCATCCAAGTATTGGAAATTCGATTCCTGGTCTATGGCAATAATGGGGAATGTGAGGTAGCCGTGGGTAGCATTACCATTTAGAAACTTGAAAAGTCTTGACGAGAAGCTTGCCGTTTGGATGAAGAGTTCGGACATTTTAGTCATAAAATCCAAACCACATGGTAGCAGGCGTTTGCGAAGGATGGGACAATATTGTTTACAATTATAAGTTTTATTACTCGTAATTCGTTGTGAGCCATAACTTCGGGGCAAATTAAAGTGCTGCACGAAGACGGGACATAATTCTATAAGTCCGGGCAAATCCAGACGAACGGTAAAGGGTTACCACGACTAAGGAGTCTACTAAGGACTTAGTAGATATTTTTGGTGATTAGTGCCAGATGTTTCCCACACGCCCCTCTCATAGCCTATAGGGTATATTGGGAATACTTAAAAAAAAAACGAGTTGTGTCGTGGAACAACCTGATAGGAACGAAGTTCCCTATTATAAAAATATCAATTTCAAGTTCGATTCGAGGTATAAAGAAAATAATTATTCGGGTGTAAATTTTTTATTATGATTATTTTATAGATAAAATAAAAAAAAAACTACTTTACAAAATTATCTTAACACCTTTATTTTGTTTACGATGATTTATATAAAATAAATAATAATAACGGTCATCACGTTGACTATACATTAGACACTGTATAGCCATCATACATAGACTATACATAGAAATCTTACGCTAACGTTACGGACGTTTTTGCCGGCTACCCTAGCCATAAGGAACTTCGTAATATTAACGTAAAAACTCATTGGTCAGTTTTAACACGACAGACAACGGAACGGGTTAGAGCCGTGTTGTGAAATTAGAATAGTGGGAAGTTAGGCTAAAAGACTTGTTATTCAGTGGCATATTAAAAAGTAAACAAAAAAAAAAAACCAAATAATAATGATAACGGCCGATACGCACCACATGAATAATCCGCGGGCCACGAAACGAGATATACAATTTAATACCAATTATATATCACTACTAATATTATAAATGTGAATGTAAGTTTGTTTGTTATGCTTTACTATATACTATATACCGTATATAAAACTGTATATCGATCATCATGAAACTTTGTACACATATTCTTGGAGATATTAGAAGTAACAGAGGATGCGAGGAGGAAGACAATATTGCGAGAGAAGCCGCGGGTAAAAACTAGTATAATATAAGTGTAAAATAGTTTGGAAAATCCAAAAGTGTACGCCTCATAACGTAAATTATTTTTTAAATTAAATTACATTGAATTAGACGGTAATTTTCAATAGGCCATTACTGAGAACGATACTGAAGTGTATGAAATCAAAATGGACTCAAAAAGTTAAGTTTTTTGGGCATTATCCAACGCTTTAGCAACTCTATTGGACGCCTCATAAGCGAAGCGGTGATGTGGGTGCTACTGTCACTTCACGCAAAACAACCGATTTTCCGACTTAAAATGCCTCTATTTATCATATATTGCACTTGTAAAATAATATATACACGCACATATCAAGAAAAAATACATTTTTAAGACTCATTATATTTTGATGCAATTTTTGTTATTTAAACTAGTTAAAAAACTGTTTAAAAAGTTCTGTGTTGGACGTCCATGTGTCTGTATGTCTGTATGACCGAAATACTTTACAAATCGAGTCTATTTTTTTCTTACGCTTCACTATAAAATTAGGAATAGAAACTTATTACTTTTCACGTTCTGATCCGATGTGGTTTATTTGTTATTACATAAACATAAAAAAATGAGATTATGAGTTTTGTCGTACTTCTGTGATTAACAGATTTGTCCGTGTAAAATCGGGGCGTGTCCGCTATGTAGGAAAATCGTATTTCATGGCCCTCACGTAGGGAGGGTCGCGTACTCGCGATTCACAGGCGGGCCGCCAACCTGTCGCCATCGTCTCATCACTCGCACGTATAGCGCTATCTCGCTCTACACGGCGGGAACCAAACCTATTTACGGACTGTATGCTTGGGAACGGGAATCTATGTCTATATATATGTATTAATATTACAAAGCATAACAGTTTGTTTGATCTTTGGGACTACCAGTTGGATCTCAATTTTGTTTTGGAACATGTACAGGTGAGGTAAACATGATTGTTGGCATGGCGATACACGCCGTGGCGACGCATCGCCACGCCATGTGATGGAATATATGTACTATGCGTAGTAGTGTGTGAGACGTGGATACGAAATAAATTATCAAATTTTGAATTTCTGTATTTTGTATTTAATATAAATGAATAATTATATAATAAGCAGTCATTATTTTTTGGAACAAAATTGTAATGCTTTATCTTTTCGTTATGCCATATCTGATTCCTGTCGTAATCTGTTCTTTTTTCATATAACTTATACAAAACAATTTCGGTGTTTCACATCTGCCAGGCGTCCAGTGACGGCTCACATTTTTTTTGTCTTTGATATAATAATCATTGAGGAAGATTAGTCTATTTAAGATCACGCTACCACTAATAGGACCGAAGCTAAATTGAATAAGGTTACGAAAATGGGCAAAAATTATTTTTGTTCCACGCGAACGGAATCGCGGGTACAGCTTGTACTGTAAAAACACGATTTCTTTATCGATTGTCGTCAGATTTAAGTTTTTCGAGGGATTTTGAACTCTCATATTGTAGTTCATTTAAGTCATAGACATGTTTCTGATACTATTTTGTTGTAATGTTATTGGTATTTTGCGTGGTATTTGATTATTGTGCTTAATAAAGTAAATTATAATTAATAACTCGGGGTATAGATTGTTATTGAAGGGAAAATTTCTTCAGGCGTACGGAGCACTTTATTTTATGTGTACCCATGGAATGAGACTAAAAGTCAGTTACAAGTAACTTTCGTTAAATATTAACGCTGCCATTAAAATTATAATCCTCCATCAAACACTTACGTGCATCGTAAGACCATCCATCTAAAACATTTAAAATAACGACACATTAAAATTAATTTTCAATCTGTCAAACGTGTTATTAGCTCGGTTTTGTGTTGCAAGAAACTATAATTGACAATTTAGTTTGACACTTCGTTTGTTAAATTTTAATGGCGCGTAATTGATTCATTAGAGTCTTAAATAGAGAAATAATAGGCAATTTTCGTGTTATATCGTGTTCATTTTACTTTTGTGATATGTCTCAAACATCACCTTCATCTTTATCATCATCACACGAAGTTTCCTGTCGTAATATACCGACAGAATTGGTATGTGGAACGAATATAATTTTAGTGAATACGTGTCTGGATTCAGTTCCCCTAAAGAAACTGAACAAAAGTCTGACTTGAACTGAGTTTGACAACTAACAACTGAAAAGAAAATGCGTTTTATTTTAATAGATAGAACCACAGTACATACTTGCTGTAATGTACAGAATAAAACGCCATTACTTTCAAAACATATATCGTGACATAATGATTTCTTATGTTTACGCGAATATTATTCAATGAAATAAAACTAATTTAAACGGATTTTATCGCGGTTATTTATCAATTTGATCCCGACGTCTCTAAAGGTTTTCAGCCTTCGTGGTCACAGGGCGTCCACCATTCGATCGTTTTTAAAGTCATTCACTCTTTCTAAATTATTTCGTTAGTAAATGAAACCGTACAGGGCTTATACAAAACATTACGTAATAGGCATTAAAGTAATGACAACATTAATTTTACAATACACATTAAATAAATGGGGAACTAATGACGACATTCTTGCAACTGACTGTAAGCCGTTACACTCGATTATGCATTGATCGTTTGGTTAAAATCGGTTCGAGAAATATAGGTGTGTATTTTTAGGACAAATGTGATCAGACGCGATTTCGTTTTTGTTGCAATATGTTCTATTAAATGTCACGTAATCTAAACAATAATTATATGGTATTGTGTAAGAACGCCGCGTCACGGGACGTGAGTTCGAATCTAACCACGTACAATGAGCTACAAAGAAAACGTAGTGAGGAAACCATAGCATGGTGGTAGGGCTTTTTATAATACTCGACTGGCTAGCAACCACCTTCAAGTTGAACATCTACCGCCAAATACCAATAGGTGTGTTCCGACAGTGGCACTTGAGAGCCAGTCCCTCCTATAAAGGCCGGCAACGCACCTGCATTCCCCTGGAGTTGTGGATGTCCATGCGGCGGTGATCACTTACCATCAGGTGACACGTTTGCTCGTTTACCTTCTATTATATAATAAAAGCAATTTTGTAACTAGATAAATTACTTTTTTTTTATATTATTCGAAGTATAATTTTTATCAACATTTTTTTTTTTAATTTTTGTCGTTTCCTGTCTGTTCCTTTGTACTTGCCCTATTGTGAAACTACCTACTAAAAGAGAAAAAGATTATTAAGTTTCCTTATCAATAAGTAGACGTGGTATGTAACGCTTTATCTCAACAAAATACCTATTTTGATTTAAATCGTTGATTTTATAAAAATATGTGTCTCGGGCTCCTGGGAACTTTTAGGAGGTTCTCTCTTTGCCATATGATCGACGCCCTACCCGCACGGTGAAACTATATGTTAAGAAGTTCGTCTCTTGTCGAGTATTTATACTCTATATATATAACTTTGACTTATATATAGATTTTTCGAATAGTAACTGAATAATTAAATTGAATTGAAAAATTGAAGCGATGATAGCTCAGTGGTAGTGTGTACGACTTCGCGTCAAGGGACGTGAGTTCGAATCCAAGTACCTACAATGAGCTTGAGCTTTCGGTGAAGGAAAACGTGAGGAAACCACAGCATGGTGGTAGGGCTTTTTCTAATGCCGGCCTGGGTAGCTACCACCCTCAAGTTGTGAACCTGCCGCCAAATACCAATAGGTGTGTTCCGGCAGCAGCACTTGAGAGCCAGTTCCTCCACAGATTTAGCGTCTCTACCAACTTGGGCCGTATCGTCACTTAAGATCAGGTGAGATTATGGCTATAACGCTAAATCTTAAGTATAAAAAAAAAAAAAAAAAATATATGTTAAGAAGTTCGTCTCTTGTCGAGTATTTATACTCTATACATATAACTTTGACTTATATTTAAATTTTTCGAATAGTAATTGAATATAGGGCATAAACACGCTTGAATTGAAAAACCCGTGGAATTATATACATCTCTTTCTCTCCTTTGATCATGGGATGGTTCTATAAGACCCGATGAGATAAGTAAAACATAAATATATATCTCTATCTCTCTCTGCCATAGTCGCCTCGAGCCCACTTTACTCGACCGAACGTCACGCAAAAAAGTTGCGTACCGAAATTTCCAAGTTCACCCAAAAGGAGTTTCGCTTCAAAAAAGTATAGGTGAAATGTGTGATTAGTATTAAAACTTCTGTGATCGTATCGAGTTACGAAATTGCGGTGTAGTGACGTCAGAGACATGAACCTCTAAGAAACGGTGTTACTTAGTTCCCTTACAGTAACTCTATTAAAAAATTATTTCAAAGGTCACAGTGTGGTCGATATGCGAACAGGTCGACGCACCATTCACCTACGATGTATTAATATGATCAAAATGAATTGACATATCTATTAGTGTCCGAACGAAAGGGTATTTTCAGCCGAAATCGAAACTTTGTTGGTATAGTTATCGTGTAGCGTTATGGCCACAATCTCACGTGATGTTAAGTGACGCTGTGGCGCAAGATGGTGGACATGCTAAGCCTAGTGGGGCGACTGGCTCGAAAGTGCAACTGCCAGAACACACCTATTAGTATTTGGCGGCAGGTTTTCAACCTGAGGGTGGTAGCTAGCTAGGCGGGCACCCTACCACCATGCTATAGTTTCCTCACGATGTTTTCCTTCACCGAAAGCTCATGCTCATTGCAGGTGGATTCGAACTCACGTCCCATGACGCGGCGTTCGTACTACTCCACTATGACCTAAATGAAACAAAACAATACAAGCTAAATTATTTTTTTATACTTAAGCTTTAGCGTTATGGCCATATTCTCACCTGATCTTAAGTGACGATACGGCCCAAGTTGGTAGACACGCTAAACCTGTGGAGGAACTGGCTCTCAAGCGCATTTACCGGTACACGCCTATTAGTATTTGGCGGGAGGTTTACAACTTGAGGGTGGTAGCTAGCCAGGCGGGCATCAGAAAAAGCCCTACCACCATGCTACGGTTTCCTCACGATGTTTTCCTTCACCGAAAGCTCAAGCTCATTGCAGGTAGATTCGAACTCACGTTTCTTAACGCAAGGTCGTACGCACTACCACTGAGCTATCCTCGCTTCAGTAACTCAGTATTACAGTCTCGTTATCTTCGTAAACTGTCCACGCGGATATATACTAAACAACTTACACCATAGTACATAATACATAATGATGAGAACGGAAAAAAATGTCGATTTTTTGCCATATCACTACCGTTACAGGACAAGGTTATATGTAAACCTTATCGCGTATAAAATATTGTGACGCAACACAATAGTCAGACGTTTTTTAATACATATTTTACTGAGTATGGTCAATATAAAGGTGTCTACACGTTCCGTAAGACATCAACAATTGTTTAGTGAACCAGCTTCTAATAATAACGTGTCAAAGAATAATCCGATTTATAGAATGTGCAGTCGCTACAATGAAAGTCATGTTCAACACGACATATTCTTCAATAGCTTAATAAACTTCAAAAGTTTAATTACTCAACTGGTTGATGCTACATCTCCAATTTTTACTAAGGTTTTTGTTTTGTGTACATTTACGTTGAAAATGCTTTAAAATATTAAAATGTCTGTAATGTACAATTTGATGTAATCTGTATTCTGTTCATCTTCGCTCATAATAAAAGTTCCTGACTGTGTAAGTTATGCACTAATGTAATATGATATGGGATTTAAAATGACATCTAGAATTAAGTTGCTTTTGTATTTAATCTCATATCTGTATCAGTGCCTTGTAAAAAAAATAAAATATTCAGTTGCATATATAATGACCAATTACTTAACTACTTTCTTTTTTCGGCACCACGGCCTTGTGAGAGGGGTTAAAAGGCGTTCAATCGGTCACTAGTGCGATAGTGTTATAGTGTTCAGACCTCGCTTGGGATTTTACCGGCATGCAAGCTGTTCGAGGATCTAGCTTATCTAATTAGCTTAGCTAATTCATTATTAACCGTTTGTATGTTTTGTACATGAAGAAGTGATCCTGATTGGAAGGGATTGGCTTTAATGCAATCGCCGGAACACATCTATAGGTATTTGGGGGCAGATTTTCAAGTTACGGGTGGTTAGCCGTGTGGGCGTTAGGAAACGGGAGATTTTCCTTCACCGAAAGATGAGGGATTCAAAGTCACGACCATTGACGCAGCGTCCCCACAGATTAGCAAGTGAATTATCGTCGCATAGTTTAATACCGAAATATTGTGATTTCAGGTAAACGCAGAAATATCCTGGTATTCTTGCCTATTATAGCATGGATCCTGATGGCATCTGCCTCTTGCCTCTGGTTCGCCGAGCTCGTCACGAAGTTCCTCATGCCGCCCCCGCCTCTAGACCAGAACCTTGAACACTTCAGAAGGAATAGAAGTTTGGATCATTATTTAGATAATATGTAAGTGTATACTTTATGTTGCTAAAAAGGAGGGCGGCAAATGTTAGTTTATTATGTTTCAAAAGTACTTTTGAAAGCGCGGTTAAAATAAAGAAAATTAAGAGGTACCACGACAGAAAAAAAAAATCTGATAATAAAAAAACTACTATTATAATATATATATATATTTTCCATTATTATAGTGACTGAAGTTATTAGGATGATGAAAATTTAAAGTCAATATTTCAAGATTTAAAGGTCAATCAAGATTTTTTTAAGTTTACCTTAGACATTTTCGAGCATCGACTACTGAACATGAAATTTGACGAAATTTTTATTTTTTTTGAAAGATGACGTACTAAAACATGATAAACTGACATATTTTCGCAAGAGACTCGAAAAAAAAAGATTTTTTTGTTGCACCTTAGAGTATAACAAAAGTTTGTGTTTAATTGGCACCACACTTTATTATATAACGAAAAACATATGTACGTATTATCCCATCATACATATTCAAGGATTGAAGCGATTATAGCTCAATGGGAGTGTGCACGAATTGCGCGTCAAGGGACGTGAGTTCGAATTTACCTACAATGAGCTTGAGTTTTGAGGAAAACATCGTGAGAAACCTCAAATCTTGCACCTGATCAGCGTTCTAAGTCTCGAAAGAAAAGGTAAAGATTTAACAAAATCATGACACATTCTCACCTGGTTGCCGACGAAACCCCTAAATAAAAGTTACGGAATTATAAATAAAAAAATAAAAAAAAAACACTTTTGTGCTAAACAGTACCAGAGCCTACAGATATTAGAAAATTATATGGTGTACCAAAAATCAAGTAAAAATACTATAGAAACTAACAAAATAAAGATTAGAGACCTCTGTAATTATAACAAAAATATATATATAAATACACATGTGAAATTTAGTTTAATAAGTGTATTGATAATTAGTGACCCTTAATAAAATAAAATTATCCGACCTCGCAAAATATTAAAATTACCAAAATTGAATATTATCACGAATACACGGCAACACCGTGATACAGATTATAACTAATCACTAATCGATTATTGAGAAAAAGTCTGTGGTTAAATGCGACCAGTGCTAACATCGATTATTCTATGTAACAAACTATAACATCGAGAACGAAAAAGCTTACCGGCTCCTACTTCTGTCGGCCCGTCTGACGTTGAAAGTCTTCCCCCCTTCTTAGGACATTGGGTCCTTCAAAAGAGGCGCGAAAAGAAGTTGCTAAATCATGCCGGCATGACAATAGTGACTGACAGTGATTTTATTCATTGTCGGTCGTCGCTGATTCGGATTACACTGTTCTTAAATCAGGTGCAGTGCAGTCACTATGCTGCGCAATACATAAAACAGAATACCGTAATCACTTAGTAGCCACTTGCTATGAATTGTTTGATCACGGAAAGAGAAATAACTAACACCCAATAGCGGCTAACACCCCGTATATAGTGCTTATTTTGTATTACCACCCCCGTAAAGTGCGTGCCCCCTACCTGTTTATCGGTCGCGTGTTTTTAATTTATTTAATGGATGGCTAATTGAATGTGGGCTTATTCGTTGATTTTTATCACTTCAATGTCATATCGTATTTGGATATATGGGAGCGTTTGGTTTGATTACGTTACAGGGATAAAGTGTAGGTTTACAATCCGACTAGCGACGCGGCCCGGTTTCGTTTGCGGTCATTTAACTATTACAGAAAATTTGTGGACCACTGCGATTATTTGAAAGACCTAATATACATATATATATATATATATATATATATATATGTATATGTATATAATAAAAACCCTTTTTTCGTTCAGAACTCATTTATTTTACATCTTTGACTCACTTATACTTTTAAGTTAGTACCATTGGATATTTCTAAACGACCTCTTTCTCCGATTGCTCAACAAGAACTGACCATATCGTCGACGATATTCAAAAGGAAGATAATGCATTTCCGGTGACAGATCAATTGAGATACTTAACAAATACAAAAAGTGACAACAGGCAGTTCACTGAAGTCCGTTTAAATCATTCGAATATAATTTTAGTTAATAATAATATTATATCACTAAAATTAATTACAAAAATAAAAAAGTTATGACATATAGCTAACACATTTTCGTTTCACAAGCGTTGAAGCGATGATAGCTCAGTGTGTACGACTTCGCGTCAAGGGACGTGAGTTCGAATCCAAGCACCTACAATTACTTTGAGCTTTCGGTAAGGTAAACATCATTATGAGGAAACAATAGCATGGGCTTTTTCTAATGGCGTCCTGGCTAGCAACCACCCTCAATAGGTCTGTTCCGGCAGATGCACTTGAGAGCCAGTTCCTACATAGGTTTAGCCAACCAACTTGGGCCGTATCGTCACTTAAGATCAGGTGAGATTATGGCCATAACGCTAAACCATAACTATAAAAAAAAACGATTCACACCGTCAGCAGAAGAGGTTTCACTTCAAAACTCATAAAGTGCGTTTTACATGCTAAATCTATACTATATGCATACATACCTATTAATTAAATAAAAAAATAGCGATCCCTATTAAAACATCAATACTGTTAACCGAATTATTAAATATATACACGGAAGGAATACACATTTCGCAGAGAGAACTTCATGAATACTAAAAATGTGTCATCGATGTTTCCAGAAACCTTTTAATAGAGCCTTCGACGACGCCTTGCGTCGGCCCGGACGAGGTTCCGGTTGTAGCGCTGGTGTCCACGGCACCATCGCGCTTCGACCACAGGCAGGCAGTCAGAGAGACATGGGCAAAGCACCAGCCTACATATTTCGTATTGGGACTGGATGGAGACGATATCGACGAGCAGTTAGTAAGTGGGCTATATATTATGAAATGTTTGTTTGAACGTGCTGATTTTAGGATATACCAGGCCGGATTTCAAAAGTTGTTTTGTAAACGATAGAACAATCATGAAGGAGGGTTTTAGGTTAATTTACATCACGTTACCACCGTTAGTAGCAAAGCTGTGTTGAAGGAAGTTGCAAAGATGGGTGAAAATTGTTAAATAATTTTATAGTTACATGCGAAGTTGCGCGCATAGCTAGTATTCTGATAAATCGAAAAAGAAGTTATATATATATATATATATATATATATATATATGTATATATATATATATATATATATATATATACAACTATAAAGCGCGATGTGAGCGCGGCTGTGGGTTCAGTCGCAGCGAGGCGCTTGAGAGGTATTCGTCGTACGTAGCTGGAACGTTCTCGAAGGGACGCAAGATTTATATTTCTCTGTTATAGTTTTGACGTTTATAATGTAAATCATTATCGGAATGTTTTGACGTACGTCGAAAGGGACCCCTAAAACCTACATCCGTTTCGCAAGTCTCGGACACACGTGTTATCCTCTCTCTCTGCCACAACGATTAAGTTTCACGATGTACTTGGCAACTTTACGTTAAATCCACGGTTTGCTACAAAATTCCTTTATCATTCTGATAGTAGATTTACTATCCGATGATTTACCTATCAAATTACTCGGCATATCTCGTAATTTTCACATATATTTCTTTAAAACCTACGAATGACCTTGGTCCGCGGGGGCTGCTAGGCGGTTGAACAAAGTGTATAAGTACGCGGGCAGCGCTGCCTCTTTCTATACACGAAGTCATTCAAACAAATTAGGTTACTACAAGCTCTGCACAGTTTAATCCACTCCACCGATTCCCTTTCCTCCTCAATTGACATTTTAACTAAAAGCCTACTCCAGTAGGCCAGTCCTTACCGTTGTCTATTTTATACTTTTCCGGCAGCAGCCCGTGCCGAAGTCTGCTAAAATATTCATCTCATAGAAAAAGTTTCGTTTTGATTACAACTATACATAATATATATAGTTAGGTGTTTCCGTCATCAAAACTGTATATAAATCGATAGCCTTGTGTTTTATGTTAGAATACAGTTATAGGAGGGTAGTTTATAACGCCCATTACTATAAAGCGCGATGCAACAGTGGCTTTGCGTGCAGTCTAAGCTTGGCGCTTGAAGCGTGTTCATCGTACGTAGCTGGAACATTACAGAAGGGACGTAAGATTCAATATTTCTTTATTATTGACACTGTCTTGGTATTTTGGTAGTTATGTATTTATATAATATTATGGTGTTATGGTAGTCGCGGGGTATAGTTAGTTCTCTATTAAATTTGTTTGCCGTTGATGCCTATTTTATTGAATTTTAGAGGTAGTTTAAATTTTGAAACAATGATAGCTCAGTGGTAGTAAGACTTTGCGTGATTTCGAATCCACTCCATCTACAAAGAGCTTTAGTTTTCGGTGAAGGAAAATATCGTGAGGAAACCATAGCACGGTGGTAGGGCTTTTTCTAATGCCCGCCTGGGTAGCTACCACCCTCTAGTTGAAAACCTGCCGCCAAATACCAATAGGTGTGTTCCGGCAGCTGCACTTGAGAGCCAGTTCCTCCACAGCTGTAGGTCTACCAACTTGGGCCGTATCGTCACTTAAGATCAGGTGAGATTGTGGCCATAACGCTAAGCCTTAACTATACATAAAAAAATACTTATACAAAATCTTTCCTTAGGTAGACATATACGTAGAGGCAAAACAGTACGGCGATATGCTAGTATGGGACTTCAAGGACCATTACCAGAATCTGACGCTGAAGACGGCGCTCATGATGCAGTGGACCCTGGACAGGTGTTCCGACGCGAAGTTCATGTTTAAAATCGACGATGACGTCATACTGAACCCCTGGCGGTTGAAAGATGTCCTTCGAGACCATGAACATGCCAAGCTGTTAGGTCTGTGGTCTTTGGAAGTTAGTTCGAAGGATTTTGTCCTGTCTTGACCATGAATATTGAATTATAATTAGTATAATTAATAAAAAAATAAATAAAAAAAAATTAAAACGCCTAGCATAATTACTATTGTAAATGCTCTATGAAAACTGACAGTAATGGAAAATAATATTGGTGTTACCATTTCATAAAAATTTTTTAATTTTCTATAATTTTTCACTCGATTTTCTTGATTTTTTCTTTAATAAGAACTTCCTCCTGACAATAATTAACACAACAAAAAAGGGATTAGCGAAATTGGTCCTTCCGGTCACGTGTGATGCGATGACCAAGGGAATTAGATATTTATGTATATCATATTATCATCTCACCTGATCTTAAGTGACGATACGGCCCAAGTTGGTAGACACGCTAAACCTGTGGAGGAACTGGCTCTCAAGTGCAGCTGCCGGAATACACCTATTGGTATTTGGGGGCAGGTTTTCAACTTGAGGGTGGTAGCTACCCAGACGGGCATCAGAAAAAGCCCTACCACCATGCTATGGTTTCCTCACTGTGTTTTCCTTCATCGAAAGCTCAAGCTCATTGTAGGTGGATTCGAAATTTGTAGCAAAAACAATCGGAAATAAGGCTTAGGTAATGATAGCTCAGTGGTAGTGTGTAGGAACGCCGCGTCATGGGTCGTGAGTTCGAATCCATCTACAATAAGCTTGGGCTTTCGGTGAAGGAAAACATCGTGAGGAAACCATAGCATAGTGGCAGGGCCTGGCTAGCTACCACCCTCGAGGTGTGTTCTGGCAGTGGCACTTGGGAGCCAGTGTCTCCTCTAAGCCGGGACGAACTGGTGTTGTGGGTGTCAATCGGCAGCGGTGATCACTTACCGTCAGGTGATAAGTTTGCTCGTTAGCCCCCTATTCGATAAAAAATGATGTTCCTTTGTAGGATACAGGAATGTGAACACGACAGTGCATAGGGATGAATATACGAGGTGGTTCCTGCCTCGGTGGCTGTTCCCCGAGGATCTGATACCGGAGTACTTGGCTGGTCCAGGGTACCTGGTCAACAGTAAGTGTCCTTATCAACGATTTGTCGTGTCCACGGTTACATTAGTAGTGAATTAAAATTTTATGTAATTATTTTTATTAAAAAAACAAAATTCTTTGGAAAATCCAAAACTCACGTCTCATTATGTCAATGATCTTTTTTTTTTTTTTAATAATTAAACCAAATTGAATCATATCGTGAAAATTAATAGGGTCCAATTCCTAATTATACTGAAACGTAAGAAAAAAAAATTTCTCGAATAAAAAAAGTTCAAAAAATAAAAAATAAAAAAAAAAGTATTTCGGTCGTTATCGTGATAACATACAGACACAAGGACGTCCGAGACAGAACTATTTTCACACAGTTTTTTATCTAGTTTAAATAACAAAAATGGCATCAAAAATATCACGAGTGTTAAAAATAGTGTTTTTTCTTGATATGTGTGTGTATATATTATTTTACAAGTGCAATATATGATAAATAGAGACATTTTAAGTTTGAAAAATCAGTTGTTTCGCGTGAAGCGACAGTAGTACCCACCTCAACGCTTCGCTTATGAGGCCTGCAAAATGCTATATATCCTGTCCCACAGGGCTAATGTAACATTCAAATGGTGATAGAATTTTTGAAATCGGCAGTCGTCGAGTTTATTTTAGGTAATTTATTCGTTACAAACAAAAACACAAATCTTTCCACTCTACAACATTAGTACAGTAGAACCTCGTTAAGTCGAAACTCGATAAGTTGAAATTGTCGAAAAAACGTTTTGTTCCCTTCCCGTCAAACGCCAAAACCTTCGTTCTCCGTAAGTCGAAAACTCTATAACTCGAATTTTTTGGCGTCCCCCTCGATGTTCGACTTATAGAGGTTCTACTGTACATTGCAAGTGTTACATCACACATTAAGAGAGTCGAATGATAGATAATCGTTTTACGTTAAATAAATGGCCGAATTTAGCACATTTTTCAAAGTTTCCTGTTTCTCAAATTGTTCTTCTCTATTCCTCGTTCCCAATAAGTCTGTGTCTCCAGGGTCCCATCCCCCCATCCCATCAGGATCCCACAGGTATCTCTGTAACAAAATTCATCACAATCGATTCAGCACTTCAGTCGTGAAAGTGTAACAAACAAACAAGCATTTGTTCGCATTTATAATAATAGTATGGTAGAATACACTCTTCATATTGTCTTCAGTTCGGTTCATTACTGAAGTGTGTTTAAAAAAAAATCCTTAATTGACGTTAAAATTTACAACTCGTCACATTTCAGCGGACTTCCTCAAGGACATAGTGAAAGCGGCGAAATCAGTGCCTTTGATTAATTTGGAAGACGTCTACTTCACGTACCTGGTGGCCAAGAGGAAACTGGGTTTCGATCTGACCCACGACGAGAGGATTAGCCCTCAGAAGCCTCTGGTGTCCTTCGGCTGTGGGTATTGGAGTCTAGCCTCTGCCCACAGCCTCACCGCAGAGGAACTCGCCAAGGCCTGGGACCAGCTCGAACGTGCTGCGGCCGACAATTCTACATGTAAAATATACAATTCGATAGGAAAAATGCTTGTTTTTTGATAACCCGATAGTAAATTTGTAAAACTACCGTCCAAATAAATAAAAAAAACTTTTTATTTTTGAAAATCTAATTATTGAGGAAGGTTATCATCACGCCGTGATTCTTAGCAGGTGAATATAGAGAGGAAAAAATCCGTCAAGAGATACGACGTGAGAAAATATAATATTTAATATAATATTTAATAAACCCATTCTTTGTTTTATTGGTTATGTAAGAAAATGTGATTTCCGGTGAGAGAAAAACGTTATCTGGCCATCATATAATATTAATTGAGCATAGTTATGCAAGACCTTAGATTGGTTTCGAGATCTGACAGTGATGCCCGTTAACGTGTTCCTTATTTCCCGATGGTCACCGTTGTTTTTGGATTGTATTATGTCATCAGGCATAGTGCAGTCACTGTGTTGTGCTACTTGAAAAATGTGAAATATATCAAGAAACTTTTAGTTTCTGCAATGAAAGCCTAAGGGAATAGCTTATATGGTGTTTCAGGTTTCGTGTATGTTACATTACTAGATCTTTCATCCATCGGCCTCCCTCCGCAGACGCCTGATCCTAGGTTCGATTCTCCGGACAGGAGCCCTCGAGTGACTCTGCTCGCGCGATACAGTGACACTCTACATCACTGAGAGTACATCATCACACCGCATACCATTCGTGCACACTCACACGTTAAGTACACGGTTCTGTAAGGGACTACCCACGCGGCCTTGAGCTGCTTACCTGATAAGGTCGCAGTTAGGATCACTAAATTTGTAAGACAAGACCTGTTGGTTAGTCAGGATCATGAATCTCTTTTCATTTACCGGCAGCAGCCCGAGCCGAGGTTCGGCCGTCCTGGCACCCTTGTACCCGCTGCCTCGGGGCTGAGTGCCTTCAGCACTCGCCCCAAAAAGTTCGGTGCAGCTGTCAAAGCCTTTGGGGCTACCAGCGTTCGTCAGTTCGAAAAAAAAAAAAAATACAATATAGTTTGGAAAATCCAAAAGGGCACGCTTCATAATGTCTTTTTTTATGTTTATTTAAAAACAATTAAACCACATAGAATCAGACCGTGAAAAGTAATAGGGTTCTATTCCTATATATACTGAAGCGTATAAACAAATAAACTTAAGTATTAAAGTATCTCGGTCGTTATCGTGATAACATACAGGATCCGCACCTACAGACACGCGGACGTCCGAGACAGAACTATTTTAAACGGTTTTTTAACTAGTTTAAATAACAAAAATGGCATCAAAATATCACGAGTGTTAAAAATAGTGTTCTTTCTTGGTACGTGTGTGTATATATTATTTTACAAGTGCAATATATGATAAAGAGAAATATTTTAAGTTTGAAAAATCAGTTGTTTTGCGTCAAGTGACAGTAGGACCCACGTCAACGCTTCGCTTATGAGACGTGCAATAAATATTTTGAATAAACTATACGTAATGTATATGTATAATACATGAAACTATCAAAACTGAAAATGTTATTGAAAATTTAATAAATGTGAACAAATAACCGTTGTTAGAACAGTGCTTTGAAATTAACATAATAAGAAACAAATATACGTTGTTAGAACAGTGCGTTGAAATTAACATGATAAGAAACAAATATATGTTTTAGAACACTGCTTTGAAATTAACATAATAACATTTATTCGTTGTTAGAATAGTGCTTTGAAATTACCATAATATTGAAAAATTTTACGTTGTTAGAACAGTGCTTTGAGATTAATATAATATTGAAAATTTATCCGTTGTTAGAACAATGCTTTGAAATTAACATAATAACAAACAATTATACGTTGTTAGAACAGTGATTTGAAATTAACATAATATCGAACAATTATCCGTTGTTAGAACAATGCTTTGAAATTAACATAATAACAAACAATTATACGTTGTTAGAACAGTGATTTGAAATTAACATAATAACAAACAATTATACGTTGTTAGAACAGTGATTTGAAATTAACATAATATCGAACAATTATCCGTTGTTAGAACAATGCTTTGAAATTAACATAATAACAAACAATTATACGTTGTTAGAACAGTGATTTGAAATTAACATAATAACAAACAATTATACGTTGTTAGAACAGTGATTTGAAATTAACATAATATCGAACAATTATCCGTTGTTAGAACAATGCTTTGAAATTAACATAATAACAAACAATTATACGTTGTTAGAACAGTGCTTTGAGATTAATATAATATTGAAAATGTATCCGTTTTTAGAACAATGCTTTGAAATTAACATAATAACAAACAATTATACGACAGTAGAACAGTGCTTTGAAATTAACATAATAACAAACAATTATACGTTGTTGGAACAGTGATTTGAAATTAACATAATAACAAACAATTATACGTTGTTAGAACAATGCTTTGAAATTAACATAATAACAAACAATTATACGTTGTTAGAACAATGCTTTGAAATTAACATAATAACAAACAATTATACGTTGTTAGAACAGTGATTTGAAATTAACATAATAACAAACAATTATACGTTGTTAGAACAATGCTTTGAAATTAACATAATAACAAACAATTATACGTTGTTAGAACAGTGATTTGAAATTAACATAATAACAAACAATTATACGTTGTTAGAACAATGCTTTGAAATTAACATAATAACAAACAATTATACGTTGTTAGAACAGTGATTTGAAATTAACATAATATCGAACAATTATCCGTTGTTAGAACAATGCTTTGAAATTAACATAATAACAAACAATTATACGTTGTTAGAACAGTGATTTGAAATTAACATAATAACAAACAATTATCCGTTGTTACAACAATGCTTTGAAATTAACATAATAACAAACAATTATACGTTGTTAGAACAGTGATTTGAAATTAACATAATATCGAACAATTATCCGTTGTTAGAACAATGCTTTGAAATTAACATAATAACAAACAATTATACGTTGTTAGAACAATGCTTTGAAATTAACATAATAACAAACAATTATACGTTGTTAGAACAATGATTTGAAATTAACATAATATCGAACAATTATTCGTAGCTAGAATAATACTTTGAAATTAACATAATAAAGTATTAAATAAATAATTCTAAAGTTGTCGGAACAACGTATTGGAGATTAATACAATGTTTAACGGTAAAAGATTTTGCTAAAAGTATTGTATTTTTTAAATTAACATTAAACAATTTTGAAATGAACATTAAATATTAGTTTTATTTATTCTAATCAAAATAGCAAATTCCTAACCTAATAAACTAATAATTTTACCAAAAGGTTCAACACGTAGTTTAATTGAAAGTAAACTGAGTTTTAGAAACCGAAGATTTCAAATTTTCTATATCATTATGACAAAGTGACTGTGCTCTTCCTCAATTTTCCTAGGAACGTTGGCTCCGTGGCAGCGTTTACGGCCGCTGCGTCAACGGGCGTGAATTCGTATTCCTGCAATGAGTTTGTGCTTCCGCTAAACGAAAATATCATGATGAAGCGATGATAGCTCGGTGGTAGTGTGCACGACTTCGCGTCGAGGGACGTGGGTTCGAATCCAAGCACCTACAATGAGGTTGAGCTTTCGGTGATGGAAAACATCGTGAGGAAACCATAGCATGGTGGTAGGGCTTCTTCTGATGCCCGCCTGGGTAGCTACCTCAAGTTGTAAATCTACCGTCAAATACCAATAGGTGTGTTCCGGCAGCAGCACTTGAGAGCCAGTTCCTCCATAGGTTTAGCGTGTCTACCAACTTGGGCCGTATCGTCACTTAAGATCAGGTGAGATTAAGGCCATAACGCTAAACCTTAAGTACAAAAAAAAAAAAACTATAGCACGTTGGTTGGGCTTTTACTAACGCCCGCAAGGTTAAGCTACCATCCTGAAATTGAACATCTAAATACCTATAGATATATTCCGGCGGATGCACCTGAGAGCCAGTTCCTCGGCAAGGCTTAACGTAGCTACTGTTTTGGGACATGTAGTCGCAAAAATTGGTTATATTTTAGTTATAACGCTAATATCTATGAAGTGTGAGAATATAGAAACCACGTCTACCGAAGGGTTATCCGTTCAACGGTGAGCGTCACTGTCATACAGCCCTTCAAGTGTCTGGTGGCTTATGATCATATGTATGGTGGTTTTTATACCTTTTAGGTTCAGCGCTATGGCTGCAATCTCATCTGATGTTAAATGACAATGTGGTCCACAAGTCCTAAGTGCAACTGTTGAAATACTTCTATAGGTATTTGACAGCAGGTTTTCTACTTGAGGGTCTTACCTCAGACTCATTCAGTACCCACAGTATGAAGTACTCAGCTATAACCTTTATATCGGTAAAAAGTACACCATACTATTTACGCTCCGGGTTCGAATTGGACTTTTTTATTCCAAATAATTGCGATAATTCTCGGTACTACGTGTTTATTAACTTTGTAACTTGTCTTGTAACTCTACTACTGCGAGAGCGCCAACTGCTTTGAGAGTGGGAGTTTTTTTTTTTTATACTTAACGTTTAGCGTTATGGCCATAATCTCACCTGATCTTAAGTGACGATACGGCCCAAGTTGGTAGACACGCTAAACCTGTGGAGGAACTGGCTCTCAAGTGCAGCTGCCGGAACACATCTATTGGTATTTGGCGGCAGGTTTACAACTTGAGGGTGGTAGCTAGCCAGGCGGGCATTAGAAAAAGCCCTACCACCATGCTATGGTTTTCTCACGATGTTTTCCTTCACCGAAAGCTCAAGCTCATTGTAGGTGTTTGAATTTGAACTCACGTCCCTTGACGCGAAGTCATACACACTACCACTGAGCTATCATCGCTTCAAAAGTTGCCACTGCTCCGGGAATCGATTGAGATAGTGGAGCATGTATCCCCATGAGAAGTGGGTCTACGTGCGTCTCCCATCTTCCGGGTTCCCAGCGCGTGGACAGGTTAGCGGTGGTTTGTTCACGCGATCCCGTTATCCTGACCATATACGCGTAGGAAACGGCCGTGGAGGTTTTAGACCGTTGTGTTAAAGTGTATTTCCGGTGTTTCACCTGGCGAGTCCCCCACAGGTCCCTCATCTATCCCGAGGAGAGGAATACCGTCGTAATAGATTTCCTCCACGATAATAAAAAAGTAACTACTTGTCAGTTTAAAAAAAAATGTATTTCACAGAGCAACGATCGAGGAAGTCTTTAGGCTATTTGACATCACGATAACACAAATAAGAGTTACGCTGTATTGAAATAATTTACAGAAACGTGCTAAAATATTATTAAACAATTTTCAATTTCATGCGTAGTAATATAATTGATATATTCAACAATATCTTATTGAATACTCTAAGAAAACGTCATTGAAAACACAACACGTTGGCATTTGAATACATTTGCATTATGAACTCACTCGTAATTAGTAAAGAAAGAAAGAAATCGTTTAATACTAATAAAAGATATACAAGCATTAAAGGACACTATAAATAAAAACATTAAAAGAAAATAAAAAAGAAAAGACAATACACACATAAATAATAATAGTGTATATCTAATTACTAGCATAGGGCGTCCAGCTCAGCATATGCTAAAGTGTCCGAAACACTCAGCGCTGATTTTTAGCTGGATTTTAATTAGTACGCGCAGGTGTGTCAATCCATGATAAGGTTTGATTGTCGATCGTTCATTTTGTTTTCTCTCGTTAACAATAAAGATTATAACGACTCGATACCACAGGGATGTATTTGGAAATTAACGATATACGATTAATGAGTAGATTTTACGTGCGGCTTCGCTCGCGTGTATATTGATTTTGTCAAACAAATCGGATGGCGCAATGAAAATTTATACCTCTCTGTACCCCACTTCCAATACGGATTAGCGAGAATGGATAATCACCGTCTCCAGGTTCTTATCTATCTCTATACCAAAATTCATCACAGTCGATTCAGCGGGATCAGCGTGACAAACGAACAAACTCACTTTCGCGTTTGTAATATTTGTAAGGATGAGGATTTATATCTAGCTACCTGGGTAGACGTTCTTCTGCCAATTTTAGTGGTTAATAATTAAATCACATCTATTCCACATTAGTACAAAAATCAATTTTAGAAATGTTGTGAAAAAAATGCACAGAAATCTGTCACTTGTCATTTTCATAACTACATGTTTAAGTTTTTGTTTATATGCTCGTTCGAAAGTATTTTTTAGGGCCTAAATTCAACAAAATAGTTTTGATTTAGATTGACCTTTAGGAAGGTGATATGCTATTTATATAAAATAATTGTACAAGAATAGAATCGAGTTCAGTTTGTGTAACAAACATATCAGTCTTAGCCACTAGCGATAGCAATCTGAGATCCATTAATCGTTTTTTAGAAAAAAAAAAGGTTTTTTTATAAACGAATCACAGCTCTGAATCAATCAAGTGAATCGATATTTTACCCTAAAAATATCGAGGATCAATTCTTATCTATTTTCATAAAACATTTTTTAAATTATTTGAATGATCTACCTAAACACTACCTATATAGAAATAATATTTTCTTACATATCTAGAATGATAAAATTGATTACTGTATGTTATTATTTTTGTGTTCTATGATTGATTTTATATTTAAATTAAAGCGCGAAAATCGTTTGAAAATAATAAAAAAACATGCGTGCGTACAAAGTACACATGTCAGAAGTGAAACTTCTTTGGCGAACTAATTTATAAATCTTGTTTATATACGACGTTCGCTCTGTCTCACTTTTTCTCTCAATCTTTCTCACTCGCTTGCTCCCTACTCTCACTCCACGGCTAGTTGCTCATGCTACGTTCGCCCTGTCTTACTCTCTCTCAATCGGTCTCGATCACTCTCTCTCTCTTTTCCGACACTTCCGTTGCATACCGGCGTGACGTTTCATCTGTAAAAATTTTACCCTCATGCGCCTAAAGAAGTTTCACTTCAAAAAATTGCATATGGATTATTTTGTGAGTCGATTCATTTGATTCCGAATTGAATCTACTTTGATTCGAACTTTTTCAGATAGAATCGCCATCTCTATTAGCTAGTATAACGTATAAGGAATAATTAAACCACAGAACGGGTTTTTGGCGGGATCTTGATCTGTCATGTTGTGATTTTTATTTTAATTCATATACTTAGTTATGTAGCCCCGTATTGTGTAATTTAGACGACATTTTACGTGATGTAGTGTAGCTGAAGAGCTTAATTGAAGCGAATTATGAATAATCATTCGGGGCATGATATATTAGATCCCAAGAGAGTCGCCATCTTGTCGAAGATAGTTTCATCTGCCCAAAATGGCCAAAGCTTATCACTTGAAAATGGCAGTAACAGTCCCTAAAGAGGACTGAGTTGCCAAGAATAAATAAAAGAATAAATATACATCAAGAGTAGACACAAAATTATAATTCGAATTTTTAAAACCATTTAAATCTGTAAAATCCTCAAAAAATCTAAGTCTAAATCCTACCCGTGCACTTAAGAACAAAAGATCAAAAAGTTAATTCAACTGTGTAAATGTATAAAAGTGTTCGTCTCTCCAACGCTGTACAACTGTCGAAATACAACCAACATGACTTGGAGACTTTTTCTCTTCATTTTGTCTCTTCTCCTTTCAACTGGAACACTCCACGTAGACGCTGGTAAGTTTTATTTCATATAATATAAATCTGTGATGCTATTTATCTTGCAGATGAAAATTACTATACTTAATACCTTTTAAAAACGTCCGTGACGTTAGCATAAGATTTTTCCAATTCTATGCGGTTTCCTACTTTATAACGTTGGAGTAAAGCATATTTTTACTTGTCAATATAATTTTCAAGAGAAACGAGATCCGTTTTTAGTACAATGGAATAAAATCATATACGAACGATATGATGTTTTTTGGAAATAAACTCTATCGAGGTACTCTTCATAAGTTTTGATACTAGTTTCGATTGAAGTGACAACACTAAGGAGTAATGTTGTAGCTCCACAAGGGAAAATGAATTTCGAGATTATGTTCAATGTAATCTCATTAGTTAGGGTTACTCTTTTTTTTATCGATAAAAATATCATAATGAAAAATGTATATGCGAATAATTATTTTCTTTATACCGCAAACTTGAAATTAATATCTTATAATAAGGAACTTCGTTCTTATATAATTGCAAAAATATCAAAGTATCGTTGACAATATAGAATGGCTAACAACCCTCACTATGCAACCGCTAATAACTATTGTAAATGCACACATTAAACAGTCATGTAAGAAAATGTTTCTGAAAAAAGTTATAAACATATCGGAGTTTCTTGCCAGTTCCTTCTCTATGACTGGGCTATTTTCCGAACCGGAAGTTTTGACGTTCATAAGCGTCTTTTCAGAGCCTAAATTGAATGATGACGTGTAATTTGATTTTGATTGATTAGACTTTGAGGAAAAATGGTGAGATCTAAAAACATGACTTACTAATAATTACAGAAATACTAGCTTATTATTTTTTAATGAGAGAGTTAGTTAATTTACAAGGTTATCTAGGATCAGTCTATATCTAGAGGCAATGCGAAAACAGTTTCTGGTTTCTGGCAAGTTTGGGCGGAGTCTAAGGTAGCTGTGGGATTTTTCCGTGGGTATTGCTGCTTCAAACCAGGCTTTACATTCAGTAGCTACCGGAAGGAGATACACAGATATGTTTAACATTATTTCTAGATTTCTTTTACAATCATATATCGCCGAAAGCCGAAGAACTGGAGTCTGGCAATTTAAAATGCATTCCCGGTCGTACTGTTATGAAAATCAAGGATAAGGAGGTCTTGGAAGATCCAGGATCTGGTTCCGACGATGATGACTACGTAGCGACTGATATCCGAAGGACTCACATGAATTTTCCGGCTAACGATGATTATTGTCAGATATGCGTGTGCTCGATCGAGGGTCGAGATGAATATTGTAGTCGACGACCGGCGATGAATGTAAACGAGTGTTTACGGATGGCCACTTTGTTGGATAAATCCAATAAAAATGCACCCTTTGAGCATGAACGGAGTTTAGCGTTTAGGATAAGGAGAGGTGAGGGTTTGGGTGGAAAAGGTGCAGTTGAATATCGGTATCGGTTATCGAATCAGTTTTTAGTGCATTAAAATTTTTATTTGCATGAACCTTAACCATTTTTGAAGAGATGTTTCGAACGCTTCGTCAATGGACGTGAGTTTGAATCCACCTGTAGTGAGCTTAAGCTTTCTGTGTAGGAAACTATAGCATGATGGTAGGGTTTTTTTGTAATCCCCGTCTAGCTAACTACCATCTTCAACTTGAAAATCTGCCGCCAAATACCTATAGGTATGTTCCGGCGGTAGAACTTCAAAACCAGTGCCTGTATTAGACTTAAAGTGTCCACTAACTTGTGCCACGTCTTAAAAAAAGGTTATGGTTAAAAGGAATACTACTTTTTGGTGGTTTAAAAGAATTTTACGGATCTGACTGATGGTTCCGGTAATTAGTGCGTTTATAGAAACAAACACAATAGAAAATTGTTCAGTTTTATTGTTTTTGCATATATTTCAGTGTTTCAGTCCAACTTTATCATGGAAAAATGCCTTTATTTCAAAGTTATACATTTTCGTGTGTTTTGAGAAATCTTTAAGGTTGAATTTTTGGTTTGGAATCGAAGTTACTTTGAAGTCATACTTATTTTGACGTGTTATTTGATATGAAATTTCTTAATTTATAAACGTTAAGGTAAACAGCTGTGTTTAATGTCATCATTGTATTTACTTTCATCTTTCGAACTTTCTGATTCGGTTGAAACGTGTCAACATATTTTTTTAATTAACATAAAAAAAAAACATTATTCGTGCGTTTTTAAATTATGAAATAATGAACGTTTTGTATAGTTTATCTTAATGTTAAAAGACGTAGTGTCTAAACTACGTGTTTGTCACTTTAGACCAAGATTTTAGACTTTAGACCAAGAGGCTATCTCTATCTGATGCTTTATCTGATAGTTAGTAACTCGATGATGGACACAAAGAGATATTAGTAGTTTAGGGGGTCTCTGGTATCTGGAAACACGGGAGTTTGAAGTATCGACGTGGATCTCTCGAGTGGGTTGTATTGGGTGTTACACAACGATACTTACCACACGCCCTTTTCATCTTGCCCCGAAACTGAGTAATGTGTTTACACGTCGCGATGTAGAAGTTCCTCAATGGATTTTGAACACTATTTAAAAAATTAGTTCAAATGATATTGTCCTCTAAAAGCTTGATTTGAAATGATACCATATGATCTAACTCATAGTATATGTTTAGATTACATATGGCATAACGACGAGATACCCTACGAACCCAAAGCTAAGTGCAGACGCGGTCACTCTTACTACAGCAACAGTATCAATGCGAACGACACTGACATCGACGTGGCCTCCGACGTCGAAAGCCTTCTCGACTATTCCAATACAGACATCTGCTATTACTGCGTCTGTTCTATGGACGGGCGGTCAGTTGGTTGCATCAATAGAAGCCCATATTTCTGCGAATACTATAGATACATCCGCGAGTCGGAGGCCGCTAGGGACATGTACACGACCCTCTTCCAACAAGACAGACCGACATACTTCAGGCAACTGTCTTTTAGATTGAGAAGGACTATGGATAATGGCATCTTTGATCTGGTAGATACCGGTATGTTTGGCAATCTTATGGTATCTTCGGAATTAGTTTTTTTTAATTTTGGGACGGTATTAGCAAATCTAATGGTTGGTAAATTCCTGCTTGTTGAAATTGTTGACTGGTTACGTTTGGGTTTGGTGATTGCTGTCTCCTAATATAATGAAGTGCGTAGTGTTAAAATTGACGTGTTGTGTTCCGTGTAAAATTGTATAAGTATATCTGATGTCGATTAGGCGAAATATATAGTTATAAAGAAATACATTTTTAAAGACAGTATTGTGTAACAAGTGTGATTTAATTTGGGAAGTAATAACGTCGGCTAATGTTGAAATGCAAGATAAATGAGGACGATTTGTTACTGAGGGAATAATTAGACGTAGTGTTGAATAATATAGCATTATAAAGAACAACCATAAATAAAGGGTAAAAATAGTCGCGACCTACTTCCAAAATAAAGATTTTGATAGCCAAAACCAAAAAGAAAGGGTAAAAATAATTGCGACCTACATCCAAAATAAGGATTTTGATAGACAAAACCATAAAGAAAGGGTAGAAATAATCGCGACCTACTTCCAAAGTAAGGATTTTGATAGACAAGACCATAAAGAAAGGGTATAAATAATCGCGACTAACTACCAAAATAAAGATTTTAACAGACAAAAAAACCATAAAGAAAGGATAAAAATAATTGCGACCTACATCCAAAATAAGGATTTTGATAGACAAAACCATAAAGAAAGGGTAGAAATAATCGCGACCTACTTCCAAAGTAAGGATTTTGATAGACAAGACCATAAAGAAAGGGTATAAATAATCGCGACTAACTACCAAAATAAAGATTTTAACAGACAAAACCATGAAGAAAGGATAAAAATAATCACGACCAACTTCCAAAATAAGCATTTTGATAGACAAAACCATAAAGAAAGGGTAGAAATAATCGCGACCAACTTCCAAAATAAAGATTTTAACAGACAAAACCATAAAGAAAGGGTAAAAATAATCGCGACCAAATTCCAAAATAAAAATTTTAACAGACAAAACCATAAAGAAAGTGTAAAAATAATCGCGACCAACATCCAAAATAAAGATTTAAACAGACAAAACCATAAAGAAAGGGTAAAAATAATCGCGACCAACTTCCAAAAGGAAGATTTTGACAGACAAGATTTACAACTACTTGTGTAAAAATAAGAGAGGCAAAAATGCTTTGAACAAATTTCGTTGACGTCGTCGCTTCGTGCAAGCTAATCTTGCTAAATTCTAACACATAACTAATATTAAGGTTTTATAAAGTTTTGATTTGTGAACTAAAGTAAAGATTGCTTGCAGGAGGCGATGCGCTGTGTTGTGATCATCCAAACGGGCACCGTAGGAGCCTGCACAATCAAGTGAGAAACAAGATCAGACTGATGCGAAGGAAGGTACCCAAAGAGAATCTACTGTCCGGGGCTCCTGGTGGAGATTATGTCGACTTTATTGTTAACAATGATTAGGAAACAGACAGACGTTCAAGAAACAAGAATATTAAAAACGTAGATGGTATTGAAGAGGAATATTAATTAACAGGCGATAAATTTGATTGAGCTAATTTTGTTTTCGCGTTTAGAATATTTGATGTGAGAGTATCGATGCATTTAGTTATTATTAATAAAACAAAATTTTTGCAAATAAGGAATATATATGCTACAGTACTAAAAAATATTTCGGTGCTATTTATAAACAGTAATCTACTGGGAAAAAAATAATTGTTTTATTTATGATGTCAATTTTATGTGAAATGTGATGTGAAGAATGTAATTTTTATTTTTATATTAAAAAGTGTGTTTATTAAAATGTTCGAGTTTGTCTATTGTTCGTCAATTTGATATCCTGTTACGTGTAAAATATTCTGGAAGATTTTGGCTTATCAAATTTATCTTGTTGCTATTCGATGACAACTTTTTTATACTGAATTATATCAATGTTACAAAGAATTTCTTCCAACTCCTTAGGGTTTATAATTCAAAGGGTCTGACTCTCTTGTTAAACTATCTAGGGAGGTTTAGTGATTTACATCTCGTGTTATTACTTATAATTCAGTTTACTCATTCACAATTATCGAACCATAGCACGCAAAATGCAAGTAATATTACACAGTGTATACACATACAAGGCAAATACATTGCTTTTGACACTAAATTATATCAAAACTAATTAATTTATAGGGATGGGGATTTTGGATTTTTTTTAATATTAATAAATTGTTTTCGAAATTGTTGAGATTTGTTTGAAAAACAACCACGCTTATTTGGTATATCATCGCCGGTTTACTGGCAAAACGTATTACACTAACTAGTTTTAGACTTTTATTTAGATGACAGAACTTTATTTTAATACTAAAATTACATTCACTAATACACTATATATACTTGTTTTAATTTCCTTTTTTGTAGGAAACGACCACAAAAAATACACTCAATACATTTTTAATCGTAGAGCACTCGGTATGTGGCACAATCGAAACGTTAACTCCAATTCTATTGCCCTTTTGTTTTTTTTTGGATTTACTTGCATGTATAAACCGAATTATGATAAATTACGAATCCTCCCATAACATCTATGTTAGTGAGGCAGTTCAGTCTCTCGTTACTCACACCTACACCTTTATTATATAAAACTCATGTTCCCAACCCAACTTCCAACTGATTTATTAATTATCTGAATGAATTATCCTATCTTTAAGCATGACAGGTGGCACTATGGTCGAGTTGGTTACAACGGGATAGGATAAGGGCTTGGCACCAGTTTTTATTATTTTTTTGCACATTTATTTTATTTGATAGCAAAAAGTGCACGTATTAAATAATCGATATTTTTAATCGCCGCACTATATTGAACTGCACCTTGCACTACAATGCTTTTGATTTTATTAATAATTAGCTTTATGTGTGACTATAAGTTAATTAATTAATTAGATCCACTGTTGGTCTAGTGTTTAAGTGGTCGCCTCGCTGCTTACGCCGAGCCGAAATGGTGTGGGTTCGAATCCTACATAACACAACTGACATCCGTTGCTTGTATGTTTATTCATACTTGACATTGCGAAAATACCCACATTGCCAGCATGGTGGTAGGGCTTTTTCTAATACCCGCCTGGCTAGCTACCACCCTCAAGTTAAAAATCTGCCACCATACACCATTAGGTGTGCTCCAGCAGTGGCACTCGAGAGCCAGTCCCTCCTGTAAGGGCCGGCAACGTACCTGCGATCCTTCTGGTACTGTGAGTGTCCATGGGCGACGGTGATCGCTTACCATCAGGTGACATGTTTGCTTGTTTGGCCCGTTTTCCATGAAAAAAAAGCTTTTAATAAAGGAAAATCAAAAAGATTATGGATACTAATACTTGGATGGTAGAAGAATTGGTTATAAGAATAACAATGCAGGTAATATATAAACTAAGTTATAGCATGATAGGACACTACTATTGGCTTTGCTTGGATCGTGACCACTAATTTAGAGTAAAAAATGTATGAAATGACATTATATATAGTATGTCAAAGTCACTTTGACATGTGTCAACAATTGTTGGATACGACCTGGTTTCGGACAGAGGTACCGGGCTGGAAGAAGTGTGGAATTTGTGTGTCTCTGGCAACACAGGAGTTTGAGTCTCGCCGTGATGCTTTTTAGTGGCCAGTGTTGGGTGATGCATGCAGCACTGGATGAGTCTCCATACGTCCTTGTCTTGTCCAGAGCCTGTGTAATGCGTTTATATTGTGATAAGGTAGACCGTAAACCAAGTTTTATACTACGTTAATAAGAAAGATACAATCCAAAACCGGAAACGGAAAGGTAAATAAACACTGGAGTGGTCACCACTATCAAGCCATCGTGCTGGTGTCCCGAGAACTGAATATTGACTAGCTAATCCTGTAAAACCTACCATCAGCTGTTACATCTGGTGGTAGTGGTTCAGTCTTCAGTACAAATTGTCTTCTGTTACCAGCACCATGTATTGGTATTTGGCGGCTGGTTTTCAGCTTGAAGGTGGTATCTAGCCAGGCCGGCATTAGAAAGAACCTACGACCATGCTATAGTTTCCTCACGATATTTTTGACGCGAAGTCCCACACACTACCACTGAGCTATCAGCGCTTCAAACGCTATATCTAGCAATCGAGCAGAAATATGGTTTAAAGTTTGTTGACGCTTTAAAAGCTCTTTAGGGTAACAGACAAAGGTCCTTTCGCAAAAATAACAGGAGCTATCTGTACGTGACTGGGTGATCACCACCATTCCTGTAGTGTCTAACCTCTCTCAGTGACTTGATGACAGATGATAGTAGATCGTATAGTATACATTCAGCTCGTTAAGCCTCGAGGACGGCACAACGACATTGACTCCTGATTGGTTCCTTCTCCCTCTAAGCCCGTTCTCTTGTTGAAAAAATTGGTAAATTCTAGAAAATGCTGTATGAAAATGAAGTATAACTCCTTTAATTATTCAAAATATTTCAGTTGGCTCAGACAGAGAGGGTTCAAAGAAGTGTATACCATTTGTTTCTGTGTATTCGGACTGTACAGACGGTAAGAAATTAAGTGTTTTAAATTCTATATAAAACTAGCTGACTCGACAGAATTTGTACTGTCGTAACTATGAATATATTTAACTAATATCAATTCGTTGGTGGGAGGCGCCCGACGTGACGGCCCAGTGGCATGCGCGTGAGCTGCGCGCGGTACTGGACAGTACTTGGACATTGCAACATTACTTTATTTTTCTAAAATAAAAGAATTTTACTAAAATAAACGTAGCCTAAGTTACTCCTTATTGCATCAGCTACCTGCCAATAAAAGTACCGTCAAAATCAGTCCAGCAAATTCAGAGATTACCCGGAAAAAACAAACGGAGAGACAGAGAGTCAAAAATTGTAAAAAAAATATTATTATGGTATATGTACCGTATATATTCATGCACATGTAGTAAAAAAACGGTTTAATGCAATATTACAAACAGACACTCCAATTTTATTTAGATGTACAGATGACAATGGCTTAGCGGTAGCGTATACGGACGCCGTCGTAAGTTCGAATCCCTGCAATGTGCTTGAACATTCGGTTGAGGGAAAGATCCTGATGAAACCATAGAACGCTCAAAATTATCATGATAATTGGTTATATAGAGGTGATACGTTTCCGCCAAACATTTTATTATTCTCGGTGCTCAAGCAAAATATTAATGCACGTATACAAAAACAAATCTCACCCAGTTTGAGCTCTCATATAAATTTTAAGTACTTACTATTTAAATTTGAAGTTTTTCCATATAAATTGTATACAAAAGAAATGCTTTTTTTTTTTCGCATGCTTAGGAACCTTTTCTCTCATCTCTTCGAAATTGCTTTAGTGTTTTTTGGTGTAATTCTATTTTTTTACGTTTTGTACAAAAAAATTAAATAAAAAAACTATTCATTCGAAAAACCGAACTTTGTTGACTTCTACTGGCGAACCAGCTTAGGTTTTTCTATATGTAGATTAATATTTTGCTTGATCACCGAAAAAACAAAGTTTTTGCCGGAAATTAATCACCCTATTACAAACTTCATCATCAAGTATCATGTCATGATATTCGTCTACGCTATTCTCGGAAACTGCTTAACCAATTCCGTAAGATTCTTCTTTCTTGAAAGAAGAATTTCTTCTCTCTTACCCAACGTCACATGAAAGCAGTGAAACCTTAATCCATGCAAAATACAACAATTATATAGAACTTAATAATTTGTTATGTTTACGCGAATATCACTCACCGAAATGAAACTAATTTAAACGGATTTTATCGCGGTTTTTTTATTAATTCTGATCCAGACGTTTCGAAAGCTTTTCAATCGGTCAATCAGTGGTACAATTCGTTTGAATTACTTTCATTTCGAAGAAGTATTAGTACGTTTCATACGGTATTTATATTGAATCCAAGTTCCCCATCATGCTTTCTCTGAAACTCCTCTAGAGAATATATTAGTGACGTGTTTACTATATTTCTCTTGCTCCGTTTGTCAACTCGAGCATCACATAGCCTCATTCAGTACCCATAAAATAAAGTGTTCTTGCCGCAAATTTTTATCTAGTACTTAGTTGGCTTTGGATGAATAATGCCAAAAACATTAAAAATTAATTTAATTATTGCCATCAACTTAATTCATATAATTAAAATAATATTTTATAATTATTAATTTAATTAGTTCATTTATATTCCAGAGAACCAATGTTCAGGTTGCTCGAAATGTACATGCAATGCGGAGGGGGAGTGGTCTTGCGAGGTCGTGGACGAATGTTCTGGAATGATGCAGCGCGAGTCTCTAAATGACGAAGACATCGATTCAGCTCTATTGATGTTAGAGAACGGTAGGAAAGATGATTTCGCTCATAATTTGACTTCTCTTCTCTTCTCTTCTTCTCATATTTCTACTTTGCCGTAATTTTTAAGTTTTTAACAATTTTTGCCCGCTTTTGTAACTTTTTCAATGCAACTTTGCTCTTATTGTTGGTAGCATGGTTTAAATAGCCTAAAGCCTTCTTAAAAGATTGCAAAATCAAATACAAAAAGTATTTTGAAATTCGACTAGTAGTTTCTAAGATTTTTAAGCGTTCAAAATTTTTCACTTTGTACAATTATTAGAGATTATATTCAAAATTTTACAAAAATCTGCTATCGAAGATCCTGAATTAGAGCATTAACAACTAGAATACTAAAGAATCACTTCATCAATGATACGTGTGATAATATGAGTTCAATTTATCTGGAAATTTTCATTTATGGTCGAGTTTTTAATAATTGCATATTTAGTTCATAATCTCTTGCGTAAAACCAATCGTCAGTTGTTTATTGGTACAGCAATTGTTGCTTGTGTGAGACCCTTTCCAGTTTCGTACATTGAGGTCTAAAGGCAATACCTTGTAATTCATAGAACCATTCAGAAGCGATGATAGCTCAGTGGTAGTGTGTACGATTTCGCGTCAAGGGACGTGAGTTCGAATCCAAGCACCTACAATGAGCTTGAGCTTTTGGTGAAGGAAAACATCGTGAGGAAACAATAGCATGGTGGTAGGGCTTTTTCTAATGCCCGCTTGGCTATCAACCACCCTCAAGTTGTAAACCTGCCGCCAAATACCAATAGGTGTGTTCCGGCAGCGGCACTTGAGAGCCAGTTCCACCGCAGGTTTAGCGTGTCTGCCAACTTGGGCCATATTGACACTTAAGATCAGGTGAGATTATGGCCATAACGCTAAACCTTAAGTATATAATAAAAAAAAACCTAATAAACAAAGTGATCTCTTTAATTATATTAAAATTCACTAACAGCATGAAACGCATACATTTTTCAGAAATGAAGAGGGACATATTAAAGGCTGCAGCATCTTCTAAGAACAAGCTAGTACCTCCACCTCCTACAGCTAAGGATCTTGTAATAGGTAGTAAATAGTCATATAATTGGGTTTATTAAATTTTGGTATTGATTTTTCAAGTAAATTTTTTCCTATTTACAGGTTATGTTATAGCGATACCACGGAAGCACTAATTTGCACAGTACTTAATAAATAATATTGCACTGTAATTTGCACATTTCATTATATTTTTTCTTGCAATTAAATTCTCGAGTTGGTAAGTCAATTTTAAGTTTAATAATATAGTGTATAATTGATATAAAAGTGTTTTGTTAGTTCCAGATGAAGATCAAAGGAAATTCAGTATAGAAGATGAATTAATGGATTTGATGAGACCAAAGCGATCAACTGGTGAATTTATACCAAGTCCTAAAAATGAAACTGAAACTGTCCAATTTCATAATGCTATAGATGAAATAAACGAGGGTGAATTTGATTAACATTTTCTTTTAGTGTAAGGTATGTTAAACTAGCAACTTGTATATAATGTATTGCTTTACAGATACGTTAAAAAATGGAAACTTATCAGGAACAATCGAAATCAAAAAACTCGATGTTATAAATAAAGAAAAACTATCTAGAAGAACTGATGTATCACCCAATGAGAATTCTTCGAATTCATTACAGATAGAATATAATAAACCCAAACTATTTCAGTATAAGTCTGACAATAAAATTGATACAACTCATCACACTAATGACAAATATAAGTTTTACGACGGTATACATCAATTATCAGAGAACGTCACACAGCAACAAAAAAATAGAGATTTGTCAGAATTAATTGTGAATGAATTAAAAGGAGGCGTCGAAGTGATTGGCGATAAAAACGCTCCTATTATGTCCAATGTAACATTTACACCAGAAAACGATACGTTGACAGCTATGACGTTCATCGCTGGTAACTTATTGAATAAATTATGGAATATGGAACGAGATTCTAGCGAATCGATAGAAAAAGAGGTTTTGAAACATGAGAAAATTGCAGACTTACTTGAAATATTCAAGGAACCTTTAACGTTGCGACAAGAAAACTTTCTAAGAAATACTTTAAAACAACTGTCTATCGCTATTGACGAAAATAAAGATATCAGGAAAGTCTCTCTATGTGATAATGCTGGAAAGATAAAAGAAGTAAACAAATCAAATTGTAAAGATAGCATACAAGGTAATGATTCCCAAGAGCACAGTACTTCTACAACAGAAAAATATAATGATAAATCAACAAAAGCCGAAGCTATTACAAAAATGAACAATGTTATTGACTTAATAATGAAATTAGAAAATGTGAAAATGCGTGTAAACGATCTGAAACGTAAACCTGAAAGTCAAATGAAATCAGAAAAGTCAACCGCCAATGCAACAGAAAAGTCGTTAAATTTATTCGGTGGTATTCTAGAAAAAATCACAAAGTTAATAGTACCAGACGAAAGAAGTAAAAATATAATCAGCAGTATAGATAACCAATATATCTATAGCAAAGCAAATGCGCTTCAGAAACAGTTTAAAGAAATGTTTAACATTGATATTCGTAACTTAACAGTATCTACGAAAGATAAACTAGTCTTTGACTATCTACAACACCTTGATAGTAATCCGAATTGCTTATTAAATCACAAAAATGATAAGTCCAAATTACGAGCAAAATCTAGCGTCGAAGGAAATATATTGCTAAATTTATCAGAATTTCTCAAAATCAAGTCTTTGGGTGAATTAGTTCAAGTTATGAGCTCATCAACTAAACCAGCGATCAAGGAATTGCCAAATATTCGCACATTAGAAGAGACGAAGCAAATTACCGCGATACCAGTTACACATAAAAATGTTGAAGATATTCAGATAACTGATGCAAAAAGTTTGTCCGATACGAAAGAGAAGCTGAAAGCGCATTTAAAAACAATCCTAGAAGATGTAATGGAGATCCGAGTCGCTAAAGGGTTACCTAAAGGTAAAAATTCTATAAACATTACCGATATTTTACCCTGTATATATAACATCCTTAATTCAAATGAAGATATAAAACCTAACCAAGCGGATAAACCGAAATTCATTGAAAAAGTTTCAGTTATATTCCAAAACTTAAGAAAAGATTTGAAAGAAACACAAAACTCTAGAAGAACCGTCAAAGTCTTCAAACGTCCGAAATCAGCAAAGGTCTGGGATAGAATAATTAAAAATCTAAACGATAAATACAAATCAATTAGCCGTAGAAATTTGAATTCACTGAATAGACCAAAAATGTATGAGGAATTGAGGAAAATGATGGACGAAACCGAATCGGGACCCAATACATATAAAAACATGGCATTAATACATGATGTACCGGCTGCAGATAAGTTAACGTTACTGAAAACATTCATTGTGGAAGTAAAAAAATATAGAGATATCTTAGAACAAATTATGGTTTCGTTAAAAGCTGGTAAAGTTCCGAGGAATAGATTCAACGAAGTAACTGAATACATAGACGATGTTAAAAATAATATAAATTTGAATAGAAAGGTTGTTACACACATGAACAAAGAGAAACAAAGTAACGTTTTTATTGAAAACCAATATGCTAAGCAAAGAAACTTATTTAAAGTTATTAATGTATTACCGAAACAATCGGTTAGAGTTAACAAAGTAACTTCTACATATAAAAGTAATACGAAAATAACCAGGGATCAAATTATAAAACAGTTATTGAAAAACCGTTTGAAATTATATTTACAAATAAAAGAAGCTTCCAGAGCTGATATTACTGAAGATTTAAACTATGGTATAGCTAAGAAAATTTTGTTTTATTTGGAAAAAGGAAACTATGTGATCGCAAGAGAACTCTATAAGATTTTCCTGTCTAAATATGAAGCAAATAAAATTAAAGATAGAAAAATAGGTAAGTTTTTGAATGGAAACGACGCTGTTAGTAGATATTTTAGCCTAAAATTAATAGGAATTAACTTAATAATTAATGAATTTCGTGAAATCAATATACAAGTAATTTCAAGTGATAGGGATCTTGTACCTGATCTGATCGCGCCCATCAGAGATTGATTGAGAGAAGGGATGATAGCTCAGTGGTGCTGTGTACGGCTTCGCGTCAAGGGACGTGGGTTTCAATCCACCTATAATGAGCTTGAGTTTTCGATGAAGGAAGACATCGTGAGAAATCCATAGTATGGTGGTAGGGTTTTTTCTAATGCCCGCCTGGCTAGCTACCACCCTGGAGTTGAAAATCTACCGCCAAATACCAATAGATGTGTTCCGGCAGTTGCACTTGAGAGCCAGTTCCTCCACACGTATGATAGGGTGGGTGATTTATGGCAGAATACAGTTATAGGAGGGTAGTTTATAACGCCGATTAGTATAAAGCGGGATACAAGCGCGGCCCTGGGTTCAATCTAAGAGAGGCGCTTGAGCTGTGTTCATCGTACGTAGCTGAAACATTACCGAAGGGACGTAAGATTTAATGTTCCTCTACTATTGACACTATTTTGATGTTTATGCTGTAAATCATTGTCGGGAATGGTTTATACTGGGCTGAGAGAGGCACGAGCGGTGATGGTGAGTGTTGAGGATCGCCGACAAAGGGGCCCCTTAAACCTTTATCCGTGTCGCAAGTCTCGGACGCTCTCGCGTTAGCCTCTCTCTGCCACAACGATTAGGTTTCACGATGTACCCGGAAGCATTACGGTGATTCCGTGGTTTGCTAAGAGGTTTCTTATCTCATCCTGACATTATTATCCGAACCAATTATTATTATCTCTTTAATAACTGTCTCGGTTTCATGTTTGTACATATGTTACACTTACATGTTTAGGTGCGTCCCGTTTTGTGCTTCTTGCCAAATTGTGTTTCATTAATTGTTAAAGTGAAAATAAAAACAATACATATATATGGGACGACATTCGACATAGAATGTCAAAATCACTTTGACATATCGGTTATCACATACATTTGTTGGTTTTTCTTTTCGTCAGCAAATGTTAGAAGACAGCATGGCTACAGACACTGGTCTGTGACAACTAAGGGGGGAATGTAGGGATCACGTGGGGGTATTAAATGACTATTTGTGGTTCGCATAGAGCCTTCCTGTAAACTGTCCAGGTTAACGTGGTAGGAAAATGCATTAACGAATTTTACCCACGACAGTAAAAGGTATTGGGATAAATGTTATTACACTTTGGTATATTACAACTAAATATTATTTTGGTATCGTTTGCCATATGTTTGTGCTACCAGGAGCTCAAATGGATTAACCAATAAGATTCAATTTAAATTCAGGATACACCGGGATAAATGAAAACGAAGATACCGGAAGGGGATCGATACTAGACAAGGAACCCTTGATACAGTTCGAGGAGACGAAGGTGGATAACGTTCCGCTAATGAGCCACGAGCAGCTTCTAAACCAGCTTATTAATATTAAGAACATGAAGATCTGAATCGGAAATATTAAAATTTTGTATTTTTACATTAAAAAAGTTTTTTAAAACGTCTTGATTTATTAACAATATCGCGAAAAACCTATTAAGTACCTATTAAGTAATAATAATACCTTATACTTATGAAAGGATTATGGCTTATTTGGTGCTGTGTACAGACGCCGCGTTAAAGGACGTAGGTTCGAGTTCCGGCATTGAACCTGAGGTTCCGATAAGGAAAACGTCGTGACGAAATCATAGTACGCATGCAGCGCCCTTTTTTTGTACCATTTTCATGTTGAAAATCTGTTGCCAAATACCTATAAGTGTAGGACAGACTCAGCTTGCTTTTTGCTTCAGCTTTTTGAAGCGATGATAGCTCAGTGGTAGTGTGTACGAATTTGCGTTAAGGGACGTGAGTTCGAATCCAACCACCTACAATGAGCTTGAGATTTCGGTGAAGGTAAACATCGCGAGGAAACCATAGCATGGTGGTAGGGCTTTTTCTGATGCCCGCCTGGCTAGCTACCACCCTCGAGTTGTAAATCTGCTGCCAAATACCAATAGGTGTGTTCCGGTAGTTGCACTTGAGAGCCAGTTCCTCCAAAAGTTTAGCGTGTCAACCAACTTGGGCCGGTATGGTCACTTAAGATCAGGTGAGATTATGGCCATAACGCTAAGCCTTAATTTAAAAAAAAAATAAAAAAAATAACGTCAGATTGCCCGCTGTGTGATGTAACGCCTTTTATTAGTGAAATATGTTTACCTAGGTGTAATTTGCAGTTTGGTAATTTACTTACAACATTAACCCATTCCTCCCCACTGTCATATTTTTAGGACGCTGTTTTCAAAATTTCTTTTTACGTATTAGGACTTCAATTTTTAATATTTGAACATTTTTACAGCGAAAAATTAGAAAAATAGTGTAAAAATATGAATTTCATCAGAAATAATAATAATAAAAGTCCTGATACGTAAATAGAAATTTTGAAAATAGCGTCCTAAAAATATGACAGTGGGGAGGAATGGTTAAATAAAAGTATGTAATTATAATGAATTCACTGTAAACTATGCTGTCATGTTGGCGTACTTAGATACCTTTTACATCTCTTTCGAAGGGCCTAATATCGTAGGACTGGCAATTATAGAAATCAGTGGATAAGTGTATAAGTTCCTTAAGTACAATATATATATATATATATATATATATATATATATATATAAACTTTTTAAATTTTTAGTATGATGCCTAACTATGCTCGGACCCAGAGTTCGCAGATTGTGTGTACTATAATATATATATATATATATATATATATATATATATATCATAAAACTTAAAAAATCCACTTTTTTTTAAATCATGGTTTAGCGTCCTGGCTATAATCTCACCTGATCTTAAGTGACGATACGGCCCAAGTTGGTAGACACGCTAAACCTGTGGAGGAACTGGCTCTCAAGTGCAGCTGCCGGAACACACCTATTGGTATTTAGCGGCAGGTTTACAACTTGAGGGTGGCAGTTAGCCAGGCGGGCATTAGAAAACCCCCTACCACCATGCTATGGTTTCCTCACGATGTCTTCCTTCACCGGAAGCTCAAGCTCATTGTAGGTGCTTGGATTCGTACTAACGCCCCTAGACGCGAAGTCGTACACACAACCACCGAGCTATCATCGCTTCAACATACCTTATATACCACCACTTATATATTACCATTGCAATATATTTATTGATTTTTATTTATTTATTAAGAGCGCAATAATCATAACAATACAAATTACAATTAAAATTCTCAATTATAGTTATAATAATTTTAATTCACACAGATTATGAACCCCGCCACCTGATTTAGGTGATCCTGTGTGATTATTTTAGTTAATTAATTGTACTTTATTATAGATATATTAGTAATACAACTATATGCTCTTTCTGCTTATACACTATAAAGAACTGACCACTGTTTTTTTTTTCGACCTGACTTACGCTGTTAGTCCCAAGGGCTTTGACAGCTGCACCGGACTTTTGGGGGCGAGTGCTGAGGGCACTCAGCCCCGAGGCAGCAGGCACAAGGGTGCCAAGACGGCCGAACCTCGGCTAGGGCTGCTGCCGGTAAATGAAAAAGATTCATGATCCTGACTAACCAACAGGTTCTTTATTACTAAATTAGTGATACTAACTACGACCTTATCAGGTAAGCAGCTCAAGGGCCGCGAGGGTAGTCCCTTACAGATCCGTGTAGTTAACGTGTGAGTGTGCACGAATGGTATGCGGTGTGATGATGTAATCTCAGTGATGTAGAGTGTCACTGTATCGCGCGAGCAGAGTCACTCGAGGGCTCCTGTCCGGAGGATCGAACCTAGGCTCAGGCGTCCTGACCACTGACCACTGCTTTGGTTGTCTTTTTAGTAACTTCGTTGGTCGGTGCTGAAATTTTAATGCATCTTAATAGAAAATACATGGGGTTGATAATGAATGAATGGAACACCCTGTGAGATGTAGGTTGTTTCTATTATAAGGATTTATCTATATCTACATATTTGTGTACAGAAAGACGTCGGATGACTGACATATCAATGCGTAGCCGAATTACTTAAGCTTAAGTGGTAGTGTGCAGGAACACCGCGTCATGGGACGTGAGTTCGAATCCAACCACCTACAATGAACCTGAGCTTTCGGTGACGGAAAACATTCTGAGGAGCCATAGAATGGTGGTAGGGCTTTTTCTAATGCCCGCCTGGCTAGCTACCATCTTCAAGTTGAAAATCTGCCGCCAAATATCTTGAGAGCCAGTCCCTCCAAAGATAATTTTAACAATAAACATTAAAAAAATTAAATAAAATTAAAATTTGAATGTACACTTTAAAATTAAGAAAACTATTTGGAACTAAAATGGGATTAGATTTTTAGTATTGAATTTTGATAAACGAAATATTATGTAAGAATGATTTTCACGCCCCTCCTTCTCCAACATAAGAACATGTAGAGATTTTCTTAAAACCCCTTATTCTTAATCCTAATTTTTATTCTCAATCCTAATCCTAATTCTTAATATCCTTACTTCAATAATGAATGGCCTCTAACTACCCTCACTTGCTCATTATCATGTTGTTTTTTTTTATGTTTATAGTCAAGGTTTGCCGTTATGGCCGTAATGTCACCTGATCTTAAGTGACGATACGGTCCAAGTCAGTAGACACGCTAAACCTGTGGAGGAACTGGCGTTCAAGTACAGCTGGCGGAACATACCCAATGATATTTAGCGGCAGATTTTCAACCTGAGGCTGGTAGCTAAGGGCGGGCATTAGAAAAAGCTAACATGCTACGGGTTTCTAACGATGTTTTCCTTCAACGAAAGCTCAAGCTCATTGTACGTGGTTCGGTTCGAACTCACGTCCCTTGACAAGCGTAAATAAAAGAAAGTTTTTACAATTTGCTATTTTTCTTATTTCGTTTCAATTTGACTCCTTTCGTATCCTTTGCAATAATTGCCGGATTCACTTTCCCTCTTAAATATTTTGTAAAATATTTTCGATACGTTCGATATGTTTGATTACTGTTAGTGACCGTTTTCCTCTCGGTGTTAAATCCAAATTATTTTGCCATTTCTTCATAGTCTCTTCGTATTCGGCGAACCTTCTTCTTGTCATGTCTTCCAACTTCTCTCTTGCCGATTCTCTGACCAAATCACTTCTTCTCGATTTACGTTTCGAGAGACTTACGATTTCCTTCTTCGCGTGTCTCAAAACGTTTCGCAACTTCTCAAAGAAAGATGCGTTTTCTAATTTTTTACGTAATTCAAAAGATTTCGTCCTATTATCTGTCGGGATTACTTTTTTTATAAGTTCTATGTTATCATTTATTCCTTTTAAACCCTTGTTAATTCTTTCAATAATTCTACCGGCAGTCGGTTCATCGATTGGTGACATACGTCGTCTATGGGCGTATGTTATTAAAGACAAAACGTCATTCATTTTTTCTATATCGGAACTTAATACGAAATGTAATAATTTCAAAACGTACAATCTATCAAACACAGAACTTTTGGTTAAGTATTTTGTTGTTTCTTGCCACTTTAAACCGATGCTCAGTAAGTCGTTAGTTAAATTATGGTGTGCATCGAAAATTCTAAGCCCATTGTCAGTGAATTCCTTCGCGTAGTTTTGTTTTATAACTCTTTTCAGTATTTTCTTTGTGGGATTTGAGAGAGACGCTAATTCGTTACACTCAGGTTTATTTTTGTCAACAAGTTCAAGTATTTCTATCAAATTTTCAATAATTGAGTTCGAGTATTGTGCCTTCTCATCGCTCCAGATTCTTCTTAAGTTACCATTTTCATTCAAATTTCGCATATTTTCTTCCCCGGTGTAGTTTTTCTGACTGCGAACATATTTTTTCATGGCTCCTATTAGTATTTTCAAATCTTGTGGCATTTGAGTTGAGGTTTTGAGTTTTTGCACCGTTACTATATCTTTTATTACTTCATAAACGTCAAGCTTTAATTTATATAATATTTTTTGAAGCATATTAGTATCTGATCGTCTCATATCATAACTATAGTCGAATTCTGGTTCGATTTCCAATTTATAAACATTATAAGTTGAATTCCTGTCTGTTTCGTTGTCACGTTCCTTCAAATCTGTATCACTGTACTCAGTTTTATTTAATTTCATAAATTTAATTAAATTTTCATTTATACGAAGTAAGTCTTGAAGCTCCTTTTGTTTTGCATTTATTAGATTATTCAACGGTAGCAGAATGTCATTCCTAAGTTCTATTCTCCCATTTGTATTATTATCATCTTCATTTGCATTAAGTTCTTGAAGTTTAGAACTATTTTTAGTAACTGCATTTCTCTTCATTATATTAACAGCGTTTATTTCTGAGTAATTATTACTTTCAATGATTGGATCTAAATAATTGTTTTTTTCATCGTCCTCCATATAATCTACAAAAAGGATATCAAAATTATAATTACTGATAAATTTGTAATGTTATCTGACCTAAAAACGCATAATAAAACCCATAGTCCAAACTGTTAAGTATTTTTGAGTTGGACTTTGATATCAGCATTAAAGGCAAATTTTTAAAATGGCCTTGCAAATGTTTGTACTGCGTTTGTATTAATAAACAACTCAAAAGTCTATTGCGTAGTAAACCATAAAAAACCTTTTTCATGGTAATATACGAACAAAAACATCCATTTTAGATATAAACACACAGTTTTTTTTTATTTGCTAGACTGTACGTACGGCTTCGCTTGAGTTAACGTTGACTTTCTCAAACAAATCAGACGACGTAATAAAAAGCTTCATACAGAATTTATACCTCTCTTTACCCCACTTCACTGTCTCCAGGTTCTCATTTAACTCTATACCAAAATTCATCGTAATCGATTCACAGGTTTAGGCGTGAAAGCGCAACAAACAAACATACTTTCGCATGTATATTATTATTAGTCAGGATAGTTAGTAACTAAGGCACTATTCTGTATCCAAATTGCAACATCTTAATAGCTTTTGAATAATTACATTCGAATTTACTACCGACTTAGTAATTATAATTATTATCACAGTTATAACCATTTTAAAAAAATCACCTGTGATATTATTTTCATTATTAAAACTGTTCTTTTCAGATGGCGCAAGTAAATCAATAACTATTTCAGTCACTCCTCTGATATTAGATTCTGTGATATCATTCTCCACAGCCAGACCATTGGTAGTTGCAAGAACTTCACCTTTATCTTTTATATCATTGTGTTCATCGAATAACATGTAATCAAAAAACGTATCATTTCTTGCGTCCGGTACTACATTTTTTCTAGTACAATTTTTACTCTCAATTGCTATACTAGTAAGTTTTTCATTAAATGCTAAGTAATCATGATCAATTACCGTGTCTTCGTATTTAGACGACGTTGTAATGTTTTCCTGTATATTATGTTCTGCGAAATTAAAATGTTGTCAAAGGTTAATCAAAATTCTAATTTATCTCATTTGGACGTCAATGAGCATGTGCTTTTGGTGAAGGATAAATCGGCACAAATGTTGTATAACCAGAAGATACGATGAAAGTATTTCAACGAATTATTGTGCATTAAGAGTACATCAACGAATTATGATTAAAAGTACATCAACGAATGCCAGGCGGCTAGCTAGTATATTTTTTTTATTAACGTGGTAACTTAATACGCTAGTTTTTATGTAGTTTCTCCTGGCAATGTGCAAACGAACCAACTCGGGCTCAGGGTGCGTTTTGAAGCGGTCTTAGCTCAGTGGTAGTGTGTAGGAAGGCCGCGTCATGGGATGTGAGTTTAAATCCAACCACCTACCCACCTACAATGAGCTTGAGCTTTCGGTGCAGGAAAAATCGTGAGGCAACCATGGCATGGCGGTTGGGCTTTTTCTGCTGCATGAAAATCTGCCGCAAAATATCAATAGGTGTGTTCCGGCAGTGGCACTCGAGAGCCAGTCCCTCCTATAAAAGTCGGTAACGCCCGTGCGATTCCTCTGGTGGTGTGGGTGTCCATGGGCGGCGGTGATCACTTACCATCAGGTGAAACGCATGCTCGTTTACCGGCTATTACATAATCCACCCAACACTACCCACTAAAACGGTCCACGTCGATACTTCTAATTCCCGTTTTGGAAGGCTAGATACCATACCCTCAAGATGAAAATCTACCGCCGAATTACTGTAGGTCTGTTCCAGTAATTGCACTTGAGAGCCAGTCCCACCACTGGGCTTACCACGTCTACCATCTTGGGCAACATATTCAATTACAACCAAGTGAGATCATGGCTATAACTATGAAAATCTACAAACTATAAAAAAACTTTTATGAAGTTTCATAGTAGGTTCTTTGCATGTGGAAGATTTGCATGGAGGTCACCGTAGATATTGGCCTTAAACGTGCTACACTGAATTTCCTTTATTTTGTTGCGTTTCGTGCTGAGTCAGTTTCATCCAAGAGTCCTAATAGATCACTTGTCTCTTGATTAACGTCGTTGTTTATGCTTTGCCCTATTCTTAAAGGTAACTTGCTACACTTTGATGAAATAGAGAAAAATTACCAGTCGTTATAGGAGCCATCGTAAGAACTTCGATCTCTGAACCATTATGTTCAATTTTATCAGTAGCTGTTGGTTGCAATTTATCAACAAGTGGCTGAACCTCGAACATACTTTCCGGTATGTCTTTAAAACCTATTTTAGTTGTGTTAACGTCTTTCTTGTTGTTATGAACAGATCGTTTCAATCTACTTTTTTGATTATCTGTAAATTGGACCAAAATTATTATCAGATACTACGATGGCTTAGGCTTGTTGTGTGTACTAACGCTGCGCCAACAGATGCAAGTTTGAATCCACTTGCAATGAGCTTGAGCTTTCGGTAAAGGAACACATCGTGATGAAACCATAGCATGGTGGTAGGGCTCTTTTTGATGCCCGCCTAGCTAGCTACCACACTCAAGTTGGAAATCTACCGTAAAATAACTGTAGGTGTGTTCCGGCTGTTACACTTGAGTTCCGGCCCGTCTCCTAGGCTTAGCATATCCACTATTTTGGATTATATCGTCGCATAACGTCAGGTGAGATTGCGGGTATAGCGCTAAACATGAACTTGTAAAAAAGATAAATGGAAATATTACTACTATTTGTTTTCAATGTAAATAGTATTACGGCAAGATCTAAATAAGCTTGTGTGGTTATTATACCGGAAGTAAGTTTTCTTTTTCGTTTTTTAAATAACTACACCTACCCTCAATTAGGATAAGCGTGTCGTCATTTAACATCAGATGGTATTGTGGCCTTAACGCAAAATTTATTTTAGCGGAAAGGATTTTTTTTTGTGGACGGCGTCAGCCAATAACAGCTATATATTTTCAAGACACACATTAATATGATTGGTTAATTTCTTCACACTGATTAATGTTCATTCAGTTCATTAATAAACTACACTTTCAAGTTTTTGAAGCGATTATAGCTCAGTGGTAGTATGTACAACTTCGCGTCAATGGACGTGAGTTCGAATCCAACCACCCACATTGAGTTTGAGCTTTCGGTAAAGGAAAACATCGTGAGGAAACCATAGCATGGTGGTAGGGCTTTTTCTAATGCCCGCCTGGCTAGCAACTACCGTCAAGTTGAAAATCTGCCGCCAATCACCAATAGGTGTGTTCCGGCAGCTGCGCTTGAGAGCCGGTTCCTCCACAGGTGTAACGTGTCTACCAACTTGGGCCGTATCGTCATTTAAGATCAGGTGAGATTATGGCCATAACGCTGAAACCTTAAGTATAAAAAAGAGAGGAACCTGGAGACTGTGATAGGAGACGTTTTCTTGTGACAAGCTTCTTGAAAATGGGGTTATGAGAAGGAAAAAATTTGCATGAAATTTTTTATTGCGACATCCGTTTTATTCTACAGAATCGATATTAACTTTTTTTCTTATTATATCTTAAATTTGGAATATTTCTTAACCTTATGAAAATGTTGTTGTTATTGTATTGTATCTAATTATTATTTTTTGTTTTCTTTACCGCAAATTGTTGTTATTATTTAATTTTTAATAAATTAATATCTAATAATACGCTTGACATTGTATGTTTCATGATATATGAGGAAACTTAATTGGAATATAATAATTTATAGTTTATACATTTATAAGGATAAAGAACTATATGTTACACAAATAAATAAATAAATTAACACGCGTGAAGCCGCGGGTAAAAGCTAGTATAAGGTTACAATTTAAGTTAAAAGCGTGTTACAGAGATATACTTACAGTTCATAAAGTTTTCCATGACTGTCAATAGAACTCTGTGGTTGATATCAAAAGTGGTCTCTTCTCGGCACTTTCGGATCTCACTGCAATTCCATGCGCCTGATCCATCGCAAGCGCAACTTGTACATCCAGTGCATATGTTATCTAGAAAGTTTGTTGTTTTAATTAGAACTCGCTGATCCTGTGAACTTCGTATCACCTGTAGTGAAGCGATGATAGCTCAATGCACCGACAATGAGCTTGGGCATTCGGTGCAGGAAAACATCGTGAGGAAACCATAGCATGGTGGTCGGGCTAGCTACCACCCTCAAGTTGAAAATCTGCCGCCAAATACCAATAGGTGTGTTCCGGCAGTTGCACTTGAGAGCCAGTTCCTTCACAGGCTTAGCGTGTCTGCCATCTTGCGCCGTATCGTCACTGAAGATCAAGTGAGATTATGGCCATAACGCTAAACCTTAACTATAAAAAAAACCGGCTATACTCAAAACGGGTTTAATCGTTTTGTATTTTTATTTATTTTCCAACACTTACATAAACCTTGTCCTGACAGTAACGGACGCAATAAAAAATGAATTATCCGATTTGGTACAGTCGTTTGGAAGCTATGCGCGTACATACACTTCTTCAATTCATTTTTATATGTATAGATAGATATATCTCTTGATAGAGTGAACCGATTGCGATGAAAAAAAACTAAGTACTACTCCAAGTTGCGTACAATTTTTACGTATAAAAGTTATCTACATTGGTTTCGTACATTTTATGTGATGCGTGCCCAGACAAACAGATAAACAGACACAAATTCCAAATATGCTGAAAATGTGTTCTGTTAAATATTCTTTAACACCCTAGGATTTTTTTGGAAATATTTTCGATCTACATAAATGATTTTTCTGTAGATTTATGAAAATTGGACTAGCAGGTTAAATGAGGTTCCATGGGTTCGAACCCCACGCGAGACAATTATATGAACCACACGTGGTATTTTTATAAAGCCCGCCGCGGCACACGGCTTTCTAGTGAAAGTGTTGCTTTTTTGAAACGAAGTTCATTATCGCTCCGTACCGATGGAAGCTACACTAATCACAATGTAAGACGTTCAAAATCCTTTATTTAGTCTGTTCTATATTGTAGTATATTTCATAGTGTAAACGGTTATCGAAAGCGCGTACGCTATTGGCTGTGCCGAGTCATAAGTGCGCGCCTATTGGTTCAACGCAGCCAGTAAGTTCTCAACGGCTGCGCAAATATAGTTTGTACATTCATACCGATCATCTTATTTGTAATCGAATGGGATGATGTACCATGAAATGTTTTTCAAATCAAATCAAATCAGAAATCTTTATTCAATTCAGGCCCTAAGAAGGCGATTATGAACGTCAAAACTACTACCGGTTCGGAAAGTAACGCGGTCGTCGAGAAGAACCGGAATGAATTCAAATATATTAATTACGCAATTTGCTACTATCCTATCAATGCATTATTTATCTTTGTATTTAATTTAATTGTTCTCAGACGCTAGCAATTCATTTATACGTATTTGTTAATCGATAATATAATAGATACGTTTATAACTAAAAATATGCTGAGTAAGGAAATTTGTTAATGTTTTTGTTAACGGGATTAATGTTAATAATAATACGCAGTATGACTATTTTATTGGTCTATGTTCGTAACATCGTCGATTGATATAGCAATGGCGCGTTGACTATATCTATCTCGCTCTTTTAATCGACCTTAGCCGAATTTAACCGAACGTGCGTTCGACCGAGCGGAACAGCTTTCACATTAAAAATTATATGAATATTGGCTTTAATAACATTTACTAACCGATTTGTAGTATTTATTACTTCACAGGTACTAGAATAATAACGAATTATAGGGGGACCTTATTGTAAAAAATATTACCTTTATGACAATTCGTATAACTAGATATAAACGGTATACAATCCGAAGATATCTCGGCACCTGAAAACGTGTTAAATAATTAGATTTCTAAGATGTCAGCTAAGGTATAGAGAAAACTGCATCAAAAGCAATCAAGACCACGATTTGTAAAGTATTGTATCATCTATTGTGGCTTTTTCATTTTATATTTTAAACAATGGTAGCGTGTACAGACGCCGCGTGAGAGGACGCGAGTTCAAATCCTTGTAATTGTTGGAGTTTTGGTGTAAGAAGATATCGTGGTGAAACCATTGTATGGCGGTGGGACTTTTCCTAATGTCCAAGTGGAAAACCTCTCGCCAAATATTTATATGTATTTGCAGGCATTTGACAGTTGAAACTAGATTTAGCCTGACCATTTTGGGCCAGATCGTCACTTAACATCAAGCGACATTGGTGCCACAACACTATACCTATAAATTATAATAAAAATAATGCATAGAGCTTTTCGATTTCCTACATATATTTCACCGACGCTATACAAAAACCCTTGCCTTCGATACACTACCCGTTTGTTTTGTTTTGTGCACGGAGACATGAAAGGTACTTCGATTTCTAGGTTACTTTCCAGCTACCTAGCAGAGAGAATTGTATCCAATTATAGTCAAAAATAAAATATAGATTAATAAGTGTGAACTGGTGGAGTTGCATCAAAAAGTTAAGTGGTTTCATTATGATGCAAATACAAGACAGTTGATATACATGAAATGCACTGTATATGAAATATTTTTAATTCTTTTTGATAATAACAATATACGAGGCGATGATATTTGTTGATAATATCATAGTTATAATCTATATATATATAAATATTTCGTGTCACGTTGTTTGTCCGCGATGGGCTCCTCAAACTATGGAATCGATTTTAATCCAATTTTGCACAATGTGTGCAGTTTGATCCAACTTGAGAGATAGGATAGTTGTTACCTCGACGAGTGATCATAACGCGATAGATGTCGCTGTAGACAATGTGTTTGAGTACTCGAAAAGGCTGAACAAGGTTTGGCAGGTCAGCTAGTATATGTATATATGTGTGATACTTTTTGAAAGTTTCGGAATAATTTCATTCAGAAAGTGAAAACACGTTGTTAATTTGATATTATGTATGAAGTATTACGCTGTTCACTGAGTCTAAATGAAAGTTGTTTCTGTTATGACCCGATAAAATGGCGGCCTTGCTTGTTACGATTTTTTTCATAGCACTAGCCATTTGATTCTATCCAAAACAGTGGCAAACAGCGAGGGCTTAGTAAGCAGCACGTAAATGTTTTGGATTATCGATATATGTGTGGTGATCGCACTCAGACGAGCTCAGGTGCCTTTATTTTTTTTTTTGTTAACGTGATGTAAATACATAGTGTCGTATTTCTCACTTTCCATTTACAGGCACCGAGGCGTGTGTCCACAACCCCTGTATGGGGTTGTGAGGAGACTGATTAGGGCGCTGTAGCCTCCACAGTGACAGCTAGTAACCACTAGCAGATCATTAGAGTTTTTCCAATCCTTGATGAAGTTGGTTCGACTGTGGGAGGGGGGAGTCTGAAAGTGGTGAAAGTAAAAGCTTTGTCATGACATGTCATGAGGTGGGAGGAAACACATGTGGAAAGGAAGAGAAAGACTAAAAAAAGATGAATGGAGTGTGTGAGAAATGAGATAAGAGAAAAGGGAGAGAATGAGGGAATGCTGACTGATAGGGATTTATGGAGGAATAAAACGTATTGCACCCCCCAGAAAACTTGCGAACAGGATAAGATGAAGTTGATAATGATGGGTGGACGTTATATGAGGTAGATGGACGCTGTGTAGAGTTGTAGTCTTGAAAATGGTTCGCTATTATAAAGGCAATCCTCAAATCCAGCTTTAGAGACAGCTTTCATACTTGGCATAGTCCCTGGCGAGGAAAGCCCTCTGAACATCTTCACCTCTCCTGGTGTCATCTACCGAATCGGTCTGATACAGTACACTCCCATAAAACAAAGGACGAAAGTACGGCCGGTTTCGTTAACGTGAAATGCCTCACCGTACTACTAAAAATCCGGGTTACATCCCGATTGCGATCAGACACAGTCCACGTGTTAGTGGAAAAATTGTTTAAAAACATACTTTGCCGTTAAATATTTAGAGAAATCTATACCATATCTTCGAATGTACATTTGCATGGTGGTAGGGCTTTCCAACGCCCGCCTGTCTAGCTACCACCCTTAAGTTGAAAATCCTTCGCCAAATACTAATAGGTGTGTTCCGGCAGTTGCACTTGAGAGCCAGTTCCTCCACAGGTTTAGCGTGTCTACCAACTTGGGCCGTATCGTCACTTTAGATCAGGTGAGATTATGGCCATAACGCTAAGCCTTAACTATAAAAGAAAGAAGTCGCAAAGAACGTTAATGTTTTGATGTTAAAGGCTGTCTGTTATGGTGGAACAATATGCGTACTGTGGTGATGTCTGGAAATACAGACAGATCGAGTTTCTTGCAGGTTTTTCTCGACGACTGAGTTGTTTTTCCGAACCGTTTGACGTTCATAAGCTTCTTCTAGGGGCCTAAATTGAATAAAGTTGTCGATTTGATTTGATTCCAAAAAATTATATTTCTTTATCTAAACATTATTAAAGTAAAATTGGCATTGTTGAAATGAAACTAATTTAAACGGATTTTATCGTTCACGTTGTTACTTGTACATGTAACATGAACTTTTCTGGACAACCCACACCTGAGTCCGCTCCGTGACCGCGAAGGCTGAAAAGCTTTCGAAACGTCGGGATCAAAATCAATAAATTACCGCGATAAAATCCGTTTAAATTAGTTTTATTTCAATGAGTAATATTTGCGTAAACATAAGAAATCATCATACAATACCTCTTTCAACAAATGTGTGCATCTTATCATCGATCTCTGTCCTTACTTCTGGGTTCATAATCGGTTCCCCAGTAGTTTCTTTAAGTAGTTTGTCGGTTTCCATGTAATATTTACATCTAGCGTTATCCATTTCTAAGCAGTCAATGCCGTAACATATGGTGCACGAGTCAGTATCGCGCTGAACAATGCCTGGGGTTCGATAATGAAATCTCTGATCGAAAGCTGAAAAAGATATAAAAAATGCAGTCTAAACATTGGATCCTGACCATGGATAGAACCATGAATTGTTATCGGATTCTCGTATTTTTGAAAGGTAGTCTTCAAACATCTTTTCTTATCATAGCACTCGACAGGCGTTATCAATATATTTTATAGGTTATGACCACAATCTCATCTGACATTAAGTAAAGATGTGACCCAAGATTGAAGCTGTGATATTTCAGTGGTAATGTGTACGACTTTGCCTCAAGGGACGTGAGTTCGAATCTAATAACCTACAATGAGCTTACGGTGAAGGAAAACATCGTGAGGAAACCATGGCATGGCGGTAGGGCTTATTCAAATGTCCGCCTGGCTAGCTATTATCCTCAAGTTGTAAACCTGCCGCCAAATAACAATAGGTGTGTTACGGCAGCTGCACTTGAGAGCCAGTTCCTTCACAGGTTTAGCGGGTCTACCAAACTGGGCCGTATTGTTACTTAAGATCAGGTGAGATTATGGCCGTAACGCTAAACCTTAAGTAGATAAAAAAAAGATTTTAGTCACGCTAAGCCTAACAGAGGAGCTGGTTCTCAAGTGCAACTATAATATACTTTGAAGGCAATTGGTGGCAGATTTTGAGCTTGAGGGTGGTAATTTGCCAGGCAGGCATTAAAAAGACCCTCCTACACATATAGTTTCATCATGATGTTTTCCTCACCGAAACTTCAAGCTCATTGCAGGAATTCGAAATCAAGTCCCTTGATGCGTTGTCCGTACACCCTTCCAACTGAGCTATCCTCGCTTGGAACATGTATAAAAGCTATGTGAGTATATATATAAACAAAAAATCTCACCGGACACGCCAAGCATGCCGACAAACAAGCAGACATTCACGAACATGGCGACGAAACGACAAACAGTGTTGACCGAATTTCGTAACATCCAGTTTTGTTTATAGATCGATATTGTTTCGCAGCGTTGGTGCGGATTTAGACGTATGGTAATATTTTCCTTGCAATGTACAGATAATACAAAAAAAGAAGAGAGAGAGAAGATACGCCTGTGGTTCTAAAAGTAATGGATATTAATGTTGAACGACAAAAATGAAGAAGGCCGAAGAAAAGATGGATAGCCTGTGTTAAGTATGAGATGAAAGAAGAGGGAGTGAATGAAAACACTGATAGGCATTTATGGAAGAAAAAAACGTATTGCATTGACCCCGAACGACTTGGGAACAGGACAAGAGAATGACGACGTACATATAATAAAAATTGAACTCAACAAACTCTGTCATGTAAAAAAAATTTAGTAAATTAAATTGCTATGAATATAAATGTGTAACCTTTTTTATTTTTCTTTTTCACTTCGTATCATTTTGTAACTGCAGGATAGATTTTGTTGAATTTGACACCGTGGCGTCTAATATTGTGGAGCAACTTTATTTTTCATACTTTTTGACTTATGCGTTATGACCATATTCTGACCAGATGATGGGTGAAGATGTTGCCTAAGATGGTTCTCAAGTAGAACTGCTGAGAATAATATAGAATACAGCTAGAATACAGAAGAATACAGCTGCTGATGATAGCTCCGTTGGTAGTGAGTACGAACGCCGCGTTAAGTGACCCGAGTTCGAACCCATCTACAATGAGCCTGAGGTTTCGGTGAAGGCTAACATCGTGCTGAAACCATAGCATAGTGTTAGGGCTTTTTTAATGCTCGCCCGGCTAGTTACTGCTCTCAAATTGGAAATCTGCCACCAATTTCCGCCAATGGAATTTGGAATTTTAACTTTGCCCTCCCAATATATTCTAGATAATTTAATGTACGTCCGCAAAAACTTACAAAAGCTAGATTTCATTAAAGACCGCCATAATTTGAATACCAGAAATCGCGATAAACTGGTCACTCCCTATTTTAGACTGAGTAAGACAAGTAACAGTTTTATAGGTAATAATACCAGGTTTTATAATAAAGTCCCAAAGCACATTACTGAATTGCCGGACAGTAGGTTCAAGAACCATGTCAAACGGGTTTTGATGTCAAAAGGCTAATATAGGGTGGATCAATATGTGAGCGATCGTGATGTCTGGAATTGACGCCCCTCTCTGTACATCCGCTAATAACTACTGTAACACATTAAATTATTGTTTATAAGCATAAGAATAAGACTTAAAAAAAAAGATGCAGATCGAGTTTCTCGCCGGTTCTTCTCGATGACTGCGTTACTTTCCGAACCGGTAGTAATTCTTGACGTTCATAAGACGTTCTTAGGGCCTAAAATGAATAAAGATTTTTTGATTTGATTTGAAATTACATGTAGGTTAGGGTGGCGCAAAAAAACCGACTATTTTTTTTTCAGTCTCGAGTGAAAAAATGTTAGTTTTTGATGTTTTAAGAGTCCTCTCCAAAGAACAACTAAAAAAAAAAAATTTGAGAGGTCGCTCCAAATATTTTTAAATTTTAAAAATCGACAAAAATCGATTTCTTTTTTAATTTTTATCTATTATTGCAATAAATAAAAGAAAAAAATTTATGGAATTTAAATTTAAATATTAAAAGGTCGCTAGAAAAAATCTAAAGTAATGAACGAATAATTAAAAAAAATAGTTGAGCGACCTTTCAAAACTTAAATTTTGAACTGAAACTTTCAGAAACTTATTGTTATTTGGTCTATAAAATTTTACCGTCACGAGAAAAATAAAATCGATTTTTGACGATTTTTGAAACTAAAAAAAATTTGGAGTGACCCCTTAAAATTTTTTTAGTTGTTCTTTGGAGAGGGCTCTTAAAACATCAAAAACTAACATTTTTTCACTCGAGACTGAAAAAAAAATAGTCGGTTTTTGTGCGCCACCCTAATGTAGGTGTATTCCGGAAGTTGCACTTGAGAGCCTCTCCCTCTACTGGAGTACCCTTTAGCGTCTCTACCATCTTAATAAAGAAATCTTGAAAGGAATGTAATTTTTATTCATTCTTAAGTCCGCACCGTTTGTTGTAAGGTGAACATTTTCATGATGTTTGTAAACAAATGTCCGAGTTGTTCGGCCCTGTTCGCGCACTCGCTCCGTAATCAGTAGAAAATATACTGTACAAGTACCATGCTGCTTCTACTGATCCTCATCCCTGCAGTATTTTCTAATGGTGAGTAAGGATATTCCTCACCATGAAATAGCGTGTGAAGAATCATCGAAAGTATTAATATAAATACGAATGTTACTGTGTTTAGCAAAATTTAGCTAAAACTGTGAAAATGTTTTTTTTTTTAATTTTGATATAGATTCGCGTCTCGGTAACAGACCAAGTGAAGCTCTAAAAGCCCCTCAGGCTAACAGTATAGGTCCCACCGCAAAAAGGAAGGACTTGAAGCTACATACTTACTGACGCGATAATGAACGTGAAAACCGGAAATGAGGGATGAAAATTTGTCTACAACAGTCCATTATTTCTGGAGTAAGAGCATATAAAGATCCTTCTTTACGCTTTTGGTTAACACTAACGTTCTCTGTTTTGGAATGATCTTCGGAACCTAATGATATCATGTAAACAGTTACTTGCAAAATATAATTAACTAGCTGTTTCCGCGACTCCGTTCGTGTTTAACGAATATATAGCCTATGTTACTCAGGGTCAATGTAGCATTCTAACGGTGAAAGAATTTTTGAAATCGGTCGAGTAGTTCTTGAGTTGATTCGTTACAAACATAAATACAAATCTTTCGTATTTTTTTTTCTTTTTCTTTTTATAGTTAAGGCATGGCGTAATGGCCATAACCTCACCTGCTCTTAAGTGACGATACGGCCCAAGTTGGTAGACACGCTAAGCCCGTGGAGGAACTGGCTCGCAAGTGCAACTGCCGGAACACACCCATTGGTATTTGGCGGCAGATTTTCAACTACAGGGTGGTAGCTAGCCAGGCGGGCATCAGAAAAAGCCCTACCACCAGCTCATTGTAGGTGGTTGGATTCCCTGAACTCACGTCCCATGACGCGAAGTCGTACACACTACCACTGCGCTGTCATCGCTTCAGATGTAATATTACATAAAGATGTAATATGATAATGTTAGTGTAGGTTTTTAAATAAATACTTTAATACTGTATGGAACATATAAACTACTTTCACAGGTATACCAGTAGAAAAGAATTGTATCGTGAAACGCATTGACTCGTGTCCTGCGGAAGGATATTACTTTCGACGGGAACTGCCCCCCAACTCAGCGACTCCAGCGCTATGTTACCTCTGCTTCTGTCAGAGCAATGCGACTGCTACCTGCTGGCGACGGGAGAACCGGAGATGCGATGTCGAGAGCTACCATTACCATAACGTTGGGAAAAGGTTAGAATAGTTTACATCGCGTCAAGGGACGTGAGTTCGAATCCAATGTGTAATGAGTTAGAGCTTTCGGTGAAGGAAAATTTTGTGAGGAAACTGTAGCATGGTGGTAGGGTTTCTTCTAATGCCCTCTTGGCTAGTAACCACCCTCAAGTTAAAACTTGCCGCCAAATAACAATAGGTGTGTTCCGGCAGCTGTACTTGAGAGCCAGTTCTACCAACTTGGGCCGTATCGTGATTTAAGATCAGGTGAGATTAAGGCCATATCGTTTAAACCTTACCTAAAAAGAGGGGACAATTTGTGGTCGGCGTGAATTCGTTTTCTATGCTGTTTCAAACAAAGAAAGATTTATTGTAGATCGTCCAGTATATTAGAAATATTAATGTAATTTTCTCGATACAAAGTAAAAGAAATTCATTGAAAGTAAGAGCTATCAGACAATGTTTACAAAACTCATGGCAAGAACAGATCCAGTTGGCTTGGTTGTAGCTTCGGTTCTCGGCTATCAACGTGTCAAATTTCATACCACTAATTGTTCTATGAATAAATCTGACAGTATGTTAGGCTTCCATGGGACAGGCGTTGTCTAGTTCGGAGCCCTAAGTAAGTGAAAAACCATGTATATGTGTTACTGGAAATAAAACATTTGTATTTATAAAATGATCAAACATTAAAGAATACATATAATTATGAGATAAATTTAATTTAAAGTTTCATTATCTTATTTGATAAAAATTGAAAATGAATTTAATACGAGACTATGCAATCAATGCTTCATTCAGTTAAAATGAATACATTCATCCATGTAATTCCTTGGCAAGGCTCGAAATAGTTACGGTTAAATTTTATTTGTCTACCCACATCATTGTTAATATTACTTTTTTGTTTTGTATTTTAGTTCTTTATCTAGTTATGTATTCAAATATTATTTTTAGTTTTAAGCATTTGTTTACTCAGTAAGTGAATTATATATGATTCTACATGAGAAATAAAGTTATTTATAACGTCAAATTGTATGAAGCGATGACAGCTGAGTTGGTAGTACGTACGGACGCAGCGTTTAGGGACGTGAGTTCGAATCCACCTATGTGACCTTAAGTTTTCGATTAAGTAAAATATCATGATGAAAGCGTAGCATGGTGGTAGGGCTTTTCCTTGTGCCCGTCTGGCTAGCTACCACCCTCAAGATGAAAATCAGCCGCCAATTAACTATAGGTGTGTTGCGGCAGTTGCACTTGAGAGCCAATCCGGTTTCCAGACTTAACGAGTCTACCATCTTGACCCACATTGTCACTTAACATCAGGTGAGATTGTAATCATACCGCTAAATCTTAAGCATACAAAATATTCAAAGTTTATTCTTACATCCTTCGGGAATGATATTTTACTACAAAAACGCGCAAAACTGATCACAACAATGTTCAGTTCCGCGCGAACGAAGTCGCGGGAACAGCTATATATAAACATCAAACGTTAGGTACCTGCATTGCGTGTAGATGCACCTCTCTGGAGGTAATCCTGGAAATCAACTAAGTACTATATTTGTTTCAGGGACGCTCGAGTACGTCGTGGGATCGGATTAAGCGACATATTTTTCCGTGACGCGGCTAGAGACTGTATGTACAAATAATTTTAACGTAAATTGTTTTGAAATAAATCTAGGCAGTTATTACCCACCAGCTGTATGTCTAGTCTAGACTTTTCTAGTCATTATTACATCGACCACAACACCATTTATATATTGTGGGAATTTTAGCGTAAGGGCAATTAAAGAAGTGAGTGAAAAAACGTGATATTTCCATAAGGGCAATAGAGAGAAAAACACTCACCTACTTTTCAGTTTTTAGTGTAATGCCTAGTTACTTTTTTATATTTAAAGTTTAGCGTTACGGCCATAATCTCACCTGATCTTAAGTGACGATACGGCCCAAGTTGGTGGACACGCTAAACCTGTGGAGGAACTGGCTCTCAAATGCAGTTGCCGGAATACACCAATTGGTAGCTAGCCAGGCGGGTATTTTGAAAAAGATCTACCACCATGCTACGGTTTCCTCACGATGTTTTCCTTCACCGAAAGCTCAGGTTCTTTGTAGGTGCTTGGATTCGAACTCAAGTCTCTTGACACGAAGTCGTACACACCACCACTGGGCTATCATCGCCTTACTGTTGTAAAGCAATATTTTAACGCCAAATAAATCACCTACCTAAAAAATGGTGTGGACACAGAGTCCTCAGATTGTGTATATATAACTTTTTTTTTTAATATAAATAAATACACGTTTAAATTTTTCAAAACCAAGTCAAAAGATCTAATAAGTTAAGTCGAAAATAGAATTACAAAATTGTTTTTTTTTTTTTTTATACACGAAAATTACTCTGTCTTATATAATAATAATTTATAATTAGAGCGACATTCTCGTATATATGGATATAAATGCCCCGTATCTTGGAAACAGCTTTAACGATTTCAATGAACTACGGTCTTCAGGCTCCCGTATATCTCTTCACTAAAATTCATCATAATCGATTCAACGGTTGAGGCGTGAACGCGTAACATACAAACAAACTCACTTTCGCGTTTGTAATATTAGTTCTGAAGTATACATTTTTTAAGTTTATTAGTTTTTCTTTCGCTTCTGCTTAATTTTTCATAACCTACTATAAGTTTTATGTTTTGATATTACTTCCACTGGGTAGCTGGAAGAAAATGCCTTACAACTTTAAGCTCGCCAGTTTACAAACGAAAAGCTGCAATCTAGCGTTCTATAAATATTACATTATATATCTAAGTTTTGAAGCGATGATATCTCAGTGGTAGTGTGTACGACTTTGCGTCCAGGTACATAGGTTTAAATCCAACCAGCTACAATGAGCTACGGTGAAGGAAAACATTGTGAGGAAACCATAGCATGGTGGTAGGGCTTTTTCTAACGCCGACCTGGCTATCTACCACTCTCAAGTTGAAAATCTGCCGCCAAATACCAATAGGTGTGTTCCGGCAGCTGCATTTGAGAGCCAGTTCCTCCACAGGTTTATCGTGTCTACCAACTTGTGCCGTATCGTCACGTAAGATCAGGTGAGGTTATGCCCATAACGCTAATACTTAGCTATAAAAAATTAAATTCTTATTATTCAGTCTATTCACGTCCCCATTTTGTGTGGTCGGGAAAGTAAACCCATTCTTTACGGACTTCCAAATCGCAACGCGTAAATGCATTTACCCATGTAACTGAACCGCGTGCGTAAGAACACTTTAAATTCATATTATCGCATATCTCTTGATAGAGTGAACCGATTGCGATGAATCAAAAACTAAGTAGTACTTTAAGTTGCATAAAATTTTTACGTATAAAAGTTATCTATATTAGTTTTATATATTTTACGTGATGATGTGTCAAAGAAATATTCCAAAATTGTCGTAAATGGGTTCTGTTAGGTATCCTTTCACACACTGGTTATATATTTTTTTAATTATTTTCAATGTAAAAAATTGACTTTTCTACAGATTATGTATAGATTACATGATGACATATGTGGTTATAATTATTACTAATTACTTTATAACTTTGTTTCAGTCTTCAATAAGCAATTACCGGAGCAATGCAAGCCTTATGAATCCAGTTTCAGCGATGGCTGTCCACCAGGTATTGACTGTTTTATAATCTTTAAAAATAAATAAGATTCAAATGACCGTTTTCAATATTCTTCCTGTATGTCATTTAAATAAATAGCCAGTAAGGGCCAGTCCACACGGCGTGTTGCGTCAGCGTTGCGTTGACTGGACGTTGTCATTGCGTCGTTTTACATATTATTTGAAGCGATGATAGCTCAGTGGTAGTGTGTACGACTTCGCGTCAAGGGACGTGAGTTCGAATCCACCTACAATGAGCTTGAGTTTTCGGTGAAGGTACGCATCGTGAGGAAACCATAGCATGGCGGTAGGGCTTTTTCTAATGTATTAATGTGTATGTCTAAGTTATAAATTACTCCCATAATTTTACACCCATTGACGTTTTATCGTTTCTTTGGTATCTTATAAAATTACAATTTACATTTGCATGTTGTGATTGCCTTAAGAGGTCCAGTGTTTTTTTTACTGACCACTGGCGGTCTTAAATAAATAAATAATGCCCACTTGCTTAGCGACCACCCTCAAGTTGAAAATCTACCGCCAAACACCAGTAGGTGTGTTCCGGCAGTTGCACTTGAGAGCCAGTTCCTCCACAGGTTTAGCGTGTCTACCGACTTGGGCCGTATCGTCAGATCAGGCGAGATCATGGCCATAACGCTAAACCTTAACTATATATAACCCCATAGTGTATCGTAACGCATATGTACACGATTGACTGCAGCCCCCTAAACAAATCGGACGGGGTTACATTCATTACAATGCCGCATTAACGATAAGCGCTGCGATGACGCACTGCCTGTGTGGTCGCCAATGCGTCAAAATATTTTCGTATTGACGACACAACGCGCCGTGTGAACCGACCTTAAGATTTTTTTTATACTTAAGGTTTAGCGTTATGTCCATAATCTCACCTGATCTTACGTGACGATACGGCCCAAGTTGGTAGACACGCTAAACCTGTGGAGGAACTGGCTCTCAACTGCAACTGCCGGAACACAACTTATGGTATTTGGCGCCAGATTTTCAACTCGAGGATGATAGCTAGCCAGGCGGGCATCAGAAAAAGCCCTACCACCATGCAATATGGGTGTGTTTAGATAGGATGTACTAGAGTGCCGATCCCTCCACTAGGGTTAGCGTGTCAACCTCCGCCGCGGCCTCCCTCTGCAGATGCTTGAGCCTAGGATTGATCCTCCGGATAGGAGCCCTCAAGTGACTCTGCACGCGCGATACAGTGACACTCTGACACTCTACATCAATGAGAGTACATCATCACACCGCATATCATCCGTGCACACCCACACATTAAGTACACGGTTCTGTAAGGGACTACCCCCGCGGCCTTTGCGTGGCTGCACTATGTTATTGTAAGGACCACTAAACCTAGTAAGTTAGGACCTGTTGGTTAGTTAAGATCGCGAACCTTTGTTCGTGTTCCGGCAGTAGTCCAAGCCATTCTGGCACCCTTGCGCCCGCTGCCATGGGGCTGAGTGCCCTCAGCATTCGTCCCAAAAAGTTCGGTAAAGCTGTCAAAGCCCTTACGGCTAACAGCGTATGTCAAGTCGAAAAAAAAAAAAAAGCATGTCAACCATCTTCTGTCACAAGATCACTTAATATCAGGTGAAATTGAGATCATAAGACTAAACGTATAAATAATAAAAAATAACTTTAAGTATTATAAACAAAAAAAAAACATTACATTTTTATCTAGATTTGTAACATTACAACATAACCTGACCCTCGTTATGGTCTGTTTCTTTGATCGTTTGTAAACCTTACAATCGAATATGAACAATTTAGTAAACTGTTAGTTACTCTTATTCGGGCGGAGGATTTCCACTACACCACCATGTAAAGTGCAGACCAAATTATTACTGAAGTACAAGGTGTACCGAAGCCACCCACGTCACAGCTCGATACAAGCTGCTATGTAAATAGATAGCTAGAAAGGTGTTTGTCGAAGTACGAACGAATCAAACCGCTCTTGGAATTTCCACGTCGCGTATCGTTTAACGTTCTTCAGTATCAATTATTGTATAGGTGAAGCATCCAGCTACAATCCCTTCCGATGGTAATGAACCGGTTATTAAATACCACTGAAAAATAGCTCCGTGATACATTTGCAATTTGATGCTGGAAGCTATACGAACGAGTATTTGGCTATACCCTAGCACTAAGCTGTGGTTTCATCACCGAAATTCCATCGATGGTATTCAGAATAGAGATATTGTTGAATGTTTTTTTTTTATAAATGTTTTCAGCGGACTGGTGCGTTGGTTGTACGGTCTGCGATTGTGATGCAAACGGACACTGGGATTGTCATGTCTTGAGTTACTGCCCAAATAGTAAGTGTGTGGGACTTAAATGGAATAGATAATATAATAAATTTAAGAATACTTTATATATGATACTGTATAAAATTAATCTCTATTTCCCTCGGTCATCGCATCACGCGTGAACGGATATAACAATTTCGCAAATTTATTGGGTTTAACGGCAATAATATATATATATTATATATTATATATATATTATACTTAATATTTAGCGTTATGGCCATAATCTCACCTGATCTAAGTGACGATATAGCCCAAGTAGGTAGACACGCTAAACCTATGGAGGAACTGGCTCTCAAGTGCAGCTGCCGGAACACGCCTATTGGTATTTCGCGGCAGGCTTACAACTTAAGGGTGGTAGCTAGGTAGGCGAGCATTAGAAAAAGCCCTACCACCATGCTATGGTTTCCTCGCGATGTTTTCTTCACCGAAAGCTCAAGCTCATTGTAGGTGCTTGGATTCGAACTCACGTCCCTTGACGCGAAGTGTTACACACTACTACTTTTTAATAATAAAAAAAAAAAATTAATGAAACCAATTTGAATTCAATATTCATGGTTAACGACAGAACAACATATGTTGGGTCAGCTAGTATTGTTATAAAAAAAAAAAATTAATAGAAGGAAGTTATATTTTAAAATGTAATCTAGTTTTAATAAGCGAAATGCATATGTTCTTTGGAAATATTTTTATAATTATAATAGAAGATTTAGTAGACATATTTTATTATTAAATATTTTTCTAAACGATAACTCAGTCTTTAATATACACATATATGTTTGAAATATTGATAAGGTATTCTTAGATATATAGTTTCAATACCTGATCTTATAGACGTCATATAAACTGTGGTCAATGGTTATAATTTTAATAAGAGTAAGTTTCCAAAGAATTGGATAAAGGAAACTGAATTATAAGGAATTTGAAGCGATGATAGCTCAGTGATAGTGTGTACGAATTCATTTAGCTTTCGGTAAAAGGAAACCGTAGTAATGTGGTAGAGCTTTTTCCAATACCCGCTTGGCTAGCTACCACTTTGAAGTTGAAAATCTGCCGCCAAATACAAAAAGGTGTGTTCCGGCAGCTGCATTTGAGAGCCAGTTCCTCCACAGATTTAGCGTGTTTATCAGCTTGGGCCGTATCGTCACTTAACATCAGGTGAGCTATAGCCATAACGCTAAACCTTTTAAATCATAAATTTACAGAGTCAACAAAAAAACCAAGCGGAAAGTCGCACAAAGGAAAGCTCAGACGCACAGTTATAAGAAAATCGCCAAAAATACAAACTCAATCAACAACCAAAGGTATAACGAAACCAAAATCTAAATCGATATCAAAGTCCAGCAAATCATCTCCAAAGAGCAACGTATATAATAAGCCGTCAAATAAAAATAGACTGAAGAGGCATCCCGTAAAAAATAATAACCAAGGTAAGAATAAAAAAGCTATTCAAAGGAACAGTCAAACTCCTAGGAAAATTGTGAAAAAGTATATTGTTAAGAAGGCAGTCACACCACGAAACGAACCGATAAAACAAATGCTTTTGCCCGTATCACCGCCACTAGCTCAAGCTGCGGTCAGACAGATAATGGCCGCTGTACAAAATTTGATGAGGAACGATCTAAAGAAAGGTAATTCATCGAAAATTCTCAAGGCTATCGATAAAAGACGATTTGATGATTTAAACAATAGTAAGAAAGGTACAACACAGATAATTAAACAAGGTGAAAGCACTACAAAAAAGTATTCAGCCCAGAACAATAAAGCCAGGAATAAGCGAGAAGTTAATTGGGATATACAGAATCCCTATGACGGAAATGCTACAGTGTATGCGCCAAAAGGTTTGTACAGAATTTTTTAAACTTTACTCTTGACACTGTAATCAACGAGAAATTAGATTCTGGTTTGAATTTGAAGTAACACTTATTGATAAAATTAATTCCTTGCGTCTGATGGTAAATAGTACATAATCCAAAAGTAACGACGACCTCTAAGTTACTCCATCCCTAGTCAGCCTTGTTATGCAGCACTTGTTACTTGTACTTGTTATGATTCAAGTTTTTCAGCAGCTAAACTTACGCTAGCTAATTTCGAAATGTGACAAACCAAGATTGAGTATCTTTGAAAATATTTATCACCTTGTGTGTGGTGATGACAATCTATTCGAATGCATATCCTTGTTTACTCTACATATACCAGCTGATTGTAGAACGCGACATGTACAAGCGTGCCTCTATAGTATATAAGTGTTTTTTAAATATTTGACAACTTCTGCTGTTTTTGAAATATTTGGAGGAGGTAGAAATAAGGCAGCGACGTAGTTTTGAAATGTGTTTTATAAGGAGTTATAATTTTAATACTTGTATATAAAGTTTTGATATTTATATATCTCAGAGGATTAAGATGATTATTATACTTAGCATTTCTTGTTTGTAATGGTCATACAATTACCACCCAACAAAATATGAAAAGATAAGTTATTGAAATTTTTTATCACATGAGTAATAGCCTAAAAATTACTTAAATTAATTCCATTATTTCTTACAGACCCCTTGTTCGTAGCAGCTGTGATTATTAAAGGCACTAACGACACTGTTATTTTCCAAAATATTACAACTACTCCAATTAGTTTTGAAACTATAACAAACGCAACTCCTACTGTAAGTCCTGTTGGTACAGACGTCAGATATGTTATAAAAGAAAACACCACTCCATTGGCTACTGTTCTAAATGATTCATATTACAAATATTTGGAACATATCAAAACAAACTACCCAACGCTCAACGTAATTGCTAAAGATCTAAATGAAACGGTAAGCACTAATGTAATTGAAAATGCAACGACAACCAATACAACAAATTTTATCATCAACGTTAGTGACGTTGATGGTGTCGAAGAAGGGAAACAAGATCGAATGATATACCTTATAGACAAAATATCGAGTGCTAATGACTTAAAATTCAAAAAGTGGTCAAAAATTAAGTTGTTGAAAGACAAGGCAAAACAATTTAAAGTTGAACTTATTAAATCCAAGAATTTGGATCACATTTTTGGCAATAAAAAAACTAAAACAGCTAAACTGCTTAATGATCCCCACAAAAGAGCATTTGTTAAGCAGCAGGTAAGGAAAGTAGGTGTATCGAAGAAATTTAATGTTTATAAACTTTTGAATACATCCAAGACGATAAAGGACGAAAAGGTCACTATCAATAACACAAACATTTATTATGTTAACAATAAAATAATGCAATTACAGACATTTGTGAGAAATCTATTAAATAGTTATGGAAGAAATAATACTAGAAGTAGCGATGGAAAATCGAAACAGTCCAAAGTTCTTAGGTATATGCGAACATTTTTTAGGAATATATTTCATAGTAGACAAATAAAAATATCCGACTGCAAGAGACGCTTCTTGGAAAACAATTATCTTATTAAAACACTTTGTGAAAATTTCGGACCTTGTAGAATTGGGAATGTAAAAGAACAGAAACTGTTGGAGAGGAAACTAAAACATATTAATTATGAAACTACGAAAATATTGAAAATACTTAACATAATAAAAGGGTTACTTCATCTTGTCGAGTTACCTTTAAATAATAAGGTTAATTTAAATGAAGGAAAATCAGATTTTAATGATGATATGTTAAAATTGAACGCAATACTTAAGGACACGTATCAGAAATCTATAAGTGAGACAAATTCTTTACAGATAGAATATATTAAGAATAATACAAAAGAATTTGTTCAAGCAATCGGCAAGTTTGCAACACTCCTTAATGAAATAATTATAATTTTAACTAAAACAAAGCAAAACGACCTTGATTCTGGAAAATTAGTCTCTCCACTATTAAAACCGAATACAAACAAAGACGATGCTATTGCAAAAATGAAAAACCTACTAATGAAATACGATATCGTTCATAATACATTTCTAAAAAAGATGTACGATACTATAAATTCTTTTGATTTGAAGTTAAACCCAGTAAAAACGGCTAAAGTAAATACCAATGATACTTCTGATATTACTTTAATAAATCACTTTTCAAGTAACATAATCGCAAATCTACGAAAACTGACACATTTAGCACAAGAGTTAAATTCAAAGAGACCGAAGAGAGAAGTAATGCGAGATGATAACGCTATAGAGTATCTATTGATGTTAATGGAATACTTGTTAAAACAAAATTATCCTGTACACACTGCTCCAGGTACGGCTCCAAGTACATTCTTAATAATTTTGTATAATCTTATGGTATTACAATGTTCCTGCCAGAATCTAGAAAAAGTACGAAAGCTGTTCTTGGTCTCTGAAAACACGGCAGTTTGAAGAGTAGCCGTGACGCGTTTTAGTTTTAGTTTAGTGTTTTATGAAGCGATGATAGCTCAGTGGTAGTGTGCACGACTTCGCGTCAAGGGACGTGGGTTCGAACCCAAGCACCTACAATGAGCTTGAGCTTTCGGTGAAGGAAAACATCGTGAGGAAACCATAGCATGGTGGTAGGGCTTTTTCTGATGCCCACCTGGCTAGCTACCACCCTCGAGTTGTGAACCTGCCGCCAAATACCAATAGGTGTGTTGCGGCAGCAGCACTTGAGAGCCAGTTCCTCCACAGGTTTAGCGTGTCTACCAACTTGGGCCGTATCGTCACTTAAGATCAGGTGAGATTATGGCCATAACGCTAAAACCTTAAGTATAAAAAAAAAAAAAAAAAGTTGGTATCGTTGGGTGACTAGCATCTTATGGTTCACCACATGTCACTATCGCCTTGGTCTGAGCCCGGGCAATACAACAATTGGCCTATTAAAAATTGAATTAATATTTTTAGCATGAACATATTGTGATAAACCTTAATGATGATTACGGTACCTAATTATCTACAATTTTCATTTTTAGTTAACGATGGCATAGATCTTTTATTAGAATCTATAAAACATTCACCAGATATTAAAATTATAAGAAAAAAAGTTCTAGAAAACCTTCCATTACCGGTTGTTAAAACAGTAAAGCCTTTGACAGTTAATAAGCCTCAAAAGTCCGATTTAAACGCAACTTCTACCGAAAAGGGGTCAAAGAGTATATCAAGTGTCGATTTGAAGTTAGATGTTTCAAAACTCACAGAAGAAATGGAAGAAGATAGAGATTATGATGACAAGTATATAATAACAAAAAAGTCAACAGATATTATTATAAAATCTACTGCTGATAAAAGTAATATTCAGTCAAATGTAATAAAAAGTGATATAGAATCAAGTACAGATAACAATACGGAGGAAACTAGAAAATCTGATACGTTTGAAATCAACAAAACGATATTTGACAGAAGTGACGAAAGATTAGGTGATACCGATAACAGTACTCGATATGAGATGTATAGAGCTGACTTAGACTATGAAAATCAAAAAACGGAGTCATCTACAACTGGACATGCGACAGAAGTCAATATAGCAGCAGATAAGTCGACTTTAGAGCCGGAAGCACAAGTTGTCGAAGAAAGTTCTGCAAATGGATTTGCAAAATTAGACTGGGTAGACAAAGAGGCTAAAGATTTCAGAGAATATAGAAGTTCAATCTATATTAAATCAACTACATCTTCAACTATTGAAACGAAACCAACGCATAAAGTTATAGAAGATAACGTCAGCATTATATCAAAAGAACTACAAACGGAAGCTAAGAAGAGAAAAATGAATATAGAAAATGTTTTGTTTAACAAAGAGAGGAATTTATTGAACTCGCTAGACTATGGCACGGATAAGATAAATATAGATGAAAGAGATGATGACGAATCAAAAGATTTTGGTAACGATGATAGGTATACAGTAGACACTTTTCCAGCATATTTCGTTCAAAAATAATCGCTGCACTACAATTAATTTTAACGTAATTAGCAAAACATATTAGTTCAAATCTTTAAAAGTCACTGTAATTTAAATTTGGGTATGTATCGTTGTATACACTGTGAAACATTATCAACGCAAGTTTCCAGTAACAGAACAATGATGTAAAAGCTTTGAAATCAACTAAGAATCATATCAATGCAGATTATAAAGCCCATATTTTAGTCATTCTCTTGTAAGGTCTTTAAATACATTTATATTAACAATTCCGAATGTCTTTTGTCAAGGTCTCAGTGTTATTTCGTGCTTGAGTTACTTCGAAACCTGCATTGCTTGTAGAGTTAAAACCATATTTAACAGGTGGTGAGTAAATCACGAACGATTTGGATAAATTAACGAACACCTACTTGCAATGCGTTGATCAGCGTCGCTACCGCTGGGCGATCTCGATCGTTTATGAGTGGGACTGCTGTTTTCCTTTGGTATTATTTGTGTCCACAAATACTGTGGACAAACAATGGTACAGTTTATTGTATTTTGTTCACACCATGTTCGTGTGAACGCATAACTTGCAAAACTTGCGAAAGTTGCAAACCACGCGGAGTGTTAATAAATTGAATAAGTCAGTAATTTTATAGTCTTGATTTTTAAAATGTAAGTTTAAATGATTCATCGATAAATATGTTATAATTAAAGCTTCTATTTATAAAATATACATAGTTGTTAGTTATATAGTCACTATTTCTAAGGCCATTAGTAACTTAAAATGCATTACTTAATAAACATAATTTGCGAATGCTAATATGTTTTTATTTAACTTACTGTTCCGAGAGACATTGCTCTATATTTTCTTGACCTTAGTAGGACTTTCCAATTATAAGGTTGCTATATATGAATAGACGTTGCCTTATATTTTCTTGACCTTTATAGGACTTTCCTATTATAGGGTTGCAATATATGAATAGACGTTGCCCTGCATTTTCTTGACCTTAATATGACTTTCCTATTATAGGGTTGCAATATATGAACAGACGTTGTCCTACATTTTCTTGACCTTTATAGGACTTTCCTATTATAGGGTTGCAATATATGAAAAGACGTTGCCCTACATTTTCTTGACCTTAATACGACCTTCCTATTATAGGGTTGTAATATATGAACAGACGTTGCCCTACATTTTCTTGACCGTAATAGGACATTCCTATTATAGGGTTGCAATGTATGAAAAGACGTTGCCCTACATTTTCTTGACCTTAATAGAACTTTCCTATTATAGGGTTGCAATATATGAAGAGACGTTGCCCTACATTTTCTTGACCTTTACATGACTTTCCTATTATAGTGTTGCAATATATGAATGATGATGATGTTTGGAATAGACACCCTCTGTACATCCGCTAATAACTATTGTAAATGTAAAGATTAAACTATTATCTTAAGATATATGTGGAGATCGAGTTTCTTGTCGGTTCTTCTCGACGACTGTGTTACTTTTTGAACCGGTGGTAGTTTAACCGTTCAAGAGCGCTTTCTTTGGGCCTCAATTGAATAAAGATTTTTGATTTGATTTCCAGTAGGTATTAATTAAAACGAACATAGTCCCGTTTATAGTGTTCCAGAATAACATAAAAACCATTTTATATATTTTAATATCTTGTCAGCTATCGAACAGAGTAAATTACACTGAAATCATCCGAGAAGTCTAAACTGACTAAAGAGTTAATTAAATCATTTAGGTTTCAATAAATTGAAGCAAAACGAATGTGAGCCGTCACGGGACGCCCGGCAGATGTGAAACATCGAAATTGTTTAAGTTATATTCATAAAAGAACAGATTACAACAGGAATCAGATACGGCATAATGAAAAGATAAAGCATTACAAATTTGTTCCATAAAATAATGACTGTGTATCACATAAATATTCATTTTTATTAAATACAAAATACTAAAGTTCTGAATTTCTATATTTATTTTGTCGCCACGTCTTACTACTATGTATAGACAACTTATAGTACATATATTCCATTATATAGCGTGGCGATGCGTCGCCACGGCCTGTATCGCCACGCTAACAATCAGGTTTACCCTCGCCTATAAATGTTTCATATCAAAAATGTTGATAATGAAACTGTTATATCGAGGTCGCAAGGCAGTGTAACCAAAATATTTAAAGTATTGCCATGTTGTATCTCAAATACAGGTTTGTTGAGCGAAATAGTGAGTAATTTCAGTCAGACCCCTAGAAGTGTATTGAACGATCCTCTATCCGAGAGGAACCTATTCATTTTATGGAGTAAAAAATATACTATACATTCTTTGTTTTATTTTCATAAGGTTTAGTGTGATGGCGATTATCCCGCCTGATGTTAAGTGAATTTGAAGGACTGGTACTCAAGTGCAACTGTCGTAACACACCTATAGGTATTACGTGGCAGATTTTTAATGTGAGGGTGGTAGCTAGCCAGGCGAGTGTTAGAATAAGCTCTACCATCATGCTATGGTTTCGTCACGATGTTTTTTTTTACCGATAGCTCAAGGTCATTGCAGGGATTCGAACTCACGTCCCATGACGCGGCGTTCCTACACATTACCGCTCAGCCATCATTACATTATCAACTACTGGTAACGACAGAACATTTCTTGGGCTATTTAGTTATATATAACTGTTACTTTCCAAAGAGATGTTTAAATTAATTTCTATTAGGTATATTTCAATACAATCCGATATCATCCATCCATCCATCCATTCAACCGAAAGACGTCCTCTGCTGGACATAGGTCTTCCCCAAGGATCTCCACGACGACCGGTCTTGCGTCACCCGCATCCAGCGGATTCCCGCAACCTTCACCAGATCGTCGGTCCACCTTGTGGGGGGCCTACCCACGCTACGTCTTCCGGTGCGTGGTAGCCATTCGAGAACCCGTTGGCCGCATCGGGCATCAGGTTTACGAGCAATGTGCCCAGCCCACTGCCACTTATGTTTAGCAATTCTTCGGGCAATGTCGGTTACTTTGGTTCTTCTGCGGATCTCCTGATTCCTGATTCGATCACGCAGTGAAACTCCAAGCATAGCCCTCTCCATTGTCCTTTGAGCAACTTTGAGTTTTTTTATTAGGCCCATTGTGAGTTACCACGTCTGAGATTATAGATTATTTTAAATCCGTATTAGCCGTGTTTTGACCTGAAATTGAGCGATTTCAAAGATTTTCAGAACGGGAGATAATACTTAACAAATCCATCGGTTAATTCGACATAGTTTCTTGTATTAATAGTGAGTCGATTACAATAGAATCATGCAGTAGGACGAATAACTGTGTCCTACCTATTTCTAACCTAAGTAATGGGTGATTACATTATTTATTAGGGTGGCGCAAAAAAACCGATTATTTTATTTTTCAGTCTCGAGACCTCTTAAAATTTTTTTTTTTAGTTGTTCGTTGGAGAGGGCTCTTAAAACATCAAAAACTAAAAATTTTTCACTCGAGACTGAAAAAAAAAATAGTCGGTTTTTTTGCGCCACCCTATTATTTATATTAATACAATAGACTAAATGTGACCGTAAATTTGTTCGCTTGGTTTTTTTTTATATAGTTAAGGTTTAGCGTTATGGTCACAATATCACCTGATATTAAGTGACGATGTAGCAAAGTTGGGGAACATGCTAAACCTGTGGAGGAACTGGCTCTCAAGTGCAACTGCCGGAATAAACCTGTTGGTGTTTGGCGGCAGGTTTTCAACTTGGGGTGGTAGCTAGCCAGGCGGGCATTGGAAAGTGCCCTGTTACCATGCAAATATACAATACATTTTGCCCGTTTTTGTAACTTTTTTCAATACAGCTTTGCTCCTATTGGTGATAGCGTAATGTTAAATAGGTGAAGCTCTTCTTCGATGATTGCATTACGAGATCCAAAAAGACCTTTTGAAATCTGACTGGTAGTTCCTAAGATTGGCACGTTCAAACAAAGATACAAGCTTTTCTGCTTTGAAATATTAATATACATTTCAATCTGCTTGGAAAATCCAAAAGTGCACGCCTCATAATGTAATTTTTGTTTATTTAATAATAATTAAACGAAATCGAATCAGACGTGAAAAGTAATAGGGTTCTATTCCTAATTACACTAAAGCGTAAGAAAAAAGAGATTCGATTCGTATAGTACTTCGGTCGTTATCGTGATATATATATATATTATTGTGATATTAAAAACAGACACTTCAATTTTATTTATTCGTATAGATGAAAGATCGTGTTGTTGTTATTATATTAATTAAAAAAGAATGACTGGAATTTGACACACATGTATATAGTTTATTATCTAGACTGTCAATTGGGATATATTTTATTTTATCACTATTTTTGCTTCTTTATCATGATGACGACGGAAGTCCTTACTTGTTTGTTACCTGTTGGTAACGTTTCAGCGTTGAGACTTAATACATGGGATATATGAGTTTATTACAAACAGGGCTTTTTCCAATGCCTGCCTGGGTAGCCCTTAACACCCATACCAAATACCAACAGGTGTGTTCCGGCAGCTGCACTTGAGAGCCAGTCACTCCACAGGCGTGTCTACCAACTTGGGCCGTATCATCACATAACATCGAGTGAGATTATGGCCATAACGCTAAACCTTAACTATAAAAATATATATATTGTAAGCTAGTGGGGGACTCGTGACGTCACACGACCAGTTATTAAAAAGGATGGACATCGGTGGGGGGGACTCTTCCGGCAGCAGTCCATGCCAAGGGCCAGCCACAACGGCACCCTTGTGCTCGCTGCCTCTGGGCTGAGTGCCCTCAGCATTCGCCCCAAAAAGTCCTGCCAAGCTGTAAAAGCCCCTCCGGCTAACAGCGTATGTCTAGTCGAAAAAAAAAAAAAAAAAAAAGGGGGCACTCACTTTTCGAGCGGACGGCTAGCGAGACGGACGTGCTACCTGACTATTGTCTTATTGTTTTTCAGTTTTGCGTCTGTTCTCTGAAGTTCATTAGTATTGGTTAGTTTAGGTTTAATGTTCGCAGTTCGAAGTTGTCAAATTAGTTGGGTTTAGGTTGAAAATGATTAGTGTTGTTGCTTTTCTTTAAAATTACGCATGAATAGGTGTAATTAGTAATTAAATTGGTAATTAAACGATTATTTAATAGATTCGTGATTTTTTTATTATTATTTCACTCCTGAAAGATAATAATATGTGTATATATATGCGAATAGTGTGCGGAAATCTCGATTCTATCATCTCACTGCCGCAGCATCTTCACGGTAGGTTAATATAAAGGAAGGTCGGTAGGGATGGGCGGCGGACCGTAACGCGTTGCAGCCGCTTGCGACATGGCTATAGCTAATTACTATGTCTACATGTCTAGTAACTTTTTCAGACATAACTTGACGTACTGTTTATTAAGTAAATCAATGTATGTAATGTATATTGCACGGTGGTAGGGCTTTTTATAATGCCCGCCCTCAAGTTGAAAACCTGCCGCCAAATACCAATAGGTGTGTTCCGGCGGGTGCACTTGAGAGCCAGTTTCTCCACAGGTTTAGCGTGTCTACCAACTTGAGCCGTATCGTTACTTAAGAACAGGTGAGATTATGACCATAACACTAAACCTTAACTATATATATATAACTATACATCCGAAGAGTTTGTTTGTTTCTCTGAACGCGCTAATCTTAGGAACTGCCAGGCGGATTTTAAAAATTATGTTTATATGTGAAAGAATAATCATTAAGAGAAGGTCGTAATCTATTTAACATCACAATAGGAGTATAGCGGTATTGAAAAAACGTTACAAAAATGGGTAAAAATGATTTGATAAAATTTTAACTCCACGCGAAAGTCATCGCGAGTTCAGCTGAAACTTTAACTGAATCAAATATGCCCGTTGAATATTTTATAACGGATTTTTGCCTAACCGTTTTCTTTTTAATACATCCTTTTAGGTTCAAATGATACACTAACGATTTGCCCTGACCCCGGTTAATGTATTTACGTAATTCGACGAGGAATTTTACAAAGGGAGACTACGTCATCAAAAAACAGTGGTTGTGATGCTGAAACGTGTTATAGTAAATCAAAACTACATTGACGGGATATTCACTATATGTACGGTGATCGCGATCGAGTCTGGTACAGATGAAGTTTTGAAGCGATGATAGCTCAGTGGTAGTGTGTACGACTTCACGTCAAGGGACGTGGGTTCGAATCCAAGCACCTACAATGGGCTTGAGCTTTCGCTGAAGGAAACATCGTAAGGAAGCCATGGCATAGTGGTAGGGCTTTTTCTAATGCCCGCCTGGCTAGCTACCACCCTCAAGTTAAAAACTAGCCGCCAAATACCAATAGGTGTGTTCCGGCAGCTGCACTTGAGAGCCAGTTCCTCTACAGGTTTAGCGTGTCTACCAACTTGGGCCGTATTCACTTAAGATCAGGTGAGATTATGGCCATAACGCTAAACCTTAAGTATAAAAAAAAATGAAGTATCACCCCGCTGGATTGCGGGCTCTCATTTTTTATAGATTTAGCGCTGTGGCTAAGGTTTTACCCGATGTTAAGTGACGATCTGGCCCGAGATAGGACACGAGAAACCCAGCGGAGGCACTCGATCTCAAGTGCAACTGACGGAACACACCTAACGCTAGCCAGGCGATCATCAGAAAACGTCCTACCACCAACCTACGGTCATGGATTCAAGCTCATTCCAGGTGGATTCGAACTCACGTCCACTGACGCGAAGTCCGTACGTGCTACGAACTGAGCCATTATCGCTTGCAAGTTACACAAAGCTATACAATGGCCGATATAAAAGTAAATAAAAATGTCAATTTAATAATAACGTTAAATACAAATTCGTGTAAGTTTCTCGTTGACATAGATTTCTTAGTCGAGAATCAATGCGGTTTTGCGGTGGTAATATGGTATCTATGTTTTTTTTATGCGGTCTTTGAATTAAATATCTTGTTGTATGAACATCGAAATGAATGAATCAATTAGCTATAATTCCTCTGATACGTGTGTTCGAATCCCTGCGATGGGTTTGAGCTTTCGGTGATAGAATGCATCGTGCTAAATGCATAGATTGGTGTTAAGGCTTTTGCTAATGTCTACCTGGCTAGCTACCACCCTCGAGTCGGAAGTCCGCCACCAAATACCAATGAGTGTGTTCCGGCAGTTGCACTTGAGTTGCAGACCCTCCACCAGGCTTAGCGTGTCCTCCGTCGTCACTTAACATCAGGTGAGATTATGGCCATAACGGTAAAAAAAAAACTAATTCTGATGTCGTTTTCATATTTATATAGGACTAGCTTTTACGCGCGGCTTCGCTCGCGTTGATATTGATTTGGGCAGACAAATTGGATGACTCTATGAGAAGTTTGAAGCGACGATAGTTCAGTGGTAGTGTGTACGACTTCGCGTCAAGGGACGTGAGTTCGAATCTAAGCACCTACAATGGGCTTGAGCTTTCGCTGAAGGAAACATCGTGAGGAAACCATGGCATGGTGGTAGGGATTTTTCTGATGCCCGCCTGGCTAGTTACCACCCTCAAGTTGAAAATCTGCCGTCAAATACCATTGGTATACCCATATTGAGGTATGTACCTGAACGGGTTTAGCGTGTTTACCAACTTGGGCCGTATCGTCACTTAAGATCAGGTGAAATTATGACCATAACGCTAAACTATATATATAAAAAAATATATCGAGATACAACACTTGACGTTACATTTACAGCGTTTTTTCCGCAAATTAATCCAGTAATCAGCCTTCATTACGCATTTATATGTAATTATTAAAATATTACAGGCAACAAACAGCTGGCCGGTTCGCCCCGCCATTGCCGCTCTGTGGCGTGCGTATTTCACGGACCTTTCCCGCCATCGCGCTCGAGTTTGACATTTCACTGCATTTAAGCGCATGCGACGCGACGCCCGCGTTTCTAACAATAGACAATTTTTACCTTTTTAATTATCGTTGCGCAAGCTGCCAGTGGCAATGAAATAATTCGACTGTTATTAACGTTTTATTGCCTTTTATTTGTATTACATTAGGCCGTAAAAGGTTGTTATTTTAAATTGTATCGAGTGGAAAAATTGTGTACTTCATATTAAAGATATGTCGTGATACGAAAAAAGTATTATTTTTATTAAACGTTTTCCATAGTTTTGAGAAATTTAAGTGTTCAATATTTGTCAACGGTGTCTTTCAGGTGAGCATATCCTTACTAATATTATAAATGTGTATGTAAGTTTGTTTGTTACGCTTTCACGCGAAAACAACTTAACAGATCATCATGAAACTTTGTACATATGTTTTGAAGGTATTAAAAGTAACATAGGATACTTTAAATTAAAAAAAAGCGAACAAAACCATGAGTAAAAGCTAGTTATAATATAATATTATTCGAAAATTAACTATTTATCTTAACCATCTACGTTGATTGTATGATATGTATTTAGTTGTTTACAATTATTAATAAAAATCATTACCTTATGTTGGAAGTGCTACATTCTTTTCCAAATATAATTTTTATATAAAAATCGTAACTAATGGGAAAATAAAAAATTTCGGAGTCCAGCGTTTTATACTGTCAATTCTGTTATAAAATGTCGCACAGGACCGAGTTGCTGTTATTTCGTTTGATATACAGTAGAACCTCTATAAGACGAACGTCAAGGGAGGCGCCAAAAAATACGAGTAATAGAGTTTTCGACTTATACAGTATAGAGGTTTTGATGTTTGAAGCGAAGGGAACAAAACGTTTTTACGAGATTTGGATGTTTTCAACGTATCGAGGTTCGACTTAAATAGATTCTACTTTACTTTGTTTTACTGAGAGCCCTGGCTTTTTCTAGCATCTAAACACATGTTCGTTGGTAGGACGGCTAATTGCTGTACATTTGTTCGATCATCTATAAATACATATAATAACACGGTCTGAAGTTTATTAGTAAATTCAATACTTGTTGAAAATTATGACTTGGTTGTGTACTGTCACCGTAATAGAGGTGAAATAATAATAATTTTTTTTTTTTTTTTTTTTTGTGTTGCTCAGCATTTGTGACTGTACTGCAGCTCGTGTTAAGTACAGTACAATCCAGAACAGCGGTGACTGACAATGATCCAAAATTCACAATCAGTCACCGCTGTCATGCTGGCCAAAATGTAATGTACAATGTTTACATAACGGACTAAAAACATTGCATATGAAAATCACTGGGCGCCTGTTCATAGTTATGTGTTATATGCGGCCCATGATTTTCGTTTGGAATTTTTTATTTTCTACTTTTAAATCCGTTCTACAAACATGGAATATTTTTGTTTTATAGGTAAAGTTGGCCATAATCTCACCTGATCTTAACTCACGATATGGACCAAGTTGGTAGACACGATAAACCTGTGGGGGACTGGCTCTTAAGTGCAATTGCCGGAACACACCTGTTGGTGTTTGGCGGCAGGTTTTCAACTTGGGGTGGTAGCTAACCAGCCGGGCAAAGACAAAGCCATATCACTATGCTGTGGTTTCTTCACGATGTTTTCCTTTACCGACAGCTCAAGCTTACCGTAGGTGGTTGGATTCGAACACACGTCCCTTGACGCGAAGTCGTACACACTACCACTGAGCTATTTCCTGGCTTTTAGGGTTATGTGAACGAAATTTTGATGTACTCTGTTCATCTGCTAATTCGATATAAACCATATTTATGTATATAGCTGATCGAGAAGTTAGTTTTAAATGGATTACAAAATTTTTATCAAAAAAAAAAAACCATCAAATTTCAAGTATCTACCTCAACAGGAAGTTAGTTTAAAATAGATCACAAAATTCCACCTTCACAGACATACAAAAAAGGGAATTAATAAAAACATGTTAATAAAATAATTATTTATTTTCAAATATTTCTTAAGCCTTAGTATGGCATCGCAAAGGAATCACAGGACAGATTTGTACATGTTTAGATGTGACGTGCGAATGAAGTCGCAGGCATATCTAGTTCAATGAAACATGACTTGCGAATAAAACAACGAGTATTTAACCGCCCGTTATGCCTTGTCAATGTTTGACAATTGTTGAAAGTGAGATTCGATGAAATGTCAAGGCGGTATTGTCGAAATATTATTATTTTTTAAAGTACCTCGGTTCCACTGCTCTGTGGACTGACAATTACTACTGTGTATTTAACTAGACGCGTAATTCGAAATAAAGTACAATGTTCTTCATTGGACTACAGGTACATGAGAAATATATTGGGTATTATTAGAGACTATGATATTCATTGTATTTTGCAAATTTATGGAAATGCTATAATTATTTTTATTATGATTCCGATCATACAACCGACACATCTAATAATTTAATCGCATGGTGAGAGGGCTTTTTCTAATACCCATCAGGCTAACTATCGGCATCAAGTTGGAAATCTGCCGCCAAATACCAATAAGTGTGTGTAAGTTGCACTTTTTTTATAGTTAAGGCTTAGCGTTATGGCCATAATTTCACCTGATCTTAAGTGACAATACGGCCCGAGTTGGTAGATACGCGAAACCGTTGCAAGAACTGGCTCTCAAGTGCAACTGCCGAAACACACCTCTTGGTATCTGGAGGCAGATTTTCAACTTGATGGTGGTAGCTAGTCAGTTGGGCATTTGAAAAAGCCCTACCACCATGCTATGGTTTGCTCACAATGTTTTCCTTCACCGAAAGCTCACGCTCATTGTAGGTGGTTCGATTCGAACTCACGTCCTTTGACGCAAGGTCGTACACACTACCACTGAGCTATCATCGCGTCGGAGCCACTCTCCATAGGTTTAGCGTGTCTAGCAACATGGGCTCTATCGTCACTTAAGATCACGTAAAATTATAACGCTAAATCTTGACTATATCAAAAAAATAGACACTTGATTCATATTTAATACCTGTGTTCTATTTTAATACCCTATCATATTATATTGTTTTGTTATTATAGCGTGTTCTTTTGGTATATTTGTTTCAATATTCTGGAGAAAATTAAAAAAACCGGTCTAGAAGTCGAAACCCTAACATCCCCTATAATTCTTCTCATACGAGATCCTATGTTTATCCATAATGTTAGTTATCGCCTGTAATTATTGACTTGAAACATGTTTGTTTTATTCAGATAAAGTATTTACTAGATTATTATTATTATTTTATCATTTCATATGTATATTTATTAATATACCATAAAGAAAACCCATTGAATATAACTCATTGTAGTTTGTCGTCGATTGCCAAAGAAAAATCACTTCAATTACAAGTTTTGACAGACTAAAGCCGTTATTACCGATTAAAAGTAGACAAAATGAAGTTAAAATTTATCGCTTACTTCTTTTATTTTGTCATAGTTAAAATGTAAACAATAGAAACAAATTCATTATTAATAAATTCGCATGTTACAATAAATTGTAACATCATACGAGTTCTAAACAATTGAACTCAATTTTTTTGACAATCGACAACAAGCTTCTACGACATATGTACACTAATAGACCCCTTCGGGTTTTCTTTATGATATATTAATAAATTTATATTAGAAATTATAACTATATATATGTACTATACTATATATATAATTTCTAATATAACTTTATTAATATATATATATATATATAATATAATATAAACATAACTGGATTTTAAAATTAAACAAATCAAGAAACATATAACATTTGCATGGTGGTAGAGCTTTTTCTGATGCCCGCCTGGCTAGCTACCACGCTCAAGTTGAAACTCTGCCGCCAAATACCAATAGGTGTATTCCGGCAGTTGCACTTAAGAGCCAGTTCCTCTTAAGGTTTAGCGTGTCTACCAACTTGGGCCGTATCGTTACTTAAGATTAGGTGAGATTATGGCCATAGCTTTAAGCCTTAACTATAAAAAAAATTACAACCAGTCCACAATATACATTGTCAAATACCTATAAGTGTTCTGGCAGTTGTACTTGAGAACCAGTCCCTTTTACTAGGTTTAGCGAGTTCACCATCTTGGTCCACATTGTCAATAGACATCAGGTGATATTGTGGTGAAAACGCTACACTAAACTCTGTTATATGTTCGGGTAATAAAATGAAATACTGGTATTAATTATGAATCAAATGTCTGTTTATATTTTTTTTATTCGGGTTTTGGGCGCACAAACATACTACATTCATATAGTTGCAAAAATTTTATGAGCATTACCAGTTCTAATAACACCTTATATGTTTCCCATCTACCATTTGTCCCGTGCAGGCCGTTGACCTTTATATCAGATTGCGCGTCTATTTAAATACGTAGTAATTGTCGATCCACAAGGTGGAGACGTGGTACTAAAAAAAAATACATGATATATATATTTTTTTTTATTTCTTTACACTGCTGACTCTTGGTTCGCATCATTTTCATTTAATTGTATTGAAATTTTTTTTATATAGTACTTTTATATATATATATATATATATATATACCCATTGGGTAAGGTGCGGTAAACTCCTCTTCTATTACGTTGCCAATCTTATTTACTGTTTCCATTTCCCCGGATTTTTCATAGCCATAATCTGGTGAACTTCGTATCACATATAATTGACGATTCTTTCTTCTCGCTAAATCTCAAGAAACGGTTTGACCGAATTACATTTGTTTACATTTCGATTAGCTATAATCAGTGCTACTTAACCTTCCGGCTTCGATCCGTTAAGATCAAGAGATCTGACTAAATCTAGTATCGTTTCATTTTTTCTCTTGTTTTGGTTATTGAATGAATCTTGTTCGTAGCTCCAATGAAATTTAAATATAGTTGGATTCGAACTCACGTTCCTGTACGCGGCATCCGTACACACTACCAACTGAGCTATTATCGCTTCATTACGTTTTATGTTATGAGATTTAAAAACAAAAATGTGTCTTTTTTCTTGTCCTGGAAATAACGAACACAATAAAAAAAGGACTTATTCAATTTTGTATTGTCGTTCGGAAGTTACGCGCGTACATACATTATTATATTATTTTGATATCATCATTATACTATATTTAGTATTATTTTTTCTTTTTTGTATAATCATTAGGGTGGCGCAAAAAAACCGACTATTATTTTTATTTCAGTCTCGAGTGAAAAAATATTGGTTTTTGATGTTTTAAGAGCCCTCTCCAAAGAACAACTAAAAAAAAAATTTTAAGAGGTCGCTCCAAATTTTTTTAAATTTCAAAAATCGTCAAAATTCGTTTTTTTTTTTTATTATTTTTCTCGTTACTGTAAAATTTTATAGATCAAAAAACAATAAGTTTCTGAAAGTTTCAGTTCAAAATTTAAGTTTTGAATGGTCGCTCAATTTTTTTTTTAAATTATTAGTTCATTACTTTAGATTTTTTCGAGCGACCTTTTAATATTTAAATTTAAATTCCATGCATTTTTTTTCTTTTATTTATTACAATAATAGATAAAAATAAAAAAAAAAAACGATTTTTGACGATTTTTGAAATTTAAAAAAATTTGGAGCGACATCTTAAAATTTTTTTTTAGATGTTCTTTGGAGAGGGTGCTTAAAACATAAAAAAACTAACATTTTTTCACTCGAGACTGAAAAAAAAAATTGTCGGTTTTTTTGCGCCACCCTAACAATCATTTATACATTCATGGATAACGTAAAAACATACAAATATCTTATGGAAGCGCCGTCCGCAATTCACACTTTCGTAATATTGACATTATTATTATTTTTTGTTTATCGCAAAACGTGAAATTTCGCAGTTATGCAACTTTATCAACGGCGAGCAAGTGTCTCGCTTTCAAAATGGCGCCGAGGTTTGTTTCCGCGACAGTTGAAGCGTTTATTTCAAAGTTTAACATTGAGTTGTGTTGCAAATCAGATTTCATTGTTACACGATAAGGGTACGTTCTGAGTGTCGGCTTGAACGGAGCGATCGCAAGCGCGGAGCGAGCGGCGACTATATTGGCGTTTATCGCGCTTACTTAAGTACGCAGGTCTATACACGTTAATAAAAGTAATTATTTAATCTATACTAATACTACAAAGCGGAAGATATATATATTTTTTTTATGGTTTTTGAACGTATTTATCTTCACAACTGCCAGTCGAATTTAAAAAATTATTTATTTAATCTATAAAATAATCATTGGGAAATGCTTTAGGGTATTAAACGTTCACGCTATAGCCAATGGGAGCAGAGCTGTATTGTGAAAACTTAGAAGAACCGGCAAGATTTTTTTTTGTTAATTTTCAATACAGATTTCCTCGTTTTTATAACACCTTTCTCGTGATTGCTTCACGAAAAACAAACACGATTTCTGAGATCCCACTGGTAGTGGCTAAGATTAAAGACAAACAAACATACTTTATGGCTTAATGATTTCTTAGGTTTACGCGAATATTATTCATTGAAATAAAACTAATTTAAACGGATTTTATCACGGTTATTTATTAAATTTTTATCCCGACGTTTCAACCAACACCTCAGTCCGCCCCGTGACCACGAAGGCTGAAAAGCTTTCGAAACGTCGGGATCAAAATTTAATAAATAACTGCGATAAAATCCGTTTAAATTAGTTTTATTTCAATACTTTATGGCTTTATAATAATCATACTGATATACCAGCTGTCATTTGTTTTAAATAAACAGTAAGTTTACGGAGTTTTTGGCGAGATCTTGATCTGTCGTCTTTTGATTTTTATTTTTACTCATATATTTAGTTATTTAGTCCTGTATTGTGTAATTTAGGCAACGTTTTACGTGTCGTAGTGTAGCTGAAGAGCATAGGTGAAGTGAACTATGTGTAATCATTCGGAATATAGTATAGTTTGAAGCGATGATAGCTCAGTGGTAGTGTGCACGACTTCGCGTCAAGAGACGTGGGTTCAAACCCAAGCACCTACAACTTGAGCCTTCGGTGAAGGAAAACATCGTGAGGAAACCATAGCATGGTGGTAGGGCTTTTTCTAATGCCCGCCTGGGTAGCTACCGCCCTCAAGTTGTAAACCTGCCGCCAAATACCAATAGGTGTGTTCCGGCAGCAGCACTTGAGAGCCAGTTCCTCCACAGGTTTAGCGTGTCTACCAACTTGGGCCGTATCGTCACTTAAGATCAGGTGAGATTATAGCCATAACGCTAAACCTCAAGAATAAAAAAAATATATATTTGTTGCCAAAAAATCTTCCACGAGAGCTTCAACGAGAAAGTCACCATTATTGAAGATAGTATCGTATGACCGAAATGCACATTGTAAAATATGCCCGACTGATTCGATATTGGACACGAGTATACGTTTCAAAGTGTAGGAGAGATAAGCGAGACTGTAATCTCTGATACCGCTAGTATTTATAAACGCAATTAGTATGGCGGTAGGGCTTTTCCTAATAGCTACCACCCTCAAGTTGAAAATCTGCCGCTAAATACCAATAGGTGTGTTCCAGTAGCTGCACTTGAGAGCCAGTTCCTCCACAGGTTTAGCGTGTCCATCAACTTGGGCCGTATCGTCACTTAAGATCAGTTGAGTTTATGGGCATAGCGCATTTACAGAATACACTTTGGAGAGTGTGCTCAGGAATAGCACGATTTGATTCCACCAACTCCATTCTATCTGAGGACGAGCAGATGCCGCGAGGGTTTTCACCCGTATATAGTTGACATTCCCCGGATCCGTACGAAGCGTTTTGCAGCTTCTTTTATAATGCGTACTGCTAGAGAGTGGAATTCACTACCGGCGTCTGTCTCTCCTATATCGTACAATATGGGAGCCTTCAAACAGAGATTGAACAGGTACTTGCTGAGCAAGCGTGTTCCATCGTAGACCACATCGTCACTTACCATCAGGTGCGATTGTGGTCAAGCGCTTACTTGTTGAATGTAATAAAAAAATACAATCTCTTGAAATAAAAAAAGCTTTGTAAATGAAGTACAGAAAAACAATTTCTTTGTGTACCAAATTCCCTGTCACGACATTTATTGTCACTTATTGTCATTTATTGTCACGAAACGAAATTTAGGCGTTGTGTTCGATTTATTGACTGGTAGAAGAGACCAGGCCAGGTACTCTACTAAAAACATTTAAAATCAGCGATATTATCTCGGTTCGTAACGTCGATGGTCGTGAGTTCGAATCCTTATAATAAAAACGAGCTGTTGGCGAAGGGAAACATCGTGATGAAACCATAACATAGGTCTTTGTCTAGCTACCACTCTTATACAGAACATATGCTGCGAAAACCTATAGGTATATTCTCGCACCTGAGAGCCGCATAGCGTATCCACCCCGGGCCACATCGTCACTTAATATCAGGCGAGATTTAGACCATATAAACTATCAGAAGCACCTACACAATATATTCTGTTGATTGTCAGTCCGCACTGATTTTGATCACACTATACTAAATATAGGATATAGTGCTGATAGTGTTCAGTGCAACATCACACCGCATATCATCCGGAACACTCACACATTACGTACACGGTTCTGTAAGGGACTACACCCGCGGCCCTTGCGTGGCTTCCCTATGTTATGGTTAGCACCATTAAACCTAGTAAGTTAGGATCTGTTAGTTTTTCTTTTATATACTTAAGGTTTAGCGTTACGGCCATAATCTCACCTGATCTTAAGTTGGTAGACACGCTAAACCTGTGGAGAAACTGGCTCTCACGTGCAGCTGCCGGAACACACTTATTTGGTTTTTGCCGGCAGGTTTACAACTCGAGGGTGGTAGCTAGCCAGGCGGGCATTAGAAAAAGCCTTACCACCATACAAACCGGTTTAGCCCAAGCCGAGGTTTAGCCATTCTGGCACCCTTGCACCCACTACCACGGGGCTGAGTGCCCTCAGCATTCACCGGAAAAAGTTCGGTGAAGCTGTCAAAGCCCTTACGGCCTTACGTATGTTAGGTCGAAAAAAATAATAATTTAATAATAATATAAACGAATACTTGTTTACTGCATTCAAACGACCTACATTGTTGCACGTTTAGAATGTATTTCTCACAATCAGATTAAGGACATTACAAAAAGCTCGTTCTGTGCCGAGAATGGTTTGTTTACTCTTATAGTTTGTATCTACATAGATATATCACGGTGCCTCGAGGCCGTAGCCCTTTGTAAAACACTTGTAACTAACTAATATCAATCATAGAGTTTGGAAATAAATCAGGGTGGTGACTTTGCAGGTCTTTGACAAAAAATTTTTGAAGCGATGATAGCTCAGTGGTAGTGTGTACGACTTCACGTCAAGGGACGTGAGTTCGAATCCAAGCACCTACAGTGAGCTTGAGCTTTGGGTGAAGGAAAATATCGTGAGGAATAGCATGGTGGTAGGGCTTTTTCTAATGCCCGCCTGGCTAGCTACCACCATCAAGTTGTAAACTTGCCGGCAAATACTAAATAAGTGTGTTCCGGCAGCTGCACTTGAGAGCCAGTTCCTCTACAGGTTTAGCGTGTCTACCAACTTGGACCGTATCGTCACCTAAGATCAGGTGAGATTATGGCCATAACGCTAAACCTTAAGTATATAAAAAAAAATCTCAGATTGGATCTACTATGACAGTGTTTATTGTTTAGCATTGTCTGTGGTTTTATAAAATGCTTGTATTGCTTTAAATTAATATGATGGGATTCTGCATTAAATGATTATTTTTTTTATAGCTAAGGCTAAGCTTTATGCCTATAATCTCACCTGATATCAAGTGACGATACGGCCCAAGTTGGTAGACACGCTAAACCTGTGGAGGAACTGGCTCTCAAGTGCAGCTGCCGGAACACACCTATTGTTACTTGGCGGCAGATTTTCAACTTAAGGGTGGTAGCTACCCAGGTGGGCATCAGAAAAAGCCCTATCACCATGCTATATTTTCCTCACGATGTTTTCCTTCACCGAAAGCTCATTATAGGTGGTTGGATTCGAACTCACGTCCATTGACGCAGAGTCGTACACACTACCACTGAGCTATCATCGCTTCATAATAGATCAATGGACCGATAGACTATAGACTTGAGTTTGAATACATCTGCGATTAGCTTGAACTTTAATTGAATGAAAACATCGCATACCCAATATCGCCAATGTAATTGTGGGCGGTCCGGAATTATTATCGAGAATTAAGTTATATATACCTACAAATACCTTAAGAAAGCCTAAACTTTTATGTATCACACAAGCGAAGATAAATTATAGATAAACTACATTAATAATCAGGGTTTGTAAGCATTTCAATTCCATGCATGGTAGTATGGACTTGTTTGGTACCAGTGACTCTTGTCTCAGACAGAGTTTATGAAGAGATTTTTTCAGGAGTTATTTCTCTTGCATCGTTGCTGACTCTCTTTTTATTTCTACGTGTATTAAATTATACAAAAGAAAACATGTAATTAGCCTTATATTTTTAGTGTTTTGTTATTTTTATTTTCTTTGTTAGCTGTATGTTTTTCGAAACGTTGTAAAATAAATAAAATGAATCCAAGGCGTATTGTAAGGGCTTTTTCTAACTTCCGCTTCAACCATCTTCAAGTTGAAAATCTGACGTCAAGCGCCTACAGATGTGATCTGGTAATTGCACCCGAGAACCTATCCTATCATTAGGCTTAGCATATCTTTAGTGTTAGGCCACATCGTCACTTAACATCAGGAGAGATTTTGACCATAACGCTGAAACGTAAGACGTATAAAATTATGGTGATCGCACGGTCTAAACATACAGAATCTTACCACCCGGCCATTAGAATCGCTTTTGCTACATATATCGCAAACGACATATCCAATATATACGTGTCGATATATATTCATTGACGAAATCTACATAAAGCCGTGATTTCTTTTACGAAACATACTAATGTCGTGTTATGGGTATAACCGTTTCGTTATTTCTATGCAGAAGGTCGACTTGTTTCTCACCTTGGGTTTTGTAAGGGGCATGTTTTTGTCAACAGACTGTTGAAGGGCTTGTAAACATTGCATAGATTGTAGAGTGCATCGATAAGTGGACGAGGGTGATCTCTGGAACGCACTGTGCATCTTATAATAACTATTGTGAATGCACACATTAAAATATTGAAAAAGCTTCTAAGCAAAGTATAAATAGATCGAGTTTTTTCGGGTCTTTTAATGGTCATTAGCGCCTTCCCAGTGCCTAAATTGAACGAAGAATTTAGATCTGATTTGCTTGAATTTAAGGCGTAATATAATTGTATTGCGTAAACAGTCCATGGTCTTTGGCAGTATGGAGAGTAAGGAGTTGTTCTGGATTATTTTAGTGGGTACTTATGGTGGATTTCAGCTGAGGAATCCCCGCACGCCTGTCTAGCGGCCTGCATGGTGCGTTGTTAAGGGTAGTACGTTGTATTTTCCCTACGAAAAAATAAATAAAATAAGGGTATATCATCTTTATTTACACAGACTAAAAACATAGCAAAAGCAGTCTCGTATCCCGGGACATAACGCTGGAATGTTGTAACGTTGTGAGATGGTTTCAGTTGGTATTTATTTTGATTAATACCAGGTGATATCCACATCCGGTTTATGCGTGTTCGATACTTTGTGATGCAAGTTACGTACACGTATTCCTTCGTATTTTTTTATACTTAAGGTTTAGCGTTATGGCCATAATCTTACCTGATCTTAAGTGACAGTACGGCCCAATTTGGTAGACACACTAAACCTCTGGAGGAACTGGCTCTCAAGTGCAGCTGCCGGAACACACCTATTGGTATTTGGCGGGAGGTTTACAACTTGAAGGTGGTAGCTAGCCAGGCGGGCATTAGAAAAAGCCCTACCACCATGCTATGGTTTGCTCACGACGTTTTCATTCACCGAAAGCACAAGCCCATTGTAGATGCTTGAATTCGAACTCAGGTCCCTTGACGCGAAGTCTTACACACAGATAATATATAAATCTACTGTTCTCGAAGGCTTGAGATGAACAATGGGATTGATAAAACATATATTAAGGCAAGGGAACTCGCCGGCAGTAGTTAGTAAATAATAACTAATTAAATATTGTCAAACTCATAAACATTAGTCGGAATTTTGTTAGTAGTAAAAAAGCTCGAAGAATGTTTAATTATTATTTACTAATATATCGTATTTAATGAAACTTCAAAAATGTTTTTTTACGTTTAGCGTCACGGCAACAATCTCACCTGGTGTTAAGTGACGATCTGGCTCACTTTGGAGGACACGCTAAGTTTGGTATAGAGTCCGACTGTAAGTGCATCCACTGTATCTATTCTAGCAAGTGAGGGCATTATAGAAAAACCCTATCACCATGCTGTGATCACCACGATGTTTTCCTGCACCGAAAGCGCAGTCTTACTGCAAGGATTTGAACTCATGCCCATCGACGCGAAGTTCGTACACACTACCAACTGAGCCATCATCGATTGAAATAAAACTAATTTAAACGGATTTTATCGCGGTTATTTATTAAATTTTGATCCAGACGTTTCGAAAGCTTTTCAGCCTTCGTGGTCACGGGCCGGACTGAGGTGTAGATTGTCCAGAAAAGTTTATGTTACTGTGTCTACCTTCAATTTAATTTTTTTTTTATTTTAATTTATCGCTTCATAAGTAATAATTATACCTATATGTTGATTTCAGTTGTAAAATTCAAAGATGTATCACCCGGTGAGGAAAAAGGTCACTCTATTATCAAGTGTCATACTAGAAGTATTAATATTCGCAACACTTAATATCTCTCATACTTATGCAAAATCTATCGATATACTCGAGAAAGGACCTGGTAATACTCATCTAGAAGAATCAGTCGATAGTAACGTAATAGACTTCGATGAAGATTATACGATCAAATTCAACAAGATATACGACACGCCGTGGCACGGAAACAGTTTTAACAAGAATTCGTATCGTTACACTGTAATCAATGATAACGATAATAATAAACGTAGCAATGGTAAAGTTAACAGAAGCACATCGAATGATGATCAAATTAAAAGTGAACCAAATTCACCAAATCCGACTGATGACACGACGACAGAGGACTACAGTGTCATCCCTTTAGAACTGCTGAGTACGACGGATAATAAACTAATAAGTATATTAGAGAGTACAACTGAACCAGATCTAACTGTTATACCTCTAAGTACGACAGAAATCGTACCAAGAATTGAGATCAATGATACAATCACACTTCCTTCGTCAACTTCAATGCGAAACTATGAAAGCACGACATTCTATACCACAACACCAGAAGTAGAGGAAAGTGGTGTTAATTTAAAACTAACAGTGATACCTTTAGGTGATGTGAAAAATTTAACAATAATTAACGAAGGTGCAGCAAAATTAAATATCGCACCAACGACTGATTTAATAGTTACAGATAACGTTGAAATTATCACAACATCTACAGATAACTTTGACGAAACCACATTAATAGAGACTACAACGAAAATTGGAATAAATGATACAACTACGGAACCAATTACTTTGAAATTGAACGGTGACGTAATAGAAAATAACAAAAGGAAGCAACACGTTGATAATGCAACAATAATAAATGTTAACGCTACTAAACATGATGTGTTTAACGCCACTACAAATAAAAATATAAGTCGTTCAGACAATCAAAGTAGTGGGTCCGAAGAAGAAATTCCGATTTTCACAGAATTTGATACCGAAGAGGAAAGAGAAGTTCCGGAAGATTACTATGATTCTAAAGATATAGTCCCGACGACGGCTCCTAAAACCGATGCGTTGTCAGTGATTTTTGGCCTCGCCGGCACTGTCGTGGAGAGTGTAGTCGAAAGTGTAGCAGAGAGAGTGGTTCCGAAGAGCATATTTGATCTGTTCAAACGCATGCAGAAGCAGAATGAGGCTTTAGAGGCAGAAAGATTGAGAAGTCGGGAGGAGAACGGCGGATTGGGTAAGTTTGCTTAACAATATTTCTATAAATTTCATAGAAACTTCTGGACTAATTACGCAAGTTGTCTTAGAAATATAATTAGACATCATACTTTGAACTCAAAGTTACAAGGAATAAATATTGCAGTGTTGATGTTTTGAAATAAACATTCGGTAATATTACTTCTCACTCCTGCTTTAGTTTCGATACTGAATTTGTCTAATTTACTTTTTGCATACAAATTACAACGTTGCAGTAATCTGAACGCTTGAGAAATGTTCCCACAGTTTCATTGTGTGTTGGGAAAATGTAAAAACAGTAGATTTCTCGGCGTCTAAAAGTAACGAGATGTCATGGTGCACATAGAACCTTTCGGAAGCGTTGAAACGTAAAGCGCAACTATAGGAACATACACTTGGTAACAAATTATCAGCTTGAGGGTTATAGTTAGTCAGGCAGGCACAATAAATTGCTCTAACACCATACTATAGCTTTATTACGATGTTTTGTTTTTGTGGTTAAGGTTTAGCGTTATGACCATAATCTCACCTGATCTAAAGTGACGATACGGCCCATGTTGGTAGACACGCTAAGCCTGTGGAAGGACTGGCTCTTAGATGCAGCTGCCAGAACACACATATTGGTATTTGGCGACAGATTTTTAACTTCAGGGTGGTTGCTAGCTAGGCGGGTATTAGAAAAAGCCCTACCACCATGCTATGGTTTCCTCACGATGTTTTCCTTCACTGAAAGCTCAAGCTCACTGTAGGTGCTTGGATTCGAACTCAGGTCCCGGCTTCCTACACAATACCACTGAGCTATCATCACTTCACTAAGAAATTATTATATCATAATAATTAACGTAAACCTAAACTATAAATATAAAAAAAAAAAAACAATAATCACGTCGGAAATATAATTTTTATGCTTCAGTAATTTTATAAGTATTCTGACAACGGTTTTGTAATTAATAACTTCGTATGTATAATTATTTTGAAATATTTCAAATTAACATTTTATGGACATTCCACCTATTGGTGTGTAAACATATTGCTTTAAGTAATTCTGCCAAGGTTATCGAGGTGTATGATTAAATCTTTGCTGTCTAAGTTTGTGGTTTTTGGCCTTAAAATTTATTGATTTGCCTTAGTCGAATGTAAACGACAGAGAGGCGGTACATAGAAAATTATTTCTTACGTTTACACGCGAATATACTATATATATAAACTAATTTAAACGGATTTTCACCACGAAGGCTGAAAAGCTTTCGAAACGCCGGTATCAAAATTAATAAATAACCGCGATAAAATCCGTTTAAATTAGTTTTATTTTGATAGCTATAAAAAAAAATATTTCTTTGCCCATCATCATCATACTAATATTATAAATGCGAAAGTTAGTTTGTTTGTTTGTTACGCTTTCACGCCTAAACCGCTGAATCGATTGTGATAAATTTTGGCACAGAGATAGATGAGATCCTGGAAACGGAGATAGGCTAATTATTCTCTCGATTAATGGGGGATAAACTTTCGATGAAACTTTTAGAACGTCAATCGTTTTGTAAAACGAAATGGCTCGAAATAAAACTAATTTAAACGGATTTTATCGCGGTTATTTATTAATTTTGCTGCTTCAAGCAAAGTAGACACTATAACGTGAATTTTTCTGGACAACCTACACCTCAGTCCGTTCCGTGACCACGAAGGCTGAACAGCTTCCGAAACGTCGGGATCAAAATTAATAAATAACCGCAATAAAATCCGTCTAAATTAGTTTTATTTCGATGAGTAATATTCGCGTAAACGTAAGAAATCACATCGAAATCAATATTAACGCGAGCGAAACCGCACGTTAAATCGAGTTGTATTTAGATTTCTATTGATATAAATAAAATGTATTTTAACACAAGGATTCAACTGATTTCAAGTCGTTCTCCAGGTCAATTCACGCGAGGTATCATCAAATCTATATCGACGGGAATTACGAAACCGCTCAGCCAGTTAGTGGCAGGGGCAAAGGACATCGGCTCATTGGACACTGACAGAGGGTTTGTAGCAAGCATTGCATCCGGTGTTACAAGTGTCGCCAACGTCGCTTATTCAGTTGCTGATGCATTCAAAGATAGAGTCCAAGCTATCTATCCAGGTATTACTGTTGTTCAGACAGCATTTGCTGAGCTATTTACAGGATTTAGCGTCTTTTGTGAGCTGCATTATATCTACAGGTTTAAAGGTCTAGCTAGGTTTAGCTTATTTAATATAGCACAATTAGCAGTAAATTGAGAACGTTGTTGTTATTCGAATTTGTAAGTGTCTTGCAAACCAGTAATTGAATGTCAGACAGAAGTTTTTTACTATGTCCATACTATAGCGTTCCATGGCATGGACATAAGTGAAGCAGATTATCCTAGTAGAGGTACCAGTTATGTCCGAATGTAATTTTAGTATATTAGATGATTTAAATGTTATTAACTAAGTAAGAAAGGCTCAATGAAAGGGTGTACGGATATAGCCTAAAAATAGGCAACCTTACAGTGTAGATCTTTGCGAAATCTGTGATTATAGAAGTATAGTCTTTCACAAAGGACCTTAATAATGTTCAAACGTGTAATTTACATTATTTATGGTCGAATTTCGACCACTGGACGAGCATCTTAAAATAGGTGATGGAAAATTAGCTCTGTTTTTAATCCCTTTGAAGGTACGGTTTGGTGCGGTGACGGTCGCTCCGCCACAGCCCGCTCCAGCGACCTGGGCCTTTTCTTCTTTACCGACACCTGCTGCCGGCAGCACGACGCCTGCAAGCTATATATCAAAGCTGGAGAGACGAAATACGGTCTTACAAATACTGGACTATTCACCAGGTAAATTAATATACTACATCAGCAATTATAAATTCATTATCTGGATGAATATCTATACGGATATAGTGTGTGGCGGTTTCCTAATGAATGCAATTGTATAACGAATTATGGAAGATAGAAAGGTTCATTGTATTGCACGTACATAAACATATTCTTAGAGGAAATTGATATTTTTGGATTGGTTAAATTGCTGGCTTATTTTTGCGTATAATTAAAAAGATTTTAAATATATATATAAAAATAGGCATACAAATATAACATGGAAAAATTATTTAAAGGAAAGAGAATGAGAATGAAACGATGATAGTTCAGTTAAAGCGTGTAGGAACGCCGCGTCATGGAACGTAAGTTTGAATCCACGCACGTACTATGAGCTTAAGCTTTCGGTGAAGGAAAACATCCTGAGGAAACTAAAGCATGGTGGTAAGGCTTTTTCTAATGCCCGCCTGGCTAGCAACCACCCTCAAGTTAAAAATCTGCCACCAAATACCAATAGGTGTGTTCCGGCAGCTGCACTTGGGAGCCAGTCCCCCCTATAAAGGCTGGCAACGCCGCTGCAATTCCTCTGACGTTGAAGTGTTTGTCCATGGACGGTGGTGATCATTTACCATCTGATGAAAGAAACAAGGAAAGAACTTAGAATGTGTAAAAGAGCACGGAATGTGAACCATCCTTCTTGTATGCCACTATAGTTTGCGTTGATTTGACACCTTGCTTTTAAAATACATTTTTTGATGCGATGAAGAGCGTTGAAGTAGGCTTTTTTTAGATTCAGAGAACTATCAGTGGATGAAGAAAACATGTCATCAGCGTCTGTTAAAAAGTTTATCTGCTACAAAATGTTTTTTTGCACTACTGTTTACTACCTAAATTGATCCTTTGGTTATATGGGTTAAAGAGTATTCCGAATGTTAATCCATCTTCGTGTAAAGTTTTAGCAAATTCTGACCCGTGGGTTCAAATTAGCCGTACAAAAGGAGGAAGGAGGTGATGATGACAAGAGAACAGATCAAAGTAATCGTGTGTGAAAGTGAGCGATCGTGATGTCTGGAATTAAAACCCCTCTCTGTACATCCGCTAATAACTACTGTAACACATGAAATTATTGTATATAAGGATAAGAATAAGACTTAAAAAAAGATGCAGATCGAGTTTCTCGCCGGTTCTTCTCGATGACTGCGTTACTTTCCGAACCGGTAGTAGTTTTGACGTTAGTCCTTCGTAGGGCCTAAATTTAGTAAAGATTTTTCATTTGATTTGATTTGAAAAGGACATGTAGCCACAATATCGATATCAAAAAACGCCACGATTGAATATTCTGTAAATATAAAGCATAGTTACAAATTTACCCCGCGATTTCGTAAGTGCGGAACAAAATTTGTTGTTTAACCATACTTTCCAGTTTTTGTAACTTTTTTCGATACAGCTTTGCTCTCATTGGTGGTAGCGTGATGTTAAATAGCCTAAAACCTTTCTTAATGATTTCTCTATCAAATACAATAAGAGTTTTTTCATCTGATTGGTAGTTCGTAAGATTAACGCGTTTGAACAAACACGTAAGCAAATTTTTCCACTTTATAATACCACATATAGATAACATCCATTCCCACGAATTATTTCAAATGACAGTAAAATTTATTTTTCCTTCTTACTCTAGCACTTTTGTATGATGAAAGTACTCTACGTCCTATTCCGTAACTATGATACGTGCGTATGTACGTGATCCATATATATTTTTTTTAACTTTATACCTAAGGTTTAGCGTTATGGCCATAATCTCACCTGATCTTAAGTGACGATATGGCAGGCTAGACCTGTGGAGGAACACATCTATAGGTATTTGGTGGCAGGTTTACAACTTGAGAGTGGTAGCTAGGCAGGCGGGCATCAGAAAAAGCCCTACCACCATGCTATGGTTTCCTCACGATGTTTCCCTTCACCGAAAGCTCAAGCTCATTGTAGGTGCTTGGATTCGAACTCACGACCCTTGACGCGAGGTCGTACACACTACCGCTGAGCTAAAACCGGGTTGTCAGTTTACTGGAGACCGTCTGTGAAGGTAGCGTTATTACAACAAAAAAGGGGACAAGTAAAAGTTTCTCAAAGTATTCAGTGCATTCATTACGTAAGGCGTTTAGGTGGGGCGGGTGGTTCGAGCCGAATCTCACGTTGTAGAGAGAGGGATTTCAGCGGATATCACGTAATTTTTTTGAAACTGCAAACTTAGCGATGCAAAAATAGCGATGATAGCTCAGTGGTAGCGTGCACGACTTCGCGTCAAGGGACGTGGGTTCGAACCCAAGCACCTACAATGAGCTTGAGCTTTCGGTGAAGGGAAACATCGTGAGGAAACTATAGCATGGTGGTAGGGCTTTTTCTAATGCCCGCCTGGGTAGCTACCACCCTCTAGTTGAGAACCTGCCGCCAAATCCCCATAGGTGTGTTCCGGCAGCAGCACTTGAGAGCCAGTTCCTCCACAGGTTTAGCGTGTCTACCAACTTGGGTCGTATCGTCACTTAAGATCAAGTGAGATTATGGCCATAACGCTCAACCTTAAGTATAAAAAAAAACTAGGTTACGGTGACAAAAAAAAAAACCTTTGACAGACATGAGCATTGCTGTGGCAGAAAAGTAATTTATTGAAAACTACATTTTACGCGCGGCTTCGCTCGCTCGACTGATTCCGTCAAAGAAATCGGATAAAGACCTCGGTAACGTCCCTAATCGGTTGATTAGTTAACGCACGTCACAAACAAACGGACACGTATTCATATCTGTAGTATTTCTTAGGTTTTTTTTATAGTTAAGGCTTAGCGTTATGTCTATAATCTCACCTGATCTTAAGTGACGATACGGCTCAAGTAAATCTGTGGAGGAACTGGCTCTCAAGTGCAGCTGCCGGAACACACCTATTGGTATTTGGCGGTGGATTATGAACTTGAGGGTGGTAGCTAGCCAGGCGGGCATCAGAAAAAGCCCTACCACCATGCGATGGTTTCATCACGATGTTTTCCTACACCGAAAGCTCAAGCTCATTGTAGGTGCTTGGATTGGAACTCACGTCCCTTGAGGCGAGGTCGTACACACTACCGCTGAGCTATCATCACTTCAGCTATACAAATGTCACGCTTATATCACGTACTATGAGATAGGAGATTGTGTTACGCATCAATGGGTCATCTTGCCTAATGTCGCGATGTCTGCGTGTTCGTAGCCACAACAACGTTGTATTTATGCATATCTCGTAATGGGACGTGATCGAGCAACAGCGGAAAGGATTTTTCACGAGCCAATGCGCATCCGTGTAATGGCTTCTTGTCTTGATGATTTTATACATTTGCAAGACATCCAAGTTGAAAAATACCTGAGGAACATATTCGTACTGTATATTACGTTTGATGATGTCCATTTATCCTAATAATATTGACTATTGAAAAGTCATGTTTTTTTTTATAGTTAAGGCTTAGCGTTGTGGCCATAATCTCACCTGATCTTAAGTGACGATACGGCCCAAGTTGGTAGACACGCAAAGCCTGTGGAGGAACTGGCTCTCAAGTGCAGCTGCCGGAACACATCTATTGGTATTTGGAGGCAGATTTTCAACTTGAGGGTGGTAGCTACCACTATGCTATGGTTTCCTCACGATGTTTTCCTTCACCGAAAGCTCAGGTTTATTGTAGGTGGTTGGATTCGAAGTAACGTCCCTCGAGGCGGCGTCCCTGCACGCTACCACTGAGCTATCATCGCTTCAGCGTATCTCAATATTTGTGATGGTAACGAATATTGTTCTAAAACTTTATTTCAAAAGATTGGTTTCCTCTTCGTATAAAGTTAGGTTCGAATTGTTATATTTTCTAATTCGGCTTCACCGTAGTTCAACGACCTCTAAGGGATACTCTCCCTTAGAATTCCCTCCACATAAAAGATCTCTTAAAAAATGCCTAACTTTTAAACTGTAAGATGTTAAACAATGACACATTTTCACTATCAAACCACTTGAGATATATATGTATATATATATATATATATATATATATATATTATAATAGATAATAGATCTTTATATGTATATGAATCTTTTTTATATATTATATGTTAAGTTTTATGGCCACAATCTCATCTGATACTAAGGCACGATGTGATCCAAGATCGTGGACACGCTAAGCCATATGTTCTCAAAGTGGGCGATACCGCCCCCCTCAGTGGGTGCAAAGGCTATCTCGGGGGGCTATTGGATATTCAAGTGATACTGGGGGAGCCTAACAAAATCGATGGACGGTGCATTTCCCTACAAGTATCTGTACAAAACTTAGCTAAAGCATTCCTGGGGGGCGTTTGTCATTCAATTTTGCCTAAAATGGGCTGTACGCCAAAAAGTTTGAGAAACACTGCGCTAAGTTAACCTACGATTGATAATTGTGAAAATTTTCTTTTCCAATATACGGATGTATGTAATGGACAAACTGTATAAGTAATTCCCGAAAGCGATAGACGACGCTGTGGTCGAGTTATTGAATACTTGAAAATCAGGAAAAATCCGTCCGATCGACTAGTAATTTTTCTTCTTTTTTTTTTCTTTAACGCTATGACCACAATCCCACCCGATGTTGAGTGACGATGTCGCACAATATGGTAGACACGCTAAGCCTGGTGGAAGGACTCACTCAAAGTGCAACTGCCGGAACATACGTACAGGTATTTGGCGGTAGATTTTCAATTTGACCTTAGTTAGTCAGATGGGCATTGGAAAAATCCTTTCCACCATGCTACGGTTGTATTCCCAATATCAATTCGAAGTCACGTCCGTTTACTGGGTGTCCGAGCACACTGCCAACTGAGCTGTCATCGCTTCAAATAAAAAAAAAAAAAAAACTAGATTGAATAAAACCGAATACTTTGATATGTATAGCGTGTATCGAATAAGCGCATTGTTATTACTAATCCGACATTGAACTTGTCGCCACACGCGATTTAGAAAATTTATCGGCAATCGGTAATTGTTAAAATATTATGAAACTGAGCGAGATTTATAGTTGATTCGTTTGAATGCGGTGCGAACTTTCTCTCTTGAGATCTTAGTCGATACGGTTATGCAACCCGCTGTCGGTTACATAACATCCATTCACGATATATTTCTATAGACGGTTAATAAAGTAAATATTTTTTTTTTTTTAATTTTTAATTAATGTCTTTAGACGTTTGCACACATCGAGGAAAAAAAATTATTAATTAACATCGTATTCTCTGTATATTTAACAAGCTGTCAGCGCGACTTTGTTTGCGTGAAACTAAACAATATTAATTAGTTTTTTTCAATACAGCTTTCCTCCTATTGGTGATAGCGTAATGTTAAATGACCCAAATCTTTCCTCAACTATTTCTCTATCAAAAAAGAAAATTGTCTGTTTGCAGCGCGGTCAATTTTTTTTTTTTACAGGTAAGGTTATTAGCGTTATGGCCATAATCTCACCTGATCTTAAGTGACGATACGGCCCAAGATGGTAGACACGCTAAACCTCTGTGGCACCTAAAATAGGAGAAGATACATAAATTCACAAAAAGCTGAAAGTTTATAAAATCAAAACATAAACATAAGTAATATTTTTATTTTAAATTTCAAGATTTGCTGAAAATCGTAAGGAATTCATATTTTTTGTTACCTTTGAGCTCGAGTTTATTTTTTCTCCGGTACCGGATTGATGGAGTCTTTTTAAATTTTGTTTATGTAATTATGTTTTGAATAATTTTACTATATAAAGTTTGTGAATTTATGTAACTTCCAGAGACTAAATTGACCGGGTTATTGTGGATGAAAAGTACGATGTTATTTACGATTCCTCGTGAATGTGAGAGTCGTATACAAAAAGACTTTTTCAAGACTAACTTAAAAAACAATGAAATAACCAGCTTTATTATATTAGCATAAATTAATCTAAAATTATTATTATCGAGATGTAGAAGCCAGAAACGTATGTTTTTTTTTATGCTACATATTGCACGTCTCATAACGCGAAGCGTTTGAGTAGTGCTTTACTCTCACTCACTCAAGGTCAAGCAATTATCTCGGCTTAAATTGCTTTTATCCAACCTTTTTTGCACTTTGAGTGTTAAATGAGTTGACGAACATCAACAAGAACACTTTTTATGACAGTAGATACTTCACTAAGCACTATTTTTGTTAGATAGTATAAAAAAATACTGTTTTGAAAAAATATTTCGGTTGACGTCGGGTTGTCTGTATGTGCGGTTGATGTATGTGGTCACGATAACGCCCAATCGACTCCACTTTTTGCGTCCATTTTTTACATTCGCTTCAGTATCATTCTGAGTAATAGCGTATTAAAAATTACCGTCTAATTAAATGTAATTTAATTAAAAAATGAGACGTGCACTTTGGGATTTTTCAAACTTTCTACCATCCCTTCCAGAAAGTAGCACATGTGCGAAAGCTGCAGCTGATCTCTGGCGACGCGGGAGTTTGACGTGTCGTCGTGGTGCATTTTAGTGGGTAGTTTGGGTGAACAACACCTGATTAGTCACCACATACTCCTCACGCCTTTGACCTGAGCCCGGGTAATGCGTTTGCACGTTGCGTTGAGGAAATCCGTAAAGATTGGAATTTAAAACACTACGTTAATAGAAAAGGCGCAACGCGTCTATCTTAATATAGAAGCCGTTGTTTCTATGTAATGATGTAGGAACATGTTTTCAATTAATCAATCTTGTATGTGATTATTTCTATACTACGGCAGTATGATACCCGCACGGTATAGGGTAGTGAGCGCAGTTATATTTAGTTAAGGGATAGCGTTATGGCCATAATCTCACCTGATCTTAAGTGACGATACGTCCCAAGTTGGTAAACACGCTAAACCTTAGGAGGAACTGGTTCTCAAGTGCAACTGCCGGAACATACCTATTGGTATTTGGCGGCAGATTTTCAACTTGAAGGTGGTAGCTAGCCAGGCGGGCTTGAAAATAATTACTGAAATGTTAGAGGGGAAACGAACTTTCTAGCAAACCGTGGATACACCGTGCTGCGGTAGAGAGGGAGACTCCGAGGAGTTCCCAAGCTTTGTAACACGGCTGTAGGTTTTAAGGCTCTGTCCTACGCACGTCAACACTCACCTTCACTGCTCCTGTTTCCTTTTCCTACTCAACCAGCTTTGGTAGGAGTCTACTAGCACAGCTTTAGAACCTCGAACTAGTACTGCACTCCTCAACAGGCTTCTTCTATTTTCTTCTAACATCTTTTAAAAGATTGTAACTAGATGAGAGGATAGCTCAGTGGTAGTGTGTACGGCTTCGCGTTAAGGGACGTGAGTTCAATACCACCTGCTTGAGTTTTCGGTGAAGGAAAACATCGTGAAGAAACCATAGCATGGTGGTAGGGATTTTCCTATGCACGCCTGCCTAGCAACCACGCTCAAGTTGTGATAAGGCAGTTGCACCTGAGAGCCAGTTCATCCACAGGTTAAGTGTTTCTGTCAACTTGGGCCGTATAGTCAGTTAAGATCAGGGGAGATTATAGTAATAAGGGTAAATCTTAACTATAAAAAAATAATCCTTGGTAAACCTTTCGGTTCCCGTTCCGAACGCGTATAAATTAATCACATTTATTTTGTTTTGATTGCGTGATCCTTATGTATATTTGTTTGCTGTCGTACAATGAGTTCTACCAGTACTGTATGTTTAGTTGTATTAGTAAAAAATCGTTTTGTTACTGAATATACAAGACTGATCATTCCTACGTTTCGAAATCATTTGAAGTGATGATAGCTCAGTGGTAGTGTGCACGACTTCGCGTCAAGGGGTGTGGGTTCGAATTCAAGCACCTACAATGAGCTTGAGCTTTCGGTGAAGGAAAACATCGTGAGGAAACCATGGCATTGTGGTAGGACTTTTTATAATGCCCGCCTGGGTAGCTACCACCCTCAAGTTGTAAACCTGCCGCCAAATACCAATAGGTGTGTTCCGGCAGTTGCACTTGAGAGCCAGTTCCTCCACAGGTTTAGCGTGTCTACCAACTTGGGCCATATCGTCACTTAAGATCAGGTGAGATTATGGCCATAACGCTAAACCTTAAGTATAAAAAAAAAACTACGTTTTTCGAAAACTACACTAATTTTAAACAGGTCTGACTCACAATGTATGTCCGTAAAAACTTACAAAAGCTAGATTTCATTATAGACCGCCATAATTTGTGAATACTAGAAATCGCCACAAACTGGTCACTCCCTATTTTAGAACGAATAAGACAAGTAACAATTTTTTAGGTAATAGTGTCAAGTTTTATAATAAAGTCCCAAAGCACATTACTGAATTCCCGGACAGTAGGTTCAAGAACCATGTCAAACGGGTTTTGATGTCAAAAGACTATTATATGGTGGATCAATATGTGAGCGATCGTGATGTCTGGAATTGACGCCCGTTTCTGTACATCCGCTAATAACTACTGTAACACATTAAATTATTGTATATAAGAATAAGATTAAAAAAAAAAGAAGCAGATCGAGTTTCTTGCCGGTTCTTCTCGATGACTGCTTTACTTTCCGAACCGGTAGTAATTTTTGACGTTCATAACCGCCTTCTTAGGGCCTAAATTGAATAAAGATTTTTCGATTTTGATTTTGAACCCAATTTTGTCTTGTTTTGTTGACGTGATGACGTGACACGCTTACACGCATACCCTCTCGCGATATTGGTTCAGTTGGACGCGTGTAGAATGCCACGTTAACGGACGCAAGTTCGAATGTGTGCATTTTTTTTCGCGAGGGTTCCAGAATGATCGAACCTCAGCTTGGGCTGCTGCCGGAAAATGAACAAAGTTTCGCGAGCCTAACTAACCAACAGGTCCTAACTTACTAGGTGTAGTGATTCTAACAATGACAGCCTCGTATATGTGCGATGATGTCGCTTATGGGTGAAGGTAACCGGAAGGTACCAGAAGAAACCAGAGCATATGCTAGGGCTTCTTGTAATACCCAGCCGGCTATCTACCATACTCAAGTTGATAATCTGCCGCCAAATACCTATAGATGTGTTCCGGCAGTTGTACATGAGAGACAGTCCTTCCATTAGGCGTGTTCACCATCTTAAGTTAGATCATTATTTTTTTTATTTTTTTTTATTCTTAAGGTTAGCGTTAAGGCCATAATCTCACATGATCTTAAGCGACGATACGGCCCAAGTTGGTAGACACGCTAAACCTGTGGAGGAACTGGCTCTCAAGTGCAGCTGCCGGAACACACCTATTGGTATTTAGCGGTAGGTTTACAACTTGACGGTGGTAGCTAGCCAGGCGGGCATTAGAAAAAGCGCTACCACCGTGCTATGGTTTCCTCACGATGTTTTCCGTCACCGAAAGCTCAAGCTCATTGTAGGTGATTGGATTCGAACTTACGTCTCTTCATCGTTCTCGTCTCTTCGTCTCTTCTCGTCGACACATCAAGTGAGATTGTAGCGATATAGCTATGTATTAGAAAATGATATATATATATATTTTTTTTTTCCTTCAGGTCACATTGCAGCTGCGACGACAAGTTCAGGGAATGCCTCCACCGCACCAACTCACTCGTGTCCTCTCAGATAGGCCTGACCTATTTCAACGTCTTGGGACCTCAGTGCTTCCGAAGGGCGCATCCGATAATTAGATGCGTTAGAAGAACGCGGTTTGTACCTTTTAAACGTATCATGGCGAAGTGACCGCACACTTTTACTAATTTACTGAACTGTCCAGACGTCAGTAAGAAAGAAAAAAGGTTTTATTTATCCAACACACAGCAAATGATATTTAAAATGAATAAAAGAAGATAAACTAAAAGTAAAAAATAATACAAAAAATAACAGAACATTACACAAAAAATGTGTGAATAAATTGGTAGCAGTCTCAGCATAACAGCTACACTGATATAGTGCGGCGCTGATATCCTGACTGGACCCTCTGAAGGCGACGTCACGAACATCAGTAGAAATTCTTAAAGATATATATAAATTCTTAAAGATATATATAATAGACACATCATATAGTACATACCAGTATTTGTGATGCACGGGAATGATGCAATAATTGTGCCACACAAAAATACATAAAACTGTTTTTTTTTTCATCGTTATCATTCATTTTTTTTTTTTTTTTTTTATACTTAAGGTTTAGCGTTCTGGCTGTAATCTCACCTGATCTTAAGTGACGATACGACCCAAGTTGGTAGACACACTAAACCTGTGGAGGAACTGGCTCTTAAGTGCTGCTGCCGGAACACACGTATTGGTATTTGGCGGCAGGTTCACAACTAGAGGGTGGTAGCTACCCAGGCGGGCATTAGAAAAAGCCCTACCACCATGCTATGGTTTCCTCACGATGTTTTCCTTCACCGAAAGCTCAAGCTCATTGTAGGTGCTTGGGTTCGAACCCACGTCTCTTGACGCGAAGTCGTGCACACTACCACTGAGCTATCATCGCTTTATTTTGTTATATATTATTGGGTTTAGCGTTATGACCATATATATAAGTATATACCATATACCTGATCTAAAGTGACGCGACTGCCCAAGTTAGTACACACGTTAAGCCTGTGGAAGAACTGGCTCTAAGTGCAACTGTCGAAACATACCTATCGGTATTTGGCGGCAGATTTTCAACTTGAGGGTGGTTGCTAACCAGGCGGGCGTCAGACAAAGCCGAACGAAAACGAACCCGCGTCACCCCAGGAAGTCGAGATGACCGTAGGGTTTAGTGGGAATTCCGGTGTTTTAACGCCGGGTGAGTCTCACATAGCTCCCTCAACCTCCCCCGAGATGGGAGGGGTGCGTAAACTCATTATCCAACGTTAAAAAGAAAAAGAAAACAAGGGATTTGAACCCGTTATAACTGAGGCACCGTTATTTTAACTACTCCTAGTAACTGACTTCTGTTTCTTTAATCATCTGAACGCGTTTACTCGTTGTTCGGATTTTTCGCATCGTAAGAAGCTTTCTTTCCTGGTTCTAATGCTTGAAATACATATAGATTTATCTGTTTTTTAGAATAACTGGGCTGAAATGTGAAGAATACGAACTGGACTACACCAAGCCGAGGATGTGGCAGTGGTTCGACAATGAGACTTTCTAATTGACTTTGTTTGTTACATCAATCAACAGATGGCAGTGTTTGATGTGTAAATTTCTACTGTGGTTAAATGGCGGTATGTGAATTAAAATCGAGTTTCATCGGTTACCAAATAGATGGCGGTGTATTAAATAATTTACACAGTGTATTCGTACCAATAGAGGGCATTGTATCTCATCCGAATAATAATTTGAAGTGGGATAAAGTGCGTTCAATTGTACATTGACCGATTGTAATTTTATACAGCCAATTACAGGCATTAATTCTTTATCTGTCATGTTATGATGTTTCTTTTAATACGTCCACTTACATTTTGTCGTGTCATATTGGTGACGTTACGTGTGATACAGTTTATTTATGATTGAAGCGATGCGTGTAGGAATGTCTCGTCAACGGACGTAATTTCGAATCTATCTACAATGAGCTTGAGTATTCGATGAAGGAATACATCGTGAGGAAACTATAGCAAGGCTGTAGGGCTTTTTCTAATGCTCGCCTAGCTAGCTACCACCCTCAAGTTGAATATCTGCCACCAAATACCATTAGGTGTGTTCCGGCAGTTGTACTTGAGAGCTACACCCTCTTATAAAGACCGGTGATGGACCCGCGATTCCTCTGGCGTTGTGGGTGTACATGGGCGTTGATGATCAGTTACCATCTGGTACCATGTGACACATTTACCCCCTATTTCATATATATATATGTTGAATATTTGTATTGTATTGTAACATTCTATGTGAAATTACCATAATTATGTATAATGAGGTTGACATAAAATAATAACACCAATGATAGCTGTTCTTATAAAGAATAAGTTCTGTACAAATTTATTATACGTGTATACCAACATGACAGTGATGGCATTTGATGGATTTCTTGTATCTTCTGTATTGTACTGTATATTTATCACCAAAGCAACTGGTCAAATCATCTTTCGACGATCGCCAACGCATCGCTAACGTTTTTTTTTTATAGCTAAGGTTTAGCATTATGGTCACAGTCTCACTTGGTGATAAGTGACGATACGGCTCAAGTTGGTAGACCCGCTAAACCTATGGAGGAACTGGCTCTCAACTGCAACTGCCGTAACACAGCTATAGGTATTGGGCGTCAGATTTTCAACTTGAGTGTGGTAGCTAGCCAGGCGGACATAAGAAAAAGCCCTACCGCTATGCTGTGCTTTATCACGATGTTTTCCTCCAGCGAAAGCTCGAGCTCATTACAGGGATTCGAACTGACGTCCTTCGATGCGGCGTCCGTACACTGAGCTATCATCGCGTCGAAACGTAACGAAATAACCAAAAAAAAAAAAACGTTGACACATGTCAACAACTGTCAAACTGATTTTGACACGTGTCACCCTGTATACATTTCTTTGGGACACGTCGATAGACAATTTGGCTATGGGCACAAGTTTAAACGTAGTGTTGCGACGAAAAATCTAACCAGTACTAAGTATTACTTTTAAACCCTAGTCTGTAACTTAGATATATTAAGTAGGGATTCTATAATTTAGAAATTCTGTCGTTAGATGCTGGTGGTGAAGATTTAAAAATTCTAATCAGTTTTTAAAAATAATACTTTGTGTGTGTACTTCAATACTCACGTAAAAAGTTGTATATCTTTGTTGTATGTAACAAAACTAGTGTAGGTGGTACTTTTGACTTCAGAAGTGTGGCTTCTCTGGTCTTTCTTTTTTTTTTGTTAATGCTTAGCGTGATAGCTGTAATCTCACCTGGTCTTAAGTGACGATACGGCTCAAGTTGGTAGACATGCTAAACCGGTCTAGGAACTGGCTCCCAAGTGCAGCTGCCGGAACACACATATTTGTATTTGACGGTAGATTTTCAACTTGAGGTGGTAGATTACCAGGCGGGTATTATAAAAGGTGCAGCCACCATGCTATGGCTTCCTCACGAAGTTTTCCTTCACCGGAAACTCAAGCTCATTGTAGGTGGATTCGAACTCACGTGCCTTGACGCAAAGTCGTACACACTACGACTGAGTTATCATCGCTTCAATTGAAAAAAAGATATTTGATTTGATTTAATTTGTATCATTATCAATCACCACAGTATATAATGTAAAAAAAACACATCAATAAATATGATATGTTTGATAACGAATACGTGTTGTAGATTTAGAAATATAAGAATGTACAAGAGATGATAGGTCAGTGGTAGTGTGTACGACTTCGTGTCAAGGGAATTCGAATCCACCTACAATATACTAAAACTACGACAAAAAACATCGTGGGGTAACCATAGCATGGTAGAGCTTTTCCTATTGCCCGCTTGGCTAGCTACCACCCTCAAGTTGAAAATCTGCCTCCGAATACCAATAGGTGCGTGCCGGCAGTTGCACTTGAGAGCCAGTTCCTCCACAGGTTTAGCGTGTCTACCAACTTGGGCCGTATCGTCACTTAAGATCAGGTGAGATTATGGCCATAACGCTAAACTTTAACTATAGAAAAAAAAAAAGATTATCAGCTTACATGGACATGTTATACCAACGGACTACGTGGTGTCGATTTAGATGTCGTTACCAAATTCATTTTTCTCATTTCTCCTAACGCGCTAAAAGAACTATAAGTTCACTTTTAGTCCTCGAGAATTGTCGGCAGAAGTGAAAACATAATACTATGAAATATAAGCATTTTTATTTTTAAATTAAGTTTATTGTCCAACATTAAAACTTAGTTATTGGTAATTAAAAATCATTAGCCTCATTTTCACACCTACCGTTACACCGAGCGACAAATATGCACAATTTTATATGATTAAATTCTTCGTCAAAATAATAAATAAACATAATAGGTAATATATAATTATAATAATTAAATTATTCGTATAAAATCCAAGTTAATAATTGTCTTAAGTTATCACTTCTATTGGCAGACCTCTATGATACTTTACTTTTTTTTTTTTTAATTAAGATGCACGAATCCACACGTGATTCTGTTTTGTAAATGTTATTTTTTAATTTGTTATTAGAAAAATAAAGTTTGTATTAATTATATTACAAAAAGAGTGTTTTTATATATTTCATTTCGTATGAAGATAGCTCAGTGGTAGTGTGTACAACTTTGCGTCAAGGGACGTGAGTTCGAATCCAAGCACCTGCAATGAGCTTGAGCTTTTGGTGAAGGAAGCATCGTGAGGAAACCATAGCATGGTGATAGGGCTTTTTAAGATGCCCGTCTGGGTAGCTACCACCCTCAATTTGAAAATCTGCCGCCAAATACCAATAGGTGCACTTGAGAGCCAGCTGTTCCTATAAAATCCGGCAATGCACATACGATTCCGCTAATGTTGCGGGTGTCGATGGACGGTGGTGATTACTTACCATCAGGTGAAACGCTTGCTTGCCCGCTATTACATAAAAAAATATAGAGAGCGAGTCATAGGGTTTGATCATCTGACTGGCTCGCGAATAGAATAAAGCAAAGTTATTTTCCTAGAATCGTTATAATGACATCATAAACACTAAATCCGACCACGATAATTGCATGGTGGTACGGAGTTTCTAGTGGTGACCTGCTTAGTTACCACTGTCAAATTTAAATTCCGCTGCTAAATACTTATCGGCGTGTTCCGGCAGTTGCACTTGAGAGCCAGTTCCTCCACTAGGCTTAGAGTGTCTACTATCTTGGACCACATTGTCGCTTAGCATCAGGTGATATTCTGGCCATAACGCTAGTAGGATGGCATGGGAGCGACAACATGCGCTTTGGAAACGTTGATAGCTCACATGGTAGTGTAGGACCGCCGCGTAATGGAACGTGAGTTCGAATCCAACCATCTACAATGAGCTTGAGCTTTCGGTGAAGGAAAACGTCGTGAGGAAACCATTGCATTGTAGTAGGGCTTCTTCTGATGCCAAATTTTCAATCAAATTTCGACTTTGGTCACGTGAATTTTATTTCAGAATTGATTGGATTTTTCCATTACGAAGAATTTGGATTCGAGAAAATTGATGATAATGGAATCATTGGGTAGGTTCATGATAATTACTATAAATGTAAAGAGTAATTTTGTGTATTTGTTACGCTTTCACGTCTGTTGAAGTAGCGGTGATTCAGTGGTAAGTGTACGGACACAACGTTGCTAGACGTGAGTTTGAATCCCTGGATTAAAACTGAGCTTCCGGTGAAGGAAAACATCTTGGTGAAACTTGCCAGCTGTCACTAAACACTTATAGGTATGTTCCAGCAGTTGCACTTTACAGCCAGTTCCTTTACTGAGCTTAGCGTGTTCATCATGTAGAGCCACATGGATATCATCAGGTGAGATTGTGACCGAATGCTAAAATTACACAGTATTATAATATATACTTTAATGATGATGGTTCAGTGATAGTGTGTACGATTTCGCGTCAAGGGGCGTGAGTTCGAACAACCTACAAAGAGCTTGAGCTTTCTGTGAAGAAAAGAGCGTGAGGAAACCATAGCATGGTGGTACGGCTTTTTCTGATGCCCGCCTGTCTGGCTACCACCTTCAAGTTGAAAATATGCCGTCAAATACCAATAGGTATGTTCCGGCAGTTGCACTTGAGAGCCAGTCCACAGGTTTAGCGTGTCTACCCACTTGGGCCACCAATCTACCATCAGATGAGGTTGTGGCCATTACGCTAATACTTAACTATGAAAAAATAGATTCGGTAGTCGCTGACGTTTTGAAATTGATTTGTTGTTACCGTCAAGCATTGTATACCAATGCACCTACGATTGCCCTTGTGTTGTGGGTGTCTTTGGGCGACGGTGATCACTTACCATCCAGTGACACGCTGGCTCGTTCAAATCAAATCAAATCAAATCAAAAAATCTTTATTCAATTCAGGCCCTAAGAAGGCACTTATGAACGTCAAAACTACTATCGGTTCGGAAAGTAACGCAGGCATCGAGAAGAACCGACAAGAGACTTGATATGCATCTTTTTTTTTTTAGTCTTAATGTTATCCTCATAATCAATAATGTATCCCGTCGTATCGTTTACCCCCGTTTATATAATAAAAAAAAAATATATATATATATATATATTTCACATCGCCCGTTAACGTCAGGTGATATTGTGGCCATAACGCTGAATCTATGACCAACTAAACAGAAACATTGTGTGCGTTTTAGCACGAGACTTTAGCATACATAAAGCAACATAACTTTAGTGTCACTATCTCTAGTTGTATTTAAGTTCGTATATTAACTAAACGAACTTTTGAAATTGCGTATTGAGCGATGAGAACTTTATTTACAATGGTGAATGTAAACGTGTGATAATAAAATCCGCCGACTTTAAGATGTACCATGGAGTTTTTGGCGGGATCTTAATCTGTCATGTAGTGTTTTTTTTTTAATATGCTTAGCTCCTTTTTTAGCCCTGTATTGTGTAAATTAAGGTGACATTTTGTGAATGAGTCGCTTGCGAATAATCATTCGGAACGTGATATATTAGTTGACACAAAAACCTCCAAGAGAGCTTCAACAAGTAATGTTCACACTAAGTTGCCAAGAATAAAAACGAAGGTTACACAGAAGAACGTAATGTATAATCATACTAGCTGTGTCCGCGACTTCGTTCGCGTGGTACTAAAGATTATTTAACCAGTGTTGCCCGTTTTTGTACCTTTATTCAATAAACAAACAATTTTTTTTATCTTTCGTAAAAATGTATTTTTTTTTCTAATAAAAACTATCCTCTGTTACTTCTAACACTTCCAAGAATATATGTACAGAGTTTCATGATGATCGGTCAAGTAGTTTTCGCGTGAAAGCGTAACGAACGAACTTACATTCACATTTATAATTTTTAGTAGGGTCGTTTTGCGGTGTGCAAAAAAGATTAGATAAATAAACACAAAGCCTCGATGTTGCCGTGTTATGTGTTTAGGCGCGTGTACAGTGTGGTATGGTGACAACTATGCAAGTGAAAGTTTTACATCAATACACTAACCCATAAATACAGTGAAGCACTTGCACTAATCAGTGAGAATGTAAATGTTACACGGTCGACTGATGCGTGGCATAGACGCTGCCATGTTGGCTACTTTGTTAAGCGCCTTCCTCTTTACCCCAATTCGCGGTCGGCTGTAACGCGACATGCGTTAGATGAATGAAAAAATTGAAGCAACGGGTAAGGGGAAAAATGTCAAGGACAAACAGAAATAAAATCACAATTTATTTTTTTATACAATAAAACAGAATATAATATGGATTTCGAAACGTTATACAATCAACAATAATATATTATAAATTATTTATACACAAAACTACAACAAATATAATAAATACACGTTATAAAAAGAATGTCATCTAAAAACTAAGGTCTGGTTTCACTTCATTTTAAAATACTATAAAATGCTGTAAAATACAAGGTGCGTGAATGAAATAAGCGTAGATACAAATTAAGATTAAATGCGATACTTTTTTTTGATATATTTATATTATGAGAGGACTCAGAATTGCATAATACCGTTTGCTTTGTTGTATACATTTAACATCGTAATAAAAGAAATAACGTTCGTATGTTTTTAACCTTATTCAAGACTGTTCAGTTATATTTAACGTTTTGTAACAAAACTATATATATGTAGATAGTTTGATAAAGACAGTTCGGAGTTTTCTGTCATGTTGTAATTTTATTTTATTTGATTTACTTAGTCATTTAGCCCTGTATTGTGTAATTTAGGCGACATTTTACATGATGTAGTGTAGCAGAAGAGCGTAAGTGAAGTGAATTATGAATAATCATTCGGAACATGATATATTAGTTGCCACAAAAACTCCCCACAGAACTTCGACAAGAGCGTCGCCATCTTGTTGAAAATAGTTTCAAGTGTCAAAATGTACAAATCTTCTCACTTGTAAATGTCAGTAATAGTCTCAGAGGAAAGGGTTGCCAGGAACAAAAAATCTTATTTTTTAGAAGGAAGACAGTTAAGTATTTTATTCAAAATTGGATACATTTTAACGTATTTGAAAACTATAGACAATAAGAAGTATACTAAATAAAAATTTTAAATGGGTGAATCAATTCTCTGTGGTAAAAAAATTAATTTGAATCGAGAAGCGATATTTATTGAATATATGTTATGCGGATTTAGAAAAATACAAAAATGTGGTTGTACAAATTTGATGTAGTGGGCATAAATATATCTCAAGTATGTTGTATAATATATTCATTGCATATCTTTTAGTATAATTAACCAATATGGAAAATGATAATTTATAGTTGGTATGTAAAAACATTATTAAAATTATTTCTTTTTACGTCTGATAATTGCAGGCAAAGGTATCATGTCTTTCAGATTCCGCTTCGACTGTCAAATAGATTCAATTTGCTGAATGCAAAATTGCAATTACTTATTTTATTCGTATAGATTATCATGCTATTTATTATTGTTTACACGGTTGAAGCTACGGTTGGTGCGAAATGGACGAACAATACTGCGTAGGGATTTTGAAGAGTATAGAAGCAGCTTGTAAAAGGAAGGAACGCAGAATACCTATGTCTTCGCTGAGTCGAAGCGAACAATCAGTATTTTTCAATTATAACGTTATGCGTGACGTAATATGCACCCACGGTTATGAATTCGAGTTTTTTTTTTTCGAAGGGACATACACAGTCAGCCGGAAGGGCTTTTACAGCTTGGCAGGAATTCCTGAGGTGAGGCAGCGGATACAAGAGTGCCATAATGGCCGGCCCTCGACACGGGCTGCTGCCGGAAAAGAGTAAAATAAGTATGATAAGGACTGGCCTACTGGAGTAGGCCTTTAGGTAAAATATTAATTGAGGAGGCAAGGGAATGTTTGGAAGTTTGTAGTGACCTAATTTGTTTGAAGGACTTCGTGTATACATTGCGAGCAACCGGTAAACTATTTGTGATTTTGAGTCGAACACAGCGCTATCTAACATCAGATATGTGCTGGGAAGGGAGGTGAATGAGGAATGAACCGACCAATAACGTAATTAATGCGTAAATACGCAACCAATTACTATCATAGTAACATTGCATATTGTGAGTGGATGCAATATACATTTTTTGGACAATATAGACGCGTTAATAAAATAATTATTTAGGTTACGACTTTGTTAATTTAATTATATAATATTAACTGAATATTGTTGAAAGACATTACAATGTACACTATATATATCGATAAGGGACAGTGCATTATATGTTAATGGAGAGTCTTCGTTAAATGGAGAGCAGAAACAATTGTACGAACCTTGTTGGTTGAATGATGTCGTTTTGACGTTATTGGGGGTGTACTGTTAAATCGAATTACGTTATATAGAATATACATTGTAATTAAGTTTTTTAATTTTAATGCCGATTATAAATTTAAACATATACAATTTTTTAATTTGATTAAACACCGAAATACTAACTGACATCGAAATATGGATAATAAATATTATTATAATTATATTATTTATAAAATTCTACATTTATTACTTACTACGAATACTAATTTTTCTACGAAATTCTGTGGGCTTATATAATATATTGCTTAACATGGTCCAATGGGATATTAGGTATGAACTTACGTTAGGAAGTTTGGGATTTTTTAGAGGAAGCCATAGTATAAAGAAGAAATGTACTTGTATTGCTCCATTGTTGTTTGTCAATGATATTTAGCTATACACAATTACGTGACTTTAAAGTTGTGACTACATTTTCACCTGATGTTAAGAGACGATGGTGGCCAAGGTGGTCGACGCGCTATGCCTTGTGGTGAGGAAGGGAGCTCGAATCCAACCACCTTCAATGAGCTTGAGCGTTCGCTGAAGGAAAACATCGTGAGGAAACCATAGCATGGTAGGGCTATTTCTAACGCCCTGGCTAGCTACCAACCTCAAGTCGAAAATCTGCCGCCAAATACTAATAGGTGTGTTCCGGCGACTGCACTTGAGAGCCAGTTCCTCTACAGGTTTAGTATGTCTACCAATTAGGGCAGTCGTCACTTAAGATCAGGTTAGATTATGGGGATAACGTTACACTTAAGAAAACACACACCTAAAGGGATTTGGCGGCTAATTTCAACTTGGGGGTGGCAACTCTACTAGAAGTATTGTGTCACTGGTTTCTGGCAACACGGGAGTTTGAAGCGTCGCCGTGGTGCGTTTTAGTGGGTAGTGTTGGGTGATCAACACCCAATGAGACCCAGTGCACCCAGTACGGGTGATGAGTTTGCACGTTGCTCTGAGGAAGCCCGTGAAGACTGTGATTTTAAATACCACGTTGACAATAAAAAAGGTGGTATCTCTAGTTATTAGAAGTGTAAGTTGTTCCTCGTGACACGGGAGTATGAGGTGCCGACGTGATGCGTGCCTGTGGGTAGTGTCGTGTGATTATCACCCGGACAGTCTCACCACACGACCCTAGAGCCTTGGCCTAAGCCCGGGTAATGCGTTAACACGTTACGATAAGGAAGTCCATAAAGAAAGAGATTTTAAACATCAGGATAATAAAGAAAGGGTGGTAGCTAGTTAAGAAGGCATTAAAGACCTACCACCATGCTAGGGTTAATCATGATGGAATCCTGAACAGGGTGCGAAGGTTTTCACGCTCGATCAGTTGTGCCTTCTCTATAAGGCCCAAGTTCGGTCGTGTATGGAATACTGCTTGTAACTCTGGGATAGATCCGGTAAATATCTCCTCGATGCTTTAGGCAGGTTGCAGAGGCGGGCTGTCGCCATTGTAAATGAGATATACATCACTAGAACCATAAAACTACTTAAATTGTGAAGGAGCATTGCCTCGTTAAGCTTCTATCGTATGAACCACGGCCAGTATTCTGAAGAGTGATTTGACGTAATGTATTTAATGTGTCACAGTTTCACAATGACGCCTATCTAATCGCGAACTAAAAAGTTCGCTGATTCCTATTACTGCCGCACCGTGGAACTGTGGGATCGTCTTCCCGTTATCGTGTTTCCTCCTTCCTATGACATTGGGTTCTACAAAAGAGGCGTGCAAAGGCACCTAAACAGGGCAATATTATAGCGGTGATTGGCAGTGAATTTGGATTCAATGTTAGTCCCCGCTGATTAGTACTGTACTATACTTAACATTAGGTGCAGTGTAGTCACTATGCTGCACAACATAAAATGCGAAAGCTCGGAATTCGAACTCAGTTCGTACGGAGTTCGTACAGGCTTACCAATTGAACCATCATCGCTTCAAATGTTGGCATACAATACATTAACAATGGAGCAATAGTATAAATTTTTAATATATATAAGAAATGGGAAACAGTGCTGTATTTCGTTTGCAAAGCGTCAGATTATAGAAGCATAGGAGGTTATAGAGGATTACAGAAGACGCAGCAGTAGACTTAGTCGCTTAACAATATGGAGCATATATTTAAGCATTATTGATATTTACTGTTAAAAAAAAATGCGTGAGTGTCGGACGGAACGTCCACTCGGTTTGAACGAATATCCTTACGTAGTAGTGAAAATAAACATTTTATTGTACATTATTCAATTCATTATAATACATATAATACGCTATAAAACAGCTTTTATCCGCGCAGCCGTTGAGAACTTACTGGCTGCGTTGAACCAATAAGAGCGCACCTACGTCCGGGCACAGCCAATAGCATACACGCTATGGATAACCGTCACCACTTTATAAATATAGTGCAATATAGAACAGACTAAACAAAAGGTCGTGACGGAGAAAGCTTACAAATTGATTTGTCTAACTGCTAACTAACTGTTAACTTCGAACTTCGTTCCAAAAATATTGCAAATTTCGAATTTGGAGTTTACTTTTGTTATTGTCATATTCCTTGCGCTTGGATGCCGTTCGCAAAGATTCAACAGCACATACCGAAGACCAGTTACGGGATTATCTTAGATATAAATAAGTTTACAGTGTGTCAGTTAGTGGGGAATAAAGAACAGCTAATCGATAAAACCAAAGTTCCTATAACTCTTACACCGGGCAGAGTCTGGAGACTCTAACGGGAATCTATATAAAACGGAAATGTTTGTTTGATTGAACGTGTTAATCTTAAAAACCAACACTGGGATTTCAAAAAACATTTTAGTTTTTGACAGAGGAACTATTGGGGAAGGCTAAGCCACGCTACCACCAATGCGAGTAAAGCAGTATTGAAAAAAGCTACCAAAACGGGCAAAAAATATCAAATAATTGCACGTCTCATAACGCGAAGCATTTGAGTAGTGCTCTACTCTCACTTTATCAAGGTCAAGCAATTATCTAGGCTTGAATTGCTTCTATCCGATCTTATTGCACACAGTATTAAATGAGTTGACAAACATCAAGAAAAATATTTTTTTATGACAAAAGATACTTTAAAAAGAACATTTTTTTCTAGATGTTATAAAAAAAGCCTTTTTAAAAAAATATTTCCGTGGACGTCGGGTTGTCAGTATGTCTGTGTGTTCAAGATAACCCACAAAAAAACTTAACTTTTTGAGTCAATTTTTTTTCATTCGCTTCAGCATCATTCTAAGTAATAGCCTATTGAAAATTACCGTGTACTTCAACGAAATTTAATAAAAAAAAAAAAAAAACTTATTTACTGTGAATAGTCTTTATGTATATATAGATATGTATATTGTAAGCAATTGACCTCAACGACGACACAACTACCCCCATCACTGCTTATAGTCACTGCCTATAAAAGGGCAGCTAGACCGCCGATGCATTCACGCTAAGTACACGGTTCTGTAAGGGACCAAAAACCTGTGGCCCTGCCAGTTGTTTGGCACTTTTTTTTTCTTTTTGGTTTGATCTTTTGTTCGCTATTGTTGTTAACCTTTCACTGTTCAATTAATTAATTTCTAAATATTTCAGATATACAAGCACCAGAATACTAGTTAGACCACGGTAGTCCACGGTCGTTTTGATGCGAAGACTACGTCCTTCCAACACCGACAAACTCAATCCAAAACAGTACAGTACAATCCACTCCACCGACTTCCTTGCCTCTCTTAACAATTAGTATATTTAACATTTCACAAATTAGTAATTTATTTAAAGGTCTACTCCAGTAGGCCAGCTATTATTATTTTATAATATATTTTCTCTTCCGGCAGCAGTCCATGCCAAGGGCCAGCCACAACGGCACCCTTGTGCCCGCTGCCTCGGGGCTGAGTGCCCTCAGCATTCGCCCCAAAAAGTCCTGCCAAGCTGTAAAAGCCCCTCCGGCTAACAGCGTATGTCCAGTCGAAAAAAAAAAAAAAAAAAAAAAAAAAAAAACCGATGCATTCACTTAGTTCCGAGCGTTCGTCGCGTGCACATCAGTTGTGTTGCGTTAGCGTTAGGCCGTAGCAAAGTGGTTTCTTTTTATTAAGAATTTCTGCTTCTGATTGATAAAAATATATAAAAAAAAAACGTTTGATATTTTTTTATAATCAATTCAATTATAATTGCGTTATGAGGCGTGCACTTTTGGATTTGCCAAGCTAATTTTAATTCCATACGAATGAAGTCGCAGGTAGAGTTAGTGTATTATAGCATGATAACCAGTGGCTTAGCTGGCCGTCAGATACCAAAAGAACTGTGAAATCTGTACCCGATCTTTAGCAGTCTGGTAAAAAATTACTTATACATTTATAACAAAGCACACAAGCACCTCATTATAATTAAAAAAATATTTAAAATTTGACTGTGTTTATTATTTTATATATACAATAAATAGTGCAGTATTACTTCAAAATGTGTGACATTTGGAGCGGAGTGCAATTACCACCCTATATGGGGCTTCCTTAAGCCAAGCCCCTACTGCTAAAGTTATCTTTTGGGGCGGACAGCAATTGCCACCCCATGTGGCTGCTAATGCCGCCCTCTCTAGCTACGCGACTGCCGCTAGAGTTTCTCTTTTGGGGCGGACAGCGATTGCCACCCCATGTGGCTGCTAATGCCGCCCTCTCTAGCTACGCGATTGCCGTTAGAGCTTCTTTTTTGGGGCAGACAGTAATTATCGCCCCATGTGGCTGATAATGCCGCCCCCTCTAGCTACGCGATTGCCGCTAGAGTTTCTTTTTTGGGGTGGACAGTAATTATCGCCCCATGTGGCTGATAATGCCGCCCCCTCTAGCTACGCGATTGCCGTTAGAGCTTCTTTTTTGGGGTGGACAGTAATTATCGCCCCATGTGGCTGATAATGCCGCCCCCTCTAGCTACGCGATTGCCGCTAGAGCTTCTTTTTTGGGGCGGACAGTAATTATCGCCCCATGTGGCTGATAATGACACCCCTGTTAGCCACGCCACTGTCGCTAGAGTTTCGAATTATTACGCCCAACCGGCCTTCGGTATTTGCCGTTGAAACACATGTCATTGATTATCTAATAATGCATCGAATCTAATTCAGCACATATATATACAAATTACAAAGTACAAAACATACGCATATTTCTTACATTCAACACGTTTATGATCTACTATTCTACATATATAGCTTGGTATTGATTAATTCACGAGATATCACGTTGGAAATAAACATTTAATCAAACCTTTTTACCTATACGATTTCATTATTTCGACTTTTGAATACTTAGACGTTGGTATTGTAACGAAAGTTACAAAATTAATTTTCTTGAAAATTACTTTAAAATTATATCGCCCGTATTATGGTGCATGATTTTAAACAGCCTTAAAAAGTCCAGGATCAAAATTCTTTGGATTATGATCCTGTACATTTTCCGTTTCAAGCTAAAAAGGTATCTCATCGCGCGCACAAAGCGACATAACTTCAAAATTATGAAAAAGGTTGACGTATAATAAATAATGCATGTGAATTTTGAAGTGTTTTGTTTTTAACTTTATGCATTTCAGGATTCATTTGTATAATATATTTCTGTAATTGTTATATTATATTAAGATATTTTTCTTCTGGGATTCCTAAACTCGTACTGAGTTTAACCCATTGCTGTATATTTTGGTTAAAAACGTTTGTTATAATCACCACACCCGAAGGTGGGTAAACAAAAATGATACATTATAACGAAATGGGTAAATTTCTTTTCAGAGTGATTTACTCGTCGAATTTAGATTAGTTTTTTATCTAATTTATTAAGCTCCACTATTGAACTAAACTCTACTGCTGATGAGTTTCATATAGGAATGATCCAGCGTAGTCCAAGGATGAAGGGTGAAATTGGTGTTTCGTTTGGACCCTGGGTATTAAATATATCAAAAATGGTGACACGTTAAAATCTATTACGATCTAAAATACGTCTAGAACTGACTTTTAATACTAAAATCACGAAATTTGATCAATTTTTTTTTATTAAATTATCACTTATATTTTTTGACAGGCGACCATAAGTAAAATGACCGTCGACGGATCTGAGATCTCACGTTGATGGTTGCCATTATTTTTAGATGGTACTGTATTTAATGACACTCAAGTGACTTAACCACATGTCAGAAATGAAACATTATTATGTGTCTTTCTATCCTTATTTCGACTCGAGCCGACATTACCCGAACGAGCATCACACAAAAAGGTTGCGGATGAGAATTTCAAAACACGCATATAAGAATTTACACTTCAATAAATAAATATTGAAAAGTTTTTATTCTGAATTTTACGTTTAGCAACAGTGGGAGAAGCATCTGGGAGTTTCACTACTGCGAGACAATCGGTAAAAGTACCTTCAAATTAAAGCCGAACCTCATACACTTGTTGCAGAGCCTGCAAACAAAGAACCAGGAGTCACAATCGATTCTTATTTGTATCAGGATTGTAATAAAACTAGTTATACCGGCATACGAAGTCTCTGCTATTTCTAATCGTCTATAACTAGACCACAGTGCCATTTATCTTGTTCAGGGGCAACACAAAACACTCTGCATGAAAAAGCGGTGTGTGCTTAAGCAGTGAAACATCAGTATCCAAGCTCCCTGTGTCACCTAGAGCCGACTTCACCTAAACGAGCGTCACAAAAGCTTGTGAATTACAGCTTGAAAGCTTTTTATTTGAAAAAACTTAAAATCCCGTTCAATATTCAATACCAACTGTTAATCGAGTCAAATTCTTATAGTAAATTGATCAAATAACGTATTAAAATCACTAATTAGTTACACATCGATATATAATTAACAAATACCATCGTAAACATAGAGATGTTTTTCAAAATACATTTTGATCCTTAAATATTAATAATTCAGAATTAATATTAATAATTACTATTTTCTAGCGTCTAGTGAATATAATATGTTAGCTAATATGGAAATCATAAAATACTATTAAAATAAGGCAAACGGGTTTCGCGGAGGGAATAAAAAATTACATACATACATATATATATATTTTAATATCAGGCACTGAAATTGAAACAATTTTTATATAAATAATCGCTTATCTATCGGCTTTTTATTCTAGGGAAAAGCCATGCGGATCCACAAAAAAAAAATTACGTTACTTACAAAAAATGATATGAAACATTTTTATGTATCTTTTTTTCCGCTCTGAAAATCTATTTTTTGGATGGAGTTGTATGTTCTTATCATGTGGCAGTATAGGCTTATCCCGGATAGCTAAAGATTTCTATTATTATTTTGTTATACCTTATTTTTGTATATTGTTTTTTTTTCCCAAATACAACAATAATATCACGAATTTCATGTATATATTAAAATACTAAGCTTGCCGAATTGAAAAAACAAAAAAACCTACATTCTAATTCGTTATCGAAGCTCTGGACCCAAATACATTATTATTTATTTAATTAATATCAAAAGGAAATCATGAAACATTCTATTGTTGTAAATTTTATTTTTATTTATTTCAAATGTATTCAAGATGGCCAGAAAACGCAAGAACAACTAAGCATCATATAGATAAAATACTTGTTAGTTTCTTATTAAAATGTATGAAATGTTTAGCCTGAAATAATAAACTAAACTCCTAAAAAAAACATGTAGGAAAAAAGCTAATTTTTAGTTATGACATTTTGCTTCTTTGGCGCCGAATACCAAAAATTATTATGACAAGACCAATTTCAAAGATAATGTTTTTTCATAGAAATAAATTGAATACTGATGTTTGGTTATAACTTTTGAGAAAAATATATGGAGATATAAATAAAAATGGCTGTAACATAGAAATCACATCATTGTGTCGATTGGTGAATAATCAATTACGACATTATCTATGGTATATGTATAGATGTTTTTAATATTAATAGCTCATAGGTGCTTGACGAAGTTTGTGGAGCTTGTCACAGGAAAACAGCTTTAAATATTAAGTTAAACATAAAAAATCAAAGAAGGTATACATTTCGAATGAAAGTGTTGCAAAAACACTTAAACAAGGGAATTTATTGCATGATAATAAAAAAATAGTGTAGCCTAAAAATTCTAATTTTTTTTAATACAAATACATAGATACGTTTATTCCAAAACTGAAATACTTTAATTTTGTATTTTTTAGCATTTAATTAATTATCTATATAATCTAGTTAAGCATAATTATTATGAGTTTTTTTTGGATTTTATATTCTACAAGTTATGGAATATTCAGGAGACACGTCGGGATCACAATAGGGTTACACAATTTAATATTATATTGTTACTAATATAATATATTTAAAACTACTAATACTTCAAATAAGCCTTTTCATCAGGGCAGTACATTATATTTATTTTGTGTTAATTAAATCTATATTAAGTAACGAATAAAAAATACGTAACGATTCTGATAAAATGCTACGTAGTTCAACCTTCCACCAATAGATGGCGTGAAAACAAAAAAAAACAAACATTTAATAAATTTCTTTTTGTTATAAATTTCTACTATTATAAGTAATGAAATAAATCCATTACGGACAATACAGAGATATAAAATTTTTAATATATAAAAGTATTGTAAATATTAACCATGTCCTGTCTATTGGCGTAACGTTGAAAAACATTGTTGATAATACTTTAAAACTGCATAATTAACACATTTATATTCAAAAAATATTTTAATACATTCACGAATTATTATGTATATTCTAAGGACATACACAATAATATATTTAAAATATTATTTACGCCGAACCGTCTACTTCCCGATTTATTCGTTTTGTTTTTTCTTTGTACACAGTTTGTAATTTTTTGTCTATTGTAGTAAACTTCACTTCCCCTTAATATATTATTTATTATGAAGTTACAATTCGACGGTCTCTATGTAAAAGAATCTATAAAATTTAGTACTTTACTAAAATAAAGGATACAGACAAACAAAGACAACATTAAACAAGAAATACCATTCGGAGACTGACTGAGAAATTATTCCAGAAAAATCTATAGAGTTTAGATGTAAGGAAAAATGTCTCATATATATTTTTAAATGAAAAAGTATCCACCGAAGAGTATAAAAGTTCCATAAATGACCATAACGGCGCTAGCGTCACATAAGAGTAAGATAGTAAATGAACGTAAATATAGATAACTTGAAACTTGTCCTAGGAAATCACTAGAATATGTATTAAAATCATTACATTCAGTGGAATAGTTAATAATAGTACAACGTTTAAATAAACAAAGTAATCGGATAAAAATTTATCAAGTTCTCAGTTTTCGGAGCTCATTTATAAATGTACAACTTATGTGACTTTAGCGCCATCTGAATTGGTTCTTATGGAAACTTTCTATACATTAGGTGTTATTTCTCTTTTAATTTGATTCATTGGCCTACTAAATGAGAATTGGTGTTACATTTATTTTAAAATTGCTCTCAATTGAAATAAAAACTAAGCCATTTTTAACGTAGAGATCGTCGAATTGATGAACATGATTATTGATTAGTCGACTGCCATATTACAAAATGGATTCCAGTGCGTTCGGTGATAAAATTTCATAAATCGGGTCATATTAATAAATTGCTCACGATATTAATATCATATAGATATTAAAACAGAATTGTAGGTTATAGAGGGAATATTTAGTGTTATAAATTTGTTATTTTCTAACATATAATTACAGTCCAGGAGCTCTATGTACAAGGGGTCGCTACTCGGTTCTTGGACAGGTAAGGTTTCTACCACATTTATGTATATTTATCATGTAACCGAACTGTGCTGATCGTTTTAAAAGAAAAATAACATTTTTTCTTGAAAAAAATAATTGTTGTTGGATATTGTTATTTTGGAATTATTACTTCGAAAGAAATAGGGTTTACACGGTGCATCCCTAAGATCACATGACAGAAGTAAGGCATCACTTTATCCTTCTTGCTCCCTCACTCACCTCACCCCCCCCCCCCATTAATAGGTCACGTGAAAAGTTTGATAATTTTTTCATGTGTGTAAAATTATTTATTGTAATCTATAAAATTCAGATATCAATCGGTGTAAATGTAACCAATCGTATCTTATACAATATATTTTTTTATAATTTTTATAATTGTTCTGTACGAAAAGGTTTGAAGATTGAAATGGTCATGAAAATCATGAAATTACGGTACACTATCTTTGAATATTTCGGTTTTTCTGTACTATAATATGTATGTGTTACACATATAAATCTTTCTCGAGGATCACTCTATCTATTGGTGCAAACTGCATTAAAATCTGTTCAATAGTTTTATAGATCTAAGCGAACAGACAGCGGAAGCGACTCCATTTTATACTATGTAAAGATGTGTAATGCGATCGAAGCGATGATAGCTCAGCGGTAGTGTGTACGACTTTGCGTCAAGGGACGTGAGTTCGAATCCAACCACCCACAATGAGCTTGAGCTTTCGGTGGAGGAAAACATCGTGAGGAAACCATAGCATGGTGGTAGGGCTTTTCTGATGCCCGACCAGCTAGCTACCACACTCAAGTTGAAAATCTGCCGCCTAATACTAATAGGTGTGTTCCGGCGGTTGCACTTGAGAGCCAGTTCCTTCACAGGTTTAGTGTGTCTACCATCTTGGACCGTATCGTCACTTAAGATCAGGTGAGATTATGGCCATAACGCTAAACGTTAACATAATAATAATAATAATAGTTATTATACTCCAGCCAAAACTGCCTCGAGCCGATTTTTCCCGAACGAGCGTCACACAAAAAGGTTGTGGATCAGAATTTCAAAGCCAATAAGAAGTTTCACTCCAAGAATTCTTAAGTGCGATAATCAGCACAGTTCAGTTAATCTTAAAGCATATCCCTGGCGATACTGTATTGTTATAATTCAACTGTGTCTCGTATAATTTACGCGTAGTCAACGGCGCAATCGAAAAACGGGAAGCAAGCGACAGGTTCGGCGACCGAATGCTAGAGAACGTGGAGGTTCTCGCAGGACTTCGACTTGGAGTCGCGAGCCCACACCCTGCCCAAGAGTCCGCGCACCTGGAAGCATAGGACAGGCCCAGTTGGTAGACACGCTAAGCCTGCGGAGGAACTGGCCCTCAAGCGCAATTGCCGGAACACACCTATTGGTATTTGGTGGCAGATTTTCAACTTGAGGGTGGTAGCTACCCAGCCGGGCAACCATACGTTCCTCGCGATGTTAACCTTCACCGGAAGCTCAAGCTCTGTAGGTGGTTGGATTCGAACTGACGTCGCAAAGTTGATGCAAAGTCGTACACACTACCACTGAGCTATCACCGCTTTACAAATGATTTTTTAAATGTTATAACGAGCATACGAGCAATTGTGCCACTTGATGGTAAGTGTTCACGGTCGCATATGGACACCCACAGCTCCAGAGGAATAGCAGGTGGGTTCCGGCCTTTATACGAGGGACTGGCTCTCAAATGACAATGCCGGAACACACTTAATGGTATTTGACGGCAGATCTTCAATCTGAGGGTGGTAGCTAGCCCGGCAGGCATCAGAAACAGCCCTACCACCATGCTATGTTTGCCTCACGATGTTTTCCTTTATGCATGAATAATTGTAAAATTCTAGAACATGCGACAAAGGACACAGTGAGAGATTTTTATAAATTCTGGTGCGTCTATCTCCCACCTTGACGCTGGCTGATAGTCGCGTCCGTTTCCTTGGTGTACTAGCGGCGGAAGTTGCGACTGGAGCTGACGCCGGTTGCTCTGTCTCCAGGGGCGATCGTGCCCGGCTCCGGTTTTTCCGGGAACTACTGCGTTTCCTGTTAAACATTAGATAGGAAAAACATAGGTGCCATAATATATAATCAGGGCCAGAAAGGCAAAAATTCATGGTTAGATACAGTCCTGTTTTTGCTTTACTTTGTGTCAAATGGCGTGAGTTCGAATCCAAACGCCTACGATGAGTTTGAGGTTTCGGTGAAGGAATACATCGCGAGGAAACCATAGCATGGTGGTAGGGATTTTTCTAATGCCCGTCTGGCTAGCTACCACCCTTAAGTTGAAAATCTGCCGCCAAATAACAATAGGTGCGTTCCGGCAGTTGCACTTTATAGCTAGTTCCTCCATAGGTTTAGCGTGTCTACCAACTTGGGCCGTATCGTCACTTAAGATCACGTGAGAATATGGCCATTAGTAAACGTTAACCATAAAAAAAGACATAATAATTATTAATATACATTTAATTACACTATCTTTTAAATGCGGCTTCGTTCGCGTTAATATTCGTTTTGTCAAACAAATCGAATGACGCAATAATAAGTTTCATAGAAAGTTTATCCCTAACGTTACCACACTTAACTTCAAATAAGTTTTTCGATCGTAATCGAGTTGAAATGTAAGAATCAACATTCCAAATTGATGGCAGATGGTCTTTATGTGGATTTTAAGGTCTCTTCTGTTATATATCTGTTTTTGTACTTAGCAGAATTAAGAATACAATCGATTTTCGTATTTATTACGTTACTAGGTTTTACGTGCGGCGTCGTTCGTGTTAATATTGACAAATATTCTCAAATAAATCGGATGCCGCAATGAACTGTTTTCATACAAAGTTTATCCATCTCTTTACTCCACTTCTAATAAAGTTTTTGCGAGAAAAATTGGCCTATCCCCGTCTCCAGGTTCCCATCTATCTCTGTACGCAAAATCCATCATAATCGATTAATAAACAAACAAACTCACTTTCGCATTTGTAATACTAAAAGTAAACATGTTGGTTATTTTTTTTTATTTTTTATTATCGGACAGAAATTTTCCGAACCCGCTTAAAGACGTTTTAACTGGAAACGGAGAACTCTGTTACCCACCGAACTCGTTCAGCGTGCTGCTGCTTCAGCCTGATCTGCGTGAGGAGTCCCACGAGGAGTTCATCCACATTGTGGTTGATTCCCACCGATGTTTCTATGAATTTGCATTCGTACGAGGTCGCTAATATTTTACCCTCTGAAACAATGTAACAGGTTACTTTGAGGTAGGGCACCTTCTAACACCCACTTGGATAGCAACCAACCCTCAAGTTGAGGGGGTAGGTGTGTGCCGGCAGTTGCACTCGAGAGCCAGTCACTCCATAGGTGTCTACCGACTTGGGCCGTATCGTTACTTAAGATCAGGTGAGATTATTGCCATAACCATAAGTATAAAAAAATATATTCTAAAAGAGCTTCAGCGTACCCGAAGTGGTACGAGGTTTTTTAATAGGTCACCCAACCATCGCATCTGTGCCTCTCGCGAAAAAAGAAAAAGCAATAATGTATAGAGTGTGACATTCGACATAGAATGTCAAAGTCACTTTGACTGCCAAACATTATTTCCCTTGTATTTACGTTAGCCAGTTCCTCCACAGGTTTAGTGTGTCTTCCAACTTGGGCCGTATCGACACTTAAGATCAGGTGAGATTATGGCCATAACGCTAAAACCTTACGTATAAAAAAAAAGAAAAAAGACTATCGGCCAGTTTTTTTTTAAAACTTTATATGTAAAATTTTCGTATGACGTTGTTTGTCCGCGGTAAACTCCTAAAGTACTGAACCGATTTTGATCAAATTTTGCGTTTGTGCAGTCTGATCCAACTTGAGATATAAGAAACATTTATCTCGATAAGTGATCATAACGCGATAGATGTCGCTGTAGTCGATATGATTGATTACTCGAAAAGGCAGAACACGGTCAGCTAGTAATTCATAGGTTTAGCGTTACGGCCACAATCTCACCCGATTTTAAGTGACCATGTGCCCCAAAACGGTGGCTACGTTAAGCCTAGTGGCGGGGCTGACTCTCTAGTGCAGCTGCCGGAACACACCTATAGGTATTTGACGGCAGATTTTCAACTCGAGGGTGGTAGCTAGCGAGGAGGACATTAGCGAAAGCCCTCTACCATGGTATGGCTTCGTCACATTGTTTTCCGTCACGTCCGTTGAAATGGCGTCCGCGCACGCTACCAACTAACTAATATTAAAAAGAGGAAAGATTTGTATTTTTGTTTGTAACGGAAAATCACAAAAACTACACAAAAAATCTTTCACCATTGTAATGCTACATTTTTTTTTATATACTTAAGGTTAAGCGTTATGGCCATAATCTCACCTGATCTTAAATGACGATACGGCCCAAGTTGGTAGACACGCTAAACCTGTGGATGAACTGGGTCTCAAGTGCAGCTGCCGGAACACACCTATTGGTATTTGGCGGCAGGTTTACAACTTGAGGGTGGTAGCCAACCAGGCGGGCATTAGGAAAAGCCCTACCACCATGCTATGGTTTCCTCACGATGTTTTCCATCACCGAAAGCTCAAGCTCATTGTAGGTGCTTGGATTCGAACTCACGTCCCTTGACGCGAAGTCGTACACACTACCACTGAGCTATCATCGCTTCAAACATTACCCCTGAGTAACATAGGCTATAACTATATAATATAACTTCAGTTCGGCACGAACGGAGTCGCGGGCACAGACAGTCGAATATACGAAGAAAAAAGTTATGACATCAAACATAAAAAATGTTTAAAGTGATATTAAAAATTAGGTCGCACGTATACATGAAATAACGTTAATTTACAACACCACAGGACAAAGAAGAACGAACATTAATTTCGAATGTTTACGAGCTTGTAAATTAAGCTTAACAAAATTCACCTGTAACAATAAAATACTAGAGACCGTAGTACAGTGTACGATAAACTTAATAGTTCTGTGAACTCGTTTTGTTTATTTAGTACGCGACTAAAGCTTTTTGTTTCGCAACCGAGTCAATATGTTTCCACGAGAAACACCCTTCGAAACGATTCGACAATAATGAAGCGATGATAGCTCAGTGGTAGTGTGTACGACTTCGCGTCGAGGGACGTTGAGTTCGAATCCAACCGCCTACAACGAGCTTTCAAGCTTTCGCTGAAGGAAAATATCGTGAGGAAACCATTGCATGGGGATAGAGCTTTTTCTAGTACCCGACTGGCTGCACTTGAGAGCCAGTTCCTCCACAGGTTTAGCGTGTCTACCAACTTGGGCCGTATCGTCACATAAGATCAGGTGAGATTATAACCGTAACACTAAACCTTAAGTATAATTAAAAAAAACTGAGAACAAAATTAAATAACGCATCAGATTTCAGCTCATTCATCAAACTAGCGTTATGGCCACAATCTCATCAGATGTTAAGTGACGATGCCGCCCAAAAAGGTCGATACGCGAAGCCTAATAGCGGTACTGGCTGTCAAATGCATCTGCCGGAACACACCAACCAGTTGAGAGCCAATCTCTCGACAAGTTTAACGTGTTCACAAGCCTGGGTCACATGGTCACTTAACAACAAAAGATCTATTTTTTTATTGATATAAAAAAAACTACAAAACAATATATAACGCCCTCGGAATCAGTTAAAAACACTCTCAGGGAATGTCTACGAAATGATTTAAATTCTCTACGATTTCGAATCGAAGTTCCGTTTCCACGAGCCGCGAGCCGCAAGCCGCAATTACGTGGTTAGAATCTAATGTTTTAATTAAATCGCGGGGCAATTACAAAGCGCCCTAATGGTAATTAACGTCGGGCCATCCGTACGACAAAGTTTTACCGAGTAACTTTCGGTTTACGAATTATTCGGATACTAAATAATGGAGTGTTTGTTCGACGGACGCGTTTGTTCCCTTTTGAATCATCGTCGGTATTATTTGAGCGGACATCAAATTGGTACTTTACGTTTTGTGGTGAATTTTATGTCGATGATAAATTTAATTCGACATTTTCCGAGGAGACTAGATTCAAAAGTTGAGAGTTAAAGCGTTATCGAAGCGGACTGAATTTTATTGTCTATAACTTTTTAATGCGGTATTTAGTAAATATCTGTTTACTTTAAGTGTTATTTGCTAACAAATATACACCTACTTCTATTATATATATATATATATATATATAAATGAATCTCTACATCCCTTGGTCATCGCATCACGCGTGAACGGATGGAGCAATTTCGCTAATTCCTTTTTTGTACTGTTAATTACTATCAGGAGAAGGTTCTTACGGAAGAAAACATTGAAGAAGCTGAGTGGAATATTAGTATATTTAAGAAAATTATGAAACATTTAACGGCAATATTATTTTTTCAGAACTGTCAGTTGTCCATTGTAAGATTTTTTAAATAGTTTACGTTTATCGTTATGGCCATAAACTCACCTGATCTTAAGTGACGATATGGCCCAACATGGTAGACAAGCTAAACCAGTGAAGGAACTGGCTCTCAAGTGCAACTGCCGGAACACACCTATTGGTATTTGGCGGCAGATTTTAAACATGAGGGTGGTAGCTAGCCAGTCGGGAATCAGAATAAGCCCTACCACCATGCAACAATTACAATTACACAAAAAAAAAACTATGTTTTTTTATTATTAATTATATTTTATTATTATTAATTATAGTAATTCTAATTGAATATTCATAGTTAGGACAAGACTACGTCTGTCGGTTCGGCTAGTATTATATAAAAATGTTTACGTGTCGTAGAAAATTCGTTGGGAACGAAGTTTCTTTCCTAGTATACTATTACTGACAAAAGTGTTATATTATTGATTAAATACAAATAAATGAATCACTAGCGTCTGAGAGCAATTAAATGATACGCAGAAATAACGAATTAATTAAAGTAATTGTAGGTAACTTCGTAATTAATACATTTTGTTCGAGTTGTGAAAATAAACAAATTATTAGTTGCCTATATTTGGCACCTACGACTGGCCACAGCCATGCGTTATCGCTAACCATGTGTACACCGTAGAAAGAGTTGTGACGGAAAATTCTTACACTTTTTTTCACCTAGCTCCCATACGCCAAATCCGTACCGCGCGGTAAGGGACTCCGTTTCAAAGACGATGCGCGCTTAAGACTTACGAAATACAGCTGTATCATTTTAGATGAAATGAGGAACGTCACATACCGTGCTTATGTCGATACTGAATGCGACTGATTGAAGGAAAATATCATGGGGAAACTGTAGTATGGTGGTACGGTTTTTCTGATGCCCATTTCTGATGACACAAATCTGCCGTTAGGTGTGTTCCGGAAGTTGCGTTCGAGTGCCAGTGTTGCCACTGGTTTTAGTTCTCTCGTAGTTCTCTCGTTAGTATTTCAAGCCACATCGCTACTTAACATCATAACGGCTAAAACGCTTAACTTAAAAAATATAAAAAAAAAGTATTTTCTTTTCGTTAGCAATTGTCGAAATGCAAATCGGTTACCGATCATGAATAGCTATAAAAACATTGTCTCGACAAAGCCGAGATATGCCCTGAAAAACCTCTGTCCCCTCTTGTCTAAATATCAAACTGCAATCTACAATTGTAAAGGGTTTTTGGTTTATAGATATTATAAATATATATGCGCCTGAGACATCGACGCCACGGCACAGTACAATCTTGCCTCGCCTGCCGTGGCATAGTACAAACCAAATTTAGTTTTCAGACCCCCTAGGGGATCAGTTATATTCGAATTTAGTACTTTCGATTAAGTAGTGAGCTCAGGCACCGCCAGTTAGGTTTTACAATCACTCTTTCTATTGTTATCAATAGCTAGTACCGCGTTCGATTTTCTCTTACGCGTTTCGGCAACAGCCCAAGCCGAGGTTCGGTCACTGGGGACACCCTTGCGCTCGCCCCCCTAGTCCGGTGAAGCTGTAAAAACCTCTCAGGCTAAAACTGTAGGTAATTAAAAAAAAAAAACAAAAAAAACCGACGCAACGTCATTACGCTGACAGACGTCGTCGCGAACGGACGTGCCGCGCGCTCGCAAAGTGTAATAATTCAAACGTGAATTTAGATTGACTCACCGTCCATCGGAACGACTCTTGATCGAGCTAAGTCAGCTTTGTTCCCGACAAGTATGACTGCCCTCCGTGTGGTGTGTCCCGCCGCCCATAGGGCTTGGAGCCGTTTCTCAGCTTCTACGAAACTGGCTCGATCAGCTGTCGAATAGACCACGCAGTATCCGTGGGCGCAACCGTCAGACTGCGAAGTACAAGGAAACACCTGATTTTGAACAAGGGAAGCGTAGAAGTCGGTACTACTGTCACTTGACGCAAAACAGCTGATTTTTCAAACTTAAAGTGTCTCTATTTATCATATATTTCACTTGTAAAATAATATATACATACACATATATCAAGAAAAATTGATATTTTTAACACTCATGATATTTTTGATGACAATTTTGATATTTAAACCAGTTAAAAACTGTTTAAACAAGTTGCGTCTTGGACGTCCGTGTGTCTGTATGTGCGGATCCTGTATGTTATCACGATAACGATCGAAATACTTTACTAATCGACTCTTTTTTTTTTCTTACGCTTCAGTATAATTAGGAATAGAAGCCTATTACTTGTCACTGTCTGATTCGAGTTGGTTTGATTGTTATTAAATTTAGAATGATACTATGATACTAGGGACGCGAATACGAATCCACCTACAATGAGCTTGAGCTTTCGGTGAAGGAAAACATCGTGAGGAAATCCTAGCATGGTGGTAGAGATTTTTCTAATTCCCGCCTGGCTAGCAACCACCCTCGAGTTGAAAATCTGCCGCAGCACACCGATAGATGTGTTCCGGCAGTTGCACTTGACAGCCAGTTCCTCCGCAGGTTAACGTGTGTAACAACTTAGGTCGTATCGTCACTAAAGATCAGGTGAGATTATGACCATAACGCTAAATTTTACCTATAACAAAAAACGCTTAATCGATTATAATGAATTTTGGTATAGAGACAGATGGGAACCTGGAGACGGATATAGCCTACTTTTTCTCACGAAAACCTTATTAGAAGTGGGGTAAAAAGAGGGATAAACTTTGTATGCAACTTTTTATTGTGCCATCCGGTTTATTTTGAAAAAATCCATAATAACTCAAGGCATATTTACTAGAATAATTTATATAACATAAAACTGTGGTTGTGCCTACTGTATACATTAACTATAATCTCGAAATTTATTATCACACGACAGTATGTCAGTAAAGAAAACTCACAACGACATGATCCGGTGGAGAATCCAGGAACGTGATCTCGGATTCTTCACCGGCCAGCAGGACACACACCGATCTTTCACCGGATTCGTCATCTGAAAACATACAACCATTTTTCTTTCTACAATATTCTTTGGACAACTACGTCGCGGAGTTAAACATAAAAACCATAGAACTGGTTTAGTTAAGGAGTAGTTATATATATATTTTTATAGTTAAGGTTTAGCGTTATGGCCATCATTTCACCTGATCTTAAGTGACGATACGGCTCGAGTTGGTGGACACACGCTAAACCTGTGCAGGATCTGGCTCTCAAGTGCAACTGCCGGTACAAACCTGTTCTAAAATCTAAGTTTCCACTCGCCTTTCTCGTACCTTGTCCTGCGTATCGCGACCGGAAGTACTTCATTGCGTATTTTCAACACACAAACAAAAGAAAAGCTACAGACTCTCAAATGATTAACCCATTCCTCCCCACTGTCATATTCTTAGGACACTATTTTCAAAATTTCTTTTCACGTATTAGGACTTTCATTTTTACAATTTCTGATGAAATTCATATTTTTACACTATTTTTCTAAAGATATTTTGAAAAACGTGTCCTAAAAATATGACAGTGGGCAGGAATAGGTTGATAGAAACATACCTATGCTAGTATCGTAAGCGTGAAGATACTCCGAGGTCATGAACTGACCGACGAGACTGGACTTGCCTACGCCCGCTGCTCCCAGAACCAGCACTCGGTATGTGCTCAAGCCAGCAGAGGAATCTCTAAATGAAAAAAAAAAACATTATTAACGTCAGAAATAGAGTCGATGACACATTTTAGGATACACAATGCTAGGCTCTGTAGTTCGCCACGGTTTTTAGGTGAAATCGACGCAAAGCCACAGTCATGAAGAGTTGTCTAGGTGGATACCTTTGCTATTGAAGATTTTAGAGGACTTTTTTACTGAGGAGATTTTTATCGTTTCCCGTTTGGTCATTTTTGTTGAGTGACAAACCTTGGGCTTGTGTTTATATTAAAAATTAAATATATATAACCAACCAGGCGGTTGCCTAAGGCTATACAACTTTAGACACTCAGTGACTCAGTATTTACTGCACGAACGCGCTACCTATTAAGCCTTATTTACAACTTCCCATTAGGTCTGATTGAGGGCAAGCGTAGTTCAATCAATTTAATAAATTCTAAAAATATATATACGTTTTTATTTCGAAGCGATGTTAGCTCAGTGGTAGTGTGTACGACTTCACGTCAAGAGACGTAAGTTCGAATCCAACCACCTACGGTAAGCTTGAGCTTTCGGTGAAGGAAAACATCGTGAGGAAATCATAGCTTGGTGGAAAGGCTTTTTCTGATGCCCGTCTGGCTAGCTACCACCCTCAAGTAGTAAACCTGCCTCGAAATACCAATAGGTGTGTTCCGGCAGCTGCACTTGAGAGCCAGTTCCTCCACAGGTTTAGCGTGTATAACAACTTGGGCCGTATCGGCACTTAAGATCAGGTGTGATTGTAGCCATAACACTAAATCGTAACTATTAAAAAATATAATACCTTTCTTCGGTCATATAATAAATATAATATAATATATTTCTTCGGCCAGCACATAGCAGGAATTTATTAATTTTTTATGTGGGTATTTTTGTGTGTACAGTTAATGATTGTGCTGTTGTTAACACTAAAAATTAAATAAATATATACACAAATAATACTATTTCTTGTTATAAAACTTTGCAACCCCCTTTTAATGACGTACGGTAAGTAATTGTCCGACTTAACTGACCGCTGTGACTAAAACTTGTAATTAAAGATTGGCTTGTTTCGATATTTTTCTCATCACAGCAAGGTATTATATTAAAAATATATAATCAGAATGCTGATAATTACCTTGAAGAAGCCAGGGAGCAGGGAGCTGAAGCCCTGTTAGCTGCTTCAGTGCTGGAAGCGCTTGAAGCGACGGAGGTGTTAGATCGGGAACGTCGTGACCGTAGTGAATCACCTCGATTTACCACACCTTTCCCTATAAAACACTTATATTGTTTGATCAAAATGTTTAAATCAATGTTGGTGGTGATACGCCTTATTCTAATGCCCGCCTGGCTAGCAACCACCCTCAAGTTGAAAATGTCTTCATATCATCCTATGTATTATTATGATGTGTTATTCTGATGAATAAGCTATATTATTGTAAAGTTTTATTAAAATCTTTTCAGTAGTTTTCGCGTAAAAGTGTAACAAACAACCAATGAACTGAAGCGATGATAGCTCAGTGGTAGTGTGCACGACTTCGCGTCAAGGGACGTGGGTTCGAACCCCCCTACAATGAGCTTGAGCTTTCGGTGAAGGAAAACACCGTGAGGAAACCATAGCATGGTGGTAGGGCTTTTTCTAATGCCCGCCTGGGTAGCTACCACCCTCTAGTTGTGAACCTGCCGACAAATACCAATAGGTGTGTTCCGGCAGCAGCACTTGAGAGCCAGTTCCTCCACAGGTTTAGCGTGTCTACCAACTTGGGCCGTATCGTCACTTAAGATCAGGTGAGATCATGGCAATACGGCTAAACCTCAAGAATAAAAAAAAAAAAATACATACAAAATATCGCGTTTATAATATTAATATGGATATTTCATCACATCAGGCTTAGCATGTCCACTATTTTGGGCCATACCGTCACTTAACATCAGGTGAGATTGTGGCCATAATACAAGTACAAAGTACAAGTGTAACGATGAAAATGTTGAAGAGGCTTCCGAGAGTGTCTCTTGATAATAATTTGCATATAACCTTGTTGACATCTTCCTGCTTCATGTCCCGGCATCAGCACTTGTTTGTATCGACGCTTGAAGTGTCACTTCGAGGATTATTCATTCACAACGTAGTGGATTTTAATAGAAGACTCTCATTTTTTTTTTAGTTATTTTTTAGGGTAATGACCACAATCTCACTTGATTTTATGTGACGATTCGGCCCAAGAATACACGCTAAACCTGTGAAGGAACTGGCAATCAAGTGCAGCTGTCGGAACACACATATTGGTATTTGGCGGTAGATTTGCAACTTGAGGGTGGTAGCTAGCTAGGCGGCATTAGAAAAAGTCTACCTACCACCATGCTATGGTTTCCTCACGATGTTTTCCTTCACCGAAAGCTCAAGCTCATTGTAGGTGGTTGGATTCGAACTCACGTCCGTTGACGCGAAGTCGTACACATTACCACTGAGCTGTCACCGCCATATACTGATGCGTTAGAGAAAAATGACTCGATTAGTAAAGTATTTCGGTCGTTACCGTGATAACATACAGGATCATAGGGCTTTTTCTAATGCCCGCCTGGCTAGCTACCACCCTCAAGTTGTAAACCTGCCGCCAAATACCAATAGGTGTGTTCTGGCAGTAGCACTTGAGAGCCAGCCCCTCCACAGGTTTAGCGCGTCTACCAACTTGGGCCGTATCGTCACTTAAGATCAGGTGAAATTATGGCCATAACGCTAAACCTTAAGTATAAAAAAAAGTATAAATAGGAATAGAACCCTATTACTTTTCACGGTCTGATTCGATGTGGTTTAATTGTTATAAAATAAACAAAAAAAAAAAAATGAGGCTAAGAAGCGTGCTCTTTTGGATTGTCCAAACTTTTAAAAAATATACTAACCAGTAATACTGAAGTGCCTCAACCGGTAGTACTCTTCCTCAACGCCTGTGTTGGGCATCGAAGCGACCCTGGCCCTCTGCTGCGGAAGACCGAGGAGTTGACGTTCTCCTGTCCGACTGCGCTGGGCTTTGACCGACTGCGATCGCGAATGGTGGGGGCTTCCATACCTGGGAAAATGTTATGGCAATAGATACCATGTATACTAGAAGATTGTAACGAGGACCTTAGGTAGCAAAAACTTCATAATTTATGCATATAATTTAAATTTAATTAAAACGAATCGTTAGTACATTTAATATTTGAAATGTATAAATATACAGTCGCAGTGTGAGCGAGTGATATAGCAGCAAAATCTCTCTAAAATCTACTAAAATCTTGGGATGTCTAGGACTTGTACTAAGGTCTATGACAGAAATCTTGCGATGTCTAGGACTGTTCTCAAGTCTAGGACAAAGATGTTGGAACGTCTAGGACTGTACTAAGGTCTCTGACAGAAATCTTAGGATGTCTAGGATTGTACTAAGGTATATGATAGAAATCATGGGACGGCTAGGACTGTACTAAGGTCTATGACAGAATTCTTGTCTGGGCAGAAAACGAAACACGAGTAATGAAGGTACGTGTTGATGCGCGTCCGAAAATGGGCCCCTTAAACCTACGTCCGTGTCACAAGTCTCGGGAACTGTTCGAAGTTTTCCTCACTCCCACACGATAGACCCCCCCCCCCCCCCCCTCGCACGGTAAATCCATGTATAGGTGAGTTCGTATCATTGGGGTTTACTTTGTTACCACTATAGAGCCCAAAAGTATATGAAGCGATGACAGCTCAGTGGTAGTGTGTACGTCTTCGCGTCAAGGCACGTGAGTTCGAATGCAACCACTTACAATGAGTTTGAGCTTTCGGTGAAGGAAAACATATTGAGGAAACCATAGCATGGTCGTAGGGCTTTTTCTATCCACGCCTGGGTAGCAACCACCCTCAAGTTGAAAATCTGCCGCTAAATACCAATAGGTGTGTTTCACCAGTTGCACTCGAGAGCCAGCCTCTCCACAGGTTTAGCGTATCTAGCAACTTGGGCCGTATCGTCATTTAAGATCAGGTAAGATTATGGCCACAACGCTCTAAACCTTAAGTATAAAAAAACATTTTCTTTTTTTAGTTTGTTTGTTCCTCTTTCTTGCATCTACCTGTACTCTTTGGTTAATCCAAAATGTTAGTTATCACTGTGTCCACTTTTATTAAAAACTGTCCAGTAGTCTCAGTGTAAAACGCCTATAAGATATACAAACATATTGAAAGGAGAACACAGACAGGTAGACAAACGGATAACCGGAATCGGCTCAGTTGGTAGTGATTACGGAGGCCGCGTTAAGGGACGTTAGTTTGATTCCACCTACATTGAGCCATGAAACCATAGCATGTTGGTAGGGCTTTTTCCGCCCGCCAGGCTAGGTGCCACCTACAGGTCGAAAATGTGCCGCCAAATACCTATAGGTGTGTTTCGGCAGTTGCACTTAAGCGCCAGTCCCTTCACTAGGCTTAGCGTGTTCACCATCTTGGGCCTGATCGTTTATTAACATCGGGTGAGCTGGTAGTGATAACGTTAAGCTGATGGAAACAGAAACTGGAAGAAAATGCCTTACAGCATTAAGCTCGCCAGTTTACGTATGTAAAGTGAAATGAAGAATTCATTCAATCATTCGTTCATAGACAATAAATAAACGTTGGGTAGCAGACATTTCATAATTTATCCATCTAACTTAAGTATAATTATTTCAAATCATCAGTACATTAAATATGGACTATACATAAACACGCGGTAGAAGTCTTATAGAGAGAAAGGATATGACGTAAGTTGGTGGAAACGCTAAATTAGCGAAACACATCTATATGTATTTGGTGGCAGATTTTTAACCTGAGAATGACAGCTTGATAGTTGAGTATTAAAAAAAAGCTTTACCACCATATTTAATTTGATGCTATCCTCGCCACTACAGAAGAAGGCGTGGGAAACACTGTAAAACATTCAAACGATAATACTAAAATGATCGTGAAGTAAATATCTACATGGATCTAGAGTTATGAGAGATTATTAACTCCATAAATGTACTTGAATAGCGAACCTCGGCTTTATATTGAAGCATAATCCGACATAATTAGAGAGGCTTAGCGATTCACGGTATCGGGTTTGACGAGCTTACACCACGATTTGGACGTATTACGTCGGGCTGGCAATGTTTTTGTAAAAAAATATCGTACATAATAATTGTCAAAGGATTTTTTGTGTGTTACCATATCTATATTCATTCTCTGTTAAAATTATTGTTATTTAATTTTGTAATTAAATTTAAATAAAGATGCAACGACTGTACTAAATGGAATATATAATTTAATTAATTAATTGTACGTCTCATAATGCGAAGCGTTTGAGTAGTGCTTTAATCTCACTGTCTCAAGGTCAAGCAATTATCTCGGCTTAAATTGCTTTTATCTGATCTTTTTTGCACTTTCAGTGTTAAATGAGTTAACAAATATCAACAAAAACACTTTTTATTACAGTAAATACTTTAAAATATACTATTTTCTCTAGATAGTATAAAATAACCGCTTTAAAAAATATTTCAGTAGACGTCGGGTTGTCTGTATGTGCGGATGATGTATGTGGTCACGATAACATCCAAAAAACTTCACCTTTTGAGGCATTTTTTTTTTCATTCGCTTCTGTATAATTCTAGTTGCCTATTCTAGTAACCTATTGAAAATTACCGTCTAATTCAATGTAATTTAATTAAAAAATAAATAAATTCATTAACAGTGAATAGTTTTTTATTCTGTACATAGTTTAATCTTTTTTTAAATATTTAATATGAATTGTTAAATTTATGTCATTTCATTATAATTACGTTATGAAGCGTGCACTTTTGGATTTTCCAAACTATATATTCCTTAATATTATTATCAATGCAAAAGTGTTTTTTGTTTTTGGTTTTCTTTATTACGCTTTCACGTCTAAAACACTGAGTTGATTACGATTAATTTTGGTATATATATTAGAACCTGGTAGACGGTGGTAAATGGTAGTTTTCAGGAAACACTTATTGGAAGTGGAGTAAAGAGAGGGAAAAACTTTATATGAAACTTTTCATTGCGTCATGCGATTTGTTTGCCAAAATCGAAACAAACGCGATTTTTGAAGCGATGATAGCTCAGTGGTAGTGTATACGACTTAGTGTCAAGGGACGTGAGTTCGAATCCAACCACCAACAATCAGCTTGAGCTTTCGGTAAAGGAATACATCGTGAGAAAACCATAGCATGGTAGTAGGGCTTTTTCTAATGCCCGCCTGGCTAGCAACCACCCTCAAGTTGAAAAACTGCCGTCATTTAGCGTGTCTACTAACTTGGGTCGTATCGTCACTTATCATCAGGTGACACGCCTGCTCATTTACCCCCTATTACATATATATAAAGATGCCCGTCGAATATTATAACTTTAATTAATAATACTACTGAAATAAAATCAAACAGTCTGTATTAAAAATACTGCAAACGTTTTACGACCAATTTTATCGATAAAACATTAACGGGATTTAGCGACATTCACACTCAATTACCGATTATTAGTTGCCAGTACGGTTCGTTGATTGTCTCGTGGCGAAATCTTGTTTAGCTATTTGATAAAAAAAAAAATGTCGTATAGTTTGTAAGGCTGTGATAAAAATAGATTATCGGAAATGACTAAATGATGATGTGTCATTATCTTGTTTATGTTTCGTTTTCGTCAGTTATTTTTTACGTAAATACAACTGGCAGTAAAGTTTTTTTTTTAACGCCTGCGTCTTCCTTCGCGTAAAAGTTTATTGGTTTTTTTTTATGTAACAGTGACGGACGGACAGACGGTAAGTGATCACCGTCGTTGTACATCAACAAAACCAGGGAGCAAGTGCGTTGCCAGCCTTTATAGGAGGGACTGGCTCTCAACTGCCACTGCCGGAACACACCTATTGGTATTTGGCGGCTGGTTTTCAACTTTTAGTGTGGTTTCTAGCCAGGCGGGCTTTAGCAAAAGCCCTACCACTATAGTATGGTTTCCTTACGCTGTTACCGTCAAAGAAAGCTCAAGCTCATTGTAGGTGAATTCGAACTAACGTACTTTGACGCGAAGTCGTACACACTACCACTGAGCTATCATCGCGTCAGGTTTCGTACATTTTACGTGATGCGTATTGTTATAACCCTTATTATTATTTATACAAAGCACACTCAGCGTCTTAAGTTACGACGTCGTTTTATCACATGTGCAATTCTGCAATTTGACATTTTACTTAACTTTATATTATAAATTTCCATTAGTTCAATCAGTCTGGATTAAAACCTCGCGCAGCACGGTTGTAACCACTCGAAATAATATTCAGAAGTCAGTGTGTTCAATGTAAATTTTTAATGAAAATATATAATAAACATTCAAATAGTGGAAAAGTGTAGTTTTAAAAAAAAAGACAAACAGGGTCGGCCTCCTAACAGTATACAGACAGATGAACCGAAAAAATTCCAAAAATCTAGTTCCAAAAATGGGTTCTGGGTTCTGTTGGTTCACCTTTAACACTGGCTATATTTTTTCGATGTACGAAAACGATTTTTCCACAGATTTATTACATGTATATAGATTATATCTTGATTCTTATTATCCCTTCATTATTTTCCATTTCAGCGTAACGTTGGAGCGTGTCCACGACGTTAATGTTTCAAACCCTGTCAAATATATCATGATTACTAAGGGTTTTTGCTTCACACAGCATAAGCTATGCTAATAAATAGGTTAATAATTTCACTGTTTAATTGAAGTCCTAAAATACCGTGTCAGAGAGAAGATGAAGGAATAATAACTCGGTGGTAGCGTGTAGGAACGCCGCGTCATGGGGCGTGAGTTCGAATCCAACCACCTACGATGGGCTAGAGCTTTCGGCGAAGGGAAACATCGTGAGTCAACCATAGCATGGTGGTAGGGTCTTTTCTGATGCCCACCTGGCTAGCTACCAACCTCAAGTTGAAAATCTACCGCCAAATACCAATAGGTGTGTTCCGGCAGTGGCACTTGAGAGCCAGTCCCTCCTATAAACGCTGGCAACGTACCTGGGATTCCTTTGGTGTTCTGGGTGTCCGTGGGAGACGGTGATCACTTACCCTCAGATGATACGCTTGCTCGTTTGCTCCCTATTCCATAAAAAAATTGTTTTTTTTACCAGTATCAGTACATAACGAGAATGTTGAAAATTCCTCTGGCACTGATTGTCTTCATTGTTTTAAATTATTATTTAACTTGCTTTTACCCGCTGCTCCGTTCACATTAATATTGATTTTGTGAACCAATTCTCGCTGTCGATCGATACAAAAATAATAATATTTCTATCATCATCGTCACCATCCTGCTCCCAATTTGCTATTTGTGGTCAGCGTTCTTTCTTCTATAATATTCCTATCAGATGTTATTAAATTATTTATTTAAGTATGTTGGTTAATGTAGGGGTAGAGCTTTGGGTAAGCTATTATAAGCTAATTATAGCCATTATTCTCAAAAGCAAAAACACAAAAATTTAATACAAAGTTTATATCTATCTCTCTTTATCCCACGTTCTAAAGTTCAATAATGAGAGAAGAAGTAGTATTAACGTCTCCAGGGTCCCATGTATGTCTATACCAAAGTTCATCATTATCGATTCAGCGTTTTAGGTGTGAAAGCGCAACAAACAAACTCACTTTCGCATTTATAATATTAGTAAGGAAGTATGGATAAGATAGTATGAACTTATAAAGAAAGAATTGCGAACTTATTTGTCTTTATCTATATATATATATAGTTACAAAAACTATATTGGACAAGCTAAAGTTGTCAAGCGTCCTAAGAAATGGTAAGAAAAAAATGATTCTTGATCTTTAAGCTGTGATCTTAGTTATCTGGCCCTGTATTGTGTAATATATGTGACATTTTGCGTGATATAGTGTAGCTGAATCACACAAGTGAAGCCAATTGTGTATAATTATTCGGCATACGATATATCAGTTGACACTCAGCCCTATTTAAAACTTTAGTATTTGGCAGTATGAATTAATTCCTTCGCCTGTTCTATTGGACGAATATTAAAGGATCATTTATTATCACGGAATTATTGTTATATTACGGCGTAGTACGTTTTCTGCTTCCACAAATCTTCTATCAGCCGTCATTTGTTCATTCACTCCCTTTTCTTCCATCTCATCTCTCGCACTCTCTATCCATCTTTTCTATGGCCCACTTACTTACCATCCATCAAACTTCATATTACTTTTATCACCACATGCGTTTCCTCTCTTCTCGTGACATGTTCGAACATAGATAAACGATTTCCTTTCAACTTTTCTACCGTCGCTGCCACCTTTAAACTCCCTCTAACATACTTATTCCTGACGTCCATTCTTGTATCAACACACATCCATTCCAAATTCTTTTGTTTTGAGTTTCTACCTTTTACAATTGATACTCATTCCTTTTGTTACTAATCCAGCATTCCGATCCAAACAATGCGACTTATAAAGAGCATTTTGCAGTCGCAAATTATGATCGAAACCTGTCACCACTTCACCCACCCTTAATCGAAATGATAACGTTTTCCTACAGTGTTTATTACAATTTACCCATATAATTTTCCAACGCAGGTTTACTGGCGAAACAAACACACAAGCGCCCCTAGGTAATTTGGCTCAAAACTGCTCAATAAACTGTCAATTGAGGGCGTTCATTTTTTGTACGTCATTGTCCATTCAACCCGTCCTCGTGACCTTTCCCTAGTCTGTCAGAAGGTTAATCCATCACTGGCTGGCTTTTCAACGTCATAAATTTTGCGTCGCGAGTGTAAATAACACTTCAAATGTGGCCTTTATATAGAAGGCGAGCTTTCACAGATTCCCTTGTTATCTGGGACAGGTTCGACCTTTTATGGTTAATTTAACGATATATAATAATGACAGTGTTAACTTCTTGTTAAAAATCTACTCGTCTGTACTAAACAAAATGGTGCCCGGCGACTTCGTTCACTTTATTCCCGCCAAACACGTGTTACTACTACTTATGTACTAATAAAATGGACAATAACTGGAAATATGCATTTCGAGTTGCCATATAGACTCCTTTTCTCCTTCTTTTTTATTCTTGGCAACCCAGTCCTCTCTAGAGACTATTACTGCGATTTTCAAGTGATAATATTCGGGCATTTTAGATAGATAAATCTATCTTCAACAAGATGGCGATTTTCTTGTTGAAGTTCTCTTGGGAGTTTTTGTGGCAACTAATATATCATGTCCCGAATGATTATTCATAATTCACTTCAGTTATGCCTTTCAGCCACACAGATTCACGTAAAATATCGACTATATTCCACATAATACAGGGCTAAATAACTAAGTATATAAATTAAAATTTCATGACATTCCTATGACATGTAGTCCTTCAAAAGAGGCGTGAAATGTTTTTTTTATATACTTAAGGTTTAGCGTTATGGCCATAATCTTACCTGATCTTAAGAGACGATATGGCTCAAGTTGGTAGACACACTAAACCTGTGGAGGAACTGGCTCTCAAGTGCAGCTATCGAAACACACCTAGTTGTATTTGGCTGCAGGTTTACAACTTGAGGGTGGTAGCTAGCCAGGCGGGCATTTGAAAAGCCCTACCACCATGCTATGGTTTCCTCACGATGTTTTCCTTCACCGAAAGCTCAAGCTCATTGCAGGTGCTTGGATTCGAACTCACGTCTCTTGACGCGAAGTCGTACACCCTACCACTGAGCTATCATCGCATCAAAAGCAGGTCAGCATGACAGCGGTGACTGATTGTGAGGTCTGAATGAAGTCAGTCACTGCTAATCTGGATTGTACTATACTTAACACCAGGTGCAATACAGTCACTATGCTGCGCAATAAAAAAAAAAAAAAAACACAACTGACAGATCAAGATCCCGCCAAAAACTCCATATAAACTCTGCGGTCAATTCTGACACGGCAGCCATCTTGTTTTCGTCTATTTATACAAAATTGAAAAAAGAATTACGCACGAACCTACAACGAGACAAAAGTATCCGTTTTAAATCTCCCAAAGAGAGTACAGTATCATACGGAAGGAAAGTAAACAAAGAAGCGAATGATAAAATATACCCGGGGAATATTTCATTGATCCTTATAAATGGATACGCTCCGGGGTCCGAGCGAAATAGATACCTCGCTATTACACGAAATGGATCATTTGAAACATAAAACTAATACCGTTCCCAAAGTTATACCGGTGCCGGCTAATCTATTTTACGGTGAAAGGGGTAAATGATTAGATAAACCTTGTTTTAACTTACGATATCGTTTCCAACCAGTTATATAGTCTTAGTTATCAGTTTATCGACTATGATTTATCCGTTTAATAGTTAATTGCTAACTTAAACTCTTGTTACAATTTAATTAAAATTATAATTGAATACCACAGTATGTAGAAATGTCAAATAATCGAAATTATGAATGATGTTATTATTATTTAATTAAATTTATAATGTTGCCAGCTAAACTTAGTTAGAATAAGTAAACGTGAGTTTTGGGGTAACCGCGATTGGATTCAATTTAGGAGTATTAATATTAGTACAAAAAAAAGGGCGCCAATGGCATTGTAACGGATGCCAGACTGTAATAAACTTAAAAGATGGTTTCCTGCAATCTTCCCACCAGACAGAAGAGCAGGATCAATAAAAAAATTGATTAGGATCTTAAAGTCCAGGTAACAAGCGGATTTTGAAACAAATGACTCAGTAGAGAGAAGATAAGCTGACCCGTCCACTGCCATCACCACTCTAGACGACGTAATACGGAGCAACACACCCGGATAGACAGCCCTGGCATGGAGCAGACCGTACCGAAAGTACACCCTGATATAGAAGCGGCCCCCACTGGAAAGATACCTTTAGGAGGGCAATGGTTATGCACAGTAATGGATCCCAATGTCAACTCGTATAGGGCACGTGCTGCGTAATTAACGTTCCGTCGGGTGACAGCAAGGATGGAAGATCTGCCATTAAACGACTTTTCCAGATAACGAGGTCATCCTCGAGTCACTCGCTCGACCTTAACAAGGAAAATGGTGGACCATGGGCCTGATCACAATGTCTAGTTCTCAGTTTTATTAAACCTGCGTCTGATCAGCGTTCCGAGTCTCGAAAAGAAAGGAAATGATTTAGGAAATATCATGACAGATTCTCACCGGGTTGCCAACGCTGAAACGACAAAACCTACGTAACCCCCAAGTAAAAGTTACGGCATATGAAATTATAATTTAGTGCCAAAACAGTACCAGAGCCTATAGAGATTCAATAGTTATATGGTGAACCAAAAATAAAGTATAAATACTATAGAAACAAACAAAATAAAGGTTAGAGAGACCTCAGTAATTATTAAAAACCATATAAATACACTCGGTTATGCACGTGTAAATTTTTTAAAGTGTAATGATAATGATAATGATAATGCACCGTAATAAAATAAAAACAACCATCTTCCAAAAATATAAAAATTTCCAAAAGTTCCGAGTCACCAAATCTCGAAAAAATGTTTTGTTTCCTTCACTTCAAACACCAAAACCTCCATTCTCTATAAGTCGAAAAAAATCTACAACTCGAATTCTTTGGCGTTTATGTTCGACATATAGAGGGTCTACTGTACTATGTTTTTTTAGTAACGGATCAAAAAGTATTCTATGAAAGATTGTAAACGAAAAACATTGGACGCAAGCTTATAAGTATTGCATGTGATTGCAAATTCACTCCCTACGAGGAAATTTTGTTATTAGAATTTATTCAACTTCAATAGATATTTAAAAAGTTTTTAATTGTATAGTGATACGAAACCTAGTAATGCCATGAACACAAATTTCAATAATAAGTTCTAAAAAGATGGTACGAAAGTTAACTCGAGTTTACACGAACAAAGTCACGAGAAAAGGTTGTAATTATTATTTTCCGTTGAACTTTAAATTCAGGTCACGACCCAATAAAAGACGAATACAAAAGTTCGTGTAATTTTAGACACTGAAAAAAAATGTATATAAGTTAATTGAAAACAATCGAAAGTTCTACTGTTTTCCATGTAGAGATTATTATCACAACGTGGAAACGCTATGCCATTGTATTACAAACGATTTAATAACATGGAAGCCGTAAAAACAAAACGTGTCATTAACGGACAAGCCTATGTTTAGTTCGAGGGCTATTAAGTTGTCACGTGGATTTATTTGGGTTTCAGTGTTGTCAGGGTTCGCGTTTTATAATGTAGACGACATTATTATTTACACAAACAATCCGCGCTAGCGTGCCGCTGCCGCGAAATACAAAACCTATTTCTTGTTCTTCATTTCAACAATTATAGAAAACAAATTAAATAATTATTAAAATTTAAATTACAATAATTAAATTCGGATTGAGAGCGAAAATGAAGGCACATCAGAGAGGAAAACATACAACGTGTTCTTTTGAGTCGCTCTGTTTCTCTCTCGGCGTCTTTCACACTAAATCTCTCTTAGTCTTGAATGGCAAAGTGTTTGCAATGTGCCTGCTGATGATTAGAGTGTAATAAAAAAAAATCTCGATCTCCAAAAGGTAAGTAAGCCAAATCTAATAGACTCTAAAGACTTGCATATTATCATACTTATTCCATGTAACATTGGCGTCATTTTGTGTAAACAGGTTGTCACTGAATAAAACAGTAAGGAACTTTTGCTATAATCTGTGTGTTTTATATTTCAATGTTAACGCGTTCATCGTTATATAATGTTGAAATATTCATCGTTAATGAAAACTTTGAGCGGCTTTGAAATTGTATTTTACTTCGTTTTACATTTCGTATGAATAGAATTCACTTGCCAAGACAGATTTAGTAAAATTCAAATAATAATTATTCGGACGAGAGAATTAATTCACCAATTAAACGAAGATTAATGAGGTCGTGTGCTTAATGACTGTAAAACTCATTGTAGTTGGTGTAATTAATGAAAAAATATTTCTTTCAAACAATAATTAACTTGACTTCCCTAAACTAGGACGAAGTCGTTTACTGAAGCTTTGAAAGTTTTTTTTTATTCGTTACATTTAATTATGTTTAAGGTTTACACGGGTAAGGTAAGAGTACCGGATGTACTCTCAGGGAATAAGCCATCTTTTTGAGTCATGTTTTTATTCGTAAATCGATTACTAAATTCGAATGATCAGTCTCGCTCGAGAGTCTCTAACGATATATCGTAACCAGCGTTATGCATCGCCTTTTTATATAGTATAGTGGTAGCGGCGAGCGCTACGTCACGTAATGTACCACCAACATTCGTTAAAGTACTTTTAATTATAATCGTTGATGTACTTTTATTGTATTTCCTGCTTATATATTTTCTTTGGTGCAAACTAATTGTTTTTATAGTTAATGTTTAACGTAATGGCCATAATCTCACTTCAAGTGACGATACGGCCAAAGTTGGTAGACACGTTAAACCTGTGGAGGAACTGGCTCTCGAGTGCAACTGCCGGAACACACCTATTGGTATTTGGTGGCAGAGTTTGAACTTGAGGGATGTAGCTAGCCAGGCGGGCATCAGAAAAAGCACTACCACCATGCTATGGTACTCTTATGATATTTTCCTTCACCGAAAGTTCAAGATCATTGTAGGTGGTAGCACTAAACTCACATCCTTGACGCAAAGTCGTATATACTACCACTGAGCTATCATCTCTTCAACATACATCTATTTTAACACCTCTATTGTAACTAGTTTACTGGAAAGAGCAACTAATTATAAAATATCTCATCAGATCTAGAATAGATATGACTAATTTTGACTAAAATACAGATATTCATATGAATAGGACCCAGCATCAATAAATTTAAATTTTTTCGATAAACTATTATTATTGTTATATAAAAGCGTGTCTGTTGGAGTCTGCGTAACTTCTAACGGGTGGTCATATTCATAAATATATCTGATTTTTTCGGAACAGCAATTAGCAAGGGCTTTTTCTAATGCCCGCCTGGCTAGCAACCACCCTCAAGTTGAAAATCTGCCACCAAGTACCAATATGTCTATTCCGGAAGTTGCACTTGAGAGCTAGTTCCTCCATAGGTTTTAGCGTGTCTACCAACTTGGCCCGTATTGTCACTTAAGATCAGGCGAGATTATGGCTATAATTTTAAACCTTAACTATATTAAAAGGACGATGTTAAGAATAAAGTATATAAGTTATGATGATAGTAAAAAAGGGTGGTGTTTATTATAAGCCTAAGTGTGTATTATTGCCACGTTCTATATTCATATATATATTCTAACATACTGTGAGTTAAAGAAGACGGTGCAACTGGGAATGAAAGTAAACAAACTGCAGTCGAAGGGTAATAATGTTCAAACAAGCAAATCAAGCAGTTTGTTACACGAATAAACATTTATGCGAAGTTTAGATCAAATATTAATGTTTGCTTTGATTTGTTTGTGTTTGTTTTACGTGTAATGCCCCTGATTTCTGCTTGTTTTCGATCAGCCGTGTTACGAACGTTTACAAATTACGCTTTGACTTTATTTTTGCGAAACAGTCCGAGGTGAGTATATAATTGTGACCTTGAAAAAAAGGAAATCTTATACAAATCTGTACTAATATTATTAATGTGAATGTGAGTCTGTTTATTACGCTTTCACGCGAAAACTACTTAACCGTTCATCGTGAAACTTTATACACGTATTCCTGTTTTTTTATTAACGAAAGATAAAAAACTTATTTATTGGTTTTAGCGAGCAAAGCCGCGGAGAAAGCTAGTCTGTACATGTAATACGACTGTCACAAATTCAAGTTTAATTTAGAAAAGCTTCTTTAGAATTATTTGTAAAGGTATAATAGGATAGATGTCACTCAAAGATTTGTAAGATTTTGACGTCACGACCCTTTCCTTCGTGTGTTCTATATTGCACTATATTTCTAAAGTGTAGACGGTTATCCATAGCGCGTATGCTATTGGCTGTGTCCAGTCGCAGGTGCGCTCTTATTGGTTCAACACAGCCAGTACGTTCTCAACGGCTGCGCAGATATATTTCGGATCGTTATACGCGTCAATTGAATGGTATACAATAAAATTTTCATTTTCACAACTACAGAAATACATTAATTACGAATTTTCCTACGATGTTTTCCTTCACCGAAAACTCGGGTTCATTGCCGGTGGATTCGAACTCACGGTCACAATACCAATTGAGCTATCATCGCTTCCAATTCATCTAATCAATGTAAGCATAGTAAAAATACAATGTCCATTGAAAAATTAACAAGCGCGTATCCACAGTATTTTCACCTATAAAAAATGATAAAAGCACGGAGTCATTAACTTTTTGATATAAATAAAGTATTCAAAAGTATCCCGACAAACACGAAACTTTATTTTTTAAAAGCTTTCCCAGTTAAAGTCGCCTGTAGGACTGAACGGTGCAACTTTTCCACTTAGGAAACTGTGTGAAAGTCTCGCGGAAAAATGCCTTAAAAAGCCTTCATTTATCCGAGGCCCGGACAAAAGATAAAAGAGAACTATTTTTGTGTGAAAGATAATTTGCTCCATTGTCGTGGCGGTTCTGGGTTTTAGTAGCTTTTTAATGGTATACACTGAGATCTTTTTATATTTAATGGCTTTGTGATACGTATATTCTATTAAGATGTGAAACGTTTATAGGCGAGGGTAAACCTGATAGTGGGCGTGGCGATGCAGGCCGTGGCGACGCATCGCCACGCTATATGTTCTATTTTTCATTATGCCATATTTATTATCTGCCGTAAACTATGTTTTTATGCATATTACCTGTACATAATAATTTCTATGTATCACATCTACCAGGCGTCCCGCGACGACTCATTTTTTTAATAGTTAATAGGTTTCACGTGAGGTTTACGATATCATCTGATGTTAAATAACGATTTGGCTTAAAACCGTGGACACGTTAAGTCTATTGGAGGACTGTCTCTTAAGAGCAATTGTCGGAACACATCTACACGTATTTGGTGGCAGATTTTTAACTTGACGGTGGTAAACAGTTTATTTACTGCAAAATTTTAACTTTTTATGTTTTTTTTAATGATTAATACTTTAGCGTTATGGCCTAATCTCGTCTGATCTTAACGATACAACACAAGTTGGGAGACACGTTAAACCTGTGCAGAAACTGGCACTCAAGTGCAAATGCCGCAACACACCTATTGGTATTAGGCGGCAGATTTTCAAGTTGAGGGTGGTAGCTAGCCAGGCGGGCATCAGAAAAAGTCATACCACCATGCAACGGTTTCCTCACGATGTGTCCCTTCACCGAAAATTCAAGCTCATTGTAGGTGCTTGGATTCGAACTCACGTCCCTTGACGCGAATCGTACACAGTACCACAGAGCTATCGGAAATAAGAAGAAATGCAAGCGCTTTCCCTGGTTTCTGGCAATACGTGAGATCGAAGTGTTGCCGTGGTGCTTTTTTGTGGGTAGTTTGATGGTGTTTGTCAATCGATAAGTGGTAGGATTTACCCATTGTATTGAGGAATGCCGTAAACAGATTTTTAACATCACGTTAATAAATAAAAAATAAAAAAAAGGTTACATACAACTCATATTTCGAGCTAAAACGTTCTCACTTATAACTCGAGAAAGCCTCTAAACGAAATACCTCTTATCGAATTCGTGAAGGTCCTCAGATGTGAACTGACTCGTGACGTCCAAGAGTTGCTGTATGTGGTCGCTGCAAACTCTACTCTTCCGTCTGCCGTCGTCGCTGTCTCTGACGAGGATCGTAGCGCAGCCTCCGTAGTCTAACGAGAGTGATGGTTGCTGTACCACGATGGTGGTCCGGCCGGCGGGCAGCGTGGTGGCAGCGGAATCCAGCGGGTTCGCTGTGACGTGCACTTGAGCTGCTGTAGGGCAGGAGAATTATTTTGATACCGACATTATCTGTTTACATTTTGCTTCTAGAGTTTCTACAGTCTTTAGAAGGTTTAGCGTTATGGCCTAAAATCTCACCTGATCTTAAGTATACGGCCAAGTTGGTAGACACGCTAAACCTGTGGAGGAACTGGCTCTCAAGTGCAGCTGCCGGAACACACGTATTGGTATTTGACGGGAGATTTTCAATTTAGGGGTGGTGGCTAGTCAGGCGGGCATTAGAAAAAGCCCTACCACCAAGCTATGGTTTCCTCACGATGTTTTCTTCACCGAAAGCTCATGCTCTTTGTAGGTGCTTGGATTCGAACTCGCGCCCCTTGACGCGAAGTCGTACACACTACCACTCAGCTATTATCGCTTCATCATCATCGCTTATATTGTTATTCTTATTTATATATATTCTTTTAGTGTGTTTCCAGCTGCCATGAGATATGACGGATGGAGGGCTTGATAAGAATCCTTGATGGATTCCTTTACTGAAGCTTTTCTTTTTCATTTTTCTTCACTTTTCTTGAAGCGATGATAGCTCAGTGTTAGTGTGTACGACTTCGCGTCAAGGGACGCGAGTTTGAATCCAATCACCAACAATGAGCTTGAGCTTTCGGTGAAGGAAAACATCATGAGGAAACCATAGCATGGTGGTAAAGCTAATGCCCGCCTGGCTACCAACCACCCTCAAGTTGAAAATCCGCCGCCAAATACGAATAGGTGTGTTCCGGCAGTTGCAATTGAGAGCCAGTCCCTTCACAGGTTTAGCGTATCTACCAACTTGGGCTGCATCTTCACTTAAGTACAAGTGAGAGTATGGCTATAAAGCTAAACTTTAAGTATAAAAAAATAGTAGATGGTTGTTGCTATTATTGCTGTTGGCTATGCTTGCCATGACTATAGTCATTATTTGCATATTGAAATATAAAAGACTAACTCATGATTCAGAATAGAAAATAATGAGTTGCTATTAAAAAAAAACTTAGGAATTTTGCTCTGCAAACTTTTTAGTAAGAGGAAAATTGATTGAGTAGAGGAAATATGAGAAAATAACGCACCTGTAGACTGTCTTCTAGATGATGGCGGTGGAACAGAATGCTGATGTGCTGACGATCTTCTCCTTGTGGTCGTAAATACCTCCGTTCCTTCCAACTGCCTCCTCAATTTGGCGACCTCGTCCTTGTAATATTCTTTATCTTTCTGCTTATTCTTTAGCCTCGGTTCGCTGCCTCGCCTCTTCACGGGATCAGGTTCAAATTTAAAGTGCGTCTCGTATTTACTTTGGCTCGCTTTCGGACTTTTCGGTACTGGTATTTTTGGGTCGTATCCCACTTGTATCGACGTCGACGGACCTCCGGTGTGACTGACCTTCGTTTTATTCCTTAGTTTTTCTGGCTTTTTGGGGTCCGGCAGTGGTATGTCGAAGACGAATCTCGCCGGGCCCGGCCTAGGGGAGTTGATGACATCAGTGGCTGATTGTGGTTTCGTGTAAGCTGGTGAACCGATGTCGCAACTGTTCTGCGCTCTGTGGTAATGCGGCGGGGCTGTGCTTGGTGGGTTTTGGACGGGTTCAGTATCTATGAGGCTTGGTGGGTTAGCAGGAGGATCGGGCGGGTCTGGTTCCGCGTCCATAGAGTCATCTGTGCCGGTGATGGAGGTCAGGGCGGTGGCGGCGGAGTCTGTACTGGTGTTGATTGTTTTGTCTGAGGTAGTACTGCTGCCCATGACTACGACCTGCTGGAAAGAAAAAGTTGAATTGTATCTCTGTTGGTATCATAGAGCAGTAGTATATATGTTTTTACTACATGAGACGTGCGGTCATTGAGTTATTAACTATCGCAATGAGAAAATAAACATTTGCCGTGTAAAATATACGTATATTTTATAGTTAAGGCTTAGCGTAATGGCCATAATCTCACCTAATCTTAAATGACGATACGGCTCAATTTGGTAGACACGCTAAACCCGTAGAGGAACTGGCTGTCAAGTGTAACTGCCCGAACACACCTATTGTATTTGGCGGCAGATTTTTCAACTTGAGGGTGGTAACTAGACAGGCGGGCATCAGAAAAAGCTCTACGAATGTTTTTTGGGTGACGTTATTAGATATTGAAATATCTTATAGATGTGGTATGGTGAATTTTTTTTTATCGTGCATCGTAGAGTGACTGGACTGGTTCTGATGGTATTGTAGCATCGTACAGTGACTGGACTGGTTCTGATGGTGTCATTTTGAAGCGACGATGGCTCAGTTGATATCATATACAGATGCCGCATCAATGGACGTAAATTTCAATTCACCTGCTACAGGCCTAAGCTTCTGGTGAGGAAAAACAGTATAATATCATAGTGGTACTACTGTTATCTCAATGAATTAGATCTCAATGTATCGAAATGTTATGTATGTTCATTTACGCGTAAATCCCAAACTATTCTGTTTAATTATAATTTTAAAGGCGAGTCTGTCTCAAGAGTTTCCACTATAACAGACCTTGGAGTCGTTTTTGATTCCAAATTACTTTCACAAAGATCACGTCAATAGAATCGTCAACAAAGCCTCCAAAGCTTTAGGATTCCTGTTAAGAATGTCATGGGGGTTTTTACCAATAAAAACAATCAAAATATTGTACTGTGCATATGTACGTAGTCACCTTGAATACGCTAGTCAAGTATGGAATCCCTGTTATGATATACACAGGACACGCATCGAAGGTATTCAAAAGAGCTTTCTGCGGTACTTACGATACCGCACAAACACTTTCTTACCCAGCTATACTTGTCGATGTAATAAATTTCATCTACATCCACTCAACGAGAGAAGGCAAATAGCAGATCTAGCGTATTTGTTAAACATCGCAAACGGTACAGTCGACTGTTCAGAGCTGCTTGGCTACCTCGGATTGCGAACCCCTTGTTTAGCACAAAGTCAATCTGACATTTTGCATATTCCAATATCACGGTGTAATTATAGGCAAAACAGCTTCATTATTCGAGCGTGCAAGTGTTTCAACATAATTTCTAGGACCGTGGATATCGACATCTTCAATACCACGGTTCGTCAACTTACTAGACTACTCACTAATCAATACTTTTCTTCCTTGTAATATTAATTTAAAACTGTGTGTTGGCTACGCATTATTTAATATGTTTTACACTTCATTAATATTTGTGAAAACTTGTAAAGTCTTTTGTATTTTTTTGTTTTGCTTAAGTTCATAAAGTTAACTGTTAATTTTCCCTGTAATAAATAAATAAAATAAAGTAGGGCTTTTTCTAAAGTCCATCTGTTTAGCTACTACCCTCAAGTTAAAAATATGCCTCCAAATACCTAGAGGTGTGTTCCGACAGTTACAATTGAGAGCCAGTTCTTCCACTAGGCTATCGTATCCACCATCTCAGGCCACATCGTCACTTAACACCCGGTGATATTGTAACCATAACGGTATACCTGTAAAGTATACAAACAGAGTTATTAAAATGTACTTCGATGTTATATCGAACATATAATATTATAATTTGCCGGATTCAAACTTGGTGCTATCGGTTGGTCGAACACACTGAACTGAACCAACTAAACGAACGTGAACGAAATGGAGAGTGATTTTAACAATAAAAGGTCTTTTTGTAAGCGCAAAATGATTCGATTTGTAACCGTTTATTTAATTTGCACAGGCACCGTGAAGGTTCGTTCATATCGGACAGGATTAATAAGTAATTTCAAGAACTGATATCCGATTATTGAAAAATCACGCTGTCAAAAGAATGAACCAAGAGTATATTGTCGTCTGCAATTGTTATGCACAACTTATTAACAGTTATTGAGTTTTTTTTTTACAGTTGAAGTTTTAGCGTAACGGCCGTAATCTCACCTGATCTTAAATGACGATACGGCCCAAGTTGGTAGACACGCTAAACCTGTGGAGGAACTGGCTCTCAATTGCAGCTGCCGGAACTTACCAATTGGTATTTGGCTGCAGATTTTCAACTTGAGGGTGGTTGCTAACCAGGCGGGCATTAAAAAAAAGCCCTACCACCATGCTATGGTTTCCTTAAGATGTTTTCCTTCAACGAAAGCTCAAGCTCATTGTAGATGGTTGGACTCGAACTCACGTCCCTTGACGCGAAGTCGTACACACTACCACTGAGCTTCTATCTCTATACCAAAACGTGTAATAATCGATTCAGCGGTTTAGACGATACGACCCAAGTGGTTAGACGCTAAACCTGTGGAGGAACTGGCTCTCAATTGCAGCTGCCGGAACTTACCAATTGGTATTTGGCGGCAGATTTTCAACTTGAGGGTGGTTGCTAACCAGGTGTATTGTCTAATAAATTAATTAATAAAATTTAATATATTTTAATTTAACACATATTAATAGTGATGTTTAGTGGGTAGCTGATGTCGTCTAAACTACCGCCCATTAGCTGGCAGGTACTTACTAGGTATCGATACATGTGTATAGTGTTTTCCCTAAAGCCTCATAGAATGTATTGTATGGTTAGGTTAGCTGGCATACACTCACAGCTATTTGCTGAATATTACGTTTAATTAATTAAGACAATGCATGGTGGAAAGCTGATAATAATGCCCGCCGGGCTAGCTAACACCTTCAAGTTGAAAATCTGCCGCCAAATACCAATAAGTGTGTTCCGGCAGTTGCACTTGAAGGCCAACCCCTCCAATAAAGGCCGGCTACGTAACTGCGATTCTCCTGGTGTTGTGGATGTCCATAAGCGACGGTGATCACGTACCATCAGGTGACACGCTCGCTCGTTTGCTCACTATTTAATATATAAAAAAAAAGGTTGTATATAACAATTTCTGATGACAATATTATCTGTTTTATACTTTTGAGAGCGTTCAGAAGTCGAGTTTTAGTTTTTGAAGTTACTTTTTATTTTAACTATTTTTGGGATGTCATTTCGCAATAAAAAGCATTTCGAGAGTAGTTTCTTGTCGGTACGTCCTTGTAACTTGTGCATGTTACGTGCGCAAGTAAGTTAAAATCGAGGTGAGAATCTGAAGCGGTGATAGCTCAGTGGTAGTGTGTACGACTTCGCGTCAAGGGACGTGAGTTCGAATCCAAGGACCTACAATGAGCTTGAGCTTTCGGTGAAGGAAAACATCGTAAGGAAACCATAGCATGGTGGTAGGGCTTTTTCTAATGCCCGCCTGGCTAGCTACCACCGTCAAGTTGTAAACCTGCCGCCAAATACCAATAGGTGTGTTCCGGCAGTGGCACTTGAGAGCCGGCCCCTCCACAGGCTTAACGTGTCTACCAACTTGGGCCGTATCTTCACTTAACATCAGGTGAGATTATGGCCATAACGCTAAACCTTAATTAAAAAAAAAAGGTTTTACAAAGTAATTTTTATTATATATTATTGAAATTGGTTAAAATGTAGCTTATATGACCCGGGCTTTAATAACGAATCGATTGGCAACTAATTCATTAAAATCGGTTTAACAGTTTAGACGATACGGATGAATACACTTAAATACGAACATAATAGACTGTTAATATCATAACCTTCCTTAGTGTTCAAAGTTCTATCGGGATGAGACGTCTTCTGCAATTAAATTAATTTAAAATACTCGTACTTATAACGACCACCGGTTCGGTAAATAACCCAGTCATCGAGAAGAACCGGCAAGAAACTCGATTTGGTAATATTATTTTTATCTATACATATAAATAAATTGGAGTGTGTTTGTAATATTGAAATAAACCGTTTTTTACTACATTTATGTGAATATGTACATACACCAAAATAACATTTTTTTTACAATTTTTGCCTATCTGTCTGTTTGTTCCGGCTAATCTCTGAAATGGCTGGACCGATTTTGACGGGAATTTTATTGGCAGGTAGCTGATGTAATAAGGAGTAACTTAGGCTACGTTTATTTTAGAAAAATGAAGTAATGTTTCAATCTCCAAGTACTGTCCAGTACCGCGCGCAGCTCACGTGCATGCCACTGGGCCGTCACGTCAGGCGCCTCCCACCAACGAATTAATATGAGTTAAATATATTCATAGTTAAGACAGGACAAAGTCTGTCGGGTCAGCTAGTTAGATATATATTTTAACAAAGAAAAATTTAAATGCATTTACAATAGTTTTTAGAGGATGCACAGAGAAGGGTGTTAAATTCAGACATCAGCATTTGTTGACATATTGGTCATTACTGTATCCACACCTTTTCTAATGAATATCAAAGTAATCTTATTATGAATATACTTTTACTGTCATACTAACATTATAAATGCGAAAATCGGTTTGTTTGCTATACGAATGTGCTTACTATCATACTAATATTATAATGCAGAAGTGAGTTTGTTTGTTTGTTAAGCTTTTACGCATAAACCGCTGAATCGATCGTCACAAATTTCGGTACAGAGATAGATGCGAACCTATAGATGATAATAGGTTAAATTTTCTCACGAAAAACTTATTGGAAGTGAGGTAATAAAGATACGGATAAACTTGTTATGAAATTTTTCATAGCATCATTCGATTTGTTTGACGAAATCAATATTAACACGAGCGAAGCCGCAGGTAAAAGCTATTTATAACTAAATGTTCCAGCGGTAAAACTTCGTGACGGCACCTTAGGCATAGTTTTAGGGTATTTTAAATGCCCATCTGGCTAGCATCCACTCTCAAGTTGAAAATAGGATGCCAATTACCTATAAACGTGTTCCGGAATATGCACTTGAGAGCTAGTCACTCCACTATGCTTGGCGTGTTTACCATCATAGCGAAATCGTCACTTAACATCAGTAAGATTGTGATCGTAACGTTAAACTTATAAATATAACTAAAAAAACGTATTTTTTCTAACTTATTATGTAGCCGTACACTATTCGATGAAAAATGTATGAAAAAATCGGCTACAGTTTTCAAAACCATATTTAATGTAATATAACATCGTTATAGATATATCATATGAATGCTATTATATTTAGAAACAATTGTTACAGACCGTGATGGTTACGTCGAACCATATTCAGAGTCTCGTTCTACAATTGTTATATTTTCCAGCAGAGCTTCCGTACAACACGTCCGTACTGTCGAACGTTCTTAACTCAACTGAACTCGCCGCGAGTGTCGCTGTGACTGAACTGAACCTCTACCCGCGCTCGCATCGCTCTTATATAGTAATCTGTGTTTTCAACTACCCTCTTTCTCAATAATTTAAAGTATCTAGTATTATTATTGAGTTTCCATATGAATAAGCAGTAAACGTGGTATGTGACACTTAGTTTGTTTTCTGCAATAGTGCCTTATAATAAATAAATAACTAAACTGAGTTTTTATCGCATCAAAAACTCTTTTCATAAGTCTTAATAATATGAAAGTTCAATTACATTATTTTAATGGCTAGAACAGTTTATTTATTGCTAAATTTTAACTTTTTATGTTTTTTTAATGCTTAATCTTAACTCACCTGAACTCGCCACGAGTGCCGCTGTGACTGAACTGAACCCCTAGCTACTTTTTTTTTTAAGGGACCTACACTGTTACCCTGTTGGACTTTTGCAGCTTCACCGAACGCCTGACTCAAACACGCGCGCAACTCGCGCAAGGGTGTCACTAGTGACCGAACCTCGGCTTGGGCTGTCACCGAATCGCGTAGGAGAAAATCGAACGCGGTACTAGCTACTAATAAAGAGAAGAGTAATTGTAAAGGCGCGAAAGATTGTACATTAAGAAACCTAACTGACGATACCTGAGACTATTACCTGATTATAAATAGTAAGACAGGAACTAACTGATCTGAGAAACTCACTTTGGTTTTTACTGTGCCTTGGCAGGCGAGGAAAGATTGTACTGTGGACACCCTTTTTTTTTATGTGGGGAATTATTTTAGGCATCCCCTCCCGCCTGGGCAAGATGGAGGGAGGGGTATGTGGGACTCACCCGGCGCTAGGCGCCGGGAATACCCACTAAAAACCCACGGTGTTCCTTCAGCACCTTCTTGGCCGGGGAGCAGAGACTACGACTGCAGGACTTCTGCTCAACCCGGCAGACTGTGCACACCCCTAGCCGCGCTCGCATCGCTCTTATATAGTAATCTGTGTTATCAACTACCCTCCTTCTCATTAATTTAAAGTATTATTAAGTTTCCATATTAATAAACAGTAGACGTGGCATGTATGTAACACAATACCTGTAGAGTTGTTTAGTGTATTTTTAAATATCACCGGAAGGTGTGAACGAACCGTTTTGCGGCGAAGTATTTTCAAATGTATTATTATTCTCTTAAGAATCCCAGAATCGCCGAGGCCCCTCGCATTGGCGCTTATTTTGATTTTCATTCGTATCATAATATTTCCCGGCGGTTTTCCTATGGACGATTCGGTGGAAAAGGCCTGACAATTTCCACTACTGCCGATATTGCTTTTGATTATGTTTTTTTGTTATGGCTCGATCGAAACAGCGGGATCGGTTACATCGATTTCAGTTTCGGGTAAATAATTTGGTCCGATTGTGTATACTTTTTTTACTATACAATGTAATGAAGAAACGAGACGGTAGGAAATTACAATCTGGTGAATAGATTTTAATTCACATGTTTTTTTTTTTTTTGTAATGCGCGAAGTGCCTTGTTCTGCTAGGGTTCTTTTATTGTCTAGTGGGCAAAGGAACAAGTGTGTCACCCGATATTATGTGATCACCGCTGTCAATGGAAACCCACAACACCAGAGGAATCGCAGGTGCGTTGTCGGCCTTTACAGAAGGAACTGGCTCTCAAGTGCAGCTGCCGGAACACACCTAATAGTATTTGACGGAAGATTTGTCGCGTGAGATCTGCCTCAAAAGACCTTCGCGGCCTCCTTCTGTGACGTAACATGTTCACAGAAGGAGGCCACGTCATTCTACAGACTCTCGCTAATGAACATGGCTCTTACCACACTCGACAATGAGAGGACTGTCTCCAGAACGCAGCGCCGCCCGGACCACGCAGCACACTCAGACAAAGTGTGCTTGTAGACACATGATCTAACCCTACTTACTGCATGCATACTTAATGCATACTTAAATTTTAAAACCCATGGCTTGAGTGGGCCAGGTCTTGCGCTTACATAAAAATATCAAGAGCGGCAGGTAACAGAGCGCCATGCCGTTTGTCGTGGTGGCATGTAAGTAGATTGTATTGATAAGACCAACCTCAAGTTAGTAAACTGCCGCCAAATACCAATAGATGTGTTCCGGCAGTTGCACTTGACAGCCAGACCCTCAACGCACCTGCGATTCTCCTGGTGTCGTGGGTATCCTTGGGCGGCGGTGATCATTTACCATCACGTGAGACGATTGCAAAATTGTTGACGGGTGAAAAACTTTTTTTTACCACCTGTCAAGTGTCATATACCTCTACAAGAACAGGGCGTATACAAAATCGAATGTGACTGTGGCCTCTTCTATATCGGCCAAACTAAAAGAAATATAGGGACCCGCGTAAAAGAACATATAGCTGACGTTAAACACCGACGCTCTACGAAGACTGCAGTTGCTGAACATTCAGAAGAAGGCTCCAAACATTATCTTAGATTCGACAGCCACAAATACTTGCCAAAGAACACCGATTCCTACCTGGGATGATTCATGAGGCTATGAAATTAAAAAACATCCAAATTTCAATAGAGAAGATGGTTGGAAGCTAGCACAAGCCTGGGATCCAATTATACATTTAATTAAATCGGAACCCAAAAGACCAATTGCCCCAGACCTCAAGACACTGTGAGCTCTTTCTGCGTATATTGGAACACTATCAATAATTAAAATTAAATTGAAGGTAGACACAGCCACATGAACTTTTCTGGACAACCTACACCTCAGTCCGCCCCGTGACCTTTAACTTATCTACGCATTTATTTATTAAGTTATTCGACATCAATAAACTCTTATAAAATGATACTTAACATAACTTAATACGCCATATTGTGTGAGAATGCGGGATCGAAATTTTGAATGATGAACGAATTGAATGAATGCGAGTGACAGATTGAATTACCTTCATATTTACTATGCTCTGTGACAAATAGAATTTCTAGAATCTTCGAATCTATATTGCTCTGATGGAGGAATAAGTAAATTGGATTTATATGTTAATAAAAACGTCATTGGTATAGAAAAATGCTGACTTCTAAGCACAATTGTGTATTTAAAATCATCTCGCATAAGACATTGCCATGCATTTTTAATATTTTTGTAAAACAAATCTCTAGAAAAGTCGTTTTTATACATTGAAAATATAAAAAAAATGCCTGGGTGTTAAAGGATAAACAACAAAACACATTTCTAGCATTTTTTGAATTTGTGTTCGTCTGTCTATGCTCGTATCACGTAAAATGTACCAAACCTATGTAGATAAATTTTATAAGTAAAAATTGTACGCAACTGTGTCAAGGTACGTGAGTTCGAATCCACTTCACATACTAGCTTTTAGTGAACGAAAACATCGTGATGAAACTAAAGCGTTGTGGTAGGGCACTTTCCAATACCCGCCTGGCTAACTATGTCAAGTTGAAAATGTGCTGCTAAATACCAATAGGTGTGCTCCGGCAGTTGCACTTGAGAGCCAGTTCCTCCACAGGTTCAGCGTGTACACCATGTCACTTAATATCAGGTGAGATTGTGTCCATAACGCGAAACCTTAACTATGAAAAAAAAAGTTGGCAGATACGCTAAATCTGTGGAAGAACTGGCTCTCAAGTGCAATTCCTGGAACACACCTATGAAAATTTTGGCGGTCGACCTTCAGCTTGAGGACGGTAGCTTGCCAGGCGGGCATACGAAAAAGCCCTATCACCACGAAGAGAATGTATTTCAGAGATAATTTACAGATTTCCCCATATACAGTTTTTGAAGCGATGATAGCGCAGTGATAGTGTGTACAAGCTTGAGCTTTCGGTGAAGGAAAACATCGTGAGGAAACCATAGCATGGTGGTAGGGCTTTTTCTAATGCCCGCCTAGCTAGCAACCACCCTCAAGTTGTAAACCTGCCGCCAAATACCGATAGGTGTGTTCCGGCAGCTGCACTTGAGAGCCAGTTCCTCCACAGGTTTAGCGTGTCTACCAACTCGGGCCGTATCACTTAAGATCAGGTGAGATTATGGCCATAACGCTAAACCTTAAGTATAAAAAAAGGACTATATGTATAATTTGCGGTTTGTGAAATTCCGTATATCTGATGATCTGATTCTGATACTTTAGTATAGAAATTATATACTTATTTATCATGCTTTCGGAGCGGTCTGCTATCGAATTCAATGCTATCAAATTTAAGTCATTGTTAAAATGCGCAGACACCACTTAATCGAGAACGTTCGAGGTTACAGATTATGTCGACGAACCCTTGTTTAACCACGTCACCTTTGTACGATCGGATTCGTTCGCAAAATCGACGTACAACTTTTTTCTTTAATATTCATTGTAAAGAGAAATATATTGTACTCTCAAAGGCTCATTTTGTTTACAAGAGCCCTTGTGAATCGAAAACTAAGTGGGTATTTCGTAGGCACAATTATTAATATTAAAATAACGCTTCAACGATATTTAAAAGGTCTTTCGAGTGCCGAATAGAATTACTCGAGTGTTTGAAAATTCCATTTGAAAACTTAATTGATTGTTGAATTTTCAGAGAGAGCTCGTTGGTGTGTTTTTTGAAATATTTTTATATATAATAGATTAACTGATTTTTCTTTATATTCGTTTTCATTTATAATTGTTTAATAATATTTCAAAATAAAAATTGAAATGAATTTCATATCATATTTTATTCATATGCAAATCCTTACTTAATATTATAAATGCAAAAGTGAGTTCAGTTTGTTTGTTACGCTTTCACGTCTAATCTGCTGAATCGATTATGACGAGTTTTGGTATAGAGATAGATGAGAAACTAGAGACGTTGATAGTCTATTTTTTCTTGCGAAAACCTTAATGAAAGTAGTGTAAAAGAGGGTTAAAATGTGTATGAAAACTTATTATTGCGTTATCCGCACGTACAATCTAGTACTGAATAAACCGATGTTGACCCAGTTGGTAGTGTATACTGGGATGTAGCGTTAATGGACGAGAGTTCACATCGAAGCGATGATAGCTCAGTGGTAGTGTGCACGACTTCGCGTCAAGGGACGTGGGTTCGAATCCAAGCATCTACAATGAGCTTGAGCTTTCGGTGAAGGAAAACATCGTGAGGAAACCATAGCATGGTGGTAGGGCTTTTTCTAATGCCCGCCTGGGTAGCTACCACCCTCAAGTTGTAAACCTGCCGCCAAATACTAATAGGTGTGTTCCGGCAGCAGCACTTGAGTGCCAGTTCCTCCACAGGTTTAGCGTGTCTACCAACTTGGGCCGTATCGTCACTTAAGATCAGGTGAGATTATGGCCATAACGTTAAACCTTAAGTATAAAAAAATAATGGAGGAGAAGCATCCTGATGATCCACAGCATGGTGGTAGGGCTTCTTCCAATACCCACCAGGCTTGCTACCACCCTCAGGTTGAAAATGTGACGTCAGCCCGTTGTAGCTGCGTACAGGTAAACACTAGAGAGTCAGTCCCTCCACTATGCTTAGCGTGCCCATCATAATAGATTACATTGTCACTTAATATCAGATGAGATCATGGTGATAACGCTAAACCTAGACAATATGAAAAGGAAGGTTCATATTTGTACCTTATTATGAGGCTGTTCACTTTTTTGAAATAATTACTGGATTGGGAAGTCAATGACAAAACAATTATTTTACGACCGATTACACCTGATATATGTAGATATATAAGGGCTAGATAGCCATAGATAGTTGTTTAAAAGGTCAATAATTAGATAAATTGACAAGCGATGATAGCCAGTGGTAGTGTGTACGATTTTGCATCAAGGGATGAGAGTTCGAATCCAACCACTTACAACGAGCTAGCTACCATTCTCAAGTTGAAAATCTGCCGCCAAATACCAATACGTGTGTTCCGGCAGTTGCACTTGAGAGCCAGTTCTTCCACAGGTTTAGCGTGTCTACCAACTTGGGCCGTATTGTCACTTAAGATCAGGTGAGATTATGGCCATAACGCTAAAACATAACAATAATATTATTTTTTTAGCAAAAAACAATATAAATAATTTGTCAAACTAAAACAGTTCACCTGAATTAAATATGGACACATCAAAATATAATACAACAATAGTTATGTTTGCATAAACAATAAAAACAAATTTGCATAAGAAATAGCAAAAACAAAGAAATTGTCGACGCGATGATAACGTCGGTAATAGCTTATTGGTAGTGTGTAGGATCGTTGCGTCATTAGGTGCAGTTCCAATCCGAACATCTTATATAAGGAAAAGAAAGAAAAGGTTAATCGGATAGATCTACTGTCAGAATGATATACGAACTTCTTAGCAAACCTTCTCCACTGTACGGGTGCGGAAGTACATCATGAAACCTAATCGTTGTGACATAGAGAGGATAACACGAGACAGTGTCCGAGACTTGCGTCACAGATGTAGGTTTAAGGAGTCCTCTTTTCGACGTACGTCAATACTCACCTTCAACGCTCGTGCCTCTCTCCACTCAGTATAAATCATTTCTGATAATGATTTACAGCATAAATAACAAACCAGTGTCAATAATAGAGAAATATAAATCTTACCTGTCTTCGGTAATATTCCAGCTACGTGCGATGGACACGGCTCAAGCGCGTCGCTTATACTGAACCCAAAGCCGGGTTCGCATCGCATTTTATACTAATCAGTGTTATAAACTACTCTATTATAACTATATTTTGCTATAAAACACCCATCCTATAATCCCTGTATATATTTAGCTGGAAATGAAAGAGCTAACCTCGTGGTTAGAGAATGTACTACCGACGATGCTACTCTTAATATATTCCCGATTACTTACTTGATTCAACAAACCTCACTCAGTCCATCTAAAAAGTGTTCACTTCAACATTAAATGTAATGTATCTATTCTATTTAATACTACCAGTTGTAGCGTTCCCTTTGAGGATATTACCTATAATATTCTAGGTTTCTAATACTTAATGTCAGATTGCTAGCGTGTCTTTAAAAATAAGTACAAGTATCTTGAAAAGTGTTATATTTAGCCTAAACGTAGGACAGTATACGGGCGACTGATTTAGAACCTCCACGATCATACAAGGGTATGCACATTAGCCTATGCCACAGTAGTAACCCCAAAATAGTACACGCAGTTAGCTACACTGCCAATCCGCACGCCACATGTCTCGCGCGTCGGCTACGTATTGAGATTGAATATGCTTATCCCTACCGTCTCCACCAATCGTACGTGTCCGCGCACACGCCCGCGTAACCGCCGCACTCGCCGCCGACGCCGAGCGGTTAATTTCGCTCCCGCACACCCGCCGCGGCCTCCCTTCTCAGACGCTTGAGCCTAGGTTCGATCCTCCAGATAGGAGCCCTCGCGTGACTCTGCTCGCGCGATACAGTGACACTCTACATCACTGAAACTACATCATCACACCGCATACCATCCACGCACACCCACACTATCGATAAGGTCATGCTAAGATCACTAAATTAGTAAGTTAGGACCTGTTGGTTAGTTACGATCGTGAATCCTTTCTTCACTTTCCGGCAGCAGCCCAAGCCGAGGTTCGATCATCCTGGCACCCTTGCGCTCGCTGCCTCGGAGCTGAGTGCCTTTAGCACTCGCCCTAAAAAGTACGGTGAATCTTTCAAAGCCCCTAAGGCTAACAGCGTACGTCAAGTCGAAAATAACAAAGTAGTGTTGACAAAGTTATTATTAACAATAAATTAGTAAAGACAATTCAATTTTACATGAAATACAATCCGATGCGATGTTATATCATTCAAACCCTTCATTCATGATTCATTATTCGATATCAACTGGCGGGCGTTGACGTATCGCTGGCGTGATATGGACGTTTATAATTAATAACGTAATTAACATTTACTTTTGTCGGATACACTTCCAACGCAATTTATGCTAATTTATGTTTGTTATTATGTTGTCATGTCGCCAATTATATAACAATTCGTCTGTCACAACAAGTTCTGTTAACATACTTTATTAGCCTCCCTTGTATGTGTCAATAGAAAATAAACTTTTTACGCAATTTCATCTGCTCATGGATGTTGCCTCTTTAAGCGTGTTTGTCACCTTTTGTATCTGGGTGAGTGTTCTGAAGAGATCTTCAGTTCCTCTCCATATATGAGGGTAGCCGAGTGGTATTGTGTCCGACTTTGCGTCAAGCAAGAGTGTTTCTTATAAAACATGGTGCGTAATACACAAAGTTTTTATAAATAGAAATGGGCAATGAGAACAGATGATAGCTTGCCGCGTGCTGATTGGTGGATGTGCGGTGTTGACTGGTGTCTGGTGGATTGGTATTGGTGGATTAACGCTTCTACATGTTGTTTTACACTAACTGTCCAAACATTGAGATGACGCCGGTTTACTTTGTCAATCGTGTAAAGAAATGTTGAAGAAGAATTTATTATTAAAGAATATATTCTAGGAACAATATATAAAAAGGCCGTCAGTCGAAATAAAGCTAATTTAAACAGATTTTATCGCGGTTATTTATTAATTTTGTTCCCGACGAAAATTAAATTGAAGGTAGACACAGTAACATGCACTTTCCTGGACAACCTACACCTCAGTCCGCCCCGTGACCGCGAACGCTGAAAAGCTTTCGAAACGTCGGGATCAAAATTAATAAACAAAACCGCGATAAAATCCGTTTAAATCAGTTTATATTTCGATGAATAATATTCGCGTAAACATAAGAAATCATCGTGCCCGATTCGATATATATTATTTTTTAACATATTAAGCGGAAGCAATCAGTACGGATTGAACGACGCGTCGGGCCGTGAAGCCGCGCCGGTGTTTGCGAAGCTCTCTTCAAAAACTCATTTGTGTCACTGATTTCACATTAGCGAAAATTGCGTGGCCCAAAAACGCTTACAAATCAATCGCATATTATATTTCTTTTTCTATGGAAAATGGAGGCAAACGAGTAAGCTTTCACCTGATGGTAAGTGATCACCGCCACCTATGGACACGCGAGGAACACCAGAGGAATTGGAGGTGCGTTACAGGCTTTTATAGGAGGGGCTGGCTCTCAAGTGCAACTGCCGGAACACACCTAATAGTACATTCGCGCAGAGTATAATCGATATTTTTTTTATACTTAATGTTTAGCATTATGGCCATAATCTCACCTGATCTTAAGTGACGATACGGCCCAAGTTGGTAGACACGCTAAACCTGTGGAGGAACTGGCTCTCAAGTGCAGCTGCCGGAACACACCTATAGGTATTTGGCGGCAGGTTTACAACTTGAGGGTGGTAGCTACCCAGGCGGGCATTAGAAAAAGCCCTACCATGCTATGGTTTCCTCACGATGTTTTTCTTCACCGAAAGCTCAAGCTCATTGTAAGTGCTTAGATTCGAACTCACATCCCTTGACGCGAAGTCGTACACACTACCACTGAGCTATCATCGCTTCAAAATTCACTTGAATCTCTATCTCTTTATATATTCAACCAGTTAGGTGACTACAAACTCAGTACAGTACAGTCAACACCGTCCGAATTTCTCACCTCTTTTTCATTACTTTATTTAAATACCTATTCCAGTAAGCCGGTCCCTATAATATTTATTTTTCTTACTCTGTCAGCAGTACAAACCGAATTCGGCCACTATAGCACTATAGTGCTCTCAGCATTCGTCCCAAAAAACCCTGGCAAGTTGTAAAAGCCCACTTGGCTAACAGAGTATGTCCTTCAAAAAAAAAATTACAATTTTTTTTTATTGTTTAAATTCATCACAAATATTCGGCTTTCATTTTAAAACCTTTATAAATAAAAAGTAACAAATTATTAGAGTAGATCGTGTATATACCACACACCGCTTCCACTCCTCATTATAACGTAAAGAAAATATGGAGAAAGAATAGTATACAACTCACACAATGAAGCAACGTAGTGTATACCCGCAGACATACAAGGGAGTCCAGAAAGGTGCATCGTATAATGAAGGGACATGACGTCATAAGCGTGGGTCTTGTGCACCTATGTATGTTTCATATTATAAAAATACGCGCGAATATCGTAGAACACTCGGTTAGCACGAATTTCTATACATAGTACAGTATTATTCTAACGCAGAGACAACTAATTAACCGAAGGAATCGTAGGAAATTTCATAAATAATGTATTTTTTCTGGTTTTCAAAATAAACATGTCATTCTACATTAATCGATTCATCTAATTCATTATAATACGTTACAGGAAACAGCTGACGTGTGTGACATGTACAAACTATATTTGCGTAGCCGTTGAGAACTTACTGGCTGCTTTGGACCAATAAGCGCGCAGCTACGACTGGGCAGAGCCAATAGCATACACGCTTTAACCGTCTAAAGAAATTTAGTGTAATACAGAACAAACTAAATAATAGGTCGTGACGGAAAATCTTATATTTTGATTTGAAGCGATGATAGCTCAGTGGTAGTGTACGTCTTTGCGTCAAGGGACGCGAGTTCGAATCCAACCACCTACAATGAGCTTGAGCTTTCGGTGAAGGAAGACATCGTGAGGAAACCATAGCGTGGTGGTAGGGCTTTTTCTGATGCCCGCCTGGCTAGCTACCACCCTCAAGTTAAAAATCTGCCGCCAAATACCAATAGGTGTGTTCCGGCAGCTGCACTTGAGAGCCAGTTGCTCCACAGGCTTAGCGTGTCTACCAACTTGGGCCGTATCGTCACTCAAGATCAGGTGAGATTATGGCTATTACGCTAAACCTTAACCATAAAAAAGGACTTGATTCCGACATAATCAGGATAAAAATAATCAAGGAGGGAAATTATAACTACCACGCGGACGCAACGTCGAGAGTCAGAATGCGCGATCGAATACCGCTTCATGCTACATTTTAAGCCCAATTATTTCCAGGGAGAGTTCGATCAATTTGAAACGGGAAGTCTCTGAGCGACATTTGCGAACGCGAGAGCTTTATGCGGAAGCTCCTTTAGGTAACTATTCCAGCGCGTGTCTTATTAAGGCTGTTTATCATTCAAATCCGTGGAAAAAGGTCGGAGAATCGCTGCGATAAGATCCGATATCGGCTGCGGTATATTGCAGATTAATAGTGCGGTAATGTTGGCTTGATGCGTATTGGCAGCTACAGGGGATTTTGTGGTGAGGGCGGTCGGCGCTCGGCTGAAATGGTCGAGCTTCGGCTTAGAATGTTCCGCTGGAATACAATGGCGTGAATTGCGTCAACAATTGTACAAGTATTTAGTGTATTAATCATGTTATTTAAGTCAATCTATTTAAAATAGATGACAGCTTAAAATACTAAAACATCAGTTAATTCATGTAATCCATATCAATACGTTATACGCTAAGAAACAGCTGATATATATGACGTGTACAAACCATATCTGCGCAGCCGTTGAGAACATACTGGCTGTGTCAACCAATAAGCGCGCACCTATGACTGGGCACAGCCAATAGCTTACTACAGAAATACAATATAAAACAGACTGAAAAAGGGTCGTGACGGAAAAAGCTGACATTTTAATTTATCGAACTTCCATCCGTACCGTGCGGTAAGGATCTTCGCTGCAAAAATGCTCAGTAATGATAAATCAAACTGAAGCGATAACTTTTTTGTGGGTATCTAAATAACAATGTTCTCGCTTAGCAGTAGTTATTTCCACAGGGTTGTTAATATTAAGCGTAATCTCTCTTTTTATATACCTTTTGTAACAATATGCATATAGATTGTGAGTAATAATCCCTTTTCGACGGGTAATGCGGCGAGGTAATACAGTTTCACACCGCCTTTTACCCGCCTCGAGCGGCTTATAAGGCTTCCCGCAAACGATAAGGCTAACATGATATATTATTTGCTGTTATGTTTAAGTGAAAGTGCTTTTTGGTATACAAACATCTATACTGAAATTAAAGGTAAATATTTATTTATGTTGACGGTGAAACGAATCCTTTTGTATTCTGTTTTATGATCGTTTCCTTTTATCGATGTATTATTGGAAATATCACAAAATTCTATGTTAAATAACACGAAGTTATTTATACATATAAAAGTATACTAGGTTTTACGTGCGGCTTCGCTTGCGTTAATATCGATTTCGATCGACAAATCGGATGACGTGATAAAAGTTTCATACAAAATTTACCTCTGTATTTACCTCACTTTCATTAAAGATTTATCCAACCAAAGTGGCCTATCTCCGTCTCCTGGGTCCCATCTATCTCTGTACCGAAATTCGTCGCATTCGATTCAGCGGTTTAGGCGTGAAAGCGTAACAAACAAACAAACTCACTTTCCTATTTGTAATATTAGTGTGAATATTAGATGATGTCATACAATTAGAAGCTCACTGGGAAGCTGTTATAGATCAAAACTTAATACAATTGGAGTACGCCATACGAAACACTAACTTTTACCTGCGGCTCCACTCGCGTTAATATTGATTTCGTCAACCAATCGTTTTTGTCAAATGGATACAGATTTTTTTCTTCGAATGCTATTAAATTGTTATCTCAGATTGTTACAGGAAGATACGAACGTACCCAAAATTTGTCGTATTTGTTATTACCATATTACTATATACTGTAAGTTTTACTAATATTATAAATGCGAAAGTGTATTTGTTTGTTTGTTACGCTTCGCCTAAACCGCTGAATCGATTATAATTATCTTCGTAACAGAGATAGACGGGAACCAGGAGACGGTGATAGGCTGTGCTTTCTCACGAAAAACCTATCGGAAGTGAAACAAAGACAGGCATAAACTTTGCACGAAACATTTTATTGTGTCATATGATTTGAATATCATATGTTATCGTCTAACATCGACCAATATCAATAATGTCATACATAACAAAATAATCGCTTATAATTTAATCAATAATAACGCGAACAAAACCGCGGGTAAAGCTATGAGCAGTAATTTTCTTAAGTTTGAAACGAATTGGATGTTACAATAAATATTTCATAAGGATTTTCTTTACCCCCACTTCCTTATATGCTGCAAAGGAAGTCACTTTCAAATTTATAATATTGTATTAGTACTGGGACTGACTCTCGAGTACAGCTGCTAGAACAATCCAATAGGTATTTGGAAGTAGATTTTGCACTAGAGGGTGGTAGCTGGCAAGACGAGCATTGGACAAAACCATATCACCATGCTATGTTTTCATCAAGTCGTTTTCCTTCATCAAAGGCACAAGCTCACTGCGGATCGATTCGAACTCACGTCCATTGATTAATGCGGCGTTCGTACACACTAATGACCAAGCTGTCAACGCTTTCTTACAGACACAGTAAAGTAATAAGTTTTTTGCATATGTACATGGTAATGATATTTCGTGTAACTTCAAAGGCTTTTTCACTGTTAGTTTTTGCACTGCGGTACTGCGTTGGTGAATATCAAATCCGTTTTAAAAGTAAATAAGTAAGCTAAGTTATGTGGCGCAGAACGTAACTTAGTTTCCTATCACATATCTCCGTAAAGGGCTTCTAAGGCTATTTACACATTTATACCAATTACTTTCAAACCTTTTACCAAGTGCTTGTTGTGATGGGCATGATTTTGAGGTTAAGGTATTTTGTGAAAGATGTTATGCTTAGAAGTAGATTAAAAGCAAAAGGAAGGAAGTAAGGGGAAAGTAGGGTGGTCATGCGGATTTTTTTTTATACTTCAAGGTTTAGCGTTATGGCCATAATCTCACCTGATCTTAAATGACGATACGGCCTAAGTTGGTAGACACGCTAAATCTGTGGAGGAACTGACTCTCAAGTGCAGCTGCCAGAACACACCTATTGGTATCTGGCGGCAGTTTTTCAACTTGAGGCTGGTAGCTAGCCAGGCGGGAATTAGAAAAAGCCCTACCACCATGCTATGGTTTCCTCACTATGTTTTCCTTCACCGAAAGCTCAAGCTTATTGGAGGTGCTTGGATTCGAACTCACGTTCCTTGACGCGAGGTCTTACACACCTCCACTGAGCTATCATCGCATCAAAAATTGGTATATCTGGTGACTTTCAAAAGGTGACAACATATTCATTCCATAGCGTGCCCAGGTACCACGCAAGGTAGGTAAGTAGACATATTTTACGTAAATATATATTCAAAATGTTATCAATTTTAGCAGTTGATATGTTTTATATAAACAATAGCGGAACCTGCGGCTTGGTTCGCGTTGAACAAAAATTTTATTTAATCATTTTTAACCCTTTTTATAAATTTCGTCAATACAGCTTTGCTTCTATAGATACCAGTATGATATTAAAAAAATTGGATTTGATTGGATGGATAATCCAAAAGTGCACGCCTCATAATCTCATTTTTTTAATTATTTAGTAACAATTAAACCACATCGAATCAGACATTGAAAAGTGATAGGGTTCTATTCCTAATTATAATAAAGCGAAAGATAAAACAAAGATTCGATTATTAAAATATTTCGGTCGTTATCCGCACATACAGACACACGGACGTGCAAGACTGAACTTTTATAAACAGTTTGTTAACTGTTTGAAATAACAAAAACGGCATCAAAAATATCACGAGTGTTAAAAATAGTGTTTTTTTCTTGATATGCGTGTGTGTATATATTATTTTACAAGTGCAACATATGTTAAAGTTTGAAAAAATCAGTTGTTTTGCTTGAAGTGACAGTAGTACCCACCTCAATGCTTCGCTTATTATATGCGCAATAGCCAAACCTTCCTCAATGATTCAAACACAAATATAATTATTGAAATACGAATTGCTTTCATAGGTTTAGCGCGTTCAAATAAACAGAGTATTCTATTTCATAATATTAATATAGATATACAAGTTAGATAATTTGTAAACATAGACATTCCAAAAATTTCCCCCTCCCCCTCTTTTTGAAGAGTTAATGTGACCTATGATGATAACACAATAAGCTAATGTGACATATGATGATAACACAATAAGTTAATGTGACCTATTATGATAACACAATAAGTTAATGTGACCTATTATGATAACACAATAAGTTAATGTGACCTATTATGATAACACAATAAGTTAATGTGACCTAATGCAACTACGCATTCGCTCCCAGCCAGCCGGACCCCATCCGGGTAACCTGGTGGTAGCTTGTAATCGGCCGGACTGAGCTATCATCTCTTGAAATAATGATAAAATTCCAAAATGATGAAAAAATCTTGCATGTTGTATTATTTAAATATAGAAATACATCATATCGCTTGACAGTGTACGAGCAGCCTTAAATTAAACACAGTTACAAAAGCGCTTAACTTTTCATTCTGTTACCTGCATTTTCCATTACTACGCTTGAGCTTATATTAAAGTAATGCCTAATTAACTTTGACTTTTATATGGTGCGAGAAATTTTATCGCAACGAAAACCTAAATTATTGTTAATAAAGTTGACTTTATTTCAGTATAAAACCCTTTTAGGTATTTGATAAAATTCATTGAACCTTTTGATTGAAGCGACGATAGCTCAGTGGTAGTGTGTACGACTTGGCGTCAAGGGGCGTGAGTTCCAATCCAACCACCTACAAGGAATTTGAGCTTTCGGTGAAGGAAAACATTACGAGGAAACAATAGTATGTTGGTAAGGCTTTTTCTATTGCCCGCCTGGCTAGCAATTACCCTTAAGTTAAAAACTTGCTGCCAAATACCGATAGGTGTGTTCCAGCAGCTGCACTTGAAAGCCAGTTCCTCCACAGGTTAAGCGTGTCTACCAACTTGGGCCGTATCATCACTTAAGATCAGGTAAGATTATAGCCATAACGCTAAATCTTAACTATAAAAAAAGTAGTTGCACTTAAGACCCAGATATGCGCTAGGGTCAGAGTGTCCATTACCTTGGGCCACAACGTCATTTAATATTAGATAAAAAAAAATGTCAAGACTTAGCTGGTGGTTATCGTTTACTACTGGTCTATCAACACTAGTGGTGTAGTCTAACGATAATTACCTTTGAAATACGATAAATATATTCATAATTTTCGTGATTTAATTCCAACGTACAAAAGAACGTGAAAATGCAGTGTCATCAATTTATTTTTTCCCATGTAAGTAAAGGGGTTTTCTTTTAATACTGTACTATATAGGACCGGCCTTACAATAAATCACATATGCCTCCAGAATACCGCGCCGGATTTAGAATTTGATAGGTGGATAAATCGGATTTTACCGACCCTTTTATGTTGCTTCACTTATATATTCGGTGACATATGGTAGAGCAACCTCTGGGTATAGAGTAGATTTTGGAGTATTTATTTTATTTTTTGCAGTTTGCTTTACGGTAATCGAGTACATACATCCAAATCCCGAAATAATACATATAGTAACTGAGGGTGTTATAATCTAGAATTTTTTTTTGGGTGTTCGGTACAGACAGTACATATCAGTCCCATAGTACACTGACCTTACGATATGTGCAAAATATAATTACAGTCAAACATGTCCAATTTTTTTTAAATAGTTTTAGGTTAAGCGTTACGGCCATAATTTCACCTAATCTTAAGTGACGATACGGCGCAAGATGGTAGACACGCTAAACCTGTGAAAGAACTGGCTCTCAAGTGCAACTGCCGGAACACACCGATTGGTATTTGGCGGCAAAATAAATACTTTGAACTAATCACAAAATACCATAACATCTTGGCTTCATCACTTGCACGTGCAGCCAAGATTCTATGGAACATGTCCTCGTCCATTAGATTCAGTCCTGAACGTCTTATGATCGTTGTCCTTTGAGCTCGGTTCAGTTCACATACCCTCAACAAGTGCTGCAAGACTTCTAAAAATCCACTCGTCATGCAATTGGGTGAGACACTTTTCCTCATAAGAAATGCAAACTCATTGAAAGGCAGGTGTCCAGACTGTACTCAATTTGAATTAACACCCATAGATCTCTTTATAGCACTGCTAGAAAACCATCGTATACGAGGTGGCTCGCTTTGTAATGAACATTTTGTATTATAAGACAGGCTTCATTCTATTAATTTTTTGTACGTCTCAAAACAACATGACAAAACAAAATGGTTGACCGCCATATAGCGGTTATTAGCAAATGGTTGATGGTTCAGAACAACTTGAGTTCAGACTTTCAGCAAACCCTACATATATATCACAAACATCTATCTACAGACACGTTACACAATGAACCAAACGCCCGCACGGATAATACACGGGCAGCTAAGAAGTGACACTCATATGAAACCCCAGGTGAAACAGTTGTTTAAAAATTACATGCAATAATAATTTAGAAAATGATAAATAGACCTTTCGGAGTTTTCAACAAAATGATTCATGATCGACGGTAAGTGTTCCAAGCGATACCCAAAATATAATACCCAATATAGGCGATCAGTTGCAGACAATAGTAGTGAAGTTAAAAGGACAATATGTTCGTGTAAGCAGTGGTTGGATTGGGCCGTACTTTCCAATATAGTCCAGGGCTTATGAGGGTCACATCAATGTGATATACTTTAACGTCGTCAAGTCAATAAATAAGAAATGTAAATACGTAAACATAGATGGTTATATGACCATTTTCGATGGAACAAATACAAATGTCGAGGAATTTCAGTATCAACCAACACTACTAATATAACGATGCAATGTAACGAGTCTGACTGTAAAAAAAGATAAATGAATAACGACAATGAATCAACGATCCAGGAAACATACAAAGGAGAGGTTGTCTTGATTTCGCGTATACAAATAATCCCAAGGAATTTACTATTCGGTTTTTTTATAGTTAAAGGCTTAGCGTTGTGGCCATAATCTCTCCTGATCTTAAGTGACGATACAGCCCAAGCTGGTAGATACTCTAAACCTGTGGAGGAACTGGCTCACAAGTGCAACTGTCGGAACACACCTATTTGTATTTGGCGGCAGATTTTCAACTTGAGGGTGGTAGCTAGGCAGGCGGGTATTGAAAAAAGCCTTACCATCATGCTATGGTTTCCTCACGATGATACCCTTCACCGAAAGCTCGAGCTCGTTGTAGGTGGTTGGATTTGAACTCACGTCCCTTGACACAAAAAGTACCACTGAGCTATCATCGCTTCTAAGCGACTACAACTTTCCGGGAGACGTTCTATCGCGTAGATAATTAACAAACAACAAAACCAGTTATTGGAAGTTTTCGTACTCAACCCTGGAGTTTCTTAAATTCCTGAACGGACAAATACATATATGTCGCGTGTTCGAGCGTCGGATGATAATAACTTTATATATATTTAGGCACCACAAAAGTGTACTAAAAAATAGTTTATCAAACTATTTTAACTATATATTTAACTATATTCAAAATTGTATATAATTAAAAGACATTTATTTCATTAAATGTATGGACAAGTTTCATTCAGTGACCAAAAGAAACGAAAACCGGAAACAATGTTAGATATAGTCAGTTCTATTGATCTTAACGAACGCCGAAGTACAAGGTTGATTGGAATTGATCAGAAACTAAAAATTAAAAATCGCTTAAACCATTTTTTAATTTTTAGCGAGAACAAAGAAACTCGACTATAAGTGATACGGATTTCACCGGGTCAGCTAGTGATAAAATAAATAAATAAATAAGTCCAACATATAGATCTCTGTCTCTCAATACGTTATGACTATTTTCGGTAACGAAATGTGACTAAACACTTATGAAATTTTACCTTAGATTCTAGTCCTAATAACTTATCACCGATTATGTAGTAAGAGTTTAAAATTGTGCCGGTTACAATAATTATTTACGTACATTCGTACAACGTTTGGCAAGTTTTTTTTTTTTTTTATACTTAAGGTTTAGCGTTATGGCCATAATCTCATCTGATCTTAAGTGACGATACGGCCCAAGTTGGTAGACACGCTAAACCTGTGGAGGGGCTGGCTCTCAAGTGCTGCTGCCGGAACACACCTATTGGTATTTGGCGGCAAGTTTACAACTTGAGGGTGGTAGCTACCCAGGCGGGCATTAGAAAAAGCTCTACCACCATGCTATGGTTTCCTCACGATGTTTCCCTTCACCGAAAGCTCAAGTTTATTGTAGGTGTTTGGATTCGAACCCACGTCCCTTGACGCGAAGTCGTGCACACTACCATTGAGCTATCATCGCTTCAACATTTATTAAGGTACTAATGAAATTGCTCTGAGACTCTTAAGTGAGCCGGTAAAATCTGTAAAAAGCTTCGTAAATAAAGAGGGGCTCGTAAAACAGTAGCCACTTATCGTCAGCGGAGCCTCAGCTCAAAGGCGTATCATAAAACTTTTATAGTCGTTTCGGATCGAAGGCACTACGCGGATGAAATTTGATTTCTCTAATAGAATCCGGAGGTATGAAGATGCCGAGATAGTGCCTTATTAAATTCTAGCGACTCGTTTTGCGTAAGCGCTTTTTAACGCACTTGGATGGCTGCATGCAGCTTCCACTCTAGCGATTACGAGACCCCGGACAATAAAGACAAATTGTCGACAGTTATGTATATATATATAATTTTCATTGATCAGAGAAGTTCCATATATTCATAGCATCGAATGTTCGAATCAGTCATGCAGCGGTCTTTAGTAATTTTTTTAGGTTAAATATAGTATATAATTCTGAAGCGATGATAGCTCAGTGGTAGTGTGTACGACTTCGCGTCAAGGGACGTGAGTTCGAATCCAACCACCTAAAATGAGTTTGAGCTTTCGGTGAAGGGAAACATCGTGAGGAAACCACAGCATGGTGGTAGGGCCTTTTCTAATGCCTGCCTGGCAAGCTACCAACCTCAAGCTGAAAATCTGCACCCAAATTCCAATACGTGTATTCCGGCAACTGCGCTTGAGAGCTAGTTCCTGCGCAGGTTTAGCGTGTCTACCAATTTGAGCCGTATCGTCACTTAGATCAGGTGAGATTATGGCCATGATGCTAAACTTTAACTATAAAAAAAAACTAACAAACGAAATGTTTTTGTCTGTGTTGGTAAAATTTACCATAACAATTTTTACAACCAAACGTCTGTAGCGCCGCCCCCAAATTTTGGTGTCCCAGGCAAATGCCCAGTCTGCTCCTCTGCCTAAACCAGACGCTGCTCCAGGGTAACGTCCACGAACACTCACCACTAAATATGAGTTCGAATCATTGAACCTGAGCTTTCGGCGCAGTAGAACATGGTAGTAGGAGAGTCTTGAAAGTCTTCCAAAACCCACCTACCACTAATTTCTGCTTACAACATGGTAAAGGCAGTGAAATAAAACTAATTTAAACGGATTTTATCGCGGTTATTTATTTCTTTTGATCCCGACGTTTCGAAAGATTTTCAGCCTTCGTGGTCACGGGGCGGACTGAGGTGTAGGTTGTCCAGGAAAGTTCATGTCACTGTGTCTACCTTCAATTTCAAGACATCATTATGGTAAAGGCAGGTCAAAGCGTGTGGTACTTATCGAGTAATAATCACTCAATACTGCCCACTAAAACTGCCATCAACTATCTAAGACTTAAGAGCCAGTCCCTCCTCTAAGTTCTTTCTTCTTCTTAAGTAGACTTGCCTCATTGTTACTTAATATTAAGTGAGATTGTAGTCATATGGCAAAACCTGTTATCAACAAAAATAGAACCAAACTCTTATCAGCAATCTAGTAGCCACATTTAGTAAAATTCTGTTCAATACGTCTTCAACCCTAGTTTGAACCATACTATACTTCCCAGTACACATTGTAGAGTTATTTAAACCTACAATAATAAAAACGTACAAAACATTAATATAATTTAAATAATAGCAAATGTAAACAAGATCTCTCTCTGCAAATAATCACAATTCGGAGAGTCCGAAGATAAATAATCTCTCGTGGATCCTGTCACTTCAAAAGAGGCTCAGAGGGGATTACTTCAGGCCTGCTTATACGAAATCGATTTATCGTTTCTGGCGATGTTTTAATTGGAAACATAAAAGGTTTATAGAAATTCGTAATAGTGGAGTTTATTCTGGTGGATCGAAGCTCGGTCACGCCGTCGAAAATAAATCCGGAGATACGCGCGTTAATTATATATTTTGCAAGGGTATTGCGATATGAAATGTATACAGTACCGTTGTAAATCGCGTTTTTGGCGATGTTAATTGGAAACACGAAATATTTATAGGAATTGTAACAGTCGACTTTATTCTCGTGTATCTACTCACTAATTACGTATTTTGTAAGAGCATTGCGATACCAAATTTATATAATATCGTTGCATTTATCTTGGGATTTTTGTGAACGACAAGATCATGACTAAACTTATATGTTATTTAGTTCGTTTTATTAAAATTGTGGTATTAAAATCCGCCTACGGACTTTACGAAGCGATGATAGCCCGGTGGTAGTGTGTACGACTTCGCGTCAAGGAACGTGAGTTTGAATCCAAGCACCTACAATGAGCTTGAGCTTTCGGTGAAGGAAAACATTGTGAGGTAACCATAGCATGATGGTAGAGCTTTTTCTGATGCCCGCCTGGCTAGCTACCACCCTCAAGTTGAAAATCTGCCGCCAAATACTAATAGGTGTGTTCCGGCAGCTGCACTAAAGAGCCAGCCCTTCCAATAAAGGCCGGCAATCCACCTGCGATTCCCCCGGTATTGTGGGCGTCCATGGGCGGCGGTGATCACTTACCATCAGGTGACACGCTAGCTAGTTTGCCCCGTATACTATAAAAAAGGTGGACCCGAACTCACGTCCCTCGACGCGACGTCGGTAAACACTACCAATTGCGCTATCTTTGCTTCTATCGAAGCCATTACGTTGGACTTATGAAATATAAAACACACACATCAATATACATTTACGTAAAATCATGATTTTCATCATGTATAAACTTGGTAAACATTGAATCCATTACTTAGCGTTACTTCGACCCCGAAACCACCCCCTCCCAAACACTGGAGTATTGATAATAATTTATATTCACCATAATCTAAGGGCTTGTGGTAACTTCAAAGGATTTAAATGTATGACGTTAATTGAAAACCACTTAGCACCCCGTATAATAACACTAGTCTACACCGGCGACTGTGTTCGCACGAAATGAATATGCATGATGTCGTTTCGACCCGCTTTGAACCCTTTTACGGGTTGATATGACATGTATATTTAATTTTTACATATCATTTTTCTCTGAATCTTTTTATTTAAAACTTTGATATATTAAAGTTGGTTTTTTTATGGAATAGGGGGGGAAAGAGCAAGCGATGGTAAGTGATCACCGCCGCCCATGAACACTCACAACACTAGAGGAATCGCAGATGCGTTGCCGGCCTTTATAGGAGGGACTGGCTCTCAAGTGCAGCTACCGGAACACACCTATTGGTATTTGGCGGTAGATTTTCAACTTGTTGTTAGTAGCTAGCCAGGTGGGCATTAGAAAAAGCCCTACCACCATGCTATGGTTTCCTCATGGTTTCCCTCATCGAAAGCAAAAGCTCATTGTAGGCGGTTGGATTCGAACTCACGTCCCATGACGCGGCGTTCCTATGCGTTACCATTGAGCTATCATCACTTTAAAATTTATATGCATAAACTGGTATATTTACTGCAAAGGAAATACGGATAAACAATTTTATAATGTATATACTTCTCGTAAGACTTATATAGACACAAATCGAAAAATAAAAAAAATAAAATAACAGACAGTCAACTGTTCCGTGAATACCACTCGGAAATTGCCCTGGTCCAAGGTATCCCGCCTAGCCAAGTGTCTTGCCCATCTCCGCTTCAGCTTAGCGAAACGTGTACCCACGTCTTCTACTTTGGTGCAACCTAGGATATCCACGTTTCGACTACGATCTTAGGAGAGAGGAGTTTGACCTTAAAATGCTACAATGGTCAAAGCGTCTTGACGAGTTTTTCATCCGTCCACCGATCTTATTTATGTCTCATTCGGGAGTCAAAATTATATTTGCATCCAGGCTATATAAACGTATTAATAATTAAATATTTTTTATTATCATGGAATTTGAATAATAATCCTTGGTTTGTGTACATACGGATTTACAGATTTATTAATATATATATATATATATATATAAACGTATAACCGCTTGAAATCATGAAGACGTTTGTTTAATCTTGTCATTATCATAAAGGCAGCCGCGTGTGCCGGAGTGTTAAGAGATTGCATGTAAAAGGTTCTTTATTCGCTTAGCGTCGCACTAGGGGACAGCTCACACCGACGCGTAATTCCTAAACTATTCTCTGTAGAGTTACTTATTATTGATGTTCAGATAAGTTATATCATAATACCGCCTGGTGTTAAGTGACGATATATTTTAAGCTCTCGAGTATAGTTGTATTGTGTATTTCTAAGGTTTTTTGTCGTATTTCTTTCTATTGTTATTTTAGACGTACGACAACGTGAAGCCGTTTTGAAGTAACGATAGCTCAGTTAATAGTGTGTATGGGTCGCGCGTGAATGGTCGTGAGTTCGATCACTGGAACAAGCTACAGCTTTTGGTGGAGGTTTCCACCACATACTTAAAGGTGTGTTCCTGTAGTTGCACTTGCGAGCTGGTTTTTCCATTTGGCTTAGCGTGTCCACCATTTTGGCCTAGATACACGACACCTGTAGGTATTCGGCGGTAAACTTTTAACTTGATAGTTTTACATACTACATAATACTTATAGTAGTATATAGTACATAATACTTGATAGTTTTAGATATTTTTACTTGGTACTCATCCAGGCGGGTATAAGAGATGGGACCGTTTCATTCTATTGTTTACTGTGCCGGCAGCGCTGGCTGTTTGCAGGAATTCGCACTCACGTCCACGCTACCAATATCTAAAATCCAAATCTTCGCTTCGAAATGTGGTTTTAAAGGATCAGCGATGTACAAGATGGCCCTAGTGTCTTAACCGTACCTAGACTGCGGTGATTGCTTATTACAAAGTCGATCAGAAGTTGCTTAGGCATTGTCATGTTTAAAAAAAAAACTGTTACGCTACGGTCTGAGACACGACAGCGTTTTGGTCCGGGTTTATTATATCGTAAAGTTGCCGTAAAGTTTTCAACTGTCTAATTCTATTAGCGGTTCTGATCTCTGTCTGCTTGTATTCTTGGTGTATACTAGCGTATTATAAAAAGGGAAAATGTCATTTTTCACCCTTAACCTTTTCAACTGTCACTTTAATCCATACAGCGTCGCAGACGCGTCGTCGACGTGACGCCCTGTACCTGTGACCTTCAACTTAACATTTGTGCTTGCTTTTCCCAAGCAAATATTTGTAAATTTTAACACTAATTTTTATATCAGGTTCATTTATCATGAAAAAAAGCAAGGATGCTTTCAGGTTGGTTATCTGTGGCATTCGGGATCGGTGATAATATATAGTATAAATATGATACCTACATTACTTCGGAAGCTATCATTGGGGCGAGATGTTTCTGACTTCTCGTCACCAAAACTCTATATAAAGCGATAGCCTTGTGTTTTATGGTAGAATAGTTATAGGGGGGTAGTTTATAACACCGATTAGTATAAAGCGCGATGCAAGAGTGGCTTTGAGGGCAGTCTAAGCTTGGCGCTTGAAGCGTATTCATCATACGTAGCTGGAACATTACCGAAGGGACGTAAGATTTAATATTTCTTTATTATTGACACTGTTTTGGTATTTATGCTGTAAATCATTATGAGGAATGGTTTATACTTGGTGGTGTGGGGCACGAGTGGTGAATGTGAGACCGACAAAGGGGCTCCTTAAACCTACATCTGAGTCGCAAGTCTCAAACACTCTCGTTTTTTATAGAATAGGGGGCAAACGAACAAGCGTTTCATCTAAGTGATCACCAACGCCCATGAACACCCACAACACCAGAGGAGTTGTAGGTGCGTTGCCGGCTTTTGTAGGAGGGTCTGGCTCCCATGTGCCAGAGTATTTGACGGCAGATTTTTAATTTGAGGTTGATAGCTAGCCAGGCAGACACTAGAAAAAGCCCTACCACCGTGCTTTGGTTTCCACACGATGTTTTCCTTCACCGAAAAGCTCAAGCTCATTGTAGGTGGTTGACTCGAACTCACGTCCCATGACGCGGTGTTCCCAACGCTACCACTGAGCTATTAAAAAGGAATTATAAAAGTGACTAGTGGAAGTACTTTAAGCTTCCTTCAAAGCGATAATTTCTCCCATTTAAATATATAAAAGGAAAAAAAACTTTATTCATTTAGGCCCTGTCAGCGAGCTTGTGAACATCAAAAAGACAAAGATATATCAGATTGTTACACAACTCAAATCATGGGGAAGCTGAAGCAATTCGATTACGTGATAATACCATAGCATGGTGTTAGAGCTTTTCTAATCTCCAACTGGTTATCTACAATGATTCGGTTAAAAATCTGCCGTCAAATACCTACGAGCGAATCCCTCCATTAGGCTTAGCGTGTCTTGAACCATTGTAAAAACTGAACCGAACAAAAGTATCTTTAGTTCTTTTTAAGTTCACGTCGACGCGAACCCGTCAGTTGATAATTCTCTGAGCGCCAACGCCTCTCAGTTCAACTAAAACGAGCCCCTCCCGAATAATGAACTTCGGAACTATTAACAAGCAGCTTTACACAGTTCGGTGTCTGCAAGCGTGAAACAATCTATTGTTCTCATTAACGCGTTTTCATATTGGCATAACAACGCGGTTATGGAAATAAACCATTCTTTTTTTAATGTATAGTTATTAGGGTGGCGCAAAAAAACGGAATATATTTTTTTTTACAGTTTCAACTGAAAGAATGTTAGTTTTTGATGTTTTAAGAGCCCTCTCCAAAGAACAACTAAAAAAAAATTTTTAAGAGGTCGCTCCAAATTTTTTTAAATTTCAAAAATCGTCAAAAAACGTTTTTTTTTTTTTTTTCTCGTTATGGTAAAATTTTATAGACCAAAAAACAATAAGTTTCTGAAAGTTTCAGTTCAAAATTTAAGTTTTGAAAGGTCGCTCTAAATTTTTTTTTTATTATTAGTTCATTACTTTAGATTTTTTCGAGCGACCTTTTAATATTTAAATTTAAATTCCATAAATTTTTTTTCTTTTATTTATTACATTAATAGATAAAAATTAAAATAAAAAAAATCTATTTTTGACGATTTTTGTAAATTAAAAAAATTTGGAGCGACCTCTTAAAATTTTTTTTTTAGTTGTTCTTTGGAGACTGCTCTTAAAACATCAAAAACTAACATTTTTTCACTCGAGACTGAAAAAAAAAATAGTCGGTTTTTTTGCGCCACCCTAATAGTTATGTTTTATCGTTATGGCCGTAACCTCACCTGATCTAAGTGATGATACGGCCTAAGTTGGTAGACACGCTTAGCCTGTGGCGGAACTGGCTCTCAAGTGTAGCTGCCGGAACACACCTATTGGTATTAGGCGGTAGATTTTCAACTTGAGGGTGGTAGATAGCCAGGCGGGTGTTAGAAAAGACCCTACCAATATGCAGAACTAATTTCTAATTTCTAAAGGTTCAGTAACTGTCAAGCTCACTTGTATTGTGTGGTTTAAGGAGAGCGCTATATGTAAGTGAAACTCTTTTTCTGATTTTAGGTTGCAAAAAGTTTTTCCATTTCCATTTTATTTTACCTTCTTTTAACTCGTACGTATAGCAGAAAAACTGTCACCTCTTCGACGTCCGTTTTGTTACTGACAACCCTGGTTGTTGTGATGTTTCCTGTTTCCTAGATCAAGACCATGGTGCTGCGACTGGTGGCGAAGCTATGGTTTTTAATCAGATATGGCCGTGCATAATGAAACCTTCATACGTAATATTCGTGAAAAGACCTATAAAGGCCGAATCAGTAACAAAAAAAAAAAGTTTTTTTTTTTAATACTTAATAGGTGTTATATCCACAATCTCGCCTGATAGGTGACGATGTGGCCTCAGAAGGCGGACTCGTTAAGCCTAGGGGGTGTACTAGATCTCAAGTGCGACTGTCGAAACACACCTATAGGTATTCCCCTGGTCTCTGGTGGCACGGACGTTTGAAGCATCGGGGTAGTGTATGGTGTTGGGTGATTAGCGCCTGAGGACTCACCATATGCCCTTCACACCTTACACCTGAGTTCAGGTAATGCGTTTGTCGGTTGTGAGTCCATAAATAGCTGGGATTTAAAACACCACGGCTTAAAAAAAAAGTGTATGAGCTAAGTGGCTTGTAAGTGGCTTTAAATAAGTAATGATTATATTATTACATAAATATAATTAGTATTTAAGATTGATATTTAAATAGCTATTTTTGATCACAAAACTGAGAATTAAAATACTCTAAAATTATTGGACAACTTGTTAGTAGCGCCATCTGTTGATAAACTTTGTAAAGTGGAGTTTGGGTATTAACATAAATTAGTTATAGTAAAATTCATTATAATATGAATATTGATTTTTGAACTATATTTCATAAATTAATTGTACAGTAATTTCAATTACATGTTGTAAAAGAAGATGCAGTTGTTAAACGTTAAGTGACTGTTGGTTTATATAAATAGTTCGCAGCTTACATTTAGTTCAGTTCTGTAGTAGAAATTGGCTGGAAATAAACCAAGTTATATTACGTGTGTTCCTATCATTATGGAGTCTGAACGCGATAATCACACGTGTGTTGCGTCTGAAAGAGCGCCATGTAGGAGGCTTTATTTGAGATTAAGGCGTTTTCTTGTCGAATTAATTACTCCGGCGTTCGTTTTCAATACGTTACGTAATAAATGAAAATTTTCTAACGCGATTTTCTTACACGTACGTGTGTAATTAATAAATTTCAATAATTAATTTAATTTACTTTCATCTGTATTAATTAGTTTGTTCATACGATAGGGTAATCTATTTTCTTACAGCTGAGGTGTAGCGTTATGGCGACAATCTCACTTGATGTGAAGCGACGATGAGTATCAAGATGGTGGGACACACTAATCTTAGTGGAGGGACTGGCTTTCGAGTACCGGGGCTGGTAATAGTTATGACGTCCACAAGAGCCTTCTCGAGGCCTACATTGAATAAAGATTTTTGTTTTAATTTGTTTGTCTGTGACGTTTTCACACCGTAATTAGTCGACCGATCATCATGAAAATTTTCATACGCGTTGACACGAGTACAGAAAAGGGCACGAGTTACTTTTCATTCGGAAAATTGTTCTTTTTGCGAGTGATAAAAATAACGATGGTAGAATTTCTATAAATTGAACAAGTGGAACGATCTTCCGGCCCATGTATTCCCTTCCTCATATAACGTCGGGTCCTTCAAGATGAATATAAAAAAGCATTTACGCAGACCCGCATGACAGTAGCGACTGACGATTGATTGTCGTTCTCACGATGATCGCTGCGGTTTTTTGTCTGTGCAACACCAGGCACAGTGCAGTCACTTTGCCAAACTAAAATAAAATAACAACATCAAGGGAGAAGCAGAAAAATTCGAGTTGTAAAGTTTTCGACTTATAGAGGATGGAGGTTTTGGTGTTTGAAGCGAAGGGAACAAAATATTTTTTTTAGATTTGGAGGTTTTCAACTTAACGAGGTACGATTTAACGAGGTTCGACTTAACAAGGGTCGACTTAACGAGGTTCGACAGTATTTGTTCTACTCGAGCGGAGTCGCGGGCACAGATAATAAATAACAAACCTGACTGTAAAGTCGTACGTTGACCCTCCCCCAGTCGTGAAGTTTAAAACAATTGTATTAACTTTCTGAGGGCGAAAGTAAATTTTCCAAAGTCCATGTAAAATTCAACTGTGGAAAATAGCCGTTTCACTTTATAATATATATTCTTTGAAATTAGTTGCGTACATCGATATAAATGTGAACTGGAATAGAGTATAGTGGAGTATATAAAAGTTAAAAAAAACCATGAGTATGGTCTATATTTGAAGCGGTGATAGCTCAGTGGTAGCGTGTACGACTTCGCGTCAAGGGACGTTAGTTCGAATCCGACCACCTACAATGAGCTTGAGCTTTCGGTGAAGGAAAACATCGTGAAGAAACCATAGCATGGTTGTAGGGCTTTTTCTAAGTTCCTCCACAGGTTTAGCGTGTCTACCAACTTGGGCCGTATATTCACTTAAGATCAGGTGAGATTATGGCCATAACGCTAAACCTTAACTATAAATGAAAAAATAAAAGTAATCCTTGTTTGCTTGCATATATTTTGACTCCACTACCGATTTGGAAGACCATAAAAAAAATCTCGAACTCCTCCTGATTTATTTACTCATCCACCCCCACCATTAGGTGTGTTCCGGCAGTAGCATTTGAGAGCCAGTCCCTCCTATAAAAGCCGGCAACGAACCTGCGATTCCTCTAGTGTTGTGGGTGTCCATGGGCGGCGGTAATCATTTACCATCAGGTGACACGCCTTCACGTTTGCCCTCTATTCCATAAAACAAAGCTAAGGGGTCGTAACAGCGACGCGTTGAATCTATCTTATACTCGCTGCTTTACCCGAACAAGCGTAACGTAGCCGAGCGTGACGGCTGAGCCTCACTCGATAACCACAATATAAAATTTGCTCAACTCGTCCAAAAATTATTTCTCCCCAAAATTATGTAACCTATAAAATGTTACGTAAAAATGGCTTTCACCTTTCCCCCTCAAATATAAACCTCTACATAGAATATTGCAATGTTTCACCTGGATTCGAAACCACTGACCTCCTGGAAGTAACAGCACAGCTATCACAACATGAGTGTAGTTAGAGTTTGACCCTGAATCTACATTTCAATGAAGCAAGTTATGATGGAAGTCTATTCTAGTAAACGTTATAATAAAATCAGTTGTCCCACCCAGGGACAAAGTGGAAAACAGCCCCGGAGCGTATTTCGCCAGTGCAAGGACCTTTATATAGGTTGATTTTTTTTTATTTAATGCGAACACTTATACGTAAAGAAATCAAAGCTATATATTAAATGTATTTTTTTATTATAATTAACGTATACATTTTCATGATTTACATCAATTTCGGTTCATTTATTGTCTTCTTCATGGACACAAGAAAAGTTTATTTAAATATATTTAACGAGCTATATATTTTTAATAAGTAATCGAGAAGGACTTTATAAAAACAATTAAGGAACAAACAAACTTGAAACATTGTTTGTGAAGCACTCAAACTATTGTCCCAAGCGGGAGTCGAACTTACACCATTTCGACGCAGCGGATTCGCGAGACAAGTGCTGTAACCGCCAGGCGATACGTGTTGTCAAAAACACATTTTTTTTTTAGATTATATATCTTATAATTAACTAGCAACTCTCACAGCTGGTCGAGTATACACGCTTACTAATATCATTTAGTAAAAATTCAAAAAAATAAATAAAATAAATAATAATGTTATATATTTTATGTACTAGGGGCAAACGAACAAGCGTGTTATCTGATGGTAAGTGATCACCGCCGCCTATGGGCCGCCGCCTATACAACACCATTAGAAAAAGCCCTACCACCATGTTATGGTGTCCTCACGATGTTTACGTTGACCGAAAGCTCAAGCTCGTAGGTGGTTCGATTCGAACTCACGTCCTATATCGTTCCTACATACTACCACTGAGCTATCATCACTGTATGTGCGTATGTCTAATATTTTATTTCTGTCTATCTTTCAGATATCACCATCATTTTCGGCTTGTATTGGGTTGTCTGGGATTGTATAAATGTGCCAGTCACTTCGTCTCACCAAGATAAAAAAGTTAATTAAGTAACGTGTCGTTAACATACAAAACGCCTATCTAAATGACTTGAAAAACCTCATAATACCTGGCCATAACGCGCCTAAACCATTTGCAAAATTACGTTCATACATAATCGAGAGGGAAGGGTTGGTATATTTCGTTACAGGACAATCGAAATATACCGGTTTTAAATGTGACATGGAAAAACTCAAAGCGTCGGGAAAACATTTCCCAGTCTCCAATAAGTAACGGGGCAAAGAAATCATTAGAAAGTTGCACCATGGGAAATGAGGAAAAATTTGTAAAATTGTGTTTTTTTTTTATGCTATAGACACGCCGTACTCGTGACTTCGTTCGCGTGGAATTGAGACATTTTTTTACCCTTCGGAACAGTGTTAGTATTTTTTTAGATAAATATATCTCTACACCTTTTTCTGTGCCCCTGAAAATATGATGACGCCTAGTTTCATGAAGATCAGTTCACTCGCAATAACACGCTCCTCTCGCTTTGGGTTCACTTTCTTTTGACGCAGCTCTTAAGGGTCGTAGATTAATATTAAATAGCCTATAACCTTCAAATATAATTGAGCTGTCCAGTGCAGAAAAAAGTTTTCGAATTCGACTTCTAGTTCTCGAAATAAACGAGTTCAAACGAACAGACTCTTCAGTTTTATAACACTGCTATCTATGCCCACGACTCTGTACGCGTGGAATTAAAAATTACTTATTAATATTTCCCCATTTTCAATACAGCTTTATTAAGCTTCCATTGGTGGTAGCGTGAGTTTCCTAAGTAGCTTATGGTTTCCCTCAATTATTGCTCTGTCAAATACAAAAAAGATTTATTGAGATCTGACAGCTAGTTCCGAAGATTAGTGCGTTCAAACAAACAAACAGTTTCCCGCTTTATAATATTAATATAGTCTCGCTGTGCTCGTGACGTCTTGCGTGATCTTAGATCAAGTTTTGTATTTTTACTTAGAATGATTATCAAAATTATTCAGATATGGATTAATATCGTGTCGATAGAACATCTCAATATTGTTTTGGAACAAAATTGTAAATCACAAACACGCTTATTGTAAGTAAACCAGAAAAGATAGATATATATCGTGAACTTACTTTTAAAACTGGTCGTATTTTTAGAAACGTGGTAATTTTGACGCTCATAAGCGCCTTCTCAGGGCTTAAATTGAATAAAGATTTTTGATTTGATTCGAACGTTTTTAGAGACATACTTCCATTATACATTTTTAATGAAAGTTCAACTGTTTATGAGATGCATGGCACTGGGTGTTACAGAAGTAATATTTTTTGCCAGTTTATGTAACTTTTAACAATACTGCAGTACTCCCATTAGTGGTAGCGTGATGTTGATTAGCCTAAATTCATCCTTAATGGTTGTGGTATCAAATGGTATTTTTAATAAAATCCTAAGTAGTTTCTTATAAGATTAGTGCTTTCAAAGAAAAATAAGCTCTTTTGCTTTATAATTTTAGTATAGATCAAGTATAGAATCTGGCAACATTTTGTTGTGTTTGCTGTTATTCTAGGAAAAGAGTAGGACTGTAAAATTTTCATCGTGGTATGGTTTTTCCTAACGCCCGCCTCCTCCACCAACTTGGGCCGTATCGTCACTTAAGATCAGGTGAGATTATGGCCATAATGTTTAACCTTAAGTATAAAAAAATTACGCTAAATCTTAACTATAATTAAAAAAAATTGACACAATGTATATACATTCGTTAGCACTGTAACTGAGTAATTTTTTAACTTAGAAGGAAATTGCGCTTACAGTGGCTGAAGGGGTGAGGTGGCGAGAGGTTTCAGTAGAGCTAGACAATATTAATAAGGTAGTTTCTCAAGGTCGCGGGTAGTCGCACCCTGCCCATTCACCAGCATTTCAATTTGAATAGCAGAACTATAAGCGCTTAATTTTATGGGACAAGTGACAAGGGCTCGCGGGTTTATATATTGCCTTTATTAGACATTATATTAAAAGTGTGATCGTAGTTGTTCTAACCGACTTCAAACAATAGAAGTTTCCCAACTGGATTACTATTATTTTTTTATGTATGCACACCGATTAGCTTAGATTTATAATCCGATTTACGTGATTCTTCGTTAAGTTTCATTAGAAATAGTTGTCATTGGTCCAATAAATATTTAACATAGTTTTATTTTATGAACATTTTTGTTAAGTTGGTACATGGTTGTAGGGCTTTTTCTAATGCCCGCCTGGCTACCAATCACCTTCAAGTTGAAAACCTACCGCTAAATACCAATAGGTGTGTTCCGGCAGCTGCACTTGAGAGCCAGTTCCTCCACGGGTTTAGCGTGTCTACCAACTTGGGCCGTATCATTACTTAAGCTCAGGTGAGATTATGGTCATAACGCTGAATCTTAACTATAATAAATAAATAAATAAAAAAAAAACGTGGACGATGTAATTTTAATCTGTGTACGGCTTTTTTATGAGTTCTCATTTAGGGTGATTATATATGATTATAAACCTGTATCCCGATAAGTGGGTAATAGGGTACCTGTCATTGAAGCGGAGGGAACGTGCAGAGTAGAGAAACTGAGACGTATTATTACCAATACGTCTGCATATAATCTCGAAACGTAGAATTAAAAAAGTAATTCCTATAGTAAGCAAAAACAAACTAGATTTAACTTTGTTAATCGTTGTATTTTCTGTAGTGCTTTGTCAACATGTAGTCTGTGTTATTAGAATGATACTGAAGCGAATGAAAAAAAAAACTGGGCTGAAAAAGTGATTTTTACAGCGTTATCGTGACCACATACATCATCCGTACATACAGACAAACCGACGTTCTCCGAAATATTTTTTCAAAATAGATTTTTATTACTTATACTACTTTTTTAATACCATTTACTACTATGAAGCGATGATAGCTCAGTGGTAGTGTGTACGACTTCACGTCAAGGGACGTGAGTTCGAATCCAAGCACCTACAATGAGTTTGAGCTTTCGGTGAAGGAAAACATCGTGAGGAAACCATAGCATGGTGGTAGGGCTTTTCTAATACTCGCCTGGCTAACCACCACCCTCAAGTTGTAAACCTGCCGCCAAATACCAAATAAGTGTGTTCCGGCAGCTGCACTTGAGAGCCAGTTCCTCCACAGGTTTAGTGTGTCTACCAACTTGGGTCGTATCTTAAGATCAGGTGAGATTATGGCCATAACGCTAAACCTTAAGTATATAAAAAAAGTGTTTATTAAAGTATCTACTGTCATAAAAAAGTGTTCTTGTTGATATTTGTCAACTCATTTTAATACTTAAAGTGCAAAAAAGATCGGTTTAAAGCAATTTAAGCCGAGATAATTGCTTGACTTTGAAATAGTGAGTGTAAAGCATTACTCAAACGCAATGAGACATGCAATAATAGTATTTTATTAAAATGAAAGGTATTCGATTTACATAAGAGGTGTATTATATTAAGTTTTTATTAGGTTATTTTATGCTTTTTAGTTTTTGAAGTCGGTATATTAAATGTCGTTTTGTTTTTGTTATATAAAAATGTGTTAGTATCGTGGAACGCTCGGTTCCAACGAATTTCGTTACCTAGTATATTATTATTGAAAAACATATTCTCTTATTGATCAAAGAATACAAACAAGTAAATGATTTACTGGCATCTGACAGGATAATTTAAGGAATCGTAGGAAATCGAAATGAAACTAATTTAAACGGATTTTATCGCGCTTATTTATTAATTTTGTTCCCGACGTTTCGAAACGACGTTTTTCAGCGTTCGTGGTCAAAAACTTTCGAAACGTCGGGAACAATAATAAAGAACCACGATAAAATCCGTTTAAATTAGTTTTATTTCGATGAATAATATTCGCGTAAACATAAGCAATCAGAATCGTAGGAAGTTTCGTAATTAATATATTTTTCTTAGTTAAAGTTATGTTTATATATATGTTCAATGTTTTCCCGTCCCAGTAGTGCCTAACGTGGCTCAAGAATTTGTCGCTCAAAAAAAAAAGAAGATATATAGATTAATTGCATGTGACAACCCTGTCGGATAGAGAGAGTGACGTCGCGGTCAGCGGCTGCTATAGCGGTCGTGCGGTGGTCCGCTTGGCGCTTTCACCCTAACATAAAGCTACGGACTGTGTCATAAGCGGAAGCGGTCTGCCGTGTTTTTATTTCGTCGTTATCAAACCAGTACGTGTGAATTGAAATAAAACTAATTTAAACGGATTTTATCGCGGTTATTTATTAAATTTTGATCCCGACGTTTCGAAAGCTTTACAGCCTTCGTGGTCACGGGGCGGACTGAGGTGTAGGTTGTCCAGAAAAGTTTATGTTACTGTGTCTACCTTCAATTTAATTTTTATTATTGATAGTGTTCCGATCTACGCAGAAAGAGCTCACAGTGTCTTGACGTCTGGCAATTGGTCTTTTGGGTTCCGATTTAATTAAATGTATAATTGGATCCCAGGCTTGTGCTAGCTTCCAACCATCTTCTCTATTGAAATTTGGATGTTTTTTAATTTCAATAGCCCCACGAATCATCCTAGGTAGGAATCGGTGTTCTTTTGCAAGGATTTGTGGCTTGTCAAATCGAAGATAATGTTTGGAGCCTTCTTCTGAATGTTCAGCAACTGCAGACTTCGTAGAGCGTCGGTGTTTAACATCAGCTATATGTTCTTTTACGCGGGTCCCTATGTTTCTTTTAGTTTGTCCGATATAGGAGAGGCCACAGTCACATTCTATTTTGTATACGCCCTGTTCTTGTAGAGGTATATGACACTTGACAGGTGGTAAAAATTGACTAATCTTCTTGGGCGGCTTGAAGTAAGTTTTAATTGAAGCACGCTTCAGTACATAGCCAATCTTGTCTGTGACCCCTCTTACAAAAGGTAACACAACAGGTACACGTTCTACTGTGGCTGGTTTCACTCGGTTTCCGTGACGGAGGCGTGGAATTTGGAGCTTGTTATCACGCAGTACTTGCTTGACATGTCGCAGCTCAGCAGCCAGATGTTCCTCGTCACAGATTCCTTGTGCTCTCTGAAACAAAGATTTACCCACGGTAGCTAACTGTTTCGGATGGTGGTGAGATTCACCATTCAGGTATTTATCTGTATGGGTCATTTTTCTGTACACAGTATGGCCTAAAGACTGATCAGGATTACGGATAACTAAAACATCTAAGAAGGGAAGAGATTTCTTTTGCTCTAACTTTACAGTGAATTGTATGTTATTGTTAATGGAGTTAAGATGATCTAAAAATGCAGGTGAGCCCATAGCTACTCCATTCACTTGTACATAAAACTGATTCCTCCACAACATGTAGCCAGATGTGAGGCAATGTTTAAGTAATGCTGCATACTCTATGGGCATGTTATTATCTGCTAACCTCTTAGACACAATTAGACTCAATCTGTTTTAACCTTCTTGTATTTTGTATTGTGTAAGGTAATGCGACAGTAGTAATGGATACGTCAGATTACAATAATAAAATAGAACAACTTTTGTCGGATGAAAGTACATACAAGAAGGTTAAAACAGACCCAACCAACAAAGTTTTAAAGGCTACCAGCTCTTTAATAAGCAGTTACTCCGACACATTAAATCTTGACGTAAACTTACTCGTCCCATCGTGTGCAAAACCTCCTAAACTGTATGGGTTACCGAAAATACACAAGCCAAATGCTCCACTACGTCCCATCGTGAGTCAGGTCGACACACCAACCTACAGATTGGCTCAGCACGTAGCAAAAGTGTTATCACCACTAAGAGGCAACACTAGAGCATCTGTGAAGGATTCATACCAATTTGTCAGTGATATTAAACACCTACAATTAGCTGACAATGAAACCATGGTTAGTTTTGATGTCCAGTCTCTATTCACAAGCTTACCAGTACAAGACTGCATTGAAATTGTGTCTAAGAGGTTAGCAGATAATAACATGCCCATAGAGTATGCAGCATTACTTAAACATTGCCTCACATCTGGCTACATGTTGTGGAGGAATCAGTTTTATGTACAAGTGAATGGAGTAGCTATGGGCTCACCTGCATTTTTAGATCATCTTAACTCCATTAACAATAACATACAATTCACTGTGGAGTTAGAGCAAAAGAAATCTCTTCCCTTCTTAGATGTTTTAGTTTTCCGTAATCCTGATCAGTCTTTAGGCCATACTGTGTACAGAAAAATGACCCATACAGATAAATACCTGAATGGTGAATCTCACCACCATCCGAAACAGTTAGCTACCGTGGGTAAATCTTTGTTTCAGAGAGCACAAGGAATCTGTGACGAGGAACATCTGGCTGCTGAGCTGCGACATGTCAAGCAAGTACTGCGTGATAACAAGCTCCAAATTCCACGCCGCCGTCACGGAAACCGAGTGAAACCAGCCACAGTAGAACGTGTACCTGTTGTGTTACCTTTTGTAAGAGGGGTCACAGACAAGATTGGCTATGTACTGAAGCGTGCTTCAATTAAAACTTACTTCAAGCCGCCAAAGAAGATTAGTCAATTTTTACCACCTGTCAAGTGTCATATACCTCTACAAGAACAGGGCGTATACAAAATAGAATGTGACTGTGGCCTCTCCTATATCGGACAAACTAAAAGAAACATAGGGACCCGCGTAAAAGAACATATAGCTGATGTTAAACACCGACGCTCTACGAAGTCTGCAGTTGCTGAACATTCAGAAGAAGGCTCCAAACATTATCTTCGATTTGACAAGCCACAAATCCTTGCAAAAGAACACCGATTCCTACCTAGGATGATTCGTGAGGCTATTGAAATTAAAAAACATCCAAATTTCAATAGAGAAGATGGTTGGAAGCTAGCACAAGCCTGGGATCCAATTATACATTTAATTAAATCGGAACCCAAAAGACCAATTGCCAGACGTCAAGACACTGTGAGCTCTTTCTGCGTAGATCGGAACACTATCAATAATAAAAATTAAATTGAAGGTAGACACAGTAACATAAACTTTTCTGGACAACCTACACCTCAGTCCGCCCCGTGACCACGAAGGCTGTAAAGCTTTCGAAACGTCGGGATCAAAATTTAATAAATAACCGCGATAAAATCCGTTTAAATTAGTTTTATTTCAATGAATAATATTCGCGTAAACCTAAGAAATCATCAGTACGTGTGAACCTTAGCACGGGAATTATCTAAAAAAAATGCTCGTAACTTTTCAAACCGCTAGATCTTATCACTAAGCGCAGACCAATTTATAAACGTAAGGGCTCATTTTCATTGGTCGATAACTCAGTTGTTATACCGCATGCGGGGAGTCCCCGAATACGCTGTTATATCTTTCAATTGTATCCTTTCTAGCTTAGCCAGCAACTTATGTTGCTAACACGCCATAATTATTCCCTTCCTTTCGTCTCTCAATCCATCAACCAGTCAATCTTCCTATAGCTCTTTTCCTAAAACGACACTTGGCCCCGTTAATAATTTTTGTATATCTTTTTCTTATTTTGATCAAATATATTCCAATGTAATATATTTTTTTTTTTTTTCGAAACCCAATTAGGGGTTCCTTTATAACAGTACGTACTAACGGAAGTAACGTTAGGGATGTAGTTGTGAGAGGTTGGTTTGTAGCTGTGTGTTGTTGTGGCAGGGTGATTTATGACAATAGTATAAGGTGCGATTCGAGCGCTGCTTGAATTTCGGTCTAAGCGAAGCACTCGAGGCGTATTGATCGTGCGTGGCTGGAGCAACACCGACGGGACGTAGGATTTACATTACTCCATTATTGACGCTGTTATGGTGTTTATACCTTCCGGTAAAAAATTACGTTATTTTAAATTATTATTTTTACATTATTTATGTTATTTTAAAACTTTTAAGCAGAGAGTTGAAACGTTATTATGACTTTTAGGTAATAATGCACACTTGAGTATTAAATACCCGTTGAGGAAGGGAGTAGGCGGTACTGAAAAATGATGCGGCGCGTTACGTGGTGGGGGGAGGGGAGGGGGCTCAAAAATCATCTAAATTGCGGCGTTACGTAATACTTAAACAGACCGTTACTCGACTGTAATGTTTACTCAGTCCCACTCTTTAAAAATAAATGCGCGATGAAGAATATCTATTAAACTGTAAGCGGGCTCTGCCGACTAATGAAAACGGTTATCGCATGCGGTCCCTATGACTTGCGTGAACAGCAATCACCCGCACCCCGCATGCGGGCTGCATCGACCAATGAGAACGAGCCCTAAGAACAGTACGAGGTTCGACGACTCACGATGACGTCACAGACGGCTATAATGATCGATTCGTCGATAGAGTAGAATCCGACGGTTTCACTTGACCGCTTCATACGAGATAAAGGGAATTCTCTTTATATGTCGTAGATTGATCTCTCTCGGCCTTCTCGCCCTCTAAGTCCGGTGAAGCTGTGAAAGCCTTTTAGGGTAACAGTGTAAGGCCCTTCAAAAAAAAAAAAAAACGATTATACATTATTATCCCGGGACATCTTTCTTCTAACATGACAAACTCTCATACATACAACTTAAGCATCCTCTCACAAACACATGCACACACTCACACACATAAATACGCATCTCATACAATTATTTCGCTTCATAGTTCTCAGGCTAAGAAGATTTGCTTAGATTTATAATATATATTTTTATTTTGTTATCCGATCTTTCTCTATTTTGTACGTGAAACGTGGTCCCTTGGAGGTGGGCGTTGTTAGCTGGGAGACAGTTTTCGCTACAGCGGGTGAAATCGTATATGTGTTTTTGTGTTATTTGTAAAAGTTTCAATAAACTTTTATTATTATTATCATAAAACAGTGAAGTTTGTTTGTTCGAAAAGCCAGATTTCAAAAGGCCTTTTTGTGTTTGATAGATCGATTTTTCGCGCAGGCTTTAAGCCATATAACATCACGCTACCACCAAAGCAGTGTTGGAATAGCTTAATTTTTTTTTTTATAGTTAATGTTTAGTGTTATGGCCATAATCTCACCTGATCTTAAGTGACGATACGGCCCAAGATGCAACCGCCGGAACACACCTATCGGTATTTGGCGGCAGATTTTCATCTTGAGGGTGGTAGCTAGCCAGTCGGGCATCAGAAAAGCCCTACCACCATGTTATGGTTTCCTCACGATGTTTTCCTTCACCGAAAGCTCAAGCTCATTGTAGGTAAATTCGAACTCACGTCCCTTGACGCAAAGTCGTACATACTACCACTGAGTTATCATCGCTTCAAAATTTAGTATACTTATTTACTATATTTTATTATTATAATATATATAACGGAATGGAAGAGATATAGCATGGAGATTGGAAAGTATATAGAAAGTATATATATTTACTTCCACGCAAACGAAGCCTACAGCTGGTCTTTTGATATAAACACAATTTTGAAAAAAAAAATATATAAATATATATATATATATACATATACAGATATGTACTGATCTACAGTCCATGAATAAAGTACTGATATTTATATGGAATAACATTTCGATTGACAACGTATTAGGAAAACAAATATTGACTATTGACACGTATGTAATATTTAAGTTACACGGCTCTAAGTGGATGTAGATTATGTTGGAATATTCCGTGACATTGATGAACTTAAGTGAATCTAATTTAAACGTATTAAAATGATATGTTATATCGAGGCGATGATAGCGCAGTGGTAGTGTGCACGACCTCGCGTTAAGTGATGTGAGTTCGAAACCAACCACAATGAGCTTTCGGTGTAGGGTAACATCGTGAGAAAACCATAGCATGGTGGTAGGGCTTTTTCTGATGCCCGCCTAGTTAGCTACCACCCTCGAGTTGAAAATCTGCCGCCAAATACCAATAGGTGTGTTCCGGCAGCTGCACTTAAGATCCAGTTCCTCCACAGGTTTAGCGTGTCTACGAACTTGGGCCATATCGTCACTTAAGATCAGGTGAGATTATGGCCATTACGCTAAGCCTTAACTATAAAAAAAAATGTCCATACGACAACATAACATAATTATATCTTCAGAAATTAATAGTAATATGAAATACAAATAACAGATAAATATAACGTTCCGGCACGGCAGTCAGATACGGTGTTTTTGTCGATGATGAATACGATTGATACGTCACGCTCTCTCATGTAAGGTTCGTCGGTTGTGTATTGCATGATATATAGTGTAATATTTAGAACGCACTACAGAAAGAGTCATGACGGAAAAAATCTTACATTTTCATTTGTCTAGCCTTCATTCGTAGATATGTAACTTAGTACCAACGCTTCGTTCGCATGGAACTACAAATAATTTAATATTTTTTGCCCGTTTCTGAAACTCTTATCCAAACAACTTTGCACCTATTGGTGGCAGCGTGATGTTAAACAGCGTAAAGGTTTCCTCAATAATTGATCTATCAGATACAAAAAGAATTTTTGTAATCCGACAGGTGGTTCCCAAGATTAACGAGTTCAAACACACAAATAAACTGTTTTTCGGTTTTATATTATTAACCAGCTATTACTCGCGGCTTCGCTCGTGTTAACATTGATTTTGTCAAAGAAATCGGATGACGCAGTGAAAAAGTTTCATACAAAGTTTATCGCTTTTTTTTGTACTGTTTCCTATAAGTTGTTCGCGAGAAAAAGTAAGCAGCGTATCCAAGGTCCCACCTATCTCTATACCAAAATTCATCATAATCGATTCACCGGTTTAGCCGTGAAGGCGCAACAAATAAATAAACAAACTCACCTTTGCATTTATAATGTTAGTAAGAATATAGATTAAGCAAAGTAAAATATCTATTACGAGTCCATTGTTATGTGTAACCTCGTAAAATGGTTTTGGTTTGAATTCTTATCGAATTGCAACTAAATGAAATCACCGTGACAATGCAATTTACAATTAATATAATCGTAGGCTGTTAACGGCTTTTATTGTCTACCAATTACGAGACGTTAAACGGAAATGAGGCTTTACGATCGAGCAAAACCTAAAATAATTTTGAACAAATCGAATCGAGAAGTTTCAGCTTTAGCACAATGTGAATGTAGGTGTAAGTAGAATGGAATTTGTTGAAAGATATGAAGCACTAATTGCTTCGGCAGAGGTTTACGCCTGTAGCGTCTATCTATGGTTTTTTTTATACCTAAGGTTTAGCATTATTGCCATAATCTCACCTGATCTTAAGTGACGATAGGGCCCAAGTTGGTAGACACGCTAAACCTGTGGAGGAACTGGCTCTCAAGTGCAGCTGCCGGAACACACCTGTTGGTATTTGGCGGCAGGTTTACAACTTGAGGGTGGTAGCTACCCAGGCGGGCATTAGAAATATTAGAAAAAGTCCTACCACCATGCTATGGTTTTCTCACGATATTTTCCTTCACCGAAAGCTTAAGCTCATTGTAGGTGCTTGGATTCGAACTCACGTCCATTGTCGCGAAGTCGTACACACTAAGACTGAGCTTTCATCGCTTCGAAACTTCAAAAATTAATAACTTCGTATGTAGTACTTATGTAATATGAGAAGATTGCATTAAAATTCATAAAGAAATGCATTTACTGGAACGATTTTAGCTTCTGCCAATTATCTTGAGGAATACTTTCACTTCATATGTGAAAACTCGTTTTTTATTACTTCATAGGTTTAACGTTATGGTGTCAATTTCACCAGAGGTTAATTAATATAAGGACGATAATAGCGGAAATGCTAACCTTGTGGAGGGACTTGCTCTCAAATGCAACTGTTAGGATATAAGTATAGATATTTGTTGACAGATTTTCAATGTGAGGATGGTAGACAGGCAGTAGGGTAATGGGCAAAAAAAGATTCTCCGATAGATAGCGTTTGAAACGGATCGGATACTCACATCGTTAATTGTAACGATATCTCTACATATAGAGCCTTTTAGGTTAACCATCGTTAGCGATAATTGCATTTGTTACGGTAGAAAGTTTTTACATTCCTAGTTAAAATGTATTTATGATATCTGTATAAAAAATGGTTATGAACATCATAATTAATCACCGATCTATCTGGTGTCTATTGACATACCGCTTCTAATTTACAAAGATGATTATTAGGAGGTTACTCTAAAAAATCATCGAAAAGGTTCGATATTATCGAGTCTCTAACCACGTCTGTCGGTGCGTCTGAACGGGATATATTCAAAAACTACTAAAGGGATTTTTATACAGTTTTCACCAATAGACGGAGTGATTGACGAGAAAGGTTTAGGTATAAAATTAATTACGCTTCTGTTTGAATTGACTGAAATATGGTAATGAATGTTGAAGTGGTCGGAATTTTTTTTTGCAGCTTGTGATCTTAATTGGCTTGCGCGGTGTATCATCGAAAAGGTTCGATATTATCGAGTCTCTAGCCACGTCTGTCGGTGCGTCTGAACGGGATATATTCAAAAACTACTAAAGGGATTTTTATACAGTTTTCACCAATAGACGGAGTGATTGACGAGAAAGGTTTAGGTATAAAATTAATTACGCTTCTGTTTGAATTGACTGAAATATGGTAATGAATGTTGAAGTGGTCGGAATTTTTTTTTGCAGCTTGTGATCTTAATTGGCTTGCGCGGTGTATCATCGAAAAGGTTCGATATTATCGAGTCTCTAGCCACGTCTGTCGGTGCGTCTGAACGGGATATATTCAAAAACTACTAAAGGGATTTTTATACAGTTTTCACCAATAGACGGAGTGATTGACGAGAAAGGTTTAGGTATAAAATTTATTACGCTTCTGTTTGAATTGACTGAAATATGGTAATGAATGTTGAAGTGGTCGGAATTTTTTTTTGCAGCTTGTGATCTTAATTGGCTTGCGCGGTGTATCATCGAAAAGGTTCGATATTATCGAGTCTCTAGCCACGTCTGTCGGTGCGTCTGAACGGGATAAATTGAAAAACTACTAAACGGATTTTCATACAATTTTCACCAACAGACGGAGTGATTGACGAAAAAGGTTTAGGTATACAATTTATTACGCTTCTGTTTGAATTGACTGAAATATGGTGATGAATGTTGAAGTGGTCAGAATTTTTTTATGCAGCTTGTGATCTCCATTGGGGTGTGCGGTGTAATCCACAGAGTTATATAAAAACAATGTTGTACGCAGTTATTCCTCTAAAAAAGATCTTCTAAACTGTAGTAACACTACACGTTTGTCATATGGTTAACACTAACTTATAAAACCAAATACAATCTAAAGTTTACCAAATGTCCTAAACAGGAATAGCTACGTGGTTAATTTATACGCGGACGATGTGGCAGCGAAAATTATACCAACAAAATCTCTCTATAATCTTCCAAAAGATCTTGACGCGGCTAAGACCTCAGTAAGTTCTACATTAGAACGTGTCTAAAGCTGTGCTAGCAGACCCCTACCAAATTTGTCTGGAAAGGGAGAGAAACACGAGTACTGAAGGTGAGTGGACGCGGGTCGAAAAGAGGTCCTTTAAACCTAAATCTGTGTCACAAGTCTCGTGAACTGCACGGAGTTACCCTCTCTGTCACTGTGAATCAATGAATACCTAGGTCGTTCTTCTCAGTACCCGTGCGTACCCGGAGCGCATTGCTAGTGTATTCCAGTACAATAAATAACACGGCTATACCAGATAACTCTTTTCAAGTACGTATCAGTATAAAGTTTTCTTAAGCATCGCTGATGGTTGCAGTTGTGTTATTTTAACTACATCGTTAGAAAAGAGAAAAGGCAATGTACACGTGACCTAGTTTCCAGCGCCCTGTTGCACCAGCGATCATCAGGGCTGTCACTCGTATTAAAATATTATAGTACCTTAATCTATCTATATATATATGAGTAAACAAAATTTATGAGAATCGTGGAAACTCGGTTGGAATGAGTTCCCGAACGTAGTATATTATTACTGATAAACAAATACAAATAAATGAATTACCCACTTTGGAGAGCAAGTTCCTCCACAGGTTTAACGTGTCTACCAACTTGGGCCGTATCGTCACTTATGATCAGGTGAGATTATGGCCATAAGGCTAAACCTCAAGAATAAAAAAAAAAAAACAATTGAAACGCAGTGATTACTAAGTGGGTATTTCCGTCGATTCGCGCCGGGTGAGTGCCACTTACCCCTATTATACCTTCCACAGGCGGAAGGGGATACCTAAAAACGTTTCATTACAATCATGCAACAATAATAACAAATTAACCATTTTTCTTCACGCAAATGCATTTAATTATATTTTTAAGTCATAAAATATTTTAAGGCATTAGATCGATATTTTAGTATTGGACTTAACAGTTTTCAAAATAACGTAACCGGAAGTTATGCACAGTACGCCCCGTGACCACGGAGACTGAAAAGCTTTCGAAACGTCGCGATCGAAATTAATAAATAACCGCGATAAAATCCGTTTAAATTAGTTTTATTTCGATGAATAATATTCGCGTGAACATAACAAATCATTATGGTAACCGGAAGTTGTCAAGAAAGTGTTGACATCGATATTGACTTCAAACAAAACCTCAAAATAACAATCACACGTATCAAAATAACAATAATTATTAGAACGCTATATTCTAAATTCGTTTAGAAATTTAATCAGCGTCCATATGTGCAATCATTGCCGAAATAAAACGCACTTTGCGTAACGGGATATGTAAGGAAAATATAATTGAAGTTAAAGCAGTCAATCAAGTTAACACTATTGAGCTAAAAATGATGAGACTATGACCGTTTGAAGCGAAAACGTTTTAGATGGTTCTAGATGACTTAGCTTTTGGATGCCTATACGTGTGCCAGCAGATGCACTTGAGAGCCAGCCGACCTATCTTAAGCCACGTCACCACTTAATCCCATCAGATGAAGTTGTAACTTAAAACTTTTTTTTATATACTTAACGTTTAGCGTTATGGCCATAATCTCACCTGATCTTAAGTGACGATACGGCCCAAGTTGGCAGACACTCTCAAGTGCAGCTGCGGGAACATACCTATTGGTATTTGGCGGCAGGTTTTACAACTTGAGGGTGGTAGTCACTCAGGTCGGCATTTGAAAAAGTCCTACCACCATGCTATGGCTACCTCACAGAATACATAAACGAAAATAGTAAGTTTTAAGTGGCAACCCTAGCTCCAATACATCCAGGAAACAAAGGACGTCTCCCACAAATACGTCCGTCGCAAACCCAACAGCCGCACACACATCGACATAAAACCTCTCATATATTCGTATTGGAAAACGAGCTCCGAGAGTTTATAGAGTTTGGAATTTTCCAATGAACGCGCACCTTGAATTAATACGTACAAGATAAGACAAGCCTTCTTGTTTTGTCCGAGGTACGCTCTGTTTTTTTTTTTCAAGTTTACACTTCATGGCCACAATCTCACTTGATATTGATATGATGTAGAACACGCGGACACTATTTCAGGGTTTGTATCTCAACTGAAACTTTGGTAATCCACCTTTAGATATTTGGGGGTAGATTTTCAATATGAGGGTGTGGTAGCTAACCCGCTAGAGATTAAATTAAATGCGATTGATGCGTGAATTGAAGCGATGATAGCTCAGCGATAGAGTGTACGACTTTGCGTCAAGGGACGTGAGTTCAAATTCAAGCACCTACAATGAGTTTGAGCTTCCGGTGAAGGAAAACGTCGTGAAGAAACCATAACATGGTGGTAGGGCTTTTTCTAATGCCCGCCTGGCTAGCTGCCACTCGCAAGTTCAAAATCTGCTACCAAACACTTGTAGGTGTGTTCCGGTAGTTGCACTTGAGATCCAGTCCTTCCACTAGGCTTAGCGTGTCTACCATTTAGGGCTATATCGTCACTTAACAACAGTTAGATTGTGGCCACAACTCTAAACTTTAAGTATAAAAAAAGCCGTATCAACGTTTTCCTTCACTGAAAACTCTTTTTTTTTAAGGTTTAGCCTTATGGCCATAATCTCACCTGATCTTAAGTGACGATACGGCCCAAGTTGGTAGACACGTTAAACCTGTCAAGTAACTGGCTCTCAAGTGCAGCTGCCGGAACATACCTATTGGTATTTGGTGGCAGGTTTTTAACTACCACCATGCTATGGTTTCCTCACGATGTTTTCCTTCACCGCAAGCTCAAACTCATTGTAGGCGGTTGGATTCGAACTCACGTCCCTCAACGCGAAGTCGTACACACTACCACTGAGCTATCATCGCTTCTAAACTCGAACTCACGAACTCCAAAACCGGCATTAGCGTGAACGAAACCGTGGACTGATACAATAGAATTTACATGCGTAATAAACAGTACTTCATATTAGGAACCCGTCAACAACAGACGTCATCACGTAAAATACGAACTGGTTTTTTGAATAATAATAAGCTATTTACTTTATTTATTACATCCTCATGCCATATCAGGTTATTACAATCTATTTAATTAAATTACAGAATTAACATTACAATTTACATATCAGAGTTGATGCATCCCAGCGCTGGGCAAAATTCTGCTTATGGAAAAACAGATGATTAATCTATACATTCATATTGCAAACCGGAAAAGTGTAGTTGCGTGAAAGCGTTGTTATTAGGAGCTACTAGACGAATTTAAACAGTTTTTATTGTATTTAATAGAGGAATTATAATTAAGAAGCTTTATGCTGTTTAGCGTCGCTCTACCATTAACACTTTTTAAACTAAAAAAAAAAAAAAACAAATAAAAAAAAATAAAGTGTATGTGGAAACCTTAACTTTAAACAAAAAGGAAACAGAAGCAAAGATAAATTGAAAAAAGTCGCAAAAACGGACAAAAATTCTTACTAATATTATAAATGCAAAAGAGAGTTTGTTTGTTACGCTTTCACGCCTAAACCGTTGAACCGATTATGATGACTTTTAGTATAAAGATAGGTCGGAACTTGGAGTTAGCGATAGGCTACGTTTTCTCGCGAATTGCAACTAGGGTAAAACAGGGATAAACTTTATATGCAACTTATTATTGCGTCGTCTGATTTGTCTGACAAAATCAATATTAACGCAAGCAAAGCCGCAGGTAAGAGCTAGTTAGTAAATAATTTTTAGTTCCACGCGAACCAAGACGCGGGCATAGCTCGTACTTTATATCGAGATAGCATAACCGCAGCAAAACAGTAAGCAAGTACGCTGTGGACTTAAACGCTTCAAAAATTCCTCTGTACATTACGGTAACTTCGCCTTAACTAAACACGCCGTAAATAGAAAATATACAGTTTCATATCGATACCGAATCGAAGTTGCTGTGTGCTCCTTCAGTACTAAATAAGTGTGTAACGTGTGCGAATTATGTAAATCAATATTCACGATCATGAATATAATGTGATATTCCGGAAAAAGCTGCCAATAGTATAACAGACCTACGAGATTGCGTTGTTGTATTTCTTAATAAAAAAAAAAACTGGATTGTTGTATTTCTTAATTACAAAAAAAAAAATCTATACTCTAAAGGAAAAAAAAAACTCGTCGCTTTTTATTATCAACGGCAGTATTATTTTTAATAACTCCAAACCAGATTTGTTTCGGTGAGGTTTTGTTTTTTAATGTATATTATTCCATATAAAATTTTCATGGAAGCCAGTCGTCAATATGACGTCAAAACGTACCTACACTTTGAACGTACTGTTTATATCTCTGCTCGTGGTATTCTTGGCGAGGAATTTCTCATTCACGCTCAGTAAGGAGACGAAGCGACGCTTGGGCTATCCAAGAGACTCTCTGCTGAACTTCACCGAGCTGACTGGACAGTACGGATACTCGACCGAGGAACATACAGTTGTGACAGAGGATGGGTATATTCTGACAGCGTTCAGAATAGTCCGCGCCAGGAACTGTCTAGGGGACAAGAGGAAGACACCAGTTTTGCTGATGCACGGGCTTCTGCAGAGCTCCGACTCCTGGATTGACTCAGGGCCGAATGCGGGACTGGCTTACCTCATCGCAGATGCCTGCCACGACCTTTGGGTGGGCAACACTCGCGGCAATTACTACTCTCGTAGACACATCCAGTTGGACCCTGACAGAGACGCTGCCTATTGGCAGTTCTCTGTCGACGAGATCGGACAATACGACGTCCCAGCTTTCATCAACTACGTCTTGAACACCACAAAGGAGGATAAACTGAACTACATAGGTTTCTCGCAGGGCGCAGGGACGTTGTTCATCATGTGCTCCGAAAGACCAGGATATTGTGACAAAGTTAATCTAGCCATCGGCTTAGCTCCGGCTGCGAGACAAACTTATACCTCTTCCGTCTATTACAAATCGCTGTCGATAGGTATATTAGACTTGGAGAGCTTACTATCAAAAGTCGGTGTATACGAGGTCTTTTCAAAAGGCGGATTTAGTCAAGAACTCGTCGCATTCTTTTGCCAGTTGACCACAGTCACCCAGAAACTTTGCACGACGGGTCTGGATCTGTTTAACTCGATGGAGTCCACGCATCCAGGTTCAGTGACCAACGAGACAACCAGGAATCTATTTGGGCATTTCCCTGCCGGGACCTCCTTGCGTAATATTGTGAGGTATGGACAAGCTATGAAGACTGTTAAATTTATGAAGTTCGACTATGGGAATGCGAAAAATTTAGAGCTGTACGGAACTAGAAGTCCTCCTGAATACAACCTTAGTGCAGTGAATGTGCCAGTGTTGGTTATTTACGGGAGGAACGATGGTCTTGTCGATACAAAAGATGTGGAATGGTTGGTTAGCAAGTTGCCTCGTGTGCTCGAATCGTTTCTAGTAAAGGATCCCTTATGGAACCATCTAGATGTCACGTACAGCCAGTACACCGGTGAGGTTATATTTCCGAAAATTAATCAGTATTTAGATAAATACGCATAATTGATCGCGAAATTGTTTTTTATACCAATGTTCGCTCGTTGAAGTCGAAACTGGAGTATACCCGTTATTGCGTTATACAGAATAATGTTGTAAAGTTGAGAAATTTAACGAACTGTTACCAATAAATATTTTTCCAATTCGATCGCGTAGAGTTATCATTTATTCGTCCATTTCTAGGAAACAGTTATATTTTCCGGGTGAAAACTGTCCTATATTTTTCCTGATGAATCTGGATATCGTATACATAAAACGAAACCTTAAATTTCTCGGTTGTTCTCTTTTTTTATTTATACTTAAAGTTTAGCGTTATGGTCATAATCTCACCTGATCTTAAGTGACGATACGGCCCAAGTTGGTAGACACGCTAAACCTTTGAAGGAATTGGTTTTCAAGTGCAGCTGCCGGAACACACCTATTGGTATTTGACGGCAGGTTTACAACTTGAGGGTGGTAGCTAGCCAGGCGGGCATTAGAAAAAGCCCTACCACCATGCTATGGTTTCCTCGCGATATTTTCCTTCACCGGAAACTCAAGCTCATTGTAGGTGATTGGATTCGAACTCACGTCCCTTGACGCGAAGTCGTCTATTTATAGCTCTCAACTGCATAAGAATCCGTAGCGTAGTTTAAATGAACTGAGCATACAAACAGCAGGAGACACTTTGTTTTATAGTATGAAAAGATCTAAATTAATTATACATAATACTTTTATAGCTACGTCAATATAACTAATTATGTTGGTAATATATTTCAATGTCAAGCTACTTCGTTAACTAAATAATTTAAACCTAATTTTATTATGTATACATATATTCACATAACTTCCGTGATGATTGAGTCGGTGTTTCTAGAAATAAAGTGTATTTGGAAGTAATTTAAATACGTTTAATCTATTAAAATTATTTTAAAGCCGTTATAGGTCTGCGGTAGCATGTACAGAGTTAATGGAGGTAAGTTCGAATCCCAGCAACGAATTTCAGCCTTCGTCGTAAGAAAACATCTGAATAAGAATATGATAGCATGAACGATGATAGCTCAGTGGTAGCGTGTACGACTTCGTGTTAAGGGACGTGAGTTAGAATCCAACCATCTACAAGAGTTTGAGCTTTCGGTTAAGGAAAACATCGTGGAACCATAGCATGGTGGTAGGGATTTTTCTAATATTCGTCTGGCTGGTAACCACCCTCAAGTTAAAATCCTGCCACCAAATATCAATAGGTGTGTTCCGGCAGCTGCACTTGAGAGCCAGTCCCTTCACAGGTTAAGCGTGTTTACCAACTTGGGCCGTATCGTCAATTATCTATAAATATAAAAAAAGTCTCTAAGTTCTCATCTCTCTTTATACCAAAATTCATCATAAACTATGCAGCAGTTAAGATGTGAAAGGGTAACAGACAAACAAACATACTTTCGCATTTAATATGTTATAAGGTTAAGTATTAGTATGTATTTAGTTTATTTAATCTATTTTGTGTAATCTAACAGGTATTTTACATACCATAGTCTTGATATGGTAAATTAATATTGTGATTTAGAATAATACGGTGAATCATGGTGTGTAAAATGTCAAGATGTTAAGATATTAATAACCACAAGACATTGTAAAATAATGATGACTCTTAATGTTTGAACGAGGCGAATTTATCGCCAATTTAAGAAAAAAGAATATTATGTATATAAATGTGCTAAAATTATATCCCAGTTAAGTTTTAAAGATCACATTTGAGGTAGCATTTTTACCTGTATATGGTCTGATCGTAAACGACTACATTTACATATATTGTTTATAAACCTATTCGGTGACGAATATACGGCTAGCTTTTTTTTGTTGTTTTTGTTTCGTGTGGTAATTCTTTAAGGCATCCCCTCCCTGATGAGCTGGGAGGAGTGTGTGACTCGCCCGTAATAATCACTAAAGCCCCACGGTGTTCTCTATCGCCTATTGGGCCAGGGAGCAGTATCTGTCTTCACATTACATCTGCTCTTGGACAAGCTTAGGCCCCTCAACAGGGCCACCTTCTATAATGTGGGGGGAGAAGGGTCGGTAAAGACCCCCAGAAAAAGAATAAGAGAAAGAAAGAAAGAAAGAAAGAAGGAAGTAAATAATTTTTTTTTTCCACGAATTGTAATAGTCCAGATAGTGTTTACACTAGATTAATTATTATCATAAGCACTGAATTCAGTAAACATTGAATAACAAAAATTATTAGTGTAACAAAAAAAAAAAGTAGTTTTAGTGACTGGGCATTAAAAAAAAAGCCATTCGACTTGTAAGTGTTAGTTAAAATGACACCAATGCTGGGCGGAGGACCCAGTGGACGGGCGCTGTGGTCGATATACCCTAGATACCGTCCGCCCGGTCCTAGAAAGCGTCATGCAGTAGGGGGCACGGTTTCCTGTCGTTTCGACTTGTGCAGATGCTGTCTGGATATGATAAATCGCTCGAAGAGAACCAACCGCTGCCTTTGCCATACTTTGTCTGAGTATGTCTGAGTCTGCCAGATGTGGTGAGAGCCATGCTTGGCAGCGAAAGTGTCTGGAATCAGGAGGCCCCCTTCTGTGAACATGTTACGTTACAGAAGCCACATAAAGGGCTCTTGAGGCAGATCCTCCCACCCACTCTGATATAGAAGAACAGGCGGCCGGAGGGGCCGGTATGCTCGTACCCTTCCACCACCCTAAGCCGGACTAAGGGGCGGGTCGGGTCTGGCTGATTACAAGGGCAGCTCGCCAGCCTTCCCGGATAGCCTCCGGTCGCTGGGGGGACGTGGTGATTGCAAGTACGAACCCGCGTCACCCCAGGAAGGCGACAAATCGCTGGGTAGTACGTATTCCCGGCGGCTAGCGCCGGATGTGTCCCACATACATCTCCCATTACCCCGGGTTGGGAAGGGATGCATTAACGCATACCCCCACGTTAAAAAAAAAAAAAGGTAAAATGACACAACTCCGAATATAGAATCATATGAATTTTCTCAACAACTTGTGCGTCAACATTCGCCACTGTTCACTTATATGTACGTGTTAATAACTTTGGCAATGAAGCTCCTTGAAAACTTGCTATAGGATTTAACGCCATATTCTGTAAGCGATTTGGTATAAATTGGTAATTACCGAATTACCGAACGAGGTATCCGTTCGTTGAACTGGACCTCGACCTCCAGGCAAGCGTTTTAATGTTGCGTGCAATTATTATCAATGCATTTTAATTAAATGAAAATTGTTAAGTTTCTTTAGTATAATTAATATACATACACAGAGGTCACTGTGCCACGGGTAACAAATATAGGAAAAAACCACGCTGTAAAAACGAATAAATACTACGACCTATTGAATGAACTGAATGAGAATGGTTACGTAGTGAACTTGTACGCGGTCGAAGGGGAAGCGAGAAGTATACCAGCGAAATCTCTCCATAATCTACTAAAACCTCTTGGACTGTATAGGACTGTAGTAAGCTTTATATTAGAACGCGTGTCTAAAACTGTGCTAGCAGGCTCTTACCAAATAAGGCAGGGCTGGGAGAGAAACACGAGTAGTGAAGGTGAGTGTTGACACGCGTCGGAAAGAGTGCCCTTAAACCTAGACGCGTGTCACAAGTCTCGGACATTGCTCGGAGCTTCCTTCCTTCCACATGATGAACCCGGCTGTCCCGCTGTGTATGATTTTCACCTATGGAATGGATGAACTGAATCTGTCCGACCGGAGCGATAATGGCTCAGTTGGTAATGTGCACGGAAACCGCGTCAATCGAAGTGAGTTCGAATCCACCTGCGACGATCTTGAGCTGTCGGTGAAGGAAAATACAGTGAGGAAACCATACCTTGGTGGTGGGATTTTTCTGATTCCCGCCTGGGTGGCTACCATCCTCAAGTTGAATATCTGTCGCCAAACGTGCATCTATAGGTGTTTTCCTGTAGTTGCATTTGACAGTCAACCCCTCACTTAGACTTATTGTGTCCACTATCTTGGCCCACATTGTCACTTACCAACAGCTGAAATCCTGATCATAACGCTAAAATCTATAAACTAACGATTTCTCTTATGTTTACGTGAATATTATTCGTCTAAATAATACTAATTTAAACGGATTTTATCGCGGTTATTTATTAATTTTGTCGCCGACGTTTCGAAAGCTTTTCAGCCTTCGCGGTCACGGGGCGGACTGAGGTGTAGGTTGTCCAGTAAATTCATGTTACTGTGTCTACCTTCAATTTGATTTATGTTATTCATAGTGTTCCGATCTACGCAGAAACAGCTCACAGTGTCTTGAGGTCTGAGGCAATTGGTATTTTGGGACGTCGGGAACAGAATTAATAAATAACCGCGATAATATGCGTTTAAATTAGTTTTATTCCGATCCATAAACTAATCTAAACATAAAAACAACTTCTATTTATGACATTTGTTTATGCAAACTGTATCAAATGATTTTCATCACGATTGTATACGTTAAAACGCAATGGACTTTCAACGGATTTTTATTACGCCACTCGAGGTTATATCCAAGGCTGTTCATTGCAATGCACTTGCAGTGTAAAGGCATTGTTATTGTGATACACGAAGTAAATACCTTTTAACTGCGTCCCGCTTCATCGAACACGGCATAATTATTTCTAGGTCGGTATTAATTATGTATACAGTGGACAAAGATATATGACATACTAGAAGACCATTGAAAAGTATCGTTGACTGCGCTCAAATTTGTTTTTCTTTTTTTACACGATTTTTATTAACTTCACCTGTATGTTTGTTTGTATGTTTGTAATCGACTAATTTGGGCGCGATTTTGACCCACTTTAAACGGCCAGATTTCGTTCACACTTTGTAGATTTATCGAGGACCGATGACAATACACTAATTTGATAAAATTATTCAATTTTTCAATTTGCAAAATAATATTTTTGTTAATTTATATAATTTTCATCTATAGTCGATATAAGGCAAGAAACTTTTTTTTTTTTTTTTTTGTAAATTAAAAAAAACACAAACTATTATAAATAAAGCTAACAAAAAAGTAGAAAATAAATAATAGTTTGAAAAAAACTAAAACGCACGCTTTTTATAGAAAACTGAACTAAAAAAAATGGAAAATAAGTTTTATTAAATTTAAATTAAGTAATAATAGTGTTAAAAATTTCAATAAATATAAATTAATAATAGTGTAAATAAAAATAGTAAAATATTAAAAAAAAAGCGTGGGGTGCATGGTGTCAATAGTTATAAATGTTTTATCGACAGATATGAGTAGAGTGATTATCACTTGATAATCTTAAAAGCACCCCACGCTTTTTTTAAAATAAAAGACATATTTTATTTTAAGTTACACTATTATTCATTTATATTTATTGAAATTTTGAACACTATTCTCAATTTTTATAGTTGAGATTTAGCGTTATCGCCATAATCTCACGTGATCTTATGTGACGATACGACCCAAGTTCGTAGATACGCTAAGCCTGTGGAGGAACTGGCTCTCAAGTGCAACTGTCGGAACACACCTATTGGGGTATTTGGCGGCAGACTTTCAACTTGAAGGTGGTAGCTTGCCAGGCAGGTATTAGAAAAAGCCCTATCACCATGATACGGGTTCCTCACGATGTTTTCCTTCACCGAAAGCTCAAGCGCATTGTATGTGGATGCGTACTTACGTCCCTTGACGCAAAATCGTACACACTACCACTGAGCTATCATCGCTTCAACCGTAGCATCGTTATGTGCACCGTATTTAAATACAATATTTTTTTTTACTTAGCTGCCTGGTTTTTGTCGGCATATAATTATTTCCATTAGTTTTTTTTTATTTATTTATTTGTGTTCAAGTTGTCAAGTATTTTGTTTTCCTCTTTTGTATATTATCATCGTATTTTGTTTCAATCAAATCAAATAAAAAATCTCTATTAAATTCAGGCCCTGAGAAGGCGCTTATGAACGTCAAAGCTACTACCGGTTCGGAAAGTGACGCACTCACCGAGAAGAACGCATAAGCAACTCGATCTGCATCTTTTTTTTAAGTCTTATTATTATCTTTTTATATAATAGTTACAGTATAATATGTTGCAGTAGTTATTAGCGGATGTACAGAGAGGGGTGTCAATTCCAGACATCACGATCGCTCACATATTGATCCACCTTATAACATTGACATCAAAACCCGTTTGACTTGGTTCTTGGACCTGCTGTCCGGCAATTCAGTAATGTGCTTTGGGACTATATATTGTTGAATGCAACACAGCATTATTAGAGAGGATATATTGTACAGCTATCGACAGGTATTAAATTTATATGAATATTATAAAGTGGAAAAGTTTGTTTGTACGTTTGTTGGCACGCGTAATCTATAACTATCAGTTGGATTTCCAGAATCATTTTTGTATTTTTTTTTGTTTAGCGTTTAGTATTTTTATTAAAGCTATTTAACATAACACTACCACCAACAGAGCAAAGCTGTAAAATAAAAAGTCACAAAAAACGGGGAAAAAAAAATAGTTGTTACGTAAATTTTAGCTCCACGCAAACGAAGCCGCGGGCGCAGCTAGTGATTACATAAAATAATAAATTGGTGACCAGCTCGCTTAATACACACACGTTTTCGATGGTTTTCTACAAAGGTCGCGAGCCGTGACCGTTAGTCCGTGTCTTGACAGATTAACTAACGTGAATAAACGTCGTAATAGGTTTTTTTGGTCACTTACATTGGAAAAAATACGTTGCTAGGCGAACCATGCGAATGCCTCGTATGTTCTGATAACCAAAGTCCAAACAGTACTTAATTAATCGAACTCCGTAATATATTACATTTTTTGTATGCTATTGGATAAAACAAAAGCAGACGACGCATCTGATGGTAAATGGTCACCGTCGCGTATAGACAGTATTGTCGGAAGGGCTGGTTTTCGTTCACTATGCCGGAACATATAGGCCCATACTGACCCTTTTACGACAGTCTAAGTCCGCGGGTGGTCACCTCCAAAACCAAATGTGGGATCTACAAACGCCAGAGACGTTTCGGTTACTCGGCAGGGTGCACCATATGCAGGTGAGATTGGCTTGGGTAACTCAGATGGTATTCGATACTCGTTACAACCCAAACATTTGCAAATAGAATGTAAGTTATCTTCTTTTATGGAATAGGAGGTAAACGGGCTAGTATCACCTGATGGTACGTGATCACAGCTGCCCATGGACACCCACAATACCAGAGGAGTCGCAAGGTATATGTGAGATCACTTCTTGAAGATTCCCAAGTCGTGTCGGTGTGGAAACACTGCAGACGCAAGTTGGTTCCACAGGATGGTCATTTGGGAAAGTAATTCCGCGTGAAACGCACTGTCGTGGCTCGACTATCTTTAATGTGCATGTCATTTACATTTAGGCATATCCCAGTAGCCCGGGGAGCCTGAGAGGGTTATGTGGGCAGTACCAAGAATACGCAATAGAACTCCAGGGCAAATTACGTCCACTGTACCCGTAAGGGCGACCAGAGTTTAGCGCATCTTCGGCCTCAAAGTTCCCGGATTGAAAATGCTTAAACCGACTTTGTGTTACTCTTATTGACACTGCATTAAGTCCATAAATGTCATTACATTTTTACGCGACTTCCGTTGAATTCTCTCCTTTTCACGCTCACATTAGCTCGACCAGATTCTATCTATGTAACGGAATCTTGGAACACGATTTTCAACCACTTCAAGACATCAGATTAACTTGAAACTTCGTTTCCTTGTCAAGGACAGATGGCATTATAATAATTTCATAAGTTTGTCCTACTATACTGACTCGGTTAACCCGGATATCAACGATATAAAGGCTGGTTATAACTGGTTGCTTAAATATTATATGCCAAATCAGTTTTCTCAGTATTTGCGCCAGGATCAAGAGAATATACATATACATTTTTATAGTTAAGGTTTAGCGTTATGGTGATAATCTCACCTGATCTTGAGTGACGATACGGCCCAAGTTGGTAGACACGCTAAATCTGTGGAGGAACTGGCTCTCAAGTGCAGCTGCCGGAACACACCTACTGGTATTTGGCGGCAGATTTTCAACTTGGGGGTGGTAGCTAGCCAGGCGGGCATCAGAAAAAGCCCTACCACCATGCTATGGTTACCTCACGATGTTTTCCTTCAGCGACAGCTCAAGCGCATTGTATGTGGATTCGGCACACGTCCCTTGACGCCAATTCGTACACACAACCACTGAGCTATCATCGCTTCAATGTGGAAAAAATGACTTAGGATTAACTTGAAATATTGCATACATATCAGGAACCGATGACAATCAATACAATAATATCAAAAGTTTCTCTTAGTACTCTGTCCAATGGCACCAGGATATCAAATAAAGTCTGGGGATCAACTGGAAACTTTGTATACTTGTCAAACACCGATGATAATGCAATAATTTCATAAGTGTGGATTAGTGTCCTCCCGATCAGGATCGCCAAGATATCAAATAAAATACAGGCCAGTATAGTAGTTTGAACACGTATCAACATTTATAGTATGGATAAACGGTTCAATCGATTCACCGGCGAGGCGTGAAAATACCAACTCCAATCAGGATGTGGGAGTTCTTCAGTTAATTGTTTTGTGTACTTTATTATTGTAGCCATAGTGTAAATTATGAAACAAACCCATTTCACATGTTTAAGATCTAAATGAAAGTTATCAGTAATGTTAGAAAGATAAAATTGAAAAAACACGATCCAAATGACAATATTAAAATTGGGGCTAATAATTTTTTTTATAGTTTAGACTTGTTATGACCATAATCTCACCTAATCTTAAGTGACGATACGCCCCAAGTTAGTAGACACGTTAAACCTGTGGAGGAACTGGCTCTCAAGTGCTACTGCCGATTATAGGTAACACCTATTGGTATTTGGCGGCAGATTTTCAACTTGGTAGCTAGCCAGGCAGACATCAGACAAAGCCCTATCAGCTCAAGCTTATTGTAGGTGGTTGGATTCGAATTCACGTCCCTTGACGCGAAGTCGTACGACACTGAGCTATCATCGCTTCAAATCAGAATAAAATCTCATTTATGTTCGAAAAGTAAAAAGAAACGGCTCTTCATAACTAAAAAGACAAAAAGAAATTTATAATTAAAAATGAATCAAAAACGTAAAATATAATCTGTATTAAGTGTAGAATAGAAATAGAGTGATCAACAAAACAAATCATTTTACTGTAATAAGGATGATTTCCTTTTTTTTCGTAGGAAGATCTTACATAACCATACATTACCTTCAGCCGGGCAGTAAAAGTATGGGTTATGTCAGATGCATACTGACTAAAAACTTACGGCCTCCGTACGTTCCACCAGGATTGATGGAGCGCTTTAACATTCATCATCTATTTCCGGTAAGGTCCAAAGCTAATCTAGGGCTCCTCTAATGGGGTAGGGGATCGACACACCCAGACAAAACCTTCGGAGAGATGCGCGGAGGGGTGCGATACGCTCTTTCTCGGGCCAGCACTGCAATAGCGTGGGGTGCCTATCGTCAATTTTTATAAATAAATTATTAACCGAAACGGGTAAAAGTAGCCTCATTATAAAAATACTGTAAAAAACACTCTATTACTATTCTAAACTTATTAAACTATTATTAGTTTGTTTGTAATAAACATTTGATGCACCGAAGCGATGATAGCTCAGTGGTAATGTGTACGACTTCGCGTCAAGGGACGTGAGTTCAAATCCAAGCACCTACAATGAGCTTGAGCTTTCGGTGAAGGAAAACATCGTGAGGAAACCATAGCATGGTGGTAGGGCTTATTCAATTGCCCACCTGGTTAGCAACCACCCTCAAGTTGAAAAACTGCCGCCAAATACCAACAGGTGTGTTCCGGTAGCTGCACTTGAGAGCCAGTTCCTCCACAGGTTTAGCGTGTCTACCAACTTGGGCCGTATCGTCACTTAAGTTCAGGTGAGATTATGGCCATAACGCTAAACCTTAAGTATAAAAAAAAAAAATTGAGCGTATCGGATTTTTTATATACTCATTTTGACACAGAGAAAAACAAATGATAAATATACCTAGAAGCAACATTTTACGATTTCCTTTTTTCATTTCGCTTTCGTATATATCCCGCTTTGTTTCCCAAAGCTTTATAAATAAGTACCTTAATAATACAGGGTAAGAGTAATGAGGGTACTCTCAGGAAATAAGCGATATTGTTGACTCCATGTTTTTATTCGTAAAACGATAACCACTTCCGAATGATCAATCTCGCTCGAGACTCTCATGATATATCCTAGCCGCCTTTGTTTTTGAAAGGATATACACTGGTAGATGTCTGTTTGGAGCGAATGCTGAGGGCACTCAGCCCTGAGGCAGCAGTCGCAAGGGTGCCATAGTGCCGGAGAAGAATAGAATATACATGGTAAGGACTGACCTATAACAGTAGACCTTTAGGTAAAATATTGATTGAGGAGGCTAGGAAAACGGTGGAGTCGATTGTACAAACTATCCTAGCCCGCTTTTTTTTTTTTTTTCGACTGGACATACGCTGTTAGCCGGAGGGGCTTTTACAGCTTGGCAGGACTTTTTTGGGGCGAATGCTGAGGGCACCCAGCCCCGAGGCAGCAGGCACAAGGGTGCCGTTGTGGCTGGCGCTTGGCATGGACTGCTGCCGGAAGAGAAAATATTATATAAAATAGTAAGAGCTGGCCTACTGGAGTAGGCCTTTAGATAAACTACTAATTGTTAAGAGTGGCAAGGAAGTCGGTGGAGTTGATTGTACTGTAATGTTTTAAGATTGAATTGTCGGAGTTGGAAGGACGTAGTCTTCGCAGTAAAACGCCCATGAACTGTATAAATATTCTAGCCCGCGTTATGTACCGCCTTTTTATAGTAGAGCGGTATCCGGAAGCGCTACGCACGTGGTGCACCAACATTCGTTGAAGTACTTTTAATCATAATTCGTTGATGTACTTTTATTCTATTTCCTGCCTATATAATATTTGCGACGATATACATACATATGTAAAATCCTTATATCTTAAAAGTCTCGTTAAATAGTCTGCACTACTATTTGGTACTTCAGATCACTAATACTGCCGTCCACGGATTCTTTCTGGAGCTCCACTATCGCTGCGTCAGTATTGTAAGCCACACGTATTTATATTGCCACAACCGGAAACTAAAAGCGCTAAAAGCGAACTACTTGAAATAGATTATTAAAACAATTCATATAAAATCTTGACATTACAATTACAATTTATAGTTGTTTGTAACCAAACATGTAAATATCAATTTCAATCCATAAATATATTTTTAAGCAAACGTGTAGATATTAAAACCATTTTATATTATATTTAATATAAAGAGACGATCAATGATAAAGTTAACATAATAAAAAGACGATCAAAGACCGAGCTAGCACATATAAATTCCTTAACAATACAATGGCAGATACTTTATCACGCCTCGCCAAAATGAGAAAAAATAAACATTTTACTAATTTGTTTCTTTTTTTAAATGGAACCGTTTCAATGTCATTAAAACCAGCCAGATACAAATAGTCAACCAAAACAGCCAAAGAGATTTTATTACAACGTATATACATAGGTACTATTTGCAAACAGGCTTTTGCCCCAATTTATTAAATAAAATTAGACAATAAATGTTTAACAAAAAATATAATCCTACTGTAAAATCCATATAGAGCGAAGCTGCCAAACCATATGCCTGCGGGCGCAACGCGTCGCGGATCATTTTTGGATAGCCCGGGCAAGCAATTCAGCAAATTAAGTAATTATTTTAACAAATTGACCTTTTGCCCGTGATATGATATTTAAAAAATAATTTTAACATTACTACTATTCATTGCTCTAAGTGCGTATTGGAAAAAGTGTGTATGTCAGCTCCGACGCACGGCTGAAGTTTACTCTTTAAGAACTATCATTGTTTAGATTATTTAAAAAGAGGGTAAATAAAAACGTATTTATATTACTAGCTGTGCCCGCGACTTCGTTCGCATGGAAGTTAAAATCATATATGTACTTCTTTTCTTAATAAAAAATTTTCAGTGTCATCTTCTGTATCACTGGCAATATATATGCAAAATTTCATGATGTTCAGTTGATGAGCAGTTAACAAATATACTATCTGGTGCCCACGACTCCATCTGTATAGAATTACTACTTTAAGTAGCCCACTGCCCCAATCTTAAATGAACTTCATTTTTAGTTCTTACATTATCAATTTACTTGACAACTTACCTTAGACGATAACCCGAGTTGAGTGTTGTTTTTTTTTGCCGTTAATTCCTAGCCTATGCGTTCATTTTTATGAAAAAGGACAAACGGCCAGTCCTTTACGTGTACAAATGGTATGCAACACTAGGCACACAGACCTTTAAAGTCTACCACAGCAGACACAAAGTGGTAGAAATGTCATTAGATTCAGGGTGGGACATTAAAAATTAAATAAACAATTAAATAACAGATGTTCGTAGACATATTGGACAATGCACACTTTCATTTGCAGTCCGAGTAAACAGATCAAAAAATCTGAATAAATAACCTTTTTAGTAAACATATAAACTTGTTGACTCAAATGTACTATTGCCTTGTATATCCGTTTTCGATTCACTTATCCTCAACTACCTTGACGCAGCTGCATAGCGTTAAATGCTAAACAAATATAAAAAAAAAAACAGTAAATTTCATTATTGGTATAAAAGTATATGTACAGATGCTGAGTTAAAAGACGTCAGTCCAAATCGCTTTAATGAGCTCGAGCTTTTGGTTCAGGAAAAGATCGCATTAATTATGTGTATACCCTCTCATTCTTTTCTTAAATGTAATTCTGGAAACGGCTGGTATAACTATTTTAAAGTTGATTCTGATGGAGTTAAAGCGATCAGTGGTAGTGTGCACGACTTCGCGTCAAGGGACGTGGGTTCGAACCCAAGCACCTACAATGAGCTTGAGCTTTCGGTGAAGGAAAACATCGTGAGGAAACCATAGCATGGTGGTAGGGCTTTTTCTAATGCCCGCCTGGGTAGCTACCACCCTCAAGTTGTAAACCTGCCGCCAAATACCAATAGGTGTGTTCCGGCAGCAGCACTTGAGAGCCAGTTCCTCCACAGGGTTAGCGTGTCTACCAACTTGAGCCGTATCGTCACTTAAGATCAGGTGAGATTATGGCCATAATGCTAAACCTTAAGTATATAAAAAAAAAGTTACTGGAGCGATAGACCTAGTTAATTGGATTATGGAACTTACAAGGCACAATAATGTAAATGATATGCTTGACTTTTTTAATCGAATACCTTACAACATCCTTAATGAATCTCTTCCTAAGCAACAATTCAAAATTAGAAGGATTCCAATATGACATACTAGAGAACTAACAAAGATTTTATAAGGTAAAAGAAAAAATACTACATAAATATAAAACTTATGATAATCCTTTAGATACAATGTCCTTAATCAACATTAGCAACGCTGCACAACTCTCGCAAAGGAGTATTATAATAGATACATTGATAATGTTGAACATGATATTGGAAGGAACCCTGAATACTTTTGGTCTTATATCAGAGGTAAAAATGGTGCAAATTCTAATTCTTTCCTTGAAGTTATGTCATACGGTAATATCTACCCTTCCAACAGCAGTGGCATATGCAATTTATTTGCATCACACTTCTCTATGGGGTTTCCTGATCAAGTTGTTTCAGAGAACAATGTCAACATAAACTTTAATCATTTTGAAGTTTTCTATTATTATAAGATTCCACTGGACAAAATCAAAATATAATTATAAAGACTTGATTTATATAAGGGAACCGATCCTGATGGCATTCCTCCAATCTTTAAAACTAAATGCACTCACTCATTAGAACTAACATTGTACATAATCTACAATGCAGTATTAAAACCTGGAATATTTCCACAGATTTGAAAAATCGTCAAAATCATTACAATACATATAAAAGGTGGTTTAAATTTGGTAACCGATTATAGACCAATATCTATTGTGTCTATATTTGCAAAACCGTTTGAGGCTCTTTCATTACCTGCCTTCCAAGAACATACAAAACTGGTAACGACGGAGCATCAACATGGTTTTATCAAGTCAAGAACCATGTGTAAAACTGACCAAGTTTTATAATTTTTTGGTTATAGTGATATATAGAGATGTGAGCGGTGTGATGTGATAATACACGATCTATTCACTACAAATAAATTTACTGTTTCTTTTTTATTTCGAAAGATATGGAATAAAAATACGATGTGTTCGTGAAGAATTTATGCAAAACAACAACCCATAACGTAGCACCGGACCTTTTATAGTCCGCCTAATTACATTGTTTACTCATTGGCTGCTCGAGCGCGGATTATATATTGGACGTGAATTAACCTATTGTTATTTAATTAAACGCATTATTATTTTATCTGGCAGCGTTAAGACGGCCGAGCCTACTGTCCTGTTTTAACGGACAGTAGACTCGCTACATGGTAAATGCCGTCGACAGCCGTTGTCAAGCTGATGTTATATATACTGAGTTTTCAAAGGCTTTTGTCAGGCTTTTGCTAATGAATAAACTAAAACTGTATGGTTTTGGAGATTGTTTGAGCAAGTATTTAGAGTCATACTTAAGCAATCAATATCAATATTTTGCTTGTTCATGGCTTTATATCTTCAGCTATGAAATTTGCTCTGGGGTCCCTCAGGGTTCGCATTTGGCCCGTTTAAATAGGTAAAATTATTTGTAATAGCGTAGGCTTACGTTTGCTGCAGGATGTTGTCAGTGGTTTGATAGATTGGTGTCACGTTAACAAAATGGATGTTAATGTATCTAAATGCTGTCATATAAAGTCTAATAGAAATAGAAAAATAAAGTCAACTCAATAATGTATAAACAACTTAAGCTTGAAGGAAGTTCGCGTTATAAGAAACCTAGGTTTTTATTTTGACTGTAAACTGACATTCTTACCCATATCAGACGTTATAATAGCTAAAGCATCAATAACGCTGGAATTTCTCATAAGAAACTGCAAAGGTTTCAAAGACTACCAAACTAAAGCAAGTGTTTACAATACTTACGTGAGAAGTGTTCTTGAATACTATACTGTGGTCTAGTCTACTACCTACAGAGTTCCCCAACTACGAATTGAAAGAATACAAAAAAAAAATTGTGCGCCGCTTCGCATCTCAATCTCATATTAGCAGTCACAAAATCCATTACCCTGATACCATGATAATTCAAACTACTATTATACGGACTCCTTGGACCTCCGTAGGCAAGTTCTAGATCTGGTTTTCCTGTTCGAAGTTATTAGAGGAAATTTGGACAGCCGTCAGTTACTTGAAAGAAAGAAAGAAAGAAAATACGTGTATTCCGGAACTCACACAATAATAATAATGACTAAATGACTACTACAATAATAATAAAATATTAGGGCGAAAATCAAAAATAACAATAGACTGGTAAATATAATAGGTAGAGGATGCCCACTAGTCAGTTGTGTGAGGCCGTAAATGGTCCCATCTCAGCTAAAATGCTACAACGTATAATGCGTTGCAGCGCTGGTTTTCAGATGCTACAACGTGATGTCACTGTCAGCACTACTTTTTAATATTAATAAGAAAAAGATTCTAAGTTAAAAAAAAAAAAAAAGAGAAAAAAAATATGATTAAAAAATTGCAATAAAATAAAATACTAGAAATAGATATGTCCAATAACACGATATAATAGACGTATATGGATAGAAAATAAAAAATATGACTTATATGATTACGCAGTATGACTTCTGGTCTTGGCTTGTTCACTATGAAACTATTAAAAAATGGAAAAAGGAAAACAAAGAATGACATTGCTATAAAACTGTGTAAATAAATAAAATATGTAACTGGTGAAATGATAAATAATTTTATGAAATTGGGTTTATGAATACGTAAATACGTAAAGCTTGGGCAATGATCTCGAAGAAAACCTCATAGATATCCCAGATATCCTAGCTCTTTGCTACTTGTACCTTTTACGTTGAGCAGATTTTTACATCATGCTGCCATTGCAAGAACATCTTGATGTTATAACACACTCAGTGTAAATATTGACATATACACTGACATATTAAAGACTAACAAATCTAGTTTTAAGGTTAATATTGCGCGACTGTTGAGAAAGTATAAGTTATATATTACTCCCATAATTTTGTCACTCATAGACCATATTTTTTTATTGCATTTTCTTAAAATCACATTTGTTTTTTTTATTGTTTAATTTGACAGATAATCTGTATATTTTTTTCTCTATTGGCTACCAATTTTCATGTCGTTGTTGCCTTAAGTGGTTGAGAGTATTTTTTTTTTATTTCAGAATTTCCTCAATCATAATTTGTTACTGTCGTAAAATCCACTGACCATTGATGGTACTGAGTAAATAGCATAATGGTATTGCACTTGATATCAGACGTGACGAATTGAAATCCCGACCACCAGTGACAGTAAATAATACCTAAAAGAACGTTGAAAAGAATTTCTTAATCATCTTGAGCGTTGAATTTAATCCAAAATTTCATGTTCTACTATTCAATTTAAAAGACCACACTGTTCACTTCATATAAAAGTTTCTGAATACACAGTAATAACTAATTGTCTATAGTCTAACGTGTTTGGTCTTAACACGTCACGTTACGTCAAAAAAGAACTCACTTTTTAGTTTTTAGTGTTATGCATAGATACAATTATAAAGCAATTTTTTAACGCCAACTTAATTGCCTATCTAAAAAAAGGTTCGGTCCCAAAGTTCGCAGATTGTGTATATTAAAAAAAAACCACGTCACGGAACTTTTCGATTAAGGAACACTTGTGTGCTTATTTATGTATATTTATTAATTACCAATACGATTTAGATAATAATATTAATAAAAGTCTCTGTACATATAAAATTTTAAAATTAAAATTTTAGTTCAGGTTAAATAGATATTTTAAGCAATTAGTTTCGCCCTAAATTTATTTTCTTTTTTTTTTTATTTAAATGAGTATCTTGATATTTTTTACAGATTGTAAACTTTTATCTCCTATTCCGCGGGAGACCTTTCGTTTTGTTGAATAAAAAGTATGCTTTATTTAAATACATTGACGTTGCTATCATCTCGTTCATTATTATTCATTTTATCGATGTATGTTCAGTAGTATCAGAGTGGTGCATGTACAAAGTGAGAGGAAAAAAAAACACACTTAATTTTTAGTTTTTAGTGTAATGCCTAGTTATTGTTGTAAAGCTTTTAACGCCAGCTAAATCACCTACCTAAAAAATGCGGATGCGGATCCTGAGTCCGCAGATTGTGTATATTACAATAAAAAAAACAAAAGAGAAGGAAAAAAAATTGTTGATGTCTATTCCGATAAAAATTGTACTTTTTTTTATTTTTTTTATTTATTATTAATATATTTTCAATACTAAATATACATTTTAATACTTCTGCCAAACTGCAGTACAGTTTATTGGCAGATGTAACCTCCGTTGTTAAGAAAATTTATCTATAATCTTTATAAACACCTATTAAGCATTGTTATAAAAAATAATAATAATAATAATAATTATAATAACAATTAAGATTAACAATAAAAATAAAAAAGAAATCAACACATTTTAGCAGAATAAAAAATAAATAAAATTAGCCTAAATGTTTACATTACCCAAAAGGAACTGTTTGGTTTTATTTTAAAAAAATTGTTTTGTACAGTCATTGTTCCTTAACGACAACGGTAAACTGTTATACAATTTAGGCACCAAGCAACTTCTGTGTCTATTGTTTAAAAAATTATTGACAAATTCACTTGCAGTTCTCTTGTACGGATATAAATTGATATAATATAATGATCGCTGTTGGTTATAAAGAATGGAGACGCATTTGTTCTAAAAATATTACACGTCCGAAAATTATTTAGAAATAGGTGACTTCGGCGGTGATGGCGGTTGGCCTTCATTTTTCGATAATTATTAATTTTACCAAAGTACTATATAGAGACCAATTTTCTGTTACACCTATAGATATTGGGCGGTAGATTTTCAGCTTGAGGGTGCTGGCTAGCCTGGCGGGCATTAGGAAAATCCCTGCCACCATGCGCTATAGTTACATCAAGATGTTTCCATCATCGAAAGCTCAAGCTCGTTGCAAGCATTTGAACTCACGTCCTTTGACGCGACATCCGTACATACTACCACCGAGCTATCATCGCTTCGCTGTGGATCACACAAGTAATTATCCTGTGCAGGTTGTCAAGCCTTTCGGAGGGCAAGACGACCGCTTAAACCGATAGACCCAAAGGCTCAAAATGTAAACAAAATAAACAAAACCATGCTCGTCTTCAAAGGAACTCAAATGAATTTGGTAATAAGCGACAAAATTGTTTTATTAATATCACAATACAGGCTCAGCATAGTTTCAAAGCCATTGCGAATTTGTGCGTATGACTGTAAGTTTCTTGTGAGTGTTAATATTTAATTAATATAAACTTAAACTACCCTCCGCCATACAATATTGATAAATCGTCACACAAATTACCACTGGTTCGGAAAATAGCACAGTCATCGAGAAGAACCAGTAAGAAACTCGATGTGGTTATTTTTTAAGTCCATATAAAAAAAATATAATTTAGTGGATGCACAGACGAGGTGTGAATATCACACATCACCATTTTTCACACATTGATCCACCCTATAGAATCATTTTCACATCAAAACGCATTTAATATGGTGCTTGAATGGTCCGGCAAATCAGTAATATGCTTTGGAATTTTGTTTGAAATATAGAAATATTACCTAAAAACTGTTCTTCGTTTTACAGAGTCTACAATATGGCCAGTTGCCTTTTTTACATCGTTAAGGTTTAGCGTTATTGCCATAATCTCACCTGATCTTAAAAGACAATACGGTCAAAAGTTGGTAGATATGCTAAACCTGTGTAGAAACGGCTCTTAAGGGCAGCTGCCGGAACATACTTATTGGTATTTGGCAGTAGATCGTCAACTTAAAGGCGGTTGCTAGCCAGACGGGCATTAGATAAAGCCTTACCACCGTGCTATGGTTTTCTCACGATGTGTTCCTTCACCGAAAACTCAACTTCATTACAGACGGTTGGATTCGATCTCACGCCCCGTGACGCGAAGTCGTACACACCTACACTGACCTATCATTGCTGTAGTATTCATAGAATCACAATTAGCAAGAAAACATAATGATTTCTTAGGTTTACGCGAATATTATTCATTGAAATAAAACTAATTTAAACGGATTTTATCGCGGTTATTTATTGATTTTGATCCCGACGTTTCGACGAATTTATTTATACCTTCATCAATAATAAAAATTATATTGAAGGTAGACACAGTAACATAAACTTTTCTGGACAATCTACACCTCAGTTCGCTCCGTGACCACGAAGGCTGAAAAGCTTTCGAAATGTCGGGATCAAAATCAATAAGTAACCGCGATAAAATCCGTTTAAATTAGTTTTATTTCAGCAAGAAAACAATTAATATTTTACCACTTTTAGAGAAATTACATCAAATATTCAACATTGACTATGGACCAATTTCGACTACCGGACAGCATGTAGTTTCGTTAAATATAGACAGCCTTAATTATAACTATAAGTATATAAATATTCATAGATCTTTGGGAAAACAAATTCTTCAGTATACTGGCTGTAAGTAAAATCCAAATGATTCCACAAAGGATCGTTCACTTGAAACGCTTCTAATACATTAGATAGTCTCTCTACCAACCATCCAACGTCTGTGGTATCGACAAAACCATCGTTACTCCCGTATATTACCACAACCGGTATCATGGTTGCAGTGAGGTTGTATTCAGGAGGTCTTTCGCTTCCATACAGTTCTAAATTTTTCTCTCTCCCATAGTCATACTTTGGAAATCCGTCGGCATTTATCGCTTGTCCGTACCCTGCCGTATTACGTACTGAACTCCCAGCAGGAAAGTGCCCGAACAGGGTTCTTATTGTCTCGTCTGTTATAGAACCTGGACGCCCGAATGCGAGCGAATCGAATATATCAAGTGCCGTCGCACAGACTCTCTCAGGGATCGTACCCAACTGGCACAATAATGCAAGTGATTGTTGAGTGGCGCCACCCTTCGCGAAAATCTCGTATATACCTCTTTCATTCAGCACACCCTGTAGGTCTAATATAGCGGTTAACAACGTTCTCAGATATATCGAAAAGGTGTGTTTCAGTTTCACGGCTGGAGCTAAACTAATTGCCAGGTTAATTTTATCACAATACCTGGGCCTTTCCGAGCACGTGATATACATCATCCCCGCACCTTGTGAGAAGCCTATGTAGTTCAGTTTATTCATCTCTGTATTGTTCAAAACGTAGTCAATCAGCGCTGGCGTGTCGTAGTACCCGATCTCGTCGATAGAGAACTGCCAGTAAGCTGCATCTTTGTCAGGGTTGAGACGGATGTGACCCCGAGAGTAGTAATTGCCGCGAACGTTGCCTACCCACAGGTCGTAACAGGCGTCCGCGATGAGGTAAGCTAGTCCGGCGCTCGGCCCTGAGTCTAACCAGGAGTCAGAGCTCTGCTGGAACCCGTGCATCAGCAAGACAGGCGGCTTCCTCTTCTCCCCGCAGCAGTCCCTCGCTTTCACGATCCTGAACGCTGTCAGAATGTATCCATCCTCTGTCACTACTTTGTGCTCCTCGGACTGGTAACCATATTTTGCAGTCAGCTGCGTAAAATTCAGTAGAGAGTCTTCTGAATATTCTAAAAGCCTTTTAGTGGTGTCATTAATTGGTAAATTTAATCCAATGACTACAGACGGTAACCATGAAATTAAAAGTACAATAAGAACGCAAAAATCTTTTGGCGGCATGATTACAATAACGTCTAAATTAATTTTACTCGTAGCGATATGTTGTCTTGTATTACGTGTAATTCGATAAACGAAACAAATGTTCAAGCACAAAGTTTACACGCTCTTTTTTCTTATAAATACACGTTCGACTTGCGCAACAATTATTAAAAAAATAATGTAAACTAGTGCTCGTCTATTGTGAAATACTTAAAGTGTAACGGCCTTTATAATATTACCACCTGTTATAATAAGTAAACAGCAGAACGAAGCGTTATAATATTACTTCAAACAAATATATACAGGCTGTTAGGCAATCGCTCCCGAAAACGAAGACAGGTGATAGATTTATGATACCTTTGATGGTGGAACAGAAAAAAAATTGATCACAAAAATGTCATTTTTGAAAACCGTAACCTTAGGAAGTAACAGACAAAGTGATAAGTATAAAATTTAAAAAACAAGTGCTTAGAATGTGGTAGAATGCAATAATAACAGAATAGGTGAGTAGAACAAGACTTGATTACTTAGTAGATGTGCCTTAGTGTTTTAAAACAATTAGTTTTTTGCCACCTTTACAAGAATTACTTCAAAATGTGCAATGATGACTGTCGACTACGTGCGACCACCGCATTAATTTTAACTATATTTATTTAAATATTCAGTGATCTTTGGCAAAACAAATACTCCGGTATATTGGCTGTAAGTAAAATCTAGATGATTCCACAATGGATCCTTCACTAGAAAGGCTTCTAGCACATGAGGCAGTTTATCGGCTAACCATTTAATGTCTTTAGTATCGACAAGACCATCGTTATCCCCGTAAATTATGATTACTGGTATCATGGTTGCAGTAAGATTGTATATAGGAGGAGTTTCAGTTCCATATACTTTTAAATTTTTCTCTTTCCCATAGTCATACTTTGGAAATGTATCAGTCATTATCGTTTGTCCATACCTAGCAATATTATGCACTGAGGTCCCAGCAGGGAAGTGTCCAAAGAGGGTTCTTATTGTCTTGTCTGTTATAGAACCTGGATGCACAGACTCAAACGAAACGAGTATGTCAAGACCCGTTGCACAGAGGTTCTCAGAGATCGTACCCAACTGGCAGAAGAATGCGAGTAATTCTTGACTGGGACCGCCTTTTGAAAATACCTCGTATATACCAAATTTTGCCAACACGCCCTCTAGATCTAATAAATACTTCACCAACGTTCTTACATATACAGAACGGGAGTAAGTCTGCCTCACTGCTGGCGCTAGGCTGATGACTAGATTAATTTTATCACAATAACCTGGTCTTTCTGAACACATGACATACATCATTCCCCCGCCTTGGGAGAAGCCTATATAGTTCAGTTTATCCATCATTGTAGTGTTTAAAACGTAGTCAATCAGTGCTGGCGTGTCGTAGTACCCGATCTCGTCAAGAGAGAACTGCCAGTAAGCTGCATCTTTGTCAGGGTTCAGCTGGATGTGGCTCCGAGAGTAGTAGTTGCCGCGAACGTTGCCTACCCACAGGTCATAGCAGGCGTCCGCGATGAGGTAAGCTAGTCCCGCACTCGGCCCTGAGTCTATCCACGAATCGGAGCTCTGCAGAAGCCCGTGCATTAGTAAAACCGGTGGCTTCCTCTTCTCTTCACGGCAGTTCTTTGCTTGCACTATCCTGAACGCTGTCAGAATGTATCCGTCCTCTGTCACTAATTTATGCTCCTCGGACACATAACCGTACTTTTTGGTCAATTCTGTGAAATTCAGTAAAGAGTCGCTGGGATATCCTAAAATCATTTTAGGATTCAAATTTATTGGTAATTGTAAACCAATCACCAAGGGCGATAAAGATGAAATTAAAAGTGCCACAACGTAATAACACTTTAACGGCATATTGATAATAACTCCGAGTCAGTTTTAGTCGAAATTTATTATTCGTATCGGAATTTCGCCTTATATGTTACATTTAATTTGATAAAGAAAACAAGTTTTTAATCGTTAATTATGCGCAATTTCTTTTAATGATGTATGTTAAACTAGATAAAGTTCGTTTAGTCGAGCTGCTAATAGTTTTATATCTTTATAAAAATACACCCAGACAAAAATGACATTTTACACAGAATGTTAGACGACCTCACCCGAAAACAAAGACAGGTAATAGTACTAATGATACCTTTGATGATAGCATAGAAAATAACTAAATCACGAACACAAAAATTTCATTTTTAGATAACGTTTTATCACCATTATTCACGCTCCATCATGTCAGTATAAATAAATGAAACGATAATTTAATAAATAAAAAAAAATTTATCCATTTATTAATTAAAATTATTTGTAACAGCTGGTGGAGGTCAACGTACGCCGCTGAGGTCAATGGACAAAGCGGTCCGCGCGCGGTCACCGTCCGGCCGCGTCCGGCAATATTTATCCAAATACCTAACTTAATCTAGTGTGAAAAACCACTGTGCTAGTCTCTACTAAGCCGCTTTCTTTCGAATTCACTGGTTCAATAGACCAAGTATCGGGTTCGATTCCCCGCTAATGGAAAAATTACGTAAACGAAATTTTAACCAGAATAAAGTTATGCCTTTCAATTTATCGTGTTTGTTAATTATTCTGATGTATTCTGATGTTATGTACCTATTGAGGTCAGTTCAGTACTAAGAGTTATATAAATAATGTACGCAGGTATGTTGGTAGGTACGTATTGAAATTGTCTGTATCCATATAAAATAATTTCTAAATCTTGAGGTACGTTGGGACTCAACGTAGAGGAAGCCAAGTGCTGGATTTAATTCTCTGCCAAAGTGCGCAATGTCGAAGTCCGAATGTTGATTCTAAAGAAACCTTGTGGCAGATCGTATTGCATAGTAAATTAAAAGAATTACCACTACTGTGCATATTAAACTAAAAACTCTGAATTGTGAGATTGGCATGTATCGTATCTACCTTTAACTAGAACATACTCTGTCGTAAATTAATGTAGAGTTAGATATTTTCTATTTCTTGTAACATCATTCTAACAAAAAATCGCAAAATTTAAACTCGGTTAGACTAATGAAAGAAGTTCACATCCCTTCATCACCTAAAAAAGGGTTATTTTCAAACAGTAAAAACTTATTTTACGTATTATCTATGGCGGTAAAAAATAATGCATTATATCTATCGGTACTTGAAGTTTCACTCAAGAATGACCGGTGCGGCGCATTTGTAATGAGATCTGTCCTTGGGCGGTCTTTTTGATGTGTCCCGCCGCACGACGTCAATTGAGCCGCATTACCGACGCTCTCGCAACTCACCTACACACAGTGTTACCAAGTATCCGGTAATTGTCGTAGATACACAGTATCTGTGACCAAAATACCGTCTACGGTAAAAAATATTACCGTGCTATTTTCTATGGTATTTCGAGTAAACTGCCCTACTTAAAAGTTGCTTGTTAGGTATTTTTCAATTACGTAAATTATAATATAAGAAAGAATATAAATAAACTGATAACAAAGATGAAAATGATGATAGTTTTATTGATATTTCACCATTAAGTGATACGATGAATAAAATTACTTCTTGACAGAAAAGGAAATTTTGTAAAAATAAAAAAAAAAACCATTAAAGGTAGCATAAAACGTTCTATTTTCTTTTAAATTGATAAGGTATTATACTATGCAACAAAAAGTAAATAAATTCAAGGTTGTTATTCCTAAAAAACAGTGATTTGTTTTTTATATGGTAACACTGCCTTCACCCCCACGGGCTCCCGACAAGGACGCACTTAGTTAGTTCCGTATTGACTTGCATTTTTAACAAACAAAAAATTAATTAACAAAACTGTCGAACAAATATTCGTTCAATCGTTTTGTTAATTAAATTCTTGTCGATTGAACGTTATTATTATTATTTTGTTGTTTATCGTTAACTTTGTGTTATTAAAATATTTCACATCTCTTTTTTTAATCTTATATCATATTAATTTTTTTTTTTTAGACTCGTTGTACTGAACTGACCTTAATACGTATATAACAGAATACACCAGAATAATGAACAAACACGATGAATTAAAAAGCATAACTCTATCCTTGTTAAAATTTCATTTATAAAAAATTTTCATTAGCGGGGAATAGAACCCGATACTTGCTCTATTCAACCAGTGAATTCGACTGAAGGTGATTAGGTAGAGACTAGCACAGTTGTGTTTAATAGTAGATTATTTTAGTTATTTGGATGAATGTCGGGCGGGGCTCGGACCGCGCACTCCGCGTTGTGCGTTGACCTCAGGGCGTGCATTGACATCCGGCAGCTGTTAGAAATGATTTTTGATAGGTTATAAATAATTCGATATATTTTCTATTAAATTATCGTTTCTTTTAGTTGTACTGACTTGATAGAGCGTGAACAATGGTAATAAAACGTTGTCTAAAAATGTAATTTTTCTGATCGTGATCGAGTTATATTCTGTCACATCATCAAACGTATCATTAGTACTATCACCTGTCTACGTTTTTTTGTCTAACACTCTGTATATAAATACAATGACACCTAATTTGTTATTTGTACAAACTAATTATAGACTAACCCAGCATTTATTAATTATATTTTCTCTAAGCTAAATTGTCTATATTATATATAAACTGTTTTTTTTTATACTTAAGGTTTAGCGTTATGGCCATAATCTCACCTGATCTTAAGTGACGATACGGCCCAAGTTGGTAGACACGCTAAACCTGTGAAGGAACTGGCTCTCAAGTGCAGCTGCCGGAACACTCCTATCGGTATTTGGCGACAGGTTTACAACTTGAGGGTGGTAGCTAGCCAGGCGGGCATTAGAAAAAGTCCTACCACCATGCCATGGTTTCCTCACAATGTTTTCCTTCACAGAAAGCTCAAGCTCATTGTAGGTGTTTGGATTCGAACTCCCGTCCCTTGACGCGAAGTCATATACACTACCATTGAGCTATCACCGCTCCTACAACACTATATAAATTGAATTATTTAATTAAGACTTCAGTAATACAGTGGCGGTATCTTCGCAAACTGTCCACGTAGATATACAAACTACATATTCTCTGTATGAGTGAATTTCTTCCAAGAACTAGCCTTCGTAAAGGTATTAAGGGGGTTATTTTTAGGCGCGGGTATCTAACAGGTACTCGGGATTTTATTTTTTCCAGAATCTCTGATTAATCAATACTACTCCTTAGAACTTTGCATAAAAATATGAGATCTGAATATATTCGTAGCGATGATAGCTCAGAACGAATTCGCGTCAAGATACGTGAGTTTGAATCCAATCACCTACAATGAGCTTGAGCTTTCGGTGAAGGAAAACATCGTGAGGAAACCATAGCGTGGTGGTAGGGCTTTTTCTAATGCTCTCCTGGCTAGCAACCACCCTGGAATTGAAAATCTGCCGCCAAATACCAATAGGTGTGTTCCGGCAGTGCGCTTGAGAGACAGTTCCTCCATAGGTTTAGTGTGTCTACCAACTTGGGTCATATCGTCACTTAAGATCAGGTTATATTATGGCCATAACACTAAAAACCTTAAATATAAAAAAATAATTAAAAACTGTTTCTTTTTGTCTTGGACGTCCGCGTGTCTGTATGAGCGGATCCTGTAATTATCACGATAACGACCGAAATACTTTACTAATCTAGTCTTTTTTTTTCTCTTACGCTTCAGTATAATTAAGAATAGAACCCTCTTTCACGGTCTGATTCGATGTGGTTTAATTGTTATTAAATAAACAAAGAGAAAAATGACATTATGAGGGGTGCACATTTGGATTTTCCAAATTTATATTTCGTCGCCGCAGTAGAAATTCGTTGGTTTAGGTTGGGTTCGAATTGTGTCGAGAAAAAGCGCGAGCCGAATGTGGCAGCGGTCGGGGAGCGCCGTATATATTTAGTTAGCCGATAATAAATTATATAATTCTTTGTCATGAATATTATTATTATATTTTTTTCAACATAAGTCAAACTTAACTTAAACCTACGAATTTCAATTACGGTGGCGTTATTACGTAAGTAACTTAAATTCTTTCAATCTATTTATATATTACTTAATTTTGTTTCACTTACCGAGTATGTCAGGTGATATAAAAACTTTTTTTGTCTACGCTCTATCCTAGAAGAGTGTGTGACATAATGTGGTCGCCACAATATACTACAGTATTCTACAATATCATATCATACTTAATACATCACAATATTTATACTTAATATTGTAAAACGGAAACATCTGTATTTTTGTATGTTTCTAACGCATGAACTCAAAACTACTGGATTGATTTAAAAAATTCTATTACCTTTATAATACTACAACTGATCTTACAGCTGAATAACTTAAGTTATATTTATTACTATAAAAAATTAGAGATAGCTACTAAAACTTCACTAATATAACCCAAGGTGTTGCAGTGTGTTATGTGTAGGTATTAGATCTGAATGTGACGTATTTTAAGGATTTTACGTGAGGCTTCGTTCGGCTTAATATTAATAACTTTGTCAAAAAAATCAGAAGACGCAATAAAAAGTACCATCCAAAGTTTATTCCTCTTTTTACTTTTCTTTATTTCCTCCTTTTTTTTTAGGAAGTGGGCTTCCTATAAACTTTTTGCGAGAATAAGTTGTCTATCTCCGTCTCGAGGACCCCATCTATTTCTGTGAAAAATTCATTACAATTGATTCAGCGGTTTAGGTGTAAAAGCGTAACAAACCAACAAACAAACTCACATTCGCATTTATAATATTATTATGTATATGATGGTGTAGTGATGAATGAATGGTGTAATGATAGATGAATGAATGATGTAATGACAGATGCAGGACTGGCTCTAAAGTGCAACTGCTGAAACACACATATGGAAACAGATTTTCAACTTGAGGGTGGCAGATAACCAGGCGGGCATGAGAAAAAGCCCTACAACCCTGCTATAGTTTCATCACGATATTTTCCTTCACCGAAAGTTCAAGCTCATTGTAAGCGGATTCGAACTCGGGTCCTGTGACGTCCGTAGAAACTACTAACTGAGCGATAATTACTTAGTTTGTACTTTCAACGCATCGTTTATCTCATCTAGTATAATATATTGATTAACGCTACGAATATAATCCGGCAACATTTTAGAACTTAAATAGAAGGCTCCTACTTTCCCAATACGCATTTTTTAATAAATTTACACACACACTGTAACCGAAATAAAAAAAGTCCTGAGGAACGCAAATGAAATTTGGTAATAAACAATAGACTGTTTTTAAAAACAAAAAGTTTAATTACCTTCCACCATACAATAAGTATACATATCGTTACAAAAACTAACACCGGTTCTGAAAAGAACCGGAGAAAAACAGACAAAAAACTCGATATGAATAAATCTATTTTTAATACACATTTAAAAATACATTTACAATAGGTTTTAACGGATGCACAGACAGGCTGTTAGTTCCGGAAATCACCATATATACATCATAGCCACACATTGATCCACATTATGAAAGACTTTTCAAATCAAAATCCGCATATGATACTTGAACTGTAGAAAACTCCTTTTATGTAAATCGAAAATTAAAAAAAAATACCCAGTGTGTCAAAGGATATCCAACAGAACCTATTTCCAACACTTTTGGAATTTTAGGCTATTCGTGTTTGGCTGTTGACCACACGAACCAAGTCGCAGGCACATCTAGTCAGTAAAATGCTTTGGGACTTCATTTTAAAACATAACAATATTATCTAAAAAACTATTATTGGTTTTACTGATTTTAAAAAATGGGTTTATCATTTCTAATATTTCTAGTATTAGTAAACAACAATTAAGTATTTACTTTCTTGCCAGCTCCACAAGAATTATCTCAAATTTGAATAATGAGTATGTCGACTACTGGATAGTATGAAATTACATTAAGTAAAGACAGCGTTAATTATAACTATATTTGCCTAAATATTCAATGATCTTTGGCAATATAAATTTTCCGGTGTATTGGCTGTATGTAAAATCTAGATGGGTCCACAACGGTTCCTCCACTAGGTAGGCTTCTTGCACATTAGGCAGTTTATCGACTAACCATTTAACGTCCTCGGTATCGACAAGACCATCGCTATTCCCGTAAATAATCACCACCGGTATCATGGCTGTAGTGAGATTGTATTCCGGAGGCGTTTCACTTCTATATACTTCTAAATTTTTCGCTTTCCCATAACTGTACTTTGGAAATCCATCGGCTTGTATCGCTAGCGCATACCTTGCAATATTTTGCACTGAGGTCCCACCAGGAAAATGCTCGAAGAGGATTTCTACTGTCTCATCTATTATCGAACCTGGATGCATAGACCCGAGCGAGTTGAATAAGTCAATACCACTCGCACAGAGTTCCGCAGAGATCGTACCCAACTGGCACAATAATGCAAGTGATTCTTGACTGACACTGTCCTTCGAAAATATCTCGTATATGCTTAATTTGTTCAGCACGTCCTTTACTCCTAATACAGTGGTTACCATCGTATTGAATGCTGTAGAGGAGGTGTGCTTTAGCTTCAGGGCGGGAGCTAAGCTGATTGCTACGTTAATTTTATCACAATAATCAGGCCTTTCCGAGCACATGATAAACATCATCCCCGCACCTTGAGAGTAGCCTATATAGTTCAGTTTATCCGTGTTCGTATTGTTTAAAACGTAGTCAATCAGTGCTGGCGTGTCGTAGTGCCCGATCTCGTCGATAGAGAACTGCCAGTAAGCTGCATCTTTGTCAGGGTTGAGCTGCGTGTGGCTCCGAGAGTAGTAGTTGCCACGAACGTTACCTACCCACAGGTCGTAACAGGCGTCCGCGATGAGGTAAGCTAGTCCGGCGCTCGGCCCTGAGTCTATCCACGCGTCAGAGCTCTGCAGAAGCCCGTGCATTAGTAAAACCGGTGGCTTCCTCTTCTCTTCACGGCAGTTCTTCGCTTGCGCTATCCTGAACGCTGTCAGAATGTATCCGTCCTCTGTCACTACTTTGTGCTCCTCGGACTCATAACCGTACTTTCTGGTCAATTCTGTGAAATTCAGCAAAGAGTCGCTTGGATATCCTAAAAGCTCTTCAGTGTTCACTTTTATTGGTAATTTTAATCCGGTCGCTAAGGACGTTAAAGATGAAATTAAAAGTACAATAACGTAATAACGCTTTAACGGCATAATTACAATAACTCCAAGTCAGTTTTAGTCGAAATTTGATTTTGCGTAGCAAAATTTACGCCTTGTATTTAGACAAAGCAAGTGGTCAATTACAAAATTTTTGCAGTTTATTTTTATTTAAGAAAACTTGTATACTATATCAAGTTACAAGCATTAAATGTTTTATATTCTTAGTAACTGTACACTCACATACAGTTACTTTTTATTTGGATAATAAACACTAGAGATTTGTTCTATATAATAGTACTTTTTTATTTTGGATTAAGAACACGTTCGACTTTTCCAAAATAATTTACCAAATATGATGTAAAATTATGGTCCATCTGCTTTTATAGAATTCAATGACGTCACGACATCTTTAATACTACCACTTGTGTTAATAAGTAAACAGTTCAAAAGAAACATTAATATTCTTATATTAAGATACAAAAATTATTTTATATTCATACAAATGATATGACTAATTAGCATGAAGTGTCGTGAGCCATAGCAAATTTCACATGTTCCGTACAAAAAAAACCCATTGATTCCTTTTTTCTTTTTGTGTATTAAGTTCTTATATATATGAAATTAGCGGTTTATTTGAAAAAAGTAATACGAATAAGACATTTTACCCGCATTTCCTCTAATTCAGCGACCATCTGTCATGTAGTCAGTATTGGATCTAGTGTTGCCCAGAAACAGCAGTGAGTTTGGGAGATTAACAAATCTCGGTTGTTTGACGTCTAGTTTTTCCATCATCGTTTGCAATTATTGACCATAAAGATCTGTCGTAATCATCTGATTACATCTAGGAAACTATTCTATATGACAACAACACTGATCCACTACACACTCATCAATACTTTTCTCTGACTCAACTTTTGTTTGAAACATAATTTAGCAAGTTCTTCTGGATTCAACCACTGTGATAATTCAAGTGATATGATAAGCTTACTTATAGCACTCATGACAAATTCGACTTTGTAAAAATTGTCATTAGGATAGCCAATTCATTGTCACGACACACTCTCGAAGTGAAAGCTTTTCTAGAATTATACTAAGTTGACATATAACTGATATCACAGATTCACTTTACCAAGAAGAGCCGTTTCAATATACATTCATATTAGTTATACCATGCGATACACCGTGGCGGTACTGCATATAGAGACAGCGCCATACTGATAAAGAATGGTATCAGACACTATGAGACTACCACTTACTACACAATTGAAGCGATTATAGCTCAGTGGTAGTGTGTACGCCTTCGCGTCAAGTGACGTGAGTTCGAATACACCAAGCACCTACAATGAGCTTGAGCTTTCGGTGAAGGAAAACATCGTGAGGAAAGCATAGCATGATGGAAGGGCTTTGTCTAATGCTCGCCTGGGTAGCTACCACCCTCAAATTGTAAACCTTCCGCCAAATACCAACAAGTGTGTTCCGGCAGCTGCACTTGAGAGCCAGTTCCTCCCCAGGTTGTCACTTAAGATCAGGTGAGATTAAGGCCATAACGCTAAACGTTAAGTATATTAAAAAAAAACAATTGACATACAGGCAACTAATATAGAACTTGAAAATAAGGACGGACCATACACAACTTAGGTGTATATAGTCTCCCAAAACATAAGATAGAACAGGATGACTATGGCAATTTCTTCAACAATCTGGGGCGCTGATTAGTGACTGGTGGACCTCAAAATACCAAAAACACATACTGGGGATCATGTACAGTAGCACTTAAGGGTCAACAGTTACTTAGAGCTTCAGCAAGCTTTAACATTAGTTACATTTCATCTATTGAGCCAACGTATTGGCCTACAGATTAAGAAAGACACCAGACCAGATAGAAGGGTATAGGTGATACGAACTTCACGTGTGAATCTATGTTTAAACGTTCATCTGTTTACTTTCCTGTAGAAATAACACGGAAAAGCAAATTAACGTTAATAAACAAATCATGTCGAGTACATAATAGAAAAAACAAATTCCTCCGAGAGACAGTAACATCGTAACTAAATTTAAATCTACGGCTTTAAACAAATGTGAACATTGAGGGAGCTGTTGAACATTTGAATCTGTATCCAACAATCTGTATGGCTTTATACCTGAGATCTCGAATACAACTCCTAGTACACAAATATATCTTATCAATATTAGGAAATTAGTTGCTTAAAACGTAAGGCGCTTATAAATTATAGTTGAAAATACGATGACGCCCGCAGACAAAACTCGCCTAAATCCATTTGTATCTCAGCTGAAATAAATACTAGAGGATGATTGGGAATCCTAAAATCCAAGTGTATTTTATGTGATTTCCGGAACTAACAGCCTGTCTGTGCATCCGTTAAAACTATTGTAAATGTATTTTTAAATGTATATCAAAAATAGATTTATTCATATCGAGTTTTTTGCCGGTTTTTCTCCGGTTCTGTTTAGAACCGGTGTTAGTTTTTGTAACTATATGTCTTTATTGTATGGTGGAAGGTAATTAAAGTTTATTGTTTTTAAGAACGGTCTATTGTTTTATACCGAATTTAATTTGCGTTTCTCAGGCGTCGAGTACGAATTAATTTTTATTTCGGTTACAGTGTGTGTGTAAATTTATTAAATAATGCGTATTGGGAAAATAGGAGTCTTCTGTTTAAGTTCTAAAATGTTGCCGGATTATATTCGTAGCGTTAATCAGTATATTATACTAAATGAGATAAACGATACGTTGAAAGTACAAAGGAAGCAATGGTCGCTCAGTTGGTTGTGTCTACGGACGCCGCGTCACAGGATCTGAGTTCGAATCCACCTACAATGAGCTTGAGCTTTCGGTGAAGGAAAATATCGTGATGAAACCATACCATGGTTGTGGGGCTTTTTCTAATACCCGCCTGGTTATGTGCCACCCTCCAGATGAAAATCTGTTTCCTTATGTGTGTTTACTTCCACTAGGCGTAAAGTGTCCACCATTTTGGATCATATCATCACTTAACATTACATGATATAGTGGCCAAACGCTGAACCTTAACTATAAAGAAAGTGGTACCTATGGCCGACCGTTTGGCAGGATCGCTATAAAATGTTGGTTTACTACATCATCATATATATATTAATATTCTAAATGCGAAACTGAATTTGTTTGTTGGTTTGTTATGCTTTTACACCTAAACCGCTCAATCGATTGTAATGAATTTTGTCACAGAAATAGATGGAGTCCTGGAGACGGAGATAGGGTACTTTTTCTCGCAAAAAGTTTATTGGATGTTAGGTAAAAAGAGGGATAAACTTTGGATGAAACTTTTTATTGCGTCATCTGATTTGTTTAACAAAGTTATTAATATTAACTCACATAAAATCCTTAAAATACGTCACATTCAGATCTAATACATACACATAATACACTGCAACACCTTGAGTTATATTAGTGAAGTTTTAGTAGCTATCTCTGATTTTTTCTAGTAATAAATATAGGCTATGTTACTTAGGTGTAATGTAGTATTACAAAGGTAAAAGAATTTTTTAAATCAATTCAGTAGTTTTGACTCGTTAGAAACATACAAAAATACACATGTTTCCCTTTTACAATATTAAGTATAGATTTTGTGATGTATTAAGTATGATATGATATTTTAGAATAATGTAGCGTAGTGTGGCGACCACATTATGTCACACACTCTCCTAGGATAGAGCGTAGACAAAAAAAGTTTTTATATCACCTGACATACTCGGTAAGTGAAACAAAATTAAGTAATATATAAATAGATAGAAAGAATTTAAGTAACTTACGTAATAACGCCACCGTAATAGATATTCGTAGGTTTAAGTTAGGTTTGACTTGTGTTGAAAAAACTATAATTATAATATTCATGACAAAGAAATATATAATTTATTACTGGCTAGGTAAATATATACGGCTTTTCTCAACACAATTCAAACCAAACCTGAACCAACGAATTACTTCTGCGGCGACAAAATATAAATTTGGAAAATCCAAAAGTGCACGCCTCATGATGTTATTTTTTTTATTTTATTTATTTAATAAAAATTTAAGCAGATCGAATCAGACCGTGAAAAGTAATAGACTTCTATTCCTAATTATACTGAAGCGTAAGAAAAACAAAAGACTAGATTAGTAAAGTATTTCGGTCGGTATCGTGATAACATACACGATCCGCACATACCGACATAGGGACGTCCAAGACAGAACTTTTTTAAACAGTTTTTGAACTAGTTTAAACAATAAAAATTGCATCAAAAATACCAAGAGTGTTAAAAATAGTTTTTTTTTCTTGATATGTGTCTGTAAATAATATTTAATTATATATATGATAAATAGAAATATTTTAAGTTTGAAGAATCAGTTGTTTCACGTGAAGCGACAGTAGTACCCACCTCAACGCTTCGATTATGAGGCGTGCAATAAAACACTTTATTTAATATTAAAAGACTTTAGAAGTCCAAAAAACTTTCTTTAAAAGCGAGGTATTTAATACGATAGATACTGCAGTGGGGTTAATACGTAAGTACCGAATATATTAGCACTTTCAAAACGTAGAGACATTTTAGACCTCATATTTTTATACAAAGTTCTAAGAAGTAGTATTGATTAATCAGAAATTCTGGAAAAAATAAAATCCCGAGTACCTGTTAGATACCCGCACCTAAAAATAAACCCCTTAATACCTTTACGAATGATAGTTCTTGGAAGCAATTCACCCAGACAGAGAATATGTAGTTTGTATATCTACGTGGACAGTTTACGAAGATACCGCCACTGTATTACTGAAGTCTTAATTAAATAATTCAATTTATATAGAGTTGTAGAAGCGATGATAGGTCAAAGGTAGTGTATACCACTTCGCGACAAGGGACGTGACTTCGAATCCAAGCACCTACAATGAGCTTTCGCTGAAGGAAAACATCGTGAGAAAACCATAGCATGGTGGTAGGACTTTTTCTAATGCCCGCCTGGCTAGCTACCACCCTCAAGTTATAAACCTGCCGCCAAATACCAATAGGTGTGTTCCGGCAGCTGCACTTGAGAGCCAGTTCCTCCACAGGTTTAGCGTGTTTACCAACTTGGGCCGTATCGTCACTTAAGATCAGGTGAGATTATGGCCATAACGCTAAACCTTAAGTATAATAAAAATCAGTTTATATATAGTATAGACAATTTAGCTAAAGAAAATATAATTAATAAATGCTGGGTTAGTCTATAATTTGTTTTTAGAAATAACAAATTAAGTGTCATTGTATTTATATACAGAGTGTTAGACAAAAAAACGCAGATAGGTGATAGTACTAATGATACGTTTGATGATGTGACAGAATATAACTCGATCACGATCAGAAAAATTACATTTTTAGACAACGTTTTATTACCATTGTTCACGCTCTATCAAGTCAGTACAACTAAAAGAAACGATAATTTAATAGAAAATATATTTATTTATTTTTCACCTATTAAAAATCATTTCTAACAGCTGGCGGATGTCAATGCACGCCCTGAGGTCAACGCATAACGCGGAGTGCGCGGTCCGGTTCCCGCCCGACATTCATCCAAATAACTAAATTAATCTACTATTAAACACCACTGTGCTAGTCTCTACCTAATCACCTTCAGTCGAATTCACTGGTTGAATAGACCAAGTATCGGGTTCTATTCCCCGCTAATGAAAAATTTATATAAATGAAATTTTAACAAGGATAGAGTTATGCTTTTTAATTTATCGTGTTTGTTCATTATTCTGGTGTATTCCATTATGTACAGGTCAGTTCAGTACTACGAGTTAATAAAAAATGTTTGATATAAGATTAAAAAAAGAGATGTGAAACATTTTACCGATCAAAATCCTCCGCGGCCATATGAGGGTTATGGGCTGCGGCTTCAATTGTGCACCATTCATTTCGACGCAGATTTGGGCTCGTTGTTGCATCTTCTCATGCAGAGGTGACATCATAATGTGGTCTTCGTCACAGTCCGCACGTAATTTGTCGAAAACATCCACGATCCCTTGCCGCATTTAGTAAGCACTATCACACTAGCGATTAAAAATCCTGCCCTTTACGTTATCCCCACAAAAAAAGTCTAACGGGGTCAGACAGAACATTATAGAAAAGGAGTTTGTCGTAGCGTGCCTAGCAAGTCAATAACATCAGAAAGGTTTTTAAAACAATAATATATAAAATGCCCAGTGGAAAACGAAAAGACGCGTGACGCACAGCAAGACGCGCGAAGTTCTTGCATGATGTCACGTCTCCCTTTCGTCACTTTTTTACTACGTTTCTGCATTTCCGCACCTTTAAACCATTTCACGATGTCATCAACACTGCTTCGGAGTTTTTTGGTGGCTTTGTCCGGAAGTTCATCAGATGACAGAACTGCTGTGTCGTCAGCAAACGTATCCGTTATGGTCGTTGCAAAGGTAGGATGGTCTGCATTATAAAGGAGAAATAAAGTTGGACCCATTACATTGCCCTGTGGCACACCTGCATGGATTTGGTATAATGGCGTGACGTGGCCATCTTGATGCACCAAGAATTGTCTGTTTTCTAAACACGATCTCTTGAACTTATAATGAAACATCCTATTAGAACAGATTTTTAATTTAATTTATATATAAGCTATACGCAGTCAAACGCTGGGGAAATGTCCAAGAATGCAACAGTACAATAATGTTTTTATCGAAAAGTGGAACTGCTGTTATTTACTAGCTTATGGCATCATGTTATTGCCTGATGCTTAACTGACGGTCACCAATTAGCTTCCTTTCTTTAATTATCGGTAATAATTTACTTAAGAATAGAATCTCCATCATTTTTGACGATATTTTCAGTAAATTGATAGGTCTATATGATCTATCAGTTTCCGGGGTTTTACCCGGACTTTTATGGCCTAAGTATTTTTTTCTATCGGTATTCTTAGGTAGCAGTCTACTTATTTCTGGATAAATGGAACCCGATGGGTTCGTTTAAACAGCGGACGGGACGGGACGGTTACGCGATGCTGGTGGAACGGCGTTAACTCGTGAACACCACATTTCAAGCGTGATAGTCCCGCTAAGGTCGTGTCGGCTGACGCGTCGCGCTCCGCGTGACTTCTCAAGCACATCGAAAGAAAATATCGAACATTTCAGTGGTAGAAGCTTTGCTGGTCTCTTAAAAAGCGGCGTAAACACATGCGAATGCATGAATTAAACCAAAGAAAAGTTAGGAACAATTTCAATAACTTTTCCTACTTATTCTACGTTCATTTTTGTAAATGAAGACAACAGTGCTATCACATCCGGCGTGACGTGCCTCCGTCGCGCTGCCTAATTGTTTGCTAATATGAATACCAATATAACACAACAGAATATATTTTTATTATGTATTTTTCTTATTCATTGCAAATTTTAAATATATAGTACCATAGGTCTATAAGTTTATATTCTTGAGATGTATATTTATGTAAACGCTGTTTGTTATCTATATAGACAAATATAAAAGAAAAATAGAAAATTAGATCTGAATGTGACGTATTTTAAGGATTTTATGTGAGGCTTCGTTCGGCTTAATATTAATAACTTTGTCAAAAAAATCAGATGACGCAATAAAAAGTACCATCCAAAGTTTATTCCTCTTTTTACTTTTCTTTATTTCCTCCTTTTTTTTAGGAAGTGAGCTTCCTATAAACTTTTTAGAGAAAAAATTGCCTATCTCCGTCTCGAGGACCCCATCTATTTCTGTGAAAAAGTCATTGCAATCGATTCAGCGGTTTAGGTGTAAAAGCGTAACAAACAAACAAACAAACTCACATTCGCATTTATAATATTATTATGTATATGATGATGTAGTGATGAATGAATGGTATATGGAGGACTGACTCTTAAGTACAAATGGAAACAGATTTTCATCTTGAGGGTGGCAGATAACCAGGCGGGCATTAGAAAAAGCCCTACAACCCTGCTATAGTTTCATCACAATATTTTTCTTCACCGAAAGTTCAAGCTCATCGTAGGCGGATTCTAACTCAGGTCCTGTGACACGGCGTCCGTAGACACTACCAACTGAGCGATCATTACTTAGTTTGTACTTTCAACGTATCGTTTATCTCATCTAGTATAATATACTGATTAACGCTACGAATATAATCCGGCAACATTTTAGAACTTAAACAGAAGGCTCCTACTTTCCCAATACGCATTTTTTAATAAATTTACACACACACTTTAACCGAAATAAAAAAAGTATTCGTACTCGACGCCTGAGGAACGCAAATGAAATTTGGTAATAAACAATAGACTGTTTTTAAAAACAAAAACTTTAATTACCTTCCACCATACAATAATTATACATATCGTTACAAAAACTAACACCGGTTCTGAAAAGAACCGGAGAAAATCCGACAAAAAATCTCGATATGAATAAATATATTTTTAATAGATATTTAAAAATACATTTACAATAGGTTTTAACGGATGCACAGACAGACTGTTAGTTCTGGAAATCACCATATATACATCATAGCTACATATTGATCCACATTATGAAAGTCTTTTCAAATCAAAATCCGCATATGATACTTGAACTGTAGAAAAGACCTTTTATGTAAATCGAAAATTAAAAAAAAATACCCAGTGTGTCAAAGGATATCCAACAGAACCTATTTCCAACACTTTTGGAATTTTAGGCTATTCGTGTTTGGCTGTTGACCACACGAACCAAGTCGCAGGCAAACCTAGTCAGTAAAATGCTTTGGGACTTCATTTTAAAACATAACAATATTATCTAAAAAACTATTACTGGTTTTACTGATTCTAAAAAATGGGTTTATCATTTCATATATTTCTAGTATTAGTAAAAAACAATTAAATAATTACTTTTTTACCAGCTTCACAAGAATTATCTCAAATTTGAATAATGAGTATGGACCATTTTCGACTGTTGGACAGTATGAAATTACATTAAGTAAAGACAGCGTTAATTATAACTATATTTTCCTAAATATTCAACGATCTTTGGCAATATAAATTTTCCGGTGTATTGGCTGTATGTAAAATCTAGATGGGTCCACAACGGTTCCTCCACTAGGTAAGCTTCTTGCACATTAGGCAGTTTATCGACTAACCATTTAACGTCTTCGGTATCGACAAGACCATCGCTATTCCCGTAAATAATCACCACCGGTGTCATGGCTGTAGTAAGATTGTATTCAGGAGGCGTTTCACTTCCATATACTTCTAAATTTTTCGCTTTCCCATAACTGTACTTTGGAAATCCATCGGCTTGTATCGCTAGCGCATACCTTGCAATATTTTGCACTGAGGTCCCACCAGGAAAATGCTCGAAGAGGATTTCTACTGTCTCATCTGTTATCGAACCTGGATGCATAGACCCGAGCGAGTTGAATAAGTCAATACCCCTCGCACAGAGTTCCGCAGAGATCGTACCCAACTGGCACAATAATGCAAGTGATTCTTGACTGACACTGTCCTTCGAAAATATCTCGTATATGCTTAATTTGTTCAGCACGTCCTTTACTCCTAATACAGTGGTTACCATCGTCTTGCCTGCCGTAGAGGAGGTGTGCTTTAGCTTCAGGGCGGGAGCTAAGCTGATTGCTACGTTAATTTTATCACAATAATCAGGCCTTTCCGAGCACATGATAAACATCATCCCCGCACCTTGAGAGTAGCCTATATAGTTCAGTTTATCCGTGTTCGTATTGTTTAAAACGTAGTCAATCAGTGCTGGCGTGTCGTAGTGCCCGATCTCGTCGATAGAGAACTGCCAGTAAGCTGCATCTTTGTCAGGGTTGAGCTGCGTGTGGCTCCGAGAGTAGTAGTTGCCGCGAACGTTACCTACCCACAGGTCGTAACAGGCGTCCGCGATGAGGTAAGCTAGTCCGGCGCTCGGCCCTGAGTCTATCCACGCGTCAGAGCTCTGCAGAAGCCCGTGCATTAGTAAAACCGGTGGCTTCCTCTTCTCTTCACGGCAGTTCTTCGCTTGCGCTATCCTGAACGCTGTCAGAATGTATCCGTCCTCTGTCACTACTTTGTGCTCCTCGGACTCATAACCGTACTTTCTGGTTAATTCTGTGAAATTCAGTACAGAGTCGCTTGGATATCCTAAAAGCTCTTCAGTGTTCACTTTTATTGGTAATTTTAATCCGGTCGCTAAGGACGTTAAAGATGAAATTAAAAGTACAATAACGTAATAACGCTTTAACGGCATAATTACAATAACTCCAAGTCAGTTTTAGTCGAAATTTGATTTTGCGTAGCAAAATTTACGCCTTGTATTTAGACAAAACAAGTGGTCAATTACAAAATTTTTGCAGTTTATTTTTATTTAAGAAAACTTGTATACTATATCAAGTTACAAGCATTAAATGTTTTATATTCTTAGTAACTGTACACTCACATACAGTTACTTTTTATTTGGATAATAAACACTAGAGATTTGTTCTATATAATAGTACTTTTTTATTTTGGATTAAGAACACGTTCGACTTTTCCAAAATAATTTACCAAATATGATGTAAAATTATGGTCTATCTGCTTTTATAGAATTCAATGACGTCACGACATCTTTAATACTACCACTTGTGTTAATAAGTAAACAGTTCAAAAGAAACATTATTATTCTTATATTAAGATACAAAAATTATTTTATATTCATACAAATGATATGACTAATTAGCATGAAATGTCGTGAGCCATAGCAAATTTCACATGTTCCGTGCACATGAAAAACCCATTGATTCCTTCTTTGTTTGTGTGTATTAAGTTCTTATATATATGAAATTAGCGGTTTATTTGATAAAAGTAATACGAATAAGGCATTTTACCCGCATTTCCTTTAATTCAGCGACCATCTGTCATGTAGTCAGTATTGGATCTAGTGTTGCCCAGAAACAGCAGTGAGTTTGGGAGATTAACTAATCTCGGTTGTTTGACGTCTAGTTTTTCCATCATCGTGTTAGCTTGGTCGTTGATCGTCACTTTATAACGTTAGCTTTATCGTTGATCGTCTATTTATATTAAATATAAAATAAAAGGGTTTAAATATTCACACGTTTCATTAAAAATAACTTTATGGATTAAAATTGATATTTACATGTTTGGTTAAAAATAACTTTATAAATTCAAATTGTAATAACAAGATTTTATAAAACTAGTTTTAATAGTCTATTTCTAGTAGTTCGCTTTTAGCGCTTTTAGTTTTCGGTAGTGGCAATATAAATACGTCTTATAATACTGAGGCAGTTATAGTGGAGCTCCAAAATGAATCAGTGGACTGAAGTATTAGTGATATGAAGAACCGAATAGTACGTGCAGCCTATTAAGCTAAGAAGCAGATATAAGGATTTTTACAATCGTTTGCAATTATTGACCATAAAGATCTGCCTTAATTATATGATTATATCTGGGAAACTGTTCTATATGACAACAACACTGATCCTCTATACACTCATTTCTCCTTTACCTTTCTTTGACTCAACTTTTGTTTGAAACATAATTTAGCAAGTTCTTCTGGATTCAACCACTGTGATAATTCAAGTGATATAATAAGCTTACTTATAGCACTCATGACAAATTCGACTCAGTAAAAATTGTGATTAGGATAGCCAATCCATTGTCACGACACACTCTCGAAATGAAAGCTTTTCTAGAATTATACCAAGTTTACATATAACTGATATTACAGATTCACTTTACCAAGAAGAGCCGTTTCAATATATATTCATATTAGTTATACCATGCGATACACCGTGGCGGTACTGCATATAGAGACAGCGCCATACTGATAAAGAATGGTATCAGACACCATGAGACTACCACTTACTACACAATTGAAGCAATTATAGCTCAGTGGTAGTGTGTACGACTTCGCGTCAAGGGACGTGAGTTCGAATACACCAAGCACCTACAATGAGCTTGAGCTTTCGGTGAAGGAAAACATCGTGAGGAAAGCATAGCATGGTGGTAGGTCTTTGTCTAATGCTCGCCTGGGTAGCTACCACCCTCAAATTGTAAACCTTCCGCCAAATACCAAAGTGTGTTCCGGCAGCTGCACTTGAGAGCCAGTTCCTCCACAGGTTGTCACTTAAGACCAGGTAAGACTAAGGCCATAACGCTAAACCTTAAGTATATAAAAGAAAAAAACAATTGACATACAAGCAAAGAATACAGAACTTGAAAATAAGGACGGACCATACACAACTTAGGTGTATATAGTCTCCCAAAACATAAGAAAGAACAGGATGACTATGACAATTTCTTCAACAATCTGGGGCGCTGATTAGTGACTGGTGGACCTCAAAATACCAAAAATACATACTGGGGATCATGTGCAGTAGCACTTAAGAGTCGACAGTTACTTTGAGCAAACTTGAACATTAGTTACATTTCATCTATTGAGCCAGCGTATTGGCCTACAGATTAAAAAAGACACCAGACCAGATAGAAGGGTATAGCTGACACGAACTTCACGTGGGAATCTATGTTTGAACGTTCATCTGTTTACTTTCCTGTGGAAATAATACCGAAAAGCAAATTAACATTAATAAAAAGTTAATGTCGAATACATAATAGAAAAACAAATTCCTCCGAGAGACAGTAACATCGTAACTAAATTTAAACTACGGCATTAAACAAATGTGAACATTGAGGGAGCTGTTGAACATTTGAATCTGTATCCAACAATCTGTATGGCTCCTTACCTGAGATCTCGAATACAACTCCTAGTACACAAATATATCTTCTCAATATTAGGAAATTAGTTGCTTAAAACGTAAGGCGCTTTAAAAATTATGGTTGAAAATACGATGACGCCCGCAGACAAATCTCGCCTAAATCCACTTGTATCTCAGCTGAAATAAATACTAGAGGATGATTGGGAATCCTAAAATCCAAGTGTATTTTATGTGATTTCCGGAACTAACAGCCTGTCTGTGCATCCGTTAAAACTATTGTAAATGTATTTTTAAATGTGTACCAAAAAGTAGATTTATTCATATCGAGCTTTTTGCCAGTTTTTCTCAGGTCCTTTTCAGAACCGGTGTTAGTTTTTGTAACTATATGTCTTTATTGTATGGTGGAAGGTAATTAAAGTTTATTGTTTTTAAGAACGGTCTATTGTTTTATACCGAATTTAATTTGCGTTCCTCAGGCGTCGAGTACGAATTATTTTTTATTTCAGTTACAGTGTGTGTGTAAATTTATTGAATAATGCGTATTGGGAAAATATGAGCCTTCTGTTTAAGTTCTAAAATGTTGCCGGATTATATTCGTAGCGCTAATCAGTATATTCTACTAAATGATTTAAACGATACGTTGAAAGTACAAAGGAAGCAATGGTCGCTCAGTTGGTTGTGTTTACGGACGCCGCGTCACAGGATCTGAGTTCGAATCCACCTACAATGAGCTTGAGCTTTCGGTGAAGGAAAATATCGTTGGTTGGTCACACACAAATCGCTTGGTTGTAGGGCTTTTTCTAATGCCCACCTGGTTATGTGCCACCCTCAAGTTGGAAATCTGTTTCCTTATGTGTGTTTACTTCCACTAGGCTTAAAGTGTCCACCATTTTGGATCATATCGTCACTTAACATTACATGATATAGTAGCCAAACGCTGAACCTAAACTATAAAGAAAGCGGTACCTATGGCCGACCGTTTGGCAGGATCGCTATAAAATGTTGGTTTACTACATCATCATATATATATTAATATTCTAAATGCGAAACTGAATTTGTTTGTTGGTTTGTTATGCTTTTACACCTAAACCGCTCAATCGATTGTAATGAATTTTGTCACAGAAATAGATGGAGTCCTGGAGACGGAGATAGGGTACTTTTTCTCGCAAAAAGTTTATTGGATGTTAGGTAAAAAGAGGGATAAACTTTGGATGAAACTTTTTATTGCGTCATCTGATTTGTTTAACAAAGTTATTAATATTAACTCACATAAAATCCTTAAAATACGTCACATTCAGATTTATTACATACACATAACACACTGCAACACCTTGGGTTATATTAGTAAAGTTTTAGTAGCTATCTCTAATTTTTTCTACTAATAAATATAACTTAAGTTATTCAGTTGTAAGTTCAGTTGTAGTATTATAAAGGTGAAAGAATTTTTTTAATCATTCCAGTAGTTTTGAGTTCATTCGTTAGTAACATACAAAAATACAGATGTTTCCCTTTTACAATATTAAGTACAGATTTTGTGATGTATTAAGTATGATATGATATTGTAGAATAATGTAGCGTAGTGTGGCGACCACATTATGTCACACACTCTCCTAGGATAGAGAGTAGACAAAAAAAGATTTTATATCACCTAACGTACTCGGTAAGTGAAACAATATTAAGTCTTATAAAAATAGATTGAAAGAATTTCATTTACTTACGTAATAACGCCACCGTAATAGATATTCGTAGGTTTAAGTTAAGTTTGACTTGTGTTGAAAAAACTATAATTATAATATTCATGACAAAGAAATATATAATTTATTACTGGCTAGGTAAATATATACGGCTTTTCTCAACACAATTCAAACCAAACCTGAACCAACGAATTACTTCTGCGGCGACAAAATATAAATTTGGAAAATCCAAAAGTGCACGCCTCATAATGTCATTTTTCTTTTTATTTATTTAATAAAAATTTAAGCAGATCGAATCAGACCGTGAAAAGTAATAGAGTTCTATTCCTAATTATACTGAAGCGTAAGAGAAAAAAAAGACTAAATTAGTAAAGTATTTCGGTCGTTATCGTGATAACATACAGGATCCGCTCGTACCGACACACGGACGTCTAAGACAGAACTTACTAAATTAAACTTAATAAAATATCATGAATGTTAAAAATATTTTTTTTTCTCGATATGTGTCTGTAAATATTATTTAATTACATGATAAATAGCGAAGTTGTTGAAGCGATGATAGCTCAATGGTAGTGTATACCACTTCGCGACAAGGGACGTGAGTTCGAATCCAAGCACCTACAATGAGCTTTCGGTGAAGGAAAACATCGTGAGAAAACCATAGCATGGTGGTAGGACTTTTTCTAATGCCCGCCTGGCTAGCTACCACCCTCAAGTTATAAACCTGCCGCCAAATACCAATAGGTGTGTTCCGGCAGCTGCACTTGAGAGCCAGTTCCTTCACAGGTTTAGCGTGATTACCAACTTGGGCCGTATCGTCACTTAAGATCAGGTGAGATTATGGCCATAACGCTAAACCTTAAGTATAATAAAAATCAGGTTATATATAGTACAGATAATTTAGCTTACAGAAAATATAATTAATAAATGCTGGGTTAGTCTATAATTAGTTTGTACAAATAACAAATTAGGTGTCATTGTATTTATATACAGGGTGTTAGACAAGAAAACGTAGACAGGTGATAGTACTAATGATACGTTTGATGATGTGACAGAATATAACTCGATCACGATCAGAAAAATAACATTTTTAGAAAACGTTTTATTACCATTGTTCACGCTCTATCAACTAACAACTAAAAGAAACGATAATTTAATAGAAAATATATTGATTTATTTTTCACATATTAAAAATCATTTCTAACAGCTGGCGGATGTCAACGCACGCCCTGAGGTCAACGCATAACGCGGAGTGCGCGGTCCGAGCCCCGCCCAACATTCATCCAAATAACTAAATTAATCTACTTTTAAAAGCCACTGTGCTAGTCTCTTCCTAATCACCTTTAGTCGAATTCACTGGTTGAACAGACCAAGTAACGGGTTCTATTCTCCGCTATGAAAAATGAAAAATGATAATGAAAAATGTATATAAATGAAATTTTTACAAGGATAGAGTTATGCTTTTTAATTTAACATTGTTGTTTATTATTCTGGTGTATTCCATTATGTACAGGTCAGTTCAGTACTACGAGTTAATAAAAAATTTTTGATATAAGATTAAAAAAAGAGATGGGAAACATTTTACTGATCTAAATCCTCCGCGGCCATATGGGGGTTTTGGGCTGCGGCTTCAATTGTGCACCATTCATTTCGAGGCAGATTTGGACTCGTTGTTGCATCTTCTCATGCAGAGGTGACATCATAATGCGGTCTTCGTCACAGTCCGCACGTAATTTGTCGAAAACATCCACGATCCCTTGCCGCATTTAGTTAGCACTATCACACTGGCAATTAAAAACCCTTCGCTTTACGTTATCTCTACAAAAAAAGTGTAACGAGGTCAGACAGTAATAAAGATTACCAACATCATAGAAAAGGAGATAGCTGTAGTGCCTAGCAAGTCAATAACATCAGAAAAGTTTTTAAATCAATAATATAAAAAAAGCCCAGCGGAAAACGACAAGACGCGTGACGCACAGCAAGACGCGCGAAGTTCTTGCATGATGTCACGTCTCCCTTTCGTCACTTTTTGACTACGTTTCTGCATTTCCGCACCTTTAAACCATTTCACGATGTCATCAACACTGCTTCGGAGTTTTTTGTGGCTTTGTCCGGAAGTTCATCAGATGACAGAACTGCTGTGTCGTCAGCAAACGTACTCGTTATGGTCGTTGCAAAGGTAGGATGGTCTGTAGTATAAAGGAGAAATAAAGTTGGACCCATTACATTGCCCTGTGGCATACCTGCGTGGATTTGGTATAATGGCGTGACGTGGCCATCTTGATGCACCAAGAATTGTCTGTTTTCAAGACACGATCTCTTGAACTTATAATGAAACATCCTATTAGAACAGATTTTTAATTTAATTTATATATAAGCTATACGCAGTCAAACGCTGGAGAAATGTCCAAGATTGGAGCAGTACAATATTGTTTTTATCCAAACGTGGAACTGCTGTTATTTAATAGCTTATGGCATCATGTTATTGCCTGATGCTTAACTGACGGTCACCAATTAGCTTGCTTTCTTTAATTATCGGTAATAATCTACTTAAGTATAGAATCTCCATCATTTTTGACGATATTTTCAGTAAATTGATAGGTCTATATGATTTATCAGTTTCCGGGGTTTTACCCGGACTGTTATGGCCTAAGTATTTTCTTCTATGGGTATTCTTAGGTAGAAGTCTACTTATTTCTGGATAAATGGAACCCGATGGGTTCGTTCAAACAGCGGACGGGACGGGACGGCGACGCGACGCTGGTGGAACGGCGTTAACTCGTGAACACCACATTTCAAGAGTGATAGTCCCGCTAAGGTCGGGTCAGCTGACGCGTCGCGCTCCGCGTGACTTCTCAAGCATATCGAAAGAAAATATCGAACAATTCAGCGGTGGAAACTGTGCTGGTCTCGTAAAAAGCGGCGTAAACGCATGCGAATGCGTGAATTAAACCAAAAAAAAGTTAGGAACAATTTCAATTACTTTTCCTACTTATTCTGCGTTCATTTTTGTAAATGAAGACAACAGTGCTATCACATCCGGCGTGACGTGCCTCCGTCGCGCTGCCTAATTGATTGCTAATACGAATACCAATATAACACAACAGAATATATTTTTATTATGTATTTTTCTTATTAACTTGTAGATTTTAAAATTTATGTTACTATAGGTCTATTAGTTTATATTGTTGAGATGTATATTTATGTAAACGCTGTTTGTTATCTATATAGACAAATATAAAAGAAAAATAGAAAAATCACGTCCGCGTTGCGCTCGCTCCTCATCTCGCCACACTTCCGTTTTTTCCCGCCAGAATGGGCGACGACGCGACACGACCGCTCGTCGGCTCCATATGACGTGTTCTATATAAACTAGTATATTACAACATATCACATCCCGCCAGCGTCGCGTTGCCGTCCCTCCCAACCCCCTGTTTGACCGAACCCTATATATATCTTCTTCCGGCAGTACCCCAAGCCGAAATTCGGCCATGCTGGGCCTTGCGCCCGCTGCCTCGGGGCTGAGTGCCCGCAGCATTCGCCAATGAAACTTCAGTGAAGCTGTCAAAGCTTTTTTTATCGTGGCAAATTGCATTTAGGCAACCTTCCCAACCCCGGGGGGATTGGGAAGGTTATGTGGGATTCACCCGACACTGTTCGCCGGGAATACCCACTAAAAGCGATGATAGCTCAGTGGTAGTGTGCACGACTTCGCGTCAAGGGACGTGGGTTCGAACCCAAGCACCTACAATGAGCTTGAGCTTTCGGTGAAGGAAAACATCGTGAGGAAACCATAGCATGGTGGTAGGGCTTTTTCTAATGCCCGCCTGGCTAGCTACCACCCTCAAGTTGTAAACCAACCGCCAAATACCAATAGGTGTGTTCCGGCAGCAGCACTTGAGAACCAGTTTCTCCACAGGTTTAGCGTGTCTACCAACTTGGGCCGTATCGTCACTTAAGATCAGGTGAGATTATGGCCATAACGGTAACCCTTAAGTATATATATAAAAAAAAAAAAAAAAAAAACTATTACCCCACGGCCATCCGCCGCCATACTGGGGCGATGCGAGTTCGTGCCTGCAATCACCGCGTTGGGCTAACAACGTATGTAAGGTCGAAAAAAAAATCTATACATATATATTTTACGGGATCTCTGAGGACGGTTTTATAAATATCATAGTTATTAGTCCTGCCGTTAACGTGTGAACGCATATTAAACATTAATAATATAAAGTTTATTTAAAGCCTTTACGTCGATTTTATTTAAAATCGCAAGGTTAACAACCGGATACCGGTTATGATTCTGATAGTGGCCGATTTCTTTACTGCCGAGGCTGTACTTCGAAATCTGTTTCAACAGCGAAATACAGAAACACTTTTTAATAATATTGAGTTCATTTTAAAATAAATTAAAATTAAAAAATAATAATCTATACACCGAGTTGAATCAGCTTCAAAAGTACTGGCAATCCTAAAGAATCAGCGTGACACCTTTTAGAAAAATGTCTGTTTCAAATGTTTTCTTCCATTACCCTTATCTTTACTAACATTATAAATGCAAAAGTGTTTTTTTTTGTTACGCTTTCACGCCCAAACCGCTGAATCGATTATGACGAATATCGGTATAGAGATAGATGGGTCTTGGAGACTGTGATAAGTCACTTTTTCTCGCTAAAAAATCTATTGTAAGTGGGTCAAAGAGAGGGATAAACTTCGTATGACACTTTTTATTGCGTCATCCAATTTATTTGACGAGATCAATATTAATGTAGCAAAGCCGCAGGTAAAGGCTAGTAAAGATATACAACAGCAGAGAAAAGTTTGAGAACACGCTTTAATAATAAACCGAACGGGTGGAAAAGCCTCAAATTTAAGAGCTGCATGCGATTATGAGCCTTAGCGAAATCTATGAAGTCCTCATTGTACTATCCTTACTAAAATTACAAGCACCATAGTTTGTAAGTATGGATGTATGGATGTTTGTATGTTTGTCACTCTTTTACGCAAAAACTACGGAATGGGTTTTAATGGAACTTTACAATAACATAGCTTATGTATCAGAATATAACATAGGCTATAATTTATGCAGATACTAACTGCGCCAGCGACTTTGTTTACGTGCAGCTAAAAATTATTGAACAAGTTGTGACCGTTTAGTGCCTTACTTCAATAAACAAGATTACACGTAATACAAGCTTTAGGGTCAACAACATAAGGGTCCGATGGAAAGTGTTTAATGAAGTGTTTAATGAATACATGTGACGCTGTAATAAGACAACGTACGCTTAATCCTTTAGAAAGTATCCAGAGTAGAGCTCTTCGACTGAGTAACATGGCCTTTAAGAAAAGTCTTTAAGAATTTTAGCAAAAGCTGGAGAAATATCCTTTGAATGTAGAAGAAAAGGTCTGGTAACTATGCACGCTATAAATATATTATCTTAACTTGAAAACCCAACTTACCATAACTACACTAAAACAACACCTTTAGACATAAAATACGCACTACAACCTTACTTAATACAGTCTTTACGTAACAGAGTAAATAAAATCTTACATGAATTGAAATTTAAAATACTAAAAATGTTTCCAGAGAAACTCCTTACCTGTGCTTTATGGGAAAACATTGAATAGCCTAATAATCTTGAACTAGCTAATAACAAAAATGACAGTACACCTGAATCTCTATACAAAACCATATTCTATGAAATCAATAAGAAAAATATACAGACTGTAACATTCTTTACACGGACGGCTCAGTTATGAATGGAAGATTTTTTTTATACTTAATTTATTTTAAGTGATTATACGACTCAAGTTGGTAGACACGCTAAACCTGTGGAGGGACTGGCTCTCAAGTGCGGTTGCCGGAACACAGCTATTGGTATTTGGCGGCAGAATTTCAACTTGAGGGTGGTAGCTAGCCAGGCGGGCGCCAGAAAAAGCCCTACCACCATGCTAGGTAAGAATTGGATGTTCGGTGGTAACTAGTGATAATTGTTACCGATACGTGTGAAGCTTTAGAGGTTCTTGAAGTCTTAGAATTGATACCTAATGGAAACGATACAGATAAATATATTATATGAATGAATTCAAATTCACGCGTGACAGCTTTACAAAATGATAGAAATTGTAATACTCACATTATAGAAATCAAGCAAGAAATAATAAATCTGTGAAGAAACAATAGCAAATTTCAAATTGTATGAATTCCATGTCATCAAGGGATAGCTGGTAATGAAAAGGCTGATAATGAGGCGAAAAGTGCAGCTAATGAGAACTATAATTACTAATTAAATTTATCAACCTCTAATACTTTAAAATTAAAATACTTTCAGATTATTACTGGAAAACATTGTATGGTGGTAGGGCTTTTTCTGATGCCCGCCTGGCTAGCTACCACACTCAAGTTGAAAAGTTGAAAACCAATAGGTGTGTTCCGGCAGTTGCACTTGAGAGTTCCTTCACAAGTTTAGCGTGTCTACCAACTTCAGCCGTATCGTCTCTTAAGATCAGGTGAGATTATGACCATAACGCTAAGCCTTAGCTATAAAAAAAAAACGGAAAATACCACAGAGCTATTTAATATCACAAAATCAACCTTTGAAACATCTACATCTTTTACCTGCCGAAAGAATCAAGTGAATATCACCACATTACGTATTGGTCATGTGAACATGATTCATATACACTTAATTAATAAAACTAATAGAAACAAGTACAAGTGCAGACAAGATTTCACTGTGTTCCATCTACTTGTAGAATATACATCTTTTAACAAAGAAAAAAAACGATTGTGTAACGTCCCGAATAACCTAAAAGAATGCTTAAACCAGGATTGATGTACGCAAACTTAATTTTTTTAATGATAGATTTTTATAAACTTATTTAATTATTTATTGTAATATTAAGGTTATCTGTACCGAAAGGAATATTGTAAAACTAATTGTTTACGGTGGTCGCTAATGACCTAAGTTATTACAAAGCGGCCTAACATAAATAAAAAAAAAAAATATGATCTTATCAAGCGTCAATCATATCTTTATCAAGCGTAACAAACAAACTTACTGAAATAAAACTAATTTAAACGGATTTTATCGCGGTTATCTATTAAATTTTGATCCCGACGTTTCGAAAGCTTTCGAATCGAATCAAAATTTAATAAATAACCACGATAAAATCCGTTTAAATTAGTTTTATTTCAATGAATAATATTCGCGTAAACCTAAGAAATCTTTAAACAAACTTACATTCACATCTATAATATTATTATTAATAATAATAAGGATATAAGGAATAATAAGGATTATGCGAATTGTACAAAATATAACCATAAGTTGACTCAATTAGGAAAATCTGCCATTTGCGAGCTATTCTGGTGTGCGCTGCAAAAACCATTAGAGTTACACGTATAGAATATATAATTGAAATATTTATCTTAAATAGTCATACAAAAAAGCCCAGGACAGTATATATCTATCTTTTATGTGTAAGCCATTATCATTAAAATAGTATAAATGAATACAGGCACAAAGTATGTTCTTATACCCGTCTCCTATGATATATTTTTATATACATAAGGTTTTAGCGTTATGGCCATAATCTCACCTGATCTTAAGTGACGATACGGCCCAAGATGGTAGACATGCTAAACCTGTGGTGGAATTGGCTCTCAAGTGCAGCTGCCGGAACACACCTGTTGGTATTTGGCGGCAGTTTTTCAACTTGAGGGTGGTAGCTAGCCAGGCGGGCATTTGAAAAAGCCCTACCACCATGCTATGGTTTCCTCACGATGTTTAACTTCACCGAAAGCTCAAGCTCATTGTAGGTGCTTGGATTCGAACTCACATCCCTTGACGCGAAGTCGTACGCACTACAACTGAGCTAACATCGCTTCGCTTATATTTAAAGTAGCGTGTACCGGAATCAGAATCAATATTGCCGTGAGCAAAGCCACGGGTAAAAGCTAGTTCTCTATAAATTAGTTTAAGTAGTTCGTGTGTTCTGATGATCTTGATAAGAATATTTTGACAAAGTCACGATATTATTGGACTGTCATTCACACTTGGATTTTTAAATGTTCAAGTCAGTCAGACTACTATATGTTGGTGAAAATAATGTCCTAGGATTCCGATACAAGTAAGACTTGAATCAAAGAATGTAAATATAGTATTCTGGTCACGAATAAGAATAATAAAAAAAAGTATATCTCCGGTTCTACTCAAGAACGACGTTACAAGTTTTATTAAAGCTCTGTAATCGGTAAAGATAAATATAAGAAGACAAATATAATAGGTACGTTTATAAAAACTGCCTTAAATATTCACTTACAATTAACAATTGAAAATCATTGCAGAAGTTTAACCACAGTAAGTGCTTTTCACATCTTTTTAGCTGAAAGAAAATGTTAAAATTTAGCGCCACGAGGCCTACCACGTAATGTTAAAGAAATGTGTTGTATAAAATATAAACGTACACAAGAACGGTTAGTGGTAACGCTCCTGGACGTAGAAGGTACTGAGATGGTATTACATGAACCAAAAAACCCAACACAATTATGTATAGAGTATTAGAAATATATGTCCAACTTGTGATATAAATCCTCCACAGAGTGTTGCGTTTTCAAATCAACCAGTTCAAATACAGCTGCCTAGATTCTTCCAAGCCGATACAAATAATATCAACAAAAGACTGATTTTGTCTCAGTGGTCGTTCTTGATTTTGGACTGTATTAAACTTACCATAACTAAACGGCGAACGACGGAAGAGCTTCCAACCAAAAGTATATGCAACGTTCACGCAAACTGTTCGTAACAAAACGTTTGTATGTGCTCACCATTTTCAATGATACAAACTATTTTAATTTTAATGACTTAACTAGTCAGGTTGCGGTAAATGACAAATTACTCTGCAATAGATACTTATATATCTTGGGGAATATCATCTCGCTTGTGTATTGACTGTAGGTAAAGTCGAGATGTGACCATGAAGGGTCACTCACCATAACTGCTTCCATAACACTCGGTAACTTCCCTACCAACCATTCTATATCAGTAACATCAACAACACCATCGTTTTTCCCGTAAATCAAAAGCACTGGAACGTTCACAGCGTCCAAATTAAATTGCGGGGGCGTTTCAACGCCATACATTTTTTGATTTCTTACGTTTCCGTAGTCGAACTTTGAAAATTCATAGCTGATTAACATTTGCCCATATTTAGCTACATTGTGCACAGATGTGCCGGCCGGGAAGTGGCCAGTCAATGACCTTATTGCTCCATTTGTCACAGAATCATTTGTAAATGATCCAACCGAGTCCAACTCCACTAGGAACTTCTTACATATATCAATAACACCAGGAACTTGACACAGTAATTCTCCGTTCCTCTGAATGAACTTTCCTCTTGAAAATATCTCGTGATTACCATATTTGAAGAACACATTTTCCAGAATCCCTACAGTTTTCACTACGAAATTGAACACCCATGATTTCGTGTTTAAATGTCTCGTTGACGGAGCCAATGCGATCATCGACTCGGATTTCTTACAATATCCAGGTCTCTCGGAGCACATGATGAAGAAACTGCCCGCACCTTGAGAGAAGCCGATGTAGTTCAGTTTCTCTGCTTTTGTCCTGTCCAAAATGTAATCGATAAGCGCTGGAACATCGTAGTACCCGATCTCGTCGACAGAGAACTGCCAGTACGCAGCGTCTCTATCAGGATCGAAGTGAGTGTGATCCCGAGAATAATAATTCCCACGAGTGTTGCCCAACCAGAGGTCGTAGCAGGCATCCGAGATAAGGTACGCTAATCCAGCATCCGGCCCGGAATCTATCCACGCGTCAGAGCTCTGCAAGAGTCCATGCATCATCAAGATCGGTACCTTTCGCTTCCCCGCGCGACAGTTCTTCGCCCCCACTATCCTGAACGCGGTCAGAATGTATCCATCCTCTGTCACAACTCTATGTTCCTCGGATGAGTAACCGTACTTTTCCGTCAGCTCGGTGAAGTTTAAAAACGGATCTACCGTATATTTCGAGGACCAATTCGTCTCGTTGCTGATTGACAGCAAGGATGATATGTTATTCAAAATGGAATAAAAAATGGCCACACTAAAAATGTCAAACTGTTTAGACGGCATGATGGTGAATGAGCCGTTGCTCCGAGCGAAACGTAAACATGAAGTTTTATTCATAGAAAAAATACACGAGTATATGTGTGGAACTTGAATGTGGCGTGTTGCTTCGTACGGACGGCAATTTTATAGTATTCAACACAAGGTCGAAATATAAGTAGGTTAGTAATAAATTATACAACATTGTAATTAAGGATAGACGTTGTTTCATTAATTTTAGCATCTGCTAGTCTCGATTTTTAATAAGAGTGATCTCTCAGTGTCGATATTTGGCCAAGATTTGGAGTAATAGCCGTATCTATTCTGTATCAACTATGGCAAACAGGCTGACCTTGTAGTCTACTTAACGTTTATTTTTGTATATCCAACGTACTTTTGCCAGCACAATTTAACAGGTTCTATGTTGGAAACTTAATGACTTTGTGGAATTTTCTATTTTACACTAGCATATATAATTTATCATACCAATGTACTCTCGCCTATTATGACATTTTTCTGAATTAAAATGAAGTTTATGTATATCGATTGATTGTATGTTACATTTATCTATACATATAATTAAACTGTAATGGTAGAAAATCTGTACGATCAATTTTTATTTTTATTTTTATTGGAATCCACTTTGATATCGATACAGAAGCAGAAGATATGTTTTTAAAAAAAATTATCTGTCTATCTATCCCGTTGGCCACGTATCACTCTGAAACTATTGGATTGACTTCAATGAAATTTGGCAGGGTGGTAGCTAATATTATGGATCATAATTTAGAATATTTTTTATACCATAAAACGATAGGGTTCCTGCGGCATAAGAGATAAGAGTTAAAAATTTGAACGAAACAAATTTGTGCAGAGGCACACATTTTGTTACAAGTTTTTTTTTTTGTTCGCTACCTAAAAATATAAGCGATTTTTGAACATTGTTCAGAACAGATACAAGCGTATATTTATATTTTTCTACCAATAACCTTCATAATTAGTATCAAAACGCTGAAAAAAGGGACGTCTGTCGAATCTATACATATTTATAAAAATATAAATTATATCAATAAACTCCGAAATTTACAGTAATATTAAGTGCCTGTTAGCCTGAGGGGCTTTTACAGCTACAACTAAACTAGAGGGGGGCGAGCACGGAAGGCGCTCGAGCCCGCAGGGCAACTCGCACAAGGGTGTCACTAGTGACCGAACCTCGGCTTGGGCTGTTGTTGAATTGCGTAAGAGAAAATCGAACGCGGTACTAGCTATCAATGAGAAAAAATAGATATGTCATTAATTGTAAAAAAAAAAGGAAAAATCGAAACTAACTGATCCCCTTCGGGATCTGAAAAACTCACTTTGGTTTGTACTGTGCTGAGCGCACCGGCGGTTTGGCTGCCCTTTTATAAGCAGTGGCTATAAGCAGTGGTGGGGGTAGTTGTGTCGTCGTTGGGGTCAATTACCTACAATAGGTTATTATATCATGATCCGCCACCCTTAAATATCGGAATGACTTTGGCGACCTTCCTCATTGGAAGGAATGTACCCCTATAGAAGCAATCGTTATATATTAGGATTATGTGCGAGCTTAGAGATTTATAACATTTGGGTATAAACATAGGATGGGTCTCATCGGAGCCGGCAACTTTGTTAATCTTTTGTTAAATACCTGAAAATATATTTGCAAAGAATTTAAATGCTACAGAGGAAAGACGTGGTCTATGGGTTCGACTTATGTGTCTAATGTATGATTATTATTATGACAGGTAACTGATGTAAAGTTACTAGCAAACGATCCACATATGTCTTTGCCTTTTGACTTTTGTATTGTTGTAGTGTGTAGTAGATGGAAACTGATTGGGATTGGAACCGCGTTCCGTTTTGAGATACGTCCACAAAAATTTGGGTTTACTTGTAATGTTCCTTTCTATAGTGCCGATGTAAGTATCGTAATGTATTAAGTAATAAATAAATAAAAATAAGAGTCATACATATATACGATTATTCAATTTAGGCCCTAAGAAAGCGCTTATGAACGTCAAAATTACTACCGGTTCGGAAAGTAACGCAGTCATCGAGAAGAAACGGCAAGAAACTCGATCTGCATTTTTTTTTAGTCTTATATCCTTATATACACTAATGTGTTACAATAGTTATTAGCGGATGTAGAGAGAGGGTTGTCAATTCCAGACATCACGATCGCTTAATACACCTATAAATAGCCTTTTCACATCAAAACCCTTTTGACATGGTTCTTGAACCTACTGTCCGGAAATTCAGTAATGTGCTGTGGGACTTTATTATAAAACTTGACACTATAGATTAATATTTATAGTATTTTATTTGTAGTGTTATAAATAATTACAGTTATAAATAATTGCATAATCTCTAAACTGACGATAAGCTTAATCGATTGAAAAAGTTTTAGTTTCCTAAGTGCTCCAAAAATTACTGCAAAAAACTGTCCGTTTTGATGTCATTTTTCATTGTTACAGCTTTTTGGGTCAAGCCCAACAGACCGCAAAACAGACCGATAACGTACGGTAAGAAACTCCACTCCAACTACCACCTCGAAGTTAAAAATCTAACAGCAGTTTCGCTTAACGTATTACCGTTCTCAGCCACGTAACCACTCACCATCAGGCGAGACTGTAGTCAAACGCAACGAAACTATTAAGAATAACAATAACGCAACTCATGTAAAAGGCTGATCCATTTCACGGAAGTTGTGTTTTAAAAAGACCTACACGTTTCCCTATAACAGTTCTTGAAGAAACTACGGCACGAGTATTTCCGGGTTTCCCATACAGTTTTAAAAGGTGAGGAAACTATAAAAGTAACACCATTAAAGGGCGTCAATCAAAACGTTATCCAACAAACAAGGCTTCCTGGCCCTCGCGGTTCGGTTCGCGCGGCTCTACATGCTGATAGTCCACGCAATGCTATAATATCTAAGCTATTAATTTAAAAAATGCGCGAATGTCGTGGTACACTCGGTTGTAACGAATTTCCTTTAAACATTTTCATCACAAATATATATATATATAGCCTACGTTACTCAGAGCTAATGTAGCATTGTAACCATGAAAGGTTTATTGAAATCGGTCCAGTAGTGTTTGAGGTAATTCGATATATACAAAAATACAAATCTTTACTCTTGATAATATCGATATAGATAAACGTATTATATTATTGATTAACAAATACAAATTAATGAATTACTAACGTTTGTGGGTAATTAAATAAAACGCAGAGATATTTCATGAATTGAGGGAAAGGTAGGAGAATTCGTGGTTAGTATATTCTCTTTAGTTGTGAAAGCGTGTGAAAGTTTGAAGCGATGATAGCGCAGTGGTAGTGTGTACGACTTTGCGTCATAGGACGTGAGTTCGAATCCAACCACCTACAATGAGCTTTAGCTTTCGGTGAAGGAAAACATCGTGAGGAAACCGTAGCACGGCGGTAGGGTTGTTTCTGATGCCCGACTGGCTAGCTACCACCCTCAAGATGAAAATCTGCCGCCAAATACCAATAGGTGTGTTTCAGCAGTTGCACTTGAGAGCCAGTTCCTCCATAGGTTTAGCGTGTCTACCATTTTGGGCCGTATCGTCAATTAAGATCAGGTGAGGTTATGGCCAGACGCTAAACCTTAACTATTAAAAAAAAAAGAACATTTCATTGTACATCAATAAATTCGTTATATATAATAAACTCATTATATATAATACGGTACGAAACAGCTGAAGCGTATGATCAGAGGATATTTGGGCGGTCGCCGAGAACTTGCTTTTTACAATAAAATAAGTTATTGCGTTCATCACTATATTCATATTCTAAACTTATGGGAGTTTTTTTTTTTACTATTACATATGTTTGACTTTTTAGTTAGGAAGGGCCTCTCCTTTTCACTCTTCGAAGAGAGATGAGATTTACCGGGATAACTTTAATTTTAATTAATCTTCCACGGTACTAATAAATCCTGATTCTGGGTGTGGTGTGTGAATCGTTATTTTTTCTGTTCTAACTTTACAATATCACATATAACTTTTATATATAGATCTGAAATAATCTAAAATGTAGATATTTCATAATTTACATTATTGGTTAGAATATTAAAGAATATAGGACAATTAAGTGTACAACTCGCGCACGCTGATGGGGGTGGGTAGTTTTTGCGTCTGCTGCCTTCCTTAGATTACAAAAGCTAGATTTCGTTAAAGATCGGCATAATTTGAATACTAGAAATCGCGACAAACTGGTCATTTCCTATTTTAGACTGAGTAAGACAAGTAGCAGTTTTTTAGGTAATAGAGTCAAGTTTTATAATAAAGTCCCAAAGCACATTACAGCATTACCGGACAGTAGGTTCAAAAACCATGTCAAACGGGTTTTGATGTCAAAAGGCTAATATAGGGTGGATCAATATGTGAGCGATCGTGATGTCTTGAATTGACGTCCCTCTCTGTACATCCGCTAATAACTACTGTAACACATTAAATTATTGTATAAAGTATAAGAATAAGACTAAAAAAAAGATGCAGAACGAGTTTCTTGCCGTTTCTTCTCGACGACTGTGTTACTTTCCGAACCGGTAGTAGTTTTACATTCATAAGCGCTTTCTTAGGGCCTAAATTGAATAAAGATTTTTGATTTGATTTGATTTAATGGTTTTCAAGTGGTTGTAAATCATGTCCAAAGAATCTGTTATATAGACAGATACAGTACGAGCTAATATAAGCGTGTTAAAAATAATAATATTCGTGACTTATTGACAAAATAATACGACTATTCAAACATTTTGAAATATTTTTTTTTTTTGAAACGCAAAACCTCAACATCACCTTCTTATATATCTAAAAAAAGCCGATAATGCACATATACTTATGTATACGTGTAAATACTTATTATATCACTTTTATGTAACAAGACAGAAACAGCCGTAATAAATATCACGCATCACCATGTATAATTCAAGAATAAACACACTTACATAATTATACAAAAACTCGCTAACATCGCAGCCCGTGTTCTGCCTTCTCAATCACATCGACTACAGCGACACTTATTGCGCTATAAAGACTTATCGGGAGTAAGAAGAAGAAACAAAATACCGTTGCAAAGGATCAAAGGAAGGACTAAGTTCGGAAAAGTTCAATCAACATGCAGAAAATTTAAATGGCGCTAGACAGGACATGTGTTGAGAGAAAAGAAAGAGAAATTGACTGGAATAATTACTGAATGGTATCCATGAGAAAGTAAAAGAAGCAGAGGAAGACGATTTAAAGAAGGTAGCTGGCCCAGAATGGCTCCGTACAGCAAAGGACAGAAATAAGTGGAAAGCCTTAGAGAAGACCTTTGTCGAAAGACCAGCTGTTAAAAGAAGAGATCAGAGGAATACGGAGATTAGAATTTAGTTTAAGTTAATAGTTTTTAAAACAAGTATATTTGTAGAAATAAGTTTAAACTATAACAGTAATAAAAGCGTATTATCATTATTATAGACTTATCGAGATAAAAAGTGTCCTATCTCTCAAGTTAGATGACGCTGTATACAAAATTCGATTAAAATCAGTTCAGTAGTTTAAAAATTCATCGAGGACAAACGACGTGACACGATTTTTTTAAATTTATATTATGATATTGATCAGTAGTGTTATGAAGCAGCTGTTTTAAATTCAGATAAATTTGAATAACGTTACCTTGAGTCTATTATCAGTTCGAAAACGTAATACCGACTGACGTAATTATCTCAAACCAGATGTTGTACGCAAGTCGTCTTTTAAAGGTGTAAAACTAAACGTTTACCCTCAACTGTGTAACGCTTGTTTGGGTTAAATAATATATATTCATAATAATTTATTTCCTCAGACTTTTACATACATCATTGTTAGTAAACGCACTCTACGTTAGCAGTTACATTGAATAATAAATAATTATTATATTATGTTTACACCTGTTAGTAGGTTGCATTAGTGGACACACTTCTTAATAATCCAGTTCAAACATAGCTTCCGGTCTGTCTGACAATATCTTTAGCACACAACAGGAATCACCACGCAAATATCCTCAACGCACTACAATATCGAGGTAGCTCCAACGATATCCTGAAGATATATATATATATATATATATATATATATATATATCTTAAAAAATATATATATACACCTACACTATAAAATATAGTATAGAAATGCATACACACGTAGTAGAACCTTGTTAAGTCGAATCTCGATAAGTTGAAAACTTCCATATCTCGAAAAAATGTTTTGTTCTTTTACATTCAACCACCAAAAGCTCCATTCTCAGTAAGTCGAAAACTCTACAACTCGAATTTTTCGGCGTCTCACTTGATGTTCGACTAATAGAAGTTCTACAGTATATAGACAATATAGTAGGATAAAAAAGCAGGCAGATCCAGTTTCTTTCCGGTTTTTCTCGATGACTGCGTTACTTTACGAACCGGCGGTAGTTTTGACGTTCATAAGCGCCTTCTTAGGGCCTAAATTGATAAAAGATTTTAGATTTCATTTGATTTGAGACAGATATAGTCAACGCGTCATTCGCCTGACGAGCGTTACATGAGAGAGCACAATTCATCAGTCGCATTCAGTATCGACATAAACACGGTTTGTGTCTTACCAATACGTTTTACTATACTTTACAGGTTTAGCGTTATGGCTACAATCTCACCTGAAGTTAAGTGACGATGTGGCTCAAGATGGTGGAAACGCTAAGCCCAGTGTTGGGACTGGCTGTCAAGGACAACTGCCAGAACACACGTCTAAGTATTCGGCGGCAAATTTTCAACTATAAACCTAGCCAAGTGGGCATTAGAAATAACCCATCCACCATGCACTGGTTTCATCGCGATATTTCCCTTTAGTTATATTTCTTATGGCAGGGATTTGAACTCACGCCCATCGACGCAGCGTCCGTGCACACACCGTTTCTTTGTATTATTATTGATTCCTAACACGTATGAAAATTTTCAAGTTAATCAGACGGCTCTAAGTTGATGACAAACAGGATGACAGATGCCTTGACGTATATATATATATATATATATATATAAATAATTAGCCAAAACGTATATACGCGTATAACTTGCGAATGACTGTAGCAATATGAATAATTTTGTTTAATGTGTTTGTTATTTTCAGAACAAGTATTTTATACAAAAAGCGAACAGAATTAATTTTTTAAATCTCATAATATGAAAAGTAATAAAGCCATGATAGCTCAGAGGTAGTGTGTACGGACTCCGCGTCAAGGACGGCGAGTTCTAATCCACCTACAACAAGCTGAGCTTTCGGTGAAGGAAAACATCGTAAGGAAACCAAAGCATGCCCCCCCCACATTCCTTAGCTACCAACCTCGAGTTGAAAAACTTCCGCCAAATACCAATAGGTAGGTTTTTTTTTTGTATTTACGAATCATCCTTCTGACATGATCAGAAACTTTGTATAGGTTATTTGTTTTGTATATACCTTTGAACTTGTAAATATGGGACCCGATAGGTATGTTCCGGCAGTTGCACTAGAGAGCCAATCCCTCCACAGGTATAGCGTGTCTACCAACTTGGGCCGTATCGACACTTAAGATCAGGTGAGATTATGGCCATGACGCTAAACCTTAACTATTATATATATATTAGTAACATTTAATTCATTGCAGTTAGAAACAAGTTTCGTTCATTAATCAAAAGTCATGAAAACCGGAAACAATACTACATATAGCCACAGTTCTATTGAGCTTAACGAATTGAAGTTGGAAGGTTGATTAGAATTGAATATAGCCAATGAAAAAATAACAAAAAAAAAAAGAATTCGGCCATACCGTAATGAGTTTTGACGAGACTTAAGAAGAACTATGTGATACAAAGTTCACTGGGTCAGCTATCTCCAAAATATATGTACGCGCATAACTTTCGAACAACTGTACTAAACTGAACAATTCCTTTTTTATTATGTCCGTTAAAGTCGGGACGAGATTTATATTAAAAAAAAAATTGGTAGTGTTTAAGGACTCCACGTTAAGGGACGTCGGTTCGAGTCCACCTATATTTAAATTTCATATAACTAATATGCATTCAATTCAATGAAGTCATACACTAGTTTCATTCAATAACCCAAAAACATGAAAAAACGGTATCGATATTAGATATAACCAGTTCTATTGATCTTAACTAATTGAATCAAACGAAGGTTGATTTGTACTGATTATAGCTACTTTTTTTTATACTTAAGATTTATCGTTATGGCCATAATCTCACCTGATCTTAAAGTGACGATACGGCCCAAGTTGGTAGACACGCTAAACCTGTGGAGGAACTGGCTCTCAAGTGCTGCTGCCGGAACACACCTATTTGGTATTTGGCGGCAGGTTTACAACTTGAGGGTGGTAGCTACCCAGGCGGGCATTAGAAAAAGCCCTACCACCATGCTATGGTTTCCTCACGATGTTTTCCTTCACCGAACATTTCTTAGAACATGAAAAACAAAAAATACAAATCGGTCCAACGGTTTTTGAGTTTCAACGAGGACAAAGAACGTCGATTTTAGGTGTTACCAAGTTCACGGGGTCAGCTAGCTTATGATGAACACAAGTAATGTAGTATTTGTTAGCTCGATTAAAACGTATAGCTATCGCTAGCCGATGGAGTGCGTAGAAACGGAAGCACTGAAGGTCGTCGACCCCGATCGATCCCGTCGAAGTAGGTCACCCGGTCTGACAATGCATATCTCGGGGGCTGCTTAATAAATACGCCGGATTATGTCACTTGCGAACGTATCGTGGACTTTTCTAATCCATTACACGGATCTATTTTTGTTACAATAAACAAACTGTTGTCTCTTGACCTGCCAGTACCGTGCAGTACAATGTAAATCAACGGTCAATGTCACTGGATGAGTTATAAATAGGCATGTATCAATTAGTTTTATGATAATTATAGTTCTAACAATAAAGAACTTGTGTTCGCATGCCAACAATGTGCTTGAACTTTCGGTTAAGGAAAACATCGTGACGAAACCATAGCATGATGCTAGAGTGCTTCCTAATGCCCCCATGGTTAGCTACCACTCTCAAGTTGGATATCAGTCGTCGAACACTATAGGTGTGTTCCGGCAGCTGCACTTGAGAGCCAGTTACTCCACCAGGCTTAACGTGCCCACCGTCTTGGGACATATCTTAACATCAATTGAGGTTGTGGCCATAACGCTAGTCCTTTTAACTACTGAAATATTTCTTGTATTTTTTTTTATTAAATTTAGACCCTAAGAAGGCGCTTAACAATAATTACTACCGGTTCGGAAAGTAACGCAGTCATCGAGAAGAACCGGCGAAAAACTAGATCTGCATTTTTTTAAGTCTTATTCTTATGCTTATAAACAATAATTTAATGTGTTACAGTAGTTATTAGCGGAAGTACAGAGACGGGCCTCAATTCCAGACATCACGATCGCTCATATATTGATCCACCATATAATAGTCTTTTGACATCAAAACCCGTGTGACATGGTTCTTGAACCTACTGTCCGGCAATACAGTAATGTGCTTTGGGACTTTATTATAAAACCTGAGACTATGTCGCGCTCGAAGTGACTGCACTGCACCTGATGTCAAGTACAGTAGAATCCAAATCATCTGCGACTGGCAAGAATCCAAAATTCACTGCCAGTCTCCGTTATCATACTGACCTGTTAATTTCAATTATCTTGAAATAACAAAAAAATACTGTCAATCTATAACTCGTTTCCCAATTCCGTTGGTAGTCCTCAGTTTTCCAACAAACGCTGTTTGCCTGCAGAGCCCTGACTACTCACTAAAAATGACATTGTAATAAGTTTTTCGCAGAAGAAACAAAGTAACCGACATTGCCCGAAGAATTGATAAACTTAAGTGGCACTGGGCTGGACACATTGCTCGTAAACCTGATGCCCGATGGAGCCAACGGGTTCTCGAATGGCTACCACGTACTGGAAGACGTAGCGTGGGTAGGCCCCCCACAAGGTGAACCGATGACCTGGTGAAGGTCGCGGGAATCCGCTGGATGCGGGTGACGCAAGACCGGTCGTCGTGGAGATCTTCGGGGGAGATCTATGTCCAGCAGTGGACGTCTTTCGGTTGAATGGATGGAAGTTTTTTAAGTGAAAACTTCTGTAGGAAGGGTTTGATAGTAAGTTAACGTAAGTAGTCATCGACATGGTAACGTACACACTATATCTGTTCCTATTAGTATAACTTATTGCGCTGTAAAGTTTGATTGAAAAGTTTCAATTTACGGTCAACTAATTAATCCGGTTATCTAAAAATAACAAGTGTTTATAGTTTTAAGTTTTCACTTCTGCCGGAAGTTCCTATGTCTGCTTTGAAAAAACAAAAAAATTTGTTTTTCTTCTATGGCTTACTAGCTATTACCCGCCAGTTCGCCGCAATAAAAACCTCCATATGAAGTTATATTTAAAGAGTATCCTTCTCTGTATCCCACTTCCAATAAGTTTTTCCCGAAAATCTTATCACCGTCCCCAATGTCTATGGGAAAATTCAACAAAATCGATTTAGCGGTTTACGCCTGAAAGCGTAACAAATAAACTCACTTTCGCATTACTAATATTAGTAGGGATTGGTTAAACGTTATGTTCGCAATCTCAAATGACTTTAAGTGACGACGTGACCACGCTAAGTAGCCAATCGTAGCGGAACAACGGGCTTTCAAATGCAACTGCCAAAACACAGCTATAGGTACGTAAAGTTTTCTTTTTAATGTGGTAACTGGCCCGGAAGTCATTAGAAAAAGTCCTTCTACCATGACATTACTCATTACGGAGTTTTCCTCCACAGAAAGCGCAGGCTTACTGTAGGGATTAGAACTCACGTCCATTGACACAGCGTCCCAACAAACCACCAAGTGAGCTACAGTCGCTTCAGTATTACAGAGCTGTGTAAAAATAAAAGAAAATAGTTAATTCGATTCTAAAGAGCGCACCTACGCTACAAAGGAAATAAAACAGGATACGACAGCCATTCTCGCTATATTCACACTCCATTTCAGCTCGTTAGACCGGTAATACAGTACGTGATTTGATAAATAAAGTACCTCCAGGTACGGGCTACTATCGCGGTGAAAATTGAAAATTGAAAATACCGAACCCATCCGCCCGGTGTGTAACGAAAGTTTCTACAACTTCCTACAAACTTTGCCGGATAAATCACCCGCGTGATTACCAGGCCCGCGAAATATATTGTTATTTGATAGATTATATAAAATATTGTATTATTAAATAGCCAACTTCGTACCTCGATTGCAGCGTTAGTTATAACATTTTTTTATTACAGTTAAGGCTTAGCATTATGGCCATAATCTCGCCTGTTCTTAAGTGACGTTACGGCCCAAGTTGGAAGACACGCTAAAACATTGGAGGGACTGGCTCTCAAGTGCAGCTACCGGAACACACCTATTGATATTTGGCGGCAGACTTTCAACTTGAGGGTGGTAGCTAGGCAGGCAGGCATCGGAGAAAGCCCTACCACCATGCTATGGTTTCCTCACAACGTTTTCCTTCGCCGAAAGCTCAAGCTCATTGTAGGTGGTTGGATTCGAACTCACGCCCCTTGGCGCGAACTACACAATACCACTGAGCTATCATCGCTTCAGCTATGAAATAGTATTCAAGTAAAGTCATATTCTGTATATATAAGAAGGAATTCTTTTGTTGTATGATATCAAATCAAAAAGTATCATATTTGTTAATTTATAATATTAGTTACCAACGTGGCCAATTTCATTCAAATCTCTGCAACATCCAACGGTATCTGCTGATAAAAATATTGTGCATCTTTATACACTCCGGTCTTAATTAAAGAAAAGTAATTAGATTTGGCTCAATGCTCAATTAAAGCAGCTTGTATGGTGGTAGGGCTTTTTCTAATATCCGCCTGGCTAGCTACCACCCTCAAGTTGAAAATCTGCCACCAAACACCAATAGGTGTGTTCCGGCAGTTGCACTTGATAGCCAGTTCCTCCACGGGTTCAGCGTGTCTACCAACTTGGGCCGTATCGTCACTTAAGATCAGGTGAGATTATGACCATAACGCTTTCCTCAGCTATAAAAAAAAGGTAGTGAAAACTGGTAAAAAAACGATTAGGAAACAGAAATCTTAGGTTTTATTTGACCGTATAATATACATTTGTTATATTTTCTTCTTATTGGCTTCGTGAAACTGCTGTGAGGTAGGAAAAACATGTTTTCCCTTACGTTATGAATTGAAATTTGGTTTAGTTCGATCTTACGATATTAGTTAGATCAGCCGCCTGCGCGATACCAAGCTTCCATGTGGTTCGGTTACTAGAACCTTACCATATTTAATTATAAAATATTTCTTTATAATAAAACTGATAATAGGCAAATGACCACGATAAATAGACCTACACCTGAGTCACAAGTCTCGGGATCTAACCGAGTCACGAGTCTCGGGATCTACACGAATCACGAGTCTCGGGATCTACCCGAGTCACAGGTCTCGGGATCTACCCGAGTCACGAGTCTCGGGATCTGTTCGAAGTTTCCTTCTCTGAAAGACGATGAACCCGCCTGTCGTATGGTAAATTCTTAGAATCCTAAGTTCATCTCTATAATCCGAGTGTTCTTGGTTATGTTTATTATTCTTTATTTATTTATTTATTTATCAGATTACAAGGATCCATTATGTAAACCTAAACATTGAATTAATAAAATTATGAGTACAACATTAAATATAATACATTATATAATTGATGTGGTGGTAAACACAACTGATATTTATAAAGTTCTGGTTTATGGTTATAGCCATAATCTCACCTGATATTAAGTGACGATACGGCCCAAGTTAGTAGACACGATAACCTGTGGGGGAACTGGCTTTCAAGGGCAATTTCCCGAACGCACCTATTAGTATTTGGCGGCAGGTTTTCAACTTGAGGATGGTAGCTAGCCAGGCGGGCATTAAAAAAAGCCCTACCACCATGCTGTGGTTTTCTCACGATGTTTTCCTTCACCGAAAGCTCAAGCATTGTAGGTAGAGTAGATTCGAACTCACGTCCCTTGATGTGAAGTAGTCCACAAATACATAAGGTAAAACCTTAAACGATCTAAAGACTAAAGTGTGGGGTGATCTCACTGGTCACCCAGGGGTAATGTACTGTACATATTTTCCTTAGTTACCACCATTAGTTTCCTAATCCATCGCCCACATATGTGTTCCGTTAGTTGGACTTGATAGCCAATTCTTTCACTACGCTTAACATTTTACCATCTGTGACCGTTGTGGGCACACCTTAAACCTATTAGTAATCCCTATTTTTACTAATAACATAAATTCGAAAGTGTTTGTTTGTTTGTTACGCTTTCACGCCTAAACGGCTGAATCGATTGTGGTGTAGTGATAGACGGGACTTTGGAGACGGTGACAGGGTATTTTTTGTCGCGAAAAACTTAAAGGAAGGAATATACTTTATTTGAAACATTTTATTTTGTCATCCGATTTCCTTCAAACCTTAGTGAATATTTGCTCATAATTCAATTAATATAAACGCAAGCGAAGCCGCGGTTAAGAAATTATAGTTAATAAAATAAAAATATAAAATCTTATCTAAACTGGATAATACTAATTCAGTTGTTGTGAAAAGGCTTGATCCCTGTCGGCTTAAACGATAAAATTCGAATAAAAAATTATATACACTTTAACTTTGACGCTTCGGTTAAGTTGTGTAGGTTGACCACACGAGCAAAAACATAGGGATAATCCCTCGGTATTATTAAACGTGTTCACTATATTTCTTTTTAGTTTATATTTATTGTACTCGCGCCCTCACTTGGTTATGGGTTACTCAACGTGGTATTAAATATAAAAATAAACTAATTAATATTCATAGGCAAGAAATGTAATCTCTGAAATAGGTTTTATGCTAGCTCAGCATAATGACTGTACTTCACCCGATGTTATGTTTCAGTTCATTTCATTTTGAAGCGATGATAGCTCAGTGGTAGTGTACGACTTCGCGTCAAGGGACGTGAGTTCGAATCCAAGCACCTACAATGAACGTTAGCTTTCGGTGAAGGAAAACATCGTGAGGAAACCATAGCATGGTGGTAGGGCTTTTTCAAATGCCCGCCTGGTTAGCTACCACCCTCAAGTAGTAAACCAGCCGCCAAATACCAATAGGTGTGTTCCGGCAGCTGCACTTGAGAGCCAGTCACTCCACAGGTTTAGCGTGTCTACCAACTTGGGCCATATCTTCACTTAAGATCAGGTGAGATTATGGCCATAACGCTGAACCTTAAGTAAAAAAAATCGGTTCAAGAACAGTAGTGACTAAGGGCGAATGATCTCCGTCAGTCAAAACTGTCATGCCAGCCTGCTAGTACCGCTTCACGCCTCGTTTAAAAGACCTAATATTATGCAATAATAGCTCAGTGGTAGTGTGTACTATTTCGCGTCAAGTATGTATCCCCTCCCTTCCCGGGGAGACTGAGAGGGGTGTATGGGACGCACCCAGCACTAAGCTCCGGGAATACCCATTGAAACCCCACCGTCGTATATCGCCGCCCTAAGACGACGGGGTATAAAAAAAAAATACAAAAAAATGTTTCGCTTGTCTCGTGGTTTCACAAAACCGCACAATATTTTTTTTTTTCCACCACAGAATTGATGTTGTATATTTGTGTTTAACCAGAAAATTCTTTCGACCAAAAATTTATTCGGGGATGGTTTAAAATAAAATGTTCCCTTATAAAAACTAGACATTTTTTGCATCGGGCTTTTATTCGACGATACCCTTTAGACAATCGTTGATATGTTGAAATCGACAGCCCACAACCGTCTAGTTCTGTCTGTTCTAGTGCCTTCAACTATATTTTCCTGCATTCTCAAGTATGTATTGTATGACTTTTTTAATCCGAAATGTCCAGCGTTATTCAAAATAAGGGACTCAGTATATCTGTCGGAACAATCTGTAATAGGATCGCGCGGCCGATATCAAGTTTCCGACAGCGAAAGCGGACGCCGCGTCGGAATCAATTCCACTTTCCTAACCGCGTTTCAAGAATAGATAGATTTTCATTAAATGAAGTGCATACTACATCCGCCGGATAAACTGGCGATCCGTAAAACATAGTCACTTGATTTTCTTTCTACAAACCACCAACAAGTTTAGCACTGTTAGGCTTTTAAGCGTATGTGGTATTTAGCAAAAAAACCTTTATTAAACTGAAACTTGTATTGAAATAAAACTAATTTAAACGCATTTTATCGCGGTTATTTATTAATTTTCCCCCCGCCCCGTGACCACGAAGGCTGAAAAGCTTTCGAAACGTCGAGATCAAAATTAATAAATAACCGCGATAAAATCCGTTTAAATTAGTTTCATTTCAATGCATAATATTCGCGTAAACATAAGAAATCATTACGAAACTTGTATTCCATCGCCTCAATTTTTTTCCGTCCATCTATCGCATGTCGCATTACAGCCGGCCGGGAAGTAATGTTAAAGTCAAAGGCAATCGACAGAGCAGCTGACCGTGTACCATTTATATACGCACTCATTTGTGCGAGTGCTCTACGAAATTTGTGTTTTGATCAAGTATTGATGTGAGAATTTCAGTTGAATCGTAGTTTCATAAACCACACAATGTTTACCTTTACGGCCACAGTCTCAACTGTTGTTAAGTGTCGATGTGGCTGAATATGACGGACACGCTAAGGCGCTAAACTAAATAGAGGGACCAAGAGCAACTCCAGGATCACACCTATAGGTATTTGGCGGCGTTCGTAGCTAGCCAAGCGGGTACTAGAGACAGCCTTACCACCATGCTAAAGTTTCATCACGATGTTTTCCCTCGCCGGAAGTTCAAGCTCATTGTAGGTGGATTTGAAATCACTCACGTCCCTTGACGTGACGTTGCTGCCAAGAGCAACTGCAGGAACACACCTATAGGTATTTGGCGGCGTTCGTAGCTAGCCAAGCGGGTACTAGAGACAGCCTTACCACCACGCTAAAGTTTCATCACGATGTTTTCCCGGAAGTTCAAGCTCATTGCAGGTGGATTTGAAATCACTCACTTCCCTTGACGTGACGTTGCTGCCAAGAGCAACTGCAGGATCACACCTATAGGTATTTGGTGGCGTTCATAGCTAGCCAAGCGGGTACTAGAGCACCCCTACCACCATGCTAAAGTTTCATCACGATGTTTTCCCGGAAGTTCAAGCTCATTGTAGGTGGATTTGAAATCACTCACGTCTCTTGACGTGGCGTTATTGCCAAGAGCAACTGCAGGAACACATCTATAAGTATTTGGTAGCGTTCGTAGCTAGCCAAGCGGGTACTAGAGACAGCCTTACCACCATGCTAAAGTTTCATCACGATGTTTTCCCGGAAGTTCAAGCTCAGTGCAGGGGGATTTGAAATCGCTCACGTCCCTTAACGTACACACCATCAACTGAACTGTCATCGCTTCAAACATATTTATGCATTTTTATGGTTAGTTTTTTTATGGAAAAGCAGGTAGACATGTTTCCGCGTCCACGACCAGCATTGGGATGATTGCACGCCAAGTGATAGATAAAGCACGAAGGCTAAAATTGAAGTGCTACTCGATCTAGAGAGTACTGCAGACTTGAATCAATTAGGTGTGGTCCGAGTGACAGCGTGCTATTAAGCGGAGCGGTTTGCGTTAATCTATCATGATTACTAACATACTAATTGTTGTAAGGGAATTTTCAAAGACTATCTGTCACCATCAAGATAAAATTGAAGACGTTAATGTTAATGAAGACGGTTTTTTGAGATTTTTTTTAAATTAAGTATTGTCTCACTGGTTAAAAATTTGCCTTTAAGTAAAAACTTGCCTTCAAGTAACAACTTGTCTTCGAGTAAAGTATTTAGAATACAGCGTAATTATTTCATATTAAAAATAAAATAAACAATATTTTAAAAAATGTAATCAATGTATGTATTCCATATTAGGCCGCGCGCGCGATACTAAAAATGTCGTGCAGAGAGCGTTCAATTAAAATTATAAATATTAGATATAGAGTACCGGAAGCGGAAATTTCGTACTTGGAAATTTCCTCATCTTTAAGAATCTTTTTTGTTTATTTCTTACATATTAATATTCTATGAAATATTGGCGAACAACTAAATGACTTTTTTTACATAATTTATAACTTTTGGAATTTTTTATGTGCTAATACACGTATTTGATACATTTTTCAAGGCGTCATTCCGGATCCAATGAGGTATCATACATAACTTTAAAATCAGTATTTCTAATTAAGACCATTTTTAAATTGTCGACTGTAACCATTTATTACTGTCGCCAGTCCTCGAAGGTTGTCAAATGATTTATACATTTTTGACGTGAAAACTTCTTTGGGCGCGTTGAGCACTTTTTGAATTACCAAAAATCATGGCACTCGCGTCATCGTCATCGAACGCTTTCCGTGAGCTATACGTATACTGTGTATATATGTATGTAGAATGTAGATATACGTCCGTGCGTTATTACTATATATTATATATATACAAAGAGTATATGTATCTTTTGTTTATAGTTTTGAGTTTTCACTTCTATCGGCAACGCTCATAAGTGCTTTTTTGTGCTGTAAGTCTTACAGGCTTAATATAAAATTAACAACGTTAAGGAATTTTACCAAGAAAATATAAAATACTACATATATATATGATCGGTGCCTGATAGGTCAAACGAAGAAAAATCTTCAAACGAGAGCAACCAACCACCGCCAAAACAAATATTCCGGGCTAAGATAAATTGCAGATAATCACTTAAATAATGAGGTGCTATTATTAGGAACACTCTCCCGAACACACATCACTGTCTACCCACATTCCGCTAGTCATTACGGAGAGCAATTAACTTTTACAATATAAAAGGAAAAGGAAATGAGAATTGCGACCTAATCCCGGGCTGGGAGATGGAACGGTGATGTCACGTCCTGTAAGCCGAGCTGAGGCTTTAAGAACCGGAAACAGATATCCTGCCTGTCCGTCATTTGTTTTGTTGTTCCGTGGCGTTTGAGCGAAGGAAATTTAAATTATTTGGGCAGAAAACGACAGAAATATACCATTTTTGTGACATGATAATAAATGCCTGACGGGCTACCTCTTGTATAGAGTAAACGCGGTATCCTGGTTCTGGTGAAGACGAGAAGGTTACCAGATGACAGGAATTTTCCGGACATGTTTCTAATTTCAGCTGTCTATCAGGGAAAATTGGAAACTGTCAGAAATTCAAAAAAAGAGAAAACGTAAGAAATATAATTATAATTAGTGAATAAAATCTAATAACTGATTGATAGTTTATTATTTATCCATATAAACCTCGTACGACGTATCTCGACGCATATTCAAGCTTACCCGGAGACTTTTAAATAAAATACTTATGCCGCCGAAATTTCAGGAAATTTACTGCTAAGGCAGGGATTTATCACGAAAACTTATTTTCGAATCTGGTAATCCTAGGCATGTGGCAACTCATTGGGTGAAAAGCATCGTCAGCAACTCACTCAAAAAAATTCCAGAGTGACATCCAACTCCCGTATTGCCAGAGACAATCAACATTATTCTCAAGGTGGTAGGACATTCTCTAATACTCAACTGGCTAGCTACCACCATTACGGATAATGTCACCTGATCTAAAGTGACGATACAGCCCAAGTTGGTACACACGCTAAACCTTTGGAGGAACTGGCTCTCGAGTGCAACTGCCTGAACACACCTATCAGTATTGGCGGCAGATTTTCAACTTCAGGGTGGTAGCTAGCCAGACGTACATCAGAAAAAGCCCTATCCTATGGTTTCCTCACGATGTTTTCCTCCACCGAAATCTCAAGCTCATTGTAGGTGGTCGGATTCGAACTTACGTCCCTTGACGCAAAGTCGTAAACACTAACCACTGAGCTATCATCGCATTATAATCGCATGTTTATATGTGAAGCGATACAGTCATAAAAGGCTCAGAACTAAACATTACAAGACTCATAATGCGACAATTAAGCGGAACGAGCGCTGTTATTTACTTTTAGTTCGCTTAAAAAATAATATGGCAAGATTTTCTTCTTGCCGAATACATATAGTAAGATAACAACATTTTTCTGTTTTTTTTAAATACAATTTTTATGTACCTTATATAGCGGATTCGGTGAATTTCGTATCACCTAAAATTTTTTTTTTTTTTTTTTATACTTAAGGCTTAGCGTTATGGCCATTATCTGACTTGATCTTAAGTGACGATACGGCTCAAGTTGGTAGACACGCTAAGCCTGTGGAGGAACTGGCTCTCAAGTGCTGCTGCCGGAACACACCTATTGGTATTTGGCGGCAGGTTTACAACTTGAGGGTGGTAGCTACCCAGGCGCGCATTAGAAAAAGCCCTACCACCATGCTATGGTTTCTTAACGATGTTTTCCTTCACCGAAAGCTCAAGCTCATTGTAGGTGCTTGGATTCGAACCCACGCCCCTTGACGCGAAGTCGTGCACACTACCACTGAGCTATCATCGCTTCTTCTTTTCTGATTTTCTTCATTCTCGCTAAAACTCAAAAATGGTTTGACCGATTTGTTTTCTATTTATTTATTTATACCCCAGCACTCGGTGTATATCGTATATTTGTAAGAAATGCTTAAGTTATTTTACCATAATTTATCTTTATTGTGAATATTGTTATTCAGAATTTTTACTGCGATTGGTGGAACAAGTTTTTATCGCACCGCAACTGGATTTGGGTTCCAGCTGAAAACCAGCGCTGAGTTTTTCGGACACTAGCATATGCTGAGCTGGACGCCCTATGCTAATAATTAGATATACACTATTATTATTTATGTGTGTATTGTATTTTCTTCTTTATTTTCTTTTAATGGTTTTTTTTTATAGTGTCCTTTATTGCTTGTATGTCTTTTATTAGTATTAAACGATTTCTTTCTTTCTACCTTTCTTTTTTTTCCATTGCCTCGCGTAATTTATAGTCCACTATGTCCCCGCATTTTAAATCTGCAATATCTTCGGAAATATTCATTTAAAGTACATGCTGTGTTGAAATTCTATGTATGACCTACATTAAATGCACAATATATTTAAGGTACTTAATTGGGTAAGAATTAATGCTATATCGGTTAAAATCGCTTCGTAAATACATCATTTTTTCTCATAAAAAGTAAAAAATAAGATATGGTTATTGTGGGTTATCCCTAATAAATGAACATATTTCATATTTTTGTATACCTTTTTAAGGTTTACAATACTTTCGGACAATACTTTGATCTATCTCGTAGGCTTCAGCCAGCGTTTGCAATGTAAGCGCAAAAAATGTGTTTATTTCACATTAAATCACATTAGAAACCTCTAATATTATCAATGTTTCACGCCTACCTAAAAAAGGTGCGGACTTAGAGTCCGTAAATTCTGTATATGATAATACAAAAAAAAAATCGCTAAAAATACCCACTAAAACCCCACGGCCGTCCGTCGCCGTCCTGAGGCGACTCTGTCCACGAATTCGTTCGTGGAGCTAAGAAATGTTTAATATTTTTACCCGATTTTGTAACATTTGTCAACACAACTTTTCTGCTATTGTTGAAAACGTTAAGTTAAACAGAGCAAAGCCTTCCTAAATGATAGCTCTACCTAATACAACAACATTTTTTCTAGAATCAGGCTGGTAATTGATATTAAAATAGCGCGATGAAACAAACAAACTTTTTCAGTTTATAATCCTTATTAATAATTCCTTATCAATATTATAAATGCGAAAGAGAGTTTATTTTTTTGTTACGCATTCGTACTTAAACCGCTGAATTGATTGTGATGAATTGTGGTATAGACATAGATGGAACCTTGGAGTCGGATAGGTCTTTCGCGAATAATTAATCGAACCGGGGTAAAGAAATGAATAAACTTCTTATGACACTTTTTATTACGTCATCCGATTTGACAAAATCATATTAACGTGAGCGAAACCGCGGGTAAAAGCTAGTATTAAAATAGATTATTATTAAAATTATTACGTCAATTAAGTTTATTCATACTTTGCAATGGAATTGTGCAGTTGTGCATTCCGTGTTTTGATATACAAGCAAACCATATAAAATATATTTATACAGTTTTTCATCTCGATACCAATACATGTGAAAGGTTTACGTACACAATTAAGTACCTCGAAATATTGAGAATCCAGCAAAATCACTGATACTTTTGAGCTATTGTTTTTCACTTCCGCCGGAAATGTTAGATGACCGCCTTTGTTCTCGTGAAAATATGTTTTTTTTTCGTGGATATTTATTTTCTGTGTATATTTCTATATTCTCAAAAAAAAAATCTAAGCCTCTAAAGTTTCTACACGTTTCATAGATTAACCGGAATAAACAAACCGATAAAACGATAGACAAATATATATACAAAAAAATAAAACATTTTTTTTTATATAAGCACCGTACATACTTTCGCGTGCATTTAGTAAAAAGCTGTTATTTGAGGATTACACTGTTTCTAAATTCTTCAATTTTGTTTATCTGTATAGATTCACTTCATCTAAAGACCTAAAGAGATATGCAGATCGAGTTTCTTGCCGGTTCTTCTCGATGACTGCGTCACTTTCCGAACCGGTGGTAGTTTTGACGTACATAAGCTCCTTCTTAGGGCCTAAATTAAATGAGGATTTTTAATTAGATTCGATTCCTTTATACACAAAACAATAATTCACAAATGCCACTAATATTACATAACAAAGTGCCAATGAATGTAGACCTAGGAATAAAAATAAAAAGTTTGGAAAATCCAAAAGAGCGCGCCTCGTAATGTCATTTTTTTTGTTATTTAGTAACAATTAAACTACATCGAATCAGACCGTGAAAAGTAATAAGGTTCTATTCTTAATTATACTGAAGCGTAAGAAAAAAAAAGACACGATTAGTAAAGTATTTCGATCGTTATCGTGATAACATACAGGATCCGGACGTACAGACACACGGACGTCCAAAACAGAACATTTTAAAAAAAGTTTTTTTAATTAGTTTCAATAGCAGAAATGGCATCAAAAACATCATCAGTGTAAAAAATAGTATTTTTTCTTGACATGTGTGTGTATATATTAACTTACAAGTGCAATACATGATAAATAGAGACATTATAATTTTGAAAAATCAATTGTTTCGCGTGAAGTGTCAGTAGTAACCATCTCAGCGCTTCGCTTATGAGCCGTGCAGAACTGCGACAAAGGCAGCCGGAAGTTCCGGAAGCAGCACCCTTGTGCCCGCTGCCTCGGGGCTGAGTGCCCTTAGCACTCGCCCCAAAAAGTTCGGTGAAGCTACCAAAGCCCTTGGGGCTAACAAACAAAAAAAAACTCGTTTCGTTTCCCTACATTCCGCTTCAGTACATGAAATACTAATTGGCGTGGTGATTAATTGGAATCCGTATCAGCGGAACTAGGCCAATCAGATCTGCATATGCCCTAACCAGCACACCGTGACATGACAATAAAGAACAGGCGTATATCGAAGCACTTTTAATTGGCACCCGTCCTAGCTGTTTCACTGCAAAATCGAATCGAGATACATACACAGAGAGATATGCAGACATATTGAAATACATGCATACATAATATATATATATATATATATATATATACGTTCATGAATCAAAGTGCAGTATTCAATATTATGCGAAAATTCACATAATACCGAAGTTTTAATACCAAGCAATTATTGAAATTACCAGAATATTGTAATTTATATGGGCGACGAAGATTACCTTATATGATGCCATTCTTAATTAATCAGATACCGAATTATGTAAAAAAGGGAATGAAATGAAAAAAAAATTTAAAAATATAGGTAAAGGAAATTTTATTTAGATAGATTGTCCGATGATACTAATAATGTAGTATCTCTATACTGATTGTTGGTGTCATATAAGATTTCCTCACAATTTATTTATTGAAAATCATTTTAATTTTTAATAACAATTTAATCACCTCAATAGAGCCGCCTGTATATGGGCAAACAGATAACGCCGAGCGACTTCCCTCAACTGACGCGCAGAAAAACGACGAGTTTTTGTTGCATCAGAACTAATATAATAAAAATAATAAACCAATGAATATAGAAACATGAAATTTGGCCTGTAATTCTGTTTTCCGACGTAGCGGTGACAAATTAAGAAGAAAATCTGCACCAAAATGTTTCACCAATACTTTCACTATGACCTCTCACAGATTCAATGGAATAATAATTTACCATAAACAGTACCTATTAGAATGAAATATAACATGTTCCAACATTGAAGCGATGATAGTTCAGTGGTAGTGTGCAGAAACGCCACGTCATAGGACGTGAGTTCGAATCCAACCATCTACAATGAGCTTGAACTTCCGGTGCAGGAAAACATAGTGACGAAAACTATAGTATGGTGGTAGGGTTTTTCCTGCTGCCCGTCTGGCTAGCTACCACCCTCAAGTTGAAAATCTGCCGTCAAATACCAATAGATGTGTTCCGGTAGTTTCACTTGAGCTCCAAAATAAAGCCCGGAACGCATCTGCGATTGCCATAGTGATGTGGGTGTCCATATGTGGCGGTGATCACTTACCATCAGCTGACACGCTTACTCGTTTGCTCGGTATAACATTAAAAAAAAATATCTGAGGGTACGTGTCAATCAATCAATATTTCACTAAGATATGTCAAAAACTAACAAAACTTTTGAATTGACATATGCCACGAATATTCCTTGCACAGCGTAGATGCCTAAGAAGGGGCATCACACGTGAGCCAAGTCGCGGGACACAAGTTAGTAAATACATAAAAGCGGTTAAACAACACAATACTAATTCCACGATCCAATTAGTACAGAACAAAGTTATAATTAAAAACGCAAATATTAATTCCGAGGCGGGGCAAAGAAAGTTTGATTTAAATCCGGTCTGAATTGGATTTGAAAACGTTATTTGGAGATTAATATACGAAATTTACCACACACATAAACACTTGTTCCAGAACTTATGGTTCTAAAAATTTTATGTCTGTCTGTATATTTTTATTAATTGTAGTTCAGTAAAAAGACGACAGTAGATGTTAATCTGCACTAATTCTTCCTAATACCTACCTATTATAAATGCGAAAGTGAGTTCGCTTGTTTGTTACGCTTTCACGCCTGATCCGTTGAATTATGATGTATTTCGGTATAGAGATAGAGATATCGAAAAACTTGTAGGGACTGGACTAAGAGAGGTATAAACTTTGTATGAAAACGTTGAAAAAATCAATATGATCGCGAGTAGAGCCACGGTTAATAGCTATTATCTGTACATATAAATAAAATTGGAGTGTCTGTTTGTAATATTGAAATAACCGTTGTTTACTACATGTATATGAATATATACGGTACATACACCAATATAATATTTTTTTACAATTTTTGCCTGCCTGTCTGTCTGTTTGTTCCGGTTGATCTCTGAAATGGCTGGACCGATTTTGACGGGACTTTTATTGGCAGGTAGCTGATGTAATAAGGAGTAACTTAGGCTACGTTTATTTTAGATTTTTTTTTTATTTTAGAAAAAAAAAGTAATGTTGCAATGTCCAAGTACTGTCCAGTACCGCGCGCAGCTTGCGCGCATGCCAATGGGCCGTTACCTCGGACGCCTCCCACCAACGAATTAATATAAGTTAAATATATTCATAGTTAAGACAGGACAAAGTCTGTCGGGTCAGCTAGTATTATAATAAAGAGAAAAGATTTGTACGTTTGTAAAGAATAAACTCAAAAACTACTTAACCGATTTCACCATTCAAATGATACTTTATCTTTGTGTAATATAGACTATAATTATTACAGCAAAAAATTAGGGATCCTTACTAAGACTTTAATAATGTAACACGAGGTGTTTATAAATAAAAAAGCGCCTAGCGTAGTGTACGGGTGACAGCTATGATAGCGATAATAGCTCAGTGGTAGTGTAAAGGAACGCCGCGTCATAGGACGTGAGTTCGAATTCAACCACTTACAATAAGCTTGAGGAATACATCGTGAGAAAAACCATAGTAGGGTGGTGGGGCTTCTTCTGATGCCCGCCTGGTTAGCTACCACCCTCGAATTGAAAATCTGCTACCAAGTACCAATAGGTGTCTTCAAGAAGTTGCACTTGAGAGCCAGTCCCTCGAAAATAAAGGTCGGTAACGCACCTGCGATTGCCCTGGTATTGTGGGTGTCCATCGGCGGCGGTGACCACTCACCATCAGGTGACACGGTTGTACGTTTACCCGCTATTACATAAGAAAATCGAACTTTAGTATAATCTAAAACCAATGCCGACCACCAATAGATAAGTGGTTCATCTTTATCGATGCTTTACCCGTTTATAAACCAGTGTCGAGCTGGAGTGCGACCGGCTTATACAAAGTTTAACAACCCTTTATGGTGACAAAGATAAAAAAATTACCCCAAATTACGTTCGAACGAACGAAGTCGGATGTCAAAATTACATATTCGCAATGAAGCGGAAATGTAAAAAATAACACCAAAACCGGAAACAGATTTTTAAATATGAAAGTGTTTTTTTTATGTTATAGCGGAACAAACGAGCAAGCGTGTCATCTGATGGTAAGTGATCTCCGCCGCCCATGGACACCCGCAATACCAGGGCAATTACAGGTGCATTCCCGGCCTTTATTGGAGGGGCTGGCCCTCAAATGCAACTGCCGGAACACACCTACTGGTATTTGGTGGCAGATTTTATACTTGAGGGTGGTGGATAACAAAGCTAGAATTAGCAAAAAGCCCACGTAATACAATGTAAATGAAAGTACTTAGAATGTATTTAAAGTTCATCGGTCTTCTCTCCATCTAAGTAAGCAACCAATAACACCATTTAATCTTGTTAATTAACCAGCTGTCATCATTCTACATTCGTCGATAATAATTATTAACGTTGTTAAGTACGCCAAAGATTACCGAAGTAACCGACATTGCCCGAAGAATTGCTAAACTTAAGTGGCACTGGGCTGGGCACATTGCTCATGAACCCGATGCCCGATGGGGCCAACGGGTTCTCGAATGGTTACCACGTACCGGAAGACGTAGCGTGTGTAGGCCCCCACACGGTGGACCGACGATCTGGTGAATCTGGTGGTCGCGGGAATCCGCTGGATGCGGGTTGCGCAGGACCGATCTCCTGAAGATCTATGTCCAACGGTGGACGTCTTTCGGTTGAATGGATGGATTAAACACGATTGCGGTAAGAACTCACCTTGGGAGGAGTGGCGGAGTGTCTGGCGGCGGCGGAGTGAGCTCGTCTCGTTGCCTTGTAGTGTAACCGACGGAGTGCCCCGCCGAGGCGCTCTGGGGATCCATCCTCTCGCGCCACCGTCATGCTGCCGTCTGCACCTGCATCGTCACCATAAAAACACTCCTTAAAAACCCAATTAATAATGCTGTGTGGGATACATCGGGTTACATACACCATCTAATAACCACTAAGGCACCATAGGACCTATTATGAACCTCATAAATTTACAAGCAATTCCAGCAAATTTTTGAAGCGATGATAGCTCAGTGGTTGTGTGTACGACTTCGCGTCAAGGGACGTGAATTCGAATCCAAGCACCTACAATGAGCTTGAGCTTTCGGTGAAGGAAAACATCGTGAGGAAACCATAGCATGGTGGTAGGGCTTTTTCTAATGCCCGCCTGGCTAGCTACCACCGTGAAGTTGTAAACCTGCCGCCAAATACCAAAAGGTGTGTTCCAGCAGCAGCACTTGAGAGCCAGTTCCTCCACAGGTTTAGCGTGTCTACCAACTTGGGCCGTATCGACACTTAAAATCAAGTGAGATTACGGCCATAACGCTAAACCTAAAGTATAAAAAAAAAGATGTTACACCTGTTGCTACTTACAACAGGTGAAAATAAACAAAAAATGCATTAGCGATACACCACGCTAACCACCACTGACCAACACGTCAGCTCAGATAAAGCCAAGCACCGTTTAAGAAGTCGGGCCCGTCCGTGTGCAAAGTGGGGAGACAGTTACTACCTCAGGGTTCGCCTTGAAACGGTTTCTCCCTACTCTCCCGAGGGGTGAGTACGAGATGAAACATTTCGTTCGTAAATTATTTTCATTCTATTTGCAAACGTAATCAATTAAGGAAACCAATCAAATAGGTATTCTTTCATGTTCGATCACGATGATAATTTGCGATTTTTTTTTTATATACTTAAGGTTTAGCGTTATGGCCATAATCTCACCTGATATTAAGTGACGATACGGCCCAAGTTGGTAGACACGCTAGACCTGTGGAGGAACTGGCTCTCAAGTGCAGCTGCTGGAACACACTTATTTGTATTTGGCGGCAGGTTTACAACTTGAGGGTGGTTGCCACCCAGGTGGCCATTAGAAAAAGCCCTACCACCATGCTATGGTTTCCTCACGATGTTTTCCTTCACCGAAAGCTCAAGCTCATTGTTGGTGCTTGGTTTCGAACTCACGTCCCTTAACGCTAAGTCGTACACACTGCCACTCAGCTATCGTCGCTTCAAAACTTGGAACTTGGAAATATTTGGAACTGGGTCGGCTAATTGAACTCTTAAGTGACGAAACGCACTTAATTAATATCTTATATTATATAAACATTGTGGCGATCAAAAAAGTCAATAAAATCACCCATCAAAAGTAAATATTCTTGACAAACTCTTGAATCTATCACAAAATTTCGTTCACTCACTCACAAAATATTATATACCAATATGTCTCAAGGACCTAATAAAAATGGAGATTCGATCAAATCCCTAACGTATACGATAAAATCGTGGAAGATGTTGAAATAACATTGCGAGGAGTACGTTTCAGAGCGTTTTGAACCTTTGAAATAGTTATTACTTTTCAATAGGGACCCGTTTATGTTTTGTGATCATAAACTGGGAAAACGTCTCATACTGTAATTCCTTAAACGGATGAGTGGTTTAAATCATCTGATCAACAAGAACTAGCTCTGATTAAAATATTCATACGGTGTACGGACGTCGCGTGTGAGTTTTAAGCCCTACAATGAACTAAGGAAAATATTGTGATGAATGCATAGCTTATATGCTTTTGTAATGCCCATATGCCTAGCTACCACCCCACAACCTGCCGCAAATACCAATAAGTGTGTTCCAGCGATTGCACTTGAGAGTGAGACCCTTCACTAAGTTTAGCTTATCTATCATCTTGTGCCGCATTGTCACTAAACAAAGGTGAGATTGTGGACATAATAATCTCATATAATCTCACCCGATCTGAAGTGACTATATAAGAGACAGGCTAAACCTGTGGAACAACTAGCTATCAAGTGCAGCTGCCGGAACACACCTATTAGTATTTGGCGGCAGGTTTTCAACTTGAGGTTGCTCGCTAACCAGGCGGGCATCAGAAAAAGCCCTACGACCATGCTATGGTTTCCTCACGACGTTTTCCTTCACCGAACGCTCAAGCTCATTGTAGGTGGTTATTTCGAACTCACGTCCCTTGACGCAAAGTCGTACACACTACCACTGAGCTATCATCGCTTAATATACGTTAATGAGCAAAGTATAAGTCCGTACGTTGTTGGCTGGACAGTTATAGACCAAAATGTACTAGTAACTTTCGAGTAAGTTACTTACCTGCGAGGTCAGGACAGGGTCGAGGCGTCTGGATTTTGGAAGATTGGAGACGCCCATCCGCCTGAAACAACGTTATACAGATTAGGAGGAATTGACTAAATGCAAGGTAGTTTTAATATATTTATGACGTCACTATAGCCAGAAAAATAAACAAAAACCTGCCTATGGCGTCATCTATCTACATTAGCAATAGGAATCACCTCCGGAAAATCATAAAAAAGTTTCCAAGGAAAATTACATATATTTCTATGTTACGACTAGACGGTGGGCGTTACTTCATTAGATACAATAACTGGCTACGCGGGATGTAATAGTATCACTGGTTTCGAGTCGAATTATACAAGTAGTGAGTTTTGTAAATACTTTATTACTTGTAACAGTGATCGTTGGGTTTGAGTAGTAGAGTAGGTGAGAGTCGACCTTCCTTCACACCGCGTCTTCCGGTCGGTTGACTACGTGAAAACGGGTGACACAAATAAATCTAAAGTAATCTGCACGCACGCGTCCGGTGATATACAACAAAAAAAACGAAACAGCACAACTGTACAGTGTTACATCATTCATCGATTTACCCGCATAGCTACAAACACGAAGCGATGATAGCTCAATTGTAGCGTGTACGACTTCGCGTCAAGGGACGTGAGTTCGAATCCAAACACCTACAAGCACCTACAATGAACTTGAGATTTCGGTGAAGGAAAACATCGTGAGAAAACCATAGCATGATGGTAGGGCTTCTTAAAATGCGTGCCTGGCTAGCTACCACACTGAAGTTGTAAACCTGCCGCCAAACACCAATAGGTGTGTTCCGGCAGCTGCACTTGAGAGCCAGACCCTCCACAGGTTTAGCGTGTCTACCAACTTGGGCCGTATCGTCACTTAAGATCAGGTGAGATATGGCCATAACGCTAAACCTTAAAAATATATAAAGAAAAAAAAATACTTGGAGAATGATTAAAATTTATTTTCGTTTCACATGTACGTGTATCGTTGGTGAAGATATTAAATCAAACTATCACAGTATCTGAATAATAATATTACAAAGATCACCAGTTTTGTTATGACCACAATCTCAAATGAATATTTAAAAAAAAAAAATGCACTACCTACAATGGTAGTAATTATTTCTTACTACATTACTGCTGGTTAGCTGGAAGAAAATGCCTTATGGCGTTAAGCTCGCCAGAGTACATATTTAAAGTGCAATAAAGAACCCATTCATTCATTCATTCATTCACAATCTCACCTCATATTAAACAACGATGTAAGAACACATCTTTAGGTATTGGCCGGGAAAACTTTCAACTTAAGTGTGGTAGCTAGCAACCCGCCTGTGACTAGAAGTATTGTGAAAGTTGCCCCTGTTTTCTGGCAACACGGGAGTTTGAAGCATCGCCGTGGTGTGCTTTAGTGGGTAGTGTTGGGTGATTACCGCCCAATGAGTTGCCTGCGTTTGGAAATCCGTAAAGACTGGGATTCTAAACACAAAGATAGTAAAAAAAAAGGGTGGTAGCTAGCCAGGCGGACACAGAAAACCTATCACCATGCCATGGTGTCATCACGATGTTATCTATCACCGAAAGCTGAAGCTCATTGTAGATGGAACTTACATCCCTTGACGCAGCGTCCTCCACACTAACAGCTGAGTTATCAGCGATTCCAGTGTAAAAACTACCCTATGTGATGGTGCATAATATTAGTTATCGTCATGTTAAATATCGTGAAAACACATCAATTTTACTTCAGAAAGGGAAAGGGAATCAGTAGGTGCATCATCCTATAGCGTAATGAATCTGGGCTACGACCTCGAATACAGTGAATACGAGAAAGGTCACGGCGAGAGAATTCAGAAAGGTGACCTGGAGTGTTACGGTGTGATCTACAAGCCCTGGAGGAAGGGCTGACACTTAGTGTTTGTATGCCACGCATGTCGATACTCTGGTGTAACGTTAACAAAGCAAGGAATATTATATTTTAGACTCCTAAGCAATGACAGTGACATGGAAGCCTATAGTTTATTTAAAGGACCTACAATGTTTCTTTTTTTGTTATACTTAATGTTTAGCGTTATGGCCATAATCTCATCTGATCTTAAGTGACGATACGGCCCAAGTTGGTAGACACGCTAAACCTGTAGAGGAACTGGCTCTCAAGTGCTGCTGCCGGAACACACCTATTGGTATTTGGCGGCAGGTTTACAACTTGAGTGTGGTAGCTACCCAGGCGGGCATTAGAAAAAGCCCTACTACCATGCTATTTTCCTCGTATGTTTCCTCACGATGTTTTCCTTCACCAAAAGCTCAAGCTCATTGTAGGTGCTTGGATTCGAACCCACGTCCCTTGACGCGAAGTCGTGCACACTACCACTGAGCAATCGTCGCTTCTGTTAACTGTTAACAGTAGGTTCAAGAATCATGTCAAACGGGTTTCGATGTCAATATGCTATTATAGGGTGGTTCGATATGTGAGCGATCGTAGTGTCTGGAATTGACGCCCCTCTCTGTATATCCGCTAATAACTACTGTAACTTAAAAATAAAAAAATGCAGATCGAGTTACTTGCCGGTTCTTCTCGATGACTGCGTTACTTTCCGAACCGGTAGTAATTGTGACGTTCATAAGCGCCTTCTTAGGGGGTAAATTGAATAAAAAAAATTAATTTGATTTGATTTGATCCTAAAAGCTTTCGCAGCTTCACCGGACTTAATCGGCGAGCGCAGAGGACACTTAGCCCGGGGGGTAAGAAGCCTAAAGTACTGTCACAATTATACATAATATAATAGTAGATGGCGCACGGATGAAGTTGTAAATATGTATATTGTGTTGATTCTAACAAACCTAATCACCCTAAATAAACTTTCTGTGTCTTCGACGCCATCTTTCGCAGTTTTATACGCGATAACATGCCATATATCGACCCATATTCTCATGGGGTCAGGCCCCAAAAAGTGTACATATTGCAACATTTATAATTACTAATATAAACCTTCGAGGTCAGAGAAAATACAGCATTTTTAAAGACTCGGCAGTCGAATGATTGACGTGTCTAGTGACCAGAGGGCTGGTCGATACGTCGCTCCAAGACTATGACAGTGCAGAACTAGACAGTAATATGCAAACACGCAATACGGTCCATACTTTGGGTATCATTTCTAGTGTTGGCGAGTAGAATGACATCACTAACCGTCTAGGTAGTGACCCATAAACTTTAATAATATCTTTGATAACTTATACACAATTCCTCAATATGTCTTTTAACTCTAAGCGTATTGTATATTATTATACTTTATTGAATATAATATATAGTATCTTTTAGGTACTGCACTGTACCTTTTGCATAACGCTACAATCCAAATCAGCGGCGACTGGCAGTGAACCAGAATTCACTGCCAGTGACCACTCTATCTCTTCTTAACTCTTTGAAGGACCCAATACAATATTTAATTAATCTCTACGTACATATACTAATAATATAAATTTAACTTGGCTATACTTTTTACATGTTTGTGAAAAAATATATTGTATAGGATTAAAAATAAGTAATAAGATACATATGCATCATTTTTAGATATATCTGCCTATCTGTTTGTTTGTGCACGCATTACTGCTGAAGTTTAACATTTATGATAAAACGTCACCAAGAAAATCATAAAGCGTATCCTCGGGTAACATTTAGTCTTTGTTCCATTAAAATCGGTTAGCTCTGTCAAAAGTTATCGTAATTTTAATAACGGCTCGAGATTAAATAATTTTAGTTCCACCGGAACGAAATCGCAGGCACAACTTGTTTAATAATACAGTTAAACTGACATAGATCGATATAAAGGTTGCAGATATTTTTTAGGTCATATATCCGAGGCTGGAAATATTGCAAGAGTGCCCGGTGACCTCAGCAAACCCCAACACATAGACCCCAAACGGTAGACCTTTCGCTACGCCATTATAGGGCGTTAGATAATAGATAATGCTGTCCATCGTTTACCGATAGATATCGACAGTTTGTTTATCGACCAATCTATTTTTAAATAACAACAATAAATGCCATGGATAGGCTTATTTTGAAGTTGCCTGTAAGCGTCATTTTACAGGCAAGTTTTGTAATTCCGAGATCTTAAAAAATCATGGAATTCCCGTCGTCGTCACCGGATACTTTCCATGAGCTATAGTTATAATGTGAATATATTATTAAATAAATATACCTCCATGCGTTATTAATATACATTAAATATATCTACAAAAATAATTCAATAATAATAACCTAATAGCAAGAACAATTCGCAAATTACTTAGTTTTCACTTCTATGTCTACCGGAATTGCCACTGAATTGCCGGGCATTATGTTTAAGAACCATGTCAAACGGGTTTTGATATCAAAAGGCTATTATAGGTTGGATGAATATGTGAGCGATCGTGATGTCTGGAATTGACGTCCCTCTCTGTACATCCGTTAATAACTACTGTAACACAATAAATTATTGTATATAAGGACAAGAATAAGACTTAAAAAAAATTCAGATCGAGTTTCTTGCCGGTTCTTCTCGATGACTGCGTTACTTTCCGAACCGGTAGTAGTTTTGACGTTCATAAGCGCCTTCTTAGGGCCTAAATTGAATGAAGATTTTTGATTTGATCATCGGCAGTCCTCAAAGACAGCCCCGCGTTTTTTTTAAATTAATTTTGATTGCTTTATATACATTTATGTCACCTAAAATAATTTGTGAACCAGTGTCTTGTAGGAACAAAATTTCAGATTTCGTCTTTTTCCTAATTTCAATATTATACGTATGCCAGTGAAGCACTGTGTAATATCATAGGCAAGATAGGAAGGAGAAAACATAGTTAGTCGAATATAGTGTCCTTAGCTTACGACGTTGTTTTATCACTTGTGAAATTCTGCAATTTGACATTTATACTTAACTTTATTATAAATTTCCATTACTTCAAACAGTTAAGATTTAAATCTCCCGGAGTACGGTTGTAACCACTCAAAAATAAAATTCGGAAGTCAGTGTTCAGTGTAAATTATTAATGAAAATATATAGACCTTAAAGTAGTGCAGAAGTGTAGTTTTTTTAAAGAGACAAACAGAGACGGTCTCCTAACAGTACGTTGAGTTATTAAGTATTACCATTCGAAGAGTCACATCTAGACTGGATCAGTTTCTGATTGGACAAGTTGGTTATATTATTTTTTTGCAATAAAAGTGAGAATTGTCGTCTTCCGTTTCCCATGGACGGGTCACTAAATATGTATATAAACGCATATCATTATTATTGAAGCGATGATAGGTCAGTGGTAGTGTGTACGGACTCCACGTCAAGGGACGTGATTTCGAAGTCACCTACAATGAGCTTGAGCTTTCGGTTAAGGAAACATCGTAAGGAAACCGTAGCATGGTGGTAGGGAGTTTCCTAATGCCGGCCTGCCTAGCTACCACCCTCAAGTTGAAAATCTGCTGTCAAACGCCAATAGATGTGTTCCGGCAGTTGCACTTGAGAGCCAGTTCCGCCACAGGTTTAGCGTGTCCACCAACTTGGGTCGTATCATCACTTATGATCAGGTGAGATTATGGCCAAAACGCTTAACATTAACTATATAAAAAAAGATAACGTAACGTAGCGTATAGTAACTTCGAATAAATCGGAACAGTTAGATCTACCTGTGTTTAACAACCAATAGTCTACCATGTTTAAAGAGTGATACTATAATACCTACCATGTTTAAAGGGTGATACTATAATGCCTACCATGTTTAAAGAGTGATACTATAATGCCTACCATGTTTAAAGAGAGATACTATAATACCTATCATGTTGAAAGAGTAACACTATAATACCTACCATGTTTAAAGAGTGATACTATAATACCTACCATGTTCAAAGAGTGGTACTGTTATACCTACCACGTTTAAAGAGAGATACTATAATGCCTACCATGTTTAAAGAGTGATACTATATTACCTACCATGTTTAAAGAGTGATAATATTATTAACTACCATGTTCAAAGAGTGATACCACCAAATTTTGTATCAAAATCTTCTTATAAGAATTAATATATTCTATTGTACTTTCAAGTAAAATAGTATCGAAATGTTATTTTATTAGAACAGTGAATTATCGACACAATTATGTGACCGTTCCCATCTCTAGTGTGAATAGCTGGAGCGTGGGGTCACTGTGACGAGCGATACTTTTAATAGGGTCAGACTTGGTATCTGTTCCAAGGTGAAACGAATTATAAATAGATATATATTCAGATACGTCTAAGTTAGTACCGATTTGTACTTTTATTTTATTATTTTCATGCGACTTCTAGAAAATGTCTTGATTACGGATAATCTTATCTTGATACGGATATCTTGGAAAATCTCGTAACTCTTTTTTTAATCGTACTTATAATATTAAGACAGTAAATTAACAGTATTGTACTGTACTGTACTGTACTGCAGGTTTGTAAAACAGAACTTTGGACGGACGGCACGTCAAAGGACGTGAGTTCGAATCCCTACAATGACCTTGCTTTCGATAAAGGAAACCATCGTAATGAAACTATTGCGTATCGCTAGGATTTTTTCTAATGCCCGCCTAACTAGCGACTGCTTACAAGTCGATCGCCAAATACCTATAGGTGTGTACTGGCAATTGTACTTCAGGGTTATTCCCTTTACTAGTGTTAGCGTGTCCACCATCTTGGGTCATATCGACACTTAACATCACGTAAAATTGTGGCCATAATACTTGATCTATAAACTATAAGAAAAAATGTAAAAAAAAAAAACATGCGTGCGTACAAAGTACACATGTCAGAAGTGAAACTTCTTTGGCGAACTAATTTATAAATCTTGTTCGCTCTGTCTCACTTTTTCTCTCAATCTTTCTCACTCGCTTGCTCACTACTCTCACTCCACGGCTAGTTGCTCATGCTACGTTCGCCCTGTCTTACTCTCTCTCAATCGGTCTCGATCACTCTCTCTCTCTTTTCCGACACTTCCGTTGCATACCGGCGTGACGTTTCATCTGTAAAAATTTTACCCTCATGCGCCTAAAGAAGTTTCACTTCAAAAAAAATGTATTTTTCACGTCTACAGCGATAACAAAATAACCACAGATGTCAATTTCTAAAGATCTGTAATGTGTACGTTTCACTTTATAACACTTTTTCATACACACATAAGTATGGATGAGCTAGGTTCGTGTGCAAGGGGTATTGAATACAATCTAAGTCAACCTTGCGTCAACCTCCTCTGCCTACGGAGGCTTCGAGTAACCGGCCGAGGCTCTGGCGGTCGTTGGTCCCAGATTTGATTGTGGTCATGACAGATAACCATGTAATCCTTGGTCCGTCACCATTTGGTGGTAGGGTTACTGTCCGACTGGTTAGCGCCCACCCTCGGGTCTATACTTCCGCAAAGTAAAGGTTCGATATAAGTCTTTGTGTTCCAGCATAGTGAACGAGAACAAGCTATTGCCGCCAATGTGGCATTAACACCTATGATATTCCGGCTGTTACATAGGCGACGGTAACCATTTACTATCAGGTGGGCCGTCTGCCTGTTTGATGCTCAGTAGCGTAAAAAAATATGAAAATAATCCTTGCTTATTGTAAACATACCAGACCATCTGTGTTCTGTTAAGGTTTAGCGTTATGGCCATAATCACACCTGATCTTAAGTGACGATACGCCCCAAGTTGGTAGATACGCTAAACCCGTGGAGGAACTGGCTCTCAAGTGCAGCTGCCGCAACACACCTATTGGTATTTGGAGGCAGATTTTCAACTGGAGGACGGTTGTTAGCCAGGCGGGCATCAGAAAAAGCCCTACCACCATGCTATGGTTTCCTCACGATGTTTTCCTTCACCGAAAGCTCAAGCTCCTTGTAGGTGGTTGGATTCGAGATCACGTCCCTTGGCGCGAAGTCGTACGCACTACCACTGAGCTATCATCGCTTCAATTTATGTATAAGCTATATGTTTAAAGAATAAATCTAACAATATAATATGAAAATTAATTAGCAACATCGATTTTGTACAATTACGAATATATTGTATAAATCGCTTTCACCAGTAATTTACACCACGACATAAATCAAGTAGAGAAGCCTCTACCGGACGCTGGAATAAAATCAATTTGTATTTCGAAGAGTGCACTTTGACCCGGTATTTACTCTTACAATAGACAGTAGAAACTCTCTCAAAGGCACACACAATACTGCCACAGTATATAAAATTCAGCTGTTCTATTTCGCAAAGATTAAAGCGCACGTGCTAACAACTTATTACACAACACGAGAGCAGCCATTTTCTATTTATATAATATAACTGTAGTTAAATATAAGCTGCACAGTACGTATTTTTATCGTCTCAAATGTTTTCGTCCATCTATCGCGTGTCGCATTAGAGCCGGCCGCGAGTAAGAGTAAGTGAAAGGCGCTCGACAGAGTAGCTAAGTCAATATGACGCTACCCATAGGTCACATTAGCCGACCGTGTATCATTTATCTTCTCACATTTTCAAAGAATTATTAGTTATGCCTACGATGCCGACAAAACTTTCGCTTGCATCGTGGTTTTAGTAAACCCAATTTTTTATGATCGGAACACAGACTCTCACGCTTTGGGCACTTCACATCACCTTACACGTCCACTACGCAAATCACTTTCATAATCACTGTAATCCAGCTCCGATAGGTACAATAAATCAAAATCTGTGACAGTAACAATTATATTTAGCATACTACTGATACTGATACTGATATATTCTCTTGCTTCCGTTTTTCAAAAATTCTTCTTTACGCAGACGACTTAAAAATTCTATGCCCAATTAAATCAATCGCAGAAGCATCATTACTTCAAGAGGATTTGGATAGATTTCAAAACTACTGTTACCTCAATGAATTAGATCTTAATGTATCGAAATGTTATGTATGTTCTTTTACGCGTAAAGCCCAAACTATTCTGTTTAATTATAATTTAAAAGGTGAGTCTGTCTCAAGAGTTTCCACTATAACAGACCTTGGAGTCGTTTTTGATTCCAAATTACTTTTCAAAGATCACGTCAATAGCATTGTCAACAAAGCCTCCAAAGCTCTAGGATTCGTGTTAAGAATGTCATCGGAGTTTTGCTCAATAAAAACAATCAAAATATTGTACTGTGCATATGTACGTAGTCACCTTGAATACGCTAGTCAAGTATGGAATCCCTGTTATGATATACACAGGACACGCATCGAAGGTATTCAAAAGCGCTTTTTGCGGTACTTACAATACCGTACAAACACTTTCTTACCCAGCTATACTTCTCGATGTAAGAAATTTCATCTACTTCCACTCAACGAGAGAAGGCAAATAGCAGATCTAACGTATCTGTTAAACATCGCGAACGGTACAGTCGACTGTCCAGAACTACTTGGCTACCTCGGATTGCGAACCCCTTGTTTAGCATTAAGACAATCTGACATATTACATATTCCAATATCACGGTGTAATTATAGGCAAAACAGCTTCATTATTCGAGCGTGCAAGTGTTTCAACATAATTTCTAGGACCGTGGATATCGACATCTTCAATACCACGGTTCGTCAACTTACGAAACTACTCACTAATCGATACTTTTCTTCCTTGTAATATTAATTTAATTTAAAACTGTTTGTTGCCTATGCATTATTTAATATGTATTAATCTTTATTAATATCTGTGAAAACTTGTAAATAGCCTTTTGTATTTTTTTTCTTTTATTTAAGTTCTTAATGTTAGCTGTTAGTTTTCCTTGTAATAAATAAATAAATAAATAAATAAATAAATACTAAAACCACATCTGCAAAATTGGAAAATAGATGGTAATATTTTAAGAAACTTACTTCAAGTTCACCCGAAAGAAGTCAGATGTACAGCTAGTTCAGAATGATAATGTACTGAGCTACGTGGCCGATAAGTGCGCTAAATATTAATGCGTGGTATGGATCCCAATTTAAGCACCCAATCATGCAATAATTAGTAAATGGAGCCCTTGAAAACGCATCTACAGCTGCATCACATAGTCTTCCTTCAAGACTAAATGATTGCCTAACTTCTTTTACTATTCATAGTAAAGTGAACATGCTGATAAATATTTCTTGTGTCTATACTAACCGTTCAAAGAAAGTGTAGGTTCGTTGCGACATAGTGTAATTATTAACAATGGGCTCACTCTGTTACGCTTGCTATTATTTTTTAATTTTGAGATAATAACATTGAAATTCAATATCGAATCGAATTTTTCAAGAGTAAGCAAATACACTAGGGCAGTGTACCCGATATTGCCGCTTTGTGTGATTTGTGTTCGAATCCAACTTAGGACGAATATTTGTATATATCACAAGTAATTGTTCTGTTTCTGGGTGTTTCTTTGTGCTCAGTAATTGTACGTTTGTAAAGTCATCAGCGACCCCGCCCTTATTCCCTGGAGCCAAGGTACTGAAGTTTCTGAACTTCACACTCTATTCTCCTAAGATCATCGAATCGCCACCGGCGACGATTTATTTCAATAAATAAAAATGATATCGAATACAGCAATTGGTTATGTTTAAGTTTTATTGATAAATCTCTAAGTGAAAATTGAGAGTGAAACAAAATGTAATTTTATGTAAATCCAAATTTAATATAAATCATTAGAAATTTATAACAACTTTTTGAAATAAAACTAATTTTAACGGATTTTATCGCGGTTATTTATTTATTTTGATCCCGACGTTTCGAAAGCTTTTCAGCCTTCGTGGTCACGGGGCGGACTGAGGTGTAGGTTGTCCAGAAAAGTTCATGTCAATGTGTCTATCTTCAAAAAATTTTGAAATAAAGCTTTCGAAACGTCGAGATCAAAATAAATAAATAACCGCGATAAAATCCGTTAAAATTAGTTTTATTTCAATGAATAATATTCGCGTAAACATAAGAAATCATTATAGAACAACTTAATTTAAAAAAATTACCCTCCTACGCCCCCCATTGCACCAGTCAGGCCGACCGTATGGTTTTTTTTTTTTTTTTTGAATTGACATACGCTGTTAGCCGTAAGGGCTTTGACAGCTTCACCGAACTTTAATGTATGTATGTATGTAACCGTATGGGCACCTCTCTAGGTTGCCCGGATGCGGCCCGGCTTACCACCAGGGCCGGTCGCTGGGCTGGCTTTGTGATTGCAAGCACGTACCCGCGTCACCCCGGGAAAGCGACATATAGCCGTGGCCTTATAGTAAATATTCCCGGCGATTAAGCTTCGGTGAGTCTCACATACTCATCTGAGTCTCTCTGCTCTGGAAGGGGACAGATAAATGCATTTCCCGACGTTAAAGAAAAGATAGAGTCGGTAAAACATGATTTTCCTGTCCACTCACCTCTATTCGCTGTCAACTCAATATTCACATCCGTCATTATTTCACCATAATTTATCTTTTTTGTGAATATTGTTATTCAGAATTTTACTGCGATCGATGGAACAAGTTGTTAACGCACCGCAACTGGATTTGGGTTCCAGCTGAAAACCAGCGCTGAGTGTTTGGGACACTTTAGCATATGCTGAGCTGGACGCCCTATGCTAATAATTAGATATACACTGTTATTATTTATGTGTGTATTGTCTTTTCTTTTAATGTTCTTATTTATAGTGTCCTTTAATGCTTGTGTCTCTTTTATTAGTATTAAACGATTTCTTTCTTTCTTTCATTTACATATTATTCCCTTCACAGTCCGTCCATATCTTCTTCGGTATTTCTCAACTCCTATACCCAGCCACCTATACACCGATATTTTGCTTTCGTCCCTTCTTATAACATGACCATATCACGATAATCTACTACTCAGCTTCTCTGTCACTAGAGCTATTTCCGCTTCCTCAAACATAAGCTATGATAGCGATGATAGTTCAGTTGGTAGTGTGTATTGACGCGGCGTCAATGGAAGTGAGTTCGAAGCCACCTGCAATGAGCTCGAGCTTTCGATGAAGGAAACATCGTAATACAACCATAGCATGGTAATAGAGTTTTATTAATACCCTAATTGGCTACCTACCACCCTCATCTTGAAAGCCTTGGTATATCTGGCAGTTTCACCTCAGAGTCATCCCTTCCACTAGGCTTAGCGTATCCACCATCGAAAGCCACATCGTCACTTCACATCTGGTGAAATTATTGCTATAACAATGAACATATAAAAAGCATTATCACTAGAGATACAAAAATACGAAACAATGAATTTTATGAAAGTTCACCTACTTTCAACTAAAGATACTGTGTATATCATAATCGTGACATACAAATTATAACAATGTGACACACAGCTAAACTGTGAGATGAGCAGAGGCCGTGTTAAAATCAAAATGTTATTACAACTTCACATGCCCTAATGAATAATGAAACTAAATTAATCTCTCCGCGTTGGGCCACGAGAATAGCGATGAAATAATTAAATATAGTTTATTCACAGTTAGCGGGGTTAATGGCAGATGTCAAATTACTGTGGAACCAGCTGTCGCCGGCGGTCTTACCGAACCGTTACGACTTGGGAACCTTCAAGAAGAGAGCGTATTCTTTCCTTAAAGGCCGGCTACGCACTTTGAAGCCCTTCGGTGTTGTAGGTGTTCATGGGCGACGGTGATCACTTTCCATCAGATGAGCCTCCAGCCCGTTTGCCCCTATTCCATAAAAAAAAAACTCTTGCGTTATCATTAACTTGCCTTTAACCGCGGCTTCGTCCATGTAAATATTGATTTTATCAAATCGGACGACGCAGGAGAAAGTTTCGTAAAAAGTTTATTCCTGTCTTTACTCCACTTCCAATAAGTTTTTCGCGAAAATGTAGTCTATCACCGTATCCAAGTTCCCATCTATCGTTATACTAAAATCCATGATAATCGATTCAACGGTTTAAGCGTGAAAGCGTAACAAACAAAAACAAACTAACTTTCGCATTAACAATGTTATATAGTAAAGATAAAAAGAGAAAAAGATAAAGAGAGATAAAGATAAAATTCGTCGAAGGACAACGTCCTGGAAACCCTCTGTGGTAGGGCTTTTCTAATGTCCATCGAGCTAACTACAGCCCAAAAGTTGAAAGTTTGCCGCCAAATACCCAGGATGTTCCTGTACTGGCTTAACGCGTTCATTATTTTAGGCCACGTCGCCACTTCACATCAGGGAATGTCGGTGTCATGTCTTCCTATAAGCCTATACTGAATATCTACTGCCTTATCTTGGAAAGGACAATATTATTCTATAGAACCTATTTTCACAACACGACCATTCTTTGCAGTGTTTCTCAAACTTTTTAGTGTACCGCCCACTTTAGGGAAAATTGAATATTTAACGTTCCCCAGGAATACGTCATATAATTTTTTTTACAGATATCTGTACAGAAATCCACCACCAACCGATTTTTGTTAGCCTCCTTCAATATCACTTGAAGTTGCAGTAGCCTGCTTGGATAGACTCAGCGCCCACTGGAGGGGCAATATCGCCCACTTTGCGAACCTATGCTTTAGAGTATGCGGATAGTCAGCTAGTCAAGGGTGATTGGTGTGACATTTGAAACTGTAATGAGGACAACATAGCAAATAGTTCATCTGCGCACTCCTCATTGTACTTGGGGCAGAAAACACAGAGAGAGAAGTTACTCCTTATGGCATGAGCTATCAGCCAGATACAATGCCATTCAAATCAACACAATTGTTTTGGATATTACATGGAATCATTTTTTTTGCATACACATATAAGTGCCGTTTAAGCTTTCATATGAACATAATAAGTAGTTAGTATTTTATTTATTTATAAAGATTGATTAATAAATAAATATGATATACATTTTTATTGCTTTCGATTACAGGATTTATAATTTTCCCCCAGTGCCTTTGTCAAATGAAATCATAATACGTTGAGGCAAACCAATTTACGTACCATCGACATGCACTCGAAAATATAATATTACTGTTTGAAACGGTTTCATATTTTTGAAGAACATTCATTTCACAACTGTACGTATGTATCATATGGATAATACTTTGTTTAAAAGTTATTGTATACCGATAAGGTAACACAGTCTGACGCCAAGTGACGATATATGCCACGAGTATATGACATCCTCCACCGAGGAACTGGCTTTCAAGTGCATCTGCCGGAATACACTTAAAGGTATTTGGTACCAGATTTTGCAACTTGAAGGTGTTTTCCTTTACCGGAAGCTCGAGCTCTATGCAGGTATTCGAATTTACGCAAGTATATCACATTTATTTGAGCTGAAAATCGCTGATCTCGTGGCCCGACCACGTGGGACACCCAAAAGCACTTGCCAGTATAATTATTATATTGAATTAAATCCATTATCTCCGTAGACACCTCCCTGCAGGTCTCCCGAAATTACAACATGAATTATTTACGAGGTACTCAAGTGTTATAATAATTTGGGTCACCGTTATCACGGACAGGTAGAAAATGATTAAACTTATATAAGGGGTTGTTTATAATACGTCACGCAATATTTTACCCCCTCCCGCCCCTTCTTCACATCATAGCGGCCCCGCTATCAACATTACGTCACAAACGACAGACACTCTCCCGTACATGATATATGACAATTAATGTTGGTACAGAATCTTTTTAATATTTACGGCTTGAAATAAGCGAATGAGGAACTTCTTAGCTGTCCGTGTTCATTGTGTGGAAGCGAAGGAAACTCCGAGCGGTTTCCGAAACTTGTGACACGGATGTGGGTTTAAGGGGCCCTCTTTCTGACGCGCGTCAACACTCACCTTCTCGTGGTTCGATCCCGGCCTAGCGAAAGTTGGTAGGAACCCGCTAGCGCAACTATAGAGACAAGTTCTGTTATAGAACTTACTGCAGTCTTAGACAGGCTAAGATCTTGAAGCGATGATAGCTCAGTGGTAGTGTGCACGACTTCGCGTCAAGGGACGTGGGTTCGAACCCAAGCACCTACAATGAGCTTGAGCTTTCGGTGAAGGAAAACATCGTGAGGAAACCATAGCATGGTGGTAGGGCTTTTTCTAATGCCCGCCTGGGTAGCTACCACCCTCTAGTTGTGAACCTGCCGCCAAATACCAATAGGTGTGTTCCGGCAGCAGCACTTGAGAGCCAGTTCCTCCACAGGTTTAGCGTGTCTACCAACTTGGGCCGTATCGTCACTTAAGATCAGGTGAGATCATGGCCATAACGCTTACATAAACCTTAAGTATAAAAAAAAAAAAATTAGAATCTTTTAGGATTAGAGTCTTTTAGGAAACTGAAGAATTTTCACTGGTATACCTATCGCTCCCACTTTAACCGCATATAAATTCACTACGCAGCCATTTCTATTTAGTAGCTCGTAGTATTTATTGAGGATTTAGAGGTTTTTTTTATTTAAGATTTAGCCTTATCGCCACAATCTCACCTGATGTTTTGTGACAACATGACCCAAAATGTCCACGCTATACCTGTGAAGGGACTGGCTCTCATATACAACTGCCGGAACACACCTATAGGTATTTGGCGGGAGATTTTCAACTTGAGGGTGGTAGCTAGCTAGACGGGCATTAGAAAAAGCCCTAACAGCATGCTATGGTTTCATCTAGATGTTTTCCTTCATCCAAACCTCAGGGTCATTGCAGAGATTCGAACTCACGTCCTTTACGAGCCATCCGTACACACTACCACTGAGCTATCATCGCTTCGAATAGAATTTACATGTTATGTATCATAGAGCTACGTGTTAAGAATGCCTCTTCGTAAATTAATAAAATAAGAACTAAATATATTTTTAATAATAAAAAGAGCTAGCAATTTCCCTCGAGCAAAAAACAAATAAAAAGCAATAAAATATAAAATGAAACACCAAAAACAAAGCAGAGCCTACCACCTAGAGCCATGGCCTCCCTTACATTAGAGCAGGGGTTCCCAAAGTATCCGCAGGGGCGCCCTGGTGCGCGCTAGAGATTCACTTTACCATTCTCCGAACTATTAATATTATGAACACATACAAACAGTTTGGATTCGTCATATTGACTATTTTGAATTGTGTATCTATCTACCACCAACCTAGCCGCCAAATATCAATAGGTGTGTTCCGCCAGTTGCACTTGAGAGCCAGTTCCTTCACAGGTTTAGCGTGTCTACCAACTTGGGCCGCATCGTCACATAAGATCAAATGAGATTATGGCCATAACGCTAAACCTTAACTATAAAAAAAACTAGTATCATTGCGCGTATCTATATTGACCAGCTAAATGTGCTAGGGCGCCGCGACAAATTAGTAAACATGTGTGTGCGAGGCGAACTGAAAAAGATTGGGAACCCCTGCCTTAGAGTAAATACGCCAGTGTGTTGGGCGCTATGGAATAACCGCGAAATATAAGCATTCCAGAATTCTTGAGTTTTATTTGCACAATAATCCTTTCAGAACTGTTTTGCGAATTTGACATCTTATGCGTGACAATCTCAACTCAGACAGACAGTATTGTCGTGTAATGTGAAATTTAATAATATATATTTAATATAAAAGAAATGTACTGTCTGTATTTACAGTAACAGAAAATTACTATTCAGTTTTAATATAACTCTTTCATATGAAGCGATGAGAGCTCAGTGGTAGTGTGTACGACATCGAATCAAGCGACGTGAATTCGAATCCGAGCACCTACAATGAGCTTGACCGAATGAAATATGAGGAAACCGTAGTATGGTGGTAGAGCTTATGTTTCTGCACGATTTGCGCCCGTCACTTTGTTCGCGTGTAACTAAAAATTGTACAATTTGCTTTGCTACTATTGGTGATAGCGTGATCTTTAACAATTTAAAATCTACCTCAATAATTGCTCAAATGCAAAAAGCATGTTTGAATTCGTACTAATATTTATTAAGAATACCGCGTCCAAACAAACAAATTTGTCCGATCCATAATATTAATGTAGTAAGTAAAGTTTGTTTGTTTCATATAAATTTAACGAAAATATAAAAGTATATATTACTTAAAATTCAAGACTAAAATATATTATAAACTTTTTACACAATTTACTGGCATCCGTTTCATTATGAACAACGTTGTTTTTTCAGGCGCTGAATAATATTTGTCACACAATATTTTCCATTCGTGTAAACAGAAATCCCCTTATAACGAAAGCTTATAGCAAAGATTTCTCCAAGAAAAACATTGCCCATTTCTACGTACATTACGTCGACGTGATAATAATATCACGTTACGGTGAAACATTTAAAATCGCGTTAACAAATAATATTTCCGAAGCTCCGCGTTAATACAGAATTTAAAGTTACGAACTCGGGATTCCATTAAGGAATTCGTGACGTTTGATAAATTATCGCGTAAACAAATTATTACTGTTGGGGCTTTGTTTTGTTGCGTCGGTTCTGCATTGGTATTTGTACTTTCGCTAGCAACTCCCTCTCGATTAATTATAATTAGGTAGATAATATTTAATTTTGTATATATTTTTAACATAACTCGATAAAGTACTACAGAAGCGATGATAGCTCAGTGGTAGTGTGTACGACTTCGCGTTAAACTCACGTCGAGTTCGAATCCAAGCACCTACAATGAGCTTGAGCTTTCGGTGAAGGAAAACATCGTGAGAAAACCATAGCATGGTCGTAAGGCTTTTTCAAATGCCCGCCTGGCTAGCTACCATCCTGAAGTTGTAAACCTGCCGCCAAATACCACTAGATGTGTTCCGGGAGCTGCACTTGAGAGCCAGTTATAAAAAAAGTGCTAAGACAATATACGTGAGGGTGAATACAAAACATCCATATCACGTCGGTTTTTTTTTACTTGACATACGCTGTTAGCCTTAGAGGCTTTCACAGCTTCACCGAACTTTTGGGGCGAGTGCTGACGGCACTTAGCCCCGAGGCAGCGAGCGCAAGGGTGCCAGGATGGCCGAACCTCGGCTTGGGCTGCTGCCGGAAAACGTACAATGATTCGTGATCCTAACTAACCAACAGGTGCTAAATTACTAATTTAGTGACCCTAGCACGACCTTATCGATAGTGTGGGCGTGCGTGGATGGTATGCGGTGTGATGATGTAGTTTCAGTGATGTAGAGTGTCACAGTATCGCGCGAGCAGAGTCACTTGGGGGCTCCTATGCGGAGGATCGAACCTAGGCGCAAGCGTCTGCGGAGGGAGGCCGCGGCGGGTGTACGAGAGCGAAATGAACTACATGGCTTCGCTATTGGATATTATTTAATACTAACTGACCCCGTAACTTCGTATTACCTGCACTATGGAATGCTAGATGGCGTTAAAGTAGCTAGATTTTGAGTTAATGTTTTTTCAATAAACTGTATCCTATGTTACTTTTAATACCTCGAAGAATTTGTGTACAAAGTCTCATGATGATCGGTTAAGTAGTTTTCTCGTGAAAGCTTAACAAACAAACTTACATTCACATTTATAATATTAGTAGGGATAGGTTATGGCCACAATCTCACGTGATATTAAATGACGGAAACACTAAGCCTAATAAAGTGCCTGGTTCTAAAGTGCAGCTGCCGGAAAACACTTATAAGTATTTAGCGACTAATTTTCAACTGCGGGAAAATAACGACATTACACGCACCAGCCATCGCTTTTGAAGCGATGATAGCTCAGTGGTAGTGTGTACGGAATCCGCGTCAAGAGATGTGACTTCAAATCCACAATGAGCTTGAGCTTTCGATGAAGGAAAACATCGTGAGGAAACCATAGCATGGTAGTAGAGCTTTCTCTAATACCCGCTTGGCTAGCTACCACCATCAAGTTGGAAAATCTGCCGCAAAATAGCCGTAGGTTAATAGTAGTTGCATTCGAGAGCCAGTTGTTCCACAAGGCTTAGTGTTACAGACCGTGGAGGTTACGTCGAATCCTATTCAGTGTCTCGTTCTACAATCGTTATATTTTACAGCAGAGCTTCCGCTTACTGCAACACGTCCGTACTGTCGAACGTTTTCAACTCAACTAAACTGAACTCGCCGCGAGTGTCGCTTTGACTAAACTGAACTCTTAGCCGCTTTTTTTTTCTCGAAGGCACCTACACTGTTAGCCTGAGGGGCTTTTACAGCTTCACCGAACTAGGAGGGGGAGCGTGGAAGGCGCTCGAGACCGCGGGGCAACTCGCACAAGGGTGTCACTAGTGACCGAACCTCGGCTTGGGCTGTTGCCGAATCGCGAAAGAAAGAATCGAGCGCGGTACAAGCTATTAATAAAATAGATGTGTTATTTTAAGGACACGAAAGACTGCAAATTAAGATGTATTAAAAAGGAAAATCGAAACTAACTGATCCCCTTCGGGATCTGAGAAACTCATTTTGGTTTGTACTGTGCCATGGCAGGCGAGGCAAGATTGTACTGTGCACACTCCTAGCCTCGCTAACATCGCACTTATATAGTAATCTGTGTTATCAACTACCCTCCTTCTCAGTAATTTAAAGTATGTAGTATTACTATGTTTCCATATTAATAAGCAGTAGATGTGGTATGTAACATTAGCATATACACCATCTTGTGCAACAGCGTCACTTAATATCAGGTGTGATTGTGGACATAACACTAAAGCTTAACTATAAAAAAACACGATATGATAAATATTAAAAATCTTGGTGGGCATTAATACATTTCTGTAGGTTCGTTAACTAAAATTATCATGAAAATATACAGTTTTTTGGGCTATTCCTTAACGCTATAAGTGACGCTGTGGTCGCGTGATTAATTACTAAAAAACGACTCAATAGAAAATTAAATTTCATTTCAAAGTGAAAAGTTTTAATTTTACATCCGCATCGCGATAGAAAGGCGCCTTCCGCCGAATTCGTCCACTTAAAAGCTATAAGACACGGTAATTGAAAAGTTTTCTAAAGACTCGAGACTTTTATAAGTTTAAATTACGTTTGACGGACACGGAACATGGACACTACGGCCGCTTTTAATGTAAATTTTGAGTTGATTCATTTGATTTCGCTTTTATGACTCCCAATGCGATGATTTATCATGCATGCGCAAGTTTTTGCAGCAGTACGACAATCCACGGGTTTACATTCCTTTTTTTATAGTTGAGGTTTACCGTTATGGCTATAATCTCACTTGATCTTATGTGACAATACGGCCCAATTTAGTGGAAACGCTAAGCCTGCAGACGAAATGGCTTTCAAGTATAACTTGTGGGACTATTTGTATTCGGCGGCAGATTTTCAACTTGAGGGCCCTACCACCATGCTCTGCTATGGTTTCCTCGTGTTGTTTTCCTTCACCGAAAGCTCAAGCTCATTGTAGGTATTCGAACTCGCGTCCTTTGACGCGGAATCCGTACATAATACCACTGGGCTATCATTGCTTCAATTCTGGCTCAATCGTTTGCGTAAAGAACAAAACATGAATGTAGTGACATTCGAAACGCTGAATACCTCCTACTTCAATCCTATTGTGTGTATGACTCAATTCTACAATGTTGTCACATCGAAACACACCTGTACAAATGTTTGATCGAATACAACAACTCACTTAAATTCATTCTAAATATATATATTTCCAATTTTGTTTTCTTTCACAGCGTTCACTTTTAGTTTTTATTTATCACCAGCTGACCCGACAGACTTTGTCCTGTCTTAACTATGAATATATTTAACTAATATTAATTCGTTGTTGGGAGGCGTCCGACGTAACGGCCCAGTGGCATGCGCGTGAGCTGCGCGCGGTATTGGACAGTACTTGGACATTGCAACATTACTTTATTTTTCTAAAATAAACGTAGCATAAGTTACTCCTTATTACATCAGCTACCTGCCAATAAAAGTCCCGTCAAAATCGGTCCAACCATTTCAGAGATTAAACGGAACAAACTAACAGACAGACATAAATTGCAAAAGAAATATTATTTTGGTGTATGTACCGTATATATTCGGTTATAAACGGTTTTTTGTATATTACAAACAGATACTCCAATTTTATTTATATGTATAGATAAGCTATATTATTGTAAAGTCTCATTAAAATCCATTCGGTAGTTTTTGCGTAATAGAGTTATATATACAAATATATACAAACAAACATTTGCGTTTACATAATTGACACATTCCTCCCCACTGTCATATTTTTACGTATTAGGACTTTTATTTTAATTCTTTCTAATGGAATTCATATTTCATACTATTTTTTTCCTAATAAAATAAATTTTTTTCGCTGTAAAAAATAATAAAAATAAAAGTCCTAATACGTAAAAAGAAATTTTGATAAAAAAGCGTGCTAAAAATATGACAGTGGAGAGGAATGCGTTAATACTGAATGAGAATCATTTATATGTCACAGTGGGACTCTTTCGGAAGTAGTCCCTTCAAAAAATCGGGCACAGCTAGATTTTAAAAACTAGCGGTAGTTTGTTTGTTTGTTATAACGAAGTCGCATCAGATTCGTACAAACATTGATCAGGTTAAAAGAAGTTTTCAAAACTATAGCACGTTTTTAAACTGGTGAGCGCCATCTCGTGACGACTTTGCGAGTTACATTAGAAGTGTCAAATTGTACAATATATCATTGCGTCTCCAATCGAATGATCTCGCATTGAGTTAAATTCGAAAGCATAGGTTGTTTTTAAAAATTAAATAATTATAATAATATACCCATTATAAAATAATAAACATATATTATCTATGAAATTGTTCGACGCCATTGTATCACCAGTAGCGCCATCTATTATTACTTATCCGAAACTATATTCGGTTTAGTGTTTCGGTGAAATAAAAAGTAATGAGGTCTTTTTTTGACACGTATAAATTATGTGTGTATATTTTTTTGACGTCTGAATTTACTTTCCCTGTTTTTTCAACTGACTACAGAAAAGAAATGTATATTACTCGATATATTCGTCAGTTATGGATCGATTTAAAAGATTCCTTTTTGATTTGATAAAGTGTTATTCAGTGGTGGCCCCGTTTTAATGTCACGAAGATATTCAACCCTCAAGGGGTTGAAATTTAGGGATGAATACAACTTGCTTTATATTTTCAACAACTTCTCGTCTTTTTTATGTTATCGCGGCAAACGAGCGAGCGTGTCACCTGATGATAAGTGATCACCACCGCCCATCTACACCCGCAACACCAGGAGGATCGCAGGTGCGTTACCTTCATTTTGGATAGACTGGTCCTCAAGTGCAACTGCCAAAACACACCTATTGGTGTTTGGAGGCAGATTTTCAACTTCAACGTTGTAGCTAGCCAGGCGGTCCTCAGAAAAAGCCCTATTCACCATGCTATGGTTTCCACACGACGTTTTCCTTCACCGAAAGCTCAAGCTTATTGTAGGTGGTTGGATTCGAACTCACATGTCATGACAGGGCGTTCCTACACAATGCAACTGAGTTATAATCGCTTCAAAGGTTTCTAAATCGTTCTACGAATTTGAATCCGATTTTAATGCTTCATATTTTATTTGAATTTCTAATAATTTAAGACAGTCTCAATAAAATAATGAAATGGCATGGTGGAAAACGCAGGTAATGGAGGGGCATTCCTGAACTGTTTACAGCAGCTATCTCGTTCACATTTATTGGGTTTACATGACTCGTTGCTTTAACAATATTGATTTATTTAGTGTAGTTTGAATACTCTGTGGTCAATTTGTGGCTTTTGAGACGCAAATATCATCACCATCATCATCATCTCAGCCTATGGACGTCCACTGTTGGGCATAAGCGTCAACATACTTTTTCCACAGGGTGCAATTTGTGCCGCCTGTAACCAACAGCTTTCCGCGACCTTCACAATATTGCCCATCTGGCAGGAGGCCGTCCCACGCTGCCACTCTGTGACCATTTTGCCCCATCGCCCATCGGTACTTCGAGCTGTGGCTTGCCCATAGCCACTTCAGCCGTGCTATTCCGTAAACAGCCGCAAATATATGTATAGCTAATTAATATATGCATATTATAATAATGATTAGTATTTATTTCAGCCATTATTATTATTATTTTTATTTAGTACTACAAAAAAAATTATGTCTTTTTTTATAAACTTAAGGTTTAGCGTCATGGCAATAATCTCACCTGATCTTAAGTGACGATACGGCTCAAGTTGGTAGACATGCAAACCTGTTGAGGAACTGGCTCTCAAGCGCAGCTTCCGGAACACACCTATTAGTATTTGGCGGCAAGTTTTACAACTTGAGGGTAGTATCTAGCCAGGCGGGCATCTGAAAAAGCCCACCACCATGCTATGGTTTCCCCACGATGTTTCCCTTCACCGAAACCTGAAGCTCATTGTAAATGCTCGGTGGATACGAACTCACGTCCCTTGACGCGAATTCGTACACACTACCACTGATCTATCATCGCTTCAAATGTCTCCTATCTTTTAACGAAACGTACGTGATCTAATACACAACTCTTTTAACTGAATAAACATTAACTATGAATATTGTTGTCGCCGGTTTATATGTTACTATGCTATATAGCAAGGTTGTTTGCACCGGGCCCACTGGTGCCCTGTCATCTGAATGACTGGATTATTGCCGCACCATTGAACCCCGGGCTGCATGCTATACAAAATAATATTAACCTATTTTTATATGAGTTTCCATCTAACACGATAGTCGGGCATATTTGCCACTTGGATGAACTGCGTTGCATCTAAACTGAGCTATTTAGAAGTACCCTGCCCGCGACCGCTTTCCCGTTAACTTTAATATTAATTACTCTTTCACCGATGTGATTTAATTTTTTTATTTCTTTCAAAGGTAGAACACACGTTTAGTTCTCGCCGAAGCGAATTTCTATATTTCCGGTTTGTGAAAATGTCAGGTGCGCAATACAAATTTTCAATTTATTTTATTTTTATTGTTGAGTTTTAGCGTTATGGCCATGATCACACCTGATCTCAAGTGACGATACGGCCCAAGTTGGTAGACACGCTAAACCTGTGGAGGCACTGGCTCTCAAGTGCTGCTGCCGGAACACAACTATTAGTATTTAGCGGCAGATTTTACAACTAGAGGGTGGTAGCTAGCCAGGCCGGCATCAGAGAAAGCCCTATCCTATGATTTCCTCACGATGTTTTCCTTCACCGAAAGCTCTAACTCTTTGTAGGTGGAGTGGATTCGAACTCGCGTCCCTTAGCGCAAAATCGTACACACTATCACTGAACCATCATGATTAAAATATATATTATAATACTTTTTAATTTTAGCATTTGGCCACAATCTCACCTGATGCTATCTATTTGGCTCTACATGATGAACACTCTAAGCTCAGTGAAGGAACTGGCTGCAAAGTGCAACTGCTGGAACCCACCTATAAGTATTTAGTGACAGCTAGGAAGCTTCACAAAGATGTTTTCCTTAGGTTTAACCGAGGGATTCGAACTCACGTCTAGCAAAGCTGTATCTGAATACTTACCACTGAAGCATCGCTGCTTCAGCATTCAACGGTTTAGGCGTGAAAGCTTAACAAACAGACGAAATAACTTTTTACATTCATAGTAATTATCATGAAGCTACCCAATGATTCCATTCTTCGTAATGGACAAATTCAATCAATTATGAATTAAAATTTACATGACCAAAGTTGAAATATGATTGAAAATTTTAAACCTTTTTTGAAAATTAGAGGATTTCTTGTAAAGGTGCAAAATAAACTTTTCCAATTTCATTATTGATAAGACGAAAACTCTTCAAAAGCTACTAAAAACACATTGTGTGGTTTGATCGAAAGACAATGCAAGTGTAACTTTGTTATCAACATTAGATAAGATATCCAGTACACGATCAGCTGATGCGTGCCATGGACGTCCTCATATTGGCCTCGGCTGCTCTGCTGTGCCCCTTCCACTTTACCCCTACTCCGCAGCCGGCTGTAATGCGACATGCGATAGACGAATTAAAAATTTCAGGCGATGTGATACAAGTTTCATGTTAAAAATATAAAAAATCTTATTGATAAATATAGTAGAAAACGGTACTCAACTAACTTTGCCTTACAAAAACAGTTTCCCATTTTTCCCCTAATTGCAACACTAACGCACATAAATAGTTGGTCAAGTGTCATGCAACGTGTTCCCCCGCATTCCTTACTTAATATGTATACAGTAGAACCTCGTTAAGTCGAACCTCGATAAGTTGAAAACGTCCAAATCTCGAAAAAGTTTAGTTCCCTTCCCTTCAATTGCCAAAACCTCCATTCTCTATAAGTCGAAAACTCTACAACTAGAATTTTTTGGTGTTCGACTTATAGAGTTTCTACTGTTTAACGGCGAAAGTGAAATTCTTAGTTTGCTTCTTAAACTTTCACGCCTAAACCGCTGAATCTATAATGATGAATTTTCGTATAGAAATAGATTAGACGCTGGAAACGGTGATAGGCTACTTTATCTTTCGTAAAACTTATAGGAAGTGGGGTAAAGAGAGATATAAACTTGATTTGCTTCAAACTTTAGAGAATAATTGAAGTGAAACTTCTTTAGAATCGTTGTGATTTCAAACCGGATGCACCGGAAAATCGGCAGGTAAGAGACACAAATACGAAAATGTGTAGGATGACGCCGGCAAAGAATGAGACAGAAATATACATATTATTTTATATTATCGGTCTCTCCTCTTTGTGCCATGCTTCATAGCATCCTCACTCCCGTCTTCTAAGCATAGTCGCCTGTAATTAATGAGCCAGAACGAGAGAACAAATGTCGGTGTGTATGAATATTGCACACCGTTTACTACTAGCTTGTATTAAAGCATTTAACGTGTGTTAAAATGTGTGTGTGCACTTGAGAGCCAGTTCCTCCAGAGGTTTGGCGTGTCTACCAACTTGGGCCGTATCGTCACTTAAGATCAGGTGAAATTATGGCCATTACGCTAAGCCTTATCTATAAAAAAAAAGTTTCAAATCTATCGTGTATGAATCGTACACACACCTTTTTCGCTTATAACTTTTGTATCGATCGACAACCATGTTTGGTTGACAAAATCGATATAACCGCGGGCGGACCCGCGAGTGATGTCTAGTCAACAATAAATGTACTTCTGTTGAACATTTAATATATACAGTGAAAGTTTTAAGATCCCTAGCCGAAGTCATCTTAAAACTATTCAGCGAACGCCTCAGCCAGACGATGAAACTGCAACGTTGTGTCTGGATTCCCTGAAACAATGAATGCTACGAAGCACTCTCCAAACAGAGTAGTTATATAACCAGCTACTAACAACAAAAGAAACTCTATTAACAAACAGACAAGGCAAATGTAGCGAAATTGAAGCGATGATAGCTCAGTGGTTAGTGTGTACGACTTTGCGTCAAGGGACGTGAGTTCGAACCCAACCACCTACAATGAGCTTGAGCTTTCGGTGAAGGAAAACATCGTGATGAAACCATAGCATGGTGGTAGGGCTTTTTCTGATGCCCGACTGGCTAGCTACCATCCTCAAGTTGAAAATCTGCCGCCAAATACCAATAGGTGTGTTCCGGTAGTTGCAGTTGAGAGCCAGTTCCTTCACAGGTTTAGCGTGTCTGCCATCTTGGGCTGTATCGGCACTTAAGATCAGGTGAGATTATGGCCATATTGCTAAACCTTAACTATAAAAAAACGCTTTCATAGTATTTCTACACTTAAAATTAATTTCTCAGTCTTTACGGACTACTCACAGCGTTGTAACTCTATGGGTTTAGGCATGAAAACTTGATAAACAAACAAACTCACTTCCTCATACTATTAGTAGAGATTAGGATTTATGGGTGGCATTTGAAATTATATATTTCGGTTAATATGTTTAAGGAAATTTCAAATAACAAGCATGACAATAACTCGAAGCTTGGTCTTTTAGCTAATAGTTAGTCTCCCCTATAAATACCGGCAACGCACCTACGACTCCCCTGAATTTGTGGGTGTTGATAAGCGGCGGTGATCACTTATCATCAGATGACGAGCTCGTTCGCCCGCTATTACAAAAAGAAAAAAATAATTACCGTGTTCTGTTATTTCGATCCTCTAAATCCCCTATAAGTGAGAAAGGGAAAGCTCTATAAGAATTAGTTTCTAGATCCCGCGTTCGATTTTCTCTTACGCGATTCGGCAACAGCCCAAGCCGAGGTTCCGTCACTAGGGACACATTGCGCGAGTTGCCCCCCGGGCTCGAGCGCCCTCCGCGCTCGCCCCCCTAGTCCGGTGAAGCTGTAAAAGCCCCTCAGACTAACAGTGTAGGTCTCATAAAAAAAGCTCTATAAGAAAAGTCAGTTTTCCCTCGTGGAACTTAGTAACTGAGACTGATACTTATCTTCTAAACAGATTTCTTTAAGTAAGTTATTAGTGTAAGATGTTTATTCTTGTTTTTTTTTTTATACTTAAGGTTTTAGCGTAATAGCCATAATCTCACCTTATCTTAAGTGACGATACGGCCCAAGTTGGTAGACACGCTGAACCTGTGGAGGAACTGGCTTTCAAGTGCAACTGCCGGAACACACCTATTGGTATTTGGCGGCAGGTTTACAACTTGAGGGTGGTAGCTACCCAGGCGGGCATTAGAAAAAGCCCTACCACCATATTATGGTTTCCTCACGATGTTTTCCTTCACCGAAAGCTCAAGCTCATTGTAGGTGCTTGGGTTCGAACCCACGTCCCTTGACGCGAAGTCGTGCACACTACCACTGAGCTATCATCGCTTCAATTATTTATCATTTATGTCAAATTCTAATGAAAAATACTTATACGATACATAAATAGTTATCACTACGTATTGAATGTATTTTTCAAACCTCTATAAGTGAGAAAAGTTACTCCAAGCGAAAACTTGCTTAAGTGAGAAACCTCCATAAGCGAAAAAGAGATTGCGGTGCCATGAACTCTCGCTTATCCAGGTTTTACTGTAAATATATTTATGTACAGGCTGCGCCCGCGACGTTGCTCGCGTGGAACTCGTAATAATTATTATATTACTTCTTTTCTGAACAAAAAGTGACGGTGCGTGTCCGTTTCCGTGCCACTGACAATACCGGAAAAGATAAAGTATGTATTTTGATATAAGGATAAACTTGTTACTGCCAAATGTGCATTAGAAATAAATTATCAATTTTTATTGTATTGATGGTTAACCGAAATAAAACTAATTTAAACGGATTTTATCGCGGTTATTTATTAAATTTTGATCCCGACGTTTCGATTTAATTAAATGTATAATTGGATCCCAGGCTTGTGCTAGCTTCCAACCATCCTCTTTATTGAAATTTGGATGTTTTTTAATTTCAATAGCCTCACGAATCATCCTAGGTAGGAATCGGTGTTCTTTGGCAAGGATTCTTATTACAAACCCTTATTACAAACTAAAAGAAATATAGGGACCCGCGTAAAAGAACATATAGCTGATGTTAAACACCGACGATCTACGAAGTCTGCAGTTGCTGAACATTCAGAAGAAGGCTCCAAACATTATCTTCGATTCGACAAGCCACAAATCCTTGCCAAAGAACACCGATTCCTACCTAGGATGATTCGTGAGGCTATTGAAATTAAAAAATATCCAAATTTCAATAGAGAAGATGGTTGGAAGCTAGCACAAGCCTGGGATCCAATTATACATTTAATTAAATCGGAACCCAAAAGACCAATTGCCAGACCTCAAGACACTGTGAGCTCTTTCTGCGTACATCGGAACACTATAAATAATAAAAATTAAATTGAAGGTAGACACAGTAACATAAACTTTTCTGGACAACCTACACCTCAGTCCGCCTCGTGACCACGAAGGCTGAAAAGCTTTCGAAACGTCGGGATCAAAATTTAATAAATAACCGCGATAAAATCCGTTTAAATTAGTGTTATTTCAATGAATAATATTCGCGTAAACCTAAGAAATCTTGATGGTTAACTATTTTGGTGACAATGGCTTTCACATATAATATAGATAAATGCTGTCGCAGGCTTTTTTGTAAGAGTATTTGAAATAAACATTTCCATTGTACATTATATACGTGTAACTGTAACGGTTTTTGCAGCGCGCGCCAGAATAGCTCGCAGATGGTAGATTTTTTTCCTACTCACTTAACACTTCTCGTTATATTATGGATAATTCACTCAATATCTTTATAAATTATAGCCCGTGTGTTGTTCTGATGTATAAACTATATAATTGGAAGGTTTCATTAAAATCCATTCAGTAGTTTTTGCGTAATAGAGTAATAAACTTCCATACATTCACTTACGCACTTATAAGCACTTATAAAAAATACATACAAACTTTCTCGTTTTTTTTTTTATGGAATAGGGGAGTTATGGATTCCCAGAACATCAAAGGAATCGCAGGTGCGTTACAGCCTTTATAGGAGGGACTGGATCTCAAGTGCCACTGACGGAACATACGTAAAGTTATTTGGCGGCAGATTTTCAACTGGAGTGTGGTAGCTAGCTAGGAGAGCATTATAAAAAGTTCTACCATCATGCTATGGTTTCTTCACGATGTTTTCCTTCACCGATACCTCAAGCTGATTGTAGGTGGTTGGATTCGAACTCAAGTTCCATGAGGCGACGTGCCTACACGCTACCGTTAAGCTATTATATATACATACCAATAGTATGCACATGAATATCAATGAAAAAGATTAGCAAAATGATCTTCTTAATACTATCACATCAGACAAGCCTTTCCGTGACGCGACCATGAAATTTTGATCCATATTTAGAAACGTGATATACAGTCCGTTGTGAAAAATCTGATCATCGGATCAGTAATAATGACAGGATGTGATAGGACATTCTTAGCACAGGAAGGATACACCGTAATAGTGCCTGGTATATCGTGAAACCTAATCATTATGACAGAGAGAGGATAACACGAGAGTGTCTGAGACTTGCGACTTAGATGTAGGTTTATGGGTCCCCTTTCGACGTACGTCAACAGTCACCTTCACCGTTCGTGCCTCTCTCTGCCCAGTATAAACCATTCCCGATAATGATTTACAGCATAAATACCAAAACAATGTCAATAATACAGAAGATATATTAAATCTTACGTCTCTTTGGTAATGTTCCAGCTACGTACGATGAATACGGCCCAAGCGCCTCTCTTGGTCTGAATCCAGAGCCGCGCTTTATACTAATCAGTGTTATAAACAGTGTTATAAACCCTCCTATCACGATATTCTGCCATAAAACACCCACCCTACATTCCTATACATACAAAAGTCACGACTACAGAAATCTCCATTTGAAAAATGGTATGAAACAAACAAAAAACTTTGTTTTTAACTTTTATGAAACTGTAAACGAAACTACCGCTTGCAGAGTTTTAGAAAATACTCCTATTCGTACAACAGATAATAAACTTACGCTGGAACGATAAAAAGTTGAGTTTGAAGCGATGATAGCTCAGTGGTAGTGTGCACGACTTCGCTTCAAGGGACGTGAGTTCGAACCCAAGCACCTACAATGAGCTTGAGCTTTCGGTGAAGGAAAACATCGTGTGGAAACCATAGCATGGTGGTAGGGCTTTTTCTAATGCCCGCCTGGGTAGCTACCACCCTCTAGTTGTGAACCTGCCGCCAAATACCAATAGGTGTGTTCCGGCAGCAGCACTTGAGAGCCAGTTCCTCCACAGGTTTAGCGTGTCTACCAACTTGGGCCGTATCGTCACTTTAGATCAGGTGAGATTATGGCCATAACGCTAAACCTTAAGTATAAAAAAAAAAAAAAAAAGACTGCGGGATATGCAGCGAAGTTATGTAACTGTACATAGATCCATATCATAAAATTAACTTATTTTTACGTGCTAAGTTATGCGGTGAAAAGTTTTTTTTTAAGTGAAACGTCTTTAGTATCGTGATTTCAAACTCGATGAAACGAAAAAGCGAGAGAGAAAAACACGTAAATGTATATGATTCAGCGCACGAGAGAATGAGATAGAAGACATTTCACGTTATCGGTTTCCTCTCTGTGCGATACTTCATAGCGTCCCCACTATCGGCTACTAAGCATTGTCCATATGTATTTTCAATACTTTTCAATTAGTATTTTTAATCAGGGACTTTTCAAAAGTTTCCTTTCTACCGTGTGACTTGCACACACACACATTTTTTTTATTCATTATACACGCTCTGACAGTGCACTTACTCCTCACTCAGTTGCAGTTCTGCTTTGTATTCTTACTAATATTATAAATGCGAAAGTGAGTTTGTTTGTTACGCTTTCACGCCTGACCCAGTGAACCGATTACGATGAATTTTGAAATAGAGATATATATGTTCCCATGATCAAAACTACACGCGCTCGTATGACTTATCGATATCTAGGGCCAGATCTATACAATTTATTGAATTGTAATAATACATTTAGAAGTTTAAATAATTATAGATTGAAAAATGAATTACAAAAAAAATTGTTTGAATATGATTACAGTGGGATAGAGAACTACTAAAAGCAATAAAGTAGATACAAGTTACAATATCTATATCTTGTGTAAACCAATAAATATACAGACACATACTCATTCATACACACACGACCACAGACATATACTCATACTCATACACATGCACACGCAACAACTCAAATCATGAAAAGTGCGCTAAATTAAATTAAGCATTTATGTCCTCTATAAGAATAATATTTTAGAGTAAGGAATTATGTACTTTGGGAAGACACTGGCATCTGAGATACAGGTTAAAAAAAAAACCTAGTTCAGGTGACAGGGCTTAACTTTATGTTGTAGTAAAAATATTTTTTTGGAAAATAAATTATTATTATTGTTAGCAATTGTCCTCCACGACGACACAACTACCCTCATCACTGCTTATAATCACTGCCTATAAAAGGGCAGCTAGACCGCCGATGCATTCACTTAGTTCCGAGCGTTCGTCGCGTGCACATCAGTTGTGTTGCGTTAGCGTTAGGCCGTAGCAAAGTGGTTTCTTTTTATTAAGAATTTCTGCTTCTGATTGATAAAATCAGACGTGGGATAAGTAACTTCTAGCCCACAGATCAAAGTAGTTTTAGTAAATATGACTGGCGGATCCAGTCGTAGATCGCAACGTCGTTCTAGTAATAATAGGTCGCGGTATCGGTCACGTAGCCTAGCCGATCGAGTGTTTTAACGCGGAATTGTCGGTTATGGCGTCGTTCCTGTGGTAGTAGAAAATAGTGCGTTGTGATCTTAGTAACGTGCGTGATACCACTGAGGTCGGGGTGACGTCTCAACTGAACGTGTCCAGACACTACACACCGGAACCCCAGACGTGTTCCGGGCGGGTTTTGGGTCAGGGTCAGGTGAGGCCGAGCCCACATAAGGTCGAGGCCTTTATAAATTCACCGGTTCCTGAGAACGTTCGGCAGAGTTGTAAAGGTTCTACCAAATGAAGAATATGAGCTTGAAACTGCATAGCGGCAGTTATGAAAAACTACACAAGCAGCGGCGCAGTATATGGTGCCTTGGCGTGGCGAGTGGTGCCCTGAGTTATGTGCAGCCTTCTTTGAGGGTATGTAAAGGCTTTTGTTATCGGAACTACAGGCTTATCTAGCCTTGGCGTTCACAATCTAAACTACAGGCGTAAGGCCTTGGCGTTCGTTATCTGAACTACAGGCGTAAGGCCTTGGCGTTCAATTATCCGAACTTCGGGCATATTGCCCTGGCGTTCGTTGAACTACAGACCTAACATGGTCTTGGCGTTCCATTATCTGAACTACAGGCTTTAAGCCTTGGCGTTCGTTATCTGAACTAGAGGCGTAAGGCCTTGGCGTTCAATTATCCGAACTTCGGGCATATTGCCCTGGCGTTCGTTGAACTACAGACCTAACATGGTCTTGGCGTTCTGAACTACAGGCTTTAAGTCTTGGCGTTCATTATCTGAACTACAGACCTTACATGGTCTTGGCGTTCATTAGACTTTAGGCATATCTGCCTTGGCGTTTTACTTTCATACACAGCCTGGATGGTGGCAACGACTGGAAGCTCAGCTGGAATAAAAGCTCTGAATCTACGAAGAAAAATGCCTGGGCTTGATGAAAATACGGTTGCACACGAGCCACAGAATAGCGCATCACGCTTTGGGGCCGGTTACTCTGTGCCTTCCCTAAATGTAGACCAAGATCTTGGAGCTGCCGTTGTTGTCGGTCCAAGCAGTTTAATTCCAGGCTCAGGAATCACTGTCATTGATTCACTGTCCACTGTCACTGGAGGCAAGGCACTTGGTCAGTCAATGAAAACGGCACCGGACCAGGCTTCAGCCACGGAGCTTGTGTCGAGGGCGACACTTGGTCAGGAGAGGCCGTGTTAGCAATTGTCCTCCACGACGACACAACTACCCTCATCACTGCTTATAATCACTGCCTATAAAAGGGCAGCTAGACCGCCGATGCATTCACTTAGTTCCGAGCGTTCGTCGCGTGCACATCAGTTGTGTTGCGTTAGCGTTAGGCCGTAGCAAAGTGGTTTCTTTTTATTAAGAATTTCTGCTTCTGATTGATAAAATTATTATTATTATATAGGAACCTGGAGACGGCGCTTGGCTACTTTTTCACGCGAAATCCTTCTTGGAAGTAAGGGAGACTTTGTATGAAACTTTTTATTGCGTTATCCGATCTGTTTGACAAAACCAATATTAACGCGAGCGAATCCGCACGTAAAATGTAGTGTAGCTAATATAAAACATAAAGGGAAATACCAATTACAACGTCGGTGCAAGAATTATAGACATCTGATAAGAATAAATGATATGAAACAAATTTAATATTAAGAAAAAACAAAACAAGATAATCATGCACACAAATATATACATTTTGTTCTATGGATTGAGACATGAGAGATTTAGAAAGTACATTCCCGTCGGAAGTATCGTTTAAATGGTATTTGCATATAGATTTTGATGCGTTACATTATCAAATCGAAATTTAAAACATAATATACTAATAGTAAAACTTTACTATGGAAAAAGTTTATTTGACTTACAAATTAATCGATGATATGTTCAATCAATAAATATATTGTCTCACATTTAAAGGATTCACCAAGTATACTGAAGCCAAGATATAACGTAGGACACTCTTATAAAAGGGGTCCTTCTCCAAAAAAACGGGTAAAGCTAGCTATATAGTTTTACCATAGTGAGCTTGTTTGTTTGTTATGAGCGAAGCCGCAGCACGAAAAGCTGACACGAGCTCACACTAAACGAAGTTTACCAAACTATATCACATTTCAAAAGTGATAAGCGCCATCTCTTAACGAATGTACGAGTTATATCATAACTTCCAAACCGAATAATACTACTCCGTTTCTCCAATCGAATGATAACAATTGCAAGCTACTGGAAAAATTAAATAATAATCAAATTATTAAATAAATAAACAAATATTATCAATAACATTGTTTGACGCCATTTTAGCACTGGTAGCGCCATCTATTATTACTTAAACGAAATTAATTTCATTTCAGTGTTTCGGTTTAGTAAAAACATATAATACGATTATTCACATGTGTATATGGTGTGCGTGCGTGTGTATTTCTTTGAAATTTTAATATAAAGTATGTATAAACTTGTAATAAAATCTGTCAATACTATCCGGCAAGCTTTTTGTAACATTAAAATGCTTTTATAACATTATAAATAAAATTTTGTTTCCAGACAAATGAGTGAATGTAATGAAGACATTCATGGACCTAACGCAGTGTCAGTATGAGAAGCACGAAGTCGGTTTAAGCGCTTTCAATCCAGGAACTTTGATGTCACAGATGGGGCTCGCTTTGTCCGCCCTAGTACGGATAAAGGGAAAGCCATTTTGTAAACAGTGCAGCAAGATCGACATGTTACGACATAGCTAAAGAAGGTACACAAAAAAGTTCGCATAGTCAACAAAAAAATAAATAAATTAAGACACGCATTAATTATTTAATTAATGTAAAGTAACACACATTATTGAACAACACAAGTTAACATAAATTGGCAAAATTACTTGTGTTTTTTTTAATCATTTTCCCCAAATGTATACAGAAATGGGACCATGTTACAACCTTAGTTTCCAAACTGGTTCAGGTGAATCCCCAGGGGTTCACGGGAGATTCTACGGGCGTGACAAAAGAAATTGTGGTTCAAAATTCGTAAGTGGGGGTCCACGAAAATTTATTTGCTTTCGATAGTGAAAAGCTAAAATGTTGGCTTGACTTCAGCTATTAGTGTTGCTTGTAAAAACTTGCATATTCCATAATGATGTTTAATTTAAATTATATTACGACTGTTTTTATAATATTACATTATAGTATGATCGAAATTAAACTAATTTAAATGGATTTTATCGCGGTTATTGATTAATTTTGATCCCGACGTTTCGAAAGCTTTTCAGCCTTCGCGGTCACGGGGCGGACTGAGGTGTAGGTTGTCCAGAAAAGTTCATGTTACAGTGTCTACCTTCAATTTAGTTTTTAATTTTGTTAGTTGCTGTTAAAATTAAATTAAAGGTAGACACTATAACACGAACTTTTCCGTGACCACACGAAGGCTGAAAAGCTTTCGAAACGTCGGGATCAAAATTAATAAATAACCGCGATAAAAACCGTTTAAATTGGTTTTATTTCAATGAATAATATTCGCGTAAACATAAGAATTCATTATAGTATGATAACAAAAAATATTATTAGTGTAATAACTACATATTTGAATAAATAAAAAACAATTTAAAAAAGTACTGTTTCTCTTATTATTTTTACCACTCCGAATGGGGAGTTTTCTAAATGAAATAATTGAGAATTGATTGGTTCTTTGTGCTGTGAGTATATGTCAAAAATGTAAAGTTGGATGAACCAATGTTGTGACTGGCCACTTTTATTTCTTTGACATCCACTCACAGCACAATCAATTAATTAATTAGCCAATCAATTAACAGTTTTTTTTTTTTTTCGAAAACTATTAATTCGTACTCGGAATGTGCTTTCCACCACAATTTTGCATAGTAAGATCTAATCTTCACATTTTTCGTCGAGTTTTGGAAATATAGTGGAAATGTAGCTGCGGGGAGTCCACCGGAACTAGCTACATTCTGAAAATGGTCTCAAAGATAAAATGTCAGGGAACCTCTGACCTACAAAGATGGCAGAAAGTCATCGAACGAAATAAAACGTATATAATGTAATGAAATATAAATAAACTTTGAAGTATTCATATATAATACGAAGCACCTTTTCCCCGACCAAATATTTTCCTTGTTGTTGTATTTTTAACCGACTTCAAAAAAAAGGAATAAGCTATTTTCAGTAGTACGTGTATCTTTTATGTACGTCAGTAGATATCTTCGTCAATAATTTATTTTTATTTTTATGTGAAACATTTATAGGCAAGGGTAAACTTGATTGTTGGCATGGCGATGTAGGCATCGCCACGCTATATGATGGAATATATGTACTCTATACCTAGTAGTGTGTGAGAAGTGGCGACAATTTTTTTTTTTTTGTATTTTGTTTAATAAAAATGAATATTTTTGTAATAATCAATTATTATTTTATGGAACGAGTTTGTAGTGCTTTATCTTTTCATTATTCCATATCTGATTTCTGTTGTAATCTGTTATTTTACGCCTATAATTTATACAAAATAATTTCGATGTTTCACATCTGCCTGGCGTCCCGTGACGGCTCACATTTTTTTTTCTATATACATAACTAGTTGTGTCCGCGAGTTCGTTCGCTTGGCCTGCATTCTACACAAAATAATATCAACATCTTTTTTATACGAATTTTTATCTAAAACGATAGTGAAGCACGTTTGCCCTTTGGATGAACTGCACTTGGACTTGGAGGACAATCCCACCTGATAATAACTGACGATGTTGCTCTAGATCATAGATTCTCAAAGTGGGCGGTACCGCTCCCCAATAGGTGCTGAGGAGGTAGGGGCTATTGAAACTTCAAGTGACATAGTGGAAGACAAAAAAAGTCGATGGGTGTTAGTTTGCCTACAAATTTCAGTAAAAAAATTACGTTAAGCATTCCTAGGCATTCAGTTTTCCTTAAAGTGGGCGGTACACCAGAAACTTTGAGAAACATTGCTCTATATGGTGGATACGACTGGCTTTTACATGTTTGTTAAAGTGAAAACTTCTATCGGGAGGTTTGATTAGAAAGTAAATTCATGTAAGTCATCATCGACACACTATATCTGTTCCTTTTAGTATAACGTATTGCGCTGTTAACAGTTTTGTTTTACAAGTTTTAATTTAAGATCAAGCAATTAACTTTGATTAATATTCAAAAATAACAACTGTTTGTTTATAATTTTAAGTTTTCACTTCTGTCGGCAGTCCTCATGACTGATATGAATTGTTTTTTTAGGTCAAACTATTTGTCCAACATCTCGTCCGGTTTGAACTGAGGATAAGGCCCCATATTGTTTCTGTCTCCCAAGTGCAGCTGCTGTAACACTTGTACGAGCTTGGAGGGAGATACATTCTAAGTTGTGGGCAGTAGTTCGGAAGGTATCCAAAAGAAATATACCTACTATCAACGCTGTGGTAAAGTTGAATAGATCGGAATGATGAGCAGTAAAAAAAAAAAAAATAGAAAATTGTGTATTCAAAATTTAAGATCTGTAAGTTTCGATAGTAATATTTGGAACATCATCACGGTAAAACACAGAATATTTTGAAATTAATAACATTCGCGGTTTTACATTCACAACAATACCGACTCTATTAACTGCGTCTGCATGAGAGAATAGGACAGATATAAATTAAAAGGTGAGTAAGAGCGAGATGCAAGATGGTACCAATATTATCTGCAGTTTGTATTGGGTCGATACGTTCTATTTCGGTTGTAAAAACCTGTTAAATAGGTTTGAACTGTAATGTAAGCTGTAAGTTGAGTGTTGCAAGGTGTTAACTGGAATGTTTTAAAGTGGAATTTTTTTAAAACGTGTTGGATTATTTTGTACACGTGAAAACTTATTGCGTCACCGACATATTCGCGTCACATGAAAATAATGTCGCAAATTGGTATTTATGTAACTATGTTATAAATATTACAAGTGTATATTAATTGGTATGTCAGTTTTATTTACATTTAATACTGAATTTACGTTTTTTGGTTCAATTGGTAGTTTGTAAGGACGCCATGTTAATGCATGTGAGTTCCACTCCCTACAATGAGCTTCTTTTATGGTCAACACATAGTATATAGTAGGGCTTTTTCTAATGCTCGTCTGGCTAACTACCATTCCTAATTTAAACATCTGCCAGCAAATACCTCTAGGTATCTTCCGGAAGTCGCGCTTGAGAGCCAGCCCTTACTAGGCTTCAAACCTAGGTGTATACAATCCCGGGTCACATCTTCCCTTAACATGAGATGAGATCGTGGCCACAACGCAAAAAAAAAAGCAATTTGTAAAGTTATTTAATCTTTAATAATTCGCTTATAGTTTAGAAAATCTAAACAAAATAACATTGTTATTTCAAAGTATTGGCTTATAAATTTATTCTTATCCTTATCTAATACACTACGAACTATAATAATTTAGGCAAAATCCGTTTCTACTGAATTTGCATTATTGCAAGAACATTCTTTGTATGTTAAAACATAGTCATGGTTATCTAAATTAAATCTTTAGCTTCATATGTCATGATTTCTATGTTTGTAATTAATGTTAATGATTTAATATGGTCTTTATAATATTCTTATTAACTAAAATGATATTTGATTGAATTAAAAGGATTTCAGTGAATTTCCTGTTGTCACTTTTGTATTTGTTAAGTCTCTCAATTGATATGTCACCGGAAATACGTTGTCCTTTTGAATATCGTCGACGATATGGTCAGTTCTAGTTTAACCGTCGAGGAATAAGGTCGTCAACAAACAAGTAGTGGTACTACTTTTGAAGTGTAATAAATTGATCGAAAGTGCTTTATTTAGCGACTGATGAAGGAAACTGTATTGCTTATAATAAGCTAAAGGTTTTGTACCCCCCCTTTTTTTTAATATAGATAATACAATTACTGTCTGTGGCCGCGAATTCTTTCGTGTGGACGAACGAATTCTAATTAATATTATAAATGTGAGTTTGTTCGTTAGCTTTCACTCGTAAACTACTGAATCGATTATTGAATCGATTATTTAGAATTTTAGTGTACAAATAGATGGGACCTTGGAGACGGTGAGAGGCTACTTTTTCTCTTAAAAACTTATAGGAATTAGAACCGATTAGCTAGGATTTTTTGTACATCGATAGATGAGACCTTGGAGACGTTGGTAGGCTACTTTTACTATCTAAAAACATACTGGAACTGGGGTAAAGAGATGGGTAAACTATGTACTACAATTTCTATTTGTCATCCGATTCGTTTGACAAAATCGATATTAACATGTGCGAGGCCGCGGGTAAAAACTAGTTATTTATTAATTGTACAAGTTTTCTTAATACAGCTTTGCTACTATTGGTGGTAGCGTAATGTTGGTGGTTTCTAAGATAAGCGCGTTTAAACAAACTTGTCAGCTTAATAATATTAGATCATATAGGCTTAAGCGTTGTGGCCACGATCTCATCTGATGTTACGTAACAAAGTGGCTCGAGATAGTGGACGCTCTTAACCTAGAAGAGGGACTGGCTCTCAAGTGCCACACGCCACAAGTGCCCTAAGTGACGTTTGAAGCATTGATAGCTCAGTGGTAGCGTGTAGGAACGCCGCGTCGTGGGACTTGAGTTCGAACCCAATCACCTACAATGAGCTTGAGCTTTCGGTGAAGATACTTTTTTGTACTTAAAGTTTAGCGTTGTGGCCATAATCGCACCTGATCTTAAGTGACGATACTTAAGTTGGTAGACACGCTAAACTTCTAAAGGGACTGGCTCTCTAGTGCAACTACCGGAACACACCTATTGGTATTTGGTGGCAGATTTTCAACTTGAGGGTGGTTGCATGCCAGGCGGGCATTAGAAAAAGGCCTACCACCATGCAAACACTAAACACATGCAAGCAATAAACATTGTGAGGAAACCATGGCATGGTGGTAGGGTTTTTCTTTTGCCCGCCTGGCTAGCTAATGACAAACCTTTGCGCGCACCTCTCCGAAGGTTTTGTCTGAGGGTCCCAAACCCCATTAGAGGAAGTCCTTGATTAGGTTTAGACCTTAGGTGATGAACGTAAAAGAACATCAATCCTGGTGTAGGGTACAGAGGCCGTAGGCATTCAATCAGTAAGAATCTAACATAATCCATACTTTTGCTGTCCGGCGGAAGGTTTTGTATCACATGTATGATACTCCTATGGAAGCAACCACCCTCAAGTTCAAAATCTGTCGTCAAATAGCATTAGGTGTGTTCGGGCAGTTGCACTTGAGAGCCAGTCGCTTCTGTAAAGGCCGGCAACGCACCTGCGCTCCCTCTAGTGTTTGCCCTCTATTTCATAAAAAAAAATTGACACAAACTAGTTTTATAGAACATGTCCTACTGTACGTCTCTGTACATTACGACTATATGTATAGAATGTCCACGATAGGTGTTATCATAAGCACAAAATTGAAAAATAGCTCTTAATGTCACACGAAATACGATTCAAGACCAAGTGAACGGAAATATTTGAAATTATGTAGAAAATTCTTCTGTGTATCTGGAAAATAAACATTTGTATTCCGTAGAATGAGGTCGGTGTATGTCGAAGCTTCTAGAGAGGCGCTCGCCCGGCTAGGCCCTTCAGATTCCCGGAGTCGCGTTGTCCCGGTCGCACCGTCTCGAGAGAGGCTCAGCCTCATGGATTACCGGCGGCCTTTCGGTAATTCAAATGTTGGTATAATTTATTGATTCAACCAGACAAATTTACTTTCGACACGTTTAAATTTGAATGCGTTTGCTCGCTAGTGCCGTCAGTATTCTGTTGCTTCATATTTACGACTTTTTTGAAGCGATGATAGCTCAGTGGTAGTGTATACTTTGACTTTGCGTCAAGGGACGTGAGTTCGAATTCAAAGCGCCTACAATGAGCTTGAGCTTTCGGTGAAGGGAAACATCGTGAGGAAACCATAGCATTGTGGTAGGGCTTTTTCTGATGCCCGCCTGGCTAGCTACCACCCTGAAGTTGAAAATCTGCCGCCAAATACCAAAAGGTGTGTTCTGGCAGTTGCACTTGAGAGCCAGTTCCTTTTAAGGGTTAGCGTGTCTACCAACTTGGGCCGTATCGTCACTTAAGATCAAGTGAGATCATGGCCATAACGCTATACCTTAACTAAAAAAAACCGCCCTCAAGTTGAAAATCTGCCGCCAAATACCAAAGGTGTGTTCCGGCAGTTGCATTTGAGAGCCAGTTCCTCCTAAGGTTTAGCGTGTCTACCAACTTGGGCCGTATCGTCACTTAAGATCAGGTGAGATTATGGCCATAACGCTATCCCTTATAAAAAAAGGGTACTGGTGCAAGAGCTAGTGCTGCCCAAGCTTTAATCTAAGCAGTTACTTCAAGCTCAGTGCTAGCCCAATTTACAGTCGGGCTGTATCGAGCTATTTAAAAGAGTGGTTGACTAAAAGTTTAGTTTTCTTTATGTGTAGAAATAAAGGGTTTTTTTTTTGTTAAAGGCATTTAAATTCCAGGCTGACGGTACGGACCTCACGTCAACAGGCGTGAGGGCGAATCCCTGCAATGAGCTTGAGGTTTCGGTGAAGGAAAACATCGTGATGAAACTATATCATGGTGGTGAGGATGTTTTCTAATGACCGCTTGGCTAGATACAACCCTCAATTTATAAATCTACCGCCAAATATTATGTGTTCAGGCAGTTGCTCTTGGGATCCATTCTCTTCACTAGGTATAGCGTGTTCTTATCGGGCCAGATCGTTACTTAACATCTGATGAGATTGTGCCATTGACGCTTATATCTGTCTAAACTAATATTATATAACTTATATATAATAATATAATACATAACTAATAAAATAAGAAGTCTTTTAACACCACCCTATCACTAAGAGTAAAACTGTATTGAAAAAATGTGAGCCGTCACGGGACGCCTGGCAGATGTGAAACATCGAAATTGTTTTGTATAAGTTATATATATGCATAAAAGAACAGATTACGACAGGTATCAGATATGGTATGATGAAAATATAAGGCATTACAAATGCGTAAAGCTATTTTTAAAACAAAATGTGAGCCGTCACGGGACGCCTGGCAGATGTGAAACATCGAAATTGTTTTGTATATGATATATATGTGCATAAAAGAATAGATTACGACTGGAATCACATATGGTATGGTGAAAATATAAAGCATTACAAATGCGTAAAGCTATTTTGAAGACAAAATGTGAGCCGTCACGAGACCCTGGCAGATGTGAAACATCGAAATTGTTTTGTATAAGTTATATATATATATGCATAAAAGAACAGATTACGACAGGAATCAGATATGGGATAATGAAAAGATAAAGCATTACAAATTTGTTACATAAAATAATGACTGTTTACTAAATAAATATTCATTTTTTAAATAGAAAATACAAAAATTCTTAATTTATAAATTCATTTCGTCGCCACGTCTCACAAACTAATACGTATTGGCTACGTATTATAGTACATATATTCCATGGTATAAGCGTGGCGACGCGTCGCCACGACCTGTATCGCCACGCCAACAATCAGGTTTACCCTCATCTATAAATGTTTCACATCAAGAAGTTACAAAACAGGGCAAAAATGATTAAGTTAATTTTTTTTCGGGCTTGAGCTTCCTCCGCACGTTAGTACTCCAGTAACAATTGTAGTTTGACAACCGAATTGATTTCATTCCCTCGTGACTTTATAATGGGTGCAATAAAAATGTATGTTAAAACACCATTTGGCAACGCAATCCGGTGCACGCAGCCAACACGGTTCAGCCGAATGCCGCTGCCAAATGCCAGTCTGATGGCAAACGGCCGGTTATCCTTAACACACGTATATTCGACATCATCTGCGTAAAATTATTATAACAAACAGCCTATTCGTTTTCTCCTAGCTTAGTATAAATATACTAAAGTAAATAAGTATATAAAAAATGAAAATATTTTTTTATTTAGCTTAGCTTTTTATTTAGTTTTAGCTTTATGGCCATAATCTCACCTTATCTTAAGTGACGATACGGCCCAAGTGGGTAGACACGCTAAACCTCAAGCGCAGCTGCCGGAACACACCTATTGGGTATTTGGCGGCAGGTTTACAACTTGAGGGTGGTAGCTAGTTCGGTGGGCATCAGAAAAAGCCCTACCACCACGCTATGGTTTCCTCACGATGTTTTCCTTCACCGAAAGTTCAAGCTCATTGTAGGTGGTCGGGTTCGAACTCACGTCGTTTGACGTAAAGTCGTACACACTACCACTGAGCTATCATCGCTTCAATCTCTATTAAAGTTTTATTTTCGCTACAAACAGTAGCGTATGTCCTCTTCCAAAGCCTCGTCTATGTATATACCAATGAAGCTCCCGCGATAAGATGACAGATTCCTGACATCTCGCTCGATTGTCGCAAATAGGTCCGTAGGCTGATCTTCGAACACAATACTTTCAACCGTGGGATCATTACTGAAGCTTTTTTTCTATTTTTTTTTTATTCTTAAGTTTTAGCGTTATGGCCATAATCTCACCTGATCTTAAGCGACGATACGACTGACGTTGGTAGACACGCTAAACCTGTGGAGGAACTGGCTCTCAAGTGCAGCTGCCGAAACACACCTATTGGTATTTGGCGGCAGGTTTACAACTTGAGGGTGGTAGCTACCCAGGCGGGCATTAGAAAAAGCCATGCGATCGCTACCCACTCTAGACAAGCTTTATACATGACGTTTGAATTTGGTTAAATCTTTATTGATATTAATAATTACTTTTTTATTACAATTCCGAAATTGCCATTATCAATAGTGAGTTATGTAGTGATAGTTGGTAGCGTGTACGGACGCTGTATCAAGGGATGCTAGTTTGAATCCTTGCAAAAATTTATTGAAAAAATCAAATGAAAAAATCAAAAAGTTATTGAAACCAGTGCAGCTACCGGAACATGGTATTTTTCTGGCTGGTATATTTAGGGCTTTTTCTGACGCCCGCCTGGCTAACTACCAGCCTCAAGTTATAATCTGACGCCAAATATCTATAAGTGTTCCGGCAGTTGCACTTGAGAGCCAGAACTTCCACTAGGCTTAGCGTGTCCAGCATCTTGAGTCACATCGTCAGTTACTATCAGGTGAGATTGTTGCCATACCGCTAAACTTATAAAATCAAAAGTAATAACACGATATATTTTATAGTTAAGGTTTAGCGTTATGGCCATAATATCACCTGATCTTAAGTGACGATACGGCCCAAGTTGGTAGATGCGCTAAACTTGTGGAGGGGCTGGCTCCCAAGTGCTGGTAGGTACCCAGGCGGGCGTCAGAAAAAGCCCTATCTACGTGCTATGGTTTCATCACTTTTTCTAATGCCCGCCTGGCTAGCTACTACCCTCAAGTTGAAAATCTGCCGCCAAATACCATTAGATGTGTTCCGGCAGTTGCACTTGTTTCAATAACTTTTTCCTGAGAGTAAAAACCCTATCACCGTCTCCAGATTCCCATCTATCTTTATACCAAAATTCATCGTAATCGATTCAGTGGTTTAAGCGTGAAAGCGTAACAAACAAACAAACAAACACTTTCGCATTTATAATTTTAGTAAGCATAACACAAATTTCAATTTTACCCTAGTTCGGATGTATTTTATGTTAAAAAAATATATAATAACATAAAATGTCTAGATTGAAGTTGAAACTAAGTAACTAAACTATATAAAAGCAAACAAGGAAGGATCACGGTTTTTTCCTTCACCGAAATGTCAGGCTCATTGCAAAGATTCGAACTGGCGTCTATTGACGCAGCGTCCGTACACGCTACCGACCATCGCTACATCGTTACTTTTGAAATTGGTAATTTCCGAGTTATAAAAGAAGCCACGTGTAAAAGTTAGTTATAATCTTGAGGCTATATTCTGCGTGTAATTTTGTTTACAGAACATTGTCATTATGTTAACATCAGTTACAACATCGATAATGGCGGGCGATCAGGGTTGCCACTCCTTCATAAATATTCATTTATATATACAATACACACCTTGTCTCGCCATTCTCATGCTTTATGCTTACTAATATTTTAAATGCGAAAGTGTGTTTGTTTGTTTGTTACGCTTTCACGTGTAAACCGCTTAATTGATTATAATGAATTTTGGTATTGACATAAATGGGAAGGCTGGAGACGTTGATGGACTAATTTTTCTCGTCTATTATTTCGTATTTTGGGTGAGTTCATATTTACCATCATCTACTAACATCCTGAAACAAATAATTTCATAGAATTTTAAAGAAAAAATATCTTTCTCGATCGATAAACAGAATTGGATGACAAAATCACTATTAACGCGAACCACCTATCATGTTCCAGGATATAACAGCTCAGTTTGTAGTGTGTACGGAGTCAATGGGCGTGAGTTCGACTCCACATACATCGAGCTTGGTCTTTCGGTGAAGGAAACACATCGTGATTAACCATAGCATGATGCTAAGGCTTTCTCTAATGCCCACCTGACTAGCTACCACCCTCAAGTTGAAAATCTTCCACTAAAGACCTATAAGTATGTTCCGGCGGTTGCACTTGAGATCCAGTCTCTACTAGGTTTAGCATGTCCACCATGTTGGGCCACATCGTCACTTAACATCAGTTGAGATAGCGACCTTTAACTATTAAAAAAAAAACATTATTATAAAATAACATGATGTACAAAACGAGACGTATTGTATATAGAGAAAGGTAATGAAAATAAGATGGTGCTTTGCTTACAATTTGATGGTGAAGCGTCTGGAGCCATTGTACACCTTTTACACCAATTGTCTTTACAATACTAAACCGTCGTCGGTTTATTAATATTATATTTTTAGGAATATAAATTGCGAACGATGCTATGTCAACATCATACCGGAAGCAACATCATTGCAGACGTACTTTGCCAATATTGCAGGCTGTGTGTAACTCACATGGGCGCAGGGTTTTAGGAGGCGCCAGGCACCGCTCATGACACCTCCGAATTGAGTTTTTAGCGGGATCTTGATCTGTCATGTTGTGTTTTTTTTATTTTAAATCATATACTCAGTGTTATTTAGCCATGTAGTGTGTAATTCAGGCGACATTTTACGTGCTACAGTGTAGCTGAAGAGAATAAGTGAAGTGTATTATGAATAACCATGAGAGCATGATATATCAGTTCCCCCAAAAACTCCCAACAAAACTTTAACAAAAGAGTCGCCATTTTGTTGAAGATTGTTTCATCTGCCTGAAATGCCCAAATCTTCTCACTTGAAAATGGCAGTAACAGTCGCTAGACTGAACTGGGTTGCCAAGAATAAAAAAGAACAAGAAGAAGATACTTCCAAAGACTGAGGCCTACTTAGTGGGTACCAACGTATTGATTACACACAGGCGCTACAAGGCCTAGAGCCGCTGCTGGCTGTGCTGTTGGTTAGATTTCAAAAGAAATAAGTAACGTGCGATAGTAACGAGTCGTGATCAAACTTCTATGGTGTTCGATTAAATGGTCTTGGAGTGTTGACGTTTCTATACAGAAACATCCATTTTTATAAATAGGTGCACCCACATCTGCAGACTAGCTGATGGACCCGGTTTAGTATGCATTTTTCGCGTCAAACTCGTTTAATTGGAAGGTGTGTTCTTAGCGAGTGTCTACGTAGTGAAAGGAATATCCATGAGAAACTTGTATAGATTTGGTAGTTTTGGAAATACTGTAATGAGTACATAGACTTAAGGAGGATATTTTTCCTTTCGACAGTCGCTACTGTCCCTGAACCGTACTGAGCCTACCATCAGGTGGAGTACGATAATTTTGCCGAACCAGGATAAAAAAAATGGTATAACGCATTTAGTTCCAGTTCGTAATTTAGCTCATAATAAAATATAAAAAATAAAACAGTATTGAAATAAAATCCGTTTAAATTAGTTTTATTTCAATGAATAATATTCGCGTAAACCTAAGAAATCATTAAATAAAACAGTAGTATTGATAGTTGTAATACTAGAAATATACATCAATTCACTTCGATCCACACAAGGCTAACAAAAATACAGAAATCATTTAAAGGACAATGTGTCTGATCCACGAAATATATACATATAATTATATATATATATATATATATATATATATATATAATACACGAAATACGTGATCTGCAACTAAAATAATTAACTAAATAAAAGGTGTATTATTTAATTGCATATTATTTGATAGATAGACATGCGTGGGATTAAATTATTGTTAATAGTTTTAACTTCGGACAATTGTATATGACACGTGATAAAAATAATGATTGCTTAAGAGTTTCTTTCGCAGGTTCATCTCTTCCCGGACGCCATTTTGTTTCCGAAACGGTAGTAAATTTTTGAATTCAGAAAATTCTAGTTTTGAGAAATAAGTGATTTGATTTGATTAACTATCTAGTACTATTTGTATAACATCTGACATCCCTTAAGTTCTAAACCTACCCACGATATTCGCACACCGTTAGTCCCTTACCGAAAGAAAACAGTGAGCTTTAAAAACAATACGAACGAACAAAACATTTGATACAATGTGTTATATAGAAATGTCTGTGATAGAAACACTTAGAACTTATACACAATAATATTATGTCTGTTAAGTTAAAAAAGGAATCCTGAAATTGTACAAAATATAATTCAAGCCCAAACGTACGAAGACGCGAGTTAAGTTTGTCAATCACTTTTATTTTTATTTATTCAAATACCAACAAGGTTTGTCTTATTACATCATTCTCAAATAATAAAAATACACAAAGCACGAATGTAACCTTATTTATAGGTGACTGTGATATATTATTTTCCTAGCAACACTAAATACTGAATATAATTTAAAAGTAAAAAAAGTCGCTTCTATTATGCATACTGTTTGGATATGATACTCAAATTTTATTCATTTTTTTTTCGGTTTAACTATGTAAAATAATTCGGTACAAGCCGCCCCAGATATTGTTTTACTAATACCATGTTTGGTACACAACTTCACCGTATAAAGAAATAAACAGCATTATCTAAACGCAATGTTAAATTAGATCAACAATAAAGATAATGAACCCGAATATATTCAGAAACAATAAAATACCGATATTTTTATGTCCAAATAAAACCCACGAAATTCGTATCGGACGGTATCTGAATATTTAATCGAAAAAGCCTTGATTCTTTTAAACGAACCTGAGTTTTCAGTGAGCTCGGTAATAGTGTCTCTCCAATGCCCATCGTAGCTACCAAACTCAAGTTGAAATTTTATCATCGAATACCTATAGGCATTTATACTTGCGGCCAGTCTCTCTACTAAGCTTTGGGTATTCACCATCTTGGGTCACATCATCACCTAACATCAGATGAGATTGTAGACATAACGTAACATACGTTTTCAAAAAATATGAAAATACTAGACTTTACATGCGGTTTCACTCGCACTAATATTGATTTTGTCAAACAGATCAGATGTAGCAGTAAAGCGAAGCGATTTGGAGCGATGATAGCTCAGTGGTAGCGCGTAGGAGCGCCGCGACATAAGACATGAGTTCGAATCCAACCACCTACAATGAGCTTGCGCTTTCGGTAAAGGAAAGCATCGTGAGGAAACCATATCATGGTGGTAGGACTTTTTCTAATGCCCGCCTGGCTGGCAACCACCCTCAAATTGAAAATCTGCTGCCAAATACCATTAGGTGTGTTTCGGCAGTTGCACATGTTTCGACAACTTTTTCCTGAGAGTAAAAAGGCTATCACCGTCTCCAGATTCCAATCTATCTTTATACCAAAATTCATCGTAATCGATTCAGTGGTTTAAGTGTGAAAGCGTAACAAACAAACAAACAAACACTTTCTCATTTATCATTTTAGTAAGGATAGCACAGATTTCAATGTTACCCTAGTTCCGATGTATTTTACGTTTAAAAAAATATATGTCTTTTATGTCTACATTGAAGTTGAAACTTAGTAACTAAACTATAGAAAAGAAAAGAAGGAAGAATAGTAAATACACTGCAATAAACACGGATGAATCCGCGCACCACAACTAGTTTACTGATAACATTACGACTGACAACCCTAACCCGATCTGTCATTAACGACGTTAAATATACATTAAGTTCACATAGAGCGGCCAGTTTACAACGACCCCTGCTTAGGGTCACGAGACATAATGAAATGAGATCATATAAAATGGACACTGTGTTACCATGCATGAAATATAGTATTAGGTCGATTTTCTTGACATAAACCTTAAAAAACCCTGTGGCACATGATAAAAATAGATTATGAAATATTTTCGATAGACCTGTAGGGTTTTTAGACACTTTACCTAATTCTAAGTATTATTTAATTTAAAAACAATAAAGACCTTCGACATAGAAGGGGTTATTAAATACGTTTGCACTTATGGGGAGAGCGGGGTGTAGCCTACTGTGATAAAACGTGGCGTTTTGAAGCGATGATAGCTCAGTGGTAATGTGTACGACTTCCCGTCAAAGGACGTAAGTTCGAATCCAACCACCTACAATGAGCTCGAGCTTTCGGTGAAGGAAAACATCGTGAGGAAACCATAGCAGGGCTTTTTCTGATGCTCGCCTGGCTAGAAACCATCTTCAAAGTTGAAAACCTGCCACCAAATACCAATAGGTGTGTTCCGGCAGCTACACTTAAGAGCCAGTCCCTCCATAAGTTTAGCATAGAGGTCTGGGGGTCTAAGAAAACGGTACGTTCGCAGCTCATAAAATAATTTTATAAGACCTACATGTTATTTTAATATTTTATTATTGCAAGCAATATCTATTTAAATATAATGGAATTTGTGTATTACAATTGATTGTAATATATCATGTACGGGGGAGGGTCTGTTATTTATGACGTAATATTAATACGAAAGGAGACGGGAGAGAGTTTTAATAAAAAAAACAGGGGCTGGCTCTCAAATGTTAGTACCAAAACCCACCTATAGTTATGGCGTACAGACTTTCAACTTGAGGGTGGTAGCTTAGCCAAGCGGACATCGGAAAATGCCCTGCCACCATTTTCTTTTTTTATATACTGAAGGTTTAGCGTTATGGCCATAATCTCACCTGATCTTAAATGACGATACGGCCCAAGTTGGTAGACACGCTAAACCTGTAGAGGAACTGGCTCTCAACTGCAACTGCCGGAACACACCTATTGGTATTTGGCGGCAGATTTTCAACTTGAGGATGGTAGCTAGCCAGTCGGGCATCATAAAAAGCCCTAACACCATGCTATGGTTTCCTCACGATGTTTTCCTTCACCGAAAGCTCAAGCTCATTGTAGGTGGTTGGGTTCGATCTCACGTCCCTTGACGCAAAGTCGTACACACTAACCACTGAGCTATCATCGCTTCAATTTCGCTACTTTTACCTTGTCTGTTTGTTAATCGGGTTTCTTTAGTCGTTAGTAGCTGGTTATATATCTACTCTGTTTGGGGAATGATTCGTAGCATACATTGTTTCAGGGAATCCAGACACAACGTTGCAGTTTCATCGTCTGGCTGAGGCGTTCGCTGAATAGTTTTAAGATGACTTCGACTAGGGGTCTTAAAACATTCACTGTATATATTAAATGTTCAACAGAAGTACATTTATTGTTGACTAGACATCACTCGCGGGTCCGCTCGCGGTAATATCGATTTTGTCAACCAAACGTGGTTGTCGATCTATACAAAAGTTATAAGCGAAAAAGGTGTGTGTGCGATTCATACACGATAGATTTGAAACTTTTTTTTTATAGTTAAGGCTTAGCGTAATGGCCATAATCTCACCTGATCTTAAGTGACGATACGGCCCAAGCTGGTAGACACGCTAAACCTGTGGAGGGGCTGGCTCTGAAGTGCTACTGCCGGAACACACCTATTGGTATTTGGCGGCAGGTTTACAACTTGCGGGTGGTAGCTAGCCAGGCGGGCATCAGAAAAAGCCCTACCACCATGCATACTATACTTATATTAACACACGTTAAATGCTTTAATACAAGCTAGTATTAAATGGTGTGCAATATACATACACACCGACATTTGTTCTCTCGTTCTGGCTCATTAATTACAGGCGACTATGCTTAGAAGACGGGAGTGAGGATGCTACGAAGCATGGCACATGAGGAGAGACCGATAATATAAAATAGTCTGTATATTTCTGTCTCATTCTTTGCCGGCTTCATCCTACACATTTTTGTATTTGTGTCTCTTACCTGCCAATTTTCCGGTGCATCCGGTTTGAAATCACAACGATTCTAAGGAAGTTTCACTTTAATTATTCTCTAAAGTTTGAAGCAAATCAAGTTTATATCTCTCTTTACCCCACTTCCTATAAGTTTTACGAAAGATAAAGTAGCCTATCACCGTTTCCAGCGTCTAATCTATTTCTATACGAAAATTCATCATTATAGATTCAGCGGTTTAGGCGTGAAAGCTTAAGAAGCAAACTAAGAAACTCACTTTCGCCGTTAAACAGTAGAAACTCTATAAGTCGAACACCAAAAAATTCTAGTTGTAGAGTTTTCGACTTATAGAGAATGGAGGTTCACTCACGTCCCTTGACGCAAAATCGTACACACTACCACTGAATCATCTTTAATACTTCAATAACTATCATTCAAGCTTAAATAGAAAATCGTTCTAAAATAACGTACGACTACAATATGGTTAAATTTTTTTATTTATTTACAAAGTACGGAACCCTAAAAAGCGACGTACGAAACCACTTCCTGTCTCTCAAAGTTTTCCACGTTAAGCGTAAACATCGGTGTAGGTAAGCTTATTCATGATAATATTTGAATGCTTCGTGTATTGACTTTGAAAACACGTTTCTGAATGCTGGTAATTTGAACTCACAATAAGATACCTCAGTGTTATGAGACACTCCGTGTGTTAATGTAAGTTCAAATTATCGCAATGTGCTTTTATACTTAAAATGTTTAGCATTATGGCCGCAAACTCAGCTGATGGTAAGTGTCGACGTGGTCCAAGATGGTAGAGATGATAAGCCTAGTAGACGAACTGTCTCCTAACTGGCCATTGCCAGAACCCACCTATAAGTATTTCGCGGTACATTTTCAACTGAGGGTGGTAGCTAGACTTATCATTAGATAAAGCCCTACCACCGTGCTATGGTTTCGTCACGATGTATCCCTTCACCGAGGCCCAGGCTCATTGCAGGTGGAATCGAACTCAAGTATATGGAAGGCCGGTCTGTACACACTGCCAACTAAGCTATCATTCCTTCAGCCTTTATAAATGGAATATATCATGGTAGAACCACAATATGGTAGTAATATGTTTCCTAAAGTCACCTGGCAAGCCAAGAAACCTCTAGCTAAAAGTCTGTCTTCAAGCACACGTAAGGTGTTCCGGCAGGTTTTCTTTTGGTGGATTTTTCAGTGGGCTGAGTATACTGAAGCTTATGGCGGGAAATTAAGAGTACGCCTGTTTTTTATACCTAAATGCCACTGTGCATTATGTTTCGCCGCTTAGAATTCAAGCCATTTATCGATTTTTCATTCTAAAATTACGCAATCCTATGTGAATTCCGATTGTAGAGGTAGGTAGAGACGGTAAAATTGGAAAGCCTACAGGCGGCAAGAATGTACTTCCGCCACTGCTTGTGTTAGTCTGGTCACTAAACTTAAGAGTACTTACGGATCGTTGCTGGTGGGGGGACGTGTGGGGGGCGTGGGGGGGACGGCGCAGGCGGGCCAGTGCGTTCAGCAGCCCGTCCGTTGTCACGCGACGGTCGCCGCCATCTGCAATTATCACCACCGCTACTGTTCATAAATAAAATCGATATTCCCAGCCCAGACTACGCAATTGTATACTCGTCACATGCATTTAAAATATTTCTATATACATTTCGACATCGCAATATTGAAGGTGTCTTACTACTATATTATAAGTGTAGCTGGGCCTGCGACTTGGTTCGTGTCGGAAATAAATTTGGAATTAACAACATTTTTTTTTATGTGATAGGAGGCAAACGAGCAAGCGTATCACCTGATGGTAAGTGATCATAGCCACCCACGGACAACACCAGGGGAATATTTTACAACTGTCAGAACACATCTATTGGTATTTGGCGGTCTGACGTCAGCCTGGCTAACTACCACCGTCAAGTTGCCAGGCTGACGTCAGAAAAACCCCTACCACCATGCTATGGTTTCCTCGCGATGTTTTCCTTCACCCAAAGCTCAAGCATATTGTAGGTGGTTGGATTCGAACTCACGCATCTTCACGCAAAGTCGTACACACTACAACTGAGCTATCATCGCTTCGTTCGCGTGGAACCTAAATTATTTAATCACTTTCGCCCGTTTAACTTTTTAAAACAGCCTTTCTACTATTAAAAGTAGCGTGCTGTTAACTGGCTTAAAATCTTCCTTAAATATTGCTTTAGTAAATACCAAAAGAACTATTGAAATCCGATTGGTAGTTTCTGAAATTAGCGCCTTCAAACAACCAACCTGCCGCCAAATACCAATAGGTGTGTTCCGGCAGTTGCACTTGAGAGCCAGTTCCTCCACAGGTTTAGCGTGTCTACCAACTTGGGTCGTATCATCACTTAAGATCAGGTGATATTATGGCCATAACGCTAAATCTGAAGTATAAAAAATAAACCTTTTCGCTTTGTATGTTAACGCCTGCAACTTTAAAAGTTTCATTTCATCGAAGCCAAAGTCGCCCTATCATACAGCCATTCACGATTGCCTATATTTATTTATAGATCAGGTTTGGCATTAGTCTTGAAATCATCTGTATTAGCGACAATTTGACATAATTGTCAAATTTGACAATTCGACATGTTAGTGTATCTATGACTCTAAGAATGTAACTATTGGTAGGTATCTAACTTCCTTTTAGATTTTTTCCATGCATTTGGTATTTATGCTGCTACAATTCGACGACTTAGCGTAAACATTTCTCTAAGTATGTATCTATTGGTAGGTGTTCTAACCTCTTTTTGGATTTTTTCCATGCATTTGGTATTTATGCTGTGACAATTCGACATCTCAGTGTATCTATGCCTCTAAGTATGTATTTATTGGCAGGTATCTAACCTCTTTTTGGGTTTTTGCATATATTTGGTATTTATGCTATAAACCATTATTGGGAATGGTTTATAGAGAGGTTATAATTTCGTTAAACCAAAAGAAATAACTATGTTAATCACCGAAACGTTCATATCGAGATTCCATATAATCGATTTTTGTGTAAGTTGATTAAGTACTCGCAAACAGTGTTGTTTATTATTAAGTGCAATGATTATGCCACGTTACAATCAACAAAGGTACACACACACAAACCTTCACGAAGCAAGAACCCAACAGTTTAGTATGAATTCGACCTAATTATGCTTCAAGCGTTTCAAGTGAGACCCTGGTAATTAGTTTCCAGTTTCACGACTGTTTGGTTCAAGCGAGCTGACGGCAGATCGTTCAAAGCGAACGACAGCCTCCATACAACTTTGCTGTTTGTGAAACTGCCAAGTTCCGTAATATCGACAGGCTTCGTGTTATCTATGTCGTATGAAAATTTACGGGCATATAATGGATATATTCAGGACTGGCTTCGTAGTTCATTTATATAGAATCTACTTTAATATATTGGTCTGTCGAGGACTGCAGCAAGTTCTATACTAGATCGTGTCTCTAAAGTTGCGCTGGCAGGTTTCTACCAGATTAGTCTGGACTGGGAGAGTACACGAGTAGTCAAGGTGAGTGCTGATAAGCGTCGAGGAGGTGCCTCTCATACCTATATCTCTGTCACAAGTCTCAGAAACTGCTCCGAGATTCTCTCTCTGTCACACAATGGACCTTCACCTGAATAGCTTCCATGAATAGCTAGGAAGTTCATCTCTTTATCCTTTATAAACTTTAAAATAAGCTTTCAGCTGTTCCAGGGCGTTGCGGTCAAGTGAAAAACTTCAGTATTGATGTCAGTATTTCCACTCACGCCAAGTTTAACGAACCGCCTGCAAGGGTGGACTGATACTCCATTCCGTTTGAGTCAATGATTGTAACGCTCGCGAGTAAGTGGTACGGGAAAAACCGTGGTCGTGAGCGGGAGCATTGTGAACACTCCAATCGTTTTATATACTTTATAGGTGCAGCGTTATGGCCACAACCTCACTTGGTGTTAAGTGAAGATGTAACTGAGATAATGGACATGCTAAACCTGTGAAGGAACCGGCTCTCAAGTGCAACTGCCGGAACACACCTATAGGTATTTGGCGGCAGATTTTCAACTTCAGTGTGTTAGTTTGCCAGGTGGGCATTAGAACAAGCCCTACTCACCATGCAACCATATTATAAATTAATTTGACTTCTTACGATATTGGGCGTTTGGTTTGTTGCTTTTTTTCTTTAAAAAAATTAATTTATTCAATAGAATGTGCCCAGAATGAATTTAGCTGGCGACAAAAAACGTGTGTGTTCTCTTAAATGAAATTTTCAAACTAAGGCGCATAACCCAGAAACCTATATTACATACATTTTTTTGATGGAATAGGGGGCAAACGAACTAGCCTGTCACCTGATGGTAAGTGATCACCCCTCGCCCATGAACACCCACAACACCAGAAGAATCGCAGATGCGTTGCAGCCTTTATAGGAGGGACTGGCTCTCAAGTGTAACTGCCGCAACATACCTAAAGCTATTTGACGGCAGCTTTTGAACGTGATGATGGTAGCAAGCCAAGTGGCTAGAAAAAGCCCCATGCTATGGTGTCCTTACTATGTTTTCCATCACCGATAGCTCAAGCTCATTATAGGATTCGAAATCACATCCCATGACGCGGCGTTCGTACACGCTACCACAGAGCTATCATCGCTTCAAACAATACTGCTAAATACCCTCTGTAAAAAGTATATATTTATACCACTCGTTCGTCTCATTTACAGTTTATTATATGTAGAGAATAATGCAAACGAAGTAAAGCGCGAATGCTAGATAATAGTATGTTTTGACTATGTTATTACAGCGTCAATAACAATACAATAATCAATCACACAAACAATAGTAAACATATCAACGGGTCAGCTGAGTCCATCTGTGCCACGCATATCGAACACTAAACTCAATTGTTATAAGGTCGAAAACAATTTGCACCAATTGATTAGGGTTAAAAGATCCAGACATAAAAACCGAGTTGATTGATAACAAAAGTGTCTTAGAGCAAGATCCGAGGGCAGCGTTCTGTCTTATCTTTTAAAAACAAACTGTGTTCCGTTTAGTTTTTACTGTTTGAATTTTTTTTAATGTTTTGTTACAATTTATAGGTAGATTACAATTTGTAGGTTCGTCACTTGCTCATCTGAAGTTAAATGACGATGTGGCCCAAAATGATACACATATTAAGATTAATGGAGAGACTGAATCTCAAATCCAACTGCCGCAACACAACTATAGCTATTTAGTGACAGATTTTCGACTTGAGAGTGGTAGCTAGGAACGTTGGAAAAGGTTCTACCAATGTGCTATGTTTCCGATTCGAACGGACGATCAATGCACGTGCATTAACACCGTATCCATACACACTACCACGGAGTTTTTTTTTTTATACTTAAGGTTTTAGCGTTTTGGCCATAACCTCACCTGATCTTAAGTGTCGATACGGCCCAAGTCGGTAGACGCGCTAAACCTGTGGAGGAACTGGCTCTCAAGTGCAACTGCCGGAACACACCTATTGGTATTTGGCGGCAGGTTTACAACTTGAGGGTGGTAGCTAGCCAGGCGGGCATTAGAAAAAGCCCTACCACCACGCTATGGTTTCCTCACGATGTTTTCCTTCACCGAAAGCTCAAGTTCATTGTAGGTGCTTGGATTCGAACTCACGTCCCTTGACGCGAAGTCGCACACACTACCACTGAGCTATCATCGCTTCAATTTGTCGTGTCGTAAAACAGAGCCCCGCACCACGTCTGTCTGTTTGTCTGAATGCGATAAACTCAAAAACTGCCGAATAGATTTTCATACGGTTTTCGCCAATGGACGGAGTGATTCATGAAACAATTCATGTGACACTTTTCCACAGTTTCTCGTTAGAAAAATTTTGTAAATTGGCTGAAATATGACGATGATTGATTCAATAATCGTTAACATATTCTATGTATGTATATATTGTATGGATCGGAATGCTTGACCACTAAGAAGACAGATTAATATCGATTAGATGCAGCAGAAATGTGAATCTTGAGATGGATGAGTGGTGTGTTATAAGAATGGATTAAGTCTGGAATGAATATGTTAGAAGGCGCTAGTAGTAAAAAAGTTGAAAGGCAATAGTTTGTCTTGGTTCGAGACAGAGGAGAAGAGAAGAGACACGTGTCATGAGAAAAGTGTTGGATAGGAATGTTGAAGAATGAAAAGGAAGAGAGGGCCAAAGAAAAGATAGAGTCTGTGAAGAATGAGATGAAAGGGAGTGAATGAAGAGATGACGACTGGTAGAGATCTGTGGAAGCAGAAAACGTACTGCACCGACCCCAAATGACTTGGGAACAGGATATACAGGTGATAACGTCAATGGTTGTTGACGAAGTCCAAAAAATCAAGCCGACTGGGAGGTTTACTGGCATGCATCGCGTAAACTAATATGGTTACGTAAAAACAATGTATTGCCTAATGCTTTCCCTTAGAAAACCTATTAAACTTTAGCAGCGATGATAGCTCAGTGGTAGTGTCTGAGATACAGGCTCGGCCTAGTTCAGGCGCTAGGATTCAAAAAATGTATAGCGATACTATGTCTTAAGGTAATTTTTATGTATTGTAGTGTTATTGTAGTGTGTACGACTTCGCGTCAAGAGACCTGAGTTCGAATCCAAGCACCTACAATGAGCTTGAGCTTTCGGTGAAGGAAAACATCGTGAGGAAACCATAGCATGGTGGTAGGGATTTTTCAAATGCCCGCCTGCCTAGCTACCACCCTCAAGTTGTAAACCTGCCGCCAAATACCAATACGTGTGTTCCGGCAGCTGCACTTGAGAGCCAGATCCTTCACAGGTTTAGCGTGTCTATCAACTTAAGATCAGGTGAGATTATGGCCATAACGCTAAAACCTTAAGTATAAAAAAAAGTTAAGCGATATACTAGTGTTGTTAATGGTTGAAACAATTACCCGCTCGACGCCGGGGCGCGTTGCTAGTTTGTCTAGATATCTCTTATCATGTTGTACGTGTTACCTATGAAAAAAATCCTCATTACCTTCTTAAATTGCACAGCGCGAATATAAAATCGAGTAGGCGTATATTTTTAGTGCGACAGTCGTATGAAAATTGTAAACAAAAACTGAATGAAACGATCGCGTCGCTGACTAAAGCAGGGAAAAAACGGGTTTGATACAAATTGCACAATTATTGTGGCATATGGCGGGTTGCGTGTTGAAATTTAGTACATTTTTCACAAACATATACATACAAAGTAACTTATTTGAATGAACACCAGTATACAGAGAGAATATTTATTTATGTCACATTTTTTTATATTTAAGGTTCAGCGTTATGGCTATAATCTCACCTGATGTTAAGTGACGATACGGCCCAAGTCGGTAGACACGCTAAACCTGTGGAGGAACTGGCTCGCAAGTGCAACTGCCGGAACACACCTATTGGTATTTGGCGGCAGGTTTACAACTTGAGGGTGGTAGCTAGCCAGGCGGGCATTAGAAAAAGCCCTACCACCATGCTATGGTTTCCTCACGATGTTTTCCTTCACCGAAAGCTCAAGCTCATTGTAGGTGCTTGGATTCGAACTCACGTCCCTTGACGCGAAGTCGTACACACTACCACTTTTCAATTTAACATGTAAAAAAATATAAGTATGTTCACGACCTACTGTTGTAAATAAACTTAAAAATAAATAATAATTTAAAAAAACGAATAAACTCGCTTTTTATAGAAAACTGAACTAAAAAAATTTAAAATGAGTTTTAATAAATTTAAATTAAGAATAGTGTTAAAAAAATCAATAAATATAAATTAAAAATAGTGTAAATAAAAAAAATGTATTTTATTTAAAAAAAAAACGTGTAGTACATGGTGTCAATAGTTATAAATGTTTTATCGACAGATATGAGTAGAGTGATTATCATTTGATAATCTTAAAAGCACCCCACGCTTTTTTTAAGCTAAATTTATGTTAATTGAAATTTTTAACACTATTGCTAATTTATGTTTATTAAAACTTTTAACACGATTCTTAATTTAAATTTATTAAAACTTACTGTATATTCTTTTAGTTCAGTTTTATATAAAAAGTGTGTTTTTAGTTTTTTAAACTATTATTTATTTTCTACTTTTTACTTTGCTTTGTTTATAATAGCTTGATCTTTTTAATTTTAAACTATTATTTGTTCTAATCTACTATTATTTAGTTTGGTTTTCTTTAAAAACGTGTTTATAATTTAAAACTATTATTTGCTTTGTAGAATTAAAATTATTTTTAGTATTCGAAAATTTGTTAATATTAGAGAAATCGGCTAAAGATAGTGATTGGAAATGAAAATATCACTTTCTGTCTTATCGACTATAGATGAAAATTATATAAATTAACAAAAATCTTATATTGCATAATTGAAAAATGGAATAATTTTAACAATTTAGTGTGTTGTCATCGGTCCTTGATAAATCTACAAAGTTTGAACGAAATCTGTCCGTTTAAAGTAGGTCAAAATCGCGTCCAAAGGAGTCGGTTACAAACATACAAACAAACATACAGGTGAAGTTAATAAAAAGCTTTTAAAAAGTTCACACTTATTACTTAGTTGCGCACACAGTTCAGGTGAGATTATGACCATAACCGATAAACCTTAACTATAAAAAGAACTGTGATTATGTGTATTATGATGGTGATATTTTAATGACGTAATCTAGTAAGTCACAAATCAAACAAAATTAATTATTCACCAAATTATTTGTGGGCGAATAAAACGCAAACAAAAAACAAATTATAGCATTACGCGGTCAAATAGAGATATTATTACGCGGTCGAAAGACGCGGCTGCGTTTCGAAACCGAAACTGTTGCCGAAACTAGATATTTTAACCGAAACCAACCGAAGCCATACTTTCGGTTGGTCAATAATTTTAATCGAACATAAGCACAAAGTTCTCGCTCGTGACATTTACCAGCGACGAATTCATTGGATTGCTTACGTAATATTAAAATATCAAACATATCCCAGAATAGTTATTATTATATATCATAACCGTGTAGTGCGTTGCATAATGAAGCTTATTCCGATACAATTCGTATTGAGTATCGAGTGTGCAAGAAATCCTTACTTCCTTACTAATATTATAAACGCGAAAATTTGTAAGTTTTTTTTTTTTACGAACTGACATACGCTGTTAGCCTTAAGGGCTTTGACAGCTTCACTGAACTTTTTGGGGCGAGTGCTGAGGGCACTCAGCTCCGAGGTAGCGAGCTCAAGGGTGCCAGAATGGCCGAACCTCGGCTTGGGCTGCTGCCGGAAAACAAACAAAGATTCGCAAGTCAGCAGGTCCTAACTTACTAATTTCGTGATCCCAACACGACCTTATCGGGCAAACCGCGTAAGGGCTGCGGGGGTAGTCCCTTACAGAACCGTGTACTTAACGTGTAGGTGTGCATGGATGGTATGCGGTATGATGATGTACTTTCAGTGATGTAGAGTGTCACTGTATCGCGCGAGCAGAGTCACTCGAGGGCTCCTGTCCGGAGGATCGAACCTAGGAAATAAAATTCTAAATCTAAATTTGTAAGTCTGGATGTATGGATTTATGGATGTTTTCTTGCCCTTTTACGCAAAAACTACTGAATGGATTTTAATGAAACTTTACAATAATATAGCTTATGCATCAGAATAACACACAAGCTACAATTTTGTTAAGTAAGTAGGAAAAAATCCTACCACCTGCGAGCTATTCTGGCTTGCGCTGCAAAAGCTGGTAGAATTATACGCATACAATGTAAATGTTTATCTTAAATAGTTTTTTAAAAAAGCTCACGACAGCATATGCAGCTAGATATATATCTATCTTTTATGTGTAAGCCATTAACGCCGAAATAGTGAGCGGCCTGCGGCACCCGGACTACGACCACAAATTTTCTTATTATACCGTTCTTCTTTGATATAATTTATTTAAAATAGCGGGTACCGGAATCAGAATTGTTTGAGAAAAACAACATTAACGTGAGCAAAGTTGCGGGTGTAAGCTAGTGCATAATATATTCACTAGTGCCGGCTGGTGCGTCACTAGCTGTCGCAGCAACTAATATATGTTGTCTTCGCCAAAAATATTTCTATAAATAGTTCCTCCGCGTCCACTGCAACTGTCGCATGTGTCGATATTTGGCAAGTTTGTGCTAATAAAACATCGGAAAGAACTCGACAAACACATAGTGAACTCTCAAACGTTTATATATTGTTTAAGATTGTATGGCGACATAAAGTGAACGAATAAAAATGTTGGTTAGAATCGTGGTGTTTTCGTTATTGACAGTTGTTATCGCTAGAAATGTGCAATACACGGACGAAGATGCGCACAGAGATATGTTGTCGATTGTTAATTATGCAATTGGGTATAGAAATAATGGCCGGTTAAGAGAACGAACTGATCCAGGACAGTTGAGAACAACTGGAAGCAGTGAGGATAACAGTAAGAGAGCGAAAACGTTCCAACCGTTACATAATGAACCGACAATGAGAGGAACTGATCCGCTTAAGTATTCTTACCTTCCGGTTAAAGTAAATTATAATCAAGGATTGGCGGAACCCATGAACACTCCGTTAAAATCAAACTATGCTACAGGAATAGAAGCATTCCCTGACGTAAATCAAACAGAAAGTGTAAATTCCAACAAAGCAATGGGATATGACAGAAGTCAAGAACGATCAAACTTATCTAACCTTGAAGAAGCCAACGACAAACAAACAAAAGTCCATAACGTTAGTAATAACACATATATAGATGAACCTAACCCAACAACAGATCCAATTAATAAATTATACACAACACCTGCATCACGTCCATCAACTTCCACGATTATAAACGAGGCTAAATCAAGTAATATGGCTTTTAAAAGAGATAAAATCAAAAGGTTGAATAGACGAAAACGTGATTCAAAAACGAATATAGTTACGAAGAGAATTATACCAAATTGGACACAGAACAATCGGAAAAACGTAGTGCCAGTCAATAACAAAGCGAATACTGTAAAAAAACAAAGTAGGGAGTTCGACTTGAAAAAACCTGCCATAAACAGGTGGATATCGAGTTTCGGACCCATTGTAGACAGGAGAACAGTTTTCGTAGGAAACGAATGCCCGACAGAACTAGTGAAATTTGGAAATACATGCTTAAAACAGGAGTAATAGAAGTACGTATGGAATTGGCCTGTCAATATACCGATTTATAAATTATTTTGTAAGTTGATTAAATGCTAATATCAGAATGTATTATTTTCTTCTCGAATTTGCATAAAACAATAATGAATAATGAATTAGAGGTCGATTAAAGCGCTATAGATGTGCGGGAGTATCAAAATATCTCATAGCAATTCTAAACTATTTATGCACGTGGCTTCGTTCGCCATTACTTGAATTAAGTTTGATATCTTTTCAGGACCTATTTTCAACTTTATGAACATAGTATTGTTATACTAAGTAACCTCTGCGGGATCATTCTCACCAATTGGTGTCCCGCAAGGCTCAGTCTTAGGAGCCCTTTTTTTCCTGATATATATAAATGAACTGAGGCTGATGGTTCATACGTGCTTTAACATGGTTCTTTTTGCAGACGACACTTCAATTATATTTAAAGCGGATAGGAGAGATTCGGAAGTCAGGTATAGAAATAAAACTTTAATTTACAATTTATTGCTAAATGCAGACAAACTAAATGTATTAGATTTACCTTGCCTAATGTTCTTCGGGTTGACACTAGAATCGAAATCGAAGGGAATTTAACAGGCTCTACTTAAAATTCAAATATGGTCCTCACAAATTAAAAATTGGCCGTAAGACTAAATTCTGGTGCGTTGGCAGTTCGCAAGATTCGCTAGCTGACTGATATTGCCACTGCTACGTTAGTCTACTTCGCTTATTGCCATAGCTTAATGTGTTATGGTATTTTACTGTGGGGGACAGCAGCGGAGGTGGGCACCGCATTATTTTGCAAAATCTAGCAATTTATAATATGAGACCTCGCGAACAATTAAAGGCTACTTTTCCTGTTTTCGCTATCTTAACTCTGCCCTCCCCGTATATTCTTGATGCATTAATCTACGTCCGCAAAAACTTGCATAAGCTGGATTATGTAAAAGACCGGTATGGCTTAAATATTAGAAGTCGTGGAAAACTGGTCCCCCCATATTTTTAACACAATAAGACCACACTTTTTTAGGTAATAGTATTAGGTTTTATAACATAGTCCTAAAGCACATTACGGATTTTCCGGATATTAAGTTCAAGAATCATATCAAGCGGGTTTTGATGTGAAAAGGCTATTACAGAGTGTATCAATACGTGAACGATCTCGATGTCTGGAATTAACAGTCCTCTCTGTGCGTTCGCTATAAACTACTGTAAATGTATTTAAACTTTTACTTGTTTAAATATTTACCTACCTAAAAAGATAATATAATCAAATCAAGTTTCCTGCCGGTACTAGAAATCGTGACAAACTCCCCATTTTGTAATTTGGCGGCAGATTGACAACTTGAGAGTGGTGGGCATCAACGTGGACATTAGTAAAAGCTCTACCACCATGCTGTGGTTTCATCACGACGTTTCCTTCGTCTAAAGGTAAAGCTCATTGCATGAAGAACTCACGTCTATTAACATGGACATTCATACACACTACCACTGAGCTATCATCGCTTCAATTTCCACGTATCTTAAATATTAAAACATCTATATGTATTATAAAACAGAGCCCCTCAATCACTCTGTCTGCAAGAATAAGATAAACACAAAAACAAATTTTCATACGGTTTTCATTACACTTTCCCATACTTTCACATATGGAATTTATTATACTCGTTTGTGTCCATTGGCTGAAATATAATAATGATCGTTGAAGAACTTGGGGTGTAAAGAGTATCGAATACCATCTGTTACCCTAGCACCAACCCCACCAGCACGCGGTACCCCCTGCCGAGTAAGTGTTGATCTGTCACAGTTTGGTGGTAGAGTTATTCTCCGACTGGTTAGCGACCCCACCCTCCGGTTTCGACTGCCGCATAATAAAGGTTCCGTCTTTATCCCTGTGTTCCGGCATAGTAAATGAAAACCAGCCCCCTTCAATGAAAGTCAGTAACATGACTATAGTAGCTTTGATGTTGCGTGGCCGTCTGCCTCTTTGCTAGCCATTAGTATAAAGAAATAAATCGGGAATAGATGAAACCTACTGGGAAGTATACTGGTTCATCGCGTAAACCAATATAGTTATATGTAAACAATGTATTACGGACTTATAACCTTTAGGAAGACCTATTAAACTTGAACAAAGTGATATAGTTATATTTTACAGTTGAAACAATTACCCAGACAACGCCGAAACGCGTTGGTAGTTTGTCTAGTGTTATATATATTTATATATGCAAATGAAAGTCATTTAAACTTTAATTTCAACTCCACGCTTATAAACTCCTTTTATTTTGAATATGTATTTTCTTTTTAAAACCTATATTATCGATAGTTGTCTATGAAACAATGTATATGTCGAAAATGATTTATGAGATGACATTACTTTGGAAAATATTAAGATACAAATAAAGTGAAGCAATAGCTTTAAATGTTGTTTCTCTTTATTACAGATGCGTAAAATATTATATGTAATTAGTAAATTAGGTTATTAAGAAGGTATTTTGTGTATATATTTTAGTCTAAAATTTGTATTTAATATAATAAAGCATCTTTATTACAGAGCAACTATTAAGCTTATTGTTTCTACCCTAATCATCTCTACTACACAACTCGTTTAGCGTTATGGCCATAATCTCACCTGATCTTAAGTGACGACACTACTCAAGTTGGTTGACACGCTAAGCTCATGCAAGAACTGGCTCTCAAGTGCAGCTGCCGGAACACACCTATTCGGTATATGGCGGCAAATTTCCAACTTGAGGCTGGTCGCTAGCCAGGCGAGCATAAGAAAAAGCCCTATACTATGTTTTCCTTCACCAATAGCTCAAGATCATTGTACATGGTTGGATTCGAACTCACGTCCCGTGACGCGAAGTCGTACACACTACCACTGAGCTGTCATCGCTGCAGGATACTTTTTTTTTTAATCACAAATTTCTTACCATATTTTACGTGTGACCTATGAATATGAATCCTGATTACCTTCCTAAATTGCACAGCGCGATGATAAAATCGAGTAGGCGTATATTTTTAACGCGACAGTCGTATAAAAAATGTAAACAAAAACTAAACGAAACGGTCGCGTTGTGACTAAACAAGGGAAAAAACGGGTTTTCCTACACACTGCACCGGTGTTGTCCGCACGGCGCGGCGGGCTGTGAGTCGAAATCATTCATCGCATTATAAAAAAGTATAGCCGACTAACTGTGCCCGCGGCTTCGTTCGCGCTGAATTACAATTTTAATCACTAGCTTTTACCCGCGGCTCAACTCTAGGTTTAGCGTTATGGCCATAATCTCACCTGATGTTAAGTGACAATACGCCTCACGCACACACACGCTATATCTCTGAAGGGACTAGCTCTCAAGTGCAACTGCCGGAACACACCTATTGGTATTCGGCGACAGATTTAAACTAGAGGGTCGTAGCTAGCCAGGTGAGCATTAGAAAAAGCCGTACCATGCTATGGTTTCCTCACGGTGTTTACCTTCACCGAAAGCCCAAGCTCATCGCAGGTGCGTGGATTCGAACTCACGTCCCTTGATGCGGAGTCGTATACACTACCACTGAGCTATCACCGCTTCAAACTCTTCATAAGAATCTCATACCGGGATCTTTATACGGAAAATCGATCCGTAAGGAGTACACGTATAAAAATGAGGTTCAGACAAAGTCGGGGCTACAGCTTCTAACTTAATCTCGATTTTTTTTATTAATAGACTGACTTACCTCGTCCCCTCAACCCACCTTAACATATACAGTTAGACATAATGATTTCTTATGTTTACGCGAATATTATTCATTGAAATAAAACTAATTTAAACGGATTTTATCGCGGTTATTTATTAATTTTGATCCCTGTGAGGCTATTGAAATTAAAAAACATCCAAATTTCAACAGAGAAGATGGTTGGAAGCTAGCACAAGCTTGAGATCCGATTATACATTTAATTAAATCGGAAACCAAAAGACCAATTGCCAGACCTCAAGACACTGTGAGCTCTTTCTGCGTAGATCGGAACTCTATCAATAATAAAAATTAAAAAGAAAGTAGACACAGTAACATGAACTTTTCTAGACAACCTACATCTCAGTCCGCCCCGTGACCACGAAGGCTGAAAAGCTTTCGAAACGTCGGGATCAAAATTAATAAACAACTGCGATAAAATCCGTTTAAATTAGTTTTGTTTCAATATACAGTCAGACATTTATATTCCATCCTAACCGTCTGGATGAATGGGGTTTTCTTTCTTTTTTCCGGCGAAATTTTCTTCCTCGCACAAGTACCTTGTGGACACAACTTGCGTTGGTAGTGTTTCCGAACCGATGTTACTTAGGAACCTTCAAGAAAAAAGCTTATCCTTACCTTAAAGGTGAGACGTTTGCTCGTTTACCCCCCATTCCATAAAAAAAATACAGTCACTTTATCCCAGCACTCCAGTACATTAATTTAATGCCATTTCATTGATTATTTTAATCAAACGTAAGCAGAATTTCCTCACTCGTGACATTTATCGGCGGCTAAACGATTGGTTACGTAATACATTCATATATCATACATAATGTGTATCTCGAAGAATTATTACAATATTATGACACCGCCTATATTGACCAACCGCTTAATATGATATACTTACCCAGCGAAGTTTGGTTTTCATATACATTTATTTATAGCACTATAAGAGAATCACTTCGTTTATAGTGACATGTCACATATGACCCATTTTGAACCAAATATGTCCGTTTATATCGACCGACATGATTCCAAACCCCATTCAGCAGATATCGAGAGACACTTGTCTTGTTTTTGATTATATTTATTGCAACAAAACCAGACAAACATTGATTGCTTATGTAAAAAATGAACGCATATACAATGTGTATCTATTACGTATATTTTTCTCATCTTTAAGGAAATATTCTGTTACCCTCTTTTAAAAAAATACATACATATAAACCAAATAACAAAAGGTCGATTATTTTTTATAAAGTGCTTTGTATGACGTCCGCTTACTATGACGTGCCGTTGTCGATGCCAGTGTCATTATAAACGGATTTCAGTGTATGTCATAACTGTGAATTACGTTACGAAGTAAAGTTTATTTAGATTCAATTCGCATCGAGTGGCAAGCCTGCAAAACATAATGTATTCGCTGGTGCGCGCCACTACGGTGTAACGGACATGTTTTTGTATACGCTAAAAAATATTTCTACAAACAGTTCGACCGCGTCCACCGCAGCGGTCGCATGTGGCATTCCTCGGCTGGTTATACGCAACTAATACCTCGAAAATACTCGACAAACACGCAGTGGCTCTCAAACTTTTATATATCGTTTAACATTTAATGATGTTATAAAGTGAACGAGAGAAAATGTTGGTTAGAATCGTGGTGTTTTCGTTATTGACAGTTGTTATCGCTAGAAATGTGCATTACACGGACGAAGACGCGCGCAAAGATATATTGTCGATTATCAATTACGCGTTTGCGTATAAAAATGGCCGGTTAAGAGAACGAATTTATCCAGGACATCCGACCGGAAGCAGTGAGGATAACAGTAAGAGAGCAAAGATTTTCCAAATGTTAAACAACGAACCGAGAAACAGCCGAACTAATCCGCACACACACGCGAGCCTTCCCATTGAAGTAAATCATAACCAACGATCGGCGGAACTCGCGAAAACTACTCCCAGTTCGGACCATGCCAGAGGGGGGGAAACTTTCCGTGACGTAAAGCAAAGAGAAAGTGCAAGCAAAGCAATAGGACACGACAGAAGTCAAGAGCGATCAAACTCACCTGACCTTGTACAAGTCAACGACAAACAAACAAAAGCACATAACTTCACTAATAAAACACATACAAAAGAAGCTAACCCTTCGAATACGCAAACACAGAATTCGACACTGAATGTACAGACATCGAACAGAGCTATAGAAAATCGAACAGAGCGCATTCTGCAAAACGTAGTGACAGTCAGTAACAAAGTGATTACTGTGAATCCTCAAAGTAAGGAGTTGGACGTGAAGAAACCTGACGAGGACAGGTGGATATGGGATGATGGTACTACGAGTAGGACGACCACGAACACTACGCCCTATGTCGACGACAGAGCGGCCTTCGCGGCAGATAAGTGCCCGACGGGTCAAGTGAAGTTTGGAGACAAATGCATAGAGGAGGACTAACATATCATATATAAGTATTAATTCGGCATGTTAATAGACTGATTTATAAATTATACTGTAAGTTGATTAAATGTTAATATCGAAATGTATTTTATCTCGTATTTCCATTAAAACGATAATGAATTATAAGTTCCAGAATACATCATGGCAATTCTGTACATTTGTACGAGTGGCTTCGTTCGTCTCGGTACTTGAATGAAGTTTCATATTAGTTTGGAACGTATTTAGAACTTTATGTATATAGTATTATTATGCAAAGTACAAGTTACAATCACAAAGTTTTTATACATCTATTGATTCCCTTTCGAATACTTATAACCAACGAAGAAGTTTTATCTCCTTTACCGGTGGAACGCTTCAAGTTTGTGGGACAAAATGTATTCTATATGTTAATCCGTGATATTGGTTATCATTATTTAAAGTTTCATTAAAATCTAATCAGTACTTTCAGAGTGACGCGTGTGCAAATGGACGTATAAAAAAGGACGTAGAAAAACAAATAATATCCCTAAAGATTTACGTCCGTTAGAGTTTTATTACACGTATAGAGTATATCGAGTACTTTTTGTTGTAAATGACTGTAATAAAGTAGTTGCGAATGGTTTATTTCATAAGTTCTAATGTCTCTTTAAACGGAAATTACAGAATGACCATAACCTTGGTTTACGTGTGAATCAGCTGGGTAATTGAATTGAACAATAGATTTTCTATTACAAGCCGGTTTTAGGTAGTAACAATTTATGATAGCATATAAATAATATAAACTTAAAACACTTTTTTACAATTCCTTAGTGTATGCCGAATAGTCATTTTTATATATTATGAAAAAAAGAAATACGTATAAATAAATGCCGTGATATAATAAGCAGTGAAAGGGCTTTTTCTAATGTCCGCCTGTCTAGCTACCACCCTCAAGTAGAAAATCTGCCGCCAAATACTAATAGGTGTGTTCCGGCAGTGGCACTAGAGAGCCAGTCCTTCCTATAAAGGCCGGCAACGCATCTGTCATTCCCCTGGAGTTGTAAGCGTCTATAGGCGGCCGTGATCACTTACCATCAGATGACACGCTTCCTCGTCTGCCCCCATATCATAAAAAAATACAAAAATGGACTTATATTTGTGAAAGATTTTTTTTAGTAATATATTATTTCTATAGAGCTGTTGTTTGTTTTTGTTGAATCTGTAAAATAATTTTCTTATAGCAATTTGCATAGAGTATTTATAAATAAAATAACATTAAATCGTCTTATACTGCTATCTCTAGTATACGTGCTGACAAACTTCATCTTTATACGTTTTTTTTTACGACCTGACATACGCCGTTACCCGTAAGGGTTTTGACAGCTTCACCGAAGTTTTTGGGGCGAATGCTGAGGACCCCGGCATGGACTGCTGCCGGAAAACGAACGAAGATTCACGATCCCAACCGACCAACAGGTTCTAACTTACTAAGTTTAACGGTTCAATGATATCGGACAAGCCCCGCAAGGGCCGCGAGGGTAGTCCTTTACAGAACCGTGATGGTGTACTTTCAGTGTCACTGTATCGCGCGAGCAGAGTCACTTTAGAGCTCCTATCCAGAGGATCGGACCCAGATCTTGATATGACATATTTGTCCTATCATTGACAATATTTATGACTAAAATTAAAGATTGTAGCTCCAGTGGAAGCCATAGTGAGTCTACTTTGAATGAAAACAATAAAATAATACTGCACAATCAATAGAGAGATCACAATAATAAGCTATACCTATTAAAAAAAGTAACTGGCAGATGAATAAACCAGAAACGTTATATCAAATATTATATTATGAACTTAAATATATTATAGTTTAAAAACACAACATAATATAATTTAGTAGCGACGTGAGGAAACCATAGCATGGTGGGAGGGCTGTTTCTAATGCCCACCTGGCTAGCTACCACCATTTTTTTTTGGTATCGTGGTGTTTAAAATCCCTGTCTTTACGGACTTCCTCAACGCGTGAGGGGCATTTGGCAACTCCTTGGCTGATCACCGAACACTACCTACTAAAACGCACTACGGCGACACTTCAAACTTCCGTGTTGCCAGAAACTAGTGACAGCTCTCACAATACGTCTAGTGGCCAGCAACCACCCTCAAGTTGAAAATCTGCCATACCATTAGATGTGTTCCGGAAGCTGCACTCGAGAGCCAGTCCCTCCTATAAAGTCCGGCAACGCACTTGCGATTCCTCTGGTGTGTGGGTGTCCATGGGCCGCGATGATCACATACCATCAGGTGACACGCCTGCTCGTTTGCTCCCTATTCCGTAAAACTAGAAACTAAATGCTAGAAAAGTATAAAAAACGTTTTTTTTTATACTTAAGGTTTTAGCATTATGGCCATAATCTCACCTGATCTTAAGTGACAATACGGCCCTAGATGGTAGGCACGCTAAACCTGTGGAGGAACTGGCTCTCAAGCGCAACTGCCGGAACACACCTATTGATATTTGGCGGCAGATTTTCTACTTGAGGGCGGTAGCTAGCCAGGCGGGTGTTAGAAAAAGCCCTAGCACCATGCTATAGTTTCCTCATGATGTTTTCCTTCACCGAAAGCTCAAGCTCATTGTAAGCGCTGGGATTCGAACTCACGTCCCTTGACGCGAAGTCGTACACACTACGTTACATTGAGCTGACTGTAACATGGGAAATAAATATACCTAAGCACCACGATATAAAAACGAATCCATACTACGAGCTACTGAATGGCCTGAAGTGTACTGGCTACGTGGTTAATCTATACGCGGTGGAAGTGGCAACGAGAGGTATATAGGCTAAACCTCTCTAGGTCTCTCTAATAGGTATTGGCATGTCTAGGACACTGCTGTAAGTTCTATACTGAAACGTGCCTCTAAAGCTGCGCTAACGAGTTGTGAAGGTACTTATCGTTTACCGGTATGGCCATAATCTCACCTGATCTTAAGCCTGGCCCAAGTTGGTAGACACGCTAAACCTGTGGAGGAACTGGCTCTCAAGTGTAACTGCCGGAACACACCTGTTGATATTTGCAGGGTGTTTTTCAATTTGAGGGTGGTAGCTAGCCAGGCAGGCATTAGAAAAAGCCGTACCTCCATGCTATGGTTTCCTCACGATGTTTTCCATCACCTAAAGCTCAAGCTCATTGTAGGTGCTTGGATTCGAACTCACGTCAAACCCACCCCTTCACGTCTCCCTTAAACCTACATCCGTGTCCTTGAAAACCTTGTCTGTTTGTTTGATTGCACGTTCTTTCGTATTTCACAGAACATTCATTGAGGAAGGCTTCAGGCTATTAAACGTCACACTACTACCAATAGCAGCAAAACTGTTTAGAAAAACGTTATAAAAACGGGCAAAAAATAATAAATCATTGTCAGTTTCGCGCGAACGAATTCGCGGGCACAGCAAGTAGATATACACAATTGAAGCTAATACAGACGTATTAAAAACAAACTTAATTTAATTAAATTATATCTCGTTAATTTAAAAGTCAAATAAGATATACAAATACCTATATATCTAATTAACGCAAGCAGACACGCCGATGCTATCTGTAAGAAGACGAACTTTTTTAAAATGCATATGTTGTTAATACCCATGAAAATGTTCACAGTTATTGTTTTTGTATTATCATTGTAATTTGTACATGTTTTATCATTTTTTATTTATTTTTATAATGGAGAATTAAGCACTGTGGCCACAATCTCACACAATGTTAAGTGACGACGTGACCCAAGATAGTCGACACGCTAAGTATATTGGAAGAACTGATTCTTAAGTGCAACTGCCGGAACACGCCTATAGATATTTGGGGGCAGATTTTTAATTACCACGCGGGCATTAGAAAAAGCCCTACCATCACGCTATAGTTCCATCGCGATGTTTTCCTTCGCCGAAAGCTCAAGCTCATTGTTGGCGGATTCGAACTCACGTCCGTTAACGCGACGTCCGTATACACTACCAACTGTGCTATCGTCACTTCATATCCCAAGGTGTAACAACATTCCATATAACTATGGAATGATTTCGTCTCATAAGTGATTCCGTGTTCAACTCACTATTGATATTAATATATGAGAATGAGTTTGCATATATATTTCTCGCGTCATAAGCAAAGCGTTGAGGTGGGTACTACTGTCACTTCACGCAAAACAACTAATTTTTCAAACTAAAATATTTCTATCTATCATATATTGCACTTGTAAAATAATATATACACACAAATATCAAGAAAGAACACTATTTTTAACACTCGTGATATTTTTAATGCCATTTTTGTTATTTAAACTAGTTAAAAAAGTTCTGTCTCGGTCGTCCGCGTGTCTGTATGTGCGGACCCTGTATGTTATCACGATAACGACCGAAATACTTTACTAATCTAGTCCTTTTTTTCTTACACTTCAGTATAATTAGGAATAGAACCCTATTACTTTTCACGGACTAAATACGATGTGGTTTAATTGTTATTAAATTAAAAAAAAAAGTTTTGAAGTGTGCATTTTTGGATTTTTCAAATTTTTTCAGCTTTAACTACTGAACCGATCATCATGTAATTGCACACATACGATGTTAGAGGTATAAAAAAGCCATAGAGTAACTTCTCCCAGAGAAAAAGTTGCATCACCCTGGGATAGAAAAATAAGTGTTAGTCGCGACTAACTTATATTTTATAGTAGAAAGTTTTACACTATTTTAAAAGAGAGCTTTATCTTGAAGATTTTTAAATGTGATAAGTCAAGTAACTTGCCATATCACGAGATAAAAAATTATTACAATTAGGATTACTTATATAAACAGCTTAGAAAACGTACTACTATAGAGAAAGTTTGAGAACCAACGATTATCGTCAAGATCAGTAACATGATTGTAACAACCATGGTGTTGCAGCTGTCCATAGACTACGGTAAGCATTTACCATCAGATGGGTCGTCTGCCTGTTTGCTGCTCATAAAAAAAAAAAAGAATTAAAATACATTTACCACAGGAAACGAGACCACATGGCTACATTAAAAAACCTAACATAACATTACAATTGGATTAAACGAAGAGATGATAGCTCAGTGGTAGTGTGCACGACTTCGCGTCACGGGACGTGAGTTCGAATCCACCTACAATGAACTTGAGCTTTAGGTGAAGGAAAACATCGTGAGGAAACCATAGCATGGTGGTAGGGCTTTTTCGTAGACCCGCCTGGGTAGCTACCACCCTCAAGTTGAAGATCTGCCACCAAATACCAATAGGTGTGTTTCGGCAGCTGCACTTGAGAGCCAGCCCTTCCACAGGCTTAGCGAGTTCTACCTACTTGGGCCGTATCGTTACTTGAGATCAGGTGAGATTATAGCCATAAAGCTAAACCTTAAGTATAAAAAAAATATGTACACCTACATAACATTACTAAGCTTAATATATCCACAATTTTTTGGCCACATCGTCTGTGAACATCAGATGATATTGTGGCCATAATCAAATCAAATCAAATCAAAAATCTTCATTCTATTTAGGCCCTTCAAAGGCGCTTTTGAACGTCAAAACTACTACCGGTTCGGAAAGTAACGCAGTCATCGAGAAGAACCGACAAGAAACTCGATCTGCATTATTTTAATAAGTCTTATTTTGTCTTTTTTTATTATAGTTTAATATGTTACAGTAGTTATTAGCGGATATATAGAGAGAGGTGTCAATTCCAGACATCACGATCGCTCACATATTGATACACCCTATAATAGCCTTTTGACATCAAAACCCGTTTGACATGGTTCTTGAACCTACTGTCCGGTAATTCAATAATGTGCTTTGGATCTTTATTATAAAACTTAACACTATTACCTAAAAAACTGTTACTTGTCTTACTCAGTCTAAAATAGGGAGTGACCGGTTTGTCTCGATTTCTAGTATTCAAATTATGGCGGTCTTTAATGAAATCTAGCTTTTGTTAGTTTTTGCGGACGTACATTATTAAATTATCAAGAATATATTGGGAGGGAAAATTTAAAATACCAAATTCCAAAAACTTATCCTTTAATAATTCGCGAGATCTCATATTGTAAATGGCTCGAACTGCTCGTTGTTGTGAAAGAAATACGGTGTCTACCTCAGCTGCTGCCTCCCACAGCAAAATACCATAAGCTATGGAAGTAAGCGAAGTACACTAACCTAGCAGTGGCAATATCTGTCAGCTGTCGAATCTTACGAATAGCGAATGCAGCAGAACTTAACCTTTTCGTCAATTTTTTTATGTTTGGACCCCATCGTAGTTTGGAATCAAGCGTGATACCTAAGAACACAGTACTATCAACTAAGCCTACTAAATCCCCTTCGATTTTGACTCTAGTACCAACCCGTGGAACATAACGCAAGGTAAATGTAATACATTTAGTTTTGTCTGCATTTGCATAACGCATTACCTATGGGGTATTAAAAAAATCTACAACACATGTAAACAAATATATAGTGACACGACCATATGTTTTCCTTATAAAAAATATTATCGAAATTGACGAGTTCTTTACTATTTCTGAATATATTACTAATAGTTTTGGTTGCATAACGCATATTAATGACTAACTGTGTCCGTGAATTCGTTCGCGTGGACCTACGTATTAATTAATCATTTTTTATATAGTTAAGGTGTTTAGCGTTATGGCCATAATCTCACCTGATCTTGAGTGACGATACGGCTCAAGTTGGTACACACGCTTAACCTGTCGAGATATTGGCTCTGGACTGGCGGAGATTTTCAACTTGAGGGTGGTAGCTACGGCGGGCGTTAGAAAAGGTCTACCACCATGGGTTAACAATTTTTGCCTGACTTTGGTTACTTTTTTCAATACTGCTTTGCTCGTATAGTAGTAACGTGATATTACTTATATATATATATATATATATATATATATATATATATATATATATATATATATATATATATATATATATAGATTCTACTAGTGGTTTCTAAGACTAGCGCCTTCAAACAAACAAACAATTTAAACTTAGACGGAATGAAACATACCTTTGCACGACGTTCCATAGCAATCGAATTACCACAACGAAATTTAAGATTTCAATAATCATAACCAACCAATTCACGGTTAATGTAGACTATCTTTAAAATACGCGATTTCATCAAAATCGGCTGAACCCATTTATGTTAATCTAGGAAAATGTACATAAAAAAAGACAGTTATAAGAGAAAAATTAAATAAGAAATGATAAAAAAAAAAAAAAACCGAAAAACAAAAAAAAATACAACAGTTTTCACAGACAGAAATGTAAATTCTATTAACATAGATTAGCAAAAATCTAAATACACCGACCCACATAACTCTACACAAACGTATGTAAATTTCGTATAAACAAAGTTCGTTGTTCGTTGAGCTAAATTTTAATACTTCCGGTGTCGGGTTGTTATTCTACATTTTATGCGATATTTTTTTTTATCACACTAGCTCTACCGACGACTTTAATGAAGGATTCGTTTCGTTATACGCACGCCGCGTCAGTGGACGTGAATTCGAATCCCTGCAAGGAAATGATGTAGGAAATGATAATTGGGAAAATTCAAAAGTGTAAGCCTCATAACGTAAATCCATTTTTTAAATAAATTACATTGAATTAGACGGTTATTTTCAATATGCTATTACTCAGAATGATATTGAAGCGAATGAAAAAAAAAAAGTGAAGTTTTGTGGGCGTTATCGTGACCACATATATCATCCGCACATACAGACAACCCGACGTCCGCCGAAATATTTTTTCAAAACGGTTTTTTTACTACCTAAAAAAAATTATGTTTTTTAAAGTATCTACTGTCATAAAAAAGTGTTCTTGTTGATGTTTGTCAACTCATTTAATATTCAAAGCGCAAAGAGATCGGAAGAAAGCAATTTAAGTCAAGATAATTGATTAAGCTTGAGAGAGTGAGAGTCGAGCACTACTCAAACGCTTCGCGTTATGAGACGTGCAATTGGGATGAAACCCTTTTAAAGCGATGATAGCGCAGTGGTAGGGTGCACGACTTCGCGTCAAGGGACTTGAGTTCGAATCCAACTACCTACAATGAGCTTGAGCTTTCGGTGAAGGAAAACATCGTGAGGAAACCATAGCATGGTGGTAGGGCTTTTTCTGATGCCCGCCTGGCTAGCTACCACCCTCAAGTTGAAAATCTGCCGCCAAATACCAATAGGTGTGTTCCGGCAGTTGCACTTGAGAGCCAGTTCCTCCACAGGTTCAGCGTGTCTACCAACTTGGGCCGTATCGTCACTTCAGATCAGGTGAGATTATGGCCATTACGTTAAGCCTTAACTATAAGAAAAAATAAATAACATGGTGATAGCGGTTTCTTCTGATTCCCTTCTTCCACCTTTCTTTATTAGAGTGGTATTTGAAACACTATTCTTTACGTACTTCCGTAGGCCAAGGTGAAAGACACATGTGACAAGACTTAGCGGGTGATAAACGTCTGATACCCATTTAAACGCACCACACGGCTACACATCAATCTTCCGTGTTGTCAGTGACCAGAAACGGCTTCCACACTCCTTCTAATCAGCACCAGAATCTTCAAGTTGAATCTACCACCAAATACCTATAGGCGCCTTCCGGCAGTTGCACTTAAGAGCCAATCCCTCAACTATTACGTATACAACTCCGACTGAAAACCAGCGCTTCTGCAAATTTCTTTTTTGCGATGACAGCTCAGTGATAGTGTAGGAACGCCGCGTCATGGGACGTGAGTTCAAATCCAACCACCTAAAATGAGCTTGAGCTGTCGGTAAAGAAAAACATCGTGAGGAAACCATAGCATGGTGGTAAGGCTTTTTTCTAATGCTCGCTTAGCTAGCTACCACCCTCAAGTTGAAAATCTACCGTAAAAACCATTAGGTGTGTACCAGCAGTTGCACTTGAGAGCCAATATCTCTTATAAAGGCCGACGCATCTGTGATTCCTCTGGTATTGATGATGGCTATGGGTGGCGGTGATCACTTACCATCACGTGAAAGGCTAGCTCGTACACTCTGTGTTCCATTAAAAAAAAAAGCTGAGTCTGGGATATATTTTGTTACGTAACATAGCGCATACAGTAAAAATATGGTTGAAATACATTATACAGTAATATAATATGAGGCGGAAATAAAAATAAAACTTTATTTCTTGAACTAGGCCTAACTTACCTACCATCTTGAACTACATGTTAACGTATAAAATGTGATGATATAAAGAGCGAACCCGGGTTATATTCCATGTAATTTAAATACCGGTTTCTCAACTTCGCGGACACTGTATAATGCTTATTATAAATGTTAGTACTTTGCAGTCGATTTGTAATACTTATTTTAATCACGTATCATAGTTACAATGTTTTCCCGTAGTGGGTGACTAACGGTTAGCTACGCGCTTAAGTTATCGTCTAATGGGTGTCCTTTTCCTGAATAATAAAACAACGCAAGTTATTTATCATAAAATATGTATTAGAAATTCAGTAATAATTAAAAAAATACAGCTGTTTTTAAGCACGGAAATAAAGGTACTTAGATTAAAATTAGAACCTTTCTTTAACGTCGTTACAGGAACTAAAAACATCATGCTGTCAACACATTCTTTGCTGTGTTATAGATGAAACTTTCCGTGAAATTCTGGGAGAACCCAGCATCGTTATGGGTTGATAAAGATCCTATATGTTATCCCAGAATATTAGATACCATAATCACCTAAAAACGTTTGTGTATTTATCAGCTGCGGGGTACGACTGCACGATTTTATTTTTTTATGGAATGGGGGCAAAAGAGCAAGGGTGTCATCTGATGGTAAGTGATCACCGCCGCCCGTGGACACCCACAAAACCGGGGAAATCGTAGACGCATTGTCGACCTTTATTGGAGAGACTGGCTCTTAAGTGCAGCTGCCGGAACACACCTATTGGTATTTGGCGGCAGATTTTCAACTTGAGTGTGGTAGCTAGCCAGACGGGCATCAGAAAAAGCCCTATCGTTTTACGATATAATTGTTTTTGTATCAATACCTTAATGGTTCAGCGTTTTGACCACTATTCCACCTGATGTTAAGTGACGCTGTAGCCCGAGATCGTAGACACGCTAAGCTTAGTGGAGGGACTAGCTTCCAATTGCAACTGCCGGAATACATCCACAGGTTTATGAAGCGGTGATAGCTCAGTGGTAGTGTGTATGACTTCGCGTCAAGGGACGTGAGTTTGAATCCAAGCACCTACAATGAGCTTGAGCTTTCGGTGAAGGAAAACATCGTGAGGAAGCCATAGCATGGTGGTAGGGCTTTTTCTAATGCCCGCCTGGGTAGCTACCACCCTCAAGGTGTAAACCTGCCGCCAAATACCAATAGGTGTGTTCCGGCAGTAGCACTTCAGAGCCAGCCCCTCCACAGGTTTAGCGTGTCTACCAACTTGGGCCGTATCGTCAATTAAGATCAGGTGAAATTATGGCCATAACGCTAAACATTAAGTATAAAAAAGGTACATGGCGGCAGATTTTCAACTTGAGGGTGGTAGCCAGCCAAGTGCTATGATGACTTTTCACCCAAATTTCAGACCCATTGCAGGTAGCAGATTTCACATCCATCGAAGTTTCACAAATTAGATACACGCTAAGAACGAATTTGAATTATACGCGATCGTAGCAACAAAACGCGACCGAAATCGCGGGTATCAGTTAGTCATATTATGTTACTTAGTGCCTGACGCACTGCGGACTGTGTGAACCGGATTTTTGTAAAACCGACTGTCAGAATTCGTCGAACCTAGGCTTTGTAATTATGCGGAATTCATATTCTCGCTACACGATCAATACCTCCGATAACTTTTTAATGAATACATGGATGCTTTTTGTATACCGCTATAATAAGACTTTACAGTTCTTTGTTTGTTTGTGTAGAGACGAGAATCTCAGGAAATGTCAGTCTCGATTCAAAAAACTTTGAATCTTAGCATCGTTGTGATTCGAAACTCGATGAAACGAAAAAGCGACAGTAAAAAGAGAAAGCCACATACATCTATGGGGTATAACGTGCTAGAGAACGAGACAGAAAAATCGACGTCTAACAGATAGATCTTTAGAAAATCGATTATTTTGATTTTGATTTTCTCATGTATCGATTCATTAGGCTTCGATTCGAATCGATTCTAGAATCGATATTACTCCCTAAGCCCTCTGCACTATCCTTAGCGTGTCCACCATCTCGGGTTACATCGTCACTCGCCATCAGATGAGATTGTGGCCATAACACTAAGCCTTAACGTCTAATATTTATATTATTAGACACTTAAACCTTTCTAGTGAATCCGCTTGTCTATCGATGGAAACCGCATAAAAGCCATTCAGTAGTTTAGAATTGATCACAAACAGACAGACATACGGACACGACGAGGGACTTTTCAATAATATGTAGTGATACCAATTTTATGAGAAAATGTAACACCCAAAGTCCACGAACGCATGTATAGTTTTGTAATAACAAATTTCCGTTACCCGACATAAAACAGAAATACGGAAAACTCAAATTTGTTGTGCCTTTTCGAGTGATGAACCACGTCGACTGCAGCGACATCTATCACGTCAAACTGCACACAGCGTGCAAAATTTAATTAAAATCGGTTCAGCACTTTAGTAGTTCATAGGTGACGAACGGCGTGACACGAAATTCATATATACAAAGACTAGCTATGTCTGCGACTCCGTTCGCGTGGAATTAAAATTTTATTCAATTATTGTCATAAAAAACAATGTTATATGACCTATGTTACTTACGGCTAATGTAGCATTCTATTGGTGAAGTAATTTTTTAAATCGGTCCAGTATCTGTCGAGTTAATTCGTTACAAACAGAAATACAAATCTTTCCTCTTTATAATATAAGTAGTGGTATTTGATATTTAAAATTATATATCACGTATATTAATTGAACATGACCTATTGCGCTATCTCTGTGTGTTACAAAGAACATTGTTTTTGCTCGTATAAATCGTAGATCAATGAGCTTAACGTACATCCTTTTTTTAGATACTTAAGGCAATAATCTCACCTGATCTTAAGTGACGATGCGGCCCAAGTTGGTAGAGGAACAGGCTCTCAAGTGCAGCTGCTGGAACACACCTATTGGTATTTGGTGGCAGATCTTCAACTTGAGGGCGGTAGCTAGCAAGGCGGGTGTATGAAAAAGCCCTACCACCATGCTATGGTTTCCTACAGCTCTAGCTCATTGTAGGTGCTTGGATTCGAACTCACATCCCTTGACGCGAAGTCGTACATACTACCAGTGAGCTATCATCGCTTCTGCTTGCGAGATTTATAAATTGTATTGGTTTTCGTATTTGTTCCATTTTTCTTTTACACAGCGACATTCAAGACATCATAGTCGCACTAATATGACTAATTAATAATTAGTATTAATTGGTTTTGGTAATTAACGTTTATCCCTTTTGTAGTTATAGGTTCAGCGTTAAGACGACAGTCTCACCTCCTGTTTCATCACGATATGCACCGAGATGGTAGACACGCTTAACCTAGTCGAGAGACTGGCTCTCAAGTGTGACTTTCAGAACACAACCATAGCTATTACATGGTATACCTTCAACTTGAGGGTGGTAGCTAGCCAGGCCCGCATTAGAATATACCATACCACCATGCTACGGATTCATCACCATTGTTTTACTTCACCGGAAGCTCAGGTTCATTGCAAGGTAATTGCTACAACGTTCTTGGCTAGGATTAGTTCAAAGTCATGTTGTTATTGTAAATTGTAATGTTTTTGACACTAGACACGTGAGTCTAAATAATTCCGTGACATTGACAGGCAACCACAGGCGACGCTAATTATAAAACTGATTTAAATAACTTATGGAGAACTCTCAGAATTATAAAGTGTTTTTGCATCTGAAATGTGTTGAAGCCTATATTTTTATAACCGGCCTTGAAAAGTGCTCGACACGAGACCAGTTTGATGTTATATATATGCATATGTCGTTATATGTTTACGTAAACACGTAGTAGGCAAAAGGGAGTGCGAACGACGCGCGGTATCCGGAGTCTGGTGGAACGCGTCATCGCTGATGTTATAATAAAGGTAAATTACTCTATTTATCTCGACACTTTGCACTCAATAGGTATTAAAGATCTTATAAAGTCACCGGCATAGCTAGATTTATTTTTGAGCCTAGTAAATACTGCGCAGTCGATGCCAGACTCACAAAAATTTAACTTTTAATTTTATCTTATTTTTATAGTTTAAAAAAATTTATCGATAAGGAAATTGTTGGTAGTAATTACTAAGAGCATAATTATTGTGGTTCTTTAAAAACGACTTTTTAATTATGCTAAAAAGCTCTATAGTTTTTTTCTAATAACGTTTTCAGATATCGAACGAAGAAAATGCATTAATTACTACAAAAGTGACTTTTATCCTTTATCTTGTAAAAACCTTTTCATTGTACAGGATGAAATCGATCCTATATTAAAAAAATATATATTAGTTATAACCGTGTCAAATTTGACAGAGAGAAAAAAAGACGAATAATAAAATATATATATATATCTATTCACTTCTACATTAATAACTTACATATTAAGTACACCCTAGCAATCTATAAATAAAATTAATTTTGGACTATATTTTTATAAATTTAAATACAAACAAACAATTCCGCTGACGTAAACTAGTGTTGCTGTCAATAATAAACAGTTAAAAGTAAAGTTGCTTATGCATAGGCCGGCCTCGGGGGATCACTTAGGGCCGGTCTTGTATCGTGTACCTGTCATACGTAAAGGGCAAAGTTCTATAGATCTTTACGAAGCGATTAACGATATTAAATTCCAATGTACCTGTATGTTGCTAAACTTACTTCGTTTGAACCGGACACGACTTGGAAATTACCAGTAATTTTCCCCTGTATTTTCAATGGTCGGAGAGTATATCCTGTCTGAATTTTCTATGACTCTGTTCTGGACTTAGTGAAAGTGTAAATTATACTTTACACGAAGCGATGATAGCTCAGTTGGCAGTGCGTACGGTTACCGCGTGAAACGACGTGAGTTCGAATGCACCTGCAGTGGGCTTGAGTTTTCGGTAATGGAAAATATCGTGGTGGAACCATAGCATGATGGTAGGGCTTTTAATAACGGATTGAGGGGACGGTCGAGGGATTGGCAAGGGAGGGATGGATTGGCTTACCACCAGGCAGGGCCAGTCGCTGATGTGACGCGTTGATTAGGTGCAAAGACCTGCGTCGCCCCAGGAAGGGGACAGACGGCCGTGGGGTTTTATTGGGTATCTCTCGTGCTCGGCGCCTGGTGAGACCCACATACCCCTCTCAGTCCCCCCGGGCTGGGAGGGAATGCATACATACATTTCCCCACATAAAAAAAGGGCTTTTACTAATGCCCACACATCAAGCTACTAACCTCAAGTTGAAAATCCGTCGCCAAATACCTATAGATCTGTTCTGACAGTTGCACTTGAAGACCAACTTCCTCCGCTGGGCTTAACGTGTACACCATCTAAGGCGACGTCGTCACTTAACATCAGGTTAGGTTGTACTCATGATACTAAAGTTATAAAGTATTTAAAAAAGGGATACAAAATTTACATCGATACGATGGTTGAAATTGGTTTTAATAATTTTTGAAATTTTCTAGAAATTCTTGGAAAAGATTACATAGAAGGCTTCTAAAAAAAGGGAAGATATGTTGAAAACCGGAAGAGGAAAGGGTATTGAACCGTTTTATCAAATTCATATGTAGATATATGCCTATATATTTTTAATAAGCGATAAGTTTCATATCGCACAAGCTTCTCCGTGGGAAAATTCCGTTTTCCCCTCGACAAATGGAAAATTATGTAAATACATTGTAACGTCGCGTCGCGGTAAATCTGCTCGAACCCGGCTCTTCGGTTATCGTATCTCCGGCTTTTTCTCATTAATATGCTAACGAGCGGTTCTAACGTCGCGTTGGGGTGTGAATTGCAAACTTCACGGTAGAAACGGCCGCTTTTGGTTCCGATTTTTACTTATTTATGCAAACCACGATGGGAGACAAGACAAGAGGAGACAGTGGCAGTGAGGTGGTACGCATACCTTAACAGACAGCTACCAAAGACAAGAATGGACTTTATCCTTTATAGGGTGAAACATCTATCAATTTACTTTGGTAGTTAGATCGAACCGTATACCGTCACAGTAAATGGCATGACTCTCTCGTATGTCATCACGTTTCTTCTACGCCATCGCTATTAATTCCATCATTTGCATGCGTGCGTACACCATACACTTCGTTGTTTCTCTATGTCAGGTGCGTACTGTTTTTATCTCAATACTTGATACGTATTTTCGTTATAGGATATTCTTAATTGATTTTAAATTAATATCAACTTGTGTGCAATGATTTTCAATGTATACAATTTTAAATCTTTTTGTACTATTTATTTTATCGCACGTTACCTACATCAATATAAAAGGTAATGCTTTATGTTTGGCCGCATCGATCGGAATATCGACTAACTTCATGCACCTGCCATTTCACTCCGTTCTCGGTAGATGTTTTGGTAAATAAAGAAAAATAGAAAGAAAGAAATCGTTTAATACTAATAAAAGATATACAAGCAATAAAGAACAATATAAATAAAAACATTAAAAGAAAATAAAAAAGAAAATACAATACACACATAAATAATAACAGTGTATATCTAATTATTAGCATAGGTCGTCCAGCTCAGCATATGCTAAAGTGTCCGAAACACTCAGCGCTGGTTTTCAGCTGGAACCCAAATCCAGTTGCGGTGCGTTAAAAACTTCCATAAATCGGAGTAAAAAATCTGATTAACAATATTCACGACACAGATAAATTATAGTGAAATAAATTAGGCATTTCTTACAAATATACGATAAACATTGTGTACAGGGGTAGTACAGGGGTAGTACAAATAGTACATGTTTTGTCCTCTCGGTGACTGCGCGAGGCCATGTATTGCCCGCTTGGTTAATATTACCCTTGTAATATGAACCGCGGTGTATACCCGTGGGTATAATTTTAATTATAAGTTGTAATATTTTCTTGTATATTTCACATCTTCCGGACGTCCGGTCGCGGCAATTTTTTTCTATCAAACCACGGCAATATGATGGCCAAATTATACCAAATAATAGTAAGCATAGTACAACACATAAACTCTGGCACCAAATAAGAGATCAGCATGGGGCAATCCAACGGGGTTCATTACTGTAAACGTGTTTATATGCCTATATATGCGGGCATGAACTAGGGAATCCTAAAAAAAAAACGAGTGGTGTAGTGGAACACCAGATAGGAACGAAGTTGCTTATTATTAAATATTAATTTCAAGTTCTATTCGAGGTATAAAGAAAATATTTATACGTATACATTTTTATTATGAGTTTTTATCGATAAAAAAAAACTACTCAACAAAATTGTCTTAACACCTTTATTTTGTTAACGATGATTCATAAAAATATATAATAATAACAGTCATCAAGTAGACTATACATTAGACACTGTATAGCCATCATACATAGACTATACATAAAAAGCTAACGTTACGGACGTTTTTTACACGCTTTATATTAGCTTCACCTGTATGTAACCGACCCCTTTGAGCTCGATTTTGTCCTACTTTGAACGATCAGATTTAATTCAAACTTTGCGCACCTGTCAAAGATCGATGACAATGCAATAATCCGATCAAAGCATCCGATTATCCTAATTAGATTCGCCAAGATTAATTAATTCCTTTCCGCATCCTTTGCATGCGAGTAAGAGAGATAGAGCTAGTGCGCAAATTACGCATGCGTGCAGTTCCAGTAACTAAAATATAAAAAATAAATAATAGTTTTAAAAAACTAGAACACACGCTTTATATAGAAAACTAAACTAAAGACAGAAAATAAATTTTAATGAATATTAATTAAGAATAATGTAAATTTTTTTAATAAATATAAGTTATTAATAGTTTGAAGAAGAAAAAAAATGTTTAACTTAGGGTTAACTCCTCTTATAAGGAACTTCGTTCCAAAAGTGTTACTATAACGAGTGCGTGGTGACACACGCATTGTTGTTTTACCGAGACTGGTCCAGCCCCTTACCCCTCCCAATATCTATCAAAGGTAATAAATTATCTACTAATTACGTAGATGAGCGTCAGTAGGAGGTTTTAAAAGGCAATTTTTGTCCTTTATATATTTATTACAAACCTAATTATAATATATTACTTAAACGTAAGAATACAACCTACTGGCTCAGGCGATCGAGCGAGATCGTCCCACGATATGTTATTTCCCTTGGTCAGCGTTCTGCAATGATTCACGTGGGAACCTGTACTGTGATATGAGTGTCTTATGTGACTTATGTATTAGGTAGTAGGTACAGTAGGTATTAGGTACTACGTATAGTGGGTAACAAACTTTATTGAATCATCCCGTTTGTAGTGTAAGCGATAATAAAAGTACAAAGGTGTTAAGTTTTATTCCAAATATTAAATAAGCGAAAATTCTATGAAACCGTATACGAAAGACTGACACAAACACGCAAGAGACACACAAGAAGACACAAAACGTTGAGTGACTCATCAACGCATAGCCGAAACCAGTGAAGCTATACACGTGTAACTGCGATTAAAGTTCCCTTTTGTAACGTAGAGGATATCAGTAAGAAGCGATTTTTTTAAATTCTACCGTTAAGAGGAAAAACGTAGGTGGGAAAGTTTGTATAGAGCGCCGCTCGGGACGACCGCGAGATGCAAACATCATAGATTTTTTTTATAGTATAAGAGGGCAATTGGGCATGCGGGTCATCTGATAGTAAGTATTCATCGCCGCCCATGGACACCCATTACACGTAAAGAATGTGTAACTCTCCTCTTGAAGGTTCCCAAGTCGTATCGGTTCGGAAATACCAAAGACCCAAGTTGGTTACACAGGGCGGCCGTATGCCGAAAGAAATTCCGCACGAAATTTACCGCCATTCATCTGCATAACGATGGTAGAATTTCAGGTACTCAGATAGCTCGCTAGCCCACACGCTGCAAGAAAAGCGGCATTACTAGCTAATCTTTTTGCGGCTAACTCCCGTCTCGACGACCGCAATACACAACCGGCTACCTACCAAGCTGTCTCAAAATGTCTGGGGTAAAATTCAGTCATTGTGACGTGCTCAGAGAAATGCGTTTGCTCGAAGTTCGGAAAGCTAGTGGGCTGGATAGTATTCCAGCGGGGTAGTGGTTAAAAGGTGTGCAGCAGAGCTATTCCCCGTGATAACGCGCCTATACCAAAATTCCTATGTCTCTGGCGTCGTGCCTTGGTGAGAGGCTAATGTGCAGCCGATTCCCAAAAAGGGGGATCCGCCGGATCGAAACAACCACCACCCAATCGCTATAATCTCAGTGTTGTCCAAGATCATGGAGCGAATTATAAACAATCAGCTCACCCGTTACCCAGAAGACCTCTCTATTTTAAAAGATCAAAAGGCTTTCGCCAAAACCGGTCTTTTAGCATATCTACTGCACCGCTGGGGGGAGGGGAATGATAAGCATGGCAAGTTTTGGCAATCAGTATTGATCTAAACAAGGCTTTCAACAGAGTTTGGCATAATGATCTTCTCTCTAAGCTGCCAGCGTACAGACTTCCCTTAAACTTCTGCAATAACGTACGTAGCACAGTGAGTATCCTGAAGCTCTTGAACTCAGCAGATCGATGCCGACGGAAATCGTACTGGCGGTCATTGACGAAATAAGTTCATATAAAATAGCTCAGTGTTAGTGTGTACCTATCTGTATGTACCTACAATGAGCATTAGCTTTCGGTGAAGGGAAACATCGTGAGGAAACCTTAGCATGGTGGTAGGGCTGTTCCGATGCCCGCCTGGCTAGCTACTACCCTCAAGTTGAAAAGCTGCCGCTAAATACCAACAGGTGTGTTCCGGCAGTTGCACTTGAGAGCCAGTTCCTCCACAGGTATAGTGTGTCTACCAACTTGGGCAGTATCATCACTTAGGGGGTTAGGGGTAGTCAGGATTTTCAAAAAAACGATTTTTTTTGCATTTTCTTTAAGTATAATATCTTAAAAATATTCTCTGAAAATTTGAAGTCAATCCGATCATTACTTTTCGAGTTATTCGACAAATAACAAAGAGCGCTCGGGCACTCCTAAACGTTCGGGAGCAGGTAGCTAACGGCAGCTGCAAGCAACCGGTTACTCGGGTTCTATTGTCATCCATGAACGAAAACTTTGATGTGTGTAGTAGTACCTAAATTTATATACACCCTACTTATGTATTAACAATTTCTAGGAAGTATAAGTGCAAGAAATTCTTTGTTTTTCGCCACGTCACTAGTATGCCTGTGGCAGTTGCGGAGAGCAGTCGATAGTTGTGCGTTATTAAAATAAATTATTTTTGAAGTTATTTATTATGGGACGTGATACGAAAAAAGTTTCGAGAGAAGTTCGGAAATCTGAAAATATCCGTAAGTCGTATTCAAAGAAACGAAAAAATGTATTTAATCCAAAAACGGCGGAACGTGATGAAAGTGTTCGGAGTACATCGTCTAAAAAACTGAAAAAAAATACTGAAGACGATGTACCCGAAAGTTGCACTACTGAATTTCGAATAATTAATTTTATTACGGTATTCACTGCCATTTCTGCTCTTGTGAAATGTAAAAAATGTGATGGAAACATTGAATTTCTAACAGCTAGTACACGTGGGCTGGGATTTAAAATTGTAGTTTCATGTAATAACTGTGACAATGAATACATTCCTTCCTGCTCTTTCATTGGGCATTCTTATGAAATAAATAGACGCTTCATTTTTGTGATGAGAATACTAGGGATAGGATACGAAGGTTTGTGCAAGTTTTGTGGCCTGATGGACATGCCGGCTTTTTTAGATAAAGCTACGCATACAATATTATTGAAGCAAATTTTAGATTGTGGTAAAACCGTTGCAGAAGCCTTGATGAAAAAAGCTGTGAATGAAGAAAAAGAAGGAATTAGTGAAAATGAAAATAAGAATGATTTGACTGTATCGGGAGATGGAACCTGGCAAAAACGGGGATATACATCGGCATTTGGAGTTTCTTCCATAATTGGCTATTTTACTGGAAAGATTCTAGATATAAACATTAAAAGTGCTTATTGTAAGCTATGTGAATATTGGAAAAAGAAACGAAGTACGGTTGAGTTCGAGGAATGGTATATGAATCACATGAAGATGAGTGTAGTGCTAATCACAAGGGGTCTTCTGGGAAAATGGAGGTGGATGCGATGATTGAAATGTTTCAGCAGTCTGAAACAAAACATGGAGTTAGATATGCAAACTACATTGGCGATGGTGATTCGAAGACCTATTCGGGAATTATAAAAGCAGATCCTTACAAAAATACAACCGTAAATAAAAAGGAATGTATAGGCCATGTTCAAAAGCGGATGGGGACTCGACTGCGTAAACTGAAACTTCAACAAAAAGGTCTTGGTGGTAAAGGTAAGCTTACAGGAAAAGTAATAGACAAATTAACTGTGTATTATGGTTTATCAATACGTCGTCATTGCGATTCTATCGAAGATATGAAATCTGCTATTATGGCAACTTTCTACCACTACGGTTCGACTGATGAAAATCCGAATCATGGTATGTGTCCAAAAGGCGAAGATTCTTGGTGCTCTTACCAGCGCGCTGAAGCAAGTGGAGAGCTTGATACTTATACTCAAGATTATTCTCCCTTACCTCCTGATGTTTTAAAAGCTATTAAACCGATTTACGACGATCTCAGTAATTATAATTTACTTTCAAGATGTGTAAGTGGATTCAATCAAAATAATAACGAGAGCTTCAACCAACTAGTGTGGAAAATATGCCCAAAAACCATGAATACTAGTTTTACTATCGTACAAATTGCTGCATACATAGCTACATGTATATTTAATGAAGGTACAAATTCATTATTAATGATTATGAATGCCCTAGGACTTAATTGTGGGTCTAATTCTCATCGGTATGCAAAAAAAAAGGATGCTGCACGTGTGAAAGTGGCAGATCAGCGCGCCAACGACAATACTCGGTAAGGCAGAATGCTTCGTAGGCAACGGCAAATTGATGTTTTGGAAACTTCCACAATGGCTGAAGAACTATTATATGGCCCAGGAATAGATGACTCAGTGTAAGTGATTAAATAATTCGTATTTCTGTACGTAAATCTAGTGCGAAACTTTAAATGCGTTTTTCTCAAAACTATGTTTTTTGAACTGGTGACAACTGTAACTTGAAAACCGCTCAGTAGATTTTAATGAAATTTATACAGCTTTTAGAATACATAATAAACTCGGGCCTGATCGAAGGATTTTTTTTTTCAAAAATTTCGATTTTTTAAGACCATTTAACTGTTGACTTTTTCCCAAAAATTTAGAAAAAAAATTTCTGAGTCCGCCATTTTTTTAATTTTTGAAAAAAAAAAAAGCTTGGATCAGGCCCAGGATTATCTATTTATAAAACTAATTTTTCTTATCCGATTGATTTTAGATGAATCTCCAAGGACTTATCATTGTCACCGCAAGGACCTTTTTTTTGGACTGGGTCAACAGAAACAGCTATAACTTTGGAAATTATAATTTTTTTTTTTTCAAATTTTCGTGACTTCAAGTCAAAACATTGTATAATAAGGCCATATTATTACTTTTGTAAAATAAAATGATTTAATAACGAAAAAAAATTACTGAAAATTATCATTTTTTCGTGTCTCTGACTACCCCTAACCCCTTAGATCAGGTGAGATTACGGCCATAACGCTAAACATCTTTTTCAGTACAGCTTTGTTCCTATTGATGGTAGCTTGATGTTAAATAACGTTAAGACCTACTCGAAGGTTGCACTGTTAATGACAAAAACAATTGTTGTAATGCAACTGGTAGTTCCGCGGTCGTGTGCATTACCCGTGTTAACTGTAAGTGAGACGTAGCCTAAGTGTAGCAGCCAGAAAAGCGGCACACAGAGAATTTTCGCGTTTGCCGCTCACATAGTGTATTTTCCTATGGACTTCAAACGTCACGGAGCAACTTTAATGAAATTTTCAGGCAATCTCAGATTAACACAATGAGTTTTCAAGCGACGATAGCTTAGTTGGTAGTGTGTACGAACGCCACGGCAAGGGACGTGGGTTTGAATCCACCGCCAATGAGTTCGAGCTTTCGGTGAAGTAAACATCGTGATGGCGTTAGGGCTTTTTCTAAAACCCAACAGGGTAGCTACCGGCCTCAAGTTGAAAACCTGCCGCCAAATACCAAATCGTGTGCTCCGGAAGTTGCACTTGAGAGCCAGTTCCTCCACAGGCTTAGCGTGTCTACCAACTTGGGCCGTACCGTCACTTAAGTTCAGGTGAGATTACAGCCATAACGCTAAGCCTTAACCATATATAAAAAAAATGTAGTAATCGATAGAGGGACACGTAAAGCTTCTCATTTAAATATTGAAAGGTACCTAATACCTATAATTATTTTGCTGACTTTCTGGTGCGGACCATGTTAAAATCGTCCATAGTATAAGGTTACGCAGCCTTGACTTGAAGCATCTTGGAAGGTCGAATTTAACCTATCGGTTGCAAGCAACACTCGAATGAGTCATCTACTTAATAATTCATCTCAGCATTTTCCGCCAAACGCGGCCTTTTAACCGACCATGGATTCTTACGACATATATCACGTCTCTACCGTGGTTATTATAAATATTTAGACCAGCGTTTCTCGAACTTTTTGGTGTGCCGCCCGCTTTAGGAAATTTAACTGCCCAACGCCCCCCACGAATACTCCATCGAATTTTTTTTGTAGAAATTTGTAGGGATATTCACCTCTATCGATTTTCTCTAGGCTCCCACAATATCATTTGAAGTTTCAATAGCCCCGTCAGATAGTCTCCACTCTCAAGGGGGGGGGGGGCGGTACCGGCCACTTTGAGAACCTATGATTTAGACCATTTAGGTGACGTGTTACACAATCCTAATGTTTAATTTAGTCAATAAACGCATACGCATCTGTTGATGAGCTCTAAGATTACAACACCAGTTCTTTTACTTGCATTGTCATTAAATTTAGTTTAAGGAACACTATTTTTGTTTTAATATTAATATTGACGTTAACTCATTCTTGTTCTTTCTTTTTTTTTCTATATATATATATATATATATATATATATATATATATATATATATATATATATATATATATATATATATATATACATAATGCGTGTCCTCCACAGGTTTATCGTGTCTACCAACTTTAGCCGTATGTCACTTAAGATCAGGTGAGATTATGGCCATAACGCTAAACCTTAACTATGACAAAAAATCCTGTGCACACTTACAAGGCCGCTTTCAGCTGCGGATAACCTTATATTATGGTAAGTTTGACGCGTCAGCGTATTTGCCTTTGATTCTCCTAAATAAATAAGCAATGTTTTACTTCACAGGTCATGACATATTTCATCTAATTAAGTGATACTTTGCTACAAGAAAGGAAAAATTGCTGCAATTTTTGGGCTCTGTGTCACCTAACATCAGATCTTTAAATCAGTAGCAACATATATATTTTTTTAATTCTTTGCAGGATTAGTGTAAGTCCAAGAAGTTTAAGAAGAAAGTTTTCAAATACAACTGCCAAAACACACCTATAGATATATGTCGACAGATTTTCAACTATAGTTTGATCACGATGTTTTCCTTCGGCGGACGCTTAAGTTCATTGAAAGGCTACAAATCCAAGTACATCGACGCAATATCCATACACCGTATCACTGAGCCAAGGGATTATTTGTTGACTGTATGAAAGAACAGACCGCCTGTTATCCGCCTCAACAAAAAGTTCGTTGGTTTAATTCCCGCGTGTCACACAGTTTGCGCTTTGCAGTAAATGCAAAACGTTCAAACAGAGATGCTAGCAAAATGTTCTAAATAAAACAGTATTCAGGTACGTTCCGGTAGTTTCAATTAACATATCAGAGGTTCCGCGAGAGCTCACAGTAAACAAGCGAGCCACGCAAACAGAGCAACTCCCGATTTACGTGGGCAACAAATTTGTCAGACTGGTTAATTCACTTAGGCACCTTATCACACATTTAACACCTGTATGTCTTATAATCTATATTAATTAATTCCTTTATAATATCATATCTTATAATGTAACTCTGTGTTCTCATGTTTTCTTGCCTAAACTACAGAATCAATTCGCATACATTTTGACACACAAATGGATGGAACGAACACGTTATCATTTCTCTAATTAGGAATTTCAATTTACAGTTACGTTTCCGGTTAGGAATAAATTACGCAGTTCAGAAAACTCATCTTTGAGTGCGGTATAATATGAAGCGATGATAGCTCAGTGGTAGCGTGTACGACTTCGCGACAAGGGACGTGAGTTCGAATCCAAACACCCACAATGAGCTTGAGATTTCGGTAAAGCAAAACATTGTGAGGAAACCATAGCATGGTGGTAGGGCTTTCCCTAATGCCCGCCTGGCTAGCTAGCTCTCTCAAGTTGTAAACCTGCCGCCAAATACCAATAGGTGTGTTCCGGCAGCTGCACTTGAGAACCAGTTCCTCCACAGGTTTAGCGTGTCTACAAACTTGGGCCGTATCGTCACTTGAGATCAGGTAAGATTATGGCCATAAAGCTAAACCTTAAGTATAAACAAGGGGGGAAAATTCAATAATTTAAAATCATAACGCAATCGCGGGTATAGCTAATTAATTATAAATAGCATAATTCTTGAATTCTTGCGACTACGAAATATGATGGGTTAAAACGCTAACAAACTGCAAATTTTCGTAAATTCATTTTCAGGAGGTATACTGGTTATATACCAACCCTAATTGATATTGATACAAAATATAGTAGAAATTACCTACCAAATGATATCATTTATAGCCCCAGCGATATTATTTTAAGAAGATAGCCATAACATTGAAGCAATGGTACCTCAGTGGTAGTGTGTAGGAACGCCGCGTCAAGGGACGTGAGTTCGAATCCAACCACCTACAATGAGATTGAGCTTTCGGTGAAGGAAAACATCGTGAGTTGGTAGCCTGGTTTAATGCCCGCCTGGCTAGCTACCACCCTCAAGTTGAAAATCTGCCGCCAAATACTATTAAGTTATTCCGGGAATGGCACTTAAAAGCCAGGCTTTCCAATAAAAGCCAGCAACGCACCTGCGATTCTCCTGAAGTTGTAGGTGTTTATGAGCGGCGGTGATAACTTACCATAAGATTACAGGCTTGTTCGATAGCACCTTATTTCGATGAAAAAAATACTGAAATATGCTGCGAAACTGTAACACCGATTTGTACAGTGTCTCGTACAGCAGTGTAATGATAAATAAAGCACGAGATCCCAGAGCTGCTCTAAGACGCTGTGTTGAAGTAGCGACTCCTTCAACTCTTCTCTATGATAAGATTTAGAAAATTCCAGCCACAATCAAGCTAAACGGATGACTCTTCAAAGAGATACAACGTCCCGGATTAGGTAGTTCGAGATTACATCATCATTATTCATGTATTAAACATAAATCATTATTATTATGATAGTAAGGTCAAACGACAAACAAAAAACACAATCTGCTGGTATAAACCAAATTACGTCAAACAAAAACAATTGTCTACATCAGCATTGTTATTGTCACGCATTGACATACTCTACATACACTAACGAAAGACTGCGTCTTCATCCTAGTTTGTTTCTTTACACGCTGATAAAATCTGTATTTTAATAATTTACAGGAGTGGTTCCCAAAGTGTGCGCCGCAGAGAGTTATGAAGGGCGCCCGGAACGATTATCTTCACCATACTCGTATCATTCTACCTATCTATTTCGACCAGCTAGACCATTTATGTACGCCGCGAACTGAAAAAGATTGGGAATCCCTGATTATATACGTTTAGCCAGGAACTCAACTTATGTAAAGTGACGATGAACACGCTAAGCCTGGAAGGACCGCCTCTCAAGTACAACTTCCGGAACTAATCAATAGGTATTTAGCGACAAATATATAACTTGAGGATGGTAGCTAGCCAAGTAGGCATTAGAAAAAACCTCTAATGTCATCGAAAGTTTTTAGTGAGGTTATATCTTATGAAAGGAAAATAGATGTCAAATATGAAGTCAATTGTACGTATAATTTTAGAAATCAGGAGAAATGTAAGGGTTTTCACTATATACTGACTTTGCAAACATTGTCTAACTATTTCGGTAGTCAACAAATCGACCTTCACCACAGCACCTGAATAAAACTGAATAAAAGAATACTTTATGTATGTCCATAGTTCGTATCGTGATTAGGCTTAATACAAACATTTTCAATTAACAGAAGAAACTTCAGTTTATATGATTCTTCTAATTTTAGGATCTATTTATTTATCAACTTCGTCGACTGAGTTCGCTAAATCTTACTTTTTGTATTTTATTTTTATATTTAATGAAGCATTACTTGCTATTACATATTTTTAAATACTTTTTGAAGCTTACTCTTCAATGCATTTGCTACAAAATTATCAAATCAAAAATCTTTATTCAGTTCAGGCCCTGAGAAGGCGCTTATGAATGTCAAAACTACTACCGGTTCGGAAAGTAACGCAGTCATCAAGAAGAACCGGCAAGAAACTCCATCAGCAACTTTTTTTAAGTCTTATTCTTTCTATAACTTCTATCCTCTTTCCTGCTAGAACCTCTTCGTTCTGTGGTATAAAAAATTATCTTAATATCGATCCATACCTAATATTATCTATCACATTTTATTTTATCTATCACATTAATCCAATAACTTGAGGATGAAGCTTGCACAAGGGGACAGATAAAAACTCCAAATAATATTTTATTCTGACCTCTATATCTATAAGAAAGTAAACACTGATTATTATTTTCAAAAAATTTTTATCGTACATATATATATTTGGATAATTTATAGTTATAATATATTTTCAACAACAAATACTGTTACGTCTTAGAGATGAAATTAATAGCTTTATTAAATTCGCTTGTATGTCGCTTTCTGTTATATTTGTTATAAGGGTTGTTTTTTCCTAAGAGTTGGCAGCCTTGCCTCCCGAACTGTCGACGCCAAAACATTTTAATTAAACCGTTGAAACTGCTCCGTCCCTCTCTGAGGGAAAACATGAAATGTACTAACGAACTGGCAAATGAACTTAACAAGCTACCGGATCGACCTTCACTTATTAAAGCAATATTTTAATTTAATTACACACCCCGTCAATGGACGTGAGTTTGAATCCCTGCAATGAGCTTGGACACCCGTAGTAGATGAACATCGTGATGCAAACACTAGCATGGTAGTACGGAATTTGTTAATTCTCACCCACCTAGCTACCATCCCTATATATTGACGCGGTGTTCGAAATCGTTAGGGCTTTACAAACAAAACCGCGTACAGCCGTAACTTTGTTTTATACTTAAGGCTTAGCATTATGGCGATAATCTCACCTGATCTTAAGTGACGATACGGCCCAAGTTGGTAGACACGCTAAACCTGTGGAAGAACTGGCTCTCAAGGGCAGCAGCCGGAACACACCTATTGGTGTTTGGCGGCTGGTTTACAACTTGAGGGTGGTAGCTACCCAGCCCACCCTACCACCATGCTATGGTTTCCTCACGATGTTTATTGAAGATTTTATATCATATAGATAGACACAAAATTTATATACATGTATCAGCGTGGGCCATCAGGAACAGGAAGAAGGAAAGAGAACGCTTTGGCTGGGTTGCAACACAATAAAATATTTTATTGGGCTGACATTCCACATGACAAAAATCCATTTAATGTCTCCGTCATCGCAACACTTTATGTCACACTTAGGTTAAATCCCGTGTTGCAAGAAACCAAGGTCAGCTCTACTCTCTAATGTCTCTCGGAGCTCGTTATCACCCTCGAGCTAAAAATCTGTAGCTAATTATCTATCCAGTAGGTATACTTGGTCCATTGTCTTGTGTCACATCGTTACTTACCTTCAGGCAAGATTGTGATCATAACAATAAATATACTGGCGAGCGCGGTTACGAGTTCAGTCTAAGCGAAGCACTCGAGACGACGACTTATATTGAAGTTACATGAGATTTATATTTATTTATATTTTTATGTTTTTGGTGTTTACGTTGTAAAACATTATTGGGAATAATTTGTAGTTAGTGACTTTCGTGGTTGTAATTTTGTTTCTTCAAAATGAAAATTTCGTAGCGATGATAGCTCAGTGGTAGTGTGTACGACTTCGCGTCAAGGGACGTGAGTTCGATTTCAACCACCTACAATGAGCTAGAGCTCTCGGTGAAGGAAAACATCGTGAGGAAACCATAGCATGGTGGTAGGGCTTTTTCTGATGCCCGTCTGGCTAGCTACCACCCTCGACTTGAAAATCTGTCGCTAAATACCAATAGGTAGGTAGGTAAATACCAATACCGATAGCGTGCCTACCACATATCGTCACTTAAGATCAGGTGAGATTGTGGCCATAACGCTAAACCTTAACTATAAAAAAAAATCTAGAACAAACATGTGTTGCAGTTCCGAAGATAAACTGGAGCAGAGTAATAAATTCTTGTCTTCAATTTTCAGTAGCATTTTACGATACGTTCCGATAAAACTTTTAAATTTTCCATCGTTATTTCTCTCGTTAAAAACGGTATTTCTCGAGGGACAGCAGAAGACATTTTTCAAGCTGACGTACTCGCATGTGCTATATATTACAAAATAACATACGATTCATACTTGTAATAGCGTTTTGAAACTTAATGTTATTACTGTCACAGGCGTCTCAGGTGGCACGTAAGCAAAAAAATCTCTTACGTGTTAGTAGGTATTTTCAAATTGTATCCTTAGTTATACTTAAAACAAACTTTAGCCGTGGCTTGTGCTGACTTGAGCCGCAGTTACAAGATTCAGTGCGTCATAAACCCGAGCGTGACGGCTTACTTTTGTTCATTCGACGAAAAATCGCAAATCGTACATAAGTTTCCCATTAAAAAAAAAAAAAAAAAAAAAAAAAAACATAATCCTTACTAATATTATAAATGCGAATGTTTTATTTTTATTTATATTTATATTAATTTTTTCACCACAAAAATATATCCATAAAAGACGAACATGAACATTAGTTTGTTTGTAGAACCTGGAGGGGGTGATAGGATACTTTTGCTCGCGAAAATCTCACTAAAAAGGGTAAAAACAGGAATAATATAATTTGTATGAAACTTTTCATAGCGTCATCCGATGTGTTTGACAAAATAATATTAACGCCAGGGAAGCCGCGAATAAAATCTAGTATATTAAACACAGATATTTTATCATTCTTCTATTAATTAATTTCCCAGCGCTCCAGAGGTTTCATAAGTAACTGTAACATTTCAAACGCGTTCAAGAAGGTTCACCGCGAATGCTTTATAACAAATACAGACGAGCAATCGTTCTCGAAGGTTCTGTTCATAGCCACAGAATACGACGCAACTTCCGGCGGCTGAAAACGTGCCATCCGGAAAACGTGTTGGCGACCAATATCTAACAAACCAGAACCTGCGAACCAGAAGCGATGATAGCGCAGTGGTAGCGTGGACGACTTCGCGTCAAGGGACGTGAGTTCGAATCCAACCACCTACAATGAGCTTGAGCTTTCGGTGAAGGAAAACATCGTGAGGAAACCGTAGCATGTTGGTAGGGCTTTTTCGTAGACACGCCTGGGTAGCTACCACCCTCAAGTTGAAGATCTACCACCAAATACCAATAGGTGTGTTCCGGCAGTTACACTTGAGAGCCAGTTCCTCCACAGGTTTAGCGTGTCTACCAACTTGGGCCGTATCGTCACTTAAGGTCAAGTGAGATTATGGCCATTACGCTAAGCCTTAACTGTAAAAATAAAAATAAAAACCTACATTTATTCATGACCTACCAATGTCATCAACTTATGATAACTTTCATAAAGAATTAAAAATTGATCCTCCGTTATCAGCGGCGTCAAAAATATTAACTCCTTTAAAAAATTACTACCGTAGTCTTCCAGCTTACCTAGCCTACATGAAAATCCCCCACTATGTATAATGATGCGTCCCCACCATCTAACAATAACATACAATAACACCATCAAATGCGTAGTTACCTACTAAATACACATGACAAATTAAAAGGCAATTGGTCAAGTTTTTGACGAGCAACATTTATATGCGAGGGTATACCTGACTGTTGGCGTGGCGATACAGGCCGTGGCGACGCATCGCCACGCTATATGATGGAATAGACTCTATACGTAGTAGCGTGTAAGACGTGGTGAAAACAAAAATATTTAAAATTTACAATTTTTGTATTTAATAAAAATGAATATTTATATAATTAACAGTCATTTGTAATGTTTTATGTTTTCATTATACCATATCCGATTCCTGTCGTAATCTGTTCTTTTATGCATATAAGTTATACAAAACAATTTCGATGTTTCACATCTGCCAGGCGTCCCGTGACGGCTCACTTTTTTAAATTTTGGTATCTTGTTAAAAAGACAAGTCCCGCACTAAGCATCTAGCCTTGTGTTGTGAGGAATTTTACAAACATACCCTCTACACATACCGCTTGTGAGGTCTAATAAAATGAATAAGTTGCAGGTTGAGAATGGACAAATTTGCTGTTCCAACAAGCTCATTCCGTTGATTATGTATATAACACACATCAATTTTGAAAGTAGGTTTGTTTCCTTTTGCTATTAGCTGGCTTACTGATAATAAGTTTGTGGTCAGGTTAGGTATGTACAAAATGTTGTTCACTTGAATGTCAAACTGAGAATTATACACAAGCGTAGTTATCTGTGTATTCCCGGCACACACAACTGGCACAGTCATAATGATTTCTTAGGTTTACGCGAATATTATTCATTGAAATAAAACTAATTTAAACTGATTTTATCGTGGTTATTTATTAAATTTTGATCCCGACGTTTCGAAAGCTTTTCAGCCTTCGTGGTCACGGGGCGGACTGAGGTGTAGGTTGTCCAGAAAAGTTTGTTACTGTGTCTACCTTCAATTTAATTTTTATTATTGATAGTGTTCCGATCTACGCAGAAAGAGCTCACGTAGCTACGTAGATCGGAATAAAATCCGTTTAAATTAGTTTTATTTCAATGGCACAGTCATATTATTTGCAACAATAATTTCCTTCATATCGCGTACTTTTCTCACTTCCAATAAATTTTCTCTGCATGATGTTATATGAGTACTACCCCTGAGTCGATATACCAATCATCCTTATTAAATTCACTATTAAAAAATGCAGCACTAAATGCGTTTACTTGCTTTTCTTTTACTTCAGGACACTGGTTTTTCAAGTGGCCAATTTTCTTGCACTTATAGCATTTTATAACCTCCTTGACATTTGACGTATGATTTGACGTTTGTTTCGCGCCTTTTGTATTCAAATTTTGACCACTTTTATGCTTCGACAATAATGCTACTTCCGAGTCATGGTCACCGACTTCAGAACTCATATCAAGCAATTTCGTTTTGACGACATCAGAGTTTATGGCTATGCCGGAATGTTCTATTGCCATGATCATTGGGGCAAACTTTTCTGGTAGCCCCGCCAACAACAATGATCCAATCCATTCCTCATTAATCTCGAATCCTGTGCCTTTCAGTCTTTGTGCAGTTTCCACAATTTGACTCACATAACTTGTCATGGACTCACAATTATCAAGTCGAATAAATTCGGCACATTTATTAAATAACTGCCTGACGACGACGTTATAACTTGTTTTCTGACACACGATATGAATTTACTGTATGATTATTTAATTAGTTTTTCACTGGGCCCATAACCTAATAAAACGAATGAGTTGCAAATTGAGAATAGACAAATTTTATTGCTCTATAAATAGCTGTGGTACATTATTAGCCTAGTACATATTTTACGCGCTAAGTGTCAAGTGGTTCACTTTCGTCTCCAGATTGCAGCCTTCTATTTAACAGTAATATCAAAGGAATTACCAGGGGCATGCATACGTTATCATATGACAGGATAAGTGTAGCTTCACAAATAAATTTTAGTACCTTCGTTAGGAACTTCGGTTACAAACTGGGTCTAGGAATGGCGATCTGAGATTATGTAATTGAAAGAATTGATTTTTAGATTAAAAAAAATCGATTTTTCTGTCGTTAATAGCTCTGAATCAATATTTCGCCCTTGGAAAATGAGGTTCGATTTTAATCTATTTGCATATAACACGATTTACAATTATTTGAATGTTTATTCAACTTTAATACCCACGTGTATATATAACGACATACATGGAAACTAGTTGACCCGGCACACCTGTCTTATCGAATAGTCAATCACATCGACTACAACGTCATCTATCACGTTATGATCACTTATCGAGATAATAAGTATCCTATCTCTCAAGTTAGATCTGACTGCACACAGGACCAAAATTTTATTAAAATCGGTTCAATAGTTTAGGAGACAACTACGGACAAACGAGATGCAGTAAAATTTTTATATATAAAGACGACACTTTCTTACATATGTAGAATTATAAAATCGATTACTTTAGTGTTGTATTTGTTATCTATGATTGGCTTTATATCAACAATATAAGCAAGAAAAGCGAATCGAATAAAATCGATCTTTGATGAAACAATCTATTGGATCTCAATTATTTCGTGAATCGATTCATTTCAATTCGATTCGAATTGACACAAGAATCGATCTTTCAGTTTTTATTTTTATTTTATGGGACCTACACTGTTAGCCTGAGGGGCTTTTACAGCTTCACCGAACTAGAGGGGGCGAGCGCGGAAGGCACTCGAGCCCGCGGGGCAACTCGCGCAAGGGTGTCACTAGTGACCGAACCTCGGCTTGGGCTGTTGCCGAATTGCATAGGAGAAAATCGAACGCGGTACTAACTATTAATAAAAATAGAAAAAGCTTAAGAACTAATTGAACCCCTTTGGGATCTGGAAACTAAAGATCTTTTCTGAAAGACTCGCCATCCCTATAACACAGACGTACGTTATAATAACCTAGCAGTAATTAGTCTTGAGATGACTTACAAAAGGTTACGTAAAGCAAATAAACGGAGAACAAAGGGCTTACTCAAACGCGAACTCCATTATAACATGTATTTACTTATTGTGAAGTAACTCGAAACAGTTACTAATGTAATTTTCTTTACGAGACAATATTATTTAATCCAACACAGAATAAGGTTCGCTTGGTTTACAATCTGTACTAGTTAGCCCGGCAGGCATTGTTTTGCCCTTACCCGTGGTCAATTACTTGACCACAGCGTTACCTATAGGTATATTCATAGCTAGCGTTATTATTTATTAAAAAAAAATAACAGAGCTACTTTCACGACAATCGGTTGATCGATCCGTTACATTTATTGAACATAACCAATAATTCAAGTCTTTAATATAAAAATCACTTGTAAAATGTCTTGTATGGTCTTTATAATATTCTGATTAACTAATATGTTATTGGAATGATTTAAACGGACTCAGTGAACTTCCTGTTGTCACTTTTAGTATTTGTTAAGTCTCTCAATTGATCTGTCACCGGAAATGCATTGCCTTAGTTTTGAATATCGTCGACGATATGGTCAGTTCTAGTTTAACAGTCGTGGAGTAAGTTCGTTAACAAATATGTAGTGGTACAAGTAACTAAGTGTAATAAGTTGATCAAAGGTGTTTAATAAACGAGTGACGAAGGGAAAATGTATTTTTTATAATAAACCAAAGATTAAAGGTTTTTTTTTAATACAATGTTCATCCACGCTGATCTCTCCCTCAGGGCTGGGAGGGGATGCGTGAATGTGATTCCCCTACGCGAATCCGCTTAACCGATTTCAACGTAATTTTATAATTTTGTTATTTATTAACCTTTTATCCTTTATACTTTGTAACAAATGTGCATCCTTATGAATCCTACTAATGATATACACACAAAAATTAGTTTGGTTTGTTTGTTTCGTTTTCACGGCTGAACCGCTGAATCGATTATGGTGAATTTTGATATAGACATAGATGAGAACCTGGAGACGGTGATAGGCTAATTTTTCTCGCGGAAAACCTATTGGAACTGGAGTAAAGAGAAGAATAAAATTATTATAAAACTTTTATTGTGTCATTCGGTTTGTAAAACAAAATTAATATTAACGCGTGCGAAGCCGCAGGTAAGAGCTAGTTTTGATATAATTCTCTTTTCTGTCCGATAGCCGATATATAAAAATATATGCCACGTTTTGTCTTTCTATGATCATTGACGGCTGAATACTGATTGCTGAACAACGCATAAGTGAATATTTTTTGTGAAGCGTCAGAAATGCGGTAATTAACATAGCATAGATAATTTAAATCCCATCGCACTGGTTGTGACTATTACCTTAAGACGTAACATCTGATAAATGACAATTTTAATATTACTCGAATAAAATTTAGCTTCCATTACCTAATTGTTTATATGAATCATTGGAAAACCTTATAGTCACTGTGACAAAAACTTGTTATAACTATTTAAAGCTATACATGATAAGAATAGATGTTTGTATATATGAAATCGCAAAGCTTCAACCCTTTTGAGCGAATGCCATGAAGTTTGGCAAACATATATTTTTTTACAGGAAAAAATATTTTAGTTATCACAGAACTACACAGAACACAAAACAGTTATTAACTAAATCTGGAAATATATCAACACTGTTGCATGTGCATCATTGTTTGGTAATTGTACACAGAACAAACGTATTTGTTTTTGATATGTATATGTATATATTATTTGAATTCATGGTAGTCTGAGGACCACAAATATTATTTCGCGAATGGTGAATTATGTAATATTGTTTTATGTTTTTATTAAAACATTCCAGGGCGTCGTTGTGTGACGGTTGAAGGCGGGCGGGCGGTCTCGGCTGGGCGCTCGTGGCGCGACCGCGTGAATATGAATACCAAGTTACCCTCTTTTGTTGCGTAAATAATATGGAAATAATTGTATTATTAAGAAAAAAATCAAAATTACTGTTGTCGGGTTACGATTTCGGGGTTTAGTAAGTCGCGGCGGCGTCAGAGACACGCCCACGGGGCCTTGCTTGACACTACTTGATTTTAATACGAAAATATATTAACCTCAAATCAAATAAGTTACCTCCATATTTAGATATTAATATTTTCCTAACAAGTAAACTAATTACACTACTAGAAAATCTACATCAGTGAATTGAATGAATTTAAATAACTTTCAAAACTAATTACGCATTGGCGACCGCCGTCAATGACTTCGTTTTCAGAAGTGACTGCTGTAGCTTCTAAGTATAAATATACCTGGCGTAATACCGAGAACAGACACGTATCACGACAACCATTATAATACCATTTTTACGAGCGTAATCAAAAATAAATAAATGTAATACAACATGTTAGGTATTATGTTTTACGATGTTATAAGACTAATCTACTTTCTTTTCGGACCATCTCAATGATTCGAGATGTTTTATGTACCGGTGATAACAATGAGACAACCGTAATTGTTTTGTTCAGGGTCCAAATTGGATAATTTTTCACAATTTTTTTAACTTGACATCAAGTTGTTTTATTGTTTTTACGGCAAACATTCGTGTCGTTGCCAGGAACTGGGCGCAGGGGATCTAAACCGCTTTAATACATATGCCTATATCCAGAGATGGACGTGATCGATTACTTTTGTAATTAGATTATTAATCTAATTGAAAGTAATCATGATTACATCAATCTTGATTGCTTTCAATCAAGATTAGATTTAATCACAATTAAAGTAATCCGTAATCAAGATTATATGATTATTTGTATTCAATATTTTAGTAGTAGTTTATGCCGCAATCAAATAAAAGCCAGTAGGTATTAAAGCGCGAATATGTTTATTACATGAAGTAAAACAAACTTTAGGTAAGTATATAAATAAGTAACCATTTTCTTTATCTTTATGACGGCAAAACTATAAAAGTAGTCGATTGATGGAATAAAAATTTTGATGTTATTCCATTTTTACCAAAACGTTATTATTAGATGAAATGTTTGAAAAAAGAGTGCTATTGAAATCCAATTTAAGTGGCATATGAATAATTTTAAACATACCTGTAATTTTTTTGAATTTAATGATTAATCTCTTATAATCGGGGTAAATTTAAATTGATAACAAAGGTTGAATACAAATAAAGTTGATTTACACTATAAACCTATGTCTCGTTTCTACATTATTATATTGATATTAATCAAAAAAGTAACCAAAATTAATTATAATCATTAATCTCTTGTATGATTACTTTTCTGATTATTTTAGTTAATTTGTAATATTGATTGAAGATTACACAATGTAATCATAATCTTTAATCATTAATCTGTTTGCAGTTTGCCCAACACTATCTATATCGCTTGGAAAAACAAACTTACCTATCTAAATGTACTTAGTTTTAATTGGAAACGGGTTTATACAAACTGGGTACTAGTTACATAAAACTTAATAGATCGAACTTAAGTTATTTAACTTAATTGAGGACATATCAAAGTTTTTTCATACATTTCAAAGGACAAAGGAGATTCATTTTTGTATATATGTATCTCGTCAATTTTGGCAATAACGAGACATGAAAATTGAACGCTATATAGTCTTTCGAGTACAAAGAAACGATAATTAATTAGTGATGTTTCTGGGAACAAATATATATTTTATCCTTCGTATCGTTAACAATTAAAATACGGGTAGTGTAAGAAATTTTAGTACATAACTCATCTTTTGTTTGTCTCATTACATTTGTAAATTCGACGACCATGAAATTTATATATATGTTAATACCACATTTTTAGGGAATAAGAAATTTGAATCTTGAGTATCCATAATCAAGTTAAAGCTCTTTAAAGTTATATTACAGTATTTCTTGAATATACATTATCATATTTCAATAACGATTAAAAGTAAATTATTCTAAAATACCCTATGATTATATTATAACCATAACTTTGTCCAGAAAAAGCCAATAGTTTACATAGTCAACTTACCTTTAATAACACTTCTGTAATTGTCACTTCACAAAACACAAAACGTTTTACGAATAAATGCAACGCTGAATAACACACGCGACGTTACGAAACCCCTCTAAAACACGATAACCGTCCAACCCCGGCGGCGGACGCCACACGACTGACATTTGCGGCTAGTTTAGCGTGTTTACTACGGGCCGCGCAAGCGTCGTGACTACCCGCGATTTATAAAATTCCCACCTTTATACTTCGAACCCTATCGTCAATATGTTAAGGTTCACTTTAAATTGTTAATATCGGGAGTGGTGTGGATAACCATTTATTCGAGTGAGCACTTTGTTACACGAGTTATCGTGGCCTTTTTTAGGGGTTTACCACAAAAACGCTAGGGTATTTGTGACGATGCTAATGATTAATGAATCTGAAATTTACCTAAATCTAGATGTAACAATAAATAGGCAACGCTCCTGTGTTCCAAACTTGTTCGTGGTACGTGTTTAATACTTTGTTCTTGTGGCGACTTGTTTCGAAGTCTTTTTTATCTTACCTAGGTGCAAAGAACACCACAACAAAGATGACCTTTAAGACACAGACCATGGTAGGTCATTGTTCACATACCTGGATAAATACTGGCTGATGCCAAAACGTGACAATATAAAATAAGTCACTGTGATAAATTTAGCATCATATGAATGGCAGATGCGAGACAATCACGTACAATTTACTATCATTGATGGATATACATTAGCTGATCCCGGAATGCAATACATCTAAATGTTTATCTCTAGTCGGTGTGACTCCTAGGCTACGTTCGGCTTAGCGTTAACAAAGCTCACGAATGACTATTAATTTTTATTTTTCTTACTACCGAAGGTTTTGGGTTATAAAGGTTTAGCGTGATTGCCATAATCTTACCTGATCTTAAATGACAATACGGCCCAAGTTGGTGGACACGCTAAACCTGTGGAAGGTCTGGCTCTCAAGTGCAACTGCCGGAACACACCTATTGGTATTTCGCGGCAGGTTTACAACTTGAGGGTGGTAGCTAGCCAGGCGGGCATTTGAAAAAGCCCTACCACCATGCTCTGGTTTCCTCACGATGTTTTCCTTCACCGAAAGCTTAAACTCATTGTAAGTGATTGGATTCGAACTCGCGTCCCTTGACGCAAAGTCGTACACACTACCACTGAACTATCATCGCTTCAAAAAGTTACCAAAGCCAACCTCAGCGATGCACTCTGCCGAGTAACCAAGGAAACTCTGGCAATTGGTAATCTTACATTTGGATTTGGTCATAACGGTGAACAATGTAATCTTGATCGGTCACAGCTTGGTGGTAGCGCTATTACCCAACTAGTTAGTGACCACCCTCGGGTTTAGACTGCAACAAAAAAAGGATTATTTTCTGTTCCGGCATAGTGAACAAGAGACAGCCCTTTCCGTCGAAGTTAGCAACATGGCTGTAATACTCCTGGCTGCCCATAGGCAACGGATATTATTTACCATCAGATGAACACATTAACAATTAACAATAACTCAAGTGAAATGGAATATAAGTTCACCTTTGCAAATGGGTCGTCGTGAACTTGGCGTGGATGAAAATAATCACGTCATTAGTGACACCTTCACCACGACCACAATGATCGTGGTTGTCATGTGAAACGCAAATAGGTACGTAGAATAGATATAGTTTCGTTTTCTACAATTCAGTTTAGGTATAATGTATTTTAAACTTTGTATTAGTCTGTAAGCATTCCTAAAATATTAATTGTAACGTATCAAGCCAAGTTCATGCTAACAGAACTGGCGAGCAGCATTGCGTGTAATATTACACGAACCATTTGGGGCCGCTTTTGACAGCCTCATAACTCGAAAACTATTCCACAGTTATCATGTCAAAGTTGGCTCATATATTGATACTTTCGAGATACATATGTGTTCCAAAATTCATCAACCCACCTCATACAATCCAATGTACCACTGACATACTCTTAAGCAAATTTATGTCATCCGAAACAATATTGATCATCATATTCGACCATCCATGGCCAGTCGCCCGTCAAGTAGTCCTACAACAGATTGACAACTGAATATACATGATTCCACAACGTGATAAACAAAAAATAAAATACTTTGAAGCATCTGTCATCATACTAATCTACCTCGCTTGACTAATCAATTCTCCCGGAATGGGAATGGCGGCTGCAAGGGCATATGGTGGTTACAATCCAGTCCCGTATCTAGGATAAATGAGTCACTATGTATTGTTTTATTCCAGCGTGTATGGTGGTCCCGACCAGGTAGGCGACAGGTACCACTCTATTTGACTACCGGATGGTCATCGAACCTAACACCTAACACGTGTCACAATGGCAGTGTAGTAGTCACAAAGTTTTGTAGAGAGATGATGGCTCAGTGACAGTGTGTATGAACGCTGCGTCAAGGGACGTAAGTCCCCCAGCTTTCGGTGGAGAGAAACATCTTAAGGAAACTATAGCAAGGTGGTAGGACTGTTTCTAATTCCCGCCTGTCTAGCTACCACCCTCAAGTTGAAAATCTGCCGCCAAACACAAATAGGTGTGTTCCGTCAGTGGTACTTGAGTCAGTCCCTCCACAGGCTTAACGTGTCTACCAGCTTGAACCATATCGTCACTTAATATTAGGTGAGATTGAACCTTTACCATAAGAAAACCTTACCACGAAAAACCTGCAACACCACGGCACGATATAATTCCGGTTTGTGTCATATGTTAACGATAACTACAGAGAGATAGTCTTGTATATATTTAAATCAAACGTGATAAAATGTAGATAACGACTTATTAAGTTAATGGTAATAGGTAACTGCTTCATGCGAGATCCCGAACAAAGCTCCATCAGTCAGATGTTTAATAATGAATTATTACAAGCCCCGTCACTCAGAAACGAAGTCTTTGTTGTTAAAACACGTGTTTAACAATAATAATAGAGGAATCAGATTTGATGGGATATCATTACAAATTTTATAGATATACATAACACGTTTATATTTTGGAAGCCGTTGATCGCGCTTTTTATACTTAAGGCTTAGCGTTATGGCCATAATCTCACCTGATCTTAAATGACGATACAGCCCAAGTTGGTATACACGCTAAACCTGTGGAATAACTGGCTTTCAAGTGCAACTGCCGGAACACACCTATTGGTATTTGGCGACAGATTTACAACTTAAAGCTGGTAGCTAACCAAGCGGATATTGAAAAAGCCCTACCACCATGCTATGGTGTCCTCCCGATGTTTTTCTTCACCGAAAGCTCAAGCTCATTGTATGTATGTATGTATGGTTGGATTCGAATTCACGTCCTTGAAGCAAAGCCGTACACACTACCGCTGAGCTATCATCGCTTCAAAATCATATCGCTTGTACAGCTCAATCACTTAGTGACTTCCAAATCTAACCTCAATAGTAGGATTACCACTATACAGAAATAAATAACAGTTTAAAAAAACTAAAAAACACGCTTTTTATAGAAAACTGAACTAAAAAATAGACAATAAGTTTTAATAAATTTAAATTAAGAATAGTGTTAAAAATTTCAATAAATATAAATTATTAATAATGTAAATAAAAAAAAATAATTTATTTAAAAAAAAGCGTGGGGTGCTTTAAGTTTATCAAATGATAATCACTACTCATATCTGTGTATAAAACATTTATAACTATTGACACCATGCACCCCACGCTTTTTTAAAAATAAAATACATTTTTTTTATTTACACTAATAATAATTTATATTTATTGAAATTTTTAACACCATTCTTAATTTATGTTTATTGAAATTTTTAACACTATTCTTAATTTAAATTTATTAAAACTTATTTTCTATTTTTTTAGTTCAGTTTTCTATAAAAAGCGTGTTTTTTAGTTTTTTTAAACTATTATTTATTTTCTTCTTTTTAGTTTGCTTTATTTATAATAGCTTGTTTTTTAATTTTAAACTATTATTTATTCTAATCTACTATTAATTCCGTGATAACTATAAGTAACTGTAATTATTTTCAGTCGTCAATGTATACAGTCAGACTTAACGGTATGATCATTGACGAACAAGTGATATCGACAAGTCTTACTACGTGTTACTTCGTAGTCGAATCATTTCATAATTAAAATATCAATTTCTGTCTTATCGACTGTAGATCAAAATTATATAAATTAACAAAAATTTTATTTAGTAAATTGAAAAATGAAATAATTTTATCAAATCAGTGTATTGTCATCGGTCCTCGATAAATCTACAAAGTTTGAACGAAATCTGGCCGTTTAAAGTGGGTCAAAATCGCGCCCGAAGAAGTCGGTTACAAACATACAAACAAACACAATAAAAAGCGTGTAATAAAAAAGAATGTACAACATAAAAATACCCAATCTCAACATATGCTGCATACTGTAGTTAACATGGGGTTTTGATTAATAACTAATAAGTGTAAGTTAACGATAATTGAAGCGATGATAGCGCAGCAACCACCAACAATAAGCTTGAACTTTCGGTGAAGTAAAACATCGTGAGGAAACCATAGCATGGTGGTATGGCTTTTTCTGATGCCCGCCTGGGTAGCTACCACCATCAAGTTGAAAATCTGCCGCCAAATACCAATTGGTATGTTCCGGCAGTTCCACTTGAGAGCCAGTTCCTTCACAAGTTTAACGTGACTACCAACTTGGGGCGTATCGTCGCTTACGATCAGTTGAGATTATGACGATTACGCTGAGCTTTAACAATAAAAAAAAAAGGTTTCAGTTCACAAAGTCAACACAGAATATGGCATTAATTCACGTATTATGTTATTTAACAGATTTATTTTTGAAAAATAAAAAGCATGTAATCCAATTAAGCCGTGACGTTAATACAGAGGTCGGACGGATTTGTTAACATTTCCATATATGTCTTTACGATTTAAATAACTTGGTTGACTGGCAGTTGTAAACTAAAGAGTAAAATGTTTCGTTTTATTGGGTTAATGGGTCTTTTATCGCTGTAGAAACATCGGTGGAGGTGCTGAAGAGCTGATATTCTGTTGGGTAAAAACTTTTTTTGCTCGAGCTACCCCTTTTTAGATTCCCGTCTTTCGTCACTGATGACCACCTACGTAAAAACTGATATTGATTATATAACAATTAAAGGCTATAAGATTTTTAGTAATGGTACATATTACTTGGTAAGAGAAAATATAAATAAAACATCTCTCTAAGACATTCTATTTTTCCCAATTTTAAGTGTAACAAAATATGACCAGTTACTTTATTCTTCTATTCGTTTTGTGAAGTATTTTATAATAAAAAATGTAACGGAGCCGGCATATGTATTTACAATAAATATTGAGTGAAATTTATTATCCTATTTTCTTATCGAAAATACGTACTCAAAACTTTACCTTTTTGTCCGTCTGGACCTTTATCCGATGCGCATTACATTTACTTTTACAGATTTGAAAGAAATTTGACAAAGCGATAACTTATATTATAGCTATTTATTTATTTATTTATAAACACTCACAAGAGAGTTACAGTCATATACACAAATTCACAATGGCGTCCAAACCAGGCAGAGCTTGTATCTCGGTGGCCAGGATACGAATAAACAATTTATTCTTTATCTAAAAGTACCTCGGCAGATCTTATATTATCAAAATATTATTACTATACAATGTTAAATTTTTAAATAGTAACCATACCTTCACGAATACTTTTATATATTTTCATATACATACAATTGCATACACAAAAACATCTTTACATACAAAAGCTCATACTTCATATCCTATAAAAGAAATGAGTATAAATCGCTTAATTTCAACATGTTATGCAGGGACACATCGGCAACGTATGACCGCGTGACGTATGCATGTATATAGTACAGTGACGTATGTATATGGTACAGTGACGTATGTATATGGTACAGTGACGTATGTATATGGTACAGTGATGTATGTATATAGTACAGTGACGTATGTATATGGTACAGTGACGTATGTATATGGTACAGTGACGTATGTATATGGTACAGTGACGTATGTATATGGTACAGTGACGTATGTATATGGTACAGTGACGTATGTATATGGTACAGTGACGTATGTATATGGTACAGTGACGTATTTATATGGTACAGTGACGTATGTATATGGTACAGAGACGTATGTATATGGTACAGTGACGTATGTATATGGTACAGTGACGTATGTATCTCATACAGACGGCTGCGTCCGTCGCATAAGAATAAGACAGTCGAGAATATACAGAGCTACGTTCACAACGTATTTTATTTCACTACTCTCTACCTATAACTTAAATAGACACCATACATTTTACCTAAACGTTTCGATATATGACTATGAAAATTAGCACATTGGCATTTTTAATGTATTTTCTTTTTGTAATTTACTAATATTAATTCGTTGGTGGGAGGCGCCCGACGTGACGGCCCAGTAGCACGCGCGTGAGCTGCGCGCGGTACTGGACAGTACTTGGACATTGCAACATTACTTTATTTTTCTAAGATAAAGGATTTTTTCTAAAATAAACGAAGCCTAAGTTACTCCTTATTATATCAGTTACCTGCCAATAAAAGTCCCGTCAAAATCGGTCCAGCCATTTCAGAGACTAGCCGGAACAAACAGACAGACAGACAGACAAAAATTGTAAAAAATATATTTATATACATGTAGTAAAAAATGATTATTTCAATATTACAAACAGACACTCCAATTTTATTTATATGTATAGATGTAAAGTTACGATATACAACGCTTATTTTCATATTTTTAATCTGTTTTTATTTCAATTTGTATCAGAACTATTTTGTGTTCCGTGACATATCACTGGCTTCTCGAATCAAATCAAATCAAAAAGCTCAATTCGTTTGTGGCTCTAAACAGGCGTTTACGAATGTAAAAGCTACCACCGCTTCGGAAAATAACCCAGTCGTCGAGAAGTACCGGCAAGAAACTCGATCTGATTATATTATCTTTTTAGGTAGGTAAATATTTGAACAAATAAAAATTTAAATACATTTACAATAGTTTATAGCGAACGCACAGAGAGGACTGTTAATTCTAGACATCGCGATCGTTCACGTATTGATCCACTCTGTAATAGCCTTTTCACATCAAAACCCGCTTGATATGATTCTTGAACTTAATATCCGGAAAATCCGTAATGTGCTTTAGGACTTTCTTATAAAACCTAACAATATTACATAAAAAAAGTGTGGTCTTACTGTGTTAAAAATATGGAGGGACCAGTTTGCCACGATTTCTAATATTTAAGCTATACTGGTCCTTTACATAATCCAGTTGTAACAAGTTCTTGCGGACATACGTTAAATTGTCACGAATGTACTGGGAGGACAAAGTTAAGCTACAGATTTCCGGAAATTTAACCTTTGATGATTCGCGAGGTCCCACATTGTAAATAGCTCGAACTACTCGTTTTTATAAAATAAATACAAGGTCCACCTCAGCTTCTGCTCCTTACAGCAAAGTACCATAAGATATTTAGCTATGGAAGTAAGCGAAATAGACCAACCTAGCAGTGACAATATCTTTACTGTGCTTACTGTGTATTAATTATGTTAACATTCAATGTACAAGTATTTCAAGCGATGATAGCTCAGTGGTCGTGTGCACGACTTCGCGTCAAGGGACGTGGGTTCGAATCCAAGCACCTACAATGAGCTTGAGCTTTCGGTGAAGGAAAACATCGTGAGGAAACCATAGCATGGTGGTAGGGCTTTTTCTAATGCCCGCCTGGCTAGCTACCACCCTTAAGTTGTAAGCCTGCCGCCAAATACCAATAGGTGTGTTCCGGCAGCAGCACTTGAGAGCCAGTTCCTCCACAGGTTTAGCGTGTCTACCAACTTGGGCCGTATCGTCACTTAAGATCAGGTAAGATTATGGCCATAGCGCTAAACCTTAAGTATAAAAAAAAGTTACTACCTATCTGCTCTGACTTTGCAGGGTAATAAAGCTTATTATCATCTTGTCCTGTTCCCAAGTTATTCGCGGTCGGCGCAATACGTTTCCCGCTTCCATAAATCTTTCATTCTATAATTCTTCTCACACTCTATCCCTCTTTTCTTTGGTCTTCCTCTTCCTCATCCTTCAACACTCATATCGTTACTTTTCTCACCACATGCGCCTGCTCTCTTCTCATGGCATGTCCAAACCAAGACAAGCGATTCCCTTTGAACTTCTCTACCACTGGCGTCACATTGAAACTCCTTCTTACATACTCATTCTTGACTTTATCCATCCTTGTAACCGAACACATTCATCTCAACATTCGCGTTTCTGCTGCATGCGAACGACACTCATCTTTTTTCTTACTGACCCAGCCCTCCGATCCATACAATATGACAGGGTAAGAGAGCGTAAATGACTATTCATTTCATTTTATTACAACACGTAATATCCTTAAATGAAGAGATTTTGTGGCAATTAAATATGTTTTAAAGCATTTCCTAGCACATTATATTCATTATCGCGCATAAATCATAAAAGACAACGTTACTACAGTTCAATAAAACTTTTTAAAAGTAATAATTCCGCGATACATTATTCTCCATATAACTCTATCGATTTACGTGACAAAACTTCGAGTCGGTATGATTTACATTTCAGCCAATTTACACAAAGCCTCATTGAGTTTTACACCTAAACATTCCGCATGAATCACTCCGTCCATTAGTGAAATCACATGAAAATCCAGTCAGTAATATTTGGGTTTACACGTTCAGATAAACAGACAGACGTGACGGTGGATTTCAGGAATATGTACGGATATTTTCTATATAAAGACCTTTGGGTATATAATTCGATTATTACTTAAACCACACGGAATATTTCTGTGCAATTTTTTTATTCAGAAAAAATGAAAAAATATTAGACTGCGTCATTCATTATAATACAAAATGGGGAATATGACGCACAGGACCACATTCGTATATAATTGCAAATTACATACGTTTCAATATGACGTCAAGAATTCTTGTTTATATAAATAAATAAATATTAATTGATTGACTTCATTTATATTATTTTGAGTGCAGACATTAATCTAATGCATATATCAATCTAGATTTGAATACGTTATTATAGCATCGCAACAAAGTGACGTCACTATGCATCGTAAACATAGCATAATCCAAAAATAAATACAGACATATAAAGATCAACAATAAATGAACGAATATTTTTATAGGTTAAGTGTTATGGACACGTTACGATGTGTTCGAAGGTGGTGGCCACCCTCAGCATAGTTAAAGGTCTGGACCTCAAGTGCAACTGCTGGAACACACCTACAGGTATTTGGCACCAGATTTTTCAATTAAGGGAGGTAACTAACCAAGTGATTATTAGGAAAAGTCTTACCACCTGACAGCCGACAGCTAGATAAACACTGAGTAATATGTGACAGATTTTATCACAATCTGTGTTCTGCTAGTAACACAATCAACTATGCACATCAGCTAATACTATGGTGGGTGTTAACCTAGTGTATGTCGGTCACGATTCGATCGAACACTGTCTTATTGCTTTTTTACATGCTTTTTATTAACTTTACCTGTATGTTTGTTTGTATGTCTGTTACCGATTCCTTTGGGCGCGATTTTCACCCACTTTAAACGGCCAGATTTCGTTCAAACTTTGTAGATTTATCGAGGACCGATGACAATACACTAATTTGATAAAATTATTCCATTTTTCAATTTGCAAAATAAGATTTTTGTTAATTTATATAATTTTCATCTAAACTCGATAAGGCTAAAAACTTAATTTAATTTTTTTATAATTTTTCTTTATAGTCGATAAGATAGCAATTGATATCTTAATTTCCAATCACTATCTTTAGCCGACTTCTCTTATTAACAAATGTTCGAATACTAAAAAGAATTTTAATTCTACAAAACAAATAATAGTTTTAAATAAAAAACACGCTTTTTATAGAAAACCAAACTAAATAATAGTAGATTAGAACAAATAATAGTTTAAAATTAAAAAGAACAAGCTATTATAAATAAAGCAAACTAAAAAATACAAAATAAATAATAGTCTAAAAAACTGAAAAACACGCTTTTTGTATGAAACTGAACTAAAAAAAATAGAAAGTAAGTTTTAATAAATTTAAATTAAGAATGGTGTTAAAAGTTTCAATAAACATAAATTAACAATGGTGTTAAAAATTTCAATAAATATAAATTAAAAATAGTGTTAATAAAAAAAATGCATTTTATTTAAAAAAAAAGCGTGGGGTTCTTTTAAGATTATCATATGATAATCACTCTACTCATATCTATTTATAAAACATTTATAACTATTGACACCATGCAACCCACGCTTTTTAAAAATAAAATACCCTTTTTTTTAATTACACTATTAATAATTTATATTTATTGAAATTTTTAACACCATTCTTAATTTATGTTTATTGAATTTTTAAACACTATTCTTAATTTAAATTTATTAAAACTTTTTTCCTATTTTTTTAGTTCAGTTTTCTATAATAAGCGTGTTTTTTAGTTTTCTTTAAACTATTATTTATTTTATTAAATTTTCGTTATGCCCACAATCTCACCTGATATTAAGTGACGATATAGCTCAATTGATCTAACTCAGCTTTTTAATAGTCCAGGTTCATTATTACTTACTTTACTTTATTAATTATCAATACATTTGAATTCACAGTAAAAATAACATCATCAACACACCGCGTAGTAAATAGGACCTTCTTTAATGATCCCATATTCTTCCATCTAACCACTACTTCAAGTTGAGTGTCTCTAAGCACCAATTACTGTATTCCTGCAGACGCATTTCAAAGAACACTTTCTTTTTAGTATTAACAAGCCACCATTTTTATTATCATCGCCAATTACCGTCCGTTTGTATGAAAGTGTATTGAAAATCTTGTTATTATTAGTAAACACTCACTGAGGAGTTTTCCCGTAATTTTATTGTCATGTGCTGGATTAATTTGTAAAATTATGTTTTTAACACCATATAGATGACATTCTACGTTTTTTACTTTGGTTATTGTGTACAGTGGATTATAAATAATAACTGGTAACATACATTATCAGATGATATTATAGCTACATGGTCAGTTTTAAGACAAAAATCGTTGCCTTGTTTTTTTTTATATATTTTCGCGGCTTTTGTACAAAGCACACAAGTTAACCTCATTATAACAATACAATTAAGCACACATAAAAATATTTTTTTTTCTATAATAAGCTGTGATTGACATAAACAAACTGCCTCAAGAGCAGACGTAATTGCTAATATTTTATCCCACATGCTAACGAGTTTTGTTTTGATTTTGACTGTATTAATATAATTTCTTATCGACATGACATTGGCAGAATTGTGTATAAGAACACGTTGTGCCCTTAAATAATACGGTGCGGCATGGTGGTAGGGCATATTCTAATGCCCGCTTGGTTAGCTCCACCCTCATGTTGTAAATCTGTCACGAAATACCAATAGGTGTGTTCCGGTAGTTGCACTTGAGAGACAATTCTTCCACAGGTTTAGTATATCTAGCAACTTGGGCCGTATTGTCACTTAAGATCAGGTGAGATTATTGCCATAACGATAAGCCTTAAGTATAAAAAAAAAAGAAAAACCAATGACAAGTTCTGTTCTAAAGTTTGTCAGAGGAATCACTAATAGATGTGTTATATATATACTAGGTAATCACGTTATGCTTTCCAAAAGTTAATAGTTCGATCATGACGCCAACTATCACCTTTAAGAGTATCAAAAAACTTTTCACAATATATTTACGTGCGCATTTTTACGAAGATCGGCCATGTCATATTGGAGTGTAGCTATCTCATACATAAATTCATACAGTACAAAAGTTTAACTATTATGGCCTACCCCAGTAGAACGTTTTCGTTTTATGGAGTAGAACACTGATCTATATATAATTCCATAGTAAAAGTTATCGCTGTGTCAAATTCTAATTAAATCTGCCTAGTACCTAAGTGCAGAGGTACGCATATAAAAGAACAGACAGACGTAGTAAAAAAAAACAAAATATCTCGATTTCCAAAAAACATTTAATATAGATGCTTGACTCAGTTTTATTGTATTTATATAGGCACATCACATTTAATACTTGCTTGTTTTTTTTTATTTACTAGATTATTCACACAAATATGGTAATATTGAATCGTGTGTACCATTATAACAGGCAAATAGATATATTGTTAATTTTCTACAAATCGAGTACCTACTTTACAATGCACAAGTAATTATTCTGAGTACAACAATTATTCATTGCAATAAATCTATTGGCAACGTTGTGGATGATGACAAATAGTAACCACTTTAGGTATTTCCCAGTAACCTAAAACCATTTTCTATATAATGATATACCGGGAACGAATTGTCAAGTTTTCGAGTTCTATTTAATTTGGTTTGTAACGGCTGACAACACAATATTTTAAATGCTAACGTATGTTGCTGATTAATAGGCATATTAAAAAAAAACTGCAGAATCATTGCACGTATAATGTACGTACCACTATTATATTGGACAAGCGGTTAAATTACTAATGCTATCAATTCTCTCTTCCAGACATAGGTCCATTTAACACAAGCAGTCTCAAGGTTACTTTCAGCGAAGTTCATCAGCTTCCAAATAATACATTATAATATATTTCATAACTTTGTATGTATCCTATATTAAACGAAAACACCTCTTGACCCATATAGTTTTCACTACCTATATATTTTTAATAAAAATCTTGACACAACTGTTTACTTGTGCTGTTAATTTAAATCTTTTTACAGACTACATATCCATACATCCAAAACACACCTTATTGGCCAGCTAACACATTGGTAAAGATTGCGGCAGAACGCGGCAAAATCTATTTGCTTCAGCCACTACATTATCGACTAATCTGTGGATACAATAAAATGAATTCTCCCCGAACATCTGCCTGAACGCGATAAACTTAAAAACTTTCAAAACAATTCATTAAAGTTTCGGTAAATTGGCTGTATTATGACGGTTGACTGTCGAAGCAATGGGAAAAATCATGCCGAGTGAGGGGTTTACTGACGTGCGCCGCGTAAACCAATAAAGCTGCCTATATAAAAAGAATATATTACAGAATTATTCCTCTTAAAAAGTTTAAATAAACTGTATCAATGCTGTATGTCTTTAAGATGTGCAATACAATTACCCGTGTGAAACCGGGGCGGATTACTAGTTCAGCTGGATCGTGGCCACAGTATATATGAAGATAGACTCGACAGTGACCGTCAATTTTTACCTTTCGGGATCAGTCTAATCGTCCAGATGCTTTCAAGACGCCATGATTTTCCCAACCGTTGATTATAAAATTTTCGACAGTCGTTGCATGCAGTGTTGGATTGAATAATACTTACCAGCAGTCACAATAAACAAAAGCATTGCTTGACAAACCGATCACCATCGGCGACCTTCTAAAAGCAGTTCCTGTAACCGTCGTCGAACAATTATTAATGGAGAGAACAAAAAATTTATGACTTCGATATACAATGTCTGTCACTTTGACACGTTTCAAACCATACACTTTTGAAGTGACACTTCCTATGGGAGGGCTTTGGAATTTCTGATCCGCAACTTTGTGTGATACTCGTTCGGGTAATGTCGGTTCAAAGCTACTAAGGGAACGCGAGAAATATAGCGATGTTCCACTTTTGTCGTGTGATCTAAATTTTAAACACAAGATTTTTTGATTATTCTTTGCCTTAGTAATAGTTGAAAAACTTGGCATGAAGCAAGTGCTTTTAATGCCATAAAATATCTTAAGATTATCAAACATCATTCACTACTCCTAAGCTAAGGGAATTTGTAGAAAGGGGACAATCGATTTACACATAATATTTTTTTTGTAACTATCAGCAATTAGCCGTATGGCAAATGCGTCAGAATACTAAAACATTCCATCTACAAATACTACAGTCGAACTGACTAGTCCCGAAGTGCCAAGCTCCATCGCTGGACACCGCAACATACACAAGAGGATATTAATAAATGAGGGTAGGGTGAAATAAAAAGCAACAGTTTTCCGCTCCATACTCACAGTATGTCTTTATTACATTTTTTTGTATTTTTTTACTAATTTTATTTTTAAAACGTTTTTCTCTTTAAATCAATTTTATAATAATATTAAACATATATGTACTATATATATATCTCGGGTTTATGTACACTCTATATACAATAAGTCATTATGTACAGTGTTTATGTACAATGCGAGGCGGGCTCATTATAACTGCTCTATAGAACATTCTAGTACATATTTCTTATTACAGATTCTCAAAATACAATTGTATTTGCGAGTTGCTTCCTAAAACGGTTGCCACCCGTGTTAAACAAGATGGTACTGTCAATGTCAAAAGTGAAAATCCAGAGTATTCTTTTATTTTATTATTCAAAAGCATCAAAATATCTCAATTTTCAGTTATATAATGTTCTTAACTGAATATTAACTATCTTTTGCACCAATACTTTTTAGCTCTTCTATAATAAACCTTGGCAACAGTTTTATTTTCATGCAGTCACAAAGGAGCAATTTTTTTTATTAACTTGCTTTCTTGAATATGTAATTGATTATAAATAAATTAACTTCCCGATGGGCTTAATACTTGAACTTTGCAACATAGCTCAAAAGTGGATGACAATGCAAGAAAATTTAAAAATTTAGTCCTCTATATAATCAAGGTACTTTTTATTTATTTATATATGAAAAGGTTTAACATTCTAAGCCTTTACAGCCATTACGTTAAAACAATAGACATGATGTATCGCGGACATTAGATTTATTAACATCACGCGCGCGAGATATAAAATACGCCCCTACAAAAAAAATCATTCTTGGTTTTAAACTACAACTTATAAATGAATATAACAGAAGCAGATGTGGCTATCACACATTTTTGCATTGTGATCAATTGAAAATTAAAAAAAAAAACGACATCTATTTCAACATAATATGCCATAATTATCACTCTCAATTGCTTATCATTTAAATATAATATTAATGACTTTTGATGCCGATTGTACTACGGTCCGCGAAGGCGAATTCGAAATACAAAGACACCGGACAAGGAAGTGAAAGTTCAGATAAATGTATTTCCCTTCCGTCTATAAAACAGGGGGGATATAATATACTTTTCTTCACTTTCTATTTTAATTCAAGACTCGGAAACAATACGCAAGGAAAATGGCGCGTTGTCTCTGCGAATCGTCAAACAAATGTCCATATATTTCTAAGTAGATTGCCCCGTTGGAAAGTCACGACTCTATGACTGCATATTTTGTACCTCCCAAGTATTATTTTTTAACAGCAAGAAGTACTGAAAATACACATTTTGTCACCAGTAACCTCCCGGAAAGTGACGTCGGAGTCAGGTGTGAAATTGATTTCAAAATAAACCCTTATAATGTTAAAATGTAAGGCTACAAAAGCATTAGTTATTTACCACTCTCCTGTCAGATGGAGCGGTTATCTGAGAAGAGTAATTTTACACTATTAATTGTATTGTTAATTGCTTACAACTGGCATCGCATTTAAATATAACGCCTAACTTTAACTAAAGGCAAGTGCTCCTAGCCAAATTGTCTTTTCCTACAATCGTTAGCGTAAACGCAAAACAAAAATACACGACGTCTTTACTGTCCGCTGTGAAATAAATATAAATGATGGAATACATAGAAATGTTTACGATATATGGACCATTTATTTTGAAAGTGGTGTAAGTCCATTTTCTTTTGTTTCGAGAAAATTAAAGGTAACTATATTTGTTGATAATGCAATTTCATTTACCGACCGATTTTAAGTAAATATGGGATTTGTTTGAGAAATTAAACACGGACTAGTAATATATGAAAAAATTTACATTAAATTAAGCACGAATTACGTGATAGCTTTCTTTACTCAAAAATGGACTTACACCACTTTCAAAATAAACGGTCCATATGTCAATGTTTGGAAGATATATAAATGTTTAGAATATATGTAAATTTTAAAGTTGAGATATGGTATCGATTTAATCTCTAGAATGTCTTTCCATGCATTCTTTGTTCTTTTTGTGCTAACGATCGCAAAAAAGTGAAATTCAGGTAGGGGCAAAGGAATATATTCTAGAATTATCTTCTAGTGCCTAGAACACTTTGTATCATACCCAGGCATAGTGACTCTCTGATGATTAGCACGAGCATCAGGTGGTCTCGACCTAATGTGATACAAAAACCCATGACGTCACAATATTATCCATACATCGCGATTCGTGCACTAATAAACTATAAAAAAAAATGCATATTCACAAAACATATTTTAGTATCATTTTTAATGGAGGTAATCTCGAAAATGTACGAATCGAAACACGCAGAGTGCTAAAAAAAATAAGCTAGACCAATTATTAAACCACAGATACATGCTGTCGTATCTTTAAAAAAATATAAAAAAGGCAGTCATAGTGTCTAAGAAAAATTTAATGAACCCTTTTTGAGACACTTCGCGAACACACGCGAGTGCGTACAGTCAATAAAATCCTTTCTAAGTCATTATTACTATTATTTTAGATTTATTTTAAATTTGTTATTCACTGAAAGAGCTTATAGCATATTTGTTGAATAGAGAATCGATCTTCTTACTATTTGTGTAAATCGAATAATAAACCAGGTTCTATGGCTGGAAAAATTCTATACTCTTCTGTCTTAGTGTTAAATACGTTCTAGAATGTTCCAGAGAACGTGCCGTAGAGACCTCAGCGACCTCTATTCCGATTATGTACAAAACGACAACTCGTATCGTACAGTGAACGCTAATGGAAACTATCACATAATACAAGACTATCTTCATAACAATTATATAAATGCAATTTACATAGGTTATTATTTTATTTATTTTTTATTCGTCACGATTATATATTCCGTATATATATATATATATAATAAAGTCTACAAACTAATTTGGTGTTCCGTTGCGGGTTCCAGTATTTTTATAGAGTTTTCTAAAACACTTCATTGTTACTTAGCGATTAGTTATTTCCCACGAATATATTAAATTAGTATATTTTTTTTAATTACTTTTTTTATTATTCCTAATTTTTGATAATAATAATATGTACGAGTTTACAATTGTACCAGGGTGACCACGCGTGTCGTTCGTCATTGAAATTCATTGCGGCACGTGGACAGTCCCATCTTATATTAGAACCGTTTAAAATTCAACGCTTAAAAATAAAACGCAGTGAAATTTATTCTGCAGAATTATTGTCCCCTGAAACCGTGAATAAAACAACATACATTCGAACGTGTGTAAATTACCTATTTTTTAGGATAATTATAACTTGCCATATACCCACGCACAAAACATAACCCAGTTTAGAATAAATAAAATTTTAAAGTGACAAACATATATATAAAAGAAGAAACCAGTTTCTTTCCAAATTCCCTTTTAAGCTCCCCACCTTAAGACTTGATAACAGAACTAAAAAAAATCTTGAATGTAACAACATATTGTTACAATTACACCTTACTAGCGTAATAAATTTAGACTGTCCCATGAATCAAAGCAAAAAAAAGTCCAAACGTGTGGTCACACTGAATAACAAAATAAATACATATATTACTAATGAATGTTTTAATTTCCCTATCGATATTCAATTAAATAAAAAAACACACTTGTGCTCGTCTCAATTCATTATGTTAGTACCAAGTTAACTGCTGACTTACGTTTCGTTTTAACAATATCAAAGACCGCAATATTCACTAATGGAAAATAATAAATATTAATATATATTTATACTCTAATATACAGATAAAATAATACAGAATCCGCGGAGCAGTCAACTTAACGTCCTTATAAGATTTTATGGCCATAAACCACAATCAAGAACTGAAGACATGAGTTGATGAAGAGGATATATAACATTTTTATTGATAATTATTCCATTTATACATCTTAATGAAGATCTAATACTCTTACTTACATAAGATATGTTACTTTCTGTGAATGAATTGATTAATAAAGGTGCACTGTACAAATTTTTATTTACCATAATTCCCATACACAATTTGATTATATATGCATAATTACAATAATCTGACATACTTATTTAGTATATAAAAAAGGATTGAAAAAAATAAATAGCTAAGCATTTTTTACCATAACTTGAATCTTTACAATTTGCATCAAACTGCCTTCATAAACTCATGCCTTGAACAGTTCATATTAATTTTCTCAATTTCAAATAAAAATGTTTGTCAACCCGACTACCCAGAGATAATGGAGTCAACACTCACCAACGAGGATATTTCTTTCTGCTCATTTTTCGTCATCATCAAGGCCTCCGGATTTAAATCCTTTAAGCCTAAATTCATAAAATATTTCTGGTCTTTAATATTAGAGAAAAAATGGGACTCCCATGCTAAAGTCATCCAAGGATTTTATGTGGCACCTATCTATAATCTACTTGAACACGATACCTACGTTATATTAAACTATGTAATAAGGGTTTTGTAAGAAATACAAACCACTGTATGAGAGACCCAGACAAAAACTCTTAAATGTGTGACACAACACACATGACATGACATGACAACATAGCATGACATAACATGGCATGACATGACATGACAAACAGTACTATGAAGCCACACTATACACAATGTGGCACCCCCTATATACATGTAATTAGAGCTTATTTTATTTTTTTCTGTTTTTAGGAACATATATATATGTACAGTTTCAATATTTATACCCAATTTCATTACGAATATACAATATCAATGATTTTGTCGTAGTAAAATCGACAAATATAAGTGTATATTGATGATAATTCACTTCAACGTTCACTGTAGAGACAAACAAACAGACAAACTTATAAACTAATCTCGTACAATTAGATTTCACTTGCACTCGTTATATATTTTATATAGTTTTTTTTGTTTAAATATTTCCGTTTTTTTTTTTTTTTAATTCTAAACATGTATTTAAGTTTTTTTTTGTTTTTTTATATTTGTAATATAACACTGGCATTGCTTCGTTTCTACCGTATTATACAGCACAGAACACCGGAGAAACTGGTACATAATTATGTCTATTTAAAAAAAAAACGTGTGTGTGTGTTTGTGTGTAAAACATAATTTATATATATATATGTACACGAGAGATTATAAAGGTAGTATCAAATTCCATTAACCAATCAACAAATTATAGAAATCTATAGCGATTGAGATCGACAGTGTGACCCCGGCGCGGGCGACGGTCACCACCGGCCGAGCCGAGTCCACACCCCTTACCCACTATTCAAATATTACATAATATAAAATGTTAAATTACTAAAGAATAAATAATATCTAGTCGAGTGTTTATCCCGTTGCGAGGGTCACGCGGACAGACTTCGACAGCGAAATCTAGTCACTGCTCCAACGTTTCGAAACCGAAGGCCCAGTGGGACCTTCCGCGTCATATTTACGCTAATATATGTTGGATATGGTTATTATAATAACTTCATTAATAAAGATTAAAAACTCGAATGAAAGGTATATCCAAGTTCTATATGATAATGAAATGCGTATATCTAACTCCTGTATATTCCGGGGTGCTGTTAGGCTAATATCAGATTTTAATTCCCCATCACTCACTTGAAGTGGAACGTTTTAAACTAGAATGAATTAAAATTGAGGAACCAATTCATTGGTGAAATAGTTTAGGGTCATCTATAAACCACGTCATGGAAACTGTGACACCGTGTGACGGGGAAACGTGTCATGAACTTTGTGACATCACATGCAGCAATCTAAAGTTTTGTAAACTTAAACTTAAGCAAAGGGCTTTACAATATAACCCAATCAGTCTATGGTATAAATAATTTTGTCGAATCTTATGGAAACTGACAGTTATAAATTCACACTAATTTCTGAATTTTCAACTGTCACTTCATTTCTGACGTACATAGAAAAGGCAAACTATGTATACTTTTTAATTTCAACATACGTGATGTCACACAAAAGCGTGACGTCACATAGATATTAACACCTTTGATGACAATTATTAAATTCACCTGACGTAATTTATGTACAGCACCTATTGCTTCGCAAGTATACTACTACAACTACTGCGCACAGCTGCGGAAATTAGCGGGTGTGGGTTCATATCCATGTTATTTTTATATGCATGATTTCTATACAAATCATTTATCTGAGTGAATTGTCTGAGATTAGCTTAACAAAACCAATTGGTATATTTTTGTAGCTATTCAGTTAAGAATCTTCAGGACTACTATACTGGTGTCTGATGCCACCAGGTAAAATGGACCTCACAGTACACACATGCAGCTACCGGAGAGCACATACATTACTCATGACATATTTTCAGTTGCTAGGCAAACTTCCTACTTTGGATACCGCAAATTTTCTTTGCAAAATATGCTTATTAAATATAGTGATATTTCTCATGTAAACTTTATAAAAGCGATAAATAATATGAACAATTAAGTCCCATTTCATAAGTATTCTCCTCGCGTAACTTAAAGGAAAATTTCAAAGTGCATCTATTAGGGTAAGACAAGTCCATTGTGAATTGAATTTGAGGCTTTCTTTAGGGTAACGTGTACACTAGTACTACTCCAGTACTAGTATTTCTGTCCGCGTTCGTAGACGATCGATGTTGTATTCCCACGATTAAACACGACAAAAGTTATTTCAGAAGTTACAGATCACATTTGAAATAATAATAGTAAAAAAAAAACTACGTGTGTTTGTTTAAAACAATAAACTGTACCGTCGTGACGTGTCGACTGCTGTATCGCACATTGTCTCAGCGACCGCGCTGTCGATAAATGTATACGTTTTTACAAGTGAGTTATCGATTTTTTTTAAACAGTATTTTAGGCCCGAAACGGAGTGCGGTAGAGTATAAAACCATATGAGATCGGATTAATAGAAAAAGTACAGTGTGAGTTCGGGCGCTCAGCAAGTGTTAGGTAGTCAGAAGTAGGAGTCTACACAAACAACCATCGGATTAACAGTTCGACGTAGCCGGAGCGAGCCGGTCAGCGCCGGCGCGGGTATCATCGCTGCGCGTGCTGCGTGAACTGCCGCCGCTTGCGGTGCCTGCCCTCGCCGCCGCCGCCTCCGCCCCCGCCCCCGTGACCCCCGCCGCCGCCGTGACCCCCGCCCGCCGCGCCGCCCCGCCCGCCGCCGTTGTACCGGCGCTGTTTCGATGAGAACGAGCGCTGGTTCCGCCCCTTGTTGACTTCTACGCCTCCGCCACCTCCGCCTCCGCCCCCGCCGCCCACACCGCCGCCTCCGCCTCCGCCCCCGCCACCGTACCGCTGAATGACACCTGCAGGGCGGGAAGCTAAATTATCTTACTACACTATCATCTAATAAAATAACACTAAATCATTACAAACAGCACTAACAATAAAATAGTACATCATGCAAATAGTATAGATGCGAAAGTGAGTTTAATTGTTTGTTACGCTTACACGCCTAAGCTGCTAAATCAACTGTGATGAATTTTGACACAGAAATAGATGGTATCCTGGAGACAGACACAGGCTACGTAATTTGTGAAATACATATAGGAAATAGAAACAGAGGGATAAACTTTGTATAAAAATATTTGTTGCGTCATCCGATCTGTATTAAAAAAAATATTATTAACGCGATCGAAGCCGCACGAAAAATCTAGTACTACATAATTTGAGAAATCTAATAATATTACTGTCCCATTATCAATTAATCTGCGCGCGATGAGAACGGGATGCGGCCTTTTGGAACTGAGGATCGCGCGGTCCGTCCATCTGTCAGTCTTAGAATCAGTAAATTCGCGCCAAAGCTTTCATATAATAATAGTTGTGTTTTATAAAACAATACGACCCAAGTTGCTAGATACGCTAATCCCATGGAGGAATTGGCTCTCAAGTGCAGTTGCCAGAACACACCTATTGGTGTTTGTCGGAAAATTTTCAACTGGAAGGTGGTTGCTAGCCAGGCGAGCGTTAGAAAAGCCTCACTTCCGTGCTCCAGTTTTATTATAATGCGAGACTATATCAATTAATATTGAATGGTGATAGACATAAAACTATGAATAGTCAATCACGTTGTATATTAATTTCAAAGTTTTTTTGCTAACGCTACTTGAGAACTGCCATTTTCTATTTACCTTAACAGCGTTCCATCCCATTCTAATCGCGATCAGATTTATACAATAATTCATAAAGCAAATGAGTCGCTAAGGCACACATGTTGGTTAACAATGTAATAGTTACCGGAGGGTATGTTGTTGAAGTCGGAGTTGCTGGTGATGTGGTGTATGATGAGGCTCTGGTGCGCGGAGACGCGGCGCGGCGTCGGCGACGAGCACTGCAGCGCCGAGAGCGGCGGCGGCGACGTGCCCCGCGCGCCCCGCGACCCCCGCGACCCGCGCCCGCCCGACCCCGACCCGCTGTCCGACCACTCCTGCACGGACACACACGACATAGTGAAGGCTCATATATCATCAGACATACAGCACTAAACACTATTCGATGGCATAACAATAACACAAAATTATAATAGTTTATCTCAAGGAGTACGGCTTGAAGGACCAATAAAATAATGGTTCTGCTGGAAGGACAATATGATATAAAAATTTCCTTGACAAGTTTGCCACAGAAAAGGTGAACTGCTTTTGTATGATTTTTTCATATTAATGCCTTTTTATGAAATTGTGAGGTCAACTGCACGAAATGTACATAATAGATTGAGTAACTACATAGATTAGAAACTATCCATTTTTCGTTAATGTTTTTTTGTAGTTTATTCCTTAAGAAGGGATTTTCATATTTAGCCCGAAGTACCATAAAAAAAATGGTTGTCTGTAAAGTCGGTTTACTGACGATAGTTGAACGTGACAACGTCTTAAGAAAATACTGATGGAATGGTAGCATTTTTCAAAAGAAAATTTTAATTTCATTTGTTTAATAGATTTGTAGGAGAGAGACGGATGTCGAACGCTGCCGAACGCAAAGGCCGATTGTGCTTCTTTGTCGCTCGTTCAAGCCTTACATGGAACGGCTCAGAGCGAGGTAACGCCGCAAGATTCATGTTTTTTCGTGCGTGCAGCCGGCTCTATCGAATTATAAAACGTTGTCACGTCAAAAATTATAAGAAGTGAAGTCGAGCGTTAACTAAAAAAAGTATGTCGTTACGTTCTTTTGCGCAACATATTTTGATTTTTCACTTTGAGATTGTATATATATGTATACTTATTATTATATGAAATAATTTATGTTATTCCATTGGAATGGTGTAAATAATATGAATAAATAATTTTAAATGCTTTTATTATTTATGTTTTCATCTACCTTCTTTTTACATAATCTACGTAATAATAGTTCTTAAGAAGTAAATTCCAATCGTGCGTCGGAGATAAAACGCACTTTTTCATAAGAATTCAGTGGATATATTATGTAAAAAGATACACGAAAAAACAAAATTGGCGTGGACAAAAGCCAGTATATGACTCAGGGATTGCAAAAAAAAGGGAGGGTCAGGGATGGCGTCAGATGTAAATAGGGAGCTAAAACAAATGATCAGAGATAGAGGGGCACTTACCGGATCGGAGTCGGACACGTCCGGATCGGGGTCGGGGTCGGGGTCCGGGTCCGGGTCCGGGTCGGGGTCGGGCGAGGGCTCGCGGCTGGAGCAGAGCGGCAGGCAGGGCGGGCGGGGCGCGCGCGCCCGCAGCGGGAAGAAGTACGGCTCGAAGGTGTCGCGCACCCAGCGCCGGTACTGCAGCACGTGGTCCGTCACGCGCACCACGCGCCCCAGCGCGCTCAGCCACCCCGCGCCCGCCCCCGCGCCCGCCCCCGCCCCCGCGCCCGCGCCCGCCCCCGCCAGCCCCGCGTGCAGCACTATGTACCCGTAGTCGAACGCCTGCGACACGGACACGGCCCCATCACTGTACAACTCGATACTTCTTATCACATTAGAACATTAATCATGGCACTCGGTGTCATTGTCACTGAACGCTTCCCATGAGCTATACGTATACTTTGTATAGATGTATATAGCTCTGTGCGTTTTTTTTTTCGAAGGGACCTACACTGTTTGCCTGAGAGGCTTTTACAGATTCACCGGACTAGTACGGTATTACTTACTTATACATTATATATATACAAAGAAAAAAAAAAAAAAAAAAATATATATATATATATATCTTTTCTTTATAGTTTTATGATTTGTTGACAGTCCTCGTGACTGCTTCTTTTGTTTTACAGAGATGGTATCAGAGGCAGTAAATAATACACTCTCTACTATAAATTTAGGTTGCTTTTTGTCCCGGAAAGTTGCCTCTTAAACTCAATGTTTACTCTAGGATCTACTCTAGTTAAGTGAGTTCCATTCGTGACTCTTTATTATCGCCCATTTTGACCGCAGCACGAGCCAAGAATCATGTCATACGGACGGTAGGTACCTGCCGTAATACTACCTATCATACTATTAATAAGTATATTAATGTTGAAGCGATGATAGCTCAGTGGTAGTGTGCACGACTTCGCGTCAAGGGACGTGGGTTCGAACCCAAGCATCTACAATGAGCTTGAGCTTTCGGTGAAGGAAAACATCGTGAGGAAACCATAGCATGGTGGTAGGGCTTTTTCTGATGCCCGCCTGGCTAGCTACCACCCTCTAGTTGTGAACCTGCCGCCAAATACCAATAGGTGTGTTCCGGCAGCAGCACTTGAGAGCCAGTTCCTCCACAGGTTTAGCGTGTCTACCAACTTGGGCCGTATCGTCACTTAAGATCAGGTGAGATTATGGCCATAACGCTAAACCTTAAATATAAAAAAAAAAAAAAAAAAAAAAAAACACACAATAATACAATTTGTTGCATATTGTACTGTACAGGGTTAATACTTTAATATTTATATCCCGCTGGGTATCCTGGATACCTCGTAGGGAATCGTCCTAGAACCCTAGAGTGCCGACGATCATATTACGAAGACTTATGAACCCAATAACGGACAGAGCAGTTCAGGAATCCCATACAGGCCAGTACATCACCCGTAGTACTGTGGTGGGTGAAAGAAACATGAACTGCTACCGGACTCAGATAGTCAGGTAACACCCTCTCTCTTACATACCCATACACATTGTTGTGGTTGCGGCGTAAAAATATTACAGTAAGATATTGTGTATTTTGATTTCTTTTACTAAACAGTATCCCTATATTTTAGATATATATAGAAAGGAAGTAAGAGAATGAGGTGGGAACCTGTTTAACTTGTAGAGCGCCGTAACTGGAACGCCCTATATCGTTTCCCGGCGTCAGCGGATCCTCGATACACAGCAGCGATGGACGGTGACCGTCGTTCATCTCCTAAAAACACCAACATTTAGCAACCATTTTAATCATATACAATAATAAAAGCCGAAGAATTATTTTTCAATACTTTATATATAATGATTTCTTATGTTTACGCGAATATTATTCATTGAAATAAAACTAATTTAAACGGATTTTATCGCGGTTATTTATTTATTTTGATCCCGACGTTTCGAAAGCTTTCGACCACGAATGCTGAAAAGCTTTCGAAACGTCGGGATCAAAATAAATAAATAACCGCGATAAAATCCGTTTAAATTAGTTTTATTTCAATACTTTATATATTTTTTCAATACTTTATATACATTTTCAATACTTTATATATATTTTCAATACTTTATATATATTTTCAATACTTTATATTTATATCAAGTACATATTGACAGAATTGAATCCACACAGCGAAGGTTTCTAAGATCGTTGAACAGCAAGCTTGGAGTCCGACGTAAGCTACCAGATTACGAAGCAAGACTTAAGGAATTAAACCTTAAAAGCCTCGAACACAAAAGAATTGTCACTGACCTGTGTCTACTTCATAAAATATCCAATGGAATACTCGGTGGCGAGTTACTGAGTAAGATCAATATAAAGGTGCCTACACGCTCCGTAAGACATCAACAATTGTTTAGTGTACCAGCTTGTAATAATAGCGTGTCAAAGAACAATCCGATCTATAGAATGTGTAGGCGCTACAATGAAAGTCATGTTCAACATGACATATTCTTCAATAGCTTAATAAAATTCAAAAATTTTAATTACACAACTGGTTGATGCTACATCTCCAATGTATACTAGAGTTTTTGTTATTTCCGTTTTTATGTTGTGTACATTTACGTTCAAAATGCTTTAAAACATTATAATTTCTGTAAAAACTTATTACTATTTATGTAATCTGTATTCTGTTCATCTCCACTCATAATAAAAGTTCCTAACTGTGTAAGTTGTGCACTAATGTAATAGGGTATGGGATTTAAAATGATATCTAGAATTAAGTTGCTTTTGTATTTAATCTTATGTCTGTATCAGTGCCTTTTAAAATAAATAAAAAAAAAATATTATTGGCCACAATCTACTGTGTAATGATGTTGTCACAAGCCTAGTGGAGGAACTGGCTCTCAAATGTAACTGCCGGTATATATATGTGGCTATAGAATTATAACACAAGGGTGGTAACTAGCCGGGTGCTACCACCACGCTCTATGGTCTCATTATGTTTACCTTTACTGGGCCCTCAGCCTCATTACAAGGATTTCAACTGACGTTCATTGACGAGGTGTCCCTGCCCGCTACCACTGGGCAATCATTGGTTCAAAGATTATATTTGTTACCATGCCTTAACATACGCAATATTACGAGTACAAAACAGACGTAGGGTAGTTTTGATACAGAAAAAAAAAAATCTACTAGTAACTTTTGAAATGATGATAGCTCAGTTGGTAGCGTATACGGACGTCGCATCAATGGATGTGTATTCGAATCTCTGCAATGAGTTCGAGCTTTAGACGAAGGAAGACATCGTAATGAAACCTTTTATGAATCAGCTACAACCCAAAATCTACCGCCCATATACGTATAAGTGTGTACCGGCAGTTATATTGGAGAGCTGGCCTATAAAGTATAAAAAGATTTATAAATTAATTAATGAAAACGAGTTATAAACAGACCGACACATAACGTTACATAGGAATGCACAGAGACAGGGGCGCGCGTGTATTGAAGCCACGCGACCTTCACCGATCAGCTCCGAGAGGTTTTACCTACATACGTATTTGTATCGGATATATCACAACTGGTTTTCGTACAAAATATTAATTTTTTCACATTTAATTTTTTTTTTTATAAACTCCGTTCATTTATTATCACGAGACGGACGTGGGTTTTTTTTTAATCTCCCTCCGACTCAGCGGCGACCTGTTCTTATTTACGTTTGTACAATTGTGTCAATGTCACGTTGAACGGTCGAATGTCTTGCGAATTCGACAGTCATATAACGCTACTAGCTTTTACCTGCGGCTTCGCTCGCGTTAATATTGATTTTGTTAAACAAATGTTTCACATACTGTTTATCCTTCTCTTTACCCCATTTTTAATAAGTTTTTCTCGCGAAATAGCAGCCTATCACTGTCTCCGAGTTCTCATCTTCCGCTATACCAAAATTCATCATAATCGAATCAGCGGTTTAGACGTGAAAGCGTAATAAACAGACAAACTAACTTTCGCATTTATATTAATAACGCTAAGTATAACAAAACGGTAACTCGTTTTTTTGGACTGTCTACAGAGTTTTTTTGGAATCTAACAAATTATATCCAAGAGTTATTAAAATTCCATAGCCCAATTGAATTCATTTAATTTATGCATAATAATCAAATCTATAGCATGTGAAATATCACTAAACTATATTAATATTACAAAGCGGAAAATTTGTTTGTTTGTTTGTATGAGCACACTAGTATTAGTATTCGAATTACAAAGAATATTTTTTAATTGATAGTATCATCACTGAAGAAGGATTCAGGATATTTAACATCACGCTATCGCCAATAAGAGCAAAGCTCTACTGACAAAGCTGCAAAAACTGGTAAAGACAATTTTTAATCCCACGCAAACGAAGCCACGGGAACAGCTAGTATTGCGAAAATCAAGGAACGAATAAGGTAAAATTGTAGACTAAAATAAAAACCACAGATTAAAATTGTACGAGTAACAAATTGCGAAATAAACTAACTTACAAAAACAGACCACGTACACTCGAATCCCAGAACCAACCGAGGCTATCGTGGAATATACACAACAGTTACAATTAACATAACCGTATTCCGATAGTTCGAGCTGACTGGTTCAAATGGAGACATATACCCGAGAAGAGGCCACGATATAAAATTATATATCATTTCTTTCATAAAACTGATCTGTATACTCTTACGGTCACAATACATCGAGGAGAAATAAAAGTTTATTATTATTAGGAAGACTGAAGGGAAACAAGCGCGTGTGTTGAGACACGGGAAAGAAGTGAAACTTAATTAGCGATGATTAACTCATATTTTAACTAACTGATCTGGTGGACCATGTTTAGCTTTTCGAGTAGTCAAACACATCGACTTCAGCGTCATCTATCGCGTTACGATCACTTATCGCGATAAAAAGTATCCCATCTCTCAAGTCGGATGAAAACGCACACGGCGTACAAAATTTTATTAAAATCGGTTCAGCAGTTTAGCGAGTTCATCGCGGACAAACAACGTGACACGAAACTTTTTATATATAGATAAAATGCTTTATTGATCTTTATTGTTATATTTCTAGTGCGCGTTACATCAGCCTTATTCTGTCTGGTCGATCTATCTACCCACCTGTATTTTCATTACCTAGTACCTATTTTTCCATAACTTTTGGCGTCAAAATCATTGCATACACGTGTAAACACTAAAAATAAGCATAAACATGACACATGACATGACAAGACATGACATGACACATGACATGACAAGACATGACATGACATGACACATGACATGACAAGACATGACATGACAAGACATGACATGACATGACATGACACATGACATGACAAGACATGACATGACAAGACATGACATGACATGACACATGACATGGCAAGACATGACATGACATGACAAGCATAAACAAACAAACCTTCTGAATTTCATCCTTCGACACGTACGAGCCTCCGTTCTTGACCCTGATCGCGGTCTTGACGTAGTTGAACTTCCTCCCGTACAGCTCGAAGAACTCGATGAGCAGCACGCCCAGGTTGTGGTTCTGGCGGAGGCGCTCTGGCCGCGGGTGCAGCTGGAGGAAGCTGATGCACATCAGTATCAGCGAGTACGAGGAGATCCCGCCGGTGAATACCTCGTTCAGGTCCCGCTGCAGCAGGAACTGCTTCAGGACCATCACCAAGCGGGACAGCACTGGGTATTTGTCCTGTTTAAAATACACGATAACTGTTACGCCTGCCAAAGGTCGCGGAAGGTGGCACTCTCATGGGTTGATATGAGGGCCAAAAGAGCCTCGAAACCTAAAAAAAAATGACACTGGCCAATGTGTAAAACGTTTATTAAAAAGTTAAAGAAACGGTCAAATATAATGTCGTGCCAGTATAATTAATGGAAAAAGGTATTTTTAACAGTCTCTTAAAAAGTTCATGTTCTGTTTTTATACATTAATTCTTTTATTTTTTATTAATGTTATGGCAACACTCTCACTCGATCTTTAGTTACGATGTGTCCCAAGATATTGAACACGCTAAGCCACTAGGCTGGCAGTGGTTCTAAGGGCAACTGCTGAAACATACCTATATGTATTTGGCGGCAGCTATGCATTCTGAGGATGGTTGCAAGCCAGATGGTCATTAGAAAAAGCCCTGCCACCATGTTACGGTTTCATCACCATGTTTTCCTGCACCGAGAGCTCAAGCTCATTGTAGGGATGCGAAATCACATCCGTTGACGTAGTATCCGTACGCTTCATTTTAAAGTCTTACTAGATTTTACGTGAGGCAAAAAAAAAGATTCATTGTAAGTGTATCTCTCTCTCTCTTTACCCCTCTTCCAATAAGTTTATTGTGAGAGTAGCCTATCACCGTTTCCAAGGTCACATCTATGTCTATATAAAAATTCATCATAGTCGATTCAGCGGTTTAGGCGTGAAAGGGTAACAAACAAACACACTTTCGCATTTATAATATTAGTATGAAGTATGATGATCGACAGTTAAAACCGATCAAAGTCAAGTAATTAACGTTTTAGAGAGTTTTTCATTAAATAGGGCAACGTTAAACGACGTTAACGAACGATAACCTTTATTTAAATACAATTTCTTACAATAAACAATTTGGCAACTAACCGTGCATCTCTGTTACAAATGATGAATGAACCATAAGGTCGAATAAACATTATGATACAAAGTTCAGTGCCTACTTCAAATGTTATCACGGGTTCCACTTACAATGTATTCAGGGATCCACAGACAACACGGGACTAGACATGACTTATCGAATACCTGTCGACGGTACTGAATACCTTTTTTCCCCTATATCTATATAGCTGGGGATCTGTACCTGGACAACCGTACACTAGGGTAGGTTCAATTAGCGTTCACGACGCCCAAAAATATGCCTTCATCAGTTCCACAATACGAACGCGGTTGTTGCGGTTGTTGTGGTCGTTGTGGTCGCGGCGGTAGACCTAATATAAGTCTTTCACAAAATGACGAACTGTGTCTGGAGTGTTTTTCAGGCAACTCACAAATCATGCCCCAAGTTATTATTTATAGTTACCACCCTGACAAGTTTTATTGAAATCTATCCAGTAGTTTCAGAGTGATGCGCGTTAACGAGGACAAACAGTCGGACAAAAATTCTAAAAAAACATATATTTAGCCTCTGTATCGATAACAAAGTTACTCCAAATAAAATATTGATTTTTTTAAATATTCAATATAGAAATTTTCTACCAGTACAATTTTATTATATCTATGTATAGATAATTTACTTCACATATAAAAACTCAACAATCTATAACAGGCAAAATGACAAATAATGTTATATATACCATAGGGCCAAGCAAAAGTTTGCGACCGAAACATATAATTAGATAAGTTGCTATCAAAAACTGGAACATCAAGCTTCCGCAAAACTGTTATATCACTTAAATATGGAGCAAATATTCGATGAATCACGTCTAGTAATGAGTGGTCTGTGTCGGACGCAGTCGAACTCTCCACGTTTATGCGAGAGCTCTGCGCGGCACGTGGTCTGTTTTCAATGAACATTCCTCCGTATTATATTAACCATATATTATCTTACTATTTTTTTTATATACTTAAGGTTCAGCATTACGGCCATAATCTCACCTGATCTTAAGTGACGATACAGCCCAAGTTGGTAGACACGCTAAAGCTTTGGAGGGTCTGGCTCTCAAGTGCAGCTGCCGGAACACACCTATTGGGTATTCGGCGGCAGGTTTACAACTTGAGGGTGGTAGCTACCCAGGCGGGCATTAGAAAAAGCCCTACCACCACGATGTTTTCCTTCACCGGAAACTCAAGCTCGTTGTAGGAGCTTGGATTCGAACTCACGTCCCGTGACGCGAAGTCGTACACACTACCACTGAGCTATCATCGCTTCATAGATATAGCTATCACTATATAGCTTACCTTAAAATGTTTGATAAGCTCGGCACTCTTCACGCCGCTACTCATGTTGAACGATATGTCCACCTGTGGGCAAACAGATATATCACTTGCTTGTCGTGAATTGTTGGCCGTTACATGCTTTCACTGAGGAAAGTATACCAAAAAATTACTAGCGTATGTGAAGCGAAGAATTTGAGTTTTTTTAGAGTTGCTACTCGCTTCCTATGTTACTTAACAAATCACCAATATATATAATGGTCTATAGGTCTATAGAAGATGGTTTTAACAGTGTTTCGACTGCAAAAAGTACAAAAAAAAAAAAAAAAAACGATTTTGTCAAATTACTAGCGTATGTGAAGCGAAGAATTTGAGTTTTTTTAGAGTTGCTACTCGCTTCCTATGTTACTTAACAAATCACCAATATATATAATGGTCTATAGGTCTATAGAAGATGGTTTTAACAGTGTTTCGACTGCAAAAAGTACAAAAAAAAAAAAACAGATTTTGTCCAAGGCTATCAGTAAAACACAGTTGAACAGAAAAATATTACTTGTATAGCGCTTGTCGATACTACAGCTAATAAATAATATAGGCCTAGAATTTTTTATTTTTCATAAAGATACCATCATAATAACTTCAGTAGCTTGTTCGATAAGTAGACAGTAAAGTTCTCTTATTAAGTGAGTAACTGAATTGGAAATGCGATACTTCGCTCTGAATTAATGTATATGAATCACTATTACGCGGAAAAAGCCTTACATATTTAGCTTCCTGACTCTTGGATGACGGGCAACCAGATCTCGATTAATAGTTAAGTTGACATCGGGTAGGTACATCACGCAGTAGAATTACGTATATATTGAAATAAAATGGCCGCGTATGATCTTCCACCGTTCCCCTAGACATTTTAAAGCTACCCCGTTCTCTTTTTACCTTTACATCGGAATATTTGTCAGTCATTTTGACGATGGGTACCGTCGCCTTCTCGAGCACCTTGATGCTCTCCTTCTCGGCAATGTCCTGGACGACCAGCTCCCGCTCCAGGGTCCACAGCGGCAGCTTCTCCCACTGACCTGGAACAATAGCGGTAACAACAATATCAGTTAAATCTATACTAATATTATAAAGAGGAAAGATTTGTATATGCGTTAGTAACGAATAAACTCTATAACTACTGGACCGACTTCAAAAAAAAAATTCACTATTAACATGCTACATTAGCCCAGAGTAACACAGGCTATATAACATTTTTTTTTTGAATGAAAATGATTAAATAAAATCTTAGTTCAAAGCGAACGGAGTCGCGGACACAGATAGTCTGTCATGACCTTATTAACAGAGCTTCATAATATATAATACTTTTTACTAGCTGTCCTCGTAACGTTGTTCGCATGGAACTAAAAACTATTTTGTATATTTTTGCCCGTTTTTGTATCTTTCTTCAATACAAATTCTCTCTTATTGGTGGTGGTAGCGTTATTTTATTTTATTTATTATGTTAAATAGACGAAATATAAATTCCTCGATGAGTGCTCTATCAAATACAAAAAGATGTTTTGAAATCCGATTGATAGTTCATAAGATTAGCCCGTTCGTTCAAACAGACAAAGTAATATTAATATAGATCTACATGAGTATGTAAAGTTCCCTATTTTATTATTTTCAAATAATCCTTCTATTAGCTCAGCAGGTTATCCTAGAAAGTTTTGAAAGCGATTGACTTACTGTTCTGCCCGAGGGATATATAAATAAATTTCAGTTCCGCGCGAACCAAGTCGCGAGCAAATGCTAGCAAGTAATAAAACAAATACAGCTTATAGAATAGGTGAAATTATTCGTGACATCTTACAAACGAAAACATAATCTATAATTTAGTGTCGTGTGCACTCATTAACGCCTCTTTACTCAGTACGAACACAAATATACGCTGTTCTATTCGGAACGTATAACGTTACTTCACGTCTAAAGATATCAATGACTGATTGCAAATTACGCACAGTGATATGACACAACAGTATGACAATACTGATAAACGGACCACGATGTAACCTCTTATAATTGATAAGGAATGTGCAAGTTGTTCAGTTTAATTATTGTATTTGTAATACGTATACTACGCAGTCGGATGTAATCTAGCAAATAGATTTGAATGGATATATATTATAAAACTAGACGTATCGTAAAATTATTATGTACAACCGCAACGATATGTATACGTAGTATTATAGTTAAGAGTAGTCTATATATCGCAAAGTAAAAACTAAAGGTACTAAAAGTAATATATATATAGAAAAGTATAAAGCGTATTGCAGAAGTAGAATAGAATCATAAGAATTATCTTATTTTTTAGTATGTTTAAAAAAAGGCATAGTATTTACAATATTTATATTACAGTATAAACGAAGTACTGATAGCCTATTTATATACAGTATACTTAAAAAATTGCGTCATTTAAAACGTTAAGCCATATGCGAGTGCCGTTTCAAAATACGTGAGTGAGATGATTTATTTCAGCAACAGCCTCGATTGGTACTAATATCACCATGGATGCCATACTACTCTCCCCTTACTTGTCAGGGAATCATCTTCGTGTTTCTTCCAGTCAGGTGACTGGGACTCCCAATAGATGTAGCACTCAAAAGTTCATGGACCCTTAGAACCTTCACAAGACACCTGTCTAGCGACAAACCCTTCCATAACCAACCGTACCAAACACACGGACCACTCTAAGGACCATACAGCCAACGACCTACTTTACACTAAAGTTGCTTTACTGTACACTATATATATCCCGACGAAATATCCTCTATAAACCGTGAGTCAAGCTCGAACAATGCGTGTGTGTGTGCGTGTCTTTGTATGTCTACATACGATATCTATTACGTAACCGTGTGTGGGTAGCTCGATGATAACTATTATTACAGCATCCGTGTATGTATGTATGGAGATACATCCATTCAGAGTGGAATGTGAAACTGTAATCGAGTTCATTCACAACTCGGTTCTGTTATCCTCCACAGAATGAACGTAACCTTCATGAGTTCGCTCGGTTAGGACCCTGTCTAAGTACCAGTGCGCTACATATTGTCGCTGTAGAGTTGAGAAAAGTTCGACTGTAAATTATATTGAAGCCTTTGCATGCAAAACATTGTAAGCGACAATTGCCCTTTTTATAGGAAAGAGATTTTCGTTTTTAATTAAATAGGATTTATGATATCTTTATAAAATTTATAACGTGTTCATGACTAACCACTGATCTGTTATAACAGTGGATTATTAACATATTGTTTCCAGTTTATAAAGGTCTTTTAGATTATAATAATAAATATATGATTAAGATTACAGGTGCTTATGATGTTATTCCTGAAAAGGCTCGATATACTGTCTAGTAATTGGCTCAGTAGAGGTTGGGCTATCCATATAATTGTAACATAACCAAAAAAAAAAAACAGTAATTCTTTGAAAACTATTACGGTATAATTTGTTATTGAAATAGAAATTCTAAATATATTATCTTTTTTCGGTTTGCGCTCTTTAAACATCCATTTTTCATATAAGGCACGCGGTATAAAATTGTACCGGGAAGGAAATGAATACAAACTTGTAACTCAAAAGCGGTACGTTTTACTGCGCAACATACCTTAGGTATCTTTTACTTTGGCAATCGTAAACTTAGTCGGTTCATGCCAATCGTACTTAAGGATGAAACTCGAGTCACACACTTTTTTTGTTTTTGTCTGTATTGTCTAATTCATGGCATAGGCCAACATATAGATTTTATCCCATAAAACGAAATGACCCGAAAGCCAAAGGTACACCTTTTATTTTTACGTGTGGAAATGTATTACTCATCCCCTCCCAGCCCTGGAGGACTGAGAGGGGTATGTGGGATTCAACCCCGGCGCTTTACTAAAACCTTACAGCCGTCAGCCGCCTTCCTGGGGTGACGCGGGTCTGTGCATGTAACCACCGCGACACCCTAGCGAGGCCCCAAAAGTACACCCGACACCCAGAATTGCGGATGAATGTTAAAATTGTTTTAGTAAACAAACTTGTTCAATAATTCCGATACCATTTTCTCAATGAAACTAAAATACAAGCTCGCTTTATGCAATTTGTGGACGTGATAGGTGGCGCTATGGTCGAGTTATAGCAAACTGAATAAGGAACTGTATATTTAACTTGAAAATTAGGTAGATACAGTTTATTATAGATATGTATAGAAACTTTGCGAGGCAACTACTATGCCCTTACCATTTCACTGAAGATTCAATTTTATCCATTAATGGAGCAATTACATGACACACCAACAATATAACAGATACACGTTACAGTTATTCTGTGATATTTCTATGTAACACGTTACTAGTACTGTTTAGCACTAATCACAATTAAAAAGTAGGTATTTGTAAACCTGTTTCTATATGTGCGCGATAAGAAAGGTTTTCTTAATATATATATATGACCTTACCACAATGACAACGCACAATGTAATGATAACAATATTGTTATTACACCAGAGTAATGATTACAGATGTAATTTTAATTGTAACTTGGTATAATTTACACAAGTAATTACATTACTTCATATTTAACTTAGGAAATGACTTTATAGATAAAATTGAAATGTGCGTATGCCGCTAATACTTATTTTCCGAAAAGGTGTTTAATGTTTTTTTTTTTATTTAGTTGAGATAAATATGAGCTAACCTCGATAGCTCTCAGTTATAGGTACAATTTATTTTATAAATAAACAATTTGATGTAATAACAAGGATACTTTTTATCCCAAAAAACGAGTGTGATCCTCCAGTATAAGAGTCAATATAATCATTATAGAAGTGAATATCCTGACAGATTGTGACACAATTTTCCCTGCAGTTGCCTGAGCAGGTGATACCTTTACTTGAAATCCTAGCTATATTTTAACTCTTTATGATGTTTATGCTCTTAAAATAGTGCCTCAACAAACATGTGTGCAGCATTTTGCACGCCTCATAAGCGAAACGTTGAAGTGGGTACTACTGTCACTTTAAACTGTCTTTATTTATCATATATTGCACTTGTAAAATAATATATACACACACATATCAAGAAAAAACACTAGTTTTAACACTCATGATATTTTTGATGACATTTTTGTTATTTAAACTAGTTAACAAACTGTTTTAAAAAAAATCTGTTTTGGACGTCCGCGTGTCTGTATGTGGGGATCCTGTGTTATCACGATAACGACCGAAATACTTTACTAATCGAGACTTTTTTTCTTACCCTTCATTGTAATTAGGAATAGAACCCTGTTACTTTTGCACGGTCTGATTCGACGTAGTTCAATTGTTATTAAATAAACAAAAAAAAACGAGGCGTGCACTTTTGGATTTTCCAAACTTTTGAACTTTTGCGTTAAAGAATGGCATTTGCACGTGTACTCATGGCAAAATTGCTTCAAACCCATTGTCTTTTTTTTTTTTTTAGGGGTTTTTACAGCTTCACCGAACTAGAGGGGGCGAGCGCGAAAGGCAACTCGCCCAAGGGTGTCACTAGTGACCGAACTTCGGCTTAGACTGTTGCCGAAACGCGAAAGAGAGAATCGAGCGCGGTACTAGCTATTAATAAAAATAGAAGTGTTATTGTAAGGACGTGAAAGATTCTACATTAAGATGTATTATTAGTAAAATGGTAAAATCGAAACTAACTGATCCCCTTCGGGATCTGAGAAACTCACTCTGGTGTAATTGTCTTTCATGCTGTTCGATATTTTATAACACATATTTTTTTTTTATATTAATAATTACTAGCTGCGCCTGCGACTTCGTTCGCGTAGAATTAAAAATATTTAATCTCTCTTCGTCACTCATAGCATTATCTTTTGATAGAGTTAACCAATTTTATTGAAACAAAGACTAAATGTCACCCGAGGGTACGGTTTATAATGTCCTTGGTGACGTTTTATCATAAACGCTGTACTTTAGCAGTGATGCGTACACAAACAAACAGACAGACATTTGTACAAACTATATAAAAGTATTTTATTAATTATTTTTAGTCGTTTGCAATATATTTTTTAACATAAATCTAAAAAATACAGACACGTTATCTTTACAATCTTACTATATGTATATATTTTGAGATGGATGAAATAGCCGGCATTATTAGTAAATGAATAAATTGCTGTAGTAGCAGTAATATCTGTCTCTAGTATGTGTGTCTCTCTCGTATGTAATATATTTATGAGTATAGAAAGAATGAGGATTGCGTACCTGCGGCACGCGACCAACGGGACCGAACGCCACAATTAGATCAAAACAAATCGCGTCACGTTGGAACTGAATTCGCGACCGCCGTATCTTTGGAGTGTAGGCGAGCGAGACCAGATACACCACTCCCGCTTCACGTGTTCTCCATGGAATAAATAGACTTGTAACTTTTTTTCTGTATCTATACTACACTAATATTAAAAATGAGAAGAAAAAGAAATATGCGAAAGTGTGTTTGTTTTTCCTTCACGCCTTACCTAATGCAACTAATTGTCTTCATTTTACCATAGAGTTAGTTGAAAGAATGGAGAGTAACATGGCTACTTTAAATTCTCAGGCGATATTTACAGGAATATCCGTAAAATTGTTCTTCCTTGACGTCCTATCAAACCAAACAAGCGACATGAATGTAAAAAAGTTTGTTTGTTTGAACGCGCTAATGTTAGGAACTATCAGTCGGATTTCAAACATAATTTTTGCATGTTATAGCGCGTTTATCGTACGATACTTTAGGTCACTTAACATTATAATACCACCAATAAAAGCAAAGATATACGTAATGAAAAAAGTTACAAAGACGGGCCCAGATTGTTAAAAAATATAAACTTAGACGCGAACGAAGTGGCGAGAGTAGCTAGTTTTCGGATTTTCGATTTGCTTCTCGTGCTTATATCTTCAATATAAACCCAATTATAGAAAACATATTGAACACCACAATATTATTTTTATGATTCTATATATGTGAAAAACCATCATGTCTGTTTATGTTTTTGGTAAAACATTGAAATAATTGTAAATAATGTTTTATGAAAATAGATAAAAATCGAACCTTAATTTTTAAGGGTGTAATATCGGTTCACTGGATCGATTCAGTGCTATGAATCGATTTAAAATATAGTTTATTACCCTCAAAAATCGATTCCTCAATTAATCGACCTCAGACCGCCATTCCTACTCATAAGTTGATTTACTTCAAAAATATAATAACATTTATTTTAAGGAATCCTTTTTTTATGGGACAAAATAATCGATTCTACTTTATCTTTAATATTGTCAATCCAAAATATTAACTGTCATCAAATTTCATTAAAATATATTCAATAGAATCAAAGTGACAGTTCGACCGGTATATATTCAGTGATCCAGCTGATATATTTTAGCTGTGCGACGAGACGAATGTTGGTCCAAACGTTGGCCACGCGGCTCGAAACGTCAACAATGCAAGTCGAGGCCGCTCTCCGGCTCGTCTCACCGCTCATATAAAAATAGATCTCTGGTAGTGACATAAAAACAAATTACTCTATTCTAGTGCGTCCACGTTGAGGATGTGATAACATCAAAGTGCGCTCGCTTCAACTTTATTCACAATTTTTTTTCTTCATATTACTTTATTAATATTCTAAATCGTAAAAGATTGTATATCTGTTTGAAAGCGCTAATCTGAGGAAGTGCCAATCGATTTTTTTTGTTTGTATTTTATAAAGAAATAATTGAAGAAGGCTTTAAAGCTATTTGACATCACGGTACCGACCAAATTTTTTAAAATAAATTTTAATTCCACGCGGGCGAAGTCGCGTTCACAACTAGTAACTAATATAACGGATTAAAATATAGGTTTAACGTTAACATTTACACACACACACACACACAGGATTAACATTAGGTAATATTAACCTTATATCCTTTAAAACTAAAGAGGATTCCGGAGAAACAAACCATTGTTTAGACCCTGTATGTAACTTCGTGGCACTTTTTTTTTTTATAGTTAAAGTTTAGCGTTATGGCCATAATCTCACCTTATCTTAAGTGACGATACGGCCCATGATAGTAGACACGCTAAACCTGTGAAGGAACTGGCTCTCAAGTGAAACTGCCGGAACACACCTATTGGTATTTGGCGGCAGATTTTCATCTTGAGGGTGGTAGCTAGCCAGTCGGGCATCAGGAAAAGCCCTACCACCATGCTATGGTTTCCTCACGATGTTTTCCTTCACCGAAAGCTCAAGATCATTGTAGGTGGTTGGATCGAACTCGCGTCCCTTGACGCAAAGTTGTACAAACTACCACTGAGCTATCATCGCTTGTGAACATACAAACACATAGCCCTTGTATCTACGGGTTACATTCAAAGCAGTTGGCCCCGCCGCGCTGTGACCACGGTGGCCTGTTCCGACATCAGCACGGTTTGGTGATGAGTACCCTTTCATACTTGAACTAGCCTTTACACACGGCTTCGATCACGTTATTATTGATTTTGCCAAATCGGATGACGCAATGAAAAGTTTCATACAAAGTTTATTCCTCTCCTTGCCCCACTTCCAATATTTTTTTTGGCGAGAAAAAGTAGTCAATCACCCGCCTCCAAGCTCCCATATATCTCTATACAAAAACTCATCATAACTGACTCAGCGGTTTAAGCGTAAAAGCGTAAGAAACTCCCTTTTACGTTTATAATATTAGTAACGATAAGAACTATTATTGAATATAAGCTGAGCCTTCGACTTCATTCGCGTGGCACTAAAAATGATTGAATACTTTTTGCCCGTTTTTTTTTAATGTTTTTCGATACTGATTTGCTCATATTGGTGGTAGCGTGATGTCAAATAGCCTAAAGCCTGTTTCGACAATTGCTCTATCGACAAAAAAAAAACTATTTTTTTTAATTCGACTGATAGTTCCACAGATTAGCGGTTTCAAACAAACACACTTTTTTGCTTTATAATCTTTAAATACACCTTTACATGTCACGTTCTTTGTCCGCGATGAACTCCTAAACTACTGAACCGATTTTAATCAAATTTTGCACACCGTGTGAAGATTGATCCAACTTAAGAGATGGGATACTTTTTTTCTCTATAAGCGATCGTAATCGCTGTAGTCGATGTGACTGACTACTCGAAAACGCAAAACAATTACTGTCAAATCAGATAGTATTCATATAAAAAAAAATCAAGTTACACTAACCAATTCGCAACAACTTTTGTATTAGGTATCACCTCATCGCATCATCTCAGTACTATTATTCCTTATCCTACACATTAATATATGAGCGTCACTTTATTACTTACTTTATACCCGGTAAAATGTAAAACGGCCCCTGCATATTTACAGAAGTCGAACCCTAGAAAGCGACTCGGAAAGTTTCGATATCACGGTAAACCGCAAGGTTCAGGTTTCTTCAGCGCCGGTACACTTACAGCCATTTTGTAACGATTTGTTGTTGTACCACGGACATCGGATACTAAGATAAATGTTGAGAGTTTCAATTGGTTTTGTTGTTCGATCGAAACGTACCTTCCTGAAAGACTGTGATCGTCGACACACTTCTCGAGTTACTGACACTATTGTAACTAGTTTTATCTAATACAGATATTGCTTGTTGAGGAAACAGACTAATTCAATTCAAAATTTTCATAAAAATGTATTATTCTTCTTCTTTTAAAAATATAGAGACTTAATAAAAGAGGATTATTTTATTATTTTATTTTTTATACTTAAGGTATTAGCGTTATGGCCATAATCTCGCCTGATCTTAAGTGACGATACGGCCCAAGTTAGTAGCCACGCTAAGCCTGTGGAGGAACTGGCTCTCAAGTGTATCTGCCGGAACACATCTATTGGTATTTGGCGGCAGGTTTACAACTTGAGGGTGGCAGCTAGCCAGGCGGGTATTAGAAAAAGCCCTACCACCATGCTATGGTTTCCTCACGATGTTTTCCTTCACCGAAAGCTCAAGTTCATTGTAGGTGCTTGGATTCGAACTCACGTCCCTTGACGCGAAGTCTTACACACTACCACTGAGCTATCATCGCTTCATCTAGATTAAACCCTGCACGGTTCTAAAGACGGTTCTTCCGGTCTCTCTCAACCTGCGGACTAACTGTCATAACGGCATGACAATATTATTAAGCTTTGATAACTATAAAAATGTCTAAAAGTAGAACAATCATCACTTATACATGTTATGCGAAACATAGTTTAAGTCCATGTGAATAAAGCGGCGGGCTCAGGTAATCTTTAGAGATTCCCTTTTAAATTCAATGTGATTAATATGTGAGCGATCGTGATGTCTGGTATTGACACCCCTCTCTGTACATCCGCTAATAACTATTGTTACACATTAAATTATTGTGTATAAGGATTAGAATACTTAAAAAAAAATATGTAAATAATTTTTCTTGCCGGTTCTTCTCGATGACTGCGTTACTTTCCGAACCGGTAGTAGTTTTGACATTCATAAGCACCTTCTTAGGGCCTAAATTGAATAAGATTTTTTGATTTGATGATTCGATTTGAATTAATGTAATAAATACTATTATTTAACTACCTAAACATAAATATGAAAATATTTTCTAAACATCCGTTTTAAAATAGAAAATCTCATACATTACTTCTTATAATCAACTAGCTGACTCGGCAAACTTCTTACCGCCTGACATTCAATGAATAACGTGATAACTTTTAGCTAAACTTAATTTAGATTATTTTTAATGTCATAAAATGAAAACTAAAAAGAAATTCTACTTTATGGTCGGAAACACATCCAACAAACCTGTGATCATTAAAATCGGTTCAGCCGCTCTTGCATTATAAACAGTGTAAATAACCCGCTTTGTTTTATGTATATAGGATATTAATTGTCGTCATAGTTTGTATTTTTCAGTTATTTTTCTATTTTAGGCAGAGACGAATCCAGCTAATCAGAGATCATTAAAATCGGTTCAGCCGCTCTTGCATTATAAATGGTGAAAATAACCCGATATTGTTTTAAGTATATACGATTTGTAATCTTTCTATAAGAATTGATTGACCTAGATATAGTAAGCTTTTTGGGTATATTCATCAGAAAAATAATATAATACTTTGTCAATAGTACGGAGCGTTAAGACGAGCATAGCTTAGTAATAAACATTGAATAGTAACTTAGTCGTCTAGACAGGGGAAAAGACACACACAGCTAACTCCGACATATTTATTGCTTAGTACGCACTTATCTATAAGCTTGCTTGTTATAGACGAAACTGGCCCAGGCAAAAATTAGAAGATGATTATTTTATACTTTATAACTTTAGTGTTATGTACAGAATCTTACCTGATGTTAAGTGTCTATGTGACCCAAGATGGTAGACACGCTAAGCCTAGTGCAGGGACTGGCTTTCAAGTGCATCCGCCGGAACATACCTATAGGTATTCAGTGAGAGATTTTCAACTTAAGGGTGGTAGGTAGCCAGTTCGGCGTTAAGAAAAGTCCCACCACTACGCTACGGTTTCATCACGATGCTATCCTACACAGAAAGCTCAATCTCATTGCAGGGATTCGAAGTAACGTCCATTCACGCGGCGTCCACACACATTACCAAGCTATCATCGCTTTTTCTTATTCGGCAGCGATTCGATAATGGACGAGAATTGGGAGTGAAATTTCAAGAACACGTCACGTGTAGGCTCACTGCGTTACATAAGAGAGAAGAGAATAATGTATTGTTAATCTAATACTCAGTTTAAGAGATCCGAAGAGATCGTTCAATTTTTTCGTTACTTCTTAAGTTTCAATTTCACTGTAAGTCTTTTCTCTTTTATTCAGCCTCACATCGCGGTTACCGACTGACGTAGCCAGAAAGTCGTAAAACCAAGCTCAGAGAAGAGATTGCTTCCCATTATACGTTTTATTTGTTCAAGTAAGCACATACAATGTTTTTACGTAGGCTGCACGTCTAAAACCAACCGGTAATTCACGTCTCGCCATAAGTGTTGATAGAATAAGGGCTTTGTCAAAAGATTTATATAGAGTACGCTTATAGTAGTTACCAGAGCGACAAGTACAAGATTCATGCGTCGTATATCCATCGAATATATGTGCTAAGTAAAGTAATCCCCCCGAAGCGAAAGACCGAGAACTTGCTAAATAATTCCACGCGGCCTTCGGCGGTGTAGAGTCGTTGAACCTAAGTAATTAACAAAGATAAAATAACATTAGAGACATGATAAGGCTGAGGTCGACCGGTAGCGCTCGCAGCGGTTGGCGAACGAGCCAGCGCGACCTTCTGCCCCAAGCCTACTTGCTCAATCGGTCTATTTATTAATACGACTTTCACAAATAACTCTTACAATCAAACGTTTCTAATTCAATTCCGGCATCTAACACACTGATAAACAGAGAGATCTAAACAAAAGGACTCATGTAATTATTAAAACTATACAATGTCTATATAAAGTTCTATACATCTTTACAGTATACACATATCATTCCACAGTCTATCCATATCTTCTTCGGACTACCTTTTCTGCTACATCCATCCACCTTCATACTTTACATTCTATTAGTTATATGGCTTTCATGTCTTCTCATAACATTATTTTTCCTGTTTAATTATTTTTAAACATTATTTTCCTGTTTAATTATTTTTATAACTTAAATATGTTGACGACCTCTAAGTAGTGTGTATTTGACGTGATCTTTACGTGACATGTTTTAATTTCAATTCATAAGCGTACGCTATTTGTTCTTATATTAAGTAAGTCCAAATGAATTATAATTATTAATAAAGAGAAAACGAATGTTAACTTGTTACAAACAAAAACTCTCAGGAGTATTTAACAAAGAAGACGCCATCTTGTTAACACTACGTTTCAGATTACATGAACTTAACAGGAGGTATCCTCCAGTGGTCGTGCGTGCGTGCGTGCGTGTGTGTGTGTGTGTGTGTGTTGAATTAGCGTCAACAAGAGGGCGGAACCACACTTACAATTACACGGCCCCGGACAGAATAAATCAACCGTACGCTAAAATGTAACATATCAAGTTTTAGAGGTCAGATAATATAATGACATCGTAAATATGGTTCATTATCTATCAAAAGAATTATTCACGAGTCAATATAGATACAGTATAAAGTCTACCTAACATCGAAATTACTTGACTCTGGTTGTCTATATTATCGTTGTCTGAATGTCTATACAATGATATCTTGTCTTTATATAATTGTAACTTTTAATATAACAAAGTAAAATGTGCAGTTGTGTGCAGTATGTTTTGGTAAAGCGTGATTCAAGCTGCCGTCACATCACCGCCAATCCGAGATTTTGAATATTGAAGCGATGATAGCTCAGTGGCAGTGTGTACGACTTTGCGTCAAGGGGCATGAGTTCGAATCCAAGCACCTACAATGACCTTCAGCTTTCGGTGGAAGAAAACATCGTGAGGAAACCATAGCATGGTGGTAGAGCTTTTTCAAATTTGCGCCTGGCTAGCAACCACACTCAAGTTGTAAACCTGCAGCCAAATACCAATAGGTGTGTTCCGGCAGCTGCACTTGTGAGCCAGTTCCTCCACAGGTCTAGCGTGTCTACCAACTTGGGCCGTATCGTTACTTAAGATCAGGTGAGATTGTGGCCAAAACGCTAAACTTTAAGTATAAAATATATATATATATATATATATATATATATATATATATATATATATATATATATATATTCCACACTAAAACCAAGCGGAGGACCTTCGATGTCACAATTTCACGGTGACACCTATAACATCCAGAATCAAAAAGTTTACCGGCTCTTACTTCTGTCGAAACGCTTCCTGTCAGCGTTGTCCCCCCTTCCTATGACATTGGGTACTTCAAAAGAAACATGAAATGAAGTACCTGAAGCAGGCCGGCATGACAATAGTGACTGGCAGTGAATTTAGATTCATTGTCAGTCGCCACTGATTTGGATTGCACTGTACTTAACATAAGTGCAGTGCAGTCACTGTGCTACGAAATATAAAAAATGCGAATAAACGTAAAGATATTCGAGCCGATACCGATAAACATATTCAGAATAACCGAGCGTGTGATAAACATGATAAGATTGCGTGCCACTGTGATGGTGGGAGACCTGTGTACCTCAGGTAGCACGCGACCGAATTTTAAAAATACACCGTACACTACGGCCAGCTTATCTTGGCCGTTTGAAGTTAGCTTCAGTAAACTTTTTAAATGTTATCTAACACATGTTAATCTGCTAACGGCCTTTTTTGGTTTAATATACTCCATTAAACAAAATTCCAAGTGAGTAAGCATTATTTACTTCGAAATATGTCTAGATGATAACCTTTTTTGATTAACGCGGTGTTTAAAATCCCAAAACCAAGGCTCAAGTCAAAGGCGTGAGGGCATGTGGTGATTCACCAGGTGCTAATCACCCAATATTACCAAGTAAAATGCAACACGGCGACACTTCCAGTGTAGCCAGAGACCAAGAACAGCTTGCGCAATTCTTCTAGTCTCTGACGGGAGTAGCTTACCACCCTAAAGTTGAAAATCTGACGCCAAATACCTATAACTGTCTTCCGGCAATTGCACTTGATATCCACTCCCTTCAATAGTCTTATCGTATCCACCATCTTGAGCCACATCGTCACTTAAGATCAGGTGAGATTTTAGCCATAACGACAAACCTATAAAATATTAATAAAAAATATCTTTTCTGCTCGTCCGTCTGCACGAAGGTCAGACCGGCCAAGATTCGCCGGTCGTACTGTACTTCGATGTAAAGTCGTTGTCAAGCAGTCATTCGCGTTATCGGCTGTGGGTTAGTGGACTTCGAGATAGTAACTAACGACGCGTCGCTCTGATATCATTTTTATAATACCACAAATTATACAATAATTTAATTGTATTATTATATTAGACATATTGCAATTGTACAATCAATTTCAGCTATGTGCGCTTTTTAATGAATTTGTCATGGTGATTATTTTTTAATATTTGACTACTAAATAAATATTTCATATAAAATGACTATGCTATGTGACTCTGACGCCCGTTTTCACCAACAATCCCTACCGTTTACGTGATCCCTTAGAGTTTTTAAGGGGTAACTTATATGTTTTTGCTTTTCACCGATATTTAGGTGTCCCTTATACACTAAGGGGTCCCTTAAATTAGTGATCCGAAATAACAGAGTCCTATTTTTAACTAATAGTTATGTGCGAACTACACATAATGAGATAACTTTAAAATAAAACAATAATGAGAAAACTAGCTTAGCGTGTTGTATCGACTGTATCATGGCGAATGCTCTGAAGAGTTATTTCACCTAATCCTCTCCTTTCCACAACAGATCCACCTGTGCTGGACTACGGAGCCACAGCTTTACCATAACCTTCATCCCGACGCGATCAGAAAAGTTCGAAAAGTCGTTTCTTTGTCGCAGAGTGGAGCTGTGGAACCGTCTTCCGATCTGGGTGTCCCACCTTCTTATAATATGGGGTCTTTTAAACGAGGCGTAAAGAAACACTTAGTGGGCCGGCAAGACAGTTGCGACAGACGAAAGACATTTTCCCCTGCGGCAGTCACTACTGTAACTGGACTGTACTGAAACTTACCATCAGGTGAAGTACAGTCACTTTGCCGAGCTAGGATAATAACAAAAAAAAATAGAATAATTAGTTAAATTTTAAAATTGTATCTTTATGTAACAACAGTAACTTTCTTTATCTATCTTTCACTGCTATAAAAAATGTCAAGGTTTACTTTTTTCATCCATTATTAATTACTTTGAACTCTCCTTTCCAAAACCACTAGTTTGTTTTATTTTAAGTATTTTGCAGAGTCAATGTTTTGTATCAATAACCATTATATATTTTTTTCAAAGGCCTAGGTAACAGAATAATGCAAGGCTGTACTCACCTATAACAACGAGGTCAATATCACTAGTGGGCAGGTAGAGTCCGGTGCGGAAGGAGCCGAACACCTCGACCCTCGCCTGCGGCCACAGCGTCAGGATCGCGGCCCTGATGCGGTTCACGACAGTGGAACGGACCAGGTGTTCTGTCTCCGTCGGCGACATATACATGTAGAAGTGTTCGATCTCTTCGTGGAGCCTGGAAGCCATATAAATGCGTTCATTTTTATAAACTTACAAAATTACCCGAACTATAGTAACGTATTGTAGGTGATAAGATACGACAGCTGTAATTCTAAGTATACTATATCAACCTGCATATTGTAACAGCGATGATAGCTCAGTCGGTATCATGAGTCCGAATCCCTGAAATGAACCTGAGCTTTCGGTGAAGAAAAACATCATAATAAAACCATGACATGGTGGTAGGTCTTCATCCAATGACCGCCTCACGAGTTTATCACCCTCATGTTAAAAATGTACCGCCAAATACCTATAAGCTCGTTCGGGCAGTTGCACTAGAGAGTCAGTCCCTCTACTAGGCTTAAGGCTTCCACCATCTTGGGCCATATGCTTACTTAACATCAGAGGAGATTATAGACATCATTCTTAATTAATAAAGTAAAAAAAAAACAGCCTTGGTAATAGCAACTTAAGCGTACCGGGTTCTGTTATTAATCGGTATATAACAAGTATTCAAGGGAGTAGCAGGGTTCTGTACCCGACTTAGTCACGATCACAGAGAATGTCCGTATCGCTTATCATATTTCGCGACAACAAGTGTCATTATCTAAACGCCCAAGAGGCTTGACGGCCATCATCATAGCTGCGACCCGCAGCGGAACATTAATCCTTTGGTAGTTGCCTTTTTAATTCAAATACAAAAGTAAGTAATCAACCCCCCTGTCGTACACTTACACTTAGAAAAATCATTTGATTTTGAATCAAATTGAATCGAAGATGTAATTCCCCAGCACTCTGCGCAGTATTTGTTCTTCGATTGGACTATGCTTGCCACAAGCCACAATGCTGTGACGGCCTTTTAACTTCCTTAATAATATTGTAAATGCGAAAGTGAGTTTGTTTGATTGCTTGTTTGTAACGCTTGTACGCCTTGTATTCACTATGACGAATTTTGTAAGGAATTCGGAGACAGCGATAGGCTGTTTTTTCTAGCAAAAAAACTTATTAGCAGCGGAGTAAACAGAGAGATAAACTTTGTATGAAACTTTTCCTACACAATGACCCACGATGATTAAAGCAAACAAAACCGACATTACGTCCTGAACGTAATCGGAGGCTTGCACGTAAATATATAACGTGCATATTGTTTATAGCGCGTGCGTACATTTTGTTATGTAACTGAATACAATGCGCACGCGCACGCGCCCGCACGCAACGTTTGCAAACTACCAAACTTGTAAACACACCGGCTCATTCAGTATGCTCGGTGACTGAGCAAAATCTACTCGATACGTATAGTACGTTTTGTTTTTCGCGATATTATAATGATCACTGCAGTGCGATCCCCAAAATAACGGCATTCATCAAGGGCTTGAGTATGCGTGAGTTCTTAGTTCATTCGATTGGAAAAACTCCATATTTGGTGGTAAGAGGGAATACACTACCCTAGAGACAGTGTTATGATTCAACAAAATTATTATTTAATTTTGTTTTTTTTTAATAACATTTATGTGTTACATTGTTTTAAAAAAGCAGTTACTTGTAATAGTGTTATACTAGATTCTTAAAAGTCTTTCATGCGATACAAATTCAAATTGACAAATAAATACACGCTGCTCTATGGTTATAGTTTATCTTAAACATTAGGGTAGCTTAATGTAATTTATCATGTTTTTAGCGACCTCTCCAAGCTCAGGTCGAAAACAAATTTATTAGAACTCGCCCAAGGTTTTGAAATTGTCAACATTTATTTTTTAACATTTTTCACTTTGTGATAAAATCTATCAATTTACTGTTTTTTTTTTGTGCTCGATTTTAATCATACGAGAAAGAGGATTAATTATTTATAGAAAATTTATAATCTCTGACCTCAAAGAAACTTATTCTCCAATAAATCTATGGAGAGCGATCTTAAAACATAAATTAACACATTACACAGGCGAAACGAAAAAATAAAAATTACTCAGATATTTTGTTCTACGTTATTACGCGTATTGGGTGTTTTTAATATTCGTGCGAGTTACCTTCGCGTGTGATACATTTGAACGTTACAGCTACTGGTGGAATTCCAGGCGGGGAACGCGACCTCAGCACCGCCGGCATATCCTACTACCTGCACCTTTCACGTAAACCGGTCTCTACTCGTTTGTAGCGAAATTATAATTTCATAGCAGACATACCATTTTTTAATTACATTTCAAATTAACTATATTAATAAACTGTAGTTCCGTCTTATTATATATCTTAGTATATGTCTTAGTATGTATTTATTTATTTATTTCGCGATGGACGTCTATTATAAAAGACACTGAACTCAACATTTCTGAGCGATTTTTGTAGCGGTTGACAAGCTATAATAATTTTTCAATTATACGTTTAAAACTACAAAAATATTGAAATATGTCCATTTACAATGAATAACTACAAATATAAAACATTACAAAGTTGAACAAATTTTTGGATACCATTACTGTACCATTTTTAAAATGACATGGTACCAAAATTATCAATATAAACTTTAAAAAAAGTCATACCTTATGAGTAAATATAGATAGATAGATATTATTACTGTATATTAAAAACACGTAGAGTCACGGGCACAGCCATTATAAAAGAGTGCAGATTTAAAGCTATATTTGTAAATGGACGGTTGACACGGCTAAGTATAGTCAATCCTTTGTGTAATACAAATATTGGAAATTGTAATGAATAAAAGTAAATCTTTTCCTCAGCACTTTATTGAATTTAGAAAGGAACAGTAATAATGTGATGAATCCTGATGTGAACTAATTGTACCAGCAGTAAGTCGACGGTTCTTCCGACGTCACAGTGGAGTTACATCACATCTCTATACAACCCATGTCTAGACTAAACACCCGCCATCCGTGGGCATAGCAGTGCTCCACACCACTGTGCTCGGTCTCGCTCTAACACGATCTAACCGACAGAGACAGCATAAATCAACAGATTCTACACTATGTATTACAATAGTTTCTTGGTTGTGATTCCAAAGTTTTATGAATAATGCAGATATAGGGTCAAGTTTGAGGAAGAAATCAGTTTTTAAAGCCACGTGAATAAAGCTCACAATCCTTGAGACGTGAACAAGTATATTGATACTAATGAAATATTTAAATAACACAAGACTTGGTTATTTTATTTTGTTAACTAAATATACACATTTTTGAATATTTTTTTTTCAAATAGTGTTACGTTTAAACTAAAATGAGCCAGTGTCAAAAAAATATTGACAATTATTTATTATATCTTTACACAAAGATTCATTAAAATCAGATGAAATCTAATTTATTTATTTTTACATTCTCTTTTACGACTTCTAACATTACTATTGAAAATTCTTTGATTACATCAATCGAAGAACAACATAAGCTTCCAGCATACCAAATTTCATACACAAATATGAAAGTTTTCTTGTAATATCTGACCACACACACACACGCACACACAAGCGCACACACACACACACACACTGACAACTATTCTGACAAGCAACTGAAAAGCGACGACTTATTTATACATTCTAAAGTAACAACCGGATACAAATGCCAAATATAAAAAAAAAAAAACGATTTCAAATAAACAACTCTGCGTGTCCGTTTGAGAGTAAAGCGTGACGTTGCCTTCTGTAACGTAAGCAGACATTCCGCAGGGTGTACGAGATGCATCGATGTTTACCTCCGACGTTTATTTTTAACCCGTTCATTGTTTTAAATATTGGATGATGTAAGAGCCAGTATAGTGTTACAGCACTCGGCAAACAATTAAACAGCGTAAATCTGAAGGTCTATGAACGGAACGACACGTATAGGGTTGTCAATATACATTTGTATTTTTTTTTTAGATTTAGCGTTTATGTTAGCGTTTAACGTGACTCATCTTAATAACTCATTAAACTTAATGAATAAACTGCTTCTCAAGTGCAGTTACCGGTGCTTCGTGGTAGATTTTCAATATGCCACTATACCACTAGGTATAATGACTTCAATACAATATTTTTTAATGAAAAAAACTGTTAAATCCTGTCAAAGATTTTGGTTCAACATAAATGAGCAACAACGATTGGAAAAAAAAAAGATTCGTGAAAAAAACTGGTTAAAGAAATCGTGGCAACCCTAATGCATTGGCCGTATTACGAGCAGGGGTCTTATGAAATTTGTCTGCCGCACCGACTACGGGACAGTGCGCCTGCTAACCGGGGACTCAGCCGGGGGGCACTGACTAGCATTGACAAGGCCGAGTGCGCACTCACATTCTTAATTTCGCCTTGTTTTGCCACCGGTGCATGACCGCGACCTCTCCTGACACTGTACTGTACCAATCCAATACTATTCCACGAGGAATGCGTTAATGGATCTTACTTAGTGATCTGTCAGTCATAGCGGACAGAGAAGTGGCCACCGTCAGAGGGAATAGCCCTGGCATGGTATCCCCACTCGTCTCCTCTTAAGTTAATTTGTTATTTTGTAAGTGGTTGGGGATTTGTATAGAATCCGACAGACGGAGCTGTTAGGTTTAGCGTAAGTCTGACTGAGACTGGTAGTTCTATTTCTGAGTGGTCGGACCTCTGAAACAAAAGACCCCGACACGGACTACGCAGGCGGGGACCAACACAAAAAAAAATTTGATGGTAATCATTTCAGCAGTAGGTATACATTTACAAAAATTGAGTGATACACCTTTTCCTTGAAACCGATATTCTCTAATACTACGTTATAACTTAATCATTGGACATCAACGTAGGCTAACAGGTGCCCAAGTAGTCTTTAAAATACACAAATTTATATGTTCGAATACGTTTTACAGTTCAGTTATACGTTCGCCAAATAGCACTTCTCATTTTGTTGTAGGGAAACATGTGACGTGTTCATCTCAACCGATACTAAAATCTTAACTATTATTATAAATGCAAATGGGAGTTTGTTTATTCGTTATCCTTTCACGCCTTTACTACTAAACCGATCATCGTGAAATTTTGCACTTTGTCTTGAATAAAGTGCAAAAACAAAAAGTAAAAGAAAAATAACTTTTAATACCATATGAACAAAGCCGCGGCTACAACTGATATTTTACAATTATCAGATGAGAAGAGATTGCAATATAAATTATGTAGTATAATAAATTGGTCGATAATAGAAAATAAATATCCAAAGTGAAAGTATTACGGGACGGTGTGAGAGGCGGCACTACTCGGTAGCGGTTGTAGGGCCGACGCGTCGAGCCGCCCGCGCCTCCCGACAGCGGCGGTGTCGGTGCGGTGTCGGCGCGGTGTCGCATGTCAATTGAGTGACATGTGTAAAGGTGGCTCGTGACTCGTGACTCACACAGTTTGGCGCAGACATCTCGCACACATGTTGGTTCGCGTGTTCCGCGACTGTTTACGATGCAAACCAAATATTTTCACTGTTCCTACGGCGCCTTGAGCTGCGTCACTCATGGTCAAATTTCAACGGAATCGTGAAATCCAGCTTCTATTTGATTTCTCTAATATGAACTACATAATTCTCTGGATCGCTAAGTGTTAACGGTTCGAATCCCGCACAGGACAATTATTTGTAATCCACCAATGATAGTTCTCAGTATGTGTTACTTCGTATCTATTAATTATATGTTTGTAAAGACCCTCGTGATAAAGGGCTCGAACCACAGTGCAGTTGATTTAAAAAAATGTATACGAAAAGAATGAAAGTGATATATGAGGGATGTAAAAATCAAATTAGCTTTAGTACAATAATTGGCATTTTTTAAGTCAGTACATGAAATTGCAGAACTACAATTACCTACAATAAGTATGTTATGTGGAGAGACCAAACTCTTCAATCAGAAAAGTATGAAAGTGAGTGAACATTGTAGTAGGAGAAAGCTGAACAAGGTATCGCTGGACCTTGCTGGCAATGGCACGTATATTAAACGGGTGAATACCGATATAACAGCTGATAGAGTTCGAATAGAAGAAAACTGTTATACCAATACTACCTAAGTAGAATACGGGAAAGAACTTCTAAGCTTTTAAGATTCCAAGCTGTTCCATGGAGAAAATTCGTGGTATTGAATCGTAGACCGGATAATGAAAACAATTAGATCTTCATTCGCGTTGATCAATCGAATATCTTTAGAGTTGTTGTAAACGATACCGTCCAATATAGTAGGTATCACAATAAGTATGTTTATTTAGTTATATATGTTTAGCTGTATAGCTTAATCTGGGGTAAAATACATTCATGTATTTTTATCGCTATGTACTGGTCGGACTACGTAAAGAGCATATGGTACTGACGTGGTACAAATCGCCATATATATCTACTAAACAACCCCACTATGACCACGTATTTGCCCCACCCCCCTCCCTCTATTCCCAAAACCCAGGGACTGTTTACACAGCGCTTCGAGCGACACGCAAAGTGTACTGGGTAAACTAGCTCTCAAGGGCAGCCGCTCTTTGTAGAGTTTGAACCTTAGACTGCCGATATAACCCAAGTAACCACATAGGATTCTGTTATAACCTTGGCAATAAGCTGTTGTAGATGGAAAATACTTCAGGATATAACGGAAATTTATTAAAATTTTCAGTTAAGTACATGAGTTTCTGTTTCGATTGAAACAATTTCTCACAGTTTCAGTTTTTGGTAAGAATCGTCGAAATAGTTTGGTAGCAATAAGTAAGTAAGTAATAAGGTAGTAATAAGAAGCAACTTAGGCTTCTTTTATTTCAAATTCACGTGTACAAAGTTACGTGCTAGTTTATTTCATGTAGAGACAGATTATTCAACGTATAATTTATATTTAACATACGATATATTATGAAATAGCTTAAAAGAAGAAGTTGTAACCAACAACTGACAGTATGACATCATGAGAAGCCACAACGCGATGATGCATTGCTTGATAATGTTTATGACTGCTATTATGTGCGACGTACCCACACGTAACAATTGTAACTATAGAGGGCAAAGATAAGCGGACCTGATTATAAATATTAAGTGTATATGTGTGATGTATGAAACTTGTATGGGAGGACGATGAAATTCAGATCCGCAACCTTTTTATGTGACACTCTTTCGAGTAGAGTCGGCTCGAGGCAACTGAGGAAGCGTTAGATGTAGTGATTTTTTAATTCTGTCGTGTTTTTAATTTAAGCACACACCGTTTTTTTTTTAATTTAAGTTAATACAATAATTTCACCTGTTATAACCGTTAAACCGTCGATATGGACCAAGATGTGACAAGATAAGCCATGTGTGGTAATGAAAGCCGTGAAACTATAGTTTCATCACGACGTGTTTCGTCAAAGATCGCCCCCGACAGGGTATCGAATTAAATCGTAATCGGTTTACGAGTTCCGATGATTAGATTCTAGATTTCTCTTACGATTCGCATCCTGTCAGGGACTCATACAAACTTCCACAGACAGGCGAATAAAGTGGATCCTTAAATGGTTTTTACCCACCATAAAATAATGGCTATTATTGTAGGAAGTTTTTACAAGTCAAGGCCAACGAATTAAAAACCACATAACGTTATATATGAATGTTAACGATATCACGCCTTTAAGATAAATCATTCTCGAGTTATATGTATAGCGATAGGCAGATTGATAGGGAGAGGTAACTGATTTTATAAAATATAAGGTTAGTATAATTAATATATGCAAATATGTAAGATAAATAAACAATTTATCCGCTTACACTTCAACAATAAGAAATTACATCATGCTTAATGTTATATATCAAAATAAAATTTACATATATATGTTACTACTTCAATATGCTGCTTTCAAACCAGTTTTATAAAACTTTCATTTTCAAAACAAAAACAGACTAATATAAAATTCGTTACTTAATTAATTATATATAATGGCAGGTGTGAAGTAGTCTTACACAAATATCTTTGAATATAATGTTAATTACAGGAAATATACACGAGTTTATTAACTTTATACATTATTTTTAATTTTAAAAAGTTCAATTTTTGGGATATTTATTTTAATTCATAAACGCACGTTATTTGCCACTGTGTTATCGATCTATATTAGTATCACTAAACCCAAGTTATTGTTTGAACGCGTTTTAAAAAATGATTGAAAACGCGATTTTTTAAATAGGTGATAGTCATAACTGCAGCCTGTAGGCTAATTAACATCACGATAATACCAAGAGGAGCAAATTAGTATTGAAAAAATTACAAAAACTGGTAAAAAATATTGTTACATAATTAACGAACAAAGTCACGGGCACAGCTAGTACCAATATAATAAGCTGAAAAGTTTGTTCCCACGCGCTAAACTCCTAAACTACCAGCCAGATTTTTAAATATCTTTCTTCATGCGGTAGCCCAATAATTGAGGAAAGTTATAGGGTAGTTAGGCTATGTCTCATACGAGGTGCAAAAATAAGGGACTCTAAGCGAGGTCTGACGACGCTGAGTGTGAATGGAATATAGAAAAAAACAATGAATCCTTATCATCCGGTAAGAAACATACTCTCCTGACAAATCGAGAAGTAATATATCACACGAAGTTGCGGACATATCTAGAATTGTAAATATATGAAGAATTTTGCTAGATATGATTTAGCGTATTTGTTAGTTGCAGTAAAAACTCCGTAGACAATCTTATTGTCAACCCTGAGGGTTTACACGAACATTAACCCATTCTATATTACATCATAATTCGAAGCGATGATAGCTCAGTGGTAGTGTGTACGACTTTGCGTCAAGGAACGTGAGTTCGAATCCAACCACCTACAATGAGCATGAGCTTTCGGTGAAGGAAAACATCGTGAGGACACCATAGCATAGTGGTAGGGCTTTTTCTAATGCCCGCCTGGGTAGCTACCACCCTCAAGTTGTAAAACCTGCCGCCAAATACCAATAGGTGTGTTCCGGCAGCTGCACTTGAGAGCCAGTTCCTCCACAGGTTTAGCGTGTCTACCAACTTGGGCCGTATCGTCACTTAAGATCAGGTGAGATTATGGCCATAACGCTAAACCTTACCTATAAAAAAAAAAAAAAAATTGTTTATGTACATACATATTGTAGCGAAAATTTTATTGTACAACTGTTAAAAATGATTTCATCCTAAAATAGTGATAACTTTATCTTAAACAACGCACTTCAGTGTCAGCCCCTCCACTAGGCATAGTGTTCCCGCCATCTTAGGGCAAACCGTCACTTGACATCAGGTGTGATTGTGGCCATAACGCTAAACCTATAAAGTAAGAAACAAAAGGAATTGGTTGAGGTGACAAGAGTCGGGTTGTTGACACTATATAGAAGCGTGAGAGCAGCGGCACAGCAAGCGCCTGGCGCCCCGCCAGACAGCTTCGCGCCACCCAGCTCCAGAATAGATAAGCGATCATCTCAATTAACGTGCAGTCCAGTACAGTACACGATTTACTCTTATACATTTCCATTTATTCCCTTGGACGTGCAAACGATATGAACAACACCAATCAGTAGAGATGTAAACAATCACTCACTCTAAAGCGCTACAGTACATATAATTACTAATTCTATTTAACATATATACGACGCTTAATTTAAAGATATGTTTAAACGCATATCTATCTAAATTGTTACGTTATTGTGTGTTAATTACTCAAGACTAGTTTGCAGGAGTAATAGGAATAGAAATTGGTAGTAGCGTGATGTTAATAAATAACATAAAGCCTTCTTAAGTGATTGCTTTATCAAGTATAGTAAGAATTTTTGAAGTCTAACTGGTAGTATCAAAGGTTAGCGCGCTCAAATAAACAAACTTTTCCGGTTTATACATATTATTACAAAAACGAAAATAAACACGCATTCAACGTGAGTTTTACTAAACAGTGTCTAAATTTTAAAACTTGGTTGATCTCGCGTTTAAAAATCTGGTTAAAGAACATTTACCATAGTAATGTATATTTTTTTATATACCATCAGAAAGTAGAGATTTCAACAAACAAAAAGCTCACGAACGTTTTTTAAAAAAGGTGATATTTTGACATGAGAATTTTTTATTGAAAATCAGGGTACTTTTTGGATACTAAGTCAAAATGAAATGAGAAAATAACTAATTCAAATAAAAAAATTACAGTGTGTTTGGCGCATAAAAAGTTAACTTACACCTAATTTCGTAAAAAAAAAAAATGTTTGTAAAACATCATAATAAAAGACCAAAAAGTGTCAATATAAACCGTTAAACAACACTTACAGTGTGTTTAATATTAAACTGTGTCTAAGCCGTGCCTACAAACAAGGACAAAACACTTTCGTGATCAAACGTTTTTTAAAAACTTTTTCAACACGTGTTTTACTTTTTTGTAACACGACGGACAGTGTTCCTACAGTTTATTAGATCTGTTTAAAGGAATAATTCCGTCATACATTGTTTTCATATAACTCTATTGGTTTACACGACTTACGGTAGTAAGGCGTCTAATTGGCATGAGGTTTTTCCGTTATCTTTAACGTTTATCATCATATTTCAACCAATTTAAACAAAACCTTAAATCTACACCTAATGATGAACGACTCCGTCCGTCCATTGGTGATAACGCATTCGGTAGTTTTTGAAACGTGGGTAGCGACTCGTTTTATAATATGCAATAATTGGCCTGCTTATAAAATTAATAAACTATGATAATCAATTCATAGAGTGATATATTATTGTATGTATTATAGTAACACAACTTTTTATACTATCATGGTGTAAAATCCCTTTACGGACTTCTCGACAATGAGTAAACGCACTAGCCAGGCTTAAGCCAAGACGAGGTCGGATGTTAAGGACCCGACGCTACCCACTATAACGCACCATGACGACGCTTCATACTTCCGTGTTGCCAGAGATTCTGATCAGTGCCCACACGTGTAATCTGTAGCGGAAATAGCATCAGGACTTGAAGTCCGTCCGGCGTCTCTTACCCAATCGGTCTGGTACAGCGGACACCCAGGAAGTAACACCGTGATGCATTTTAATGGGTAGTGCCGAATGCTTATCAGCGGAACAGTCTTACCACAAGGTCTTCTCGCCTTGGCTTGAATCTGGGTAATTCATTCCCGCGTTGCTATGTACTAAAGAATGGGATTTCGAACGCCACGTTAATAAGATGGTAGCTAGTTAGGCAAGCATTGTGATCACGATGTGGTTTCATTTTTTTTTTTTTTTTTTTATACTTAAGGTTTACCGTTATGGCCGTAATCTCACCTGATCTTAAGTGACGATACGACCCAAGTTGGTAGACACGCTAAACCTGTGGAGGAACTGGCTCTCAAGTGCTGCTGCCGGAACACACCAATTGGTATTTGGCGGCAGGTTCACAACTAGAGGGTGGTAGCTAGCCAGGCGGGCATTACAAAAAGCCCTACCACCATGCTATGGTTTCCTCACGATGTTTTCCTTCACCGAGTAGTATAGTTAATTGCAGAGATTCCAACTTACGTCCATCGATGCGGCATGGTATACGCTAACGCTGAGCTATCGTTGCATCAACTTCTCCCGCAATTTCTTTCGCATTATCTTTAAAATAAACCCACTTATGGCCAAACTACTGTAAACCGTTAGCATTAACATCTCAGAAACCTTCACCATGATGCAAAGACGATAAATCTTCATATTTAAACAAATAGGAAGTATATAATAGTATGTCTATTTATAATATCATTATCACTTATGATAAAAGAGAAAGTTTCCTCTTCACATACAGGCAATATAATGTTTTTATATAATAATATAACGCACTTGTTCAAACAATATCGTCGGTCTCAAACCAATACCTGCCAAGTGCAAAAAGCATAACTTTAAGATATTGAAAACAATAACAGTTTTGCTATACATTGTTATGGCTGATATATTTTTAGCCATCGCAGTTCAAAGTATAATGCGTAAAGTCATACAGTTACTCTTTAAAAGAAAATCTGGTTAAACTGATCATAATATTAAACATGTTGAAATCACTAAGCAAACACATAGCTCAGTGGTAGTGTGCACGACTTCGCGTCAAGGGACGTGGGTTCGAACCCAAGCACCTACAATGAGCTTGAGCTTTCGGTGAAGGAAAACATCGTGAGGAAATCATAGCATGGTGGTAGGGCTTTTTCTAATGCCCGCCTGGGTAGCTACCACCCTCAAGTTGTAAAACCTGCCGCCAAATACCAATAGGTGTGTTCCGGCAGCAGCACTTGAGAGCCAGTTCCTACACAGGTTTAGCGTGTCTACCAACTTGGGCCGTATCGTCACATAAGATCAGGTGAGATTATGGCCATAACACTAAACCTTATGTATAAATAAACCGATTTGGCCTTGACAATGACGGTATAACATTAACTGTATCAAAAGTAATTTCATACATAATATTACCGCGCTGAAAAACCCCCTTGGGCCCTTGCGCGCTTGCCCGATGTCATTGTAAGGACCACTAAACTTAGTAAGTTAAGACCTGTTGGTTAGTTATGTTCGCGAATCTTTGTTCGTTTTCCGGCAGCAGTCCAGGGCCTCGGGGCTGAGTGCCCTCAGCATTCCCCCAAAAAACTTAGTTGAAGCTGTCAAAGCCCTTATGGCTAACAGCGTATGACAGGTCGAAAACAAAAAGAAACCGCGCTTAAGTGCTCTGGGTTCAAATCCCACAAACAATTATTGTGTTTGGATATTACTGGGTCTCAGTTAATTACGTTTATAAAGACTTTTTATATATAAATGTATGATATAAATCATTAAAGAAAATTACATTCTGTTATATACACCTGCACTTGGGGGGTCTGACACAATCTTTTTATAACTGTATAGGTTTTACGCTATGGCCACAATCTCACCTGAGTGACGATGTGGCTAAAAATGATGACCACGTCAAGACTAGTAGAGGGACAGACTATCAAGAGCAACTTGCCGACAGGCTTACAAATATTTGGCGACATAATTTCAACTGGGAGATTGTCATTACTATAATAACAAGTAGTATAGCTTGAGCTGTGTATAAGGGTGTATAATTTACGCTAGAAGTTTGAAAACTGTCCTTAGTATCAGACAACACGGGAGATAGATCGAAGCGATGATAGCTCAGTGGTAGTGTGTACGACTTCGCGTCAAGGGATGCGAGTTCGAATCCCAGCACCTACAATGAGCTTGAGCTTTCGGTGAAGGAAAACATCGTGAGGAAACCATAGCATGGTGGTAGGTCTTTTTCTAATGCCCGCCTGGGTAGCTACCACCCTCAAGTTGTAAACCTGCCGCCAAATACCAATAGGTATGTTCCGGCAGCAGCACTTGAGAGCCAGTTCCTCCACAGGTTTAGCGTGTCTACCAACTTGGGCCGTATCGTCACTTAAGATCAGGTGAGATCATGGCCATAACGCTAAACCTTAAGAATAAAAAAAAAAATAGAAGTGTCGCAGTAGCGTTTTTAGTGAATAATGTGTCCGCAATTCCGACTCCGCGTGAAACTAATATTTTAATTAATCACGTTCATATAAAACTTTTATATACCCTAGGTTACTCAGGGCTAATGTAGCATTCTGATGGTGAAAGAATTTTTGAAAAACCGGTCTAGTAATTGTCGAGTTAATTCGTTACAAACAAAAATACAAATCTTTCATCTTTATAATATTAGCGTAGATTAGCGAGTGGTTAAGACACCTGATGGAGTCGCCACATATTCTTACCGCCCTTGACCTGTATCCGGGTAATATATTTTCGCGTTGCGCAATAGAGGCAGAAACGTGACGCGACCTTGAAGTTTGCATTTACTAAATATTTAGAACTACTAATCCTAATAATTTTGAAGTGATGATAACTCAGTTGGTAGTGTGTACGAAAGTCGTGTCAGAGTGCGTAGGTTCGAATCCACCAGCAATGAGCTTGAGCTGTCGGCGAAGGGAAACTTCGTGATGACACCATAGTATGGTGGTAGGCCTTTTCAGATGCCCAACTCGCTAGCTACCACCCTTAATATGAAAACCTATCGCCAAATACCTATGGGTGTGTTCAGGCAGTTGCACTTGAGAGCAAGTTCCTCCAAAAGGTTAACATAATTTTATGTATCAACATGTATGGGTCGGCATTTTTATGAGTCGCTTTGCTGTCGTTATTTCTAAATGACCTACACAATGATATTAATAATTATGACACTTGTTTCTATAGATAATTACATGCAATCTCGGTCAACTGAATATATTAACAAGGCAAACTATAAATAAGTTTTTTTTATTCATGAGAACATACTGCGTTAGATGGTTACATACATCAATAATATTTTTTAAATTAAGCTATTGTATTTGCACCATTTTAAGTTTCTATGATGTATTTAGTAATACCTTTAAGTCCATCTGTGTGTTGAAGTAGTTTTATATTTGTTATTTAATTTTAATCTCAATTTATTTAATTCAAGTTTAATTAATTTTAATTTCACATCATTTACTCTGGTTTGTTCAATATTATTTTTTTAGTTGTAAAATTATACTGTCACTCACAGAATAAATGTGGGATACTCTGCTATAATTATCCAGTGTGCTTGAAATTTTATATGCATTTTTAATATTAAAGAATGTCATATTGTAAACCTTGTTGGTGATTAATATTAAAAATAAATAAAATAAAATAAGGTTATTTATGTCATCTGCCAGGTGTGTTCTCAAAGTATTTAAATATAAATAAATCAATGTTTCATTACTTTATATTTGATAAATAATATTGGTGCTTACTTTACATTATTTTAATTTATTAATATTGTTTACAATATTTTGTGATTGTTATTGTAAACAAAAAAAAAACTTCTAAAATTGCATTTTCTAGTAAATTAATAAAATATCTACAGTATGACATTTTAGTGTCAATAAACACTGAATATTCTGTATTATCATTTAAAATACTTAAAAATTATAATCTTATACAAGAAAATATAAGCACTGACAGTACATGATATTAAAGCTTAGGACATTAGGTTAACATCAGTACAAAGCTATAAAAAAATCTATTTTCAGTTTAATAAGAGTAAATATAACAGGCACAGAATTATATTTTATAATATGCAATTTCTATTCAAATAACTAAATAATTAAGTAAGTAGTACAGTATTCATATGAAGAAATTATAAATTAAAAATTATTGCTTTATATGATTACACTACTTCAACAATTTGAAATTGATTTATATAAAATAATTGTGAAACAATTCATAAAGTAATTAATGTGTTGCAACCAAAAACACCAACAATGCATTTGTTTTATTATTTTTAAGTTAGCAATTAAACACAATCTCTGTTTAACTTTATTCACTGGTTGAATATGGCATCATGTTGAGCTTAAACTGGAACTAGAGGATAAGTTCAATTACCAGAAACTCCAATTAGACTTTGTGAAAGGTTTATGTGGTAATTAGCCAGCCAAGCATTACCAAATGCTATTATACAACAGTTGTAACTCAAAATCACTTATTTTGTAAACCTGCCGCCAAATACCAATAAGTGTGTTCCGACAGCTGCATTTGAGAGCCAGTTCTTCCACAGGTTTAGCGTGTCTACCAACTTGGGCCGTATCATCACTTAAGATCAGATGAGATTATGGCCGTAATTGGCAATATATGGCCACCTTAAGTTAAAAAATAAAATAGGAACTACAATTGATCAATGAAGATCATTTGTGCCCACATTATCTATAATCAGTAAGGTCGTATATTTTTTCATAGACATTATCAAGAGATACAGAAAATGACTTGGAGTACTTTACATCCAAAAGAGAAGTTTGCTTCTGAGTTATATAAAAAATGACTTAAGTGAACCAAATCAGAGGTATAGCTAGTAACAAATAATTATGTAAATTTCTTGCTGTCAGACTCCATTCAATTCAACATTAAGATGGATATCATAATCTGGTATGATAATAACACATGACCTTCATGCTTAAACACTTTAGATATGTTCAAAAAAAGTATCAAACAAGCGAAATACATTAAAATAATTTTCATTAAATGAAAAACAAGTTTATAGCATAAAAAAAAACCTGTCAGTGTGACATTTTAATATAGGAGTGTAAGAGTATGGTTCTATATTAGTCATGATTTAAAATGGCAAATGGAAAATATACATGCATTATAGTCGTAATACATAGTAGAATAAATTAGGAACTTCAATAAAAATAATATGAGATTTATTGACTGAACCAAAACATATTATACATAAACAAAATACATTACATTGGCTACTTTGTTTAAATGTTTTACAATTTTATATAGTCAAATTTAAGAGCTACAATAAAATGCTGTATGATATTCATTATCTACAAATCATACTTTATACATAATAGTAACTATATAATCATATCGAAATAAGAATGAAACTTAAATACACTGTCTGCATGATGGCAGTGATCAGTGACATATAACATAAATAGCAATTTCAAAACTAATGTCTCCCTTTTTAAAGATCTGAAGAATTCTTACTCGCCAGGGAATACAGCAACATTCAGTGGAAGTATTTATGCAGAAAGTCTATTCCAAGTTGAAATAAATCTAAGAAATTTGTATCTACTATAACTCTGTTTTTCAAAATTTTTGAAGCATAACATCTTATTTCAAAAAAAAAATCATTATTTAACTATATTCAAATGCCATACTGATTTTAATAACTGGTATAGAAACTGTTTTTTTTTTTATAATAAGGTTTTGCATTATAATCACATTCACAACTGATGTTAAATGACAATACAGCCCAAAATAGTGGTCTTGGTAGCTACCATGCATGAATATAATTTGTACTCATCTATTAATTACTACACATTCAAATAGTTTTTAGTAACTTATATGAATTCTTAAAATATGATCAAGTTAGAACCTCTAAAGTACAAACTCAAATATTATCTGTTATGAGAGTAAGTTAGAAGATAATTCTACTCTTATTTCAGGACAAATAAACAAAAAGCTATTGTATCCTTTAAGTACTGTTTCTGTTATTTCATACCCCTTTATTGAAATATCTTATTTTCTCATATAATTGTTGTCGGTATTGTATTAAAATATCTATTTACTGTTTAAAATATTCTGTTATTAAAGTTGTTGAATTATGCTATTGAAAACCAAAAAATGTTTGATGTTGTTAGAACACAAAAGATAAATATTATAACAAACACAAATATAGAATTGAATTATTATGAATCGACTGTATGATGTGTTTATTATAGGCTGGTGGGTGATTAAATAATTAACTATTTAATGAGAAAATGATAAGTGGGTAGATATTAAATTGCACTATTATTATAATATTTGTTTTATTTTTATGGTATATTTTTTATTGGCAGATAAGTGTTACGTTTTGATTATAATTACACTGGCATAGTTTAAGAATTTCGCGGTAAAAATTAATTACGCTGCTTGTTCTAATTCTTATACGTCTTATTATCTTTATCCGATTAAGTAGGTATATACACAAAAAATAGTATATACATAATCAAAGCAAGTCTCACTTGCAACGCATTATAAGATCGTTGTACATGGACTAGAGATAAAGGGTCATCTCGAGCAGCCGTCTATACGTTTTGACAAGAGCATGCCGCGCTGCCAATCCACCGCGGTGCACTGACAACACATAACCAACATTTCAAACACGTTGACATTGCAATATAAAATGTTAAAATCATTACTCACCCCAAAACTCCAGGCTTATAATTGTAATTGGGTATCCGCCACGGACAGCCCCCGTATTCACCTATAAGAGCATCATGGTTTTTGTTCAGGTTAAATGTAGATGCGCGGTTGTCGTTAACTTTCCTCCGCGCTGGGTTAAAATAATTATTATTCCTACTTTCACCGTTCACATCATTTATTGGTATAAAGTCCTGCACTTTATTGACGTTTGGGTTAGCATTTTCTAAATTTTTCAAGTTCATTTTGTCTATTTCACTTTGAGTTTCCCAAATACGAAGCCACAGGCGCTTCGCGGGTCCTTCCTGCTCGGGCTGATACCACGCGACGGCGGGATCCATTCAGCCGGAGCAAGTTAGCACTATATGGAATGACACATAACGTCGCACTTCATATTTATAAAATTTTATTGAAAATTTAAGACAAAACAAAAATAAGTCACACCACATTCGGAATATGGACGACACGCGTATATTTGACACTTGCCCAACTAGAGGGCGCCATCTTTGCAAAATAAGTTCTAGACTTTCCATCAGTGATAATACTTTTTTTAATGGTATATTGTTTAACAATTATTTATATATTGGAAAATTCATAAATACAATTAGAATCACTTAAAAAGAAACGAATATTGTTATATGTTTCTTTTAATTGTATAATAAATTTAATTATCGAATCACCAAGAAGTATTTTGACAGGAATTGTATTTTCAAGATCAGATATGTACAGAAATCATTAAATTTTATTAGTGATTTTTTGCCGATAATTATGTAAATAGAAAATGTAACAACTCTCTGTGAAAGAAAATCGAGATTGTTTTATCTTTTTTATAATAATATATTAATAAAATGTGCATTTTTTTATTACAGTTATTTGTTTAAACATGTTTTTTGGATATTTATGAACGAGGAATTCCCGTTTTAAATATCAATTTTAATTGATAGTTGTAATAATTGAGTTTTTGTTGTTGCAAATATTATCTCCAAGATTGTGTGTACGTTACACAATAATACAAAAACAGTGAGGGGATACAAATCCCAACTCTTTTTTGTGTGAATTATAAGTGGATCGAAATAATGGATAGTACTAATTACTACCGTATCGTTACGTTACTCGTTACCTTTGATAACTAACAAAGAGTATTGTATCGAGTCGTGTTTCGTGCGGTCTGAGATAGCAATCGGAATGCTCACACATTCGCACTTTGTACATTTAATACGGAAAGATGCGAGGAACGAAAAATGCATTCGTGAGCAACGTTTTGATACTCGGTACTAAATTACTAGATGGTGTACCCGTTACTTAGTAAAAAATGCGTACGGATTGTTACAGCTCTATTATCAAGAGGGTAGTTTCTTGTGTTGATTTTACTATTCGGACAAAGTGACGGCTTCTTGTAAAAACTTTCAGATAGTTTCTTTCTCATCTTAGAATTCTTGTACACGATGAAATTGCTAATTTACATTATTGTGTAGAATGATCAAGCTGTACTGCCTATACCAAATACGACCTACATATATTATACAAAATATGGTAAAATTAACGAATTTATAAACAAAACTCAAAAATCAAAATATATGGCAATCTGAAATCCCTGTAACAAATTTCGACTATGTTAGTATGATTTTATTTTAGCAAAGAAAATAAGTAATTTTACACTAGGCTTTTTGTTCTCTGAAACGTGAAAGCTGAAAATTAAACATCTTACCGTCTTCATGTTTTATTATTTGTATCTTAGCGTATAGTCAGTGTTCTCGAACCTACCGATATTTCGGTATTTCTACTGATACCATTGCCAAACATAAAAGCTATAATAAAAAGGAAGTCGTAAAGGTGCAAACTATGCATTCTGTAAAAGTTGCAAGAACGTTACATCAAAAATCACTCTGGGATTAACCTAATTATGACAGGATTATATTGTTTCTTTTTTCATATTTACTGTTTTACAACTGTCCCATTCATCCACCAATGTTACAGCGTTTATACTTGGATTAATCTCATGAAAACAAAACGGTGAAGTAGGTTGTCTAATTAGTGGTCTATAACATACAAAACGTTTATTTAATAACACTAATTATAATTACTTCGTAATAAGTTCAAAAATGACTGCTGGTATGGTTAAAAAATATTGTTATAATCCTAAACATTATATAAATTCATTTAATCGCAGTAGTTCCTTTTATTGAATGTACTAAGGTACACGTCTGCTATTAAAGTGTTTTTTTATTTATTTCGGATGTTTTTAATACAGACATTTATTGTTAATTTCCTATCATTGTAATTTTTTGATATTAATAGTGATAATTCTCATGATAAACACCCACTGTTATTGGTTTTAATAAATAATAACCATAAAATAATATTATATAAAGTTAATATGACGAGATTTGATTAAATATTGTTTTTTATTTCATATGCTATCGATTTTTAGTCCAAATGTGACGATTTTACTAGCAACTCTACCCATTATACATTTTGTCGTTGTAGTCCACTGCGTAGTGTGTGTAGTAAATAGGTATGGCGATTCTTGAATCAGTATGTATAGAAGCCTAATTAATTAATTTATATATGGTTGACATCTTAAACATTGATTACAAAAATTGATATTTAAAAGATCGATTTTTAGAAGCCGAACTTATAGAGTTCAATTTTTTAATAAATCGATGCATAAAAAAGATCAACAGTTAAAATATTGATTTCTAAAAATTCAAATTTTCTGTTCGATTTTTTAAAATTGTAGAGGGGAGGCCTCCTCATTAAGGTGAAAGCAAAGGTATCTAAAAATGTAATAGTTGATATGCTGCCAAGTCGGGCATAATTATGTAAACCATCTAGCGAGTTTTTGATTAATCATTTCTTAAAATGATAATACTTGTAAACGTGTTTGAGTAATATGTTCAATTAATTTGTACATCATTTTATAGTTCTTATCAAAATATAAATAATTCTATTCACTGTATCAATTTAGGGCCTTGAATTTATCTAAAAAAAATATTCTTAAATATCTCTAAATTTTTCTAAATTAAAAAGATTGATTCTGTGATTAATCGATTTCAGATCCTCATCACTAGTAGTAAACGGAAGCTGATAGTGACAGAAGCCGTTTTCATGGGTTACATGGAATTCAGTAAATTTTAGCATGTTTACATATTGAAGCGATTGAATCAAGTAAGATATTTATTTGATATAAAATGTAACAATGTATTTTTTTGTATTGTTCAAAAAAGGGAGAAACAAGTTTATCAATTTATTACATTGAAATAAAGACCGCTTTATATATCCAATAAGATTTTACAAAACTACCTAGTCTTCGAATATAACGTTAATTAAAATGAATAAATAAATTAAATTCTAAAGAACAATTGCAAAACTAAATAAGTTCGATAACTAAGATAAAAATTTGTAATAACCTTTAAATTTTTTGTATATTGCCTTTTAACCGTTTACAATTTATACGTGCGTCTATTATTTAAGCGTAATATCATTCAGTGTGAAGTTGACTAAAAACTTAACTTAGTATAATGTATGGAGGCTAGAGGTAAGGAGAACCGTCTCGGAATGAATAGTAGCTGTAAAAACAAGTCTAATAAACTTCGCGGTAGTGCCTTAAGTAAAAATATAATTTTTCAAATAGGACCGATATTTCCTAAGAATAGTTCAGAATAAACATAATTTTTTATTTTATGATTTAAATTAAGATTATTTCTTTTTAAATATTTAAACTCAACATATTTTACTCTCTTTACAACAGCTAAGTTTATATTATCAATGCTATTCTAGGAAGTACTTGAACTTTTATTTTCAGCAACTTTTAATTTCCTCCCCATATGTTGCAGTTCCTCTTACATACTCTCCACATTGTAATATATTTTCCAAATCACTTTGATATTGTCCAGGATAACATTATATGAAGATTTGCAGTAGTAAGCATACAGTGGGGTGCTAAAATAATTTTCTTATTGATTATATTTGTAGTAATTTGTATTTATTCAACCTAAAAAGGCATCTCACTGTAGTAATTATATTAGTAAACTGATTACTTGTGTGTGTGTGAATAAAACAGACGTACAATTCTAATCTGTATATGCTTTATATCCCATTGAATTGTTTACAGTTTACCTAAAATATATCAACTGTCGTACTGTTTTAGATGTGTTATTTTTAAAATAAAGTATATTATGATTCACAGATTGAAACAATACATGCCAATAATTTTGAAATTACATTTATTATCACATGGTTAACATTACGAAATTAATTAGGGCCAGTAGATTAGTTTGTATAACATTTAATAGTACAAATAAGAATTATCACAAGGGGCTATGTTCAAGAATTAACATAGTTGAAGTCATGGCCCAAAGAAGTATCACTTCATTTTTTAAAGTAACTCCTGCTAAGGCAGTGACGCAAGAAGAAAAAAAAGATCCCAATGGGACTAATTTAAAGGAATGTTCGGATGATAATTCTTCACCTATTTCAAAAGAGAAGGTAAGAGCCTAGTTTAAAGTACCCTTAAAGTATCTTTATCTTAGTACTTTAAAAAGTATGTTTTTAAAAGACTGTGCCAATTGTCACAGTAGCATCTAAAACCTCCACTTACTAGAGTATTGCAGCAATGATGGCTGTGTGGTAAAGCGTACGGATACAGTGGCAACAGTTGTGAGTTTGAATCCTTGCATTGAACCTGAAATTTTTGTGAAGGAAAACATCAGGATGAAATCGTAACATGGTGATAGAGCATTTTTTTATGCCTGTCTGGCTGACTACCAACTTCCAAGTTGAAAATCTGTCACTAAATTCCATTAGATGTATTCCAGTAGCTATAACATGTTCACCCTCTTGGCCCACATCAACATTTAAAGGCAAATGAGAATGTGTCTATATACTAATTCTATTACTCAAAACAGTTTTTTTTTTAATTTAAAGTTTAGCATTAACACCACAGTCTCAACTGATTTCATGTGATAATGTAGTCCAGGAGGGTGGACACAACACTCTAAGTCTTGTTAAAGAACTGGTTGTCAAGTGCAAATTTCGATAAACATCTATAGGTATTTGGTGGTAGAGTTTCAACTTGCGAGTCATAATTAGCTTCCATTACACAGACACATTGCAGATTGCACAGAATTGCAGAAACTTTGGGTGATTAGTGAACCCATGAGTCACCACATGCCACACATGACGATAAGTCACGCCTTTGACCTGAGCCAGAGTAGTGCTGTTGTGTGTTGCGATGAGGATGTTGCATAGACTGGAATTGTAAACACCATGTTAATAAAAAGAGTGTGATAGCTACCCATGTTAGCATTAGAAAAGCCCTACTACCATGCTCTATGCTAAAATATATGTATTATTTTCTGTAGGTAATAAAAAGAGAAAGGCAACACAGCAGTGACAGTGATTCAATAGAGACAATATCAGTGAAAAGAAAAGTCAAAAGACAAAGAGTAGAAAGCTCCAGTAGTGACTCTCACTCCGAGTCTCGAAAGTCCGATGAAGAAATAACCACAAAAAGAGAAGAGAATGTTTTAAAAACTTATGCATCACCTAAAAGCAAGAAATCGAAAGTTAAAACTGTTTTGATACAATTAAATAAAAGCAGTGAGGACAATGGTGACCCTCCAAAGGCCACATCACCCGTTAAAGAGAAAGGCACAAAAGAGAATAATGCAAAAAAGAGTTTGGAAATTAAAAAAGAAACCGTAACAGTAAAACACGAGAAACATGAGAAAGTAGCTGGTAAGTTAACTGTGCATTTTAACATTTTGTAGATTTCTTTCTTAAATATTATTTTATCTAGTACTCTCTTCATGAGTTGTATGAAAATTTAAGTTATAAGAAAGGCTATGATTCTATTTTAGTTCATTATTATTTTTCTAATTTATAAGAATACAATGATTATTTTGGTGTTAGTGGGATCTGTGACAGTCAATACTATATTTTGTATACCCAGAGGGCTTGCAATAGTGTAAGGGACTTTTATAACAACAGATGTATCAATATACTGTTAATATTACCATGATTTACATTATTTTGTGTCAAATATTCTTTACTAGACGAACCACATCTTGCATAGCTATTATTAACAGAATTTACAATGTGATTTTACCAGTAAGCTTTTTTTAACTGTGTTGCAACCCGCTCGAGGCAAGTTGTTTGTTATAACTCTGTAATATGCTTTTTAAACTTAACATTATTTATTTAATAAATAGAGCATGTGGTTAATAGTTGATATGAATCTGATTGAAATGTAATCTAATTTGTTTATGATGTCTGCATACCATCTGCCTATGCAGGCAATTTTACCTATGTAAAGTACGAAGTAATCTACACAAAGTATGTAATAATCAAACATAGGAACATTTATTTATGAATAACACAAATATGAATCCTGTATGGGATACAAACCCATAGCATTTCAGCATGGAAATCTAATCTAAGCTTATAAGGTTTTTAATGAAGGAATTCATTTGTGAAATCAATTTGTTTTTTTTTTTTGTACTTAAGATTAATCGTTATGCCCATAATCTCATCTGACCTTAAGTGACGATACGGCCCAAGTTGGTAGACACGCTAAACCTTTGGAGGGACTGGCTCTCGAGTGCAACAGCCGAAACACATCTATTGGTATTTGGCGGCTGATTTTTAACTTGAAGGTTGCTAGCCAGGCGAGCATTAGAAAAAGCCCTACCACCATGCTATGGTTTCCTCACGATATATTCCTTCACCGAAAGCTCAAGCTCATTGTAGGTGGTTGGATTCGAACTCACTTCCCTTGACTCGAAGCCGTACACACTACTGAGCTAACATCGCTTCACTAGAATCTAAATTAGCTAAAGCTTCATTAAATTAGCTTAGTTAAATCTAGAATTCGCTAGAATCCAAATTGACCCATCTTTACTAATAATTAAATTAAATACTATATTTTATTCTACACTTTTAACACTACAGTGGAGAGTTAACATGTTTCTTCTAAAGTATCAAAAAGTAGCAACTAAAGGAAAATTCATTAATCCCTTGGTCAATAATACACAATACACCATTTTATTCATAACTTGTAGGTGAATAGAATTGTCTAAGGAACATTTAACATGTGAAAAGTAAGCTGCAAAACATATCTACACAACATAACTTCAATTCTGACTTAATTGAATAAATTTATGCCTTAAAATTGAAGCGATATGTTCATTGTTAGCTGCGTCCACGAATTTGTTCACAAGGAACTCAAAGTAATGAAATAATTATTACCCGTGTTTGTAACTTTTCTTAAATACAGCTCTGATTCCATTGATAGTACCTTAATGTTAAACAGCCGAAAGCCTCGTTCAATTATTGCTCTACCAAATGCGAAAAGATTTCTTGAAAGCCAACTGGTAGTTCCTAGGATTTGCGTGTTCAAACAAACTTTACTGCTGTATATTATTTTATAATGATTATTTATAGAAAATGATTACAATCCATCCAAATCGAACTACCATCCTGTGAACGACGCATGCTGGAGTAAGGGAGCCGAGGTCCCGTACCTCGCACTAGCAAAGACCCTGGAAGTGATCGAGGCCACGTCATCCAGACTGAAGATCATTGAGATCCTGAGTAATTACTTCAGATCCGTTATTGCTCTGACACCAGAAGATTTATTGCCGAGTGTATACATGTGCTTGAATCAGTTGGCGCCGGCGTATCACAGTCTAGAACTCGGTGAGTTATTATTAATTCAAACGTTTAGTTGTCCAAAGATTTAATAATATACACTTTTGTTTTCGAACGATTCTGTCTGTTAGCCTTAATGTTTTGTATTTAGCTTTATGCAATTTGTCTGTTAAAATAGGTTCACATCAATCATATATTCTATAGATGAGAAGTGAAGTAACGTTTGTCAGCAAAGAAGCAGCGTAATTGATCTTATATAAAGGTGTGGCATATAAAGTTCGTTTACATAAGTTAAACGCCTCTCGCCCGCAACGTCCGGTGAAACTGTGAAAGGCTTTCAGTCTGCCAGTGTAGGTCCTTTAAAAAAAAGTTTGTTTAGTACCAAACACTCTATCGACCAGTGACGAGTTTTAGATTCTTCAAAATATTTCATAATAAATGTTCAATATGTCTAATTGTTCGATAATAATTCGCAAGAAGGACATTAGGAAGTATGTATATTTATAAAAATGTATAACTTTTATTTTCGTCTGTGCGCATTTATTTAGTTTCTGACAATAAAGATTACGCTAATATCTTTACGTAGAGATAATAATAACTAATCATATTGATTAGTTATTTTGAAGTTTTTATCTCTATCTCTGTCGCACTAGTGTGTTCTCTATTTGTGTCCACCAATCAGAGTGCATTAGGGTTTTGTCGAAATAATGTCGAACAGTAAACACGACATAGTTACTCTATAAGACTAGGTTCTTCAGTGATGATAGCTTAGAATCGTCATTGCGGACCGCATCTTCGGTTGACGTCAAGTGTGGTTGTGGCCATAATTATAGACCTATAAGGCATAAAAATTATTATCAGAACTGCCGACAGAAGTGAAAACTTAAAACTATAAGTTATTTTTTGATATTCAATTTAACTGTTTGATTTTAAATTAAAATTGTTTACAACGCAATACGCTATATAAATAGGAACAGAGATACTGTGTATGTTAACAGGTCACATAGCCATGTTGACGAGGACGTATATGAATCGATTCTCTATCTAAACCTTCCTATAGAAGTTTTCACTTGGAAAAGTTTGTGAATTGAACCCACCTACCGTGAGCTTGAGCTTTCGGTGAAGGAAAACGTCCTGAGGAACCCATAGCACAGCGGTAGGGCTTTTTCTAATGCCCGCCTGGCTAGCTGTAGGTGTATTCCGTCAGCCGTATGACCCGCGGGAAGGGATACAGAGCTCGATCCCGATTGATTTGAAGCGATAATAGCCCAGTGGTAGTGTGTACGACTTCGCGTCAAGGGACGTGAGTTCGAATCCAAGTACCTACAATGAGCTTGAGCTTTCGGTGAAGGAAAACATCGTGAGGAAACCATAGCACAGTGGTAGAGCTTTTTCTAATGCCTGCCTGGCTAGCTACCACCCTCAAGTTGTAAACCTGTCGCCAAATACCAATAGGTGTGTTCCTAGTTCACTGTTCACTAGTGGCACATTATATATTACATAGTGTCAAATTTACATGGTCGTAAAGCTTTTCCTAACGCCCGCCTGGCTAGCTACTGCTCTATAGTTGAAAATTTATTGCCAAATACCAATAGGTGTGTTCCGGCAGCTGCACTTGAGAGCCAGTCCCTCCACAGGTTTAGCGTGTGTAAGATTAAGATCAGGTGAGATTATGGTGATAACGCTAAACGTTACCTATAAGAATGGTATCTGTGTGTGTGTGTGTGTGTGCGGCGCGGGGAGCAGGCATAGCGGAGACGTACCTGATGAAGGCGATAGGGCAGTGCACGGGGCGCAGCGTGCAGCAGGTGCGCGGCGCCGCACAGCGTCTCGGCGACCTCGGCGCGGTGGCGCAGCAGGCGCGCGCCGCACAGCGCACTGTGTTCGCGGCGCCCCATCTGCGACTGCGCAGGGTCTTCGCCGCGCTCAGGGACATCGCACACATGACCGGTCAGTGCACACGACAACACACGCACACACACACACACACACACACGCAAAAACACACACGCACACACACACACACACACACGCACACACACACACACGGAAACACACACACACACACACACACACACACGCGCGCGCAAAAATACACACGCAAACAAACACACACACGCAAACACACACACACACGGAAACACACACACACATGCTATATTTATTACGTGTCGTAAACTATAATTTCATCCATATTACATGTACAAGATAATTTATTTGTTCTAAACTCTATGTTTAAGCTTGGTCTTCTACATTTTGAAATCGACTACGCACCATACTTCCTTTCATACTTACCCTTACCAGTACCAGACACCAGTAGGTTAATGTGTCACGATAATTTATTTGGTGTTTCATGTTGATTTCTGCTATCTCCTGTTTTATACTCATAATATCAATATACATGCGAGTATAGTTCTTCTAAATATCAAATAGCACTAAGAAATATTGTGTGGGTTTATAAAACCACGACACAGGTGAAACATAAATACACTCATCAAAACACACATTTACCGCGGAGCACTTGCACGGATGAGTGTGAATATAGACGACGATCAGCTGATGCGAGCCATGGCCGCCGCTTTGTTAGTCTTGGCTGCCCTAGTACGTGACCGGCTGTAATGCGACATGCGATACATGGACAGCAAAATTTGAGGCGAAATAAAAAATGTTAACTTTATAAACACAAACTTTGTTCACATTTGACGATATTGCTGTAAAGGTGGACAGGATGTATTTTTTGGTGTAAAAACAGCTTTAATAGTAAATTGTCGTGACGGCAAACAGTAGGACGCGCTGTTATGCCGTCACGTCCCCTTTACGACACCACTCTCGACTCCCACGCGTCGCAGTATACATGACTTGTCTCCTGCATATTAGTGCTGCTTCTATTATTATTAATGTACTCGATATTTTCTTGTTTTTTATTAATTATAAATAATATTATTAAATTAAATGTTTCACATCTGCCGGGCGTCCCGTGACGGCCATAGTTATTTTGTAACTATAACACTTTAATTCATCAAAAGCATAAAAAAGCGATGGACAAAGTAAACTCAAAAAGTATTGGAGTGTTTTGTCTTTTGATTGTTTATACATGTGTAGTATATTTATAATGAGATAAATACAAAAAACAAAAAAATAACAAATATAATACTGAATTACAACTAGTAGTGGAGGAAATTCAATATAATAAACCATATACTCATAAGCATTTTTACACAGGACCTTTTTATGCTATTCGAATATATATATCTATCTATTTTGATAAATTATCTTTACTTGTGCCCTCAACTCTTCACGTGCTTGGAATCTAACATCATTATAATTTATATTATTAATATCCTGAATTTATATTATATTTCATTTAGTCTATCACTTGGTAAAAAAGGAAACTTCCTATGAGCATAAGTTCATAAGAATGATTCTAGTAATTCTGTATTAAACTCGTATATATATTGCGCAATTTCATGTTATATTCATACTACATTTTACAATAGATAGCTTGCAAATAGTCAAACATTTGTATATGTATATAAGTATATGTTATATAGATATACATGTAAATATGTTTACAAATGAAAAGAAATCGTTGTGTGCCATCACCCACACGAAATAAGTGGAATATCACTAGACGTCTTCCGCTCCGATGTTCACCTCGATCAGACATTACCTGAAAGAGTGTCACACAGAAAGTTTCCGATCAGAATTTCAAAATCCTCCCATCAGAAGTTTCATTTAAAAGCATTGATATTGTCCAATTATATTTTTTTCATTTATCTGCAGAATAATTCCACAGAAATTAAAATTAAATAATTCCATAGGTCAGGCGTCAGTGAACAAAAAAATTAACAAAATCCAATCGCTATACGTAGCGTGTAGACAATGCGAAGCTAAATATCTCATAAGGTAAGTAACAGTTACTTGTCTATATTAAGTTTTATATATATATATATATATATTTTGTTATATAACAAATTTCTTATGTTTACGCGAATATTACTCATCGAAATAAAAATTTATTGAACCGATTTTATCATGGTTATTTATTAATTTGGATCCCGACGTTTCAAAGCTATAATGACCACTTGTGTATAGTGAGGTCTATTAATTGTAGATTAAATTTTGATAAAACTATTATTTAATGTATTTTTAGGTGTGTTTGGGCAAATATCATGAGAATAACCGCACCGACAGCTTTTTCTACTTTATAACATAAGTTACTAGTTACCAGTTACTGGTCACTCTCTATTTTAGACTGAGTAAGACAAGTAACAGTTTTTTAGGTAATAGAGTCAAGTTTTATAATAAAGTCCCAAAGTACATTATTGAATTGCCGGACAGTAGGTTCAAGAACCATGTCAAACGGGTTTTGATGTGATAAGGCTATTATAGGGGTGGATTAATATGTGAGCGATCGTGATGTCTGGAATTGACAACCCTCTCTCTACATCCGCTAATAACTGAAAAAAAGATGTAGATCGAGTTTCTTGCTGGTTCTTCTCGATGACCGCGTTACTTTCCGAACCGGTAGTAATTTTGACGTTCATAAGCGCCTTCTTAGGGCCTAAATTGAATTGAGATGTTTGATTGGATTTGATTTAAGCGGTGTTTTTTTAAACTTAAAGATTAACGTTATGACCATAATCTTACCTGATCTTAAATGATGATACGGCCCAAATTAGTAGACATACTAAACCTGTGGAGGAACTGGCTCTCAAGTGCAGCTGCCGGAACACAGCTATTGGTATTTGGCGGCAGGTTTACAACTTGAGGGTGGTAGCTAACCAGGCGAGCATTACAAAAAGTGCTACCAGTATGCTATATGCATTACGGTTTCATTACGATGCCTGCGTTCGTACATACTACTAACTGAGGTATTTTCGCTAAGAATATTTAAATCGAAACTACGTATATTATGTGTTCGTAAGAACCGATAATCTTCAATCATCACCTTCATGTTCTGTTGTTTCTTTAGTCATTTGGAGCCGTTACGTATTCTACCTCTATAAATCTCTATCAGCCGTCATGTCTTCATTCACTCCTTTTTCTTCCATCCCTCACACTGTATTCATTTTTTCTTTAGCTTACCTCATCTTTTCTATCCTTCAACATTCATATCCATCCCTTTTCTCACCACATGTGTATCCTGTGCATAATTTTAAATACATGTGTTATATTAACATGTAAATATAGATTTAGGATATAATATGCCGACTAGTTTTTTGAGATAACATTAATAATCCAATCAATAATTATGTCAGGATGAGATACGAACTTCTTTGCAAACTACAGATTTGCCGTAAGGGTGCCGGGTACATCGTGAAACCTAATCATTGTGCCAGAGAGAGGATAACACGATAGTGTCCGAACTTGCGACTTAGATGTAGGTTTAAGGAGCCCCTTTGTTGAAGATCGTCAACACTTACCTTCACCGCTCGTGCCTCACTCCACCAAGTATAAACCATTCCCGATAATGATTTACAGCATAAATACCAAAATGTTGTCAATAATAAAGAAATATTAAATCTTACGTCCCTGCGGTAATTTCCAGCTACGTACGATGAATACGCTTCAAGCACCAAGCTTAGATTGAACCTAAAGCCGTTCTTGCATCGTGCTTTATACTAATCGGTGTTATAAACTACTTTGCTATAACTGTATTCTACCATAAAGCACAAGGCTATCGCTTTATATAGTTTTGGTGACGGGGAGTCAGAAACACCTAACTATAGTATATTGTCCTATCATATTATCCAAAATCTTAATTAGCACTGACGGCTTAATGCTGTGACATCGGCCACCACTGCACATTCCGTTTGCGAGCACCAATTACTTACCATTTGCAAATAGCGGTACTTTTCTTACCATTTTATATCTTTAACCATATACCATATAATTGTGTTTGTTTGTCATTATTTATAGACGGAGTTTTATACTTGGCAACATTGTTCTTTTTTTAGAATTTGTTTTATTTGTAAGGTTTTATTAGCCTGTAAGCTGAAATAATGAATATATAAATATGTGTGTATATATAAATATGTAAGGTCGTTGGAAGGCAAGCTGCGCATCGGGCTCGCGGAGCAGTCGGTGCTGCAGGCGCTGGCGCTGGCCGTAACCACGACTCCGCCTCACTCCGGTGGTGTCCAAACACTGGATGCCTCTAAAGGCCTCTCACCCGAAAAATTCAAGGTACCCACTCTAACTCCATACCATTTTTATTATAAACTAGCTTCGGTCGTGGTTTTACTTGTTTTGATGTAGGTTTTACCTGTCTAAAAGGTTCTGTACCCAGATAACATATTTAGTGGGTCCAAAGAAACAAACTATTACTTTTTATAATATTTAAAATAGATCATTGTTTAATATTTGATTTTTTATAATTTGTTTAATTTATAGTATTCCTTTTAACTTTGTGGATGACAGATCTGTTTGTTAGTCTGGTAGTGGGTTCAGTTGGATGCAAGACAGTAATACTAATGTAGCCAATATCGTGTATTTTAGTGTTTATTATGCTATGGTTTCATTCATAAGTAAATGTGATGATGATGCGATGCGATGAAGTAAATGAAGCGAGGATAGCTCAGTGGTAGTGTGTACGACTTCGCGTCAAGGGATGTGAGTTCCAATTCAAGCACCTACAATGAGTTTGAGCTTTCAGTGAAGGAAAACATCGTGAGGAAACCATAGCATGGTGGTAGGGCTTTTTCTGATGTCCGCCTGGGTAGCTACCACCCTCAAGATGAAAATCAGCCGCCAAATACCAATAGGTGTGTTCCGGCAGCCGCACTTGAGAGCCAGACCCTCCACAGGTTTAGCGTGTCTACCAACTTGGGCCGTATCGTCACTTAACATCAGGTGAGATTACGGCTATAATGCTAAACCTTAAGTACATAAAAAAAGTGTTAGAAGCTGCGCAGTTAATGGCATCACCGTTGTAAGTGCAAGTGTGATGTGTCGACGTGAAGGCGATGGTGGAGGAGACCGCCCTGGTGATAAAGACGACGTACTGCGAGTGCCCCAACTACGAGAAGCTGGTGCCGGTGCTGCTGCAGGGCGGAGCGCGCGCGCTGCCGCTGCACTGCCGCCTGGCCCCGGGGGTGCCGCTCAAGCCGATGCTGGCGCACCCCACCAAGGGGGTGCACGAAGTCTTCAACAGGTAGCCTAGCCTTCTTCAACCTAATACATTTTTATCGTCCTTCACACTCTAAACTCGATGAAACGAAAATGCGACAGTAATATATCCTGCGAGAGAATGAGATAGAAGACATTGTACAACATTTATTGTAAGGTCCGAGTATTTACGTGTGTGTTGGTATATGTGTGTGTGTGCGCCTGCGTATTACTAAACGAATTTTTGAAGGTTTCACTTCTATCGCGTGTGAACTGCACGCACATTTTTTAAATATATTTATATGTTTAACGTTACAGTTGTATTGTCACCTGGCGTCATGTAACGATGTTTTACTAGATAGTGGACACGCTAAGCCTAGTGACGGCCTGGTCCCCGAATATAACTGCCATAACACACCTATAAGTATTTGCCGGCAGCTTCATGTACAATATAAATTCTATTTAATAGTAATCGCAATCTCTTTGTACGGTGAGGCGGGTTTTTCTAACCCCTGTCTTGGCTAACTACCACCCTTAAGCTAAAAATTTGTCGCCAAATATCTATAGTTGTGTTCCGGTAGTTGCACTTGATAACCATTCCCTCCACTGGGTTTATCATGTCGACCATTTTCATCATCAGGTGAGATTGTATCTGATAGAAGATAGAGTTATAGAACAAACAAAAAAAAATAGTGGAATAATTTTCAAAATTCATTATATACAATTAACATCTTTGGAGGAGGCCTTCACCCAATATAGGGTTCCTATAGATATTGTTATATGAAACTTTACATAATTTATTATATTAGGCTATATAATTATATTATTAAGTTATTTCAAATAGTGATTAGTTAATAAGTACAGCAGAAATGTAAACAAACAAGTTAATTCATAGGAAATAAAAGGTGTTTTTATTTTCTATTCTATTTATATAATTAACATCACTAGTTAAGTTTAAGTTGTGGTAATAGGGGGGTTTTGTTTAATGGCCCCGAGTGTATGGTAGTTGTGTTGTTGCAACCTGTTGGTACGATGTGCGGGCGCAGGTTCGAGAAGGAGCAGTTCACGTGCGAGTGGAAGTACGACGGCGAGCGCGCGCAGATCCACGTGCCCGGGGAACTGAACCCGGACCTCGCCAACGCGGCCGTCTTCAGCAGGAACCAGGAGAACAACACCACGTTAGTACAACCCACTCTATATAGTTTTTGTGTTAAATATGAACGTACAGAGGTCTATTCCGTTTGGGTTCACATGCGCCTGGATATTTATTTGAATTTGTCCTGTCGCTTTAATTTTATCTATGTTTTACTTAGTTAAGTAGGCGTGTCCGTGGCTCTGTGTTTTTTTTTATAGTTAAGGTTTAGCGTTATGGTCATAATCTCACCTGATCTTAAGTGACGATACGGCCCATGATGGTAGACACGCTAAACCTGTGGAGGAACTGGCTGTCAAGTGCAACTGCCGGAACACACGTATTGGTATTTGGCAACAGATTTTCAACTATAGGGCGGTAGCCAGGTGGGTGTTAGGAAAAGCTTTAAGACCATGTAAATTTGACACTATTTTATATATATTGTGCTACTAGTGAAATTTGCATCGAAATAAAAATCAATTATTTTTAAGATTAGCCGTAAAAACAGATAAAAATGTTATTATACCGTAGATACTTGCATATGTACTTAATAAAATCTTTTTATTTTGATATTACATTATTGAAGCGATGATAGCTCAGTGGTAGTGTGCACGACTTCACGTCAAGAGACGTGGGTTCGAACCCAAGCACCTACAATGAGCTTGAGCTTTCGGTGAAGGAAAACATCGTGAGGAAACCATAGCATGGTGGTAGAGCTTTTTCTAATGCCCGCCTGGGGGTAGCTACCACCCTCTAGTTGTGAACCTGTCGCCAAATACCAATAGGTGTGTTCCGGCAGCAGAACTTGAGAGCCAGTTCCTCCACAGGTTTAGCGTGTCTACCAACTTGGGCCGTATCGTCACTTAAGATCAGGTGAGATTATGGCCATAACGCTAAAACCTTAAGTATATAAAAAAAAAAAAGAGATTTTAATTATATTTAGCGGTGTCTACTTGGTTTACATTTGAAGTAATTCATTCATAATGTAATAAAGCACAAAGATTATTAATGAGTTTATAGATTGTAATATGTACGCCATATAACATTAACATAGATATAGGAGTGTAGTTATAGGGTGAGTGCTTTACGGCAAAATATAGTCTATAATAGGAGGGTTGATTATAACGTCGATTAGTTTAAAGCGCAATGCGAGCGCGGCTTTGGGTTCAGTCAACGCGAGGCGCTTGAGACGTATTCATCGTACGTAGCTGAAACGTTACCGAAGGGACGTAAGATTTTAATTTCTCTGTTATCGACACTGTTTTGATGTTTACGCTATAAATAATTATCGGGAATGATTTATACTGGGCAGAGAGAGGCAAGAGCGGTGAAGGGGAAAGTTGACGTATGTCGAAAAGAGTCCTCCTTAAAGCCACATACGAGTCGCAAGTCTCGGACACTGTCTCATATTATCCTCTCTCGGCCATAACGATTAGGTTTCACTATGTACCGACACCCGAATCCGTGATTTGCTAAGAGGCTCATCCTGATATTATTACTGATCTGATTGTATCTTTAAACAAATACTAAGGCTATCTAAGAAGGTTATTCTACATCAGAAGCTTAGAATTTCATTTTATCTTACGACTACATATTTCTATATATATTTATTTTATTTATTATATCTCAATTTGTAATATAAAATACTTTTTATTCGTTTTTTATACTTTATAAGTTTAGCGTTATGGCCACAATTTTACCTTATGTTAAGTGGGCTGGCTCTCAAGTGCAACTGCCGCAACACACCTTGAGATAATTGTAGGTATTTTTATAATCTGTGTGCTACAAGCACGTTTTCCTTCACCAAGTGCTGAGTCTCATGGCAAGGATTCGAACTCGTGTATTGCAGCAAGTACCCGGACATAGTGTCTCGGCTGGGCAAGCTGCTGCGCGAGGACGTGCGGAGCTGCGTGCTGGACTGCGAGGCCGTCGCCTACGACACCGACAACAAGCAGATACTTCCCTTCCAGGTACCCTCACATCCACATACCTTACACACACACACACCCACTCGCACCCTACATCTACCCCCGCACACATACATACCCTCACGCACGCACACACGCACACTTGCGCATCCACACACCACGCACACATACACACCTGCTTTCACACATACACACCTACATCACACTCACATACACGCTATTTTATTCCTCATAAATAAATAGCTTTCCGAAAAAACTGATAATTCACCTGATTACTATGAATAATTTAACAAACTATTCAGCTTTTTATATTAGTATGGATAAATATTTCTTTTTATATATCATATTTGTTTTTAAAGTGTTTTGGGGGAATTAAAGTTTGGGGCACAAATGATACGTTAATACAAAAATACTAGCTGTGCCTGCGACTTTGGTCGCGTGGATCTAAAAAAACATTTACCGATATTTTGCCCATTATTATTGTCATTTGTTTCAATACAGCTTTGCTCGTGTTGGTGATAGCGTGATTTTAAGTAGCCTAAAATCCAGCTCAGTGATTGCTCTATCATATACAAAAATTCTACGACTGTAAGATAAGGTTTCATTGGGTTCAAAAACCCAAACAAACTTTTCCACTTTATAATGTTAACATATACTAGACACAAAAATTAAGAGATATAAAAGAAAATCCAAATTTTTGGGTGATTTTCAACGAGCTGTAACTCCGAGGAAAATGATCGTACAGAAAAAACAAAAAAAGCAAATTGTAGCTCCATGTGTCTAGTTTTCAGATATGACTATGAAAATTTTTTGTCAAGTCCAGGTCTGGAGAAATCCTAAGAAAACTACCAAAAAAAATTTGGAATTCAAAAAAATGTTTTTGATTGTTTCGTTCAAAAGCTCTTTTAGAAAATTTAATACTCTTTAATTTGACGTATTCAAAAAGCCTGTACGACGATTTGCCGCGGAGTTATCGTTAATCAAAGCAAAAAGTTCTTTTTCACTTTGATAATCAATAACTCCGGAAATAATGATCGTATAGGAAATTGAAGGAGGGTTTTGAAAACTGCACAATATTCTCTATCAGAAAATGTAAACATTTTTTAGAAAAAAAAAAATTTTTTTGATTTGAAAATTCGGACAGAATAAAAGACAAAAATTAAGGACATAATTAAGGATATTTGGATAACTTGGTATAACTTTGGATAAAATGGATGAACGAAGGATATCGTCGGTAATTTTTTAACCTCAAAGTGTCCCCTAAAATCCCTCAAAAATTCAAAGCGCTGCGATTTTTTTTCCATTGTGCCCCGAAGCTTCAAATTCTTTGTTTTTGCAAAAATCACCATTAAGAGCAATTTTGTGATTTTTATTCATTTTTTCAATGAAAAAAATTTTTTTCTTTCTAAAATCTCTATTTTTTTGATCGGAAAGATTAACTGCTTAAGAAATTAAAAAAAAAAAAATCCTATACGATCATTATTTCCGGAGTTATTGATTATCAAAGTGAAAAAGAACTTTTTTGCTTTGATTGACGATAACGCCGCGGCAAATCGTCGTACAGGCTTTTTGAATACGTCAAATTAAAGAGTATTAAATTTTCTACAAGAGCTTTTGAATGAAACAATCAAAAAAAGATTTTTGAAGCCCGTGGACCTTTTTTCAGACGAGAAAAAATTTGGAAAAAATTTTTTTTGATAGTTTTCTTAGGATTTCTCCAGACCTGGACATGACAAAAATTTTTCATCGTCATATCTGAAAACTAGACACATGGAGCTACAATTTGCTTTTTTTGTTTTTTCTGTACGATCATTTTCCTCGGAGTTACAGCTCGTTGAAAATCACCCAAAAATTTGGAAAAAAATTTATATCCCTTAATTTTTGTGTCTAGTGTACATGGATAAGCTTTAATATAATGGTTTTAGATTCTATCAACCCGCAAGCGCAAGGACGCCTCAATCGGGGACATCAAGGTCCAGGTGTGCGTCTTCCTCTTCGACCTCCTCTACCTCAACGGGGAGCCTCTCGTCCGGGAACCCTTCCAGCGCAGGCGGGAACTGCTCCACAAGCACTTCAACCAAGTCGAAGGTCATTGCTCACCACCGTCACCTGTCTCCCGACCCTCAACGCAAACCACTAAGCTTCTTTACTGATGCAGGCGAGTGGATGTTCGCGACTAGCAAGGACTGCACCAACACGGAGGAGGTGCAGCAGTTCCTGGAGGAAGCGGTGAAGGGCTCCTGCGAGGGGCTGATGGTAAAGACCCTCACCGGGGAACACGCCAAGTATGATATCGCCAGGAGATCACGGAACTGGCTTAAGGTAAATTGCCGTCACATTTAGTGTAATACCTACATATTTTTTATCTTTTGAACAATATTTTTTCTAAATGAAAAGTGCTTTACGTCTTTTTCCGTACTCCTCTATGCGAAATTTCACAATACTCGTTTGAGCAGTTATGCATTGATCCATTCTTTTCATTTTTAAGGTTATTAATTGCTCGGCTCCTAAAGCACGAGGCGTGATGTTAAATAGCCTACAAAATTCCGTGTTAAAAATATCTTCCAAACTCTTTCTTAATAGCCTTTGAAATTCTTCATTAGATAGCCTTTGAAACGCTTCGTTAATAGCCTTAAAACTTCTCGTTAAGTAGCCTTTAAAACATCTAGTTAATAAACTTTAAAAAATCTCGTTAAGTAGCGTTTGAAACGCCTCGTTAATAGCATCCAAAACTTCTTGTTTAATAGCTTTTGAAACACCTCGTTAATAGCCTTTAAAATTTCTAGTTAAATAGCCTTTGAAACATATCGTTAATAAACTTAAAAACATCTCGTTAAGTAGCGTTTGAAATGCCTCGTTAATAGCATCCAAAACTCCTTGTTAAATAGCTTTTGAAACGCCTCGTTAATAGCATCTAAAACTCCTTGTTAAATAGCTTTTGGAACGCCTCGTTAATAGCCTTTAAAATTTCTAGTTAAATAGCCTTTGAAACATATCGTTAATAAACTTAAAAACATCTCGTTAAGTAGCGTTTGAAATGCCTCGTTAATAGCATCCAAAACTCCTTGTTAAATAGCTTTTGAAACGCCTCGTTAATAGCATCTAAAACTCCTTGTTAAATAGCTTTTGGAACGCCTCGTTAATAGCCTTTAAAATTCCTCAATAAGTAATAAGCGAAACACAGTTTGTATATTGATTAGATATTAGTATAGACAGTGTGACGTTCCAGCTGAAGAAGGACTACCTGGAGGGCGTCGGCGACACCGTGGACGCGGTCGTCATCGGAGCCTTCCTCGGCAAGGGCAAGCGCTCCGGCCTCTTCGGGGGCTTCCTGCTCGCCTGCTGGGACCCGCTCGCCGAGCACTACCAGTCCCTCTGCAAGCTGGGCACCGGCTTCTCCGACGACGACCTCCGGACCCTCACCGACCAGCTCAACCAGCACCTCCTGGACGCCCCGCCCTCCTACTACAGGTACATAATCTCAGCTAAACATCTTTTTCCGTTTTTGTTACTTCTATCAATACTGCTTTGCTCCTATTAGTTGTAGCGTGATGTTGTTAAAAAACCTAATGCCTTCCCCAATGTTTATTCAAACAGACAAACAAACAAACTTTTCCGCTTTATAATATTAGTCTAGATAATAAAATTGTAATGTTAGAAAATCTATACACTCAACATTTAAAAAAAACGTGTGCCGCCGTGTGGGTGCGCGCGCGACACGTGTGGGAGGTGCGTGTTGGTGTGTGTAGATGTGTGTCGGTGTGTGTAGATGTGTATAGATGTGTATCGGTGAGTGTAGATGTGTGTCGGTGTGTGTAGATGTGTGTCGATGTGCGCGCAGGTACTCCCCGAGCCTGGCGGCCGACGTGTGGGTGCGCGCGCAACGCGTGTGGGAGGTGCGTGTCGGTGTGTGTAGATGTGTGTCGGTGTGTGTAGATGTGTTTAGATGTGTGTCGGTGAGTGTAGATGTGTATAGATGTGTGTCGGTGTGTGTAGATGTGTATAGATGTGTGTCGGTGTGTGTAGATGTGTGTCGATGTGCGCGCAGGTACTCCCCGAGCCTGGCGGCCGACGTGTGGGTGCGCGCGCAACGCGTGTGGGAGGTGCGTGTCGGTGTGTGTAGATGTGTGTCGGTGTGTGTAGATGTGTTTAGATGTGTGTCGGTGAGTGTAGATGTGTATAGATGTGTGTCGGTGTGTGTAGATGTGTATAGATGTGTGTCGGTGTGTGTAGATGTGTGTCGATATGCGCGCAGGTATTCCCCGAGCCTAGCGGCCGACGTGTGGGTGCGCGCGCAACACGTGTGAGAGGGGCGTGGCGGTGTATGTAGATGTGTGTCGGTGAGTGTAGATGTGTGTCGATGTGTGCGCAGGTACTCCCCGAGCCTGGCGGCCGACGTGTGGGTGCGCGCGCAACACGTGTGGGAGGTGCGTGGCGGTGTGTGTAGATGTGTATAGATGTGTGTCGGTGAGTGTAGATATGTATAGATGTGTTTCGGTGTGTGTAGATGTGTATAGATGTGTGTAGATGTGTATAGATGTATGTCGGTGTGTGTAGATGTGTGTCGATGTGCGCTCAGGTACTCCCCGAGCCTGGCGCCCACGTGTGGGTGCTCGCGCAAACGTGTGAAAGGGGCGTGGCGGTGTATGTAGATGTGTGTCGGTGTGTGTAGATGTGTGTCTATGTGCGCGCAGGTACTCCCCGAGCCTGGCGGCCGACGTGTGGGTGCGCGCGCAATACGTGTGGGAGGTGCGTGTCGGTGTGTGTAGATGTGTATAGATGTGTGTCGGTGTGTGTAGATGTGTGTCGATATGCGCGCAGGTATTCCCCGAGCCTGGCGGCCGACGTGTGGGTGCGCGCGCAACACGTGTGGGAGGTGCGTGTCGGTGTGTGTAGATGTGTGTCGGTGTGTGTCGGTGTGTGTAGATGTGTTTAGATGTGTGTCGGTGAGTGTAGATGTGTATAGATGTGTGTCGGTGTGTGTAGATGTGTATAGATGTGTGACGGTGTGTGTAGATGTGTGTCGATATTCGCGCAGGTATTCCCCGAGCCTGGCGGCCGACGTGTGGGTGCGCGCGCAACACGTATGGGAGGTGCGTGTCGGTGTGTGTAGATGTGTGTCGGTGTGTGTAGATGTGTTTAGATGTGTGTCGGTGAGTGTAGATGTGTATAGATGTGTGTCGGTGTGTGTAGATGTGTATAGCTGTGTGTCGGTGTGTGTAGATGTGTGTCGATATGCGCGCAGGTATTCCCCGAGCCTGGCGGCCGACGTGTGGGTGCGCGCGCAACACGTGTGAGAGGGGCGTGGCGGTGTATGTAGATGTGTGTCGGTGAGTGTAGATGTGTGTCGATGTGTGCGCAGGTACTCCCCGAGCCTGGCGGCCGACGTGTGGGTGCGCGCGCAACACGTGTGGGAGGTGCGTGGCGGTGTGTGTAGATGTGTATAGATGTGTGTCGGTGAGTGTAGATATGTATAGATGTGTTTCGGTGTGTGTAGATGTGTATAGATGTGTGTAGATGTGTATAGATGTATGTCGGTGTGTGTAGATGTGTGTCGATGTGCGCGCAGGTACTCCCCGAGCCTGGCGGCCGACGTGTGGGTGCGCGCGCAATACGTGTGGGAGGTGCGTGTTGGTGTGTGTAGACGTGTATAGATGTGTGTCGGTGTGTGTAGATGTGTGTCGATATGCGCGCAGGTATTCCCCGAGCCTGGCGGCCGACGTGTGGGTGCGCGCGCAATACGTGTGGGAGGTGCGTGTTGGTGTGTGTAGACGTGTATAGATGTGTGTCGGTGTGTGTAGATGTGTGTCGATATGCGCGCAGGTATTCCCCGAGCCTGGCGGCCGACGTGTGGGTGCGCGCGCAATACGTGTGGGAGGTGCGTGTTGGTGTGTGTAGATGTGTATAGATGTGTGTCGGTGTGTGTAGATGTGTGTCGATATGCGCGCAGGTATTCCCCGAGCCTGGCGGCCGACGTGTGGGTGCGCGCGCAATACGTGTGGGAGGTGCGTGTTGGTGTGTGTAGACGTGTATAGATGTGTGTCGGTGTGTGTAGATGTGTGTCGATATGCGCGCAGGTATTCCCCGAGCCTGGCGGCCGACGTGTGGGTGCGCGCGCAATACGTGTGGGAGGTGCGTGTTGGTGTGTGTAGATGTGTATAGATGTGTGTCGGTGTGTGTAGATGTGTGTCGATATGCGCGCAGGTATTCCCCGAGCCTGGCGGCCGACGTGTGGGTGCGCGCGCAATACGTGTGGGAGGTGCGTGTTGGTGTGTGTAGATGTGTATAGATGTGTGTCGGTGTGTGTAGATGTGTGTCGATATGCGCGCAGGTATTCCCCGAGCCTGGCGGCCGACGTGTGGGTGCTCGCGCAATACGTGTGGGAGGTGCGTGTTGGTGTGTGTAGATGTGTATAGATGTGTGTCGGTGTGTGTAGATGTGTGTCGATATGCGCGCAGGTATTCCCCGAGCCTGGCGGCCGACGTGTGGGTGCGCGCGCAATACGTGTGGGAGGTGCGTGTTGGTGTGTGTAGATGTGTATAGATGTGTGTCGGTGTGTGTAGATGTGTGTCGATATGCGCGCAGGTACTCCCCGAGCCTGGCGGCCGACGTGTGGGTGCGCGCGCAATACGTGTGGGAGGTGCGTGGTGGTGTGTGTAGATGTGTATAGATGTGTGTCGGTGTGTGTAGATGTGTGTCGATATGCGCGCAGGTATTCCCCGAGCCTGGCGGCCGACGTGTGGGTGCGCGCGCAATACGTGTGGGTGCGCGCGCAATACGTGTGGGAGGTGCGTGTTGGTGTGTGTAGATGTGTATAGATGTGTGTCGGTGTGTGTAGATGTGTGTCGATATGCGCGCAGGTATTCCCCGAGCCTGGCGGCCGACGTGTGGGTGCGCGCGCAATACGTGTGGGAGGTGCGTGTTGGTGTGTGTAGATGTGTATAGATGTGTGTCGGTGTGTGTAGATGTGTGTCGATATGCGCGCAGGTATTCCCCGAGCCTGGCGGCCGACGTGTGGGTGCGCGCGCAATACGTGTGGGAGGTGCGTGTTGGTGTGTGTAGATGTGTATAGATGTGTGTCGGTGTGTGTAGATGTGTGTCGATATGCGCGCAGGTACTCCCCGAGCCTGGCGGCCGACGTGTGGGTGCGCGCGCAATACGTGTGGGAGGTGCGTGTTGGTGTGTGTAGATGTGTATAGATGTGTGTCGGTGTGTGTAGATGTGTGTCGATATGCGCGCAGGTACTCCCCGAGCCTGGCGGCCGACGTGTGGGTGCGCGCGCAACACGTGTGGGAGGTGCGTGTCGGTGTGTGTAGATGTGTGTCGGTGTGTGTCGGTGTGTGTAGATGTGTTTAGATGTGTGTCGGTGAGTGTAGATGTGTATAGATGTGTGTCGGTGTGTGTAGATGTGTATAGATGTGTGACGGTGTGTGTAGATGTGTGTCGATATTCGCGCAGGTATTCCCCGAGCCTGGCGGCCGACGTGTGGGTGCGCGCGCAACACGTATGGGAGGTGCGTGTCGGTGTGTGTAGATGTGTGTCGGTGTGTGTAGATGTGTTTAGATGTGTGTCGGTGAGTGTAGATGTGTATAGATGTGTGTCGGTGTGTGTAGATGTGTATAGCTGTGTGTCGGTGTGTGTAGATATGTGTCGATATGCGCGCAGGTATTCCCCGAGCCTGGCGGCCGACGTGTGGGTGCGCGCGCAACACGTGTGAGAGGGGCGTGGCGGTGTATGTAGATGTGTGTCGGTGAGTGTAGATGTGTGTCGATGTGTGCGCAGGTACTCCCCGAGCCTGGCGGCCGACGTGTGGGTGCGCGCGCAACACGTGTGGGAGGTGCGTGGCGGTGTGTGTAGATGTGTATAGATGTGTGTCGGTGAGTGTAGATATGTATAGATGTGTTTCGGTGTGTGTAGATGTGTATAGATGTGTGTAGATGTGTATAGATGTATGTCGGTGTGTGTAGATGTGTGTCGATGTGCGCTCAGGTACTCCCCGAGCCTGGCGCCCACGTGTGGGTGCTCGCGCAAACGTGTGAGAGGGGCGTGGCGGTGTATGTAGATGTGTGTCGGTGTGTGTAGATGTGTGTCTATGTGCGCGCAGGTACTCCCCGAGCCTGGCGGCCGACGTGTGGGTGCGCGCGCAATACGTGTGGGAGGTGCGTGTTGGTGTGTGTAGACGTGTATAGATGTGTGTCGGTGTGTGTAGATGTGTGTCGATATGCGCGCAGGTATTCCCCGAGCCTGGCGGCCGACGTGTGGGTGCGCGCGCAATACGTGTGGGAGGTGCGTGTTGGTGTGTGTAGACGTGTATAGATGTGTGTCGGTGTGTGTAGATGTGTGTCGATATGCGCGCAGGTATTCCCCGAGCCTGGCGGCCGACGTGTGGGTGCGCGCGCAATACGTGTGGGAGGTGCGTGTTGGTGTGTGTAGATGTGTATAGATGTGTGTCGGTGTGTGTAGATGTGTGTCGATATGCGCGCAGGTATTCCCCGAGCCTGGCGGCCGACGTGTGGGTGCGCGCGCAATACGTGTGGGAGGTGCGTGTTGGTGTGTGTAGATGTGTATAGATGTGTGTCGGTGTGAGTAGATGTGTGTCGATATGCGCGCAGGTATTCCCCGAGCCTGGCGGCCGACGTGTGGGTGCGCGCGCAATACGTGTGGGAGGTGCGTGTTGGTGTGTGTAGATGTGTATAGATGTGTGTCGGTGTGTGTAGATGTGTGTCGATATGCGCGCAGGTATTCCCCGAGCCTGGCGGCCGACGTGTGGGTGCGCGCGCAATACGTGTGGGAGGTGCGTGTTGGTGTGTGTAGATGTGTATAGATGTGTGTCGGTGTGTGTAGATGTGTGTCGATATGCGCGCAGGTACTCCCCGAGCCTGGCGGCCGACGAGTGGGTGCGCGCGCAATACGTGTGGGAGGTGCGTGTTGGTGTGTGTAGATGTGTATAGATGTGTGTCGGTGTGTGTAGATGTGTGTCGATATGCGCGCAGGTACTCCCCGAGCCTGGCGGCCGACGTGTGGGTGCGCGCGCAACACGTGTGGGAGGTGCGTGTTGGTGTGTGTAGATGTGTATAGATGTGTGTCGGTGTGTGTAGATGTGTGTCGATATGCGCGCAGGTACTCCCCGAGCCTGGCGGCCGACGTGTGGGTGCGCGCGCAACACGTGTGGGAGGTGCGTGTTGGTGTGTGTAGATGTGTATAGATGTGTGTCGGTGTGTGTAGATGTGTGTCGATATGCGCGCAGGTATTCCCCGAGCCTGGCGGCCGACGTGTGGGTGCGCGCGCAATACGTGTGGGAGGTGCGTGTTGGTGTGTGTAGATGTGTATAGATGTGTGTCGGTGTGTGTAGATGTGTGTCGATATGCGCGCAGGTACTCCCCGAGCCTGGCGGCCGACGTGTGGGTGCGCGCGCAACACGTGTGGGAGGTGCGTGTTGGTGTGTGTAGATGTGTATAGATGTGTGTCGGTGTGTGTAGATGTGTGTCGATATGCGCGCAGGTATTCCCCGAGCCTGGCGGCCGACGTGTGGGTGCGCGCGCAATACGTGTGGGAGGTGCGTGTTGGTGTGTGTAGATGTGTATAGATGTGTGTCGGTGTGTGTAGATGTGTGTCGATATGCGCGCAGGTATTCCCCGAGCCTGGCGGCCGACGTGTGGGTGCGCGCGCAATACGTGTGGGAGGTGCGTGTTGGTGTGTGTAGATGTGTATAGATGTGTGTCGGTGTGTGTAGATGTGTGTCGATATGCGCGCAGGTACTCCCCGAGCCTGGCGGCCGACGTGTGGGTGCGCGCGCAACACGTGTGGGAGGTGCGCTGCGCCGACCTGTCGCTGTCGCCGGCGCACGTCGCCGCGCGCGCGCTGCTCGACCCCGAACGGGGCCTCTCCTTGCGCTTCCCGAGGTACCGCCACCGCTTTCAGGAAAACCGTAGCTGTACCACCTTTGACTTGTCTTCCGGCAATTGCACTTCAGAACCACTCCTGTTACTATGTTTAGCGTGTCTACCGACTTGGGCCTTATCACTTAAGATCAGGTGAAATTGTAGCTATAACGTTAAGCCTTATTATAATGGCAATCGTTTCGCATATATTCACTATAACCAAACATAGCATCGCTCTCTTGTTAACTATACCATTACCATATCTCTTGTCGACTCTTTCTCTATATCATTACACTCGAAACACTTCAATGTTTATCGTTTAAAATGCTTTACATTGCCACTATGTTTTTACTTGATATTAAGTGACGATGTGCTCCAAAATGGTGAGCGCGCTAAACGTAACAGCGGAACCGGTTCTTAAGTACAACTGCCGGAACACACCTATAGGCGACAGATTTTCAACTTAAGGGTAATAGCTAGCCAACTAAACAAAAAAGTCCTTTTTTTTGTAGGCAAATGTATTAACGCATATCCTCCCAGCCCAGGGGGACTGGGAAGGTTATGTGGGACTCATCCGGCGCTAATTACCGGGAATACCTATTAAAACCCCACGGCCGTCTGTCGCCTTCCCGGGGCGACGCGGGGTCGTGCGTGCAATCACCGCGTTGTCCCGGCGACCGACCTAATGGTAACCTGGGCCCCGTCCGGGCAGCCTGGCGAGCTGCCCTCTCAGTCGGCCAGACTGGTGCAATGAGATACGGTTCCCCCGACCCGCCCCTCGCAGTCCGACTTAGGGTGGCGGAAGGGCACGAGCGCATCGGCCTCTCCTGCCACCCGGACGTCTGTATCGGAGAAGGTGCCCGCTGGGGTCAGCCTCGCGAGCCTTTCTCGCGGTCTCCTTTTGCGAGATAACTGTCTCGCAAAAGGAGACCATTGCATTCCACGATCTCTTGCTGCTGAGCATGGATTTCACTACACCCGGCAGCGAGAGATCCATTCCTACCGCTGCTTCCAGAGTGCGGCGCGGCTCGGACCACGCTACTCACTCGGCTAGAGTATGCTGCGCAATATCTTCCCCCGCACCACACTTGTGGCACACGGCGGTCGGCTCCCTGCGCGCAATCTTGTGCAGGTACCATCCGAAGCATCCATACCTGGATAGCACCTGAACACGGCGAAACGTCAGGGAGCCATGACCCCTGCTACACCACTCTCGAAGGACCGGGCGGACGGCATCTATGGTGTATCGTTCATAGCGCTCGTTCGCCAGGTCCTCCATACAGCACCGCACCAAATCAGTGCAAGATCTCCTCCGTCTTGCCTCAATCTTTGTGGGAGCTAGAAGCTGCCCCATCGCCCTTCTTACCATTGTGTCTTTGTACACGGCAGCGAGGACAAAAGCCTCCAGCTCCCACGGCGGGGAGCGAGCCAGCACTGTAGCCGCCGCCGAGAATACCGAGCGGTACCCTCGGATCACCCTCGACACCACTGTAGCTGCGCAGCGCGCAGTACAGTCTTGTTGTGGGCGTTAAGGGCGGTCCACCCAGCACGGTGCCCCATAAGCGGCCATGCTGTGGATGACCCCCGTGTATAGCTGACGACACTTTGCACCGGGTCCTCCCGTGTTCGGGAAGAGCCGGACGAGCGCCGCCGCTGCACCGATAATACGCGGCCTGAGCTCCTTACAATGGCGCTCGAATTGCCATCGCCCGTCCAGGGTGAGGCCCAAATATTTCATATAGGCCCCAACCCAGACTCTCACTCCATCTATATATAGACCTCCTTGCACGGCTTTGATTTCTCTACGGCCACCCCGTAGCGCCCTAATTCGTCTGACCACTGAGGTGATACCATAAGTGGCCAGACACTCCACCTCCCACCACTTCCTACCCTGGGCTACGACTAGAGTGTCATCCGCATAGCAAATTAGGCGCATTCCAGAAGGGAGTGTGCCACGGAGCATCCAGTCGCGGCCCATGTTCCATAGGAGTGGTCCAAGGACAGACCCCTGTGGAACCCCACACTTCGTTGGGCGCTGAACCATGACGCCCCGACTGTCCACATAGGCGACTCTCCGGTCTCGAAGATAGTCCTCCAAAAGCCTCCGCAGGTACGGGGGCACTCGGAAATACCGGAGTGCCGACCGTATAACAGCATGCGGCAGGCTATTTAAAGGCTTTGGCGATGTCAAGGGACACCGCCAACAGCCTATCTCCCCGAGAAGTCGCCTCTGCGGACCACTTCTTTAATCTCATCAGGGCGTCAATGGTCAAGCGCCCTACCTGGAAGCCGAACTGTCCGTCGGCAAAGTTCGGCCCATCTTTACCGATGTGCTGAACGATTCGGGATGCGATGATCCGTTCCAATAGCTTTCCCGCATCGACCAGCAGCACCAACCATTAAATATTAAACAGAGCCTTCCCTCTTTCCACGGTTTTGGGAACTGTCCGACCTTGAAACAACGGTCAAACAGTTCCCGTAGGGCACTTCCCATTTGGCCCAGCGCCAACGCTAGCAGGCGACTCGGGACCCCAACAGGGCCGGGTGCTCTCGGACTGGAGCGCAGGCGTTCCATCGCCATCTTCATCTCCTCGTCGGTGACGAGGGGAAAGATGGCGGGTTTCTGCGATCCTTTGTATGGAAGAGACATATCCGGCGTAAGGAACTCTGGAGGGTCGTAGGGAAATATAGCACTCACGACCCTTCCCAGTGCCTCCGGTTGGAGGGACTCCGTAATAGGGGGCGCCTGGCTTCGGAACTTGTTCTTGGCCATAATATATGGGCGTCCCCACGGGTCCCTGTCCACCGCCCGGAGGAGTTTCTGCCATGCTTCGTCTTTAGCCCGGGCAATGGCTATTTGCAGGGACACTTTACAGCCCCTATAGGCGTCATAGCGCCGAACCTCTTCTGTGGAGTCTCGGACTTGCCCGCGTCTATAATGGCCATAAAGTCGTTCGGAGCTCAGCTAGCTCCGCGGCATAGACACGTCACACACCTCCACCATCTCATCTCAACATAAAATCTCAAACTCATTGCAGGGAATCGAACAAACATCCATTGATGAGCCATCCGTACACAATACCACTGAACTATCATCGCTTCAATTATAAAATATATAAAAACAAACCACGCAACAAAAGTAAAACATCGCTCTATCTCCCTCATTCTCTTAATCGTCTCGAGCCGACTTTACCTGAACGAGCGTCACACAAAAAGGTTGCAGATCAGAATTTCAGAGACCTCCGATAGGCAATTTCTCTGTAAAAGAATTCCGCTTTTGATATTGGAATTCAAAAAATCATAGCAAACTTGAAACGATGGTAGCTCAGTGGTAGTGTTTGTTCTTTAATATATTGTAAATTATTAGTTTATATTTTAAGTAATTTTACTTTGACACCAATAGATGGCGCTGTCACGATTTCGTATAAGCTATCTAATGGTATTTTTTGTTTTTAGTGATTGTTTTTCTATATTATATATTATCTCGGTCTAACCAGGTGTTTACTTTGGCAATCGCGCCATAAATATACTTAGATGAAAATTGGGATCGTTTTTGGAATAAATATTCAGTTTTGTACGGGTAGCGTGAACGATTATGCGTCAAGGAACGTGAGTTCGAATCCATATCCAATCGGGACAGATATAGTGTGTACGTTAACACGTCACACGACCATGTCGATGACGCCTTACATGAAATTGCTGCCTCTATAAAAGTTTTCTTACTTGTATAAATTTCCATAAACCGAGGGGTCGTGTGTTCGTGGGTCGCAGGTTCGTGCGCGCGCGCGACGACAAGACGCCGGAGCAGGCCACCACGGCGCAGCAGCTCGCGCAGATGTACCTCGCGCAGGACCAGATCAGGAATCAAACCGGGAAACACACTTACAACGAGGACGACTTCTACTAAACAGCACCGCATCCAGACACACGCATTTCTCTTTCTAGATCAACTCTACTGTATTGCCAGAGCTGGATCGTAATGATTTTAAAAATATATTTTTTAACTCTGTACATAATTAAAATGAAAAGGATTTTATTATTAATTTTAGAAATAAAAATCACTGATATTTTAATCCCATTGTTTTATTTTAAAGAATAAAAATCTAATCGTACTTAGTCTAGTTTCAGATCAGATACATCGATGAGTTTAGAAAATCTTTACAAAATATACGTTCCATCGCTTAATATCCGTTTTTCGTCATAGTGCCTAGATTTCAATCACCCCAATAACCAATTCGTAGTGAATTGACACCAAACTGTATTGCAAACTGTTGCAAATGGTAGTCAGTTAACAGAAAATATTTGTAAATAGTACGATTGCAATATGAAAAGTTTTATTACAAACAATTTTGCGATTACGTTACAAAAAAAATGTTATACGCACCCACGAGTTCGTGTGTCGCATGATCAAAACGGTTGGACCGGTTGTGATGAAACTCTCAGGCAATCTTATGATCAGCCCAACGAGTAATCCTCAGACCCTAATTGGTGGCGATCGCCTGCCTATTGCCAAGATATAGAAAAGTGAATTTAAATGGTAGTAACTTATAAAAGTACATTATAAATAAACCATCTATGCGCTACCACCGACAATAATGACATCATATTGAATTCAATGACGTCATAGGTTAGTTAACTTATCATATTAACATGTTTATGCTTTTTACTAAGATTTACCAACGAAATGTATTATCAAATGTAAATAATATATTGGTAAAAAAAAGTACATGAGAAAGTATTTCAAACTGATTTATTTACTTTAACAAAAAAAAAATGCTGAGTACTGTCATATTTTTCAATGTATTTTAACAGGATTGAATAAAAAACGAATGTTCTATTTCATCGTTTATGTGAATATCAAGGGCTTTTCTAATGAGTCGACGGGACGCATCATTTAAATAGGTCGATTAATTTATGTAAAAATCACAAGGAAAAAAAATACAATGATACAGTCTTATGTACGTCATCACGATTCAGTTATATTTCTAAGGCCTTTGGAAAAACAAAACAACTAATTTAATTCAGGTCAATGATAATCACTTTTAAAACTGTATTGTATGCGGATATCAATAATAATGAAATAATTTTTCACGCCGTTACACAGCTTAATTGAACTGACGATTTTTTAATTAGGTAGAATAATAATTTATTATAAATATTTTTTACTAGTTATGAATAAAAATAAAATATTCTTGGTCTGTATAAACAATCAAATCTCTCTTCCTACCTGTGTAAAAAATACCTGTGTTCCGTAAATCAGTGATCTTAAATTTATTCAATAGCAAGTTAACCAAAGAACTTGCACATTTGAAATTAAAAAAGGACAAAACGAAAGTTTGAACGCAATTAAATATGTCTGTATTGTGGGATATTTAAGCTTCTGATATTACGTTAGTACAAATATTATAAAAAAAAAAAAAAAAATTTACTTGTCGGTGTTCGGTGTCAATTTACAACATAAATTACTGACAAATTGCTTATACAGTTTGGCGTTTGCAAATATCGAAGTCCCAAGTAATATAGCCAAATAAAGGGCAATAAATTCGGCTAACTGCTTATGGTTATTGGGGCTATACTATAATAATTTCTAAATAATACATAACTAAGGTAATTCATATTTAATCTCAATGTTATGTGATATGTGGCCTTTCTAAAAACTTCGAATAACATCGGAAGATATATTATTAGCGCTCTCGTAATATCTAACCAGAGTGAATTCATATAAAAATAATCATTTTTAAGAGTAATTCTCAAAAGAAACATTTAGTTTCACTTAAATCGTAATAAACCTAATCATATAACAGACGTTTCTACGAGACGAAATAAATCGTAAATATTAAAATGTCAATAGAAAAGATAAAATTATACATAATTTTAATAAGAGAGCAACACACCTGGTATTTTTAATCATACATTTTATTCGAACATATTTGCTTGTAAAGATTATTCTTAAATATATAGTACAATGAATCATTTTTATTATATTTAATTCAGATATAATTACATAGGATACGGGAAATCGTATGTAGAATTATCATTTTTAATTAAAAAAAACAAACGGATTTGCCAAGTCTAAACAACAAATCAATGTGTTATATATTCTTAATGTATCCGATACAATATAAATTTAATCATTTGAGCCATAATTTCATGTCTTTTTGACAGTATTTTATTTCTACAACCATCTAATTAAAATTACATTTAAACACAATATGTATTTTATAAATATAGCTGCCAGACAAATCACAATTTTTAATAATTTTAAATAAAAATAGGTCACACACGGAACTACAAATATTATCGGCAAGAATGTTTACTATTCTATCACATTTGCTACGAAATAAAATTAATATTCAATTGTCACTAACCGTCACTATGTTGAAAGTAAATAATATATTTGTTTAAGATATAGAAAACTTTGATCGCACTGAAAAATAAAAATTCCTTTGACAACATCACATAAATTTGTTAATGTTAACATATTATATGAGAACCATCGAACTATATTTTGTATTATATTACTTAAAATGTAATCACTTTTGTATCACTAAAAAATAGTATATTCTATGAAGAGATTCAAGTTGTGGGACATAAGAGACAAGCAGGTCAGTTTTTAATTATGGATTGAAATTTATTTTAATAAGTACAATCGTGCAAAACTGTTTCCAAATGGAAATTAATCATTTTGTGTAAATTACAAACGAAACCCTTTTATGAAATCCAATAATCATTTGATGGGATCAAACTGCTGTCTTAAGTAAATGTTAAATCGGTAACAATGTGTTAGCTATTGTATAGGGAAGGGCTTCAATCCGAACTCATTCTAAATTATTAGATTTAAAACAAGTCAATTTTTAATTCATCTTACATTTATTTGCAGCAATCGGTCGTTCCATTTTATGTAATGTTGGATATTTAATTGATAGCACAGTTTAAAGTTTCAAACTTTGCAAATTCATTTTCAATAAAAAGAAACTTGTGGTTGTGTAGTAAAAAAATTAAACTTAATGAAGACTCAACTAAACATTACTCAATCTTTAGTATTTCCATATTTATATAAATGGCAACATTTTCCTTAGATATAAGAATAGAAAAAAAAAGTCTTGTTCCCGTTGAGTAGAACCGTCCACTTGTAGAAGCTCCACCACCTAAGTAATAGAGTAGTTTGTTTGTTTGTTTGGCACAAGGATAATGTTCTAAAGAGAATCGCTTATAGTAAAGCGGCGCGCTCGGCCGCGGCCGGCGGAGACCCCGAGCCGGAGCCCGAGCCCGAGGCGGAGCCCCCGCGCAGGAGGTTCGCGTGCTCCTGGAAATAAAAACAAGCATTTTGTATATCATCACTGTCAAATCAATATCTACCGAGTTTACTTTTTGCAGATTTTGACATTAGTCGTATTAATGTATGTTGTGTGTGCAGTTCACACATGCACATACTAACACACGTACAACACTCGAACTCTAAGAAACACTGTACATTCCCTTCCATCTCATTCTCTCGCACTTTATATCCTATAGACGTATGTAGTTATCTCTTTTTACTGTCGTTTCATCGAGTTTCAAATCACAAAGATATTAAGGAGTTTTCACTTCAAAAAACGGTGTGTGTTTAACATCACACGGTAGAAGTGAAACATTACTATATCTTTCTCACTCGTTTAGTAGTCGAGAGCCGACTTTATCCGAACGAGCGTCACACAAAAAGCTTGTGGATCAGAACTGTAAAGCCCTCCATAAGTGGTTTCATTTCAAAGAATTGCCTTACGCGATTTTAAACATGCACCATACGGTGAACTGTAGACAATAAGAATATACCGCGTGCACCGGACAGAGTTAAATAAAATCTGCTTTTTTGCAAATTATCAAAGGTATATTTTTTACACAGCAGTCGTCTAGTCAAGTTCGTTTTTCAACGACCTGTAACGTATGGCAAAATCTCTTCGATATGTGCCAACTTTTGTAATTACTTTTCGGTTAGTGATCGTTGAAAGACAACTTGGCTAGAAGCAACGATATTAGTTTGACAACGACAATACGCTTCATAATACTTAATATCGAGGCGTGATCCGCGTTTTTGAACTCTGTACCTCCAGCTGGATGTGACATCCCGACAAACTAATATCATACTTGACATTCAGTTGACCTCTTTCGACCTTTTCTTTAATTATAGTTTATTGTTATTCTCACCTCACACGAGACTATTAATTATGTCCCACAGAAAACCTGACTATTTTGTGATATTATGTTCGTCTGCAAACACGAAATATTTAATAAATTATATAATTCAGCGGGTAATAAATAATACATAATTCTGTGCAGTATGACGTTAACTTCACCTTCGATAAATTTAATTGGCTATAAGGATTTTTTGTCGAATGAATATAAACGTCGACCTTCCGCGTCCAGCGGCGACCGGTCTGCAGGAGCCGCGGCCCCCACACACGAGCTGTTGCCACCTCTCTCTACACACTGCCACGCCGACACAGACACAACTCAAAAAATATATACTGGTTTTTGTTTATCAAGCTATCATTGAAACTTTATCTACGAGATACGATGAATCGATTACATATAGCAAAGATTAGGGAGTAGGCAGAGATCTAGGTATAAGATGAAAAATGCCTACTTAATACTAGTAATGTTTAAGGTGCCATTCAGAATGGCATCAAGAGAATTTTACTCATTTTTGGCTCCGCAAACACAAACAAAATAAGATTTCTAGAATTCTTTATCTAGATTTTTTTTTCTATTTAGGATTTTATCTATGTTCAGAAAAGAATGGATTGCATTATAACTAATTAAATATTATTGTATTTTACCTCGGTAGGTATAATATACCATTAAAATATTTTTACTTTAACTTTCAAATAATCATCACAATTTGTTAAATTGCACATATTCATTTAAATTACGATAAAATGGATTTTACTCGTTCTTCTTTTATCGAGAAAAGTGCATGTAGATTTTGAAAGAAAAAACCTATTCCTCTCATTGACCCGCACGTAATTAATTAATTAACTGTCTTTTAATTCATAGTTCCACTTTTAACAAATTTTATCCTAAACTAGTTGCCCGGGCCCCAAGTGAATATGAAATCAAATAATTACCTGTTGTAAAATTTAAGTTTATATGAAATCAAATTAAAATTTCATCCCATATTTTAAACACTTAAACTATTAAATTAAAACATGCTAAAACGGATTTATTATCATCGAATATATTTTGCGTTAAATTTTAAGTCAACAAGTGAAAATAATAATAAAAATTAAATTTGCATTAGAATAGTGAAGGTATCAAAGCGCAGAGTATTCCTCAAGGTGATGAAATTTCGTGCTCAATTAATATCTTCTCCGCGCAGAAATTATACATAACTGATATAATCATTATAATTGCTTCATTATATTGATGAGCCGCGCTCACCGACATGTAACAATGTTATAATAATATAACAATGAAGTCACTCGGGCGATGGAACTAGAAAATCCAGTAAATCACGACCAGGTCCAGGACAAGGTTATATTCGCTTAGCTCGTTTTCTTTGTTATTACCTACACTTCCTCATTTCACTTGCGCTATGAGTTCTGTAGATTCCTTTATCAATAAATAGGCTGAATAATTTATTGTACAAATGAATGGATTTTACAGTATTGTACATACAAATTTAGTCAATAATTTTAGTTGCAATATGAAGTGCACGTCTATGTTACTTTCTCAGAGGCCTGGACATCTTTAGTTCAGATCTTTGGACATATTTCAGACTCTAGACCTAAGATAAATTGTAACTTTACCGTTTACTGCTATATTAAACAAGAAATGTTTTTTTATTGTAGTATTGTATGAAACTAATGTAATAACTTGAGGTCAAATAAAATTATTATTATTATTAAAAAGTATAAACATTTGATGCAATAATTATTTTTACCGAAATACAATAATCTAATAATAAGAATCATTTTGGTGGATATACTTAATAATGTTACCTCAGAACAAACATAGATATACTTAATGTAGCGAAGTACTGAAAATGTTTACACTTATTAATGACGTCATCTAATTATATTAAGCCTCAGTTAATTAAATGTATGTATGTTGATATCATTTGTTCATTTGTACCATTTGATCGATCGTCATTAAAATTGAGTATCTGTATGTATTGTGAATAGAGAACTATTGAATGTTGTTCCTAAGCGCTCGAAACAAAATACTATAAAAAAATACGAAACGTCGCGGGACGCCTGACAGATGTGAGACATTAATTTTTTTTTGTACAAATTATAAACTTAAAGCGATAGCTTATGAAAGGAAATAAATATAAAAAAATCAGAATTTTTAAAAGTATTGAGATGTTTCAAGCTCGAAGATGTTTATATATTTAATATACGTTAATAATGTTATATGAATTTGCTATACGAATTAAATGAAGACAACTTTATAGTTTTTTATTAGTTACTGCTTCACATATGCTATCGCATACCGTGGCGACGCGTCGCCACACCAACAGGCGGTCTGACCTGCCGCAATAGATGTGTCACATCAATAACAGGAACTTAGGATAGAGTTGAATACTGTAGCCACAGATGGCGGTATGCGCACACTGGCTGTAGTGTAGTGTAGTGTAGTGTAGTGTAGTGACGCCTGCTTGTAACGTAGGTAACAGTGACGTTACCTCCGTGCGGTCCGAGCGCTGCGGCGCGGGCTGCGGGTCCGCCGCGTTGTGAGCGTTGTGCGCGTTGTGAGCGTTGTGAGCGTTGTGCTCGTGCTGGTCGTAGCGGTCGTGCGGCTCGTACAGCTCCTCGTAGACCGGGTTCGCGAACTGACGGCTGCCGTTCTGTCGCAACACAACCACATCCATACCCGTTACAGCGACACCAATATCGACACTACGCACTGGCCTCTCACTTTCTAAACAGTTTATATTTCTATATTGCCATGCTAAATCTATAATAAAAAAATTAATACTAAATTTATCGTTTTAACATATATTTAATTGAAAATAAAATTTGTATAATATTATATCGGAACTAAAAAAATAGAAAATACAAACTAAATCAGTTCGGGACGAGATCTGGTTAAGTCTAATCTAAAGTAGTTTAATTTTAAGACATGTCTATTCCTAAACGTGTGTACGTGTTGTGTGGTGGTTGGGTACATACGTGGTGGTGGTGGTCGAGCTCGTCATCCCCCGCGAGGTACATGGGGTTGTTGATCTCGAGGTTGTCGGGGAGGAGGCGCGCGTGCAGGAACGCGCCGCTGCAACAACACGACACCTTCCCGTTACACGAGAACGTTACTGTGCCAACATGTGCACGACCGTTACCAGCCTTTATGACTACTACATTCAAACAAAAATTAAAACTTCATATCTTTTTATTTCTTAATCCCTAAAGTCGATCATAAATCAGTATGTAGAAATCACTAGAATATAAAAAAAAAACTTGAATATAATTATTACTGCAAACTTTAAAATGACTCTTACTATTGTGAAAAATTGAACAGTCTACAAAAGTCATACTAAAACACTCTACGTATTATTTTTTTGATATATATCCGTAGTATTAAACGCGAGCACATGCACGCAACGACCTCCGCAAGGTCCATGTGATAAAAACAATAACCCATGTAGGTTATTGTTTTTATCACTACAGAAAAACTTCCGCTCCCACGAATAGTGTTTAATTAACAGCGGCGGTTAACGACCGTAGTAGTTTTCTTAGTATCGAATGTGATCTCAAAGTGAAGGCACAGAGTCTCACCGTCTCCTCCTGTGCAGCAGGTACAGCGCAGCGAGCACCAGCGCGGCCAGCGCCAGCAGTGCCAGCACCGCCCCCGGCCAGGCGCCCCCCGGCGTGTGGGCCCCGGCGGCGTGCACTGCGGGCGGCCCCGGCACCGCGCAGGGCTCCCCCGCGGGGCAGGCGCAGCGCACGGCGCCCCCCGCCGGGGCCCACACGCAAAGCGCCCCGCGGGGACAGGCGCGCGCCGCGCACGCGTTGTCGTGCCCCACGTACTCGCTGCACCGCGCCCCGCCCCACGGGCCCGAGCACACGCACGCGGCGCCCCCGCCCTCACCCCCGCCCTCGCCCGCAGCGACGCGCACGCAGCGGCCGCCGTGCGCGCACTCAAGTTCACACGCACCCGTCTCTGTAACTAAACATTTCTCCATTGATTTACTACTGTAATATCAAAGTGAACTTTTTTTACATCGCCTCAAATTTTCGTCCATCTATCCCATGTAAAATGAAAGGCCCACGGCACAGCAACTAAAGCCATCGCTCGCATCAGCTGACCAATAACATGGATCTCCTATTATCACTCACATTTTCCAATTATTAAGTTAAAATTAAAAACGTAATCGTACATCGAATATATATTTTATCCGCGTGCACTATCTTAGTGCTACCTGAATACAATGTGTGATAGAAATTATTTTTTTTATGTAGATCTAAAGAAATATGAGGCATCATTTACCTATCTGTCATACACAAGGCGCAATGAAATATTTTGTGACAAAAAGTATTTAAAATTTAAAAGCGATATATGTGCATTTTTATTATATATATTTAATTATAATTGGCATATTAATCCTTATGAACCAGACTTACTTTATAATCAAAATTATTTTATGAAGATAAACATTGCTCATTATAACATTTTATTTAAGTAATGGACTCAGCTATTACACATAAGTCACAGTAAGGTATTTTGTGATAACAAAGATTGAAATTTTAAAACTCATACTGAGCAGTATTATTAGGCATATCACATAAATCCTTAAGAACAAAAGTTAATTCATCATCAGGATAACTTTATGAAGACAAAAATCGCCACATAGGATAGGAAATAGGCATTGACAAAAAACGACATTCGACTCGGGTTGTTTTAGAGTAGGTTGTCAAGTAAGTAAGTAGATTGCCGGTAATCCAGAGAGAAGGTGGATCATGTCTTTCCACGAGGAGTGGGTCCCCGTGCGTCTACCATCTTCCGGGTTCCCAGCGCGTGGGCAGGGTAGCGGTGGTTTGTTGACGCGATCCCGTTATCCTGCCCATATACGCGTATGATGCGGCCGTGGAGGTTTTAGGCCGATGTGTTAAAGGGTATTTTCGGTGTGTCACCGAGCGAGTCCCCCACACGTCCCTCATCTCCCCCGAGATGAGAGATATCATCGTAACAGATTTCCTCCGCGATAATAATAAAAAAAAAATCGACAAGTAAATCAATAATTTAAAATGTCATGATCAAGTAACATTGATTTTAAATGGGGGAGTAGGCTCTTTGAAGTAGTGATTCTAGATTTAGATGATATGATAGATCTAGATTCTAGATGAAGTCGTGGGTACCAGATAGTATATTTGTTAATTGCTCAACTGACCATCATGACATTTACCATCCACATTATTGCCAAGGATACAGAAATGGAAACCGGTCACTTTATGTAAAGAAAACGAGTACTTAAATGATTTTAAGTTTTACGCGAACCAAGTCGCGGGCACAGCTAGTTTATAAATAAATTATATTCCGGTTTTAATTTATTGAAGAAATAACAATGTAAGTAGTCGGTAGCCGAGACGATACGTCGACGTGCCACCTCACATTACTGATACTAATTCATATTCGAACGGTCAATTAAAGTAAAAACAAAGGTCGGAAATGTCCTCTTGAGAGAAGTTCGCATAATCATTATTTGAATAAATTAAACTACTTCATTGTAATAATTAATTAATTTAGCTGTATTTTATTTTGTATTTTAAACAAATTCTCAACGTAACCAGACGACATCTGCCATTGTATTTCGGTTCAATTAAAGTTCGGATTTATCCTTAAATGACCACTGCAAATGACACCCACTGACATCAACAGTTTCTTCTTTTCAGTGCTAATGTATGTAAACATAATTTCGCTAATGTCATTTAAAATGTTAGAATATCTTGCAAATCTTCACGGTTTCAGAAAACGCGTAAACAAAATGGTCACTCTTGTGTTAAAGCTTTTCAGGGAGATATTCGAGTTAATATTTAGGTACAATCCACTTATGCTGAATAAATAAGTAGAAACTATATCATGCAAAATGTCACCAACATTACATAAGGCCAAATAAGCAACTTTACGAACTATAATATTAACAAACAGCCACTAACATCTCGTTAATAACTTCCAATATTACATATTTATCTAATCGGTATTATTGTAGATACGAGCTCGTTAATTTTTCGTATGAAGCATGATTTAAGTTAAACACTTTCTCTACAGAAAGTATAATTAAGAAACACAACTTTCGTTACGTAAAGATGTTAGTTAACAAGGTCGCGTGGCGCACGAGGGCCCGGCGGCTCCGCCACCCTACTTTTATACGTATAATAAATAATAATTGTAACTAAGCTAAATTTGAATTTTATTAATTTTGAAAAAAATCCTGAAAACATACTTTTTATACCAAATAAAGATGAAGTGCTATTTAAACTAACTAAACTAACTAATAATAATATTATAATTGCGAAAGTAAGTTTGTTTGATTGTTACGCTTTCACGCCTGAACCGCTGAATAGATTATGATGAATTTTGGTATAGAGATAGATGGGAGCCTGGAGACGACGATAGACTACTTTTCTTGCAAAAACCTTATTGAAAGTGGGGTAAAGAGAAGGATAAAAATTTTATACAACTTTTTATTGCCTCATTCGGTTTAGTTGACATAATTAATATTAACACGGGCGAAGCCGCACGTAAAATCTAGTAGGAAGTATAAGTTAAAATTTGGATTAAAAACAATGTACTACGACAGAGCGATTGAATACACTCATAAGAATATAATATTTTCGATAGAGACAATTCAAATTAATATAATAATAACACGCCGACGAAGTTACACTCTAGATCTTCTAACTATACGAAACGTACTTCAAATGTCCGCGATAACAACTACTAAGTTACTTATTAAAAGTAAATAGATGATTACAAATGTTAATTACTTGTGTACATTGTTTTGTCCTTTAAATACGGAATAAATATTATTTATCATATAGTATATATTATATATAAAGTCCGCGAACACTAGCTAAATATAATAATGATGAAACCACATGATATAATTTATGAATATCGTAAAGTTTTTGCTAGAAAACCATTAAAACTCATCAATGCTCATAATGTATTTTTTTGCGTTACACGAGGCGTATTTCGTGGCAAATTTGATAAACGAAATAAAGTGGCACTACACTTAAAAAGCTATATGTGGTTATTGTCATTACGAACTATAATAGCGCAAAAGTAGCATGTACAGATGCCGACTCGACGGACGCAGGTTGGAATCCTCACAATGAGTTTAAGCTTTCATTAAAAGAAAACGTGATAAATTCATAGCACAGTGGTAGGGTATTTTCTTATGCCCGTGTAACTACTACCCTCAAGTTGAAGTGCTCTCGCCAAATACCTTTAGGTGTGTTCTGCTAGTAACACTCGAAAACCACTACTTACTAAAAAGTGACAATAATAATTTTATTGTACGTGATTCGAATCAAAAACATTGGGAGCGGCGAGACGTCCAGTTGATTTTAAATATTAATTAACAGAACATTCGTTCAAGAAAAACTATTAACACTAAAAACATCGAAAAACTTCATAAAACTTTGAGTTATTTTTATAATTTACTAGCTTTTAACTTCGGATTCGCTCGCATTGAAGCCATTAAATAAAAATTTTTATCTTTCGTAAAGAATAGTTTTTTTTTTTTCAATAAAATGTATCCTATGTTACTTCCAATACCTCCAAAAACACATAGTATAGAATTTCATGAGGATCGGTTAAGTAGTTTTCGCGTGTCAGCGTAACAAACAAATTTACACTCACATTTATAATATTAGTAGTGAGAGGCTTAGCGTTATGACTACAATTTCACCTGATGTTGAGTGACGATCTGGCCCAAGATGTTAGACATGCTAAGCCTAGTGAAAGAACTGGCTATCAAGTGCAACTGCCGATATTTGTCCGTATATTTTTAACTTGAGGATAATAACTTATCAGTTATGCATTAGAAAAAGCCCTACCACCATTCAATGATAACCTCACGTGGTTTCCGTTATCGAAACCTCAGACTCGTTGCAGGTAGATTCGAACTCACGTCTATTGACGTGGCGTCCGTATACACTACCAACTGAGCTATCATCGCTTCTCTCGGCAGTGACCGTAATTTACTAGCATGGGCACTGAATTACGTGCAAATATACATTTTCTTTTCTTACAATCTGCCTGTGTTGGCATTACTACCAATGTCAAGAATGAAGGCCTTTATACTCATAATTAACAAACACGCTGTAACAATCATCATTAGTTTGTGTACGTTGACTGCGGCAAAGTTGCCCACATCGATAAACGTCATGTATATATTAAAAAATAACAACTCAACGGTTAAACATTGAACTTCAGACAGAAAATGACTAACACCAACAGAAACGATTAAATAGATATTGTTACCACAAACAATATAAATCAATAAAGCTAATTGACTAACCCATGTCCCTTCGTCTTCGCCTGCGACCTTCCATCTTTGGTATCACTACAAACGGCACTAAAATAATCTATACACTGTGTCTCACAAGTAAAGACGTCCGCCAGTATGTATACACGATATTATAAAAATATCACTTTATAGCAAACCATTATCGACGTTTAGAATTCACTTAAATGTCAAAATTCTTCATTAACACTAATTATACAATAAATACACCGGTTTATTGTCAGTTAATACATTTTAGTATATTCGGTGTCTCGCTGCAATCTCTGTCCGTCCTCGTGATTTTGTTAAACACATAATTATTACGCAACAAACGGACTTTATACATTTTATATACATCTATTTAAATAATCCACTATAGTGTGGGTTTTACTTGTTAGTTGCGCCGGCGAATTCTGGTGCCGACATATATTTATTTACGTAAACGAATAATGCAATGTGACGGTTGGTGTCTGCGTGTGTCGGACACACACCTCCCCGTCCGCTGACGGCGCTGCACTGGCGTCGCGCGATTTACACTCTCTGCTTACATACACTAACTCGCTGTACGTCCGTACACCGCCCCTCCCCCCTCCCCACTCTCCGCCCCTTCATCATCGACCCCTGTAACAACCCTACAGCACTAACAACTCGTCATGACGACCGACACCCAGACACTCTCTAGATACCAACTCAGGTCTTAAAGGTATCTGACCACTGTTAATAGGGGAAGCATTTGTGGTCGTCATGGAACAGTTTTAGTGAATATTTCTGATGAATCACATCCGACTGTCCTGGTGGTCAGCTCACACACCATTATGGTAACGTATCAAGCGCATTGCAGGTGGATTCGAACTCACGTCCACTGGCGCAACGTCCGTACACACCACTATCTTTTCATTTGTAACTAAATTTAATGAGATACCATCCCATCATGAGCACTATATCAGTGTAGCTGTTATGCTGAGACTGGTACCAATTTATTCACACATTACGTTCTTTTTTGTTTCCTTTTTTTGTGATCTTGCTGTAATGTTCTGTTGTTTTTTTTATTTAGCATAATTTTTTATTTTCAGTTTATCTCCTTTCATTTATTTTATATATCATTTGCTGTGTGTTGGATAAATAAATAAAACTTTCTTTCTTTCTAGGATTGGAGTAATGAAAGGCGGAGTAAAGGCGCGAATGTATCGGTCCCTCCTGTTGCCCGAGCGTCTGCGTCGGAGGTTGTCCACAAGGATCATCCTCACGGGCTATTCGCGGACATAAGTATATATAGGTCTATAGTGTGCCACGATCTTTTACTGGGTCGCATGAGACTCATCAAGCCCTCAGCGAAAGATCCGTACCCACCGGCACCTCCAGACTGCGTCACACACGGAGGGAAAAATATTTAGCCATTCGATCTAAATATCAAACAAATTTCCAAGTTAATTATAGAGAACAATTAACGTTAAATTATACAATTAGAACTTCTGGGAAAACCACATTATTTAATATAACTAAAGCTTGCAATTTATTTATGAATGCACGTACGGGTCTGTGTGTGTCGTCCATATGTTTAATCAATTGTAATAAATAAATTCATTATATTATTTTGGGATTCTAAAAAACCGTAAATCAATACCGACGTCAATACCATACGAGTGCGTCAAACTCAAGTTAACAACCTTTTTTTTACCTAAAAATGTGTAAGTAAAAAGCGAATCCGGTCACATTGACATTCAGAGAGTTATCGCTTGCAATCTCGTAAGATATAGCACGACCGACACACACTGTCACACTGATAGGTGAGCAGGAAACACTTATAGTTATTAAAATTAAATTAATAATATTTCACTTTCAAGAAAGATTCATTCCTAATTCGAGAAGAGTGATAAGAGTCTGCCTTCAAGTCCTCAGAGACACCATATTGACTCAGTGGTTTGGTATGGTTTTTTTTTATACTTAAGGTTAAGCGTTATGGCCATAATCTCACTTGATCTTAAATGACGATACGGCCCAAGTTGGTAGACACGCTAAACCTGTCCAGGAACTGGCTCTCAAATGCAGCTGCCGGAACACACCTATTGGTATTTGGCGGCAGGTTTACAACTTGAGGGTGGTTGCTAGCCAGGCGGGCATTTGAAAAAGCCCTACCACCATGCTATGGTTTACTCACGATGTTTTCCTTCACGAAAGCTCAAGCTCATTGTAGGTGCTTGGATTCGAACTCACGTCCCTTGACGCGAAGTCGTACACACTACCACTGAGCTATCATCGCTTCATGGGCAACTTAGGAGAAAAATCATGAGGGTTACCGCCTTCATTGTCCTAACACGGTATAGTGTGTGCTGGTAGGAAGCACCCTACAAGTCCAAAAATAATAATGACGGGATCGAGAAAAAAGTAATTTATCAGAGGTCTTAAATCGCAACCGCAGCCTGAAAACGTTTCAGCGACTGGAACTTTATTCATCCGGAAACGCAAGACATTCAGACAAGTTCATCATCATATATACGACTGTCACAATCCAGAGCACAATGAACCGAATACATTCTTACAATCTATCTATATGGTACGGGAAAATACTACAATAATCATTAAATGAAAATTACAGTCGAATATAAATCTATTTGCATAAAACCGAAAACAAATAAAAAAAGGTGGGAATACCCTTGTTCCGAGGCAATAGAGCCTTCAATAAAAAAAGCTAGGATTTTTTAAGGTTTTCCCTGTTCGGTTCTGAGTAACATTGCTCGACCGGAGTGTTTGTTGCGTGAACGCGGCTCTGACGTCACTACACTACACACATACACATACTTGTATATGTTTTATTATCACTTAACACAAGATACCAAATATATCGAACCCCAACACTCTTTTTTGTCTATGTAGAGACTAAACAATCTCAATAGATTTTCAGTTTTTCCTGTTCGATAGCTGACTACATAACTGAAGATATAGGATAGATAGTAACACGGGTCTATAGTAACATCTTTTATGTTAAACAGTTATTTATATACTAGCTTTGCCCGCGCCTTCGTTCGCGTGATACGTAAAATCATTAGTATTTTTATTGTGTTCATAAAAAGTGACCGGTTTCTTTTCTGTATCATTGGCAATGTGGATAAAAATTTTCATAGCGGTCAGTTGAGCAGTTAACAAATATACTATCTGGTACCCACGTCTCCATCTGTATATAGTCACTACTTTGAAGAGCCTACTCCCCCTATTTTAAATCAATGTTATTTGATCATTCAATTTTCCATCGTCGATTTATTTGACAAGTTACTCTAAAACATAACCCGAGTCCAGTGTTGTTTTTTTACCAATATGTTCTAAGCTTTGCGTTCATATATCATGATGTTATATATATCTGGATAATTAATCGGCTCTCGCACAACTCTCATCCTCTATTTAATACTTCCAAGATTAAAACTCACTAAAAAAAGTTACCCCAAGTCTTTCTTTAAGGACCCTTCTATCTTTATATAAAATTTCATTAAAAACACTTCCGCGGTTAAGGCATTAAATGGGAACGGAAGTAATAGACAGAGTTTTCGCATTTACATTATTAGTATGGACAGGCTTCCTCAATAACTGTGCTAGAAAATACAAAAATCGGGCGATGTTTCCAAGATAATACTTTACGTTAATCAGTAGAAAAAGAAATTTAGGACTAAATTAATTGCTCAACACGGTTAAAAAATTTGTTTTGCTGAACTGAATTTTATATGTAATTAGATATATTTCTAATAATGTAATGTAAACCGTATTTGTGTTTTAATAAATATTAATAAAAATAAGAAGTTTTTCTTAATCGAAAAGTTCAAGATAGTTCCAGGGATTCGAACACACGCTCATCGATGTAAAACTTAAGATAATATAAGTTAGGCTGTATCTAATAACAATTCATTATTGAACGTTCAAAAATTACTATAAGTAGTGAACATTGTGACCTTTTAAATTGAATATAATAAAATGAAGTTTTGATTAAATTAAATGCTCAAGCTGATTTATAAAAGATTAATACCTATACCTTGGCAAATAAAGTATTAAAATTATAAAAATGATTAAGCACCGAAATATTCTAGGTTCGAACACTACATATGACAGTTAATATTTGTGATCCACAATTCTTTTTTCAGTGTGGGTGTTACTTTTTGTTTTTCTTTCTAGATATTTTCGCTTGTAACTAACGTAATTTCCTACAATGGTAGGTATCACAATAAAAGAGCCATATATATTTTTGATGCGTCGTATATTTTGAATCTGTGATATTTTCTAAGTTACTCATTTCAATTTAATACTAGAAAGAGAAAAGTTGGTCTACATTGAATTCTCCGAATGATTAATAAATTTATTTACATAAGGATTAATATGATGTTTATAAAACATCTTCGAAAAGGAAGTGTTAATTTGGAACGAATTCACAAATCATAAAATTGGTTATTCTAAGTAAACTAGAAAAGATAGATATCTGCTGTCGCGGACTTATTTGTAGACCTTTTTAAAAGGAACATTTCTCTATTATATTACATTATCCTAATATTAATAATATAGCCAGCTCTAGCAAAGTAAGTCCGCAGGAAGAATATTTTTTCCCGTTTATGTCACTTTTATCAATACTGCTTTTCTCCTATTAGTGCTAGCGTGATGTTATCAAGCTTAATACCTTCCTCAATAATTACTCTAGCAAATACAAAAATATTTTTTTTAATCCGACTGATAGTTTCTAAGATCAGCGCATTCAAACAAACAAACAAATTGTTCCGCGATTTTAATATTAGGATAGATAGGGTTGGGAATGGATGACTACGCGTTAAGAGCGTACGGCAACCTGTCCACCAGTGGGCTTGTGATGCAGTACGAGAAGATTGAGTTACTTCACAATATCCGTTTATCAACGAACCCGATAAATATTTACTATTTTTGTACTCGATTATAATCTTTGAAGAAAAGTTAAAAATATAAAAACACCACATATTGCTTGTGTTTTGTAGTAATTTGGTACAATGGGGTTACAATTAGAAATATTTTAACATTTCCTATTTCAATAACTTAATTTGAACTGTAACCGCACCTTATCAGTAAAACTCAACTAATTTAACGTTTTCGTGACATGGGGTTAATTGTGTAAATTATCCTTATATCTTAACCGTCTTGTTTAATAGGCAGCACATACTACTTGGTTCTTCATATCACTAATACTTCTGTCCACTGATTCGTTCTGGAGCTCCACTGTCTCTGCCTCCGTATTATAAGACATATTTATATTGCCACAACCGGAAACTAAAAGCGCTAAAAGCGAACTAGTGTGAATATGATTATTAACACAATTTTATAAAATCTCGTCATTACAAACGTGTGAATATTGAAACCCTTGTAATATGAAATTTAAAGTAAAGAGACGATCAATGATAAAGCAAAAATAAAGCGGCGACCAATGAAAAAGCCTAACACTTGAAATAGATTATTAAAACAATTTATATAAAATCTCTTCATTACAATTTGAATTTATAAAGTTAAATATAACCAAATGTAAATATTAATTTAAATCCACGAAGTTATTTTGAACTAACGTGTTAATATTGAAACCCCTGCAACATGACATTTAATGTATAGAGAAGATCAACGATAAGGCTAAAAACAAAGCGGCGACCAATGATAATGCTAACAATTGTAACTTCATACAAAATGTGATTAAATAACTATCTTTTTGCAGTTTTTAATACAAATAAGCTATATACATGAATGTAATAAGAATATTTTATAACTTTGTCTTGTGATTACGAGTTGATTGTCGGTGAACTTTCTGTGAAAATTATGTTATACCTTGTTGAAATTAAACAGAGTTATTGTCTACAAAGAAAATAAATTCTACAACTGGTGCCTTATCCAAATTATCAGTCTGGTTATGTTTAAGGAATAAACAATTAGAGTTATTTGTTATCTTTATTACTAAAAGAATATGAGTTTTTATAACTTACAATGTTGCGGTACAATCAGCCCGAATAAAAGTCAATTAATACTGTGACCTAATACAAAATGTGTAAATAAACTTATAAACACGTTGACCATCACACTGAGGTTTGATATTAAAAAATAATAGTTTAAAAAAACTAGAACACACGCTTTATATAGAAAACTAAACTAAAAAACAGAAAATAAATTTTAATAAATATTAATTAAGAATAATGTATTTTTTTTAAATAAATATAAGTTATTAATAGTTTGAATAAGAAAAAAAATGTTTTATTGTAAAAAAAGCGGGGGTGCTTTTCAAGATATTATCGAAATGATAATCCTTCTCATATTTGTCAATTAAATATTCATAACTATTGACACCATGCACCCCACGCTTTTTTTACAATAAAACATTTTTTTTCTTATTCAAACTATTAATAACTTATATTTATAAAAAAAAATACATTATTCTTAATTAATATTTATTAACATTTATTTTCTATTTTTTAGTTTAGTTTTCTATACAAAGCGTGTGTTCTATTTTTTTTTAATATTATTTATTTTTTATTTTTTAGTTACTGGAACTGCACGCATGCGTATTTCGCGCACTAGATCTATCTCTTTTACTCGCATGCAAAGCGCACTAGCTCTATCTCTCTTACTCGCATGCAAAGGATGCGGAAAGGAATTAATTAATCCTGGCGAATCTAATTAGGATAATAGGATGCTTTGATCGGATTATTGCATTGTCATCGACCTTTGACAGGTGCGCAAAGTTTGAATTAAATCTGATCTTTCAAAGTTGGACAAAATCGAGCTCAAAGGGGTCGGTTACATACATACATACAGGTGAAGCTAATATAAAGCGTGTAATTAGATCCCGTTGAGGTATTTTACTTGGAAAAAGGGGTCGGTTACATACATACATACATACATACATACATACAGGTGAAGCTAATATAAAGCGTGTAAAAAATACAAGTTCTTCATCATGATTTCAAAAGTGTTCTATTTTCCCCAGTCTACTCTAAGCTGTGATTGAACTTGAACCATTTGTATACATAAAACTGTATGTTCCATATTATGAAATCATATATTTTTATGGAAGTTTTCTGCTCTACCTGAACGTGATAGGTAGCGCTGTGGTCTAGTTATTAATAACTGGAAAGTGCTAGAACTAGTGTGTGAGATATATGCTCGATATGTATTTTATATGTTGGGTGTTGCGGTGCGATGGATTGTTGTAACAGTAAGTACGTGTTGGATACATGTCTGAATGCCTGTAGTCTATGCTGCCGAGTTGAGTCACTTTTCAATGGCCAGTAGCTACGACTTATATATGAACAGTGTTATACTATTATGTGGTCTATCTCATAAAATAAATACTAATTCATTTAAAACACTAAAAAAACGAGTAATACGTGTGACACCAGATAGGAACGAACTTCCTTATTTTAAAAATATTAATTTCAAGTTCTGTGTAAGGTATAAAGAGAATAATTATTCGGGTATATATTTTTAATGTGATTTTATTTTTAATAAAAAAAACCTACTTTACAAAATTATTATAACACCTCTATTTTGTTTACGATGATTTATAAAAATATATTTACTAATACCAGTTATCAGGTAGCCTATACATTGGACACTGTAAAGCCATTATATATAGATTATACATAAACATCTTGCGCTGACGTTACGGACGTTTTTTGCCGGCTACGGTACCATAGGGTATATAGCGTGAAAAATAAAATCAAATTGAGATTCTTATCGGACTTTTGGTTCGAACTTGTGGTTAATAAATGCCTTAATTATGAAGTAATTTCGAATTATTACCAAGTAATAGTGTAGTTTTGAGACAAGCTTTTGGTCTAAAGTAATTTATATTGAATATAATTTAGCGAAATAATATAGTATGACGCTAGACATTGCATATTATTAACTAAAGGACTTTGAAAATACCGGCGATAGAAATACAGAAATTTCCCAGAGAGCGCGGTGTTTCCACACATCAAGTGTAACTCGCGTACGGCCTCCATTTACCGCGGTGAATCATAAGATATTCTTATTAGACGGTTTCTAATAGACACAAACTCTTCACATATAACCTACATTCGGTAACAGCCTGTCGTCGGTCTCGAATTCGTTAGGTAACAGATGATACAAACAAACTATCAAATATTTAAATGCAACAAAAACGTCAATTCAAATCGTTTTAACTCATAGTTGTTTTATGGAACCAAAGTATTCTATATATTGATATTTGATGAGATTTTAATGACAAATTTGCCATGTTGTAGGTTTTTGTTGATAGCTCAACGCTGTGAAATAGTTATAGGGTAAATTATGAAATAATTTGAGATATGTTTTATCAGTTACCATAAAACTACATGTAGACTTGTGGCGAGAGAATCAGTATTTTGTTAGGGCGTTGTATAAATTGTATGTTGCATGTTTTTTATATATTATAGGATTTAGCGTTGTGGCCACAATTTCACCTGAGTTAAGTGACGATGTGACCCAAGTTGATGGACGCACTAAACCTAGTAGAGAGACTTGCTCTCTAGTGTAACTGCCAGAACGCACCTATTGTTGTTTAGCGGCAGATTTTCATTTTGAGAGTGGTTGTTAACCAGGCGGGCATTTAAAAAGTGCCATGTTACAGTTTCATTGCGATGTTTTCTGTTACCGAAAGCTCTGGTTCATGGTTGCGTTGCATTCGAACTCACGTCCATTGAAGCAGCGTCTGTACACGGTACCACTGAGCTACCATTGTAACTAAATAAGAAGCAGTTTTTGTAGAATGCGTGTGTGGTGGCAGAAGTGGCGATGTGCCATCGAGCTGGTGTCCCGTAAAGGTGAAGGTCGCGGCGCGGTCACTTCGCTTACACCTCATTGTTACATAATGTCGAAACTAATATTCTAGACAATTTACATCAGGCTGTTAATTTCTTGCTAAACGATACTGAATGAAAGATTTACATATGTAAAGTAGAATGTGGAAATATATTTACATATTTATTTTATTTAGGAAATTCAATAAAATCAACAGTAGATTAGCGCCTCTTTGCTTTCCTAATGATGGCAATACTGGTGCTGTGTAATGATTAATTTACATGACATTATAAAATGTAATCAGGATGGCTGTACGACGGCTGTAATCTTCAGTAATTTGCGATACACATTCTCTACCGAATACTGTTTCCAATGGAAGCCCTTTATCAAACATTTTGCAAAAGTTTTATCATACATCGATAAGAATCAAAGACTCGTTGACTACAAACTGATTAGTTACTTGAGATTATTTCGATATTAAACGTGCTTTGTAATACCCTCAATGATATAATCCGAATTTTGAATTATGTGTTATTGTAGTATTGCACTGGGAATATTGAAACTCTACAATACCTTGACAACGGTTACGAAAAAGCCATCGTCTATGAAAATTACTATAACTCATTAAATATATGTGTTGAATTAACAAATATTGACAGCAAAACTTTGAACGTTCTATATATTACCTCTTAATAGGGGATTCAGTACAATTTTTGTATTTATACAATTATTTAGCAATACTTATAGGTGGTTTTCTTAACTTATTTTCGTAAGTTGTAATTGATATAGATATGACAATCTTACTTGTCAATGGCTGAAAGTAAAAGTAAGTTTAGGGGGTTTCCTAAAATAATTGATATCGCTTACTCGCTATCACGCGGTGTTTTATGATAAATTAGCTTTTATCTGCAGCTTCGGTCGCGTCTCTATTGATAGTGTTAAACAAATCGGATGCCACATTAATACTTTTTATAAAATGTTTACATTATTTATTTATATATTTGTTTATAAATCTTTATCTCAATTCCAAAAAATATTTCGTGAGAGAAAGTAGCCTTTCACGATCTTCAGGTTCCCATTTATCTCTATACCAAAATTCATCGTAATCGATTCAGCTGTTTAGACGTGAAAGCGTAACAAACAAACAAACTCACTTTTGCATTTATAATATTAGTATAATTAAAAAAATATATACATTCATGTTTACGTAAGCATAAAAAGGGGGTCTTACTTCCTAAAGCACAGCATAGTACATTTTGCCTACTTTTGGTGATAGGCGAAAGAAATGCTGCTTAGGTGATAACTGAAAGGCCCCATATATGTTGACAAATAGTGATTGACTTTATAACTTCAAGTCGTCGCTTTACAATGTGATTAGGTAACTCCAATGTTTAGTTGCAAAAAAAACGGCAAAGAGTTAAAAAAAAATACGTAACATACATAAATGTTTAGCGACTTATTAGTAAATTGGTATTCATTAAATTACGCGGAAATATAAACTAGCAGATGGTTTTTTGCTATTATTTTTTTCCTTCTAAATGTGCTCGGTTCGTGAAGACGGTTTCAAATGATTGATCGATCCTCCGGGAGCTGTCACGAGGGTAATTGGTGTCCCTCATTTTACTATTGACGTGGTCTAAAATCCGTTTACGGACTTCCTCGTCGCAATGCGGGAACGCAGTACCCGGATTGAATCCAGGGCGAGAGGCGAGTGGCGCCTCCTCTGGCGACAAGCATTGCCAAACTACCCACAAAGAGCGTTACGGCGGGAACCTTAATCTCGTTATTTGGTGTCTCTCATAGACTATTGGGGAAGGTCCTATAATGTAGTGTATATTTTATCATTTTAAGAACGTACGCAAAGTTATTTAGTTACGTCATCGACGTGTGCGGGCGCACTTCAGAAGGCGAGTCTACAACATAATTATTACAAAACAAGGTTTCCTTGGACAGAGCGCCGCGACCTCTCGTGTCCGCGTGTCACCTTCACCTTTCGCCTTGGCATTGATGTTGTAATGAGTTATCATTAACGAGTTCGCCCTTCTCTTTTATACTTCACCAAAATTGTTGTTATTCAGCAATATATGTATTTACGAGTTCACGTAATGAACGCTACGTGCTACCGATCTCCGATCGAGCGATGACTTTTAAACGATTTGGTTAAATTACTTTATTTAGGAATCGTCTAACTAAGTTGTTAAGTTGATCTGATACTGATTTTATTTACTTTGGCTGTTTCATCAAGTCTCCATTTTTTTACTCATAACCTTCACGACCGCGGTTATTCCTGTTCCACTTGCTTACGAGCGTTAAAATAATTAACGCTCATGTGGAATGTGGTATGGGCTTGTGGCGGCACACAGGTATGTTCGTGTGTGGTGACCCACATACAAGCGACTCTCGAAACGCACTTTAGGCGTGAGATCCACTGAGATAGCGTTGAAAAAGACAGTGTCAGTCTGACCGGTCGGGACGCACTCACGTATTATTATAGTGCCAGGGTTGTTAGAAACTATGAAGCTTGGCCTGGACTTCTGGGTAGAGATAGAGTTGGCAGCATGAACAGCAATGGAAAGTTGCTGCTCAGTCTTTACTATCAATATGGTCTGGCAATTACGAACACTGTGTTTAGACTTGCCGCCAAGTACAAGATAACATGGATACACCCAACATCCAAGCACTGGCATTTGGTACGTAGTCGTGAGATACAAAGATTTCAGCCAAGTACAAGTCACCCGCGTTATACGTAGTGCGCACTGTTGGTCTGATCACCGATTTATTGTCACTAAGCAGCGAATCAGACTTTGACACCGAAAGAACTTGTCTGAAAAAATACTGCCTGATACCCAGTTTGGGTTCCGACCAAACCCAAGTACATTCGAAGCTATATTATCTGTGCGTCGACTGCAAGAAAAGAACAAAGAACAGGATTGTCACCTGTACATTTACTTTGTTGTCCTGGAGAAGGCTTTCAACAGAGTACCGATTTGTCTATTTCTATAATAATCTCCTAATCAGTCATTATGGACACATGCGAACTGTGTTGCTATCATCAACAAAAAGACACTAAAAATTCGTAAGATGTATTTTACATTCTGTGACATTTGCTATTTCAAGTAGGTATCTTTATCAATGCATTTTTACGACTTGACAAAGGCTATACGTTTTTGTGATTTCAGTTAATTTCTGTTTTGTTGTTGTTCTTGATGATTTAATTCGAATGTTATGTTATTAATAAAAGAAAATAAAATAATATGTGTTGATTGAGTTAGCTTAGGAATAGGAGGTGACTATATAATACTAACTAAAATTTTGTATTGAAATAAAATTATTATTATTATTATTAATTACAAAATAAGAATGAAATCTAAATACTAAGTAGCCCAGAACCATCTACAAATGCGTTATGAGCATAATCTTACCTGATGTTAACTTTTGAAAGTTTTCCAAGATCGTGGACACGCTAAGCCTAGTGAAGCGACTGGTTCTCAAGTGCAACTGACGGAAGACACTTATAGGTATTTGGAGGCAGGTATTCAACTTGACGGTAGTAGCAAGCCAGGTGGGTATTAGAAAAAGCTGTAAGACTAGGCTATGGTTTTATCACGATATTTGCCTTTATTGTAAGTTGAAGCTCATTGCTGGGACCGAACTCACATCCATTGACACGGGGTCCATAGGTACCAACTGAGCTATCGTGGTTTCAAAATTGATTACATATAGATCAAATCAAATCAAAAATATTTATTCAATTTAAGCCCTAAAAAGGCGCTTATGAATGTCATAACTACTACCGGTTCGAAAAGTAACTTAGTCATCGAGATAAACCGGCAAGAAACTCGATCGGCATCTATTTTATAAGTCTTATTTTTATCTTTTTTATATACTAGTTTAATGTGTTACAGTAGTTATTAGCGGATGTACAGAGAGGGGTGTCAATTCCAGACATCACGATCGCTCACATATTGATCCACCCTATAAATAGCCTTTTGACATCAAAACCCGTTTGACATGGTTCTTAAATCTACTGTTCGATAATTGAGTAATGTGCTTTGGGTCTTTATTATAAAACTTAACACTATTACCTAAAAAACTGTTACTTGTCTAACTCAGTCTAAAATAGGGAGTGACCAGTTTGTCGCGATTTCTAGTGTTCAAATTATGCCCGCCTTTAACAAAATATAGCATTTGTAAGTTTTGCGGACATACAATAAATCATCAAGAATATATTGGGAGGGCAAAGCTAAAATACCAAATCATTGGGTAAACCTATTTTCTCTTTTTTGTAATATTTAATTACTTTTTTATCGTATCATGGTGAAGTGCATTTAATCTGATGTTGAGTACATTACAGTCTAAAAACAAACAGTGATAGTCGCGCGATAAGTAAGCCATCATGGGATTGTCCTTTAAACGTAAATTCTCAGGTACTGGGTGTAACGCTGAATGATCTTGATAAAAATAAATAAATAAAAAAAAAAAACAAAATACAAACTTAGTAGTAAACTTTTTGAAATCAGCTGAGTTATCATTGCTTCGATACAATAATAATGTGCTTTTATTACACTGCTATATGTTATTAGCGATGGCAATAGCCTATAACTTTGTCAGCTATACTAGTCTAAAGTGATCCACGTTTGAGAATGTTAAGTAAATATTGGTAAGGACTACGTTATGAATGGTACTTGAGTCAGCGCTTCTGTGCTGAATGTGGGTGCGTGCGTGCGTGTGTGTGCGTGTGTGTGTGTGCGTGTGTGTGTGTGTGTGTGTGTGTGTGTGTGTGAGTGTGTGTGTGTGTGCATGTGTGTGTATGTGTGTGTATGTGTGTGTATGTGTGTGTGTGTGTGTGCATGTGTGTGCGCGTGGGTGTAAACCTGTTACATCCGTATTCGTTTACTTGTCCGCTTATTATATAACGAAGCGAAGAATTTGAGAAGAGACAGTTACCGTACGTAGTTGGAACGTCATCGAATATAGCGACATTTATATTTTTCTTAATATTTTTAAACTATTTCGCTTATGAATTCTAACAATATTATTAGCTTGCTCTGTGATAGCATATTCATTGAACTGCGTTACTAGTATAGGAATAGAGACAGTGTCGAACGATTTACAAAGATTAAAGATAATTCTGATTAGTTCGTATTACTTATTAATATTTCTTAGTAGTAAGCAGAATTAAGAACTTAATTAGTAAGAAACTATGCTGAATTTTTACTTCGATTGTTTCTGAGAACACCATACCAGTACTTTGTACAGTAAGATACTATTCTTTAATTAAAAAAAAAATGTAACTTTGTTATTAAATATATACGTATCTCCAGGATACGATAAGATGAATAAAATATTAATAGCAAATGTTCCATTTGCGGTGTGCAGTAATAACTGTCCAGTGTAACGAGTTGGTATGGTATTGTAATATTGATAAAAATAATTATAGTACAGCATATAGTGGGTTTTTGATATTGAATCTCGCTCACCCGCACTCGTCGTGTGTTCCGTCGTCGGAGCGGGCTCCGCTGGTGCCGGGGGCTCCGCGGGTGCCGGGGGTGCCGGGGGCTCCGGGGGTGCCGGGGGCTCCGGGGGCCCGGGCACCCGCGCGCACCCCGCGTCGACGCAGGCGGGGCGCTGGCAGCGCTCGCCGCTCCACTGCGGGGGACACGCGCACGAGACCGCGCCCACGCTGGACACGCTGCACGTGCCCTGGTTGAGGCAGAAGAACCGGCAGATGTCGTCCCGGCAGTGCGCGCCCAGCGCCGTGCGCACGCACACCCCGCCCCGCCCGCACTCCGGCCCGCCCGCGCACCGCTCGCACCGCGCGCCCTCGTACCCGCCCGCGCACACGCACTGCGCGCTGTACCGCGTGCGCCGGCACACCGCGCCGTTCTCACACCGCGCGCGCGCGCACCCCGCACCCTCCGCCTCCGCGCCCGCGTCCGCGCCAGCGCCCTCCCGCTCGCACCGCGCGCCCCAGTACCCGGGGCTGCAGACGCACTGCGCACAGATATACACACATTGCGATACTCCGCGCCACGGGTGTTGCCTGTGAGCACGCCCCACACAAATGCGCTCGTGCACATCGTTTTCATATTTTTTAATACAAAGTGACAGATTAACTCGTCTCACTATACCTATTGCATTCAGTATAAAATATACCTGTGTATCAATTTTTTTTGTGTCATTTTTAATTAATATTTGTTATAAAATTAGTTATAGTCTTACACAAATCTTATTAAAATAGGATTCCAATAGATCATACTTGAAAACAATAGAATAGTTAACCGACAGCACCAGAATTTAAAAACAGTTTCGAAACGTACGTTTGAAGTACACACAAAATGGGTATGTTATAATATTCACCTTCAGTGGCGGTAACAAAGCCGTCGTAGTATTGTTGGCGACGACCGTGAGGTCTAGCATGCAGCGTCCGCGCCGGTGGCAGTGATGTGCGCACCGGTACTGCTGGCACCGCTCCCCTGTGAACAGCGCGGGACACCGGCAGCGCCAACGCTCTGCTCCTCCGCCCGCACCCGCAGCGACCTGCTCGCACTCGCCCGGCCCGCACTGCAGCGGGCAAGACGTGTTGCCGCCCGTTGCTTCCGATACCGAGATCACGCACTCGAGGTTTTTCTACACATATTTAATAATATTTTATTATTTAATTGTAATTTGTAAAAGAAAGTGTTTGAATCGAAATAGTGAAACACTGACATCTGATGTATTAGTGGTGGAAACGAGTCCGTCGGGGCACAGACACGAATAGTATGGGGGCGCAGCGTTGCGTACGCACAGTGCACTGCTCGCGCACGCACTGCTGCCGTCGTTTAACGTGCACGGATTCGCTGTAGGAAACATACGACAATGAATGTAATGAAACTTAAACCGTATGAGTTAACATATTTAATTGTTAGTACTTTATCAGTATAGGATAGTATACCGGACGGTGGGAAAAGAGCGCGATGCAATATGGCGATCGCGGTGAGCGGGCTGCGGGCGCGCTGCGGCGTGTGCGCGTGGCGCGTGCGCGAGCGCTCCCCCCGCGTAGGCACCCGCGCCACCCCGCGCGCGCTCACGCACCACACCCACTCCTCCCACACAACCGCCCGCGAGCACGCCTGCTCGAACCTCTCCGCGCTCGCCACCGCGCCGGCTGACGCGTTCTCCGCCCGCGACCGCAGCGCTACGGAGACAGAGCGCTGTAGCGTCGGTTCCGGTCGCGACGGGACCCGACGGTCGACCGGGACTCACTTCCGTTCAGGTAGACGTGTGGCGCGAGCGGCGCTCCCGCCGGCCGCCGCAGGAACTGCGCGAGCAGCACGCGGTCCCGCCCGCGCAGGTCCGCGGACTCGAGCGTGTCGTAGTAAGCGTCGACGAAGTAGAGGCGGTGCGCGAACGGCGGCAGCGCCAGCGCCGTCACCCTGCGCACCCGCGCCGCCAGCACGCGCCGCGCCGCCCCGCCCGCCAGCGAGCACGACATCACGCCGCCCTCCGCGCCACGCTCCGACCAGTACACGCGCCTGCGTCGCCACTTCATTATATCCACTCAGTCCTCTAACGCGTGCACACACACACATACGCACGTCGCATACGTACCCGGTTTGATTGTGTATGACGATGTCGTCCGGCTCCGCGCCCTCGCGCCGGTAGAGCGTGACCCGCCGGCGGCCGTCGAGCGCCGCCACGCGCACCGCCCCGCCGCCCGGGCCCGCCACGGTCCAGTAGAGGCGGGCGGCCACCCAGTCCACGGCCACGCCGCGCACGGCGCCCACCTCGCGCACGATGACGTAGTCACTCGTGTCGCCGGGGGTGCCGAGGGTGCCGGCGGCGAGCAGGGGCGCGGCGTCGCGGGTGCCGAGCTGCCCGCTCTCCTCGCCCCACCACACGCGCCACGCGCCCTCCACCAGCGCCACGGCGACGGATGTGATCACCGCCCTGTTAGCACCGATGTAGCGTAACTCTGTGTGAGTGTAGGACGTGCGGTGAGGTAGCGGCGCGTACCTGTGCGCGGGTGCGGAGTCCCCGGCCGCGCCTCCGCCGGGGCGCTCGTGCTTGTGCGGGTCCCACAGGCGGATGGTGTCCCCCTCCGCTACCACTATTTGCGCCTTCTCACCTGCATACATGCATATTTCTATTATTCCATCAGCCTATGCTTTATGAAGTCATTTGAATATATTTTATACATACACAAATAATAAAAAAAAATAGTTGATTGTCTTATCAGCATAATAATTGCATAATGGAAAGAACGCAGCAATTGTCCTAAAAAAATTACTGCAACCACACACCAAAATTAGCAGCCGGCTTAATAATCTAGTGTAATGGTAGAAATATAATTGGTTGTGAGCAATATATAAATGCAGTAATATTATCGTGTCTCTTCTGATTTAGCACATTTGAAACTGATTCGATTATAGTCAAATTACCATCGGAAAAAACATTTATTTAACTTTTTCAAACAACCCTAAACATGAAAGAAAGGGAAACGCAAATATTATGTGAAATGTGACAAATATACATAACAGAAAACGTGTTAAAAATACACATTGTGATGATTTGATTTTGCACTCACCCAACGCTTCGCAAGTGTGAGTTCCGTCCGGGAGCTGCCGCTGCCTGAACCCGGATACGCATCTGCAACACCACACATATGAATTATACTCTTTTTTCTACTCTACTTACTCTACTCTCTTCAAACAGAGAGTGAACAGGTACTTGCTGAGTAGGCGCGTTCCATCATAGACCACATCACTTACCATCAGGTGAGATTGTGGTGAAGCGCTTACTTGTTGTTAAAAAAAAATACTCTCCCTTTCCTCCTGGTCCTCCCCTGTCCCAGCACCCCCCACTACCCTCTGACCATTCCAAAACCGCCAACTCCGTATGTAGTTTATTTGTGTGAATGTCTATACAGAGTATTAAAAATCAATATCATAGTTGACTGTGTATACAATATATCATGATTACTACCTTTAACCCGCGACTCTGTTAGATAGCACTGATTGAGATTTTGTTAAGCCATAGCATTACATTGTTTATGGAATGGATTATGAAAAAGTAACTATTCGTCCATACCCCAAGTACAGTATTTCTTCTGACTGAAAACTATCTGCCCCGTCCGTTACTTCTGACAACGTATATGCAAATTGTGTGATTGACTACCCATAGTTAAGGCGTAACAAAGAAATTAACTATCGCATATAATGTTCATGAAACTTTTACTTTTATTATTAATTTTCAGGTACACGTTTTTATAAAAACCGTCCAGGAAACTGCGGTGCAATTTTAGACCTATTATTAAATGTTGAGTAATTTGCGCCACAAAATCTTTCCAAGCTGTAGTAAGTTTTTAAATTTTTCATAACATTAATTTTTATTTATTTATTTTAAGGAATATCAATAGCTGTTAACACACAATTCAAGATACAATAAGCAACTTAGAGCTAAATAGAGATATTCGCTGGTAGACAACGAAGTAGTAGTCAGAAGACATAAAATAATAAAAATAAAGTATAGTGAAGAGTTACATATTAGGCTCGTCTTGCTGCATTAAGTAGAGTATTAAAAGGATCGGGATACAGTACTTTACTGAGTTTATTATAATTACAGCTAGTTCGAATAATATAACTATTAATTCTATGGTTGGTAGTTGAGTGAGATCCATATATCAGTGAGCTATGACGAAGAACAGTAGACGAAGTCGTTTAAAAAAAATTTCGAGAGAAGATTCGGATAATCAAACTTGTTTCGGGCAATTTTTAAGAAGTAGGCAATGCTAGCATTCAAACATAGCTTATCAAGGCGTAAAGATATAAGACGGCGTCCTCTAGTCTTCTAGTCAGTGCATTGAATTTCGGCGCTAATCACTTCGTAATTTCCGCAGCTAAACAAATATTTATGTCTCTAAGCAGGTTGGAGAAACATACATACTTAAGTAGACATATTATATCAATACTTTTATTTTATTAAATTATACTACAGCTTTATATGTATTCATTATAAAAATAAGATATAAGAGCTGATATAAGATTTGAGTGAAAATTTGTAATATACGTCCTAATAATAATTAATAATTTGTGATAACAAGAACAGTTATGAGAGTAAGTGGAGACGCAACTCACTTGCAGGTGTAGTTGTTGTGCTTCGGCAAGCAAACCTGCGAGCACGAGTCCCAGCTGCACGCGCTGCTCCCACCGGCCCCACCCACCCCGCTGTCCGCCTCTGCACACATACAAACAGAAATCCAGATACCTTCTTAAATTAATCGCCAAGCCGATCCACAAAATATCGTTCACCTCAAGACGTAAGAAATCTATAGCCCTAAAATTTCCTACATACTATAGTAATACGTGATCATGTGTCAAGTGTGATAATGCATAGACAAGGTAATGTACCATTGTGCATAGTTTAGTTTATATACTACACTCATAGATTTATATCGTTAGATAGGCCCCGACACCAAAAACTGTGGCATTGTTTTTGAATGTGTGCGTTAACAAAATGCCGACACACGCACACTAACGAGTAGTTAAAAAAATCGTGTTGCTGCCATTGTACTTATCTGTTGTTATTACCATTTCGTGGGCAATTGTATTGCATACACTTTACTGAAAAAAGTTAGATGCCTTAGATGCCCTGAAGATACTTTTTTCAGGTCGAAATCGAAAACGTATGAATGTGTGCGTCAACATGGCGTCCAAAAACAGTGCAATTTGTATAGAAGGTACGGTCCGCAAACTCATTAATCAGATTACATAGTAGGTAGACTGTATATTTAAATGTAGAGGCGTGATCAAGTAAAACACATTATAATTTACTAATAATCTCTTGTCTCCTTGAAACAAAATCAATTTATTATACTTTTGCCTTTTTGTTATTTTATTAACATTTTTATGAAGATAATGAAGGCGGACATCAGCGTAGTATTTGATAACAGATTTTATCAATAGAACTTTATGGTTCCAAGTTGCCGGTTGCTCCAGAGAATGGACATTTAAACGATTAAAAACATTCGATTCAATAAACAATTTCAATATTTTAGTTTGAAAAACTTTATACTCATTTTCATTACGTATATAATGATTGCCATTTAGTTTTTTGTGAAGTTTCAAAAGTGATTCAGTTTTGATACATATATCATATACATCCTGTGTGGGAAAAAGCAAACCACCTAAGTTTCTCAAATTAATTAATCTGTGAAAGGTTAGTCGTCGATCAGATATTAACGCACTGCAACATGTATGACATTTAATTTTTTTCACAATTTTTTTAACAACCCACCCTGAAATGTATCCGTCAATTTGCTTTGACAAATCGCTTATACCATTTTCTTCATCTAAAACACTTGAGAGAATGTCACTGTTTATTTCACATTGTTCATCTTCAGCAGATTGTGACGCCTTCGTCGTTGGGTCAGATTCAGTATTGCACAATCCTGATGTGGTCATATTTATTTTTTCAAAGGCTGATGAACAAACCCAAAATTGAAAAGTTATCAATTGGCAAACAATTCCCCATGAAACTGCTCCGTAGTTTTAGATGGCAGAGTGCTTTTTTATATATGCCACGGAATTGTTCGGTGGTAGGGTTATTATTGCGCCCGCCATGTTGCCTTATTAGTCCGAAAAATAGTTCTAAGTGGTCTTGACTGAACCTGTATGATGACATGTAATTCATCACTTTATTCTGTTGAACCAATTCTCGGTACAAGTATTTCAAACTCTGAATGTCTATTAAAAACCCAAGAAATCCCATTTTGCATTTTGCTTGCGAGACTAACTTTTTACTAATAATTATTTTTATCCTTCTTCCTCTTGTTCTTTTGACTTTGTTGTAAATTTTAAGTGACTTTATATAATCTTCTGCCTTGTCAAGAAAATTGAATGTTTCAGTTTCATTTTTTTCACCAAGCGATCTTTTAAATCCTTGTTTATAGGTTGTTGAGTTAAAGACATCAAACTCATTGACAAAAAAGTCATTGTTTGCCTCCGCAGCTTTCCCTTCTAATTCATTTAAATCTTCTTTATTAATATTTTTTTTTATTTTCAGGGACTTAACTAACTCTCGCAGGGAATTATTTTTGGTTTTAAAATACTTGTTTCTTTTTTTCAGGTTCATATTCTCTCTTCTGCATTTTTCTCTTTTGCTTTTTTCAATGTATAATTGTTTCTTTAGGCGAATTTTTCTCGGTGTATCGAAAACGGAATCTGTATCCGAACACATTTATATCGCATGGGGGTGATCAGCAGGTAAACATATTGATGGTTCCGTTGTTGGCCGAAAAGCTGGTATGGCATCAGGTTTTAATTTACGAAGACCCAGTGGCGTCACATACAAATGATTTGCCTCGAAATGTGCTGAGCAAACTTTGCTGAATTTTGTAGGTAGCCACTCTTCATCTCTTTTGTCTACTTGTATAATTTTTATCAATTTCTCCTTACACCGTGGGTCTTGGGGAAATCTAAAATAAAAAACTACAATTTATGTACCAATTTTTACTTATAGCTTTATGAGTAATACCATAATAAAGTATTTGATCATTAAGTTAAACGCACTCTATCTCAAAAACTGTTGAGCGCATAAAAAAATTTCAAATAAAATTTGTCGCAAAATTTATTTGAAACAATTTTATAACAAAAGTAAACGTGTTTCGTGGCACCCTGTATTTAATACGCCTACCTACTAAAATATTAAGAAGACAATAAAATTCAAAAATGAAATGGTCCAGCATCCATAATCAACAACATGGCTGTTGAATCTGCTGACGCTACCAAACTGTCTAAAACGTGTGCAATCTCAGTGTTGCCAGATCTCTTATTTGTATTGCACTGTTTGATTTAACAGAAGATTTCCTGTTTTTCTCAAATGTCTTCTGTTCTTCTGTTTTTCTACATGAATCTCCTGTTTTTTTGTAAATAAAGTAAACCAACTACGAACAAAGGAAAAAAACCAACTTGTGCCTTTCCGCCATTGAGAATCTAAATATTACGTAATAGATAATAATACCTTATTTTTTACAAATAAAGATCTTTCAACTTCAACAATACGATTGATCCTGAAAGTGTGAAGAAATTCAAGTTGCAATGTTTGGAAATTTATATTGAATCGGTGAAACAATTGCTGCAGCGATGCTCTTTCGAAAGAAACATAGCGATGCTGGAAAAAATGAAATTCATCGACCCTAAAGAGCTACTGGATCGAAAATAAATGGGACGATTTCATAACATTGTGCCTCCCAATGATTTTCAAAAAGTTTATGCGGAGTCGCGGTGCTTACCCCGAAACACACCTCTGAATGCGGACCGAAACGAATCAGTTGAATCGTTTTGGAAAATCATCACTGACATGGGCTGCGGAGATGAGAACAAAATGTTTCCTGATTTAACAGCATTTGTTTTTAATCTGGTTTTACCGCACTCTAGTGCATAGGTGGACAGATTGTTTTCTCAAATAAATTTGTTCAAAACTAAATTACGAAATAAGCTCTCCGCTGATGTCATTTCAGGTATATTGCATAACAAAAACCTTTAAAAACAAACAAATTCATGCGAGCTTTAAATAAAAAAGAAATGATAATTAAAAGCAACATGTAGTTTAAAATATGTAAATAATTAATATTCAGTTTTTTTTTTATCTCCTGTTTTCCCTGCAACTTTTTCGATACATCTACCTACTGTTTTTTTCTGCAATTCTTCCTGTTTTTCGAAAATCGGATCTGGCAACACCTGTGCAATCTATACATAACAAGTGTACTGAGAAAATAGTGTCATCTCTTTTTCTCCTATATTAGTTGCAAACACTACTTTCTCTTTCGTGCACTCGCCATTTAAATTTGTTATTTCAGACAGTGCGGAAGGAAAAATAAAAGTTTTTAAATCAAAGCGCAATACTTACAAGTGAAATGTTACACCTCTGGCTTTATTTGTGTTTCTAGAATTGTTTTTGCACTTTAGAAAGGCACATGATGGCATTTTGTGACACTAAACTGCTCGTAAACGTCCTTTACAACACGTCCTGCTAACACTGTGTTTAGGGGTGCACTGATCCCAGATTAGTGAGCTCACTCACTTCGACTGTGGAACAACACGGCGCGGTCTCACTGCGGTAAGGGCCTATCTAACGATATAAATCTATGATTACACTAGATAGTTTAGCCTATACTTACAAATTATAAAACTCAATTAACGTTACAACTGCGTGCGTGCGTGCGTGCGTGCGTGCGTGCGTGTGTGTGTGTGTGTGTGTGTGCGCGCGTGCGCGTGCGTACGTACCGAGCGCGCAAGCGGAGACGTCGGGAGCGCAGGAGCCGTCGCCGCACAGCACGTCCCCCTCCGCGCAGCCGCCGCTCCCCCCGCGCCCCCCGGGCCCCGAGCCTGCGTCCGTATCTTATATAGTACATATGTAAGGGGCTGTTCAAGTATCGCCTACCGCAATTTGTGAGGAGGGGGGTCTGGTAAAACGTTACGATGTGTAACAAGGGCGGGATAAGGATTCGGACAACGCGTTACGTGACATAATTCTTTTTTATTCAAATTAAAACTAGGCAATTATAATTGTCAAAGTTTACAACTCTTTTTGTTTATGTTTTACAAGGAATCTCTCGTCTATTCCCAATAGCACTGTCAGAGGTTGAAATACTATGGTATCTTATTTTTATTTGTAAAAGTATCAAAACTCTTTACAAATTGCTTTACGTAATACTTGTGCAACTCCTAGTTATGACTAATATATAACAGAGTATGTGTGTTTACTCCATTACACCACACACATATTAACATACAACAGTCAAACACCGTAACATGATACACAATATTATGGGGTCTCAGCTGAAATTCGTATACTATAGTTATATACACAAAAGAGAATACTCACACATTATTTGGTTCTCGTCATCTCCGTCCCGGCAGTCCTCAAACCCGTCGCAGACGAGGTCACGAGGCAGGCAAGTTTCATCCTTGCATCTACACGGTGGCGATTTTATTTTATTCACAGAATAAGACATATCCTTACCATAAATTGATTACTGCTAGTGTTCGTTCTAAGCAAACCGAACACGGTTGACGGAAACAATTACTGTCGACAGGCGCTACGCTCACTCGCACCTAAAAAGCGCCTCGGACAGTGGCGAACAAACAAACAAATAAATAATTATATAACATGTAATAAACAAGTACCTAATACTGGGATATACATTAACAAATAAGTGTAATATTATATATGATACATTTACTTGTGAAGAAGTAGTGTCTTAATCAATAATTCACTGCAGGCCTAACCAGTACAGCTGAATTATTTATGTTTTTGTTTGTGGACCCGAGGGCAAACGAGCTACCTTTATTTATTATATCCACTTAAAGCTTTCACAAATGCTGAGATATTAACCTGAACATGGGCGGGACGCAGGCCGTGCGCGCGCACATCTGCGGGTCCTCGTCCCGCCCGTCCGGGCAGTCCCGCCGCCCGTCGCACCGCCACGCGCCCGGCCGGCACCGCCCCGCGCCCGCGCCCGCGCCCCCGCCCCCACCGCACTGCAGCCGCGCGCCGCACTCCGCACCCGCCACCCCCGCCGCCCCCGCCGCCCCCGCCGCCTCGCACGACCACTCGTCCGACCCGTCGCCGCAGTCCGCCTCGCCGTCGCACCACCACTCCCTGTGGGCCACACACACATCACGCCGCCTGCACTCACTTCCTCCCCCCGCACACACACACAGTGTTAGATTTCGTCTAAATTATGTAAACACAGTCTAATATTATTTATCTTTATTTTGTAACGACGTGAATTGTCAAATATCATTTGATATTGACGTTTAAGCTGTCAAACACTCTTGCTCACTCTTTGATCGATGGCCTCTCGGTGATAACGTGTGTCTGTGTATTGCAATAAATAAATTTCATTACACCTGCTGAAGTTAGTGTTTTTTCCCCAAAGACCCAACAGACAGCGGGGCAGGACCTGCCTGTACGCACCTGAGCACGCACTGCGCGGTGTCGTTGCAGGGCGTCGCGAGCGGACCGCACGCGCCCGCGCAGCCCAACTCGTCCGAGCCGTCCGCGCACTCCGGCGCACCCGAGCACCTGCTCGCGCCGCGCACGCACTCGCCCGACTCGCACCGGAACTCGGACTCCGAGCAGTCGCGCGGCTCGCACCCCGCCTCGTCCGCCGCGTCACCGCAATCGTCCTACGCAAGTACTTCTCATTGTCATTCTCTGACTCGTTATAACCACCGTCGTCTTACTGACGGTCGCGCTCACCTCATAGTCGCAACGCCACCGCCCAGGGATACAGCGTCCGTCCGGGCATCGGAAGTAGGTCCGGTCGCAGGGCGGTGCGGGCGCGCGCGCCGGGCACTGCGCCTCGTCCTCCCCGGCGGGGCAGTCGGGCTCGCCGTCGCACAGCCACTCGCGCGGCACGCAGCGCCCGGACGCACAGCGGAACTCGGTGCGCGCGCACCGCCGCGTCGCGCACGCCGCGCCCTCGTCCGACCCGTCCGCGCAGTCCTTGTCCGCGTCGCACACCCACACGAGCGGCACGCACGCGCCCGTCCCGCACGTCAACTGTAACACGTCACTCGTCTCGCATACGTTCCCATTCAAATCATCTCGCCGACATGCGCATAGACACTGACGTGATGCGGCGGGCACGTCCGCGGCGGGCAGTCCAGCTCGTCGTCGCCGTCGGGGCAGTCGCGGGCGCCGTCGCACCGCGCCCCGGCCGACACGCAGCGCGCCGTCACCCGCGCGGTCGCGTTGCCGCGGCACTTCCACTGCGTCGCGAGGCACGTGAACTGTAACCGCGCGACACCACGCTCAGTTACCGTACCGCTGTGTCTGTGTGTGTACGCGTGTGCGTGCGCGTGTGTGTGCATGAACACTTACGTTGTCGCAGTCGCGCTCGTCGCTGCCGTCGGGACAGTGTCGCGTGCCGTCGCACAGGTGCGCGGGATGCGTGCACTGCCCGTCCGCGCACTGGAACTGTCCGGGGGCGCACCTCGCGACGGGGCAGTGCGCCGGCTCGTCCGACCCGTCCCCGCAGTCGTCCTGCACAACGAGTCCCGTCCGGGGTCAGTCCCGTGTCAAGGCGTGCCGGCGACGCGGCGCGCCCGCGGATACGGACCTGTGTGTCGCAGCGCCACCAGAACGGTATGCACTTGAGCGTGGTTGCGCACACGAAGTGCGCCGACGTGCAGTTGGGAGTGCAGGAGCGCCCGTCCGCCGCCAGCACCCAGTGCTCGGGGCACTCGCAGCGAGCTCCGACACCCTCGCCCTCGCCATCGCCCGGGGTCAGCAGGCAGAGCCCCGAGCAGTTCAGAGACGCGCAAAGTGATGTTAACTCTGTTAAACAGACAACAGGGCTTGTGAAGTTTGACAAGATTACATCCGAAACAATGTTAAAATGTGACGTTATGAATCCTCAGTGAGGATCTGTTGATACCGGGCTGTGGCTGTTGTCGCGCGGGATGGAACACGCGCAGGTCCATGGGTTTGTGCACCGTGTGTACCACGGTACGGCAGTCGTACGCTCCGCCCGACAACTCCGTCGAGTTGGATTCCTGTTGCAAAATAATTTTTGCTGATACATAAACGAAAAGACAGTGCACGCAATTAAATCGGACTCTCGTATGGCGCAGTCTCCAAACCTGGTAATGCATGTCAGGTCTCCGGCGGCAGGAGTCGAGCGCGCGAGTCTCCCAGTCGGTCCAGTAGATGCGGCCCTCCCACACGCTCATAGCGAACACGTGGTGTAGGCGGAGCCAGGGCATGCGCTCTGTACGTTATAACACGCAACAGTTAATAAATATTACTAAAAATGAAGTAGACTAATAGACAGTGAGATAAATTATTAAGACCTCTAGAAAATAGGATCCGAAGATGGCGGCCGTCGAGATCGGTGACGGCAATGTAGTCCTCCCTCGCGTCAGCAAAGTAGAGCTCCCGCGAGGGGAGCAGCACCGCCAGCGCGTTGGGCCAGCTGAGCCCCTCCCGGAGCAGCACGCGGCGGCCCGAGCCGTCCATGCCGGCGCGGCCGATGTGCGCCGCCGAGCCCCAGTCCGACCAGTACAGCCAGCCCCGCGCCGGCAGCAGCGCCAGCGCGCGCGGCTCCTGCAGCTGCCCGCGCACCAGCACGCGCCGGTGCGACCCGTCCAGCCGCGACACCTCCACGGTGTCGGTGCCCTTGTCGCACCAGTACAGGTTGCCCGCCACCCAGTCCACGGCCAGCCCGTCCGGGTTCTGCAGCGTCGCGCTGTGCAGTACCTGTGGACGCGACGGCCGCATGTACACGCATGTACACGAGCACCTCTGCGACCGTTAGCGCGGTGTGTGACAGCTCGTTACCTGGTAGTGGTCGTGCGGTATCTCCGGCAGGAGGGGCGGCGCGAGGGGCAGTGCGGGGGGCTGTGCGGGGGCAGGCGCGGGGGCCGGGGGGCAGAGCCGCTTGATGGAGCTGCCGAGGCGCGTGACGTCACTCCAGTAGAGGCAGCCGGTGGCCCAGTCCGCGTCGAGCGCGACGCCGTTAGTGAGGTTGTGCACGAGCAGCGTGCTGGCGGGCTCTGCGCCGCCGCTAGCGCCGGGCAGCGACGCGCGCCGGATGTAATATCGGTTCGTGAAAATCAGTGATGCCTTTACAGCTGTAAAATTCCCATCACACTAAATCATAACAGTATCATTGTTAAGTAAATGCGAGAGTTGGATCTCCAGGCGCTAGTTTACATACATGAGATAGGAGAGCAGCTCACTCCGTCTTCCATTAGCGCAAACCCTTCGGCGCAAGAACACACAAAGCTGCCCAATGTGTTTCTGTAACAGCATATTACGTTTAACTTTGACTAAGAGTCGGAAAAAATATACATCCGTCAATTTTTTTGTCTCTAGTAGAAACGTTTATCCGTAATTAATACTTTCAAGTTTTGTTATCGTGCAAAAAAGTAGCCAATGTCCTTATTATGTTAATATGATTGATGTCATGTGACATATGTTGGTCCTTTTCAGTAAGGCTAGCTTTTGTTTGGTACTCAACTCTAGCGTATCTTTTATAGGCGACTGTGTGAAATTTAAATATTTTTTAGTAATCATGGCTGTGAATATTGCAAATACAGTGTTTTCGGGGCCTTTTAACCCTAAAACTGATAAGTGTCGTAATTATAAAGGACAATTGTTGTGCGGCCTGAATGCGGATTATATAATTTTTATGATAAATTTTCGTCTCAAAAATCTACAAAACAGGAACAGTAATATCAGTTGCTAGAATCAAACAGAAAATGGATGTGGACTTAAGCAGAAGAAGCTGCGTTTTTAAGACCAAAAGAATTACTGTGTCCAAAACATACGTTAGGGGGTTATGATTTATAGAGAGGACTTTTGATGATATGTGAATCATCGGAATATGGGTTAGGCGCAATCATTGCACATGTCATGGATGACAGGTCAGAACAGCCAGTTATGATGGCTTCTCGTACACGGTGCAATCTCATGAAAAATGCTTTAGTAAAATTAATAAGGAAGCCTGGCAATTATGTTTGGTTTGACTAAGTTTCATGAATTTTTAGCTGGACGCCATTTTTCTATTATTACTGACCATAAACCACTGGTTGGATACTTTAATCCGGCTAAACCGATCGCTTATCAATTTTCACCTAGGATGTTGCGATGGTGTTTAAAGTTGGGTTGTTTCAGCTATGCTATTAAATATAGACAGGAAAGTCTATTGGTACATGGACATTTCGAAATATATCCGCTTTGATCAGTTTCATCAGCAATGAAAAGCCCTTGATAAACATTTTATTATTAGAGAATTAACCAGAAGGGTGGGATTTCGATGCAGGATATATTGCAATGGAAACAAAGAAAGATAAAACTAAATAAAGTCATGTTTTATGTGCTCCATGGGTGGTCTGACACGGCCCCAGAACCTGATCTACAGCAATTTTCGACTAGACCAGAGGCTCTTTGACTTGATAAAGATTGTTCACTGTGCCGCAATAGAGTCATTATACTGAAGTCTCTACAAAGCGAGGTGTTAAAATAATTATATGTTCCTCATGTGGGCATTATCCCAACGAAAGCTAATGCTAGAGGTTATGTATGGTGGATGAATATGGATAGAGATATAGAAACTATAATATCTCTGTGTGAACAATGCTAGTTGGTAAGGAATAATCCTCCAAAAAACCCACAGATATGGGTACCCTCTGAAAAATCATGGCGCCGAATACATGTTGATTTTGCTAGACCATTGAAGGGAAGACATTTCTGTTATTGATTGATAATTATAGTAAGTGAAGTGAAGCAGAAATAGTGTACTTTGTAGTAGTACTTTGAGGAAGATATTTAGTTCACAAGCTTTACCAGATGTTATTGTGTCTGAAATGGGAGAACCTTTAATTCTGAAGAATTTGATTTATTTTTTAGAAATAACAGTATTCACCGTTTGTATTCACCGCCATATCATCCGGCAACAAAATGACAAATAGAGAGAGCTGTCGAGACATTTAAAAATAAACTTTAGAAGATGTCAAGTTCTACAATGCCATGAAGCGCAAAACCTAAGTAAAGCTCTCTATTATTTGAGGAAATTGCCAAATAGTACGATGCTGAAGACTCCAGCTAAAATGTTAAATGTTTATAACTTTAGGACTGCAGTCTTGATACTACATCCGACTAATATAAAAATTAAAAATAATAAAGAGTGGGAAGAAATAGGAGAAAAATTACATTGCAGGCAATTTCAGATTAACCAACCCATTTTGATGCGAATTTATAATCCTGGTTAAAATGCCAGAGGGCCATTGTGGAGTGTAGAGAAGGTCCAAGTACATATAGGGTGAGAACATACGATGTGCAACTATATCGGAGACATGTTAATCAATTATTGCCAAGATGTATAGTAAATTCTGGAAATCAGCAAATGCCTTCTGATATTGATGAAAGACCATCACGGTACCGACCGGGTAATAGTGGTGATCCAGAACACCAATAATCTCCATCGATCCCAGCTCTTAATATACCAGTTGCACATCTTTGGCCTGATATTATTGGTAGCCCTGACAAACAGTTGAATTTGATTAATTTTTAAATTATTTTTTGTATTTAGATAAGGAGATATGTTATGTATATTTAGCGGAGTGAGAGGGTGTGGGCTAAAGAGGTGACGTCACGGCAACTCTAGCGGTGTGACGCTGTCGGCAGAGGGAGGGGCGCGAGCATCGAGGCTTCGCTTCTAACGCTCGGACCAGACGGACGTAGTGCCTTGTGTGTCGTGAATTATTCGTAGCTTTAATTTTCTAACTTTAATTTTTGTGATTACATTTAATTAATGTCTTTTTATTTTATTCGTTTCTGAGTCTTATAAATGTATGTAATTGATGTCATGGTGACATATGTTGATACTTTTCAGTGAGACTAGTTTTTGTTTGGAATTCAACTATGGCGTATCTTGTATAAGGACTCTATTCAAGGTTTAGCGGTTTAGGCGTGACAAGGTAACTGACAAATAAACAGACAAGTGTAATTTTTAAATAAGATACTTTTTCGCTCTGTAATATTACTGTAGGCAACTGATTAGATTTTAAAGTTCAGGCTCACCGGCAATGATGGTCACAGGGATCGTCCTCGGCGCACTCGTCCACGTCAGCGCAAGCGGTGAACCCGCGCAGCCGCCACCCGGCGCGGCACCAGCACGCGCGCCCCACCGCCAGCTCCGTGCAGTTGTGCGCGCACTCGCCGTTCAGCAACACGCACTCGTTCGTGTCTGCGGCACACGGACCCCCGTGAGCGGACCCCGCGCACCCCGCGCACCCCGCACACCCCGCGCACGTCCCAGCTCTCTACGCAACTCTGTTCTACTCACTGCAGCGCCACTCGTCCGTGAAGTCCCCGCAGTCGTGTGCGCCGTCGCACAGCGCCGACACCGCCACGCACGCGCCGTTACCGCACTGCCACTCGCCCCGCGCGCAGCCGCCACCGCCCCGCGCCTCCGGCCCAGCCGTCTCCGCCCCCGTCACTCCGCCCACCGCCGAAGCGAACGAAGCTGCGGGCGTACTCCTTGTTCAATGCTCATTCGAAAATCACGATGTTCTCCGATTGCGGTGACACTTACAGCACATGAAGGGATCCTCGTCTGTGCCGGCGCCTCCGCCCCCGCCGTCCATACAGTGATCTCGCCCGTCACACAGAAGTTCACGATCGAGGCACCGGCCGGCGCAGTACAGCGCGCCCGGCACGTCCACACACAGAGGGTGGACGGCCGCAGTCGACGGGCCCGCAGGTCCCGTTGTCACAGAATGGCCAGACCAGCACCCAGCCGGTTCATCAGATCCGTCTTCACAATCCGCGTCCCCGTCGCAGTACAACATCTATAGATAAGGCATCGAATATAGAGCGAATAGTATAACGCAGTAGAACAAAACGGGAGGCAGCAGCACTGACCGCACTGAGACAGAGCGCAGTGTCAGCGCAGCGGAACGCATCGGGTGCGCACGGGCACCCCGCCTCGTCCTCCGCGCGCGGGCAGTCCGCCGGCCCGTCGCAGCGCGCCCGCAGCGGCACGCACACCTCCCACGCGCCGCACTTAAACTCGTCCGCCGCACACGTCACGTTCCTGTGTGCCCCCCCTGCCACACACACTCGTACACAATAGAGGCGCAGACTACATTACCGGACGTATCTCTGGTCTGCACTGATACATACCACAGTGCAGCGTTTCGTCTGAGCCGTCGGTGCAGTCGGCTCGCCCGTCACACCTCCACGAGAGCGGTATGCACTCGGCGCCGCTGCCCGTGTCTCCACCCCCCCCGCAGGTGAACTGCGTGGGCCCGCAGCCTAGCGCCGGCAGCTCGCCGAACAGGTCCGGGTGAGCGTGCGGAGTGTGCGTGGCGTCTACCGGGGGCGTAGTGGGCGGTGCGGGGGGCGCGGGACAGTCCCGCTCGTCAGACCCGTCGGCGCAGTCGGCGACGGAGTCACAGCGCGCGGCGGCGGACACGCAGAGCCCGTCGGCGCAGCGCAGGCTGGCGGGAGGACAGTCGCAGGCGATCTCGTCGGTGCCGTCGTCGCAGTCGAGGCGGCCGTCGCAGAGTGCGGCGGCGGGCACGCAGCGTCCGCCGGCGCCGCACCGCACGGTACTCGCGGGGCAAGACCGGGACGCTGTCGAGACCGACTATTTAATTACAATTTTTCTTTCAAAAGAACGTGTGATAATCTATAAAATTCTACAAAACTTACTGACGTAACAGATATATTAATAAAAATTGTTGCACAAAATTATTTTTAATTCCGTCCTGTCTGTATTTTTGGCCGAATAAAGTACTGACTGCAGTAAAAGAGATCCTCGTCGCTCGCGTCCGCCGCCTCGCTGCAGTGCGGCACTCCGTCGCACGCCAGCTCCTCCGGTATGCAACCGCCCTCTGCGCACGCGAACTGCCCCGGCTCAGCGCAGCGGGCCGCCCCCGCCGGCACGCACGCCCGCCCGTCCCCCGCGAGCACTCGGCCCCGCCCGCAGGCGCAGGCCGGGCCGCCCGCCGCCCCCCGCGCGCACCACTCCGCGCAGCCGCCGTTGCGGTCGGCGCAGGGGTCGGGGTCGCAGCGCTGGTGCCGCGGGGTCACCGCCACCACCGCCATGGGGCGCGCCGCGTCCGCGCACAGCTGCGTGACGTGGCCGCCCGCGTCGGCTCGGAAGACGCCGCGCGACTCCCAGTCGGTCCAGAAGAGCCAGCCCGCCGCGACCGCTACGTCGAACGGGTGCGCCGTGCTGCGCCGCATCACCACCTGTCGGTGCGACCCGTCGTAGTACATCCGCTCGATCTTGTCGAGCCTGGCGTCCGCCCAGTAGAGCCTTCTGGTCGAGTGGTCGAGCGCGATGCCGTTGGGCATCAGGATGTCGGTGGACACGATAGTCTGCAGGCCGCGCCCGCTAGTGTACGCGCGCTGGATCGACGGGTTCGATTCGTTCCAGTTGGTCCAGTAGAGGCGGCTTCATGTGAACAGACCACAATCAAATTATACAATCTGCTTACTGGTGTAATTCAACATTCACTGTAAAGAGCTAACAGTTTTAAAAATATATGTACTGTTCGCAGGAGTCGACATCGATACCGCGGGGTCGATCGCCGCGTTCCAGCTGCAGCAACGTGGTGCCGGTGCCGGTGGCCGCGCTGCGCCCCTCCAGGTCCGAGAGGCGCGCGTACCGCAGTGCGGCGGCGCTGCTGCACGTCCAGTACAGCGTGCGCGTCTCGCTCTCCAGCACCATCCCCTCCACGGCCCCCACCTCTGCGGGCACGGGCACACGGCCGGGGTTAGTGTATGCGCGGGGGCGCGGGGGGAGCGAGGGGGGCGTGGACGAAGACACTCACGGGAGAGCAGCACGCGGTGCCGGGACCCGTTGAAGTGGACAGCATTGATGGATCCGCGTTGAATGTCCGAGTAAAACACCGTCGAGCTATTGTATTCATACGCAAGGCTGATGGCGTTGCGCATCAACTCCCTGAAAAGAGCGAAGGACCGCATTGATATCGCACTGCATGTTAGAATACATTACTTTATAATAAAAGCTATGATAATATTAATCCACTGTAAAAAATATCATAGTATGATTTTGCAATCACTTTTCAGCTCACTTGTTTTGTATGGGCGGGAACGGTGCGTTGAGATTCTTCTCGTCGGTAAGGTGGATGGTATCGATTCTCGTCACCCGGGAGAACATTAGGAATGAACTGAAAGCTATAGCGAAATAATTAACACGATAATTTTTTAATAAATAATATGAGAGATGAGTATGTCGGATACGTTGTACGCACGTTCACAGGACCGGTTGTCGGCGGCGAGGCGGCCGTGCGGGCACACGCAGCGCGGTCCCGCCGCCCCCCGCAGGCACAGCGCCTCGCACTGGCACTGCGCTGCCTCCGCCGCCCCCGCACGCTGCGCCCCCCGCGACCACACCTGCGTACACACACAGACACACGTGCAAGCGCGCGCACGCACACACGCACACACGCACGCACGCACACAGCAGCAGGAGGTAGCGCGTACTCACGAAGATGTCTTTGAGAGTGTCCCCGAGGTTGTCGTGCAGCACGCGGTAGTCGGAGAGGTTGCGGAGCGGCGCAGACAGCACGCTGCCGCGACCCACCATCCTGCGCGTCGCAAACGCACACACACGATCAATTACCCGCAACTCATTTAAAGGCTCGCGCACGTTAGGGGCCGCACCGCGTCGCATAACAAAAATCTTCCTACACCACTTTCGTACATTTTATATGGACTATCGCATACAAAAGGGCTGCACCGGGCCGCATCGCAACGCACTGGCGGGTCGCTTGCTCGACATATTTATACGGTAATGTTATGCATTGCGAAGCTGCCAGCCTCAGTGTGCGTTGAAAGGCGCATAATTTGGAAAAGATGGGCGGAATATTTCAAGGAGCTTAGATTACTTTTCGTATATTATTCTAATTTCCTTATCCTTTTTGAAGTGAAAATTCTTTAGGATCGTGATTTCAAACTGTATGAAACGAAAACGCGATTCCATAGAGACAAAAACACGTAAATGTATAGGATTAACCGGCGAGCGAATAAGGTAGAACATATTACACTTTCTCGGTCTTCTCTCTATGCGATACTTCGTAGCGTCCCCACTATCGTTTGCTAAGCATTGTCTATATGTATGCTCCTGTGTAGTGGGATACTCAGTATATTTATATCTATATCTTGCTCCAGTTCCGAGCGTTCTACGTGTTTATGTTAGTTTTTTTAATCAGGGTCTTTTCAAAAGTTTCACTTTTACCGGGTGACTTGCAAACACACACATTTTTGTTTTTGTTACAAGCTTTCGCTGAATAGCTTATTGAATAAATAAAACTTTTCGTCGGAACATCCATTGCTTTAGTCTGTCAGTAGCGCAATATCGCAGCAGTCGTACGCGCGAACCATAACTGATCGTGTATGTGTTCCACGTTACATAACAATAAAAAAAGTATATGTTACATTTTACGCTAGTTAATAATAATAATAATAAAGAAAGTTTGCTGAAATAAGTGTAAAATCATAGTTCAGTAAGCTTACTTTTCAATTTGTGCTTCCAATGCGTTAGAGTATTTTGATCGAGGAAAACTTTATTTATCTGATATTCAATATAACACAATCTCATTAAATATTTGTTAGATTTGATAGAGAACAAATGATTCGATGATGATGATGATGGTAGCGCTCTGTGCACTCACGTGTCCAGCCAGTACAGCGAGTCCGCGTGCACCGCCAGCGCCACCGGGCGCAGCGCCCCGCCCGCACCCACCCGCGTCCGCGCGCCGCCATCGTACCGCACGCGCCACACCGCGCCCGACCGCGCCTCCGCCCAGTACACGTGCTGCGCCCGCACGTCCAGCGCCACGTCCGCCACGGCGCTCCCGTTGTGCAGCAGCCGCCGCTCCGAGCCGTCTGCTCGCGCGCGCTGCACCCACCCGCCCCCGCCCAGGAACAGCAGCCCGCGCGCCGCGTCCACCGCCACGCGCGTCACCGCCTGGGGGGCCGTCTGCGCCACCACGTACCGGTGTCGCCCGTCCAGCCGCGCCGCCTCCACCACCATGCGCTGCGGGTCCGACCAGTACACGTTGCCGCCCGCCCAGTCCACCGCCAGACCTGACCGATATTATCATCCGTACTCACCCGAACCGTTCCTTTTAAACGTGACATTATCATGATGACACGTCAACACTGACCGGCGAGCGAATCGAACGGTTGCGTCTGCAGCGGTGCGCGCTGCTCCACCACCATTTGCCGCTCCGAGCCGTCTCGGTGCACTCGCCACACGCGGCCCGTCTCCGCCTCCGCCCAGTACAGCCATTCGCCCTCTGCGACACACGACACACAGCGGTCACAGCGTGCCCGGTGGAACCGACAGAGGCGCACTCGTTCCCCGTTTCGTCCTCCGACATACCGGCGAGGTAATCCACCGACGTCGCCATGGACAGCTGCGGTATCGGCGGCAGCAGTGGCCGGTCTCCCGCCGCCACACTGCGGCCGTGCACCTCCCACCCCACCGAGTACACGACCACGTCGTCCTCACCTGCGAACACGATCGCACACTGTGAGCTGAAACTGTCACGTGCGCATGTAAAGAATTCAGAGGCAACGCGATACGTACTGATGCAAGCGGTGCCGTTCGGGCGGTAGCCGAGCGCGCACACGCAAGTAGACTGGTTGCGCGACACCGGCACGCACAGGTGCGCGCACGCACTGCGCCGCGCCGCACACGCGCCCGCGCCCGCCTGCGCCTCCGCCGAGTACGCGCGCAGCGAGACCACGCCCTCTGCGAGAACGCAGTCCACACGTTACTGTCGGCGCGGCGCCCGCGGGTGTGGCACCGTAGACACCGCGGGGGCCGCGTCCCGGTACCTGTGTTGTTGAGGTAGAGCGCGTGCGTGTCGCAGCCGCGCCCCTCGCAGCTGAATATCGCCCGGCGCGTCGCGTCCGCCCACAGCACGCGCCCGCCGACCGCCTCCACGGCCGTGGGCCGGCTGCCCGCTTCCAACTTCAGCTGAATCAATAACGTCATATGCTCGTATAATAAATAGCAGTCATTTCATTTTAATTTGCCAAACTAGCAGATGCTATCAATTTAAAGGAAACATATCCCACAGATTATTGTGAACAATTAACTAACCCGTCGAGCATGAACGAGAACGGATAACCTCTTACAGAGGTGTTAATAAAATTACTCATTATAATTATTATTTTTATAGTATACGAAAAAAAAATATTACTATATTATTTTTAAATATATTTACTGGATTCGAACCTATGTCCCTTGACGTGGCATCCCTACATACTACCAACTGACCTATGATCGCTTCATTACCTTTCATATTATGAGACTTAATTTTTTTTATTTGTGCACACCAACACGTTATGTGCACGGTTGTGTAAGATACTAACACCGCAGACCTTGCGCGGCTTATCCGATGTCATTGTCAGAACCACTAAACTTAGTAAGTTAGGCTCGCGATTCTATGTTCGTTTTATGGCAGCAGTCCAAGCAAAGGTTCGGCCCCTCTGGCACCCTTACACCCGCTGCCTCAGGGCTAAGGGTCCTCAGTACTCACCCAAAAAAGTTCAATTAAGCTGTAGAAGCCCTTAAGGCTAACAGCGTATGTCAGGTCGAAAAAGTTAAAAAAAATATCTGTTCGGTTTTTTTTTCTTTACAAACCTTGTACCTTTTCTTACGTGGGGGGGGGGAACATATTTCCCCAGCCCGGGGAGATTATGAGAGATTTCCAAAGTAATGTAAAATAAAAAATAAAAAAATCTAAGTTAAAATTATTCATGCAAAACCTTACCTAGTCGATGGTATTATTCTTTTTAGAAAGATTATTATATAGATCAATTGCCCGATTCAAAAACGGACTTTTACCTAAATTGGTTTTATACTGTGTTTTTAAGAATGTGTTTCTAGTTTGAATTACGTGGAACCACCAAGAATATTTTAGTCAATAATTCAAGGCAGTCAAGTATTCCATTCACGAGTTTATATAAGTAAACAAGATCCGCAATATCCCTGCGAGATTTTAAAGAGGACATTTTAAAGTGATCAAGACGTTCCTCGTAGCTAAGCTCATTAGGGCAGGTAGTATCCTTATAAGCCAAAAACCTAGTAAAGTTTCTTTGTACCTTTTCCAGGCGGTTTACATGCACTTGATACGCAGGGTTCCACACCACTGAGGCATACTCGAGGTTACTACGTACCAAGGAGTTAAAAAGTAGCATTGGCGTCTGTACGTTACGAAACTCACGACATGACCGCTTAACGAAACCGGCAACTCTATTCGCGCTTTTGACGATTGTGTCGATGTGTTCTCTGAAACTGAACGAGCTGTCAAATAGAACACCGAGATCGAGAATTTAACTTCTGCTAGAATATTGTTGCCCAGCCTGTATATAGTGGAAATATTGCGCACCTTGTTTCGAGTGAATTTAACATGTACGCATTTAGTCGGGTTTAACATCAATTGGCTGTTATTGCACCATGCCTTTACTGAATTTAGGTCATTTTGCAGCAACTGTGCATCATCTAGAGTTTTATGTGCATATATAGCTTTTAAATAATCTGCGAAGAGAGCACATCTACTCTATTTGATATAGGTAACTATGTCTTTGATAAATGCAATTAAAAGACTAGGCGCCAAAACATATCCCTGGGATACGCCGGAGAATGCAAGGTAAGAGCAATTGGACTTATATCCATTCATAACAATCCACGATTCTCTAACGCATAAGTACGACCTAAACCATTTAAGCAAAGTACCCCAATGCCATAGTGCGAAAGTTTCGTTAATAGAATTTCATGATTTACGAGGTCAAGAGCGCACTAAAATCAGTGTACAAAGCATCAACTTGGACCCTATTGTCCATTACAGGAGCTATGTCGGAGATGTACACAATCAAACTACTGCTTGTAGACTTGTTCTTACAAAAACCATATTGTAGGGATGTTATGAATTGCCTTAGATGCCGGTCAAGCTCCCGACGAACCACTATAATAATAATAAATAAATTTTATTCGACATTGTTTTACATGTTTTAAAATTAGTTTACACAATAAACAGATAACAGAAATATCACGCGATTTATGACCACCAGGCTGCCAAACTAAGATACCCTGTATCTTGGCAGTTGGCTTGTCTCCGACTAGGTATAGTTGCGTGCTGTATCTGTCGATCCCACAGTAGTGAAATGAAATGTAGAAAATATTACAAATTAAGAAACATGACACTTGTGTATGTATGTGGGTGAGTGAGTGAGTGTGAATGTAATTGTATGAATATAATACAGTAGATGAATTTATGTTTATTCTACAGATTTGAGTAGCTCCTCTGTTTCTTCGTACGAATTATTCATAAATCATCTTATTATTTTTTTTTACTTTCATACTTTGTTTTTCCATAGAAAAAGATTTCGCGATTAATCTTATTATATAAATAGTCTCCAAGAAAACAGAAAAACCTATGTGAAAATGCTGTGAAAAACAGGTGTTTTACAAATTATGTCCTTACGACGTCGAATTGTGGTTATATTGGGTTTATATAGCAATGATGAGTGTTTCTTTAATATTACTTGCTGTATAAATAATAGACGGATCGACAAAACTTTGGCTTTATTATATAACAGGAAAGTAGAATACTGATAGGGAAGGAAGTACATTACTTTTAGTACAGCTCTTTGGGCTCTTTCAAACCTTATTAATTTAGTTTTCTTTGCCCTTCCCCAGGTTGTTAGGCAACATGTGATTATGGATTGGCAAAGAGCGTAATAAATGGTCATTCATTGTTATCGTAACTTTTAGGTGCAATGTTAATGTTGATATCTCCAACAATAATAACATTTGTATAACCTCGTAAAGATATTAGAATTGTGTTTAGTGATTCTAAAAATTTAATACTATTAGTATAAGAGGCTGATCGATATATTCCAACAATAGCATTCGTTTCATTCATTTTCACCACTAAACAATTGGAATCAGCGATATTGGGTTCTTCTACAATGATATTGGCGATATCATGTTTGATATAAACGACTACTCCATCATTTTGAAAGCTGTTTCTTTCTGTAAATAAATGAATGTAACCATTAATGTTTGGTATACTTTTAGAGCTGGAAACCCAACATTCAGTGAGAACAATTACATCACAAGTTACTTTTATTCTATGAAGAAGTGTTAAAAATTATCTAAGTTACATTGAATACTACGGATATTTTGTGTTATTATATGAAACGAATTAGTATCGTTGATATAATTGAGACATAATTCTGGTTCGCAATAGTAAGCATTTGGATTGTAGCACTCGTCAATAGTGTGTATTGTGTGTGTTTGATGGCTATCGAATTAAAAAAAAAATAAGTACATAAGCAGATATAATAGTGGACACGAGAAAATGTTTAAGAAGTGTAGACACAGCACGCTACAAGTGATAAATCATTGTATTACTGCAATCTTTGGGACGCAACATATTACTGTGAATCCATTTGTCGAAAATAAATGTCGTATTTGTGAATTCAATAGAGTGTGTGTATATTTGTAGTATATATTTGTTTGTGTATGAATACAAGAAGTAGGTGACATTGTTTAGTTGTTAGTTCCAGAATTGCATTTGTATACAGCCTTGTATGCAGTTTAACTTAAGATAGTCTTTTACGAAGTTTGTAATAAAAACTTATATCTAAACTAAATCTTAATCTAAATAATGTTATAAAAATATAATATCAAAATATAAAAGTCTAGAAAATTACCCTAAAAAAGGTTATTTGTTTGTTTGTAGTAAAATGTACCACTTTTTCTGTATAGACTTGTCATATCAATAAGGTCTCTAATGGAGTTTTTGACGGAATCGTGATCAGTCATGTTGTGACTTTTATTTTAATTCATAGACTTACAACTTACTAACAACAAAAACAAGGGGTAATAAATTAATTGTAACAATATAATCACTTTCCATTCTCTTATTAAGTACATTACGTAGTTTCGTACATTTACCTTTTTTTTGCTACTTTTGTGTAACTTTTCTAATAACAATTTACCTATGTAAAATTGTGTTATGTCGACTAACTTTTCTTTTTCTTTTTTTTTTCTTAGATAGATTTAAGTATTACAATATTGTACAGGATACATAAAAAAAAATCGCTAGACGGGAAATGTAAGGTAGTATATATAAATGCCGCTTCATTTAATAAACGGCAGTTGTCACTTGAATCTTGAAGTATATATTTGTCTCCCTAAGCCAACCGTGTAGAGTACTTCCTCTTTTATACTATAATACGTTTGTCACCTGGAATATGCCTGTCAGGTATTGAACCCCCGCTGATATCACAAATACTATAGTGATTGCATTAAAAATATACAAAAGAGATTCATGAAGTTTCTACGTTATCATTATATCTTTATTAAAAATGCCACATACAGTAGAAGTTCCTTATTCGCGCTTACTTCATTCGCGTTTTCACTTTTCGCAATTCCTGTATTCGCGAGTAAAGATTTCTTTATTCGCGGATCTAATCGGTACATAGCATATACATGCATATGTATATTATTCCAATTAGGTTACTTATTATTATGTATGACATTTTGTAAGTGTCAGTATATATGGATGTATTTGTTTTTATATATTATATTTATTTTATTTAATTGTACTATATGTAATTGCACTCGCTGAATATTAACTCAATCCATATATCTCATGACACTGTGTTTAAGTTATTAATACAAACTGATATCAATAAAGGTGCTGGGATTGACGAAGTTCATCCTATTTTGGTGTCGATTCTTGCAAAAGAATTATCTTTCCCCCTTTCCATAATTTTCACTAAGTCCTTAACAAAAGGATGTTTTCCAAAGATATGGAAGACGGCATTAATAACTCCAATACCAAAAGGTGGTGACAAACATGATGTTACGCAATACAGGCCAATTTCGAAACTTTGTTTGCTAAACTTTTTGAAAAGATCATTACCAATGAACTAACAGCACAGATTTGTCGTTACATTGCAGCATGGTTTCTTTCGTGGCCGCAGTGTTGACACTAATTTAGTCTCTTATACTACATTTATAACAAAAGCTCTTGATGCTGGCTTTCAAGTGGATGCCGTGTACACTGATTTCTCTAAAGCATTTGATACAATAAATCATTCAATATTACTGAAAAAATTACGGATAATCGGTATACATGGTGATCTTCTAAGATGGATTGAATCTTATATCAGAAACCGCAGTCAAGCTGTAGCACTCAAAGGTTATCGGTCAAGGTTCCTTGCAGTACCTTCTGGTATCCCCCAAGGATCTCATCTGGGTCCTTTCCTATTCACACTCTATATTAATGACATAGGAAAATGTTTTAACGAGTCCTGTCATATACTTTACGCAGATGACACAAAAATATATAAAATCATTCAATCGGGGGCGGACTGTGAGCAATTACAAAATGATTGACTTACATTTAACGAATACTGCTGGTCTAACCAATTATTTATCAACAGTGACAAACGCCACATTATTTCATTCACACGAAAACGTAATCCTTTGATTTACAATTACGTACTTTCCGGAAGTAAAATTAAGCGTGCTTATGAAATTCGTGACCTGGGTGTTATTTTCGATTGTAAGTTGCGTTTTAATCATCATATAGATGCCTTGGTCTCCGAAGCTTTTAAAAAACTTGGAATTATTCTACGTTTCGGAAAGCCTTTTAAGAAACCAAAATCATTAAAAGTTTTATATTTTGCCTATGTTCGTAGTATACTAGAATTTGCAAGTGTAGTTTGGAACCCACAATATCAAGTACACATAACCAGGATTGAAAAAATACAAAATAAACTTTTGAAATCATTGGACTTCAAAATTGGTGAAAATTGGCTTCGAGACATAATATACAATCATTAAGAGCTAGGAGAGTCTATCCTGACACAATTTTTTTATACAAAATAATAAACAATTATATTGACTCCTTTCCACTGCTGGAACAAATTTATTTTAAAGTTCCACGATTAAACACACGACTAAATTGTTTATTTCACACTCCTTTATGTCAGACAAATTATTTCAAGAACTCCTTATTTCAACGCTCTTGTTATCATTATAACAAATTTCTAAACGAAGTAAACATATTTTATAATTGCCTATCATCTTATAAAAAGAAAATTGGTGATGTATTGTTTGAAGATTCATCTTAAGAAATGATGTACTTTTCTGAATTTTTCTTTTGAATTTTTTTTTTAATTTTATTGCCTTTAAATTATATACCTAGATTGTATTGTTACGATTTTTCTTATTAAGTTGTAGAATTTAAATACATGGTACTATAGGCCTATTAGTTTATATTGTTGTGATACATAATAATGTAATGGCTGTTTGTTACCTAAATAAATAAATAAAAAATAAAAATTAACATGATAATATCTCGTATGCCAAAAGTACCAAAACGATACTTTAAACATATTATCCATCCAAATGTTGCCTGGTACAGAGATTGCTTTTAGCAGTAAGGCCGCCCATTGTACATACCCTTAGTAAGCTTTATGAAAAGTTGAAATTTATTAAAAAAAAAAAGAATTTAGATTTAAACCGGTTCTAGTTTTAGACATTTTACCCCCCCCCCCCCCCCCCCCCAACACGACGGCTTTGCTTCAACCCATGGACCAGCGAATAATTCGGGCCTTTAAGCTCTATTACATTAGACGAACCTTCAAAATCATTTTGGATAATATGGAATGTGATCCTGATATGAATGTTATGGAATTCTGGAAGAAATGTAACATAGCAAAATCCATCATAAACATAAAAGAATCATTGGAAGAACTGAAGCCATACAGATTGAAATCATGCTGGGAAAAAACTGTGGCCTGCTTTGACTGCGGAAAATGACGAAGAATCTGTGCAAATTCAAACTATGGAATATCAGTATGGAATATCAGTTTGAATTGAAAGAGCTTTTAAAAACTGCCAAGCAAGAAAAAAATACAAAATTCTTTAAATCGTTGCCTAAGCCTGAAGATAACAATTAATAAGTATGGTCAAAAACTTTAATTAAATTGTTTTTTTTTATGTTTGTTTGTTATTTTGTCACCTAGGAACGTATCCCCTACAATCCCAAATAAAATACCATTCCACATCTAGGTTCGATCCTCCGGACAGGAGCCCTCTAGTGACTCTGCTCGCGCGATACAGTGACAATTTACATCACTGAGATTACACCATCACACCGCATTCCATTCGTGCACACTCACACGTTAACTACACGGTTCTGTAAGGGACTACCCTCGCGGCCCTTGAGCGACTTACTTGATAAGGTCGTAGTTAGTATCACTAATTTAGTAATAAAGAACCTGTTGGTTAGTCAGGATCATGAATCTTTTTCATTTACCGGCAGTAGCCCGAGCCGAGGTTCAACCATCCCGGCACCCTTGCGCCTACTGCCCCGGGGCTGAGTGCCCTCAGCACTCGCCACCAAAAGTTCGGTGTAGCTGTCAAAGCCCTTGGGGCTAACAACGTAAGTCAGGTCGAAAAAAAAAACCATTCCACATTCACGGCTTCTGTATTCGCGGCATATTTACTGAACATATACCCCGCGAATCGAAGCTTGCAAAGAGGTAAGGGATACGAGAAATTGGCCGCCGTAAGTACCGTTCAATTAGGGATATTGTACATAAAATATTACCAAGGTAGGATCGTGGCCGCTCAGCCACCCAAATACGGTGGGAATAGGTAGAATGTATAGTATTTCCGGGGTATTGCTAATGTATGTAATCCTGAGTACCTACTACACCTCAAATACAATTTATCTCCATGTCAACCCTAACCCTGAGCTTTTTCTAAGACCGCGTTAGGCGGCTGCATTAATATTATTTAATGATTTGAAATACACGCGACCGCCGCGTGTACGCGGAATAAAATAAAATAAAAGTGTGAGCTCACCGTGTAGTGCTTCTCGGTGCGTATGTCCAGGTACTGTATGGTGTCGGTGCCGGCGTTCAGCCAGTACAGCAGGTCCTCCTGCACGTCCACGCACATGCCTGCAACACGACGCGCCCGCTGTACTGTGTGTGTGTGTCGGTGTGTGTGTGCGTGTGTGTGCGCGTGCGTGTGACTCACTGGTGACGGCGGAGAGCAGCGGGTCGGAGGCGGAGTCGAGCAGCAGGCGCGCGGCGCGGCCGGCCCCGTCCGCCTCGAGGATGCAGTGGCGGGTGTCGGCGGTCGCGTAGTAGAGGCGGGCGCGCGCGGGGTGCAGCGCGAGCGCGGTCACGTGTCGCGGCGGCAGGCGGCCGGTGCGCTGTCCCCGCAGCGCGCACACAGCGAGCGAGGCGCCGGTCGAGTAGTACAGGAGCGAGGCGGCCCAGTCCAGCGCGAAGGCGCGCGGCCGCTCGACGCCGCTGTCCGCTACGACGACGGTGGCGCCGCCCGCGAGGCCCGTGCGCTTTATCTCGTTCGTCTGTGTGACGTCGACGGCGCCGCTTTCAATACGTACGTTTACGTCTCATCGTCGTACGGAAACACGACTATTATACATGTTGATAAAACATCTTGACAAATGGAGAGTTACTTTAGAACGAAATTGGAAATCCTAAAAATGGTTATTATAAGTAAAACAGAAAGGATAAATGCTTATTTTTAAGACTTTTCATGAAACATAATTTCTGTTATACATTATCATAATGTATTGGTAATAATATAAGGAAATTTTCCGACATAATATTTTTTACCGTTTTTGTAACTTTTGTCAATAATGCTTGGCTCCTATTAGGGTCAGCATGTATATACATATTCTGTGTTACTTCTGTAAAATATCCTACCTAACTTAAAAAAAATATTAAAATTTACCCTAGTAATTTTCAAGACTAATCATTATAAAAATAGCAACAAATATAGTGTTGTCGTTAACAAATGACAAATTTACCCTAGTAATTTTCAAGACTAATCATTATAAAAATAGCAACAAATATAGTGTTGTCGTTAACAAATGACTTAATCATGCCGATGACAATTTACATGGATTTACTACCTATCCAAACCTTACTATGGAAGTTATCAGTTCAATAAATGCAATAATCAATTTTAATAATCACAACGAAAATATTTAACATAATACGACAATTTAGTCCGGCATGCGGCAGACAGTCACCTCAGTGTCGGCCCAGTAGATGGCGCGTTCTTTCGCCAGATACTGTATGGTAGTGGGCGAGGTGACGTGCGGACCGGAAACCGTCGGAATCATGTGTACCGTCGGCTCCTCCAAATCGACGCCGCGGATTTCGCCGAGTCGGCCGATTAGCAGGATTTTCTCGTGAGCTACGAACAAAGATACTCCAATATTGCATCTCCGGAACAGAGGAGCGGCGGCGGTAACACTGCGGGCCAGAGACTCACGTTCGCAGGAGAATCCGTCGGCGGCGAGGCGCATCGCGTGCGGGCAGGCGCAGGCGCGGCGCCCCGGCCCGTCCAGCAGGCACAGGTGCGAGCAGACGGGCGGCGCCGCGCACGGGTCCGTCGCGGCGGGCGGCTGCCGGCTCGGGTGCACCACCTTCACGTCGAACGGCTGCGCGAGCAGGCGCTGCACGACGGTGACGTCGGCGCCGGTCCACTTGTCGGCGCGCACGACGCTGCGGCCGCGCCAGTCGGTCCAGTAGACGTGCGACTCGAAGAGGGCGAGCGCGAAGGGGTGCGAGAGCGCGCCGTGACCGCGCAGCACCTCGCGCCGGTCCTCGCCCTCGTACGTGCTCGTGTGCACCGAGTCGGAGCGCGCGTCGATCCAGTAGAGGCGCCGCGCGCGCAGGTCGAGCGCGATGCCGTTGGGCCACGCGCCGACGCCGAGCGCGTCCGCCCGCACGAGCGCGCGCCGGTCCCGGCCCGCCAGCGTGGCGCGCTCGATGCGCGGCGCCGACGCCTCCCAGTCGCTCCAGAACAGGTACCCGGCGCGAGGGTCCGCGGCCAGCGCGCGCGGGCTGTCCATGTCGCCGGCGATCAGCGTGCGCCGGTGCCGCCCGTCCAGCCGCGCCACCTGCCACCGACAACACCCCGTCACGTCCCCGCGCCACACCCGCACCGCCGCCCCCACCCCCGCGCTCACCCCGCGCACCTACCTCTATCTGGTGCAGGCTGCTCTCCACCCAGTAGAGGTTGCCGGCGACCCAGTCGACGGCGAGCCCCTCCGCGGTGGACAGGCCCTGCTGCACGACTGCCTCGATGCTAGTCAGTGCTGTAAGGCGACACGTAATTACATTATAGTAGCGGACAGAACACGAGGGTGCCGAGAGCGGCCAAAAAGGAGTCGAGTCGCTCACCGTTCCCGAGCATGACACCGCGGTAGATAGTTTCGTCGACGACGTCGGTCCAGTATAAATAAACAGTCCCATTAGTGGGGTCGCGATACCAGTCCAGCGCTATCGTGTTCTTCAGAGAGGATATGAGAGTGCGCACGCCCAGACCAGGTAGCTCGAGTCCGCGTATCTCGTGTCGAGTGCTGAACACCAGCATGGGATTCACGTTTGCTGTGATAAAAGATAAATCCATTTTCATTTGAAAATAACCTTTATTTGTTATTTATTTATTTATGATTAGCAAGTCAACATTGCACAATCGTAAAGTTAATATACAACATAAACCGAATAACGATTACAATGTCGATAAAATAATTATAGACATGCATAACTTTCACAAAGAAATAAGGCAAGTTGTAAGACTAAAAGTTTAACAAACATAAAACAATCATAAAAATTCAAACAGATCTAATGATGATTATAAAAACACATAATGTAAACACTTACATGTGCTCTTGCAAGTGAAGCCATCGTCTGCAAGTTGATAGCCCTCGTCGCAGGTACAGCGGTACCGGTTCTTTATCGGCTGGCAACCCTGCGCATAGACACGGTACGGGCGGGTGAGTGTGCATGGGCGGGGTGTGTGGGGGGCGGGGGCGCGGGGGCGCGGGGCGAGGGGCGGTACCTGGCTGCAGATGCCCCAGTCGGCGCAGACGTGTCGCAGGTCGCAGCGCAGACGGTCGCGCTGCAGGTGCAGGTGCGGCGGACACGTGCAGACGGGGCCGCGCGGGGAGGGCAGGCACGTGTGGGAGCAGGCGCTCAGCTCGCACATGGGTTCACCTGCGGCACACACACACGCGCGCGCGACGTGACCGTAACAACTCGCTCTCACTTTATATAGCCTGTAGCCGTACTAACATGACTTCATGTTGATAACTTGTTAACTTCATAAAAATTAAAGCATGGTCATACAGGCATTAATACTTTACTAAAGACATGGTATAGAGTAAACCATTGTGCATTCTCTTTCTTCTATTTTTCCCCTTTCTTTATCTTTAATGCATTTAACACAGCCACGTATCGTGGCTGGTATTAAACTTTAAGCTTGTTACAAAATTATCTTGTTCTACATATTCATTTAGTTTAGTAGTATAAAAATACAGTTTTGTTATTATTAATTATATGTGTGTAAAAAATACAGTACGTATAAATTTAACCAAGATACTTAGTAATTTGAATAAAAATACCGAAAAGCAGAGAATCGAGATAAGAAATAACTTATTCGGGCAATTATACTAGTGGTTACCGCATCTGTCCGCCTCGTCCGCTCCGTCGGCACAGTCCTGCGATCCGTCACACTGCTGCTGCAGCGGCACGCACCGCGACCCCCCGTCACAGCGCAGCGCCGGGCTCCCGCACCCGCTCTCCGGCCCCGCGGTGCTGGCCGGGGCGCTCGTGCTCGTCGTGGTAGGCCGCATCACGCCGCACTCCCACTCGTCCGACCCGTCCTGACAGTCGCCTTGGTAGTCGCACCGAAACTCCTGCCGGACCAGTCACAACTGCTGCCTTCACGGATTCTAACGGGCACTCTGTATAGACACATCGAGCAGAGTCGTACCTTGCGTATGCACTCGGTGTTGTTGCACTGGAACTCGTGTTCCTCGCACAGCGTGTTCCCGTAGTCGGTGTGCGGGTGGGGTCGCGAGGCGGGCGCGGCGGGCGTTGCGGGCGGTGCGGGGGTGGGAGCGCAGGAGGTCTCGTCGCTGCCGTCGTTGCAGTCGGCACGGCCGTCGCACTGGTACTCCCAGGGCACGCAGCCGCCGCTCTCGCACCGGAACATCACGCTCGAGCACTCGCCGCCGTCGCCTGCGGACGCGGGGGTGCGGGCGGGTGTCAGCGGGTGTGCGGTCGGGGCGGGGCGGGGCGCGGGGGCGCGGGGGGGGGGGGTGCGAGCGCGTGCACTCACCGCAGTCGGTCTCGTCGCTGTCGTCGTCGGGTCCGCAGTCGCGCGCGGAGTCGCAGCGCCAGGCGGCGGGCAGACAGCGGCGGGAGCGCCGGCAGGTGAACTGGTCGGGCGCGCAGGCGAGGCCGGCGCACGCGTCGCTCGACTCGTCGCTGTCGTCGTAGCAGTCTGCGGGTGTGAGGGGGGGGGGGTGAGTCCCGGCGGGCGCTGCGAGTGCGCTGCCGCCGGGGACGAGTAACTCACCCTTGCGTCCGTCGCAGACCCAACTCTTCGGGATGCAGCGGTTGGTGTCGCACTGCATGGACTGAGTGCCGTCACAGGTCACGTTAGCTGCGACAGGTAATGAGCACACGTTACGTCCCATGTGTACATGTAATGTAACCTGCACGATGTTACAAATCAGCGTGAGGACACTAACCGCAAGGTCCCCGGGGAGAAGAATCTTCATCAGATCCGTCGGGGCAGTCGTTGTCGCCGTCGCACACGTTCGTCACGTCGACGCATCGCCTGCAATAAGCAGTAAACGTTCTCATTAAAAATAAATATACATATACAGAGTTGATTAATATAAGTTTCTAAATAACTGTTTTTCCTTAACACTTTGTAACAATGGCAGGAACGGGTGCGGAATAGTAGTTGATGCATACACCATTCATTGGTAATAAGAAATAAGTGCGAGTCCGTAGTTACCCACAATATTCTTTATACTGAAATAAGTTTTATTTTTCTATTGTTAAGGTTCGAGTTTATGGCCATAATCTCCCCTAATCTTAAGTGAAGTTACGGGCCAAGTTGGTAGACATGCTAAACCTGTGGCAGGATTGCTCTCAAGTGCAACTGCCGAAACACACCTATTGGTATTTTGCGGCAAATTTTCAACTCGAGGGTGGTAGCTATCCAGGCGGGCATTAGAAAAAGCCCTTCCACCATGCTATGATTTCCTCACGATGTTTTCGTTCACCGAAAGCTCAGGTTTATTGTAGGTGGATTCGAACTTCACGTCCCCTGACGCTATCTTCGCTTCATTATATAGTTATCATTATATATAGCTGCCTTGGATTTCAACATTTACAAATCTTTTATAATGTAACAAACCAGAGAGATAAAGATAGAAGTTTCACTATCACCAAACACCAATGCAGCCAACGCTGGACTCTGCACTGTAGAAGACATCTCATATGTTCATTCTGTTTGACGCACATCAGGGACACTCATGGAAGTATATTACGGGATAAGTGACTAACCCACGACCGCAGTGGAACTGTCCGTCGGGGCACCGCTGCGGGGGCGCTTCTCCCGCATGCGGTGGTGCAAGGGGCAGGCACGCCCCCGGGACGCGGGGGTCCGGCGCGCGACCCTTCCCGCACGCGCACACGCGGCCCGCGGGGTCGGCGTCGCCCACCGCGAGGCAGAGCTCAGCGCAGCCGCCGTTCTTGTACGAGCACTGGTTCTTCCCTGCGACAGCGAGACAAGCGTCCCAGTTACTGCACCGAGCTAGAGAGCACAAGCGGCCGAGGGGAGTGGGAGAGGAGCGTTAGACCTGCAGTCAAGGTGTTCGAGACCAGGTTGAGGTGGTAGAGCGGCGGCTGCAGCTCGTGCAGCGTGCGCACGGCTCCGCCCGGGGCCAGCGCCCGCACCGCGCCCGTGATGTGCTCGCTCCATATCACCGTACCTGCCGTGAGACCTTTCTTTTATTTACACTTATTTTACTGAAATAGTCAGAAAAACTGCGCAAATATTACGTCAGAGAAAAAGTTTCTTCACTTTAGAACTTCTGATCAAAAAACAAACTGAACAGAGCAATGATAACTCAGTGGTAGTGTGTACGGACTCCGCGTCAAGGGACGAGATTTGAAATCCACCTATAATGAGCTTGAGCTTTCGGTAAAGGAAAACATCATGAGGAAATCATAACCTGGCTAGCTACCCCCCTCAAGTTGTAAATCTGTCGCAAAATACCAATAGGTGTGTTCAAGCGGTTGCACTTCAGAGCCAGTCCCTCCACAGGTTTAACGTGCCTACCAACTTGGGTCGTATCGTCTCTTAAGATCAAGTGAAATTATTGCCATAACGCTAAACCTTAACTACAAGAAAAACGCGACAAGAAGTTTTGGCAGTTTCCTCTTGATGTTAACCTGACATTGCCTAATGAATTTTAAAGAGACTGAAACAAATGGAAATATGAATGTGCAAGGTTTTAACCAACTTTGTGCTACTGTTACTGACACTGCATAAGGTTCATAAACGTCGCACATTTTTTATGCGGTTTGCGTTGCATTTTTTGTAATAATATTTCAAAATTTATCGATTTTCTTCATTAAATTCACTAAATTGGACAGAAAGACAAACAAATGAAAAATAGCTGGAAACAAGGTTTTATTAATTTGTGTTTTTTTTTAATGAAACCTTTTTAATCTCATAACCAGTCAGAAACTAATGATTCAGCCAAAGTGATTTTATTACAAGTTTATACATAGTTTATACGAAAAGATTTTTTCCCAGAAATATTAGATCAAACATACCTTCGTAGAGCGCGAGACCATACGGTTTCAGGATTGGAGTTTGTGGCGAGTCGACGGCGACCACTTCACGGGACCCGGTGGAAAGTACCAGTCTTTCAATTTTGTCCAGATACGTGTCACACCTGCGGACACACACACACACACACAGTGCGTACAGAGAGAACGTTACCGCTGCGGGCCGAGAGGATACAGTGTCGTGGGAGTACATATACCAGTAGAGAGTGTTGTCCGAGTGCGAGAGCGCCAGTCCGTTGGGCCAGTGCAGGCCCTCGGTCAGCAGTGCGGTGCGCGCGCTGCCGTCCATGCGGGCGCTGTCCAGCCGCCCCCCGGCCGCGACCCCCGCGACCCCCGCGCCCCCCGCACCGCCCGCGCCCCCCACCCGCGCCCACATCGTCCAGTACATGAGGCCGCGCTCGGGGTCGAGGGCGAGGCCGCGGGGGCTGCGCTCGAGGTCGCGCACCAGCGCGCGGCAAGCACGGGGCTCCTGCAGCCGGCACACGGACACGCGCCTGAGCGCCTCGTCCGTCCAGTAGAGGTTCCCGCCTGCGGACACAGAGGCGCGCACTCACTCACCTGACTAGACTGGCACTACGCTCAGGGCACCGGTGGAGGCTCACCCATCCAGTCGACGGCGATGCCCGCGCAGTTATCTACGTCCTCGCTCAGGAACACTTCACGTCCGGTCCCGTCCAGCCGCTGTCGCACGATCTCGTACCTGTAGTTTGAGCATGAGAGCAATGAAATTTATGACACAATTAACTTGGTGTTTCATTTGTTACAAACAAATAAAACAACAACAGAAGGATTTATTGTACAATATAAAAGAGGTTAAGATAGCCAGGACGCGGAAAAGGTCAAATAAAAATAAATATACTTGGTATACTGCGGTATTGATATTAATGGTCATGGTTTAATTCAATTCAATTCAATGTGGGTAAATATTTGTACCGATATTGACCTTATATCGCATTGCGAACAACAGACACAATTGAAGTATAATACAAGGGCGCGACTTAACACCGCGCGACGAAATATTACAATAACAAGTACCTGAGCATATCGCAATAGTAAAGGTATCCGCCTTTCAGGTCGACGTCTGCAGCGGTGGGCTGGGTCACGTCCAGCGCCGGCGCCGCGCCCTCCCACTGCCGCGCCACGCCCTCCGCCGCCACCGACAGCGCCTGCACCATCGGCGGCTTCCCGCGGGCCACCACCAGGTACGAGTCCAGCTCCACGCCTGCAACACGCACGCACCCGCTCCAGCGCTGCAGCTCCTCGCGCTCGGGGGCTCACAGCGAGTATACTCACGCAAGCAGGAGCCGCGGCCGGCGAGGCGGTACCCGTGCCGGCACAGGCAGCGCGCCCGCAGCCCGCCGCCCGGCGCCGGCTCGCCCACGCAGATGTGGTCGCAGCCGGCGCCGCGCACTCCGCACGGGTGCGCCGCCGCGGGCTGCCGCTGCCGGTGGTACACGAGCACGGCGCTCGGGCGCGCGCTCAGCGAGATGTCGGTGCGGCGCGAGTGCCGGCCGTAGCGCGAGACGGCCGCCACGCTGCTCTCGCTCCACACCGGCAGGTACAGCGTCTCCTCCAGCACTGATATGTATTGCAGCTTCTGCGTCTGCACTCACAAAGCGCCGGCGCGGTCAGCGACCGGCACACACCGACCGAGTGTGTGCGGCGCGGGGGAGCGGGGGAGCGGGACACTGACCGAGTAGCCGCGGCGCACTGTGTGCCGGTTGCGGCCGTCGTAGTCGGCGCGCTCGACGCACTCGAGGTAGGTGTCGGCCCAGTAGAGCGTGCGCGTCGCCGGGTCCAGCGCCAGCGCCGCCGGGTACACGAGCTTGACGTCGGCGAGCGGGCGCCGGTCCTCGCCGGCCAGCGTGCCGCGGTTCACGGCGGCCGGGGTCGCGCCCCACACCGACCAGAACATGAGCCTGCGGGCAGTGCGGTGTTAGCGTCGGGTTGCGCGGGGGTGCGGGGGCGCGGGGGCGCGCGGGGACACACACTGACCCGGCGGCGGGGTCGAGCGCGAGGCCGCGCAGCTTGCTGAGGCGCGCGTGCAGCAGCAGGCGGCAGGCGGCGAGCGAGCGCGAGCACACGTAGAGCGCCTCGCGGCGCTCGTCCGAGAAGTACCAGCAGCCGCTGAGCCAGTCGACCGCCATGTGCGTGACGCCTGCGGGCGGGACACAGTGAGCGCGGCGCGACACGGCCGGGGCGCGCGCTGCAGCCGCAGTACTCACTGTCGAGGTCCGGGAAGAAGGCGGGCGCGGGGAGCGGGGAGCGCCGGGAGAACCGGTCCGCGTCGACGCAGACGAGGCCGGACTTGCTGAGGTTGTGGTGCACGTAGCAGATGGATCTGTGCACGGAAGCTCTGTTTAAAAATCTTAATCATGAAAATTACATAGAGAGGTAACACTTCACTACGTAATAACATTTTTTACACTGACAACCTTAAATATTGAATTAACACAATAATCACGAGTACAATAATTTATTAATGAGTGACTTTACACACCGCACATCGAGTAATTTCGAAAATATATCATTACTAATATTATAAACTTGAAAGGAAGTAAAAGCGTATCAAACCGCTGAATTGATCGTGATGAACTTTGGTATAAAAACAGATGGGACCGTGGAGACGGCGATAGGTTACTTTTACTCGCGAAATACTCCAATAGTCCATTCTCTAAAAATGAATAAACTTTGTATGAAACTTATGATTGTATCAATAATAACGTGAGCGAAGCCGCGGGAAAGAACCAATCATATATATTTATTATTGATTAATACAAGTTCCAATGCACATGAAATAACTATTTTTGTGAGCCATAATGATTATGTTAAGATTAACTGTTGATTTCTAAAAACTTCTGTCTATTACTATATTTCGCAATAAAATAAATTTCTAATAAATATATAACAAACAATTGAGATTAATATAAGTGGAGCAAGTGATGAATAAATAAATCGTAGGGTGTGTTAGTATGTTGTCTCCTCGAGGCAATAATTACACTTAGCAATGCGTTGAACTGTTCACCTGTTGGAGTAGATGAAGTCGATGGCGCGGACGTGCAGCGCCGGCAGCGACTGCGCCACGCGTGGCTCCAGCGGCGAGTGTGCCACGTGTGGCGCGGGGGCAGTCGCGCGCCACTCGCGCCGCACCTCGCTCTGGGTCACGATTATCAGCGAGGCGGGCTCCTCTGGGGGGTCTGCGCGGGGTGGGGGCGGGGGGGGGGGGGACATGGGGAGTGTACACTCAATACTACCTCCGCACTCGTCAGTACCGTACAGCCACCATTACACAACTACGTCAGTACAAATCTACTGAGTGAAGTTGCGTACCAACTGACGAGTTGGTAGTTACAGCTCATTTGACAGTGTGCGTGCTTCTAAATGGATTACCCTTAAAAATCTCTGTTTTCGCTACTATTTCATCCACATTTTTTTTATTATTAAGTAATTATTAACTTTTGTAAATGGTTTTTTTAATATAATAATTTTGCCTATAAAGCAGGATTTTTTTTTAAAAATCTGTCCATGTGATAATTTGCATAATTTTGTTGGTTCCCCCGCAGTATTTACATCCTTGATTATTTACTTAAAGACTATTCCCACGATCAACGAACACAAATAATAGGAACTAATTATGCTCTAAGATCTCTGTACAGAACCACGTTACAAGGTTGCTAAATCTTCTATTCTACCCAATCTCATTCCTTTACTATAAATATTGTCTAAATACACATGTAAATGTTACGATGGAAATTATTTAATAGTATCTCACCATTTTTCGACTTCATTGAGAATAGTGACGTCATAAAAATAATAATAGGTATGGAAACTCAAAACATATATTCTAATAAATAAATAAAACAGTACTAATAGTCAGATGGAGTAGCGCTAAACAACTTCTCTCTCTGTAATTTCCTTTTCACTACAGCGATTTAATATGTACAATATGAATATTATATGAATACAATTGTACAAGTATACAAAATACACTGTGAATGCGAATAACTTATAGAGTGAAAGCTGTTTTGAGTGTAGAAGATTATATAATGAGATATCAGCAATGAATATTAAATAGATGATGAGTATTGTTACCGTTGATGGCGGCGCAGGAGCGGCGGTCCTCGCGCAGGCGGTACCCGCGCACGCACGCGCACGAGTACGAGCCCGCCGTGTTCGTGCACGTCTGCGCGCACGACTCCTCCGCGACGCACTCGTCGCTATCTGCGGGCCCGCGAGAGTGAGAGAGACAAAGAGTAGTGTGTGCGTGTGTGCGTGTGTGTGCGTGTGTGTACGTGTGCGTGTGTGCGCTGGACGAGCGGTACTCACCGACGCAGCGGCCGGCGGGGCGCGGCTCGTAGCCGGCGCGGCAGTAGCACGCGAGGCCGGAGTGCGTCGGCCGGCAGCTGTGCGCGCACCCGAGCGCGGCGCACGCGCTCTCCGTGACTGTAACACATCACATTCACTGACACACTTCCCGTCAACTGACTTTACTCATATACCATAACTGAAACTAGACTGATTCTCATGCCATCTATTATTGCTATCTGACCCATTTTTACACATTTACGGGCCATTCATTAATTACGTACGGGTATTAGAGGGGGAGGGGAGTTAGGTAACAAAATAGCTACTCTACCACCACCATACTATGGTTTCTTCACCATGTTTTCCTTCAACGAAAGCTCAAGCTCATTGTAGGTGGTTGGATTTAAATTCACGTCCCTTGATGTAAAAACGGTAAACACTAAAACTGAGCTAGCATCGCTTCAAAAATAAAAATAAAATTAAATTTACTTAAATGATTTTTATTGCTTATTAAAAATAAAATAACTTATTAAAATTACATGTTTCTATTTCTATCCATATTTGGTTCTATAGAAAAATATATAGTACATTTTCCTTGAATTATCATATTGTTATAAAATTAATAATAAACATTTCCTTTCCTAATTGTTATAGTTTATTATTTAGAAAATTAAGATACAATTTTACATAAGAAAGAGGAGGGGAGTTTGGGAAATATTACATATACTTACATGAAGGTAGGGGGGTCAATAGTGACCAAAATTATCCTTACGTAATTAATGAATGGCCCCTTCCACGTACGAATATCTCGTTTACCATATAACACGCAAACTGAATGACTGCAAGGTACATACAATTATCGCAGATGTCCCACTCGTCGCTCGCGTCGACACAGTGCCTCTCTCCGTCGCAGAAGAACGCGATCGGCACGCAGGAGAACTGCCCGTCGACAGGAGTCGCGCAACGCGCCCAGTTTCCAGGGCATTTGAAGTCTTTTTCACCTGCGCACCCAAATATCTAAATCTCAGAACCTACTCATGTAACATACTGATTTATTATAATCACAAGTAAGAAAAATTATGACCTTTCTCTGTATGTTAGGTGAATAAAATGGGGTAGTAGAGTAAATTGAGATGTAAACGTACACATGTATGGTTCCTCGTCAGAGTTGTCATGCGGCCCGCAGTCGGCGTCCCCGTCGCAGCGCCAGCTGGACGCGATGCAGAGGCCGCTGCGCGCGCACCGGAACTGGCCAGCGCCGCAACTCGTATTCCATGCTGCGGACACACGACACAGCACCAGCTTACAGCACCTACCGCTCCGGGCTTCAGGGTCCCGCGATCTCAATACAAATACTTACTGCAGTCGAGCTCGTCGGAGGCGTCCTCGCAGTGCGCCCGCCCGTCGCACCTCCACGAGGCCGGCACGCAGCGCCCCCCGTCCGCGCACTCGAACTGTTCCGGCGCCGCGCACTCTCCGCTTATACCCTCCACCAGCTCACTCCCTGGGCGACCACACACGCTATTATTCGTATCTTATAAAGACCAATTATAACGGCATCCTGATCACAAATATTACATTAAAAAATATCAACACTATATTACGGATTTAAAAAATTACTATTGAAAAATAAAGTCGACTGAATTGAAAGTAAATATAATACGTAAAATAAACGATATTCAAACTTCAATGCATCTGTTTAATTTCTAAATCCTATCAAATTAAAATTGCTTTATTTTGAAAGCGATAGAGAGACACATTATTATATATCTCCGTCTTATATATTCTTCATTCCCTTAATTATTTGAAAGAATTAATTATAAGTATTCGAACATCGTTCTCAATTTTATGTTTTCGCTATTGACGGAACATAGGGATATAGTACATTTTTAAATACAAAAATAAAACTTTCGTTAAGAATACCAAAATATTTAGTATGCGCCTTATACTAATAATCTATTTAACTTCTATGACAACTATTACTTTATTCACATTCTATTTGCAAATGTAGTCTAATTCGAACATGAAATAAATAAATACTTTTTTATGTTTCATTACGATAACGTGCGATATATCGGATATTATCACTTTAAAAGAAGCCCGGTATTAACATCTTGTCTATTACTTTTATAACAACATCAGTTTTAAAGGGGAATTGCTCAGACACAGTAGTTTCACTCGCAAGATTTCTCTTATCAATACATATAATTATGTTTAATAATTATAAACACCGAATGGGTATCATAATTAGCTTTATTTACTGCGGGGCGGCCCGAGATAACATCTGTGAAGGCGCTGGCTGACCGCGGGACATACCTCGCGACATGACGCCTATCACACTCGACATTCTATGAGGGAGGAACGGAGGGGAGAGGTAGCAAGCCGCTATACTGCACTGAGCACACAATATGCATATTGTTTATCTCGAAGGGTGAAGGGTCCGCAGCGAAACGTACGAGGGCATGCTAAGAAACGCATTGCCTTAAATCTCAATTAATTAAATACACTAAAATGTATTACGTAATTATTACATATTGCAATACCAAGTTTGCTATTCACTAACAAAATGCATAACTCCGTTTACATTCGACAAGATGTTTTAGATGACGTTTCGTAATTAGGAGGGAAATTCCAGGAGTACGTGTCGTTTTAGCTACATCTCGTTACATGACAGAGAAGAAAGATATATTGCAGTGAGAAGGAGAGAGTAAGTTATATATTGTATATATAATACACAGTTCGGGCTATCTGCGTCTTCCTATTTACAGTCATCTTTAAAGTATATTTTTATCATATGGACGTTGCTGTATACGCATTTTTTTTTATTTATATTAAACTATTAAATCTGAAGTAGTATTTACTTCATGGAAATTTTAGTTTGAGATTCGATCAATATGTTAATTTGAGTTTCCATCTCATTTAAAACGTTTTCTTTAGTATGGGTATGTTATATGTAATGATATATTCATCAGTTCATGATTATATCAGAAGTATAATATGGTTTTGATCGGTTTTTGCAGTCCTCCGCTCGGCTGTATCTACTGCGATAAAAACGACTCGAATACCAAGCGAGTAAACACGCTCCCTGGAGGTTCTATACTGTTTACATTCCGGGCATTGTGTGTTTAAACCAATTATTATCAATATAATAAGGTGATAATAAGAACTTGTATATTAATAAATAATTCGTGTCCATTCAAAAGTTAGTTACACCAATATGTCTACCTTTTATATTTTAGTCACAAAAAATGATTTAATATTAGATCAACATATAATCCTTATTAATATTAAAAATGCGAAAGTAAGTTTGTTTATTTATTACGCTTTCACGCCTAAACCGCTGAATTGATTGTGATGAATTTTGGTATAGAGGTAGATGAGACATTGGAGATAATGATAGGATACCTTTTCTCGCGAAAAACTTATTAGAAGAGGCGTACAAAAAGAAATAAACTTTGTATGAAACCTTTTATCGCGTTATCCGATTTGTTTGACTAAATCAATATTAACGCTAGCGAAGCCGCACGTAAAAACTAGTATACTCTCATTTCAACCATAATCATTATCTACAATTAGCTGGACACGAATCAGACTGGCACGAAGTTCTATTCTTTAGGGTTAATAATTACCAAGCAAGATTTTCACAACGAAAAATTGTATTTCCATGCGTGAAACCTAATTTTTAACACGGTGTATACTAAATTCATATACAGTAGAACCTCGATATGTTGAAACCTTCAAATCTCGATAAAATGTTTCGTTCACCTCGTTACAAACACCAAAATCTCCATTCTCTATAAGTCGAAAACTTTACAACTCGAATTTTTTGGCGTTTCCCTTGATGTTCAACTTATAGAGGTTCTATTGTATCTCGAAAAGGATTTTAAGTACAGTAGAACCTCTATAATTCGAACATCTTATAGAGAATGGAAATTTTGGTTGTAGCGAGGCAAACAAACCATTTGTTTCGAGATTTGGAGGTTTTCAACTTATCGAGGTTCGAAATAACGAGGTTCTACTGTATATGGTTTTCATACATCCAAACGAAATCTTATAAAAGTTTAATTTTTTCCTATGACGTTCGGAACCCCTACAAATCAATAGGCCCGTGTCTTTGATGCGTGACGACCGCAGTACTAGTCCTCAAGTAGTACTGTGTGAGAACCAGGGTCGAGGTTGTTACGTCTTAGAGCAATACTAGTGCAGACTTCAAGAGAGCATATCATCGTTCCTTGCTGTACTATAGCTGCTTCCCAATAGCACAGATTAGACCAGTCTTCAGGATTCGCAACCACAAGCGAGAGCATTCCTTCTTCACGAACACTTAGATGTTGCTTATACTTACGTATAACGTAGATATCGGCTCCAGTGACCCGGACAACTTGCCTTATTCAGCATGTGGTGCTAAGCCTGCCCTAGCGCCGGACGCAAGCCGGTCGCTTACTATTTTATCGTTTACCTTGAAACTGTGTATGTGGAACAAGAAGCACGCTACTAGGCAATCTCACACATGACTATTTGTATTATATATATATATGACGACCTGTGTTTATAAGTAACCAGCAACCCGTCCCGAGCTTGTAGTAGTAGACTTACAAAGCAGTAGACTTGACAAATATTAATTTATTATAATTGCATATGGATACGTAATTATACCAGAAAATAGCTTAGTTAAAAGATATGTTTAAAAGTATTTTCTAGCAATAGTTTTTTGTTTTTGTGTGCTAATCATAGAATATGAACGTCTTTGATACAGTTTAGCATACCTTTTTGAGCAGAATAATCCGTTATATATTACTTTCATATATCTGTACTAGCTGAGTCCGCAACTTCGTTCGTATGGAACTAAAATTTTATTTAATAATTTTTGCCTGTTTTTATAACATTTTTCAATACAGCTTTACTTTTATTGGTGCCAGCGCAATTTTAAGAGGCCTGTGAAGACTTTCTCAATTATTGCTCTGTTAGATACATTTATTTTTATATCGACTGCTAGTTCCTAAGATTAGCGTGTTCAAACAAACAAACGACTTTTCGATATATTTCAGTCACTTTACACAAATCTAACGAATTATATGTACATGTAATCCTTCGTCGCGGTTTACTCCGTTCATTGTTAAAAACCGTTAGGAAATCCGTTCGGTAGTGTTTAAATTTATCACGTTCAGACCGACAGAGACAAATGTAACGAGGGACTGTTATAAAACATGTAATGATGATAGACAGATTGCTGATGGCAAAATTGACTTCAACGGGCAGTTTTACTTGTGACTGTATACCATAACTATATAATATTTGCACATGTGATGATAGTGTAGGTAGCTTGTAAGTAAATAATAATGATATCTACTCTTATTTCGTGTGTAATTCTTGTACATCTTGTATTTATAACATATGTATATCACAGAAAAACTAAAAATAATTTTTTGCAGTAAATTTTGTATTCAGATAAGGCTTTTAAAAACAATTAAATTTTCGGTCGCTTGGGTATTTATAAATTCTATGCAATCATTTAAGTAAGAAGTAATGTTCATTAAAATATTAAAGATACAGGTATATATTTATATTACACGTGTAAGAACACGAATTTCAATCTACAACTATGCAGTCAGATCACAACTATAGTATAATTTATGTTTATAAGTATGCAATGTTGCCTAAGGAACACGCCATTCAAAAGCAATACTCAAACCCAGCATCTGCTGCGACAAATTCCCGTAGCGCTGTTTTCAATAGTTTGTAATTTACGTTTACAATTAGAATAATCATCGAGGTACAGCTTAAACAACCCTAATCAAAAGTATTTTATTCAATTAAGACCCTGAGAAAGTACTTACGGCCCTCAAAACCCAACGACCGCGGGAGCGCGCCACTGCGGTAAACATTCCAGACATAGTTCATGGCGGAGTACCGGCAAATAACTCGATCGGGTTCACGCATATTACATTTTTTATTATTTTTTTAACCGTACATATAGGTATATTGGTAATGCTATGGTCACATTAGCGGGCTTCAGTGAAGGTTCGTGAAGACCGATCCCAATAGTATTCAGGTAGGAAACTACTCTCTAAAGATTATCATATTCCCAGCGAAAAAACGCTTATAACTAAATTGTAGGCCAGCATAAATGATTACTGTTGGGTTCTATCGTCAATAAATTGTTATAATTATATACAGAAAGTTGTGGTTGTCGCGGAAAAACTTAACAAGTGTGTGCGTATACAAGTGTCGGCAATATTATGAGTCGGAAAACTGGCAGCATCAATGCAATTTATCGTGAGGAAGTTTGTACGTCAAACAAGGCTTTCTTAATCACATTTAACAGCAAGACAATGAGCGCTTCACACGTGCAATGCCACGATTTATAAATTAGAAGTCATATTGTTCTGCTTCTGCTGTGAATAATTTACATCGAGTTTTTGAAGTAAAACTTCTTATGGGAGGCTTTGAAATTCAGATCCGTAACCTTTTTGTGGACACTCGTTCGGGTAAAGTCGGCTCGAGATGACTGACGGAGCGAGAGATATAGTGATGTTTCACTTCTGTCGCGTAGTTTTAAGAAGACAACGTTTCTTTTTATTGCTGTTTCGTATATAGTGTAATTATAGATAATTTTTATATTTTATAGACAATTTTATTATTTTATAGATAATTTTTTATAGACAATAACGCAACGTATATATACACCCCTTAATGTGACTCATTTTTTTATAGTTTATAGGTTTAGCGTTATAACAATAATCTCGCCTGGTGGTAACCGACAATGTAGCCAAAACGTTCGACACGCTAAACCTGTGGAGGAACTGGCTCACAAGTGCAGCTGCCGAGACATAGCTGCAAGTTAAATGACAAAAAAAAATCAACTTGAGGATGTACAGATGGGCATTAGAAAAAGTGCTATCGACATGCTATGGTTTCATCACGATGCTTTCCTTTACCAAAAGCTCAAGCTCATAGAGATTCGAATTACGGGCAAGGAATCATTTAAAGGCGTCGCTTTTCATCATCCTATAAAAACAATTAGACAACAGAACTTGTTCCATGTATGTGCTCTAATAATAAGTTTGAATGCAGAGCGCAGTGCAACATCGCGGCGTCGCCGAGTGCGTACACACACACACACACACACACGCCACTCATGTACAACTATTAACGATCTCCCTTGTATTATTTAGCTATAAGTATATAGCTTTATATTGAAGTGATCTAATTGAAGTAGAACACTAAACTGTTATTCTCAATACGATACAATATGAATGTACAAACTGATCTCTCGCCGAAAGGTTAAAGGCCAACTGTGCCCTGATACAAGTAGTTCATTACACCTCTACATGTACGCGGAGTGATAGCCTATGTTACCACTTTACATATAAAATAAAATCTAAGGAAAGCAAGAGGGTAAACAAAATATTTATCACTGGATAGGTTACTGATCATGTGTATGGTATACCAGAAATCTACTATTCATTCCCATAACTGACAGTATCTTACTGTTCCACTTAATTATTGAGGCATAATGTTAAGTCTTTTTATGGTCTATAGGTTTAGTGTTATGGCTCAAATCTCACCAGATGTTAGGTTTGGACATGCAAAGCCTAGCCGAGGTACTGGCTTTTAAATGTATAAGCCAAAATACACCTATACCTATGTGACAGCAGATTTCAATTTGAGGGTGGCTCCTACAACCCTGCTATGGTTTCAACATGATGTTTTCCCTCACCAAAAGCTCAGACTAATTGCAGGTGATTTCTAACTCGCATCCATACACACTACCAACTGAGCATTCATTGCTTTAAAATCAAGAGTTATTGTAAGAATGTTTTTCCTTTTCCTTTTGTTGTATTTCTTATGTAAATAGTTCTAGCAGAAAACCTTTAAAGGACACATTCGGAAAAGGATTCAATCTGTCATAAACACTGTTGCAATGTGATACTGCACATGCTCTATATTAGGACCTTAGATAACTAGATAGCTGAGCTATACACAGAATTATAATATAGCAGCCATACATATTTGAAGTCCATGTTATCAAAATGTAAAGATTTATTAACGTGTTTTTAATAAGGCAAATGATGTGAACATCATAACAAATGGCTTTGGAAATACATTCCATTTAAGCAGACCATTAAAAATCCAATAGCTGATGATATATTCTGAATCCCCTATGGTTGTTGTCATACATGGTTTGCTGTGTGCATTAGGAGCAAAATGTTCCCACATTTCTATGTATCTGTAAATATGTAAGGCTAACATCAGAGTACCATCACCAGAGGAAGGCTGGAACAGCGACATCTCAGACCTGACACTATATTCTGCTATTTAAGACTGAGGTAATGCAGTATACAAATCAACATAAAACAAATGAAACTGTGATTGTATGGTGGTAAAGCTTTTTCTAATGCTTATCTGGCTAGCTACCACCCTCAAGTTGAGAATCTGTCACCAAAACACCTATAGGTGTGCTCAAGCAGATGCACTTGAGAGCCAGTTCTTCCACAGATTTAGTGTCCATAATCTTGAGCCTCATTACCACTTAACATCAGGTGTGATTACAGCCATAATGCTAAACCTATCAACTATTAAAAAGACTGTCTAAAATTTATTTAAACAGAGTATGTTAAGACTTATTAAATCTACAGTACAAATAGGACATAAGTTTAAAAATTTAATTACTTTTTTTTAACTGTTAATTACATTTTACCTAAGGCTTTTAAAACTTATATAAAATAAAAATAAGTTTACACAGTTTTCTATGGTGTCATGTTGTTTGACTTATATGTACTTCGCTCGTCTTTTATGGAAGAGCTAAATCATGAGTATGCTAAATTGTATCACTTGCAAGTCCGAAGATATATAAATGCATGCATTTAGATACCTGGACTTGCAGATATCGTTGTCGAAGTCCTTGTGTCAGCGGAGGACGGCGGCGCCAGTGCCGACGCCGCGCACACCAACAACATTGGCGTTATCCACAACGGCCACATAGCGATGATAAAACTCAGCTTCTTAACTCGAACATTGTAACAATACAAATATCCCTATTACAAGAGAAATGCCTCAGATGTATCTATTTTTGTTTAAGTTTATTGCACTTTGTTGAGCTTTTTATTATCACAAGATCTATAACTAAAAACAATTCAAAATTTATTATACGAAATAATTTCGTCACAACAGAAGTCGTTTATTTTACAAAATAGCTTTAACAAACTTTAATACATAATTTCAATCAAAATAAATCAAAAATCTTGTACACTTGTACGCACACAACGAACACCAAGCTCCCAATAAAATACATTTCGTAGTCAGCATTGCCAGTGACAACAGTTTAAGTTTTCCAATTCTTTAAAGCGTATTCCCCGATTTTAGGGAAACAAGCTTCTCATAATTATGTAAAGAAAAACATTATATTTAAAAAAGTGTTTTATTTTGGGACTAGATAATTTATTGGTCTTTATTTAAATATTTATTTACTATTAGATGTTTGAAACTATACGTATAATGTATGGAAATGCAATTTAAATAAATTATATTATCATTATATATATATCTAACATTATATTTTGAGAAGCTTTAGCAAGTATAAGGTTTATATAATATAGGTATTATACAAGGTTTATCAAGAAGAGAACAATTAAATTTTACACAAGTTATCATACTTGTTAGCTTTGCATGAAACCATAAACTAAGGCGACCGCATTACATCCGGATTATTCTTAGGGATTGTAAGTTCCCCTGTCAGCATCGTTATAAAAAAGTCAATATTGCAGTGCATTGCGTTGCAGCCATTTTAAATTCCAGGAGTACATTTTGCCGCGTAGATTTTAACTACTTTACAGTATAAATTAAAGCACTGATGGCAAGATATGCCTAATTAAGTCTGCATAGTTTCATAAGTCGTAACCGGGTATCTATATTACTACAAATAAGATAAATCACCATGATACTAAAAAAAATCTATATCATAAAAAAATTTACCTTCTAGGTTTTATTGCAGTCTCATAACGTGAAACGTTTGAATAGTGTTCTACTCTCTCTCTCAAAGTCAAGCAATTATCTCAATTTAAATTGCTTTTATCCGATCTTTTTGGACTTTGAGTATAAAATTTGATAGCGATGATAGCTTTGTGGTAGTGTGTACGACTTTGTGTCAAGGGAACGTGAGTTCGAATTCTACCACCTACAACGAGCTTGAGCTTCCGGTGAATGAAAACATCGTGAGGAAACCATAGCATGACGTATGTGGTTACGATAACACCCAAAGCACTTCACTTTTGAGACAATTTTTTTTCATTCGCTACACTATCATTCTAAGTAATAGCCTATTGAAAATTACCGTTTTACAAACATTTTATTGTACACTATTCAATAATAGCGCTATGGATAATTCTCCACGCTATAGAAAGGGTTGTGACGGAAAACCTTTTGACCTAGCTCCCCATCCGTTAAGTCCGTACCGTTTGATAAGGAACTTCATTCCTAAAATAAATATGTATTTGTGACTACTCTATTTACAACTATTTCTTGTAGTTCCGGCTGTATTGCACTAAGATAATATACATCATTCTGCGTTAATGTTATAACTGAATTAAGACATAAATTCAGTGTTGCGTAATAATGACATACAATCCTGCGGTAACGTTCTTCTGAGGATATAGTGCACGTATAATTTGCTTATGTACTTAATAAATAACACCATTAACTTTAATTAAACAAAAATCATAAGGCGACATTATTTATTTATTACTATTGTTCTTTGGTTAATGTAATTTGTTGTTTTTTCCTCTATATTTAATGATATTGCTAATTGTGAAAAACTCAAACTCAAGAAATAAATTAAAGCAAGATCTATTCAATAATCTATGATTCGTTACTTTGTATTCAAAACGTTTTGAAGTAAACGCTATCTTGTCAAACAATTCTCTTTTAACAACATTTGTAAAAGAAGTTGAAATATCGACATTCTGGCAACTGTCGAAAGCCTCACTAGTGCTAATACTTCTAAACTTCCTTGCTTGTAGCTTGCAGTTTTATTATGGAGTTTTTATGGTAGAAGGCGAAAGTGATGACGCCTCTGTGCATGAAGGTAGGAAGAGTAGAATCGAAAAAAAAATCGACCACATAGAAGTCGATAATTCGTTGGCGTCGTCAGTATCATACAATCCTAAATATATGCGATAAACTGGAGAGTATTGTGGTTGAAGAGTTATTGGTGGAGAATGATGGCGTAACAGGACATTTTTGAGCATGCCTATATAGCGGGCGTAACATTGAATCTATAGTAGTTACGTTAGAAATCTTTACACTTCTCATTTTTAACCACCAGGCCCGGATTTTCCCATCGACTAACTAGGCCTCAGTCAGTTGTCGCCAAAATTCAAATTACAATATACTAAAAACAGTGAACACTGAACCGAAAATAAAATATAAAAAACATAAACATGTATTGGTTATATATTAGGTATTTGCCTATGAAAGCCAGTTTATACGAAAAAAATCGAACGGTTTTTTTCCTAAATTTTTTGGTACTTACCGCAGTAAGAATTCCTTGGTTTAGGTTAGATTTGTCTTGTGTTGAAAAAAGCATTCAGGTAGCGTCGGCGAGCGCCGTATATAAGTACGATAAAGAACTAGCTAAATATATACGGCGTGAGCCGACTGCGCAATCTTTTTTACCTTGCTAACTTGACGCAAATGGACCAGTATTGTTTTGACGCTAATTTCGAAAGCTGCTGCGAATTAAACTGTAGACTGAGTAACATTAATTTCAACAATTACCTTAATTCGTGATTGTCGAACAAAGCTTTCGACCACAAGGTTTATTTTTAAGGTCGAAATTTCGAGAACGGAAGCGGACAAACCATTATCAAGTGCTGCGTTGCTTTGTAGTGTTATACCCTTCAATGTGGTGCGTTGCTGCCTCGACGGTACTCATATTCCATAAGTACTCGAATTTTTAACGTATCCATGATGATGAAGAAGATTCAAACGTGATAAAAACATAACACTAATAAATAAAAAATAACTACTTTGGAAATAGAAAATCATGTTGTTATAATAAAATAAATTTGAAAATAGTATCCATAATCAAAAAAAAAAAAAAAAAAATTATAATTGCCAGTACTGCAGAACGGCAATGTCATAGGTAAGAACCTATTATTTTCTTTTTAGTAAACTGGATTTTCATTGAATAAAGTTCCATTTTCTGTTTGGATTAAAATTTAAAAGTCATAATAATTTATACTTAAAATTTAAATGCAAACTATTATGAAATAAATTTATCAGAATTGGATTAAGAATAATCTTTAATATTTAGCATATATAGTAGAGCTTAGTAACAATAACAATAAGTCTCATAAATATATTAATATATATATTTGAAATGCTATATTTTATTGTCTCGCATGGAATTAAAAATCTGAGGTGAAAGGGCCTCGTAACTTTGAGCCACTTTTCATCTTAATCTGGCCCTGCTTACCACTCTGCAAACGATAATGAGCAATTTTTAACTAGTCCCTGATAAAAAGTAGGTAAAAAGAATAATAAATAACAATCAAGTTTGGAAGATCCATAAGTGTATACAACATACTATTCATTTAATTTTTAAGAAAAAAAACAAGCCGTACCCTAGACTGATTCTGTTAATTATTTTATATTTTTAGGTAAGCTTATTGCTTGGCACAGAAACTCCGTAGATAATTTTACCTAGAGTCTATCACGTTGAAGCGCTATCTCTGTACTATGAAATAACGTTCAACTCGGCTGTATCGTTTTGGTGTCTTTGTCGTTTTCATAATAATAAAAAAATTAAAATACCTAGAACTTGTAAATGTAAAACAATTTTATTATTAAATTACGGGTACCTACTAAGCTATTCATATGAAGTGGGTAACTGGTTGACGTTATTCTAAAGATAATAAACGAAAACCGGCCTCGATGTCAATTTTTTCAGAAGTTATCGTGACCACTAATTTATTACTGGTTTCTGGTGTCCAACTCACATAAAAAAAATCGGGACTTCCACATAATTTTTAAAAAATGTATTTTTGCAAGGTTCTTCAAAGTTATTGTGTTTTTAAAAGATGTGGTATAAATTATTTGAAGTGTTTTCTTGAAATACATCTACTCATCGTATAAATATAAATCGCACAGAGACAGTTTAAGAGCTAATATTGCTTAATTTTGACGTGTCGACAGTACAGCATTCTCTCACCCGCTTCGCAGTATGTGGCCGGATATACCGGAGCGTATGTGGCGTACAACGTAACTTTTTAGCAAACGAAACGTAACTTTTAATTTAACGGCATTGAAGTGGCAACACTGCCTTGAAATTTTCAATCGAGACTCCAGAGTTAAAAAATAGATTTATTATTTTACAATTGAAAACAACAAGTATGCTTTCGTATAGTATTTTTTTACATATTTATATGTATCATTAATTATATTTAAATCATTGAAAAGTAGCATAAATTCAGTAAAAAGTTATGTAATGATGTCTAGGTTAAGTTTTTGTTATTGTTGCAACTCCTATGTTCTAGAATGAATAATAAAGATACATTATTTCGTTTGCAGTTATAGAAAACATTTAAGCAACGTTTACTAATAGCAGAAATGGGTGGCCACGGTCATGGACCTCCGTACACGGTACCCAATTACACTAAGTTCGACATAAAGGGTATCGCGCAACTTGAGGAGCTTGAGAAAGCTCTCGCTGCTAAGGGTCTTAAGGATCCCTGGATCAGGTATTTGATATTTATTTATATTGGATGGATAAGTGATCGATATTATTTATACAAGTAATTTACAAATTAAATATAGGAACAAGTGCAGTTCAAAATATAACTGAACTTAAGAGAGTTCAGAAAAGTGCTTGTTATGATAATATTTATGTACTTATGGATTTTTTTATCCTATATTATTAATAAAATTAAAAGAATTTAGCACTGTTTCATTGTATATGAATGTGAATGTAGTCAGTAAATATTTAATATTTGCATTTTAAACTTATTTACATAGGTTTTTTTTATATCAGTTATAAGATGTTTTCATTGCTTTATCTTGCATATGTATACATGTACATACATTCAAATACATCTATAGGAACATTTTAATGCAGTAGTAGAGATTAGAGAACCATACCAAATTATCAACCAATGTAGAGTGCTGCCATTGTCAAACCAATACCTGCTGTGTGCAAAAAGTATATCTTGGAGTAGTAGTGAAATATTGAGTGCTGTGTTACTGACAGACTATTATCTGCTAAGGGATAGACTACGACTTTGAGTTATTTGTTTGAGTAACAGTTTTATATTCGTCTACATTTTGATTAGTGCAGTTTCAGTTATATAGCAGACTCTTTATTTTGCTTATGTTAGTTTATATAGGTCAAACCAAAAATCATCTGGTTTATATTTGACTAAATTTATTATATTTTTAAATATCTTTCATTTTGTGTAACATATCAGTAATAATGTTTGAAATTTTTAAACAGTTTATGCTCTATGTAAAAATATTGGAATAGTATTAAATCTGAATATTAAATAATTTTCAAAAATTATTTGGGGTTTTGCTTGTCTATATGGAGGTCAAAAAATTAATTTGAATTTTTTAATTACTTGTATGTGTATCAGTCTGAAATTTTACTAACATTAGAAACTCACTTTACATGAAATTGTTATCGGGATGGCACAAAAGTCAAAATTTTGTTGTTAATTATCTTGGGTGGATGTTGATGCAATTTTAAGGTTCAATAGCTACAGAACTAAAGAATGCTAAGTGAATCAAAATATGTAAAATGAATATAAATATGTTTATAAATAGAAGTTCTATAAATGACATTGCTAAACTCTGATACCATTTCATGAAACAACATTGCACCTGATAGCCAGTCCCTCTACTAGCTTAGTATGCCCTCCACCTTGAGCCACATCATCAGTTATCATTGTGAGATTGTGGCTATAATATTTAACTTAAATATTAAAAAAAAATTATAATAAGAGTTGATATATATAGTATATATTTTTTATAGTTTCTGTGCTATTGATGAATGTGATAAACAACACTATAAGATACTACTGGGAAAGGCAGATCAATAGCTGCCAGAAGAGCCATTCCAGTGTTGTATATAAATATGTGTATATATTATAATTTAGCTGTGTTTTTTACAGAAATGAAGCTTGGAGATATCACCCTGGTTTTGGCACACGCTGGCAGAGAGCCAGAAAATTGTTCTTTCGAGGCTTCCCCATTGGTCTTGGGCTGACTGTGATAACTGTGGGAATAGACAAGATGATGGGTGGAGGTGGCCACGGTCACGGCCATGAAGGTGAAGGCCATTAATCTGGAGTTATAGTGAACAGTTTTGATTGTGTTATTGGACAGCAATATAGTTATATAAATGGTTTCATTTTTGTTTTATTTAATCAGCTACTATTCACCAGGGATATCATTAAACTTGAAGATCTGTAACCTTTCCGTTGAATTAATGGGACATGGATCAATATTAAATTATGGGTATATGATTAATTAAGATATGATCCAGGATAAGTTTCAACATAATCTTGAAAGCCTGCTTCACATGCATGTAATTATATTGAAAACAGTGTTACGTAAAAAAAGTATTGGCTGCATTGAATTCTATTTATTTGATAAACATTTTATAACAATTTTAACTCTAGTATCAGTAACAGTTCTAGGTAAAGTAAAATCAGTTCCATTTTTGTTATATTTACATATATATATTTTCAAGTATAATTATTAAATGACTTTATCCTTGGAGTATGACAATAAAATGAAACAATATATTATTGAAATATTTTTATTGATATCTCTATAAAATTTATATATTGTTGTTGTCTTTTTGTAGATCTTTTAGTGTAGCACATTACTGAAATTTAGTATATCTAACTACTTGAAACTGATCATCACAGGCTGATACAGCGGACAAACAGCCTCTTGCTCAGACTAGATTTAGAAATCCACATTAATATTCATTATAATTGAATGTAATAAAAATAGAATATAGCATATAAGCACCAAGACAAACAGCCATATCTTTCTATTACTCAAACTTTTACAATTGGAGCAGCAGTTTATATGTTACGCCTAGTAAACAAATAATAATCATTGGTTTTCACAGGTTTATAAATAAATAGCAGTTATAAAGTTTGTATATTATATTCAAAGTAAACTGAAGTGATTTATTTTTATTAAAATACATTATATATACAATTGAATCTGATTATTGCTACAATATGAATGTAAAATTTTAAATTGTATGTTATTTAAAAGTATACATATATCGAGACTTTCAGTCAAAATGTTCTTACCGTAAGTGCCTGTTTATTTCTGCTTTTACTTAATTCTATGTTGTTTTGACGCTGCGGTAGTGAGAGATTACTGGAGTATAGGAATTACTTTAAAACGAGAAATTTTAAAGACATTGTAACAATTTAACCCTTAATATCTATAGTCCCTAATTTTAAAATTCACTATTTATTTATATTCTTATTATGTACTAATTTTTTAATGACAATACAAAATCATTTATTTATATATTATATATAATCTGTGGGGAACACTCACAGTAAAATACTGGAACACAAGTTAAGAAAATAAATGTAGTGCTCATTCTACAAAGTTAAACAGACAACCAGGAATTATTATTCTATGCCTCCAAATGGAATGATTATAATGATATTATTGAAAGATCACACGATTACTATTTTAAGTCCCTTTAGAGTACAGTTTCTTTCAATTACCTGTAGAATGTATATGTATAAAAATCGTCACTTTGAGATAAAAGTTCATTTACAGTTCAAATTCAGTTATTCTTTGGGTGTATGAGAATTATATTTTTTTTTTCTCAAAAATTATTTAGATGGTACTATTGAATATGTTAACACATATAAGACGTAGAGAGGAACGGGGTTCAGGTGGGCCTCGGCTTCAGCTCCTCGAAGCAGGCGCGCAGGTAGATGTAGTTCTTTTTCGCTGGGTTGAAATGCTCATGACCCTGATAAATAAGGAATACATGTTAATACATAAATACTGCAATTTTATTTTATCATATAAATAACAAATTCTAGCTGAAGTTGTGGGTGAAAGTAATAAAAATAATAACAGGATTTTTTTATGGACAATGTTTTAATAAAGTAGAAAATAAATAAGATTGGAGATGAAAAGTATGGGGTGCATGTTTATAGTTATGTACTGCATGTGCCCTATATTTCTCGTAATCTTTTATTTTCTAACTTTTATTTCGTTATAAAAAAATGTACAAAAAAAAATATTTTTTCTGCTTTTTTTGTTTGTCAGAATGAAATTTTGATATATTCTGATCACTTGTCAGTTAGATTTGCACTATATTCAAGTATATAGCTGATTGAGACGATAATTATAAATTGATTGTTTTTTTTTTCTTAAACAAAAAAAATTTTGAACTTCTTCATGCATTGTTATCTACTTCTGAGCTGTAGTCCAGGTTTCAAGTATCTGACTTATTGGGAAGTTAGTTTAAAATCAATTACGTAATTCTAATCAACAGACATACAAGAAATAAAAACAATTTAAAAATAAAACAGATTACTGTGATTTAGCAAGGTAGTGGAGTTTGAAGAAGTGTTGCCCAAGCTTAGTGGACTTTTTTTACAGTTCAGATTTAGCGGTATGGTTGTAATCTTACCTGATCTTAACTGACAATACGGTCTAAGTTTGTGAACATACTAGACCCGAGGATAGACAGGCTGTCAATTGCAACGGTCGGAACACACCCATTGGTATCTGGCGGCAAATTTTCAACTTGAGAGTGGTAGCTAGTCAGGGAGGCATTAGAAGAAGCCCTACCACCATGCAGTGGTTTTCTCACGATGTTTTACTTCACTGAAAGCTCGAGCTTATTGTGAGTGCACTCAAACTCAAAACTCACATTCCTTGACACGGAGTCCATACACACTACCACTAAGCAATGATCGCTTCATAACCGTGGTGATGGTAGTTACCTTGGACCAGTCGTAGCCGACGGAGTAGGCGAATATCTGTCCGGTGTGGTTGAAGGCGCACTTGGTGAGCGGCTGGTCGAGCAGCTCGGTGCTCTTGAGCTTGGTCCGCGCGTCCTTGTCCCAGAAGGAGAAGGAGCCGTCGGAGCCGACGGTGGCGAGGGTCCCGTGCACGGGGTGGAAGGCGATGTCGTTGACCGCGTATATGTCCTGGTAGCCGGTGGTGGTGCCGGCGGAGCGGTGGCACTTGAACGTGAAGTTGTCCTTGGGGTTGGTCGGGCTCACGTACTGGATGGCGACGCGGCCCTCGACGCTGCCGACCGCGAACCCGGTTGGCTGCTTCGTCTTCTTGTCGCGGAACACGGCCACGCAGCGGTGCTGGTGCTTCAGCGGGGACTCCACCCGCTTGAACTCTGCCGGCTTGCCCTCCAGGCTGTACAGGCAGATGCCGCGGTCCGCTGTGCCCACCGCCGCCATCGGGTAGTCCTGCATTACCAGGATTCAGTGTTAACACTACAGGAGAATAACATTAGTATGAAATTACATATGTCTATGATTATCTTAAATATTGTGTATATAGTGGTATCTGAAGTTCACCTGTCCTCTTATTACTATTTATAACAATACTATTGCAATTACTTACAACATGAGCACAGTAGCATCTCTCTGGCAGATTGAGTGTGAGAATGGGAACTGCACTGCGCGTGTCCCAAAACTGAAAGTTTCAGCACATTATACAACACTAGTAATATCAAATGTTAAATTAATTATGAATCATTTGAGATAACTCAATTATACAAAGTTATACAAAATGAAAATTGTAGTAATATGTTTCCAAACAGAAAATTTACTAATAAACAATATTTATTCTTAGCGGCAAGGATAAGTTGTCAAACACATTAAAAATTGGTATAAAGTGCATTTTTTGATTGGAAAAGTATTTTTACCTTGAAATCCGTTTTAACTAAAACACTACAAACAATCAAATGTGACTATCAATGTAAGAGTAATACTAAAAATATTGAGCTAATATATATTTTTTTATTGAATTTCTGATTTTCGAGTACTAGTATTAATTTAGAGAAGTAATTTTACCTTCAGGGTTTTGTCCCAGGAAGCTGTCATGAGACAAGTGTAGTTAGGTGCCTTCACCCAATGGCAGGTCTTGACGGGTGCATCATGAGCGGCAACCTGTAATCAGTACATTTCTCAATATTTGTAGATTATATACACCCATTTGAGTTAAACTATTAACATTCAGCTATTCTCTGTGAGGCTGTACGAACAAGGGAAAACTAAGTTTTGAAGTTTTTAATGGCATTTTGCAGTACAATATCGAGATCCTAAACAAAAACAACAATTTCAAACATGGTAACACTGCCTAAACTCCATTTTTGATGATTAGTACTGTTCCAAGTTAACCTGTAATAAATAAACCATAAAATTAACTATGTCACATTAATGGGGACAATAAAAAAAAACCCTCCAACCATCTGATATTCCAGAGGTCAGTACACCATTGCAGTTATCAAAATAATATAACAACTAGAGATCTCTTAAATTCGGTTCATAAAATATTTCTATTTATGTATGCTTTAAAATACCACAAAACTGCATAGTTTATTGATTCGGGTTTCCAAATGTGATGAAAAATATGTATATAGATTAACCAAAGACCATAACTAAATATACATTGTAATATTATGCAAGCACATAGAAAATCTCTTCAAAAAATATTTTATCTTGTATCTTCATCACATCTGTTTATTTACATTTAAATTTACTTAGAAAAGTACATGGGAGAAGTAATAGAGTCAATTGTAATCACTCGAAGCAGGAGTGGGAACTCACTTGCATAGTTTGGTTGCTAGCCAGGTCCCAGCACTTGACACTCTTGTCTGTAGATGCCATGAACACTTTGCTCCCATCCTATAACATAAATAACAATTTATCAAGTAAATATTCAACTAAATGCATATTACAAGTGTAACTAGTTCTCAAAGAAAAACACTTCTAGTTTTGGTAGAATTCATTGGGATATAAATCTTGAATATTTGTGTAATAATAATCTATACTAATTTTATGTAATTGATTTTCATAACATTTAACATTTTTTTTTTTTTTTTTTTTTTTCATACTTAAGGTTTAGCGTTATGGCCATAATCTCACCTGATATTAAGTGACGATACGGCCCAAGTTGGTAGCCACGCTAAACCTGTGGAGGAACTGGCTCTCAAGTGATGCTGCCGGAACACACCTATTGGTATTTGGCGGCAGGTTTACAACTAGAGGGTGGTAGCTAGCCAGGCGGGCATTAGAAAAAGCCCTACCACCATGCTATGGTTTCCTCACGATGTTTTCCTTCACCGAAAGCTCAAGCTCATTGTAGGTGCTTGGGTTCGAACCCACGTCCCTTCGACGCAAAGTCGTGCACACTACCACTGAGCTATCATCGCTTCAAAATTAACATGGTGATGAATACTATTATGGACCAACAAAGGATACTCTTATCAAAACTTCTCAATGGATTTTAATACAGTTTCCTCTGTTTGATAGCTGTCAACATAACTAAACATATAATCAATAATTGAAATTTATTTTTTATATAAAAAAATTAATTTGTATACACACATGTAAAATGTATAGAATACCTTCTGCTGGGGCTGCCAGTTGTACATCAAAAATAAGTTTGTCCAGTAAACACACAATACAAATAAAACCTACCTCAGTAAAAACATAGCAAAGAAACAATAACTATAGCTTACCATAACAGACAAAATATTGATATGAGGTTGTAGAGTGATATATTATAAGCAAACACAACACTTACACTACTCACAACAAACCTCTCTACTAACTTAAACTGTAAGTATCAAATATATTCTACACGATATAAAATTTTGTAAATAAATATATCTTCAAGCATTCAGTTTTATTTAGTGTATGCAGATTGCAGATGACTTACATCATGCCAGGCAACATCCAGTATGGGTCCCTCCATGCTCTGTACTGCTTTGGGGATGGTCTTGCCTGATCCTTCCACTTCCCAACATCGCACCTACAATGTGATCAAATATAATTTTATATCATCCTATATTTAACTAATTATGTTTACCCTTAAACCTAAATAGTACACCTAGTAACAAATGCCAAGTAATCCTTTTCTGATAGAATCCAAATAAAAAAATGAAATTACTTACTTCAAAGTTGTTTTTTTTTGGGTTAAATTTAGAATCCTTTAGCGTTTACTAAGGGATACATTAATAAAGATATGGTCTCCAGTTATATCACAGCCAGTATATATCATTATAACATAATCCATAATTAACTCTTATTAACATGACCTATGTATGTTGCATGCTGTAAGGTTTTTTCTAACTCACACCTAGCTAGATACCATTGTTAAATTTAAAATGTGCTACCAAATACTTAGATACTCTGCCAGTTGCTCTTGAGAGCCAGTTTTTGCTTTAGTGTGTCCACCATTTTGGGGCACATTTAAATTCAATTGAGATTGTGGATATAACACTAAACCTATAAAGATTACATAAGAAAATCAATAACATGAAACTCACAAACATGATTTTTTTCCATGACACTGTTATGATACTAATATTTATGTCTGCTATGTCGAAAATATAATAAAGCAAAAGGTTAACATGGAATAAACTGTGTTTACATACTGCTAGTCTGCTTAATAATGTACTCATCATACTACTAAGTAGACAATTTGTTGCTTTATTACTCTGTATTATAGTATAATTTATCTAATGCAGTTTAGTAGATAAGTGTATAGTAGTAGATTTGTGACAGTAATCAGTCAAATTTTGTTACAATATTATTGTTATTTTTAATACAATTTCATTTATATTTCAAATTAGGTTTAACACCATCAACCTCGATCCAGGTATCTTTTCACGGGGATATATATATATTTTTTTATACTTAAGGTTTTAACAGTATGGCCATAATCTCACCTGATCTTAAGTGACGATACGGCCCAAGTTGGTAGACATGCTGAACCTGTGGAGGAACTGGCTCTCAAGTGCAGCTGCCGGAACACACCTATTGGTAATTGGCGGCAGGTTTACAACTTGAGGGTGGTAGCTACCCAGGCGGACATTAGAAAAAGCCCTACCACCATGCAATGGTTTCTTCACGATGTTTTCCTTTACCGAAAGCTCAAGCTCATTGAAGGTGCTTGGATTCGAACTCACGTCCCTTGACGCGAAGTCGTACACACTACCACTGAACTATCATCGCTTCAAAGACAGTACAAAGCACCATATTCACCCTATCTATTCCTTGATCGGTTAGTGTGCAAAAACAATACATGATATCATAATTTATGATTTATATCCTGAAGGTTGAGCTCACCATAACTTCAACCAAGATGGTTGCCTATTCAAAGAAGTGGTATCAGAAAGTAAAATCTGTATTTTTCACCCTCTCTGGTATTCCACGTGCTACACGATTCTAAATCTTAACAGAGTCACTAATCCAAAGATATATAAGGCGGTACAGTATTTACAAATTTACCTGACAGTCCCAGCTACCAGCTATTAGAAACGTCTGCTGTACAGATGCCGGCGAAAATTCCAAAGCTGAGACGGTATCGTCTGGCGGAGAAGTCACTTCCAGGTCCTTGTTGGGGTTGTTCCCGCCACCACCGATTTGATTAAACATTGTTAATCACTTTCGTTTCTTGTCTTAGTGATTAGAACAGTATTCAGTTCTTTTTTTTAATTATTTTTAATATAAACTATAACTACAAAAGCTATAAGTATGTTTTTTTTGTTTATTTGACTGACCTCTGTTGAACATAATAAATTATAATTTATTTAGTCCACAGATAACCAAAGTATATACAAGGAATGGCCATCTGAGATTGAAAAATTATTTAATCAATATTTTAGGATTTAAAAAATCAATTATGAAAATAGATTTACGTAGAGACCAGTAATAAAATAGATTCATGGCTCTGAATCGAGCTTCATCCTAAATAATCGAGATTCGAAACTTATATATTCTTATAAGACATTATTTAAAATTATTAAAATGTTATATTATAACAACAGAGTCATCAATTTGTTAACTAACTTCTTAATTATGAAATAATACTGAAATTGGCTTTATGGTATTATATAACTGCAATTTCTTTTAAAATGAAAAACCTTGGGCAGTATGGCAAATGATGAGCGGAACCGTTTGAATCCTAGTAGACTGAACAAGCTGTTATTCTTCATATTAAGCATTGGGAAACTAACTTTACTATTTTAAAAAGGTTTTATTTAATCAATATATTTTCAAAAAAATATGTATTTTTGTATCCCTGACATTTTGATATAAATACATCACAATTCAGAATTTTAAAAATATAAACAAAACTTTAATTAGATTAAGTATGATAAAATATCGCTTATTTAATTATCAATGTCAATTATTATGGTGTTCGTTTTATTTTGTATGACTGGTTTTATACTGAAAATATAAGAGCGAAAAGCGAATAGAAAAAAATCCAACGTAAATAAAATGATTTATGGAATTCCATTTTTTTTGTGAATTAATTCATTTGAATTGGATTCAAAAAGATCTAAGAATTAGTATTTTTCAGGACGAATCGTCACACTACTATATATAATGTACTCTGTGGTGAATACTGAACTGTACAACAGTATATATTAACTCCATGCACTGAACAATGTTGAACGCCAGAGGCCAGAAATAGTTAGGTATGAACACTGTATACCTCTTTGTAACGTAGAATCATCTTAATAGTCTATGCGCTGTATGAACTAAGCCGATCTGTTAACTCACTTAATAAAAATGTATTAGTGCATAATACAATTGCTCAAAGTAATCGCAAAATAATGAAAAAGTTTGAAAAATCCAAAAGCGCCTCTTATCAATCATTTAAGCAATAATTCAGCAGTCGTCGAGGATTGCTAAAAATGTGAACGTGTGAAAACGTTGCTGATAAAGAATGTAACCGAGCATAAATGACTCCGAATTCAGTACGTCAGGGATTCATGCAAGCTTGACTACATCTGTGTCATCAGTTTCAGGAATTGCTCAGAGCTTCTCTTCCTGCCACACGATGAATCCGGCACCCTCGCGATGAATAAATGTTTTGCTAATAAGTTCGGCTCTATATAAATATCACTGCGTACCGTGTCAGAAGTCCAAATGATTTTAGAATGATGCGTTTGCAAAAGGGTACCCAAATAAAAATATACAGTAAAGAAAATTGTGTCTGCAGTAATGTTTTACTGGTCTCTGGTCTGACTTTTTTGTGGGATCTTGATCTGTCATGTTGTGATTTTTACTTTTATTTATATACTGAGTTTTTTTACCCCATATTATGTAAAGTAAGGTGACATTTTACGTTATGTAGTGTAGCTGAAGAGTATAGGTGAAGTGAATTGTGAATAATCATTCGGAACATGATCTATTTGTTGCTACAAAAACTCCCAAGAGAGCTTCAACAAGACAGTTATCATCTTGTTGAAGATAGTTTCATATGCATTTAAAACATCTGACTTGGCTGCATGAATTAGATACCTTTGCCTTTTCCTTTCTCAATTGAAAGGGAAAACTATACAAAAAAAACATGCGTGCGTACAAAGTACACATGTCAGAAGTGAAACTTCTTTGGCGAACTAATTTATAAATCTTGTTTATATACGACGTTCGCTCTGTCTCACTTTTTCTCTCAATCTTTCTCACTCGCTTGCTCCCTACTCTCACTCCACGGCTAGTTGCTCATGCTACGTTCGCCCTGACTTACTCTCTCTCAATCGGTCTCGATCACTCTCTCTCTCTTTTCCGACACTTCCGTTGCATACCGGCGTGACGTTTCATCTGTAAAAATTTTACCCTCATGCGCCTAAAGAAGTTTCACTTCAAAAAAAATGGTCTCTGGTCTACATTTTCTTATAATATGTCATAAGAATTTTTTCATAGTCTGTAGACTAAATCTCAACCCAGCTGATTGCCAAAGTTTGAATGTCAAATTTGTCTTGGTTATATGAATATCTGCTTTTATTTCTTCTCTATATTTGCGTATTTGTTTAGAAGATATCGGTTATAATATTCTTTAACATGTACAAACATTAAATAACTGTCCATTACAGTATAATAAAAAGCAAGCTATAAGATGAGTAACACCGAGTACGTACAGATAAAAGACTTGAAGCAGGGTATGAAGAACATAAATGCTGTGTTCATAGTGCTGGAAGTGGGCCCGCCGACACTGACGAAGGAGGCTCGCGAGGTGCGCACGTTGCGCGTCGCGGACGCCACGGCCTCTGTGAACTTGTCGGTGTGGGACGAGCCGGGCGCGCTGCTGCAGCCCGGTGACATCGTGCGCCTCACGCGGGGCTACGCGTCGCTGTGGCGTGCCGCGCTTACCCTTTATTCCGGAAAATCTGGTGATATACAGAAGGCAAGCGACTGAACTATATAACTTTATGAAGCCATAATGGCTCAGTTGGTAGTCTGTACGGATTCCGCATCAAGAAACGTGATTTCGAATGCCTGGAATTAGCCCAAACTTTTGATTTAGAAAAACATTGTGATAAAACCATAGCATGTTCTAATGTTGTTCTAATGCCTGCTGGCTAGCTTCCATCCAAGTTGAAAATCTGATTAACTATCTGTAGGTGTGATTCAGTAGTTGCATTTAAACACTAGACATAGTTTGTCCACCATTTTCGGCCACATCTCCACATACATCAGGTAAAATTGTAGACAAAACTAAGCTAACTAAAAATTTAAAAAACTATAATATGAGTAATTCAATTAAATATTATTTATATCAAGACCTCTAATCTCCATATTTATTCCCATTAATGTTCTATACCAGTGGTTGCAAATGTTGTCTGGGCTGCTATTCACCTAACAAAAACTTTGAAATGCTGACCTCAACTTCTGGTTTTGGTGAGTAAAGCAGGGGTATTTGTTAGTCAGGGCATTCATATAGTCCTATTTCTCATGGCCCACTCAAAACTCAGCTGTGACCGACCAGTAAGTTGTGAATCATACTTTGGTAAATCCTGTTTTAAATCATAGATATCTTTTAAATATTTTAATGTGAGAAGACTTGTGAGGTAGGAGAAACAAGTCCTACTATTAAGCTCACAATCCTCACCTATGAAGATTAACTTGTGTCATTAGTGTAATTATATCTAGTGTTTAGCTTTTAATGTTTAGATTAGTAAGTACATATAATTCTTAATGTAAATTTTGTTTAGGTATAGCTGTAATTACTTAACTTCTAAATACAATTAATCTTTATTACAATGATGTTTATATTTTTTAAATATTACATATTTGTTAATAGTGTTTAATAGTTTTTGGTATTTTCTTGTTTATAATGGATTTTGTGTGTTTAGCCCAGAATTATTAATGCAATATAGTGGCAACACTTAAGGCACTGCAGTTTTTATGGAGTTATTGAAAATAGTTGTATAAAAGATGACAGGGCATGGGTAAAACAGTAAATAAATCAATTCTAACATTTTAGACAGTTTATTGTTAAATTTATTGCTTCTCAGTGAAGTTTACATTTTCATTAGCTTTGCTTTTGTATTTATGAAAATAGATATGTTTCACATTAAAAAACAAAAAAAAAAAAAATATGTCTAGATGATTTTGCCCATTGACTTTATTGATTTTTATTTGAGTTTTCTGTATGTCATTTCACTTGCCAGGTTTACCATTTCATACAGTCTTTCAACAAATTACATGTCATGTTGTATGTTCATGCTCATCAAATTGCTTAAACACTGTACCTGTAGATTGTTCTTTTCTAAACACTGCTATTGGTTGCATTGCATTGTACTTTGAAGTTATGATAGCCTAGTGGTAGAGTGTAGGAATGTCACGTCATGGGATGTGAGTTTGAATCCAGCCACCTATAATGAGCTTGAGCTTTTGGTGAAGGAAAACATCCCGAGTAAACTATAGCATGGTGGAAGAGCTTTTTCTGATGCCCGCCTGACTAGCTACTACCCTCAATTAGAAAATCTGCCACCAAATACCATTAGGTGAGTGCTGGCAGTTGCATTTGAAAGCTCGTGCCTCCAAAGTAAAGGCCAGCAACACACCTGCAATTCCCCTGGTGTTGTAGGAGTCCATGGGTGGAGATGATCACATACCATCATGTGACATATTACACATGTGGCTATTACATAAGAAAAAATAATTGCCTAATGCTGAAATCATCATGCTGCTGTTGAAATAGGGTTTGGAACTTGTATAACCTGGACTTAAAACCAATTAGTCTGTACTAATTTTAATACCTTGTTTAACTTGTTGAATAATATGAATAAATACAGATATTTTCCATTTTATCTATTCTTATGGGTAAAATTTTGAAAGAAAGTCTTAAATTACACCTATAATATATAATATCAATGTTTTACCAACTTTGTGTTTCTATTTATAGGTGTTCATTGGGAGTTTTGCATGGTCTTGATCTGTCATGTTGTGATTTTTATTTTTATTTGTATATTCAGTTTTTATTCCTATATTGTGTAAATTAAGGGGACATATTACCTAATGTAGTGTGGCTGAAGAGCATAGATGAGGTGAATTGTGAATAATCATTTGCAATATAATATATTAGTTGCCACATAAACTCCCAAGAGAGCTTCAACAAGAAAGTCACCATATTGCTAAAGATAGTATTGTCTGCTTAAAATGTCCAAATCTTATGTCAAAATGGGTTAATAATCAGACTAAGTTGCCATGAATAAAAAAGAAGACGGTGTAAATGATTGTTTTTAATATAGTAGTTTGTTGTGATAGATAAAAATGTTTGTTTCTCAGGTTGGTGAATTCTGCATGCTGTTCAATGAACAAGTGAACATGAGCGAGCCGCAGACGGCGCTGGCGGCCCCGAGCGCGGGCGGAGCGCCGGGCGGGGCCCCGGGCGCGGGCGAGCGCTCCGCCCCCGCGCACCGGGCGGCGCAGGGCGGGGGCGGGGGCGGGGGCGCGGGCGCGGGTGCGGGTGCGCAGGGCTCGGCCCCGCCCGGCAACAGCAAGGCGGAGCGGTACGGGGCGAGCGCGCCGGAGCACGGCAACAAGCACGCGCACAAGACGTACGTGCGCGGCCGCGGACACCAGCGCGGCAGCTCGAGGAGATAACCCGCGCTTCACTCGCTGTCGCAGACTGACAGCTTTCCTCTCTAATCTTCCGTCGCTTACAATATATATCAATCATTCATAATCGCCACCTTAAGTAATAGCTATCTATCGCAATTTGAAACGATGATAGACCAGCGGTAGTGTGTGTGGACTCTGCGTCAAGGGACGTGAATTCTATTCCACCTACAATGAGCTTGAGTTTTCGGTGAAAGAAAACACCATGGGGAAACCGTAGCATAGTAATAGGGCTTTTTCTCTAATCTAATCTGCCACCAAACACCATTACTTGTGTTCTGGAAGTTGCACTTGAAAGCCAGTCGCTCCACAGGTTTAGCGTGCCCACCAACTTGCGCCATATTGTCACATAAGATCAGATGTGATTATAGCGAAAAAGTTAAACGTATAAACTAGATAAAACGTTTGTTTCTACCTTATATCTTGTATGTATAATAATGCTGACTCGTGAGGCTGAACCCTCCGTCGTTTGCGTATGCCCGTGCCCTTCCACCATCCTCGGCTGGACTGAGTGGGGCAGATCCCACTGCACCACCCCCAGGTCGGGCCGGTCGCCGTGGGGTTCTAGTGGGTATCGTGAGTCCCACACACCCCTCTCAGTCCCACCAGACTGGGAGGGGATGGGTAAAATGCATTTCCCCATGTTAAAAAAATGTATATGAATACTAAAACAATGCCGTGTTAACAGTCTTGTTATAGATTGTAATCTATTCTATAATTATCAAATTAATAGATAATAGTGTTTGTATATTTAGACAGAACATAATAATTGTGATGCATTTTTTATGAGCAAAAACAAAAACTTAATTTGTATTAATATTTGTTAAGATTTTGATACATGCCTCCAGTCCAATGTATGGTCTACATGTATGATGTAAGAAACATTTAAGTGTATGCAGTAAACACTTCTATATGTAAGAGTACATGAATACGTTTTTTCTGTATGAATTGTATTACTTAGCGTTTATTAGAATGTACAATTTATAGAAAGTATTCTAAATAGGTAAATATATATATATAGGTATAAGTAAATAGGTACTTTCCAAATACTTTTTTCAAATAAAGTTTTTTATTCCTTCTTTTATTATCTGTAAACGAATGTTTCTTCAGGTACATACTTAAATTGCGACGGATCTCAGAAGTCTTTTTAAAAACTTAAAGTTTATTTTAGAACTTTAATTTTGGTTGTGGTTAAATACAGAATGACTTAAAATCTATGTTAGTATCTTAGTCTAAAAAAAAAAATATTATCTGCACCGGACAAGCGTAGGCGATTCGATTACTAAGAATTATCCAAAGCAAGTACATTACTGCTGAGTAGTGTTTTGGAATATAAAGGCAGGGCTGGACTGAGGGGATATAACTACATACAGTTCAGTTTATATTTTTCTTATTATTTATAACATCGGTGTCATCCTTGAACCGTTTGTATTGAAGTGTGTATGAGCGGTGTTGCCAGTACGGCCAGCAGTAAATTGCTTTCATCACTTGCAGTAGAACAATTATAGAACTAAAGCGTGTATTATAATAACATTATTATTTTAAAGTTTATTTCCTTTACTCATTAATGCATATGATTTTTGTTTATACCTTTTAAATCTCAACACATAACTTATTTTATATCTTGTATGTGTATTTCAAATAAGGCACACTTCTGATTAGTAAATAGTTAATCCAAACAACTGTGTGTTACTAGTGTATATACAGTGTGCTAGTTATACGTAGTTATACGTTTGGGGTAGTTCATTTCATCCCTTTGGGTACTAAATTTACGACATTTTCATATTTTATAGTATCGACATATATGCTCTAGCGTAGGTATAGAGAAGCGGACGACACGTGTCACACCGCGCGTCACACTGAGTGTCACACTGGACTTGACGTGCGCCATTTACGTCAAAGTATAGTCATCTTGTGACTCGTAATTTCTCTTTCTAATATTAATAAGATTTTTAGAAAAATAGTGTGATTAAATATAAGTTCAATTATATTTCATGTAGTTTTATTTAAAAAATAAACTATTGAAGCATCAAGTGTGCACCTCCTCGTCCAACTCCTGTCAAAACCAAAAAAGAGTTTTTGGATCAAATCCAATCAAAAGTCTTTATTCAATTCAATGTCTTAAGAAGGCACGTATGAACGATAAAACTGTTACCAGTTCGGAAAGTAACTGAGTAGGTAAAAAAACTTTTAGTACTTCCTTTTGCGTTTCGTAATCACAGTACTTGAGCAAGCCACGAGAGGAGCGTATGGCAACACTTATCGGGAGATCAGCATCGTCAAGTTCTTACTCTAAGCCACAACGGCAATGTATTGCCAGAGATAAGGGACAGCTTTCATACCTCTGGTTACTTATTAACGGTGTGTTTAAAATTGTATTGTATACAAGCTTCGAAATCGCACCGCGCAAACGCATTTATGTCCGGGCTCAGGCCAAGGCGAGAGAGGCTTGTGGCAAGAATCGTCGGTTACTAATCACCCAACACTCTTCACTAAATCCTATCACGGCGACACTTCAAAGACCGGTGTTGCCAGAGATCAGGGACATCACCCACACTTCTAATCTACTTACTCATTATCCTAGTATTTTCTTATAGCAGTATGGTAAAGTGTCAGCGCTGTATTTCTTTATAAACACAATACAATCTAAAAACAATAACGATCACCGAGAGCTATCGGTCTCACGTCGGGTTGTGTTCTCCTCTGCAGCTGAATATTTAGTTGATCCCAAAATATAGTAGGTATACGAAACAGAGCCTTATTACTATTTACACAGCATATCAACCTCTTTCCCGAATGCATTATTTTCTTATCATGGTATTGTCGTATAACATTACCTCAGTTATTTTAATTGATTCAATTGTGTACTCGATATGGTACTTTATGTCCTTAATCTATTTTCTTATATGTCATTAAGCAAATTTATACATAATATTCACGGTTATTAAAGTAAACCTGAGTGGAGGTTTCATCAGTCTCGCTTTATCATTTGGCATACATCTGTGGGTGTTATAAGCCTCTATTGCTGATTAATATAAAATAAACGTGTGTGTCAGCTCCGGCGCATAACCTGGGTTTACTCCTTAAGAACTATTATCGTATAGATTACGTAAAAACAGGCTAAATAAAAGCATCTTGAAAAAGTCGCGGGTACAGCTAGTTATTAATTTGTAGCATCTTCGCCTTAACGATTACATGAACAGCTTTGCCTTAACAGTTGCTGACGGATCTGAGCGAGACAGACTGTCTTTCGCTCTCTGTAATTTGTTGTGATTAATAGATTGTTATTCTCTCTTGTACTAGTTGTAAGTCTAAATTATTGTGTGTTATTGAACATTTATAACAGATTTATTCTCATTCAATATATACGACGACCATAGACTATGATACGCTCTCTATCCATCGCCAATGCTGAGAATTATCAGCGTAAAAGCCACCAATAACGCGCCACCAATAAAGCTTTTAGTGAATGCCCAAGGCAACCTACGTTTCCGGCCCATCGATCGAGCCGAGATTTTCGTCGATCATCTGGAGAAACATTTATCTCCAAATCCCACTATCGATGCAAACAACGAGGCAATGGTTACCACTAAAATCCGGACTTACTTCGAAGAGCCATTGATACCGGAAGAGGATCCGGTATTTGTCTCTCCGAGCCAGGTTCTCCGAGAAATCCGGAAAACGAAACCGCGTGGGGGCCGTATTTCCAATACAGCGCTACGCCATCTACCGTTTAAGGCCGTTGCGGCGATGACACGCCTGTTTGACGGGATAGTGCGCTCGGGACATTTTCCCGACAGTTCGAAACTAGGATGCGTCGTCGTGCTACCTAAACCGGGGAAAGACACGAAGAAGCCTGAAAGCTATCGGCCGATTACTCTGCTGAGTACCGTCTTGAAAGCCTTCAAGAAGTTGCTGTTGCAGAACTTAATGCCTCACCTACCACCAAGGGACGAGCAGTTTGGGTTTCGCACGCAGCACTCGACCACCCTGCAGTTTTGCAGGCTCATACATGAAATATCCGACTCCGACAATTAAAGGCAACACTTCGCGGCGATCTTACTGGATATGGAAAAGCCGTTCGATAAGGTATGGCATGAAGGCCTGCAGTACAAACTGTCGACGTCTCTTGCTCCACGAAGACTCGTCCGTGTAATAGAATCCTTCCTGAGGGACCACTGCGTGGTAGTGGCGGTAAACTCGTATCCGCAGCCACTACAGCTTCAAGGAGAAGACGTCACTTGGTTGCATTGCGTCCGATACCTTGGAGTGCACATCGACTCCAGGTTGACCTTCAAACAACATCTGGACTTCATTGTTACTCGTACTAAGTCCACACGTGTGCTGATGAATCCAATTTTAACATCCACGCTACCACTTAAGACGAAGCTAGGGTTGTAAAAGGCGTACATAAGATCCCAACTTACGTATGCGGCACCAGCTTAGTACGTGTACACCGCCTACAACAAGCGAAGATTGAGAGCCCAAGAAAGCCTGAGCCTACGGACCATCATAGCAGCATGTCGGTATGTCAGCAACCAGACAATCAGCCGTGATCTACACTGGGAAGGAGTGGATGCTTTTGTTGGGAGGCTAGCAACCACGCTGTTCAGGCGGGCGGATGCATCGAGCCAACCGTTAGTAAAGGGAATCGCTCCGCTGCACGCTAGACTGCCTGACAGTAGCCACAAACCATCGCCAAAGTTGGGTAAACTCCAAAGATCAGATAGCGGTCGCTAACTGTAACGAAATCACTTAAGAGGGCGTAGCCCTGAAACAGTATCCTCGCCGCTTCTATAAAAGAAGAGGAAGTGAAGGCCACCAAGCTCACTAATATATGGTTTTTCGTTTCAACGCTATCAGAAAAAAATTGAAATTACAAGACTGAACTGAAATCAACTGGACACCCGATGCAAGACTCGAGAAATGCTGACAAATCATCTTGGAGGCAACTAAAACCTATGTCGTCACTCGACGGTAAAACATTTTCGTCGACTCATCGAGGGCTGCGACCGTCACCTTGTACACGGATCATCGGCCGTTCGTCTATATACGCTTACACAAGCTGCGATCAGTAGCGATACACGGCGAAGAGTGAGACAACTGGACTTCATAAGTCGGTTTTGCACTACAATTAAGTATTTACAGGGATAGAAATACCATTGCAGACGCTTTAGCTCGTATTCAAGAAATATAATACCCGACAAAGAGAAAATCTAAAGTTCGGATTACTCTCACTTCAAGGATTGGGCCAAGCAAAAACGTGTGATTTATCAACTTCATCGCCCCGGCCTTATCTTCCAGCTGCATATCGTTACGCGGCTTTCAACGAGGACGATTTGCAGTGCTATGATGAGAAATATTTTAAAATTTAGATGCCGCTCCGCACTACAGTGGTGTCATTGGACAGACTGAAGCCCGCTTACATCTATCTACAACGAGCAAACAACCACAACATCGAGCGCTACAACGCCTACAGCTACGGAGGCTGACAAGAAAACGGATGGAAGAGTCGTCTTGAAAAATGTACGCTTCGCTTGTACTAAATATTGTACGAATTCTAAATCAAAATTATTCGGTGTTATGATGGTCGATTTTTGTATTCTATATCGTAATAGTTGTAAGTGTAAATTGTTAAATGTTTATAATATGATTTATTCTCAATATATGGAGTCCGATTTTAGTTCTTCTTGCGAGTGGTCACGTCTTACTTGCACTGTAAGCCAACATTGTACGTTCGATTACGAGTTTTTATTCTTTAATTTTGATTGTTAGTAATTAGTGAGTATTCATACGTGTTTATTTGCATTTGCGGTAAGTAACGTGCAAATATTCGTTTTTGTGTTCGTTCGCGGTCTCGCGGTAGTGTTTCCGCGCGCTTTTTGTAACGGTTTTTGGAAGCCGTTAACCGCGTAAATTTTTTGTTTCTAAGGTCAACGGTTGATACTTACCGGTGCCAACGAAGACGTCTTGCGTGCCTCGAGCGCTCGCTGTGTCTGCCTCTCGTGGGCTAGGCAGCACTCTCGGACGGGCCTGGGAATCTTAGCCTTTGTCTTTTCACATAGTGAAGCCCCAGGTGTCACCCGTCCACTTTACCGATCCTGCACGATTCCATCTGTGCGGTGCGTTTAGGTACCGCCTTTATTAAGGCAACTGTCCTCGGCCGTAGGATTGCTAGGGCCCTGTAGCTAGGGTTCTCTCTTCCTGTGACATTGCATCTAAGCAGAAGGTCACTTGATTGAGCTCAGGAGAGCTCGGTAAATTCATACCACCCCGCCCCCCTGCCCTTCCAGCAGGGAGGTCTTTGCAAGTATTAAATATATTTATTATATTATTTTATTACTTTTATATATTTACTAAATAATCAATAGTAGTTTTGTATTTATTTTAAGTATCTTCGAATTTATTCATTATGTATCCAATTTTTATTTACTTCTCCGCCCCCCTCAGATCATTTTTGTTGTCTCCTCCTGCGGCTCCGCTGGATCCCGTCTCAACAGACGAAGTCTGGGCGGTGCTCAAAGGCCTCAATAGCCAAAGCATTCGATAAGGTTTGGCACTCGGGGCTTATATTTAAGCTTTATCAAGTAGAAATTCCGGACAATCTAGTTCGGATACAAAGTGCAGTAGTCACCTTCGGCGACTGGTGTAGTAAATGGTGTATCGCATTCAACCCGGAAAAGAGTGCCGCCGTTATGTTCGATGCTACTCGTAAAAATAGAATTCCTCCGTACGCTCCTCTCAAACTCTATTCCAGAGATATTCCTTGGGCCTCAGTGGTCACGTACCTAGGTGTCGATTTAGACTCAAAACTCATCTTCAGATCTCATATCCAAAGGGTGAAAAGAAAAGCTACTATATCCTTGGCCGGCCTTGGCCCTCTTTACAATTCTAAAAGCAAAATGTCACGTAGCTGTAAGCTTACTTTATACAAGACATGTATCCGTCCGATTCTAACATACGGCTGTCCAGCTTTTGCTTGCGCTTCGAAAACCACTCTCAGGTGTTGCAGAACAAGTACCTGCGTGCGATTATCGGGGCGCCCTGGTACGTACGAGATGTTGATCTGCACAAAGACCTTGAAATCCCCTCTGTTAGGGCATACATTGGAGATCTTAACAAGACTCACTTCGAGAGGGCGGAGTCACATCCGAATCCTCTAGTAGTGAACTCAGTAGAATACGATTCGAAGCCGTGGCCCTGAATGTAGGTCGACCTTTTGTTTTTGTATTTATTATAGATTATACTTCGTGTTCATATGCCTTCTTCTCTGTTCTTTTTTATTAGGCACGCTTGCCTCCAACTATTAGGTAGGAAGGACGCACAGTACAATCTTGCCTCGCCTGCCATGGCACAGTACAAACCAAATTTAGTTTCCAGATCTCGCAGAGGATCAGTTAGTACTTTCGCTTTTTCTATTTTTATTAATAGCTAGTATCGCGTTCAATTTTCTCTTAGGCGTTTCGGCAACAGCCCAAGCCGAGGTTCGGTCACTAGTGACACCCTTGCACGAGTTGCCCCTCCGGCTCGAGCGCTCTCTGCGCTCGTCCCCCCAGTTCGGTGAGGCAGTAAAAGCCCCTCAGGCTAACAGTTTAGGTCCCATAAAAAAAAAAACAAATAAATATCGAGCTGGTAGTTTCCGAGATTAGGCATTATAAATAAATTATTTAAATACACAATGGAACGTAACACCTCACTTAGAGATAACGTCGGATTTTACTCCCCATACATTTTCATATCGCTGGCTAACTATGAAAATAGGTTTATTTAGGTATTAACTCCGATAAAATAGTTTTGAAAAATTAAATAAAACCAGTCATTGAAATAATAAGAGCAGCATCATCTCTTCTTTTTTACTATATCTACTATTGATGTATAAAAAAGGTTGATCGTGAAGCGTAACATGCTTGAGCGTGATACTGTGGCGAGTGTTACAACCGATGCTTGATGATTATAATTCGATTAGACATGTAGCTAATCTATAGCTACCTTACGGAGATAGCTATACACACAAACATCCAGCCCCCTACCCAGCATACAGTTGTTTTAACTTTTTGACAACTGGCACCATGACATGAAACAGAGAATATTATTAATATTTAAAGGTTACGAGATTTTTGTATTTTTAATTGTTGGTAAACAAGATAACTATTGGCATTTTGCATGATTCTGGAACTCTATAAACGAGCTATCGACGACAAAAAAACTAACAATGCGGCCTTCATGTTGACCTTTTTATTATATGTTTGATGTTCCGAGAGTCGCATCAAGTCTGCATGAAAGGTCTCATCCGGAAACTTAGTAAATAAACTGCAAGATAGATTCAAGGTTACATACCGAGCGGATTTCTATAGAAAAGACATCAACGCGCTTCACACTCCAAATGATTAATTTGTTGCTATGGTATATTAATGAAATGTATATATGGAAATATGTATTGGTAATAAACTGTGTTACGGCTTAGATTTCATTTTTTTTCAATTATCTAGACACCCAATTGCTAAAAATTTTTTCCGCCTAATCGTGACACTACTAGCGGTATACAAGTATCGGTCACCCTTGCAAATTATTATTTGCTTTAATAAAATAGTTTGAAAATTAGGAATTTAACACATTATTTACTAAATATGTATATAGTAACAATTTTATTATTTTGTTATAAAGTTGCCGTTTTAAATTATTTCTTTAGAATTGTTGAACCCATGCCAATCCGTTTCGTTGTTAAACTGTCATTTAAATGTTAACTAATTATACTTAATTGTATAGCAAGTTGAAGCGAAGATAGTTCAGTGGTAGTGTGTAGGAACGCCGCGTCATGGGACCTGTGTTCGAATCCAACCACCTACAATGAACTTGAGTTTTCTGTGAAGGAAAACTTCGTGAGGACACTATAGCATGGCGGTATGGTTTTTTCTAATGCACGCCTGGCCAGCTATCACCCTCAAATTGAAATTCTGCCTCCAAATACCAATAGAAGTGTTCCGGCAGTTGCACATGAGAGCCAATTCTTCCACAGGCTTAGCGTGTCTACCATCTTGGGCTGTATCGTCACTTAAGATCAGGTGAAATTATAGCCATTATGCTAAACCATAACTCAAACCATAATTATATTAAAAAAAAGTGATAAACATTATATAAAACTTTATTGTTCTCATTTTATTTTTGAAGATATTAAAATACATTTTTAATTTATTTTATCCATTTATTTAATTATTATGTAAATTTCTTTTTTATTTTAGACAAATTCCTTTTTAAATAGTACAGTCGATATTTCAAATTTCTTGAAATTCGAAATTGTGATTTGTTAAATGTGTTTCGCTATAAAAATGTGTTACAATATGCTTCAAAGTTAGCCCTATATGAAGTATTTATTTTATTACGAGTGTATGTATACTGCGCTGCCTGTTGGCGCTCTAGTAATAAATAAACAAATTAAAGGACAACAAATTTCGGTATGAAATATTAAGGTTAAAGTATTTAAGACGTCATATTCCCTCATTATATGGTATGATACGAGTGTATTCAAGTATATCTTTGAGACAATGACTAATTATGTATTTACCTATTCGTGTTTATAGTTGCTGCATTGGGAAACTTTAATTTACATTTATATTAATCAAAAGCATTACAGTTGAGTGTAGAGACGATGAGTCAGGGCACCGCCCGCCCAGAGCCCGGTTACGAGATACACGTGTTAATATAAGGACTAACTGATCTGTACCAGAGTATGCAGCGCCCTTTAACCAAACAATTAATCATGGGTTTTTAAAATGCGAAAGTCAGTAAAACATTCCTTGAACATGATGTCAACCGAGTCGCCTTACCAGATTGTTATTACATGTTTTTTTATTGATAACTCGTTTCATAAAGTAAACAGTCTACAGTATTGTTATCATAGGTCAGAAACACTATAAATTACATTGTATTATATGTAGATTTCTTATTTAAATCAATCGTTTAGAGACGTTGCTATGATGAATGGTGTGAAGTGGTGTGGCGGCTTGGGAAGTGGTGTAAAGTGACGAAACATGTTTCTAGAAGAAACATCTTTATAAAACTACTATTTTCGAGTTGTTCTTATTGCATTCCATAACTTGTTATATTAAAAGTTTTAGTTTTACTACATTTGTATTAGCTGCTCTCGGTTATAGAGTAGGTAATTTTAAGATGCGCAACTTATTATGTACTAGCTGAGACGGTGAACTTCGTATAACATTACAAATCTTTGAATTTTTAGACTTTTTTTTTGGAATATAATATGCATATATTGTACATATATACCTTCGTAATGAATTGCTCTATATATCGCTGAAAACCGCATGAAAATCCGTTGAATAGTCTAAAAGATCTAAGCGGACAGACAACGGAAGCGACTTCATTATATGGAATATAGGATAAAGATATGTTGCTCAGCAACGAGTCTTGTCTGATAGCACTTCTCTACTTCGTATGAACAATCGACTCACGTTTACTCGGAAATATCAGTCCATTTTCTACCAGTTAATTTAACTCGAAACAGGAATTTAAACCAAAACAATACCTAAAGTTAAAATTTATTCAGAATATTAAATTTAAGTTAAATTCCAAAAAAGTAAAATAGTTCTGAGAGCAATGAGTAAACTTAATATTTGTAAAAGCTGAATTTATTTAATAGTTTTGTATTAAGTAACCGTAAATATTCCATAGATAATAGCATATAACAATAAATCTCTTATTACGATTAATAGAGGTTAACAGCCCAAAACACCACGCTTCAAGCACACCAACATATATCGTAAAAATTTAAAAGAAAATTGTAGTAACTGCTTCGTAAAAACAGGGACAATAACAATGATTTAAAAACTGTATACATATTATTGTACTACTTCTATATTTATGAGAAAAAAAAACAGACACTTAGTATTGTGTATAGGAAAACTAAATTGCCACCTTCATTTAATAATACATCCTTCAATTAATAATATACGTGTGGCTGGTACAGATACCATATTTAAGAAAAAAATCAGCTGAAATTCGAAACCATTCTTTAGGGATACAGTCTTCAACCTTGCTGATAATACGACACTCATTTTTATCACTTAAAATTGAAAACATAAATTGCATTATAATGTTCTCTATGCAACGTGACCATTTATTGAGAATGCACTTACCTATTTCAATGTGTACCTACTTAGGTACACATAAGTACAGCTGTACAATTAATAACTAAGTAATGCATATAAATGTCTCAATTATTAAAGACAATATAGTATTTACCCACCACTCCGCTCCATTTATATTTTATATATATAAAAATCCAGTGTCACGACGTTTGTCCGCGATAATCTCTGAAAGTAATTAGCCAATATTAATAAAATTGGTGTAATTGGTTTAAATGATTGATAGTTATAAACTCGAAAAATGTCAGTAACGCGATGTGTGGCGCTGTGATTAGGTTATTGACCACTGGATTGCGAAGAACAGGGTCTACCAGGTCAGCTAATAAAATATACACTGTATATAAATGTGTATGTATAATCATCATTTTACGAAAAATACATAAGAAGTACCTAATTATTATTTTTTTAATATTTTCTTGAGAATTTATATTGATCATCACAGATCAAGTATAAAATTTGTTCATAGTTGTTTCTTTACACTATTGTTCACTGAGTCAAAATATCAGTACAAACTTCCAAAAAAACACGGCAGTCATTTAAAAAAAAACCATAACCGATAATTCTGGAGTGTATAAACTAACCGACAGAAATAAAGCAAGACATTTCTGTTAACAATAAGAATATTGTGTTCTGTGGATAATTAAAGTAAGGTGGCATTGAAATGCGTATATAAAAAAAACAGTTGTTTTATTGTATTTTTATGTTTTCGAGAGCGACCGCAACCGCAGCCGCAGCCTTGAGGCTGTCTGTGACGTCACTACGTTCTTATCCACTTCTGCATTCGTTGGTTTTTTTTTATAGTTATGGTTCAGCGTTATGGCCATATTCTCACCTGATCTTAAGTGACGATACACCCCAGTTGATAGACACGCTAAACTTGTGGAGGGACTGGCTCTCGAGTGCAACTGCCGCAACACACCTTATTGTTATTTGGCATTAGAAAAAGCCCTACCAACATGCTATGGTTTCCTCACAATTTTTTCCTTCACCGAACGCTCAAGTGCATTGTAGATGGATTCGAACTAACGTCCTTTGGTGTGGAGTGCGTACACACTATCACTGAACTATCATCACTTCAACTGCTTCATTATCAGGGCTAAGTTGATATTAAGTGACATCAAGCCACACTCGTCAACTCTGCTCATTTTGGCATTAGGTTAGTGCATTTTTATTAAAAGTGTAATGTAAAAATAATTACAAGAATACAAATTAAATAAAAAGGCTACGGACGAAGAGTCTGCAGTGTAAAAAAAATCCTAAGCATTTAAAGACTAGGTATAGAATTTCTCATTGTTCGGAGCTTTCAGTGAAGAAGATTATTTTATACTAGCATTTACCCGTGGCTTGCTCGCGATAATATTAATTTTGTCCAACAATTCTGATTCCGGTATCCGCTATTTTACATAAATTATATTAAAGGACACTGGTATAAGAACATATGTGCTCGTAGTCATTTATATGCGGACCGCTCACTATTTTGGCCATAATGACTTACACATAAAAGATATATGCTGTCGCGCACTTTTTTGTAAGACTATTTCAGATATACATTTTCACTATACATTATATACGTGTAACTTTCACGGTTTTTGCAGCGCACGCCAGAATAGCTCGCAGATGGCAGAATTGTTTCTACTTACTTGACACGTATCGTTATATTTTGAAAAAATCAAACAGTATCTTTATAAATTGCAGCCTATGTGTTATTCTGATGCATAAGCTATATTATTGTAAAGCTTCATTAAAATCCATTCAATCGTTTTTGTTTGTAAGAGTAACAAACATTCATACTTAAAAACTTTCGCTTTATTAATACCTATTAGTAAGTACTTGTCTAGCTTCACCAGCTGACCACTACCTCTGTGAATATATTGTAAATTTTTATAAGAATAATTTATTTCTACAAAACTGAAACAGGTATTAATACGTATAAAAACGCAGAACGATATAGCGTAGACTTCCCCGTCAACCAGGACCGCTTTTTGCTATACTTGTCTACAGGATTCATCTCGGCCACCTTACCATTATTTCGCAAATATTCAGACTGTATACCAAACTTTGTAACATAAACCCTGAACTTGACATTCTATCGAATACGCTATACAAATTGAAAAAATAGTTGCGAATTAATTAGCTGCCCAAATTTATATTCGCATTTGATATCGAAGTAATTATTGGTATTTTGTTTACACATTGTTGTAATTTTATTTCTTGTTTTTACGTTTGTTAATCGTGCATGTTGTGGCCGCCTTTAAGTAGCTGCACGATATAACGCAACATAGAACTTTAAAATTAGAAAGTAGAAGAAATTAACCGATGATAGCTCAGTCGTAATGTGTACGGACTCCGCGGCAAGGGGCGCGAGTTCGAATCCACCTACAATGAGCTTGAGCGATGGCGAAGGAAAACATCGTGAGGTAACTATAGCATTGTAGCTACCACCCTCAAGTTGAAAATGTGTCGCCAAATAGCAATAAGTGCGTTCCGGCAGTTGCACTTGAGAGTCAGTCCCTCCACAGGTTTAGCATGTATACCAACATAGGCCATATCTACACTTAAGATCAGCTGAGATTATGGCCATAAAGCTAAAACCTTAACTATAAAAAAAAAATTGTGTGGTTGTTGACGGCACTAAAATTATTTAATTAATAAATAAGTTTACCACTGGTGCTGTAGAAATTTAATGTACCTAGTAAAATTGTGAAGTATCTATATATGTTGGATACAAACTCCTTTGTATTCTTTCATGACTATACTTGATGCTTACACACTTCTTATTGACATGTTTTATAATGACAGTTAAAAACGAAAAACTACTATTATTATTTCTTATGTTTACGCGAATATTATTCATCAAAATAAAACTAACTTAATACGGATTTTATCGCGGTTTTTTTTTATTTTGATCCCGACGTTTCGAAAGCTTTTCAGCCTTCCTGGTCACGGGGCCGACTGACGTGTACGTTGTCCAGAAACTCATGTTACTGTGTCTACCTTAAATTTTACTTTCATTACTATTATAATACATTATTTATTTAAAACTGATCATTCTTCTAGAATTTAAAGGAAATAGTCCATGAAATTCCAAAATAATTAATTAGAACTCATTGTAGATATAGTATCAAGCTTGTAGTTTGCTTAAGGTTTGTTGGAAACATTGTAAGGTTGTTCATGTTATAAGGAAAACTTTATTAGCTTCTACCTACACTGTTGCCGACACGTAACGCATTGCATGATTATAACATATATGATTAATAATATTAAACTTTAAAAATGTCTGCGATACCGCTACACGCGGTTATTGTAACTTGTCCTTAGTAATATAACAAATGCGAAGGTGACATTTTTTGCTTGTTACGCTTTTACTCCTAAATCGCTGAATCGATTATGATACATTTTAATACAAAGATAGATGGTACCCTAGACATATTTTATACATAGCAGTTTATCATCTATTATAATTTTTTTGCTTCTTTTTCTCTCGTGTTAACACAAAATAAAAACAACTGATGTCGTGGTGAAATATTGAAAGGTAAAGTGAGATTCAAGGCTGATGATTGCTCGGGTACGCCGGAGATACGCGGGTATTATGGCTCGTCTAGGCTCTTTTTGTGCACCCTAAATTTAACCATCGTAACATCTTCACTGCGGTACAAACCCATTTCAGCGTGCCGCGGTATTTCAGCTGGTGCGGACGAAGAAAACTATGTCCCTCTCGCTGGTGCGGAACGATTATTTCAGGTTTTTGTAAGATGTTGACAAAAGCAATTATATACTTTAGCTTCTAGTCAAAATTGTTGGTGAAAAATCAAAACATCATGGCAGGCACTTTTCGCCCTACCACGCACTCCCGGTGAAATACATCCGCTCAATGCGGTCGTGGGCCTATTTTAGCCCGCCGTCCCAAGAGGCAGCCGGCGACCCGATGTCGCACAGAGCACACACCCCACCACACGGTGGATCTTCCAGAGGTTGGACACAGGGAACTAAAAATATTAAAGTCATAATTTTGCAAAACTGTAAACGTTATTCGATTCCTCTAATAAAAAAAACAATAGAAATGAATGTATCCACTTTTTAGATTGGAATTATAGTTCAGGAGTAAATTCAATACAACTGTATTTAATGTATAGGAAGCAACCTGAAACTAGGAATATCTCATGATTTTCTTTCGCTTTCGTTCTGACAGTGTCACACTGGCATCTTCCCACAGTAACATCGTGCGCATTTTTTGCACTTATTGAGCATGAATGGTACATACAAGAAAATAAAAAAATAATTATTAAAAATCGAAAAATTGTAATTTCATAAAGATTTTAACGCTAATCGATTTCTTTATTAAAAAGTAACAAATGTGAATCAATATGATTTTAAATTGGGCTTACGATTTGGAAGTACATTAAAAAAAAACATTTTTCATGTACAGGAAGCAAACTTCGCGAGCTGAAACACCTTCATCTTTGCTCTAGACGTTTCACACGAGTGTTTTGTCACTATATACAAATATTTCTCAAGAGTCTCAACGAGTAATATTTTCAGTATAAAGTGTGACTTAAATATAGTAGAATGAATGAAAGTTTTATTCATTCTTTATAGAGCACAAGTATATAGATAACAATTACAAAAATAAAAGATACAGAAATTGAACACAACAAAACATAACTACATGAAACCAAAGTACGTTATATGTGATAAATAGGTACGAGCTTCGGTATATTCGCTACACAGTATCAGTGCAGTACTGGTATTCTGACTGGACCCTCTGAAGACGATGTCGCGGAAATAAGAAGAAATTGACAATTATATAATAGGAAAAGCATATGATATGTACATACCAATACTTGTAATACATAGAAATAATACAACACAAAAATACAAAATATTGGACAAAAATAAGAACATAACAAGGAGGTCAGGGAGACTATTTACATAATTAAGAGGTTCATGTGAAAGTACCTTGTTGCTACTCTTGTAGTAAAAGCTTTAAATGTTATTTTAAGCACTTTAACCGTATTTAGAGCACAAAGTGGCGGAGGCAAAGCGTTCTAGCATTGTGAGGCTGTAAATTTAAACGAACTTCTGAATGCCCTTGGTCAGTGGCTTGACGTGAGAAGCACATAACTGATGGTTCGTCTTGCGTATCTCGATTGCCAGTAGTCAGTAACTACAGCCAGATTATGCAATATGCGACAACACTATAAATAATATATGACCCGTTCATATAGACACATGATTTTTGGTGTGGCTGATACATTTTTATGTATTCAAGCAGGTTGCAAAATGATTACGTAGGAATCAAAATTACTGCGATTTTATCGTTTCGTTCTACAGCATGGGTCAAGCTCAATCGATTAATATGAAAGTTACAGTAAATATTATATTTACTTATACAGGAACGATTTAATATAATTAATGTATATTTATATTAATTTTATAAAGTAGAAAAGTTTGTTTGTTTGGCCGCGCTAATCTTAGAACGACTAGTCGGAATTCATTAAAATAATTATTTTATTTGATTAAGATATCACTGATATAGCTTTTGGCTATTTTTAACATCATACTATCACTCCCACAAAGATATACTGAAAAAAAAAAACGAATAAAAAAAAAAGCGGCCACACAAACAAATTCACAAACACAGCTAGTATAATATAATTTATTGATGACAAATAATTATACTGTCTGTGTTTAATATATTCATAATTAGATTTTAGGTGTAACAAACAAAGAGTTGTTAGCAGTTTGTGAAGCGCGCGCCTACTCGTCTAATGAATGTCAGATTTTCATGAAACCTATTACAACAAACAGTACAGGTTGTGTATCACAAAATAGTTAGTGAAAAATAAAAACAATCGAATCGTTCTTTTTTTTTAAATGCGGAAATTCCTTTTCGGCTTGAGGGACTGAGAGGCATATCTGGAGCGCACTCGAAGCGCCGCCAGAATTTTCTAAAGTTGACGGCTATCTGCCGTCGTACTGGGGTGACGCAGGTTCCGTCTACCACTCACCGTGTAGACCTGGAGACCGACTCAACCTCATGAAAGACAATCACTGTGGTATGAAAGGCGGGGAAATAGCCTACGGCTCTTATAGAGGTACACACGAGGAGGACGAGGGCCTGTCTTGATTTGGTGTGGTGCTGGGCGGAGGACCTGGTGGACGAGCGTTATAAACAATATATAATAGACGCCGTCCGCTCGGTCCTTCAAGCGTGGCGCAACAGGAGGGCACGGCTCTTTGTCGATTCGTCTTATGTAGGTGCTGTCCGGACATGGAAGCTGCTGATGGTATGTGCACAAGGTCGCTCGGAGGAAAACAACCTCTTTTGCTACGAGTACGGCGTGACGGAGAATACTACGCAGCACAATTTCTCTGCGTAGTCAGAGCCGCGCTGCGTTCTGGAAGCCGTGGTGGGGACAGATCTCTCGTTCCCAGGTGTGGTAAAAGCCATAATGGGCAGTGAGACTGTGGAATGTGGTAGCCTCCTTCTGTGAACAGGTTAGATCACAGAATGAGGCCGCGGAGAGGGCTCGTGAGGCAGATCCCCACGGGAATCCTCCCTGTCCCGGAAGAATTGGCGGTTGGATAGGGCCAGTATGACCGTGCCTTACCAATACCAAAAGTAGAACTTAATGGGATAGGTTGGGGGACCCGTCTCCCATTGTACCAGTCCGGCTGCCTGCAAGGGCAGTTTGCGAGGCTGCCCAGGTGGGGCCCGACTTACCGTCAGACCTGGCCGGTCGCTGGAGTGACGCGGTGATTGCAATCAGGAACCCGCGTCACCCCAGGAAGGCGACAGATGGCGGTGCGGTTTTAGTGGGTATTTCTGGCGTTTGGCTCTCGATGAGTCCCACATACCGCTCTCAGTCCCGTCCGGGCTGGAAGAGAATGCGTAAATGCATTTCTGCACGTTAAAAAAAAGGTTGACATTTTGAAAAAGAATATTGTGATCCGTACAAGTTATGCCAACATTTGATTCTCAAAAAGGTATCGAAGAAGGTGAAGAGATTATCATCACAAGGATGTTTAAAGTTCTTCACGATTATGAATATATGTAAGTATTGTTTTGCAGACACTTCAGTTTCATAATTATTACTGTATTTTTCAAGTGTCTTATTGTACGTAAGAGTAGGAAGTTTCATCACGCCAACCTCTTTGGATTCAGTTTGACATCTGAATTTGTAGACAATAAGGTTCTCTAGTCTAATGTTGTGCTAACTAACTAATTAACTAACGAGCCAAGTCAGAATTTAGGCTTCAATATATCATCCTAAGTTATAAGAAATAATATTTTATGTTGTTATAAATAAATTTCACGACTGACCATTAAACTTGTTACCCATTTAGATCTCACTTCTTTTGTCGTTCAAGTTAACAACAACCAAGGCATATATCATAATATTGAACTTGGCTCTCATTTCACATTTATGTTTTTGATGATATATGTATATTACAAAGTCGGCAGACCGGTACAGCACAGGTAAAGTGAAAAACGTTCAAAAAATAGAAACCCGTTTGCATTTAATAAATGAAAGGGTTGAATATCGACAATTCAATGATATATTCATTACTCATTAATCTTATATGTATACGCATATTTATTTATATCTTAGTCTTGCAGTTCACACGTTTTATTATGAAATTAAGTCCCTACCTGGTTAGATATATAGGCTTGTACAATAAAATTTATAATTTATTTATTTATATAATTGTTAATAATAATTAACAATTCTTGTTGATTCCCAATTGTAGAATGACATTTAGTTTTTATAGGTAAACAAAATTTCAATTAAACACTAGAAAGGCTTCAACTTAATAAAATAGTTGCTCAAAAACAGTCAAAGTTACCTGTAGAGGTTGGGGTTAGGTTAGGGTGAGGTTAGGCGGCCTCTCACAAATATATGTTAAACACATGCATATAATATAAATAGAAAGGAAGATTGCAAATACAATTAAGATACCAATTACCCATTAATTCAATTCTATTATATAATGTACACATTTTCTATAATAAATTATACCATTTATAATATTTCTAGACATTTTGTAATTGAAGTTCAAGAGCGGCTAAAATAACTTTAGTGCAATCTGGTGTTGAATAAATTGTAAGCTTAAATACTTTGCTTTATATGTCTGCAAGTTATAAAACCATATATGATATATTATATTTATGTGTTCAACTGTTTATGTTTGACCTAATTATTTTGCTTTTTACACGCTTTTTATTAACTTCACCCGTATGTTTGTAACCGACTCCTTTGGGCGCGATTTTGACCCACTTTAAACGGCCAGAGTTCGTTCAAACTTTGTAGATTTATCGAGAACCGATGACAATGCACTAATTTGATAATATTATTCCATTTTTCAATTTGCAAAATAAGATATTTGTTAATTTATATAACTTTCACCTATAGACGATAAGACACGAAACTTAATTTTAACTTTTTATAATAAAAAAAACAACCTATTATAAATAAAGAAAACTAAAAAGTAGAAAATAAATAATAGTTAAAAATACTAAAAAACACGCTTTTTACAGAAAACTGAAGTAAAAAAAACAGAAAATAAGTTTCAATAAATATAAATTAACAATAGTATTAAAAATATCAATAAATATAAATGAATAATAGTGTAAATAAAAAAAAATGTATTTTAATTTAATAAAAGCGTGGGGTGCTTGGTGTCAATAGTTATAAATGTTTTATCGACAGATATGAGTAGAGTGATTATCATTTCATAATCTTAAAAGCACACCACGCTTTGTTAAAAATAAAATATATATATATTTTTTTATTTTCACTATTATTAATTTATATTTATTGAAATTTTTAACACTATTCTTAATTTAAATTTAATAAAACTTATTTTCTTTTTTTTTTAGTTCAGTTGTCTATAAAAAGCGTGTTTTTTAGTTTTTTTTTTAAACTATTATTTTTTATAGCCAGGTTATGTGTTATTCAAAACCGCAATCCTATGTGACACGCCTTGAAACTTAATTATTTACTTTTTAAAATGTTTTCGACCATACATCGTACTGCACATAACTCAGTTGATATATATTTGTATAAAGTTAGAATTTTCTATAATTTTACTCTTCGTACTTCGCTTACTCCTCAAATATCCCTCTTCGCAGTTTTCAGTACATTTTCTAGATTTAAAGGGGTCTCCAGGGATATTAAGAATGTTAAAAGGGCTTGTTGAGATTTTAAGAATGCTCTAAGTTAAGCTACATTTAGTTTAGTCTTGTGCTTTTGATCCTTTCAGGTTATTACCTCTTTATTAACGGTCTATTTATTTATATTTCCTGTAAGCTTGTACTGTGTGCTTGGGGGTCGGTTGTAGTGTGCTCTATGTGTTTGGAGTGACCAACCGTATTGAGGATTTTTATGTTATTGTTGAGATTATATCTGTAGTTATTATATTCATTGCTTTTCCGTTGTCTGATAATTATTATACTTTATGCTTTTTCCTATGTTACTGTCACATTTATTTCGTCAGGCTCTCATATATTCAAATGCGTGAGTTTTGTTTATCTTCGATTGATCATTTAGATATTTTAAATTATTAGGTATTTAAATTGTTAATACCGGATGACAAAATAAAATTGTTTCATACAAAGTTTATTCGTCTTTTTACCTCAGTTCATATACGATTTTTGCGGAAAAAAGTAGTCTACTATCGTCTCCGCGGTCCCATCTATCTCGATAACAAATTTGATCATAATCCATTCAACGGTTTAAAGTAACAAACAAACAAACTCACTTTCGCATTTATAATGTTAGTAAGAATAAGGCTATCTTTTATAGACCACAGTTCATTGCGTTTATTTGTTATCAAAATTTTAAAGTGTATGTAATTCCAGTATTGAAATAAAATGTTTTGGACGTAACCTTTTGTCGTATTAACTTACTGATTCTTATAACTATTATAATGTCTTAGGTAATAACAAGACATCTATTATGACTAAACTAGATAGTACACCTATGATTTATTCAAGTTTAAAAACACTACAGTCATACAGTCAAACATACAGTCATAGACTAATTGACTTTTATAATATTACCAATAATAATCAATTAATGACAATAATAATTAATTTATTCCCAAGTACAGGTTAGTATAATATAATAAATAATAAAGCGTGTTGATATTTATTGTCTCGGTTTTAATGGAATAAAATAAACCGCAAACACAGACCTTGGACGAGATCAGGTACTTTTTTGTTATTGGTTTGAGAATTGGCAGCATGAGTACGTGGGCGAGTGGACGCGCGAAGGTGGGAGTGAAATGAAGAGGAGTCGCCGGCACAGCTCGCGGACACGCAGAGAGTGCCGGCGCGTTGCCGCGGCTGACCGTGTCCCTCGCGACCCACACCTCCCATCTGCGACATGTCTCGCCTGCTGGCTGCACTCGCGCTCGCGCTCTGTCTGCACTCGGGTGAGTGCTCCTGCTCTACTGTTTGCAAAAAACATATATCATGTCTTCATATCCCGTACTTTATTAGAATTCACATATAATCGGACACAGCCCATGAATATACGTGAGTTTAAACCCTTGTAATACACCTGAACTCTCGGTGAAGGAAAACACCGTGAAGGAGCCATAGCCTGATTGGATTTTATTTTTGTAATATCAGTGTGGCTAGCGCCACACTCCCGTTGAAAATCTGTCGCCAAATATCTATAGGTGCGTTTCGGAAGTTGCACTTGACTCTCCACTAGGCTTAGCGTTTACACTATCTTGGCTCACTATGTCACTTAACATCAGGAGAGATTGTGACCAAACGAGCATCTGTAGTGAATCTATTTCTCTAATTTTGTCGCCTTGTAACTTATTTCGCCTTTTAATTTACGGTATTAGAATTAGTGGTTGGTATTGCTGAGTTTCCTATCGGAAGGGAGCAGTTAGTAACGTAATGTAACTGAATAGATGGTTTAACTTATATAAGTTTTAAAAGCAGTCCTATATCATAAGAAGATCTCAGTTTGTTTGGTGTATTACAGCTCTAACCGAATAGCATAAAATTTGAACGACTGGGAGTCCAATAACAGGTTCATTATCATAATTGACATGAACTGACAAGTTAACATTATATAAGCAAACCTAAAACGGTTATGAATGTTTTAACATAATTTACCTACATCAAATACTAGCCGTGCCAGCGACTTTGTTCACATGAACTTGAATAATAAGAATCAATCCTTAATAAGCGCTTTGAGGGATACTTTAAAAAAAGCGGTTCATTCTTTATTGTGTACCAACTTTTTAAATCCCTAATATGAGAAATGATAAGGTTTTTTACAAATTTTCATCCCTTATTTCAGTCTTCCAAATTTTACATTCTTGACGATAGCTATGGGCTTGTCCAAGGTCCAATATGTCATTATACCAAAATTAATCTAAATTAATTCTAAGGTTTACGTTTGTCAACGTAACGAACAGCCAAACACAACTATTTTCATATTTATTATATTATAATAGTCTGAATATTTTATGTAGAATGTGTTAATTTTTAGAATAGTGTATTTATGTATATTCAGGGTTATAATCACTTAAACGATTTTGTAAAGGAACTTAATAGTTTGTTTTAGTATTTGTATGTGTCCACCTGTGGTCACAGTTTTAATATTATGTGGGTATGTTTGAACTAATGTTTACATATTACGTAATAGTTGACTCAAGTTATTATACATATTGTAAGAAGCTCTTAACTTCATAATATAGTGAAGAGCTTTTTTAATAATAAGTTATTAATGATATATATTATATTGATTATTTACTTTGCTTTTGTGTTGCTAACTCTCAGTGTGCTTGTAGATGACATATATACATACACATGCACATTCTTCATTTTATGAATGTGTGTGTGTGTGTGTCGAGCAAGTACATCGAAACGATGGAAAATAACAGGACGGAGTTAAAAAATAAAATAAAACATTTTCGTATTTATTTATAACAAGTCTCATCATTAGCTCTCGATCGCTTTTTGTTTGAGAATATAATAGCGTCGATATAACTGGAACGCACCTTTTAATTAGAGTGTACAGTTTATGTACAATGATATTGGAAAGAGATAACGACCAGGGGAACAAAAGAAATAATTAGTGTAGCACGCATCACGCGCCACACACATTTTACAGTATAATACAATATTGTAATCACCGATGATCGTTGACACGACACTTGAACTGAAGGAAAAAGACAGGTGAAGATGCATGTATCGACAAAGTAAGCTATTCATACAATTGTAACATAATATATAGTCTAAACACTATTATTATTTAATTAAATAACAAATAAAATCCAAATTGTTATTCTGATTTCAAGGAACTATTCAAAATTTAATTTTATGACCACAAAAGAGACGCTAATCCATATATAATAACAGTTTCATTCGGCTGATATTGAATTACATAACGAAGGACGTCGTGTTCATAAAAACGAATAAATAGGCATGAGTTATAGTTAGTAAATTGTAAATCAAAAGTAAAGCTAAGAAATATTATGTAGTATTTAATCAATAAACCTCTTGAAATGTGTATGTAAAGAAAATGAATAGATAGGTTTTCACGCGTCATAGAGCTTGAATAATAACATCTTGGTCTTGCTCTACTCCTCTTAGACATATTATTAAAATACTAATACTCAAAGAGATATATTTATTATGTATCTATATATTTTGAATATTATAAAGCGGTAGAGTTTGTTTGTTTGCAGGCGTCAATCTTAGAAACGACCAGTCGGATTTAAACATTCTTATAGTATTTGACAGAGCAATCGTTGAGGAAAGTTTGAGGCTATTTGACATCATGATCAACAATAGGAAACAAAACTGTACTGAAAAATTTAAAAAAAAATCGGACAAATATTGTTAAATAATTTTTAGTTACACGCGAACGAAGACGCGGTCACAGCTAGTATGTATAATTATAAAAGGTATAATATACAGTGTTGTTTTTTATTCGCTTCGTTGAAAAACATTCCATCTATTAATTAATAGTGACTTTGAGCTTCCAACACTGTATATAATAAGCACTTATTGTTTTATATATTTTTTTTCACTATTTTCCCCATACGTCTTCTTATTTCACTTAGTAACTCAGATGTTAGTCGCATAATTATTCGAGTTGTCTTGTGACCATCAAAATTTTTATTGTTTATATTAAAAAATCTTGTTTTTTTTTTATTGCGACGCGCGGCGATGCGTCTTTTTATTATTATTTTTATGACAAAACAACATTCTCTAATTTATCTCTACCTCTTTTGTTGTTTTTAACCCGTTTCCATTATTTTATTCCTCTCCTTACATATTTCGGTCACATAATTATTTAAACGATTTATTATATTTTAAGCTCATTAAATGTTATACAATCACTATTAAAGTACATTTTATTTTTGTGTAACTGTAAACAAAATGCGGGTAGACTGTTTGTTTGTTTGTTTTTTTTTTCATTTTTTTTTACACGTATTTAAACAGTTTCAAGCATTCGGTGGTCGTATTTATTCTATTTCATGGCACGTGAAGTCACAATGCATGGACAGTAAATAGACAGATTCGATTATCCAACAATCAGTTATACGTATTGTCATCCACGATCATATAAGTTTATATAAGTCGACCCCATGCATGCTCGGACGTATCGGAACTGGTGGCTATGTATTACGGGATAATTATATGACCAAATATCGCTTTTCTTCATGCATCAACTCAAAAGGAATTTTCATTATCCGAGTTCAATTAGTCTGGTTGTGTACCACGTACAGCAAATACACGTTCTTGTCTGTAGAAAAAACATGCAATAACACATTTTTGGCTGATACTAGTTACTTTTAACGTTAGATGAATGAAAAAAAAAGGGAGAATTAAGCGCTAGCACACATTATAGCTATGCATGATTATTACTAGCTTTTTATTAACCCGGAGGGGGTTTGCTTACTGTTGGTTTTGTTCGTCATCACGAGGTTAGATTATGTTTTTTATGCGAATGGTGTTTTTAACCATTTGATGGTAAATGGTTTCCATCGCCTGCGGGCAGCCGGAACACCAGGAATATTACAGTCACGTTGCTGACCACTTATGTATGTTACACAAGTCAAAAGTACACGAAGAGCCTAAAAATGTCAAAGACCTTTAGAGAAGAACTATTATCCAATTTGAACATTCCTAGACAAAATAACTGCGCGGTAACCTCAACGAGACCGAACACCCTTGAATTATAATTATTTAATATCAATAACATCGGCATATAAAAAACTCTTACTGCGCCTAATCTGAATATTGAATAATTTTAAGGATGAACATAATTATGATGTCCTTAGTTATTGATGTCAGTTTCACTTGTCAACAAGTATTACGACGTTACAATAATCAATTCAAGTAAATAGAAATGGAGTTTGTGTCTCCCTCCACCCGACCAGATACATCGTGGTAAGCTTACCGTGAGTGGATATAATGATTTCATTACTGACGCCAAAATCGCGTTCCTAGTTCGCTTTATAGTTGAGTAGGTTTTGCTTAGTATAGGATTCTATTTAGGATTAGTCAGGAGCGCGGTTTTTTCCGCTTTCCCGCCAACATCGTAAGCGAAGGATCGGCCACTTTATGACTCCCTTGTGCTAGTTGCCTCGCCTCGGACGGAGTGCTTTAGTACTCGTCCGAAAGCTCGGTGAAGCTCTGAAAGCTCTTAAGGCTCAAAGCATAGGTCTAATATAAATAAAAAGACGTCGCGACCACAACGACTATGGTCGTCATGTAGAACGATTGAATGTATGTTTTAGGAGTTGTGAACGCTAAATGGAAAGTAGCCATAGATAGAAAAGGAAATATATTTTAATATATTTTTATATCTGTCTGTTCGTTTGTCTACACAGCACTCAGAATCTACTGATCAGATTATGATTAAATTTGACTTATTTTTTTATAGTTTATAGGTTTAGCGTTATTGCCGCAATCCCATCTGATGGTAAGTGACGATATGTCCCAAGATGGTGGGCACAATAAACCTGTCGAGGGAGTGGCTCACAAGTAACTATTGAAACACACTGCCGGCAGATTTTCAATTTGGGGAAAATTACCAAACTATCGAGGCAGGCATTAAGAAAAGCTCTACCACCATGCTATTATAGTGATACATAATATTTTGAATCAACTTATAAAACAACTCATTTCTTACTTTACTGACCTATTACTTTTTCATTATCATAATTGAGAAAAATCTTCTGTATTTACTATGTGTTTATATTATATGTCTTTGTAACAAACTAAATATTCTTACACTTGAATAATCAAAAGCTTTTTACAAATTGAATAGTTAATTTTCTCATAAAACACAAGTTCGTGGTAAAATAATGTATTTAAGAGGAACAGCTTTTTAGAGTTACAGGTAATAGTTTCAAACTGTTACTTATTATTAAACTGTTCTGAAAACTGCGAATCACTCCTAATATGTACGCACATACAGCAAAAATAATTGTAATCGAATGCTTTCGAATGCACTCGCAATAACATAATCCACCTGGCATTAACATTTACATGTTAAGTGTGAGTAACATGCATTGGGTGTGGCCGTGTACTGTTCCCAATTATAAACAACCTCCCTAACGAGCATTAAGTTGATCAGATATGAAAAAAACTGTAGTTTCAAAATACTAAACACAACCTTCACTAATAAGCCGAACTAAAAAGTAGAAATTTACAACAAAACAGTAATAAAGTTACTCAGCGAATTCTATGACGTCATAATTGTACTATTTTCTACAATTAGGTATAATTATTTTCGTTTATCCTCATAATCCTGGTCCGCATGTCTTCGAAAAAAAATTGTTATTGTACTGTCATTGGCTTCTGACAAGTTTGCAGGTTTCAAGTCTGTCCGACCAATCTAAGTTAATAAAAATTACATTGAAACATTGCGTGGCACTGATAGACATAGATTTAAGCGAAATTTATAAAAGCGAGTTAAATAGATAGTGGGCGAGCTTAGCGTTTACTAACTTCAACTTTTTAAGCTCGGCTCCTTTTTACACGCTTTATGTTAGCTTCACCTGTATGTATGTATGTATGTAACCGACCCCTTTGAGCTCGATTTTGTCCTACTTTGAACGATCAGATTTAATTCAAACTTTGCGCACCTGTCAAAGATCGATAACAATGCAATAATCCGATCAAAGCGTCCGATTATCCTAATTAGATTCGCCAGGATTAATTAATTTCTTTCCGCATCCTTTGCATGCGAGTAAGAGAGAGAGCTAGTGCGCGAACTACGCATGCGTGCAGTTCCAGTAACTAAAAAATAAAAAATAAATAATAGTTTAAAAAACTAGAACACACGCTTTATATAGAAAACTAAACTAAAAAACAGAAAATAAATATTAATTAAGAATAATGTAATTTTTTTTAATAAATATAAGTTATTATTAGTTTGAATAAGAAAAAAAATGTTTTATTGTAAAAAAAGCGTGGGATGCATGGTGTCAATAGTTATGAATATTTAATTGACAGATATGAGAAGGATTATCATTTCGATAATATCTTGAAAAGCACCCCCACTTTTTTTAAAATAAAACATTTTTTTTCTTATTCAAACTATTAATAACTTATATTTATTATTTTTTTTTACATTATTCTTAATTAATATTTATTGAAGTTTATTTTCTGTTTTTTAGTTTAGTTTTCTATATAAAGCGTGTGTTCTAGTTTTTTTTAAACTATAATTTATTTATTCTCGGATTTGGTTAAAATCACGTGAAATTCAAAAACTTAAACGCATAAAACAGGTATTCTTTCTTAACTCTCCTGGATCATACAAGAGTTATTAATTATTGAATTTAACTTAAAACTCCAATACACAATAATAACTATTTACAAATACAGCTAATAAACTGAACAAACCAAATCTTACTGATTACAATGGCAAATATTCTGCAGTCCTTTCCAGTAATTAATAATTCAATCATCATAATCAGTCGCAACTATCTTGCCGGCTCACTAAATGTCTCTATAATAAATATATAATCTAATAATATTATAAGAAGGAGGGAACACCCAGATCGGAAGACGGTTCCACAGCTCCACTGTGCGACAAAGAAAAGACTTTTTAAACTTTTCGGTTCGCGTCGGGATGGAGGTTATGGTAAAGCTGTGGCTCCGTAGTCCAGCACGGGTAGATCTGTTGTGGGAAGGAGAGGAGGGGATTAGGTGAAATAACTCTTCAAAGCATTCGCCATGATACATCCGATACAACACGCTAAGCGAGGCTATATCCCTACGCAGTTGAAGCGGTTTTAAGTACTTGGTAATGACTGGATTTGGTTTGTGTGACTAAAATGTCCTAATTATTAACGGAACTTTCAATTTATTGAATTACAAAAATAAAAAATACATAAATTAGAAACAATAAAACATAACTATATGAAAATAAACAATGTTATGTGTGGTACCAGTCTTAGCATAATCGCTACAGTGAATCAGTGCAGCGTTGGTATTCTGACTGGACCCTCTGAAGACGATGCCACGGACATAAGAAGAAATTAATAAATATGTAATAGGGAAAGCATATAGTTAGTACAAACCAATATTACTAATACTTGGTAATAATATATAACAAAAATAAAAATATATTGAAAATAAATATAAATAGCAAGGAGGTCCGGGAGATTATTTACATACTTAAGAGTTACAGTGAAACTACCAATCCGCTCTTGTTGTAAAAGCCTTTTAAAGTTTATTTTAAATGCTTGAACAGTATTTAGAGCACAATTTGGCGGAGGCAAAGTATTCTAGCATTAGAGGCTGCAAATTTATACGAATATCTGAATGCCATTAATCGGTGGCTTAAATTGGCTTCGTTGTATTGATTGAAAGCATGATATAATATAACAATTTTATTTATTTAAAATTATAACTTTGGGCTGATAAAGTTAGCGGCGAGTACGTGTTTGAGAGACCTGTATACACGTGTATCATACGTGTGTCAACTTCATAATCTAATCATCTAAAAAGTATGAGTGACATGGTTTTTACCAAGCTCGAAGCAGGTTTCTGCAGTGAACACTAACGATATTATCAAGGTAATTTGCTGTTATTTAACTAATTGGCACAGTCGCAACGGCCCGACGTCGCTCGCACTGCGCTGCACAACCTCGACTTTTGTCTACGTCTAATTGAAATATGCAAAGTTTATTATGAATTTTCCTCACAACACGTATGACGCAGTCCACCACAACCATGATCGATGAACAGATTAACTAAAACCATGTTTTACTTATATTGTTAACTTGCACATGCATGTAGTATATTTGCTGGTAGTTTTGACGTTTATAAGCGCCTTTCCAGGGCGTAAATTGTTTTTTTTTTTATTTGAATTGATATCCGTTTCCGTATTTATTTACGTTCTTTGCAAGAATTAACTTTGTAACATTTTGTACAGCAGAGCGGAGAAAGAGGTAGGCCAAGTCATGTTATTTCTTCATCTATATACATGAAAATATTTTACAATATATACATAAATATTTACAATATTTATACTTCAAGACTGGCTGAACCGATTTTAATTATCTCTAATTTGCAGAATTCGTAGTCGTCCATAAAACTAGACTGATTTTCTTTTTTTTGTATATATTTTATGACATAAATGAAATCCTAAATTGAGTTGAAAGCTAAAAGCTAACACTGACTGTTCTTATGACAGTCACTCCGTGACTTTTAGGTGGTACTAAGTTTGCCGGGCCAGCTAGTTTTACATTAACAGACAAATGAAATAAAAATATTCCACACAATATTATACCAAAAACCTGTCGCGCATAATTTTTTATTAAAATTGACATAATACATTATAATGATTATAAACCTGTGTAGTTCAACGCACCACAGATCGCGTCACCATAGGCCGCGTCAACTCTCACTGAACTAATGTAACTACACCCGCATATGACATGAAACGTTTCTACATCATCTAATTTAACTCAAAATTATGAATAATCTTGCAACTATCACCGACTCAGAAAATCGTACCAACTGAAAAATCAAGAAAATTATCCTAAGTCTAGAGAAGAAACACCAGGATACTCCGTTATATTCATATTTTTTTTGTATTATAGAATTATTCACAAGTATCTTTTATTTATTTATAATTTAATGCCTTTATTGAGATAGAGTTTTCTCCAGGCATCATTATGGTTCACAAAATGATCCATCTAATAATAAGCGTTTCACGGTACAAACTGTGCTTGACGTTGTCCTTGAACTGATTGACCGGAAAATCTATAATGTTCTTAGTTAGTAATATTATTGTAGAATTCAAACTATTATATAAAAACTTTTATTAGTCTTGATACGTATTTAATATGCGATGACTAATTTATTATTATTTCTAGTAATATATTAGAATTACCGGTCGTTCGCAGAACTTAGCCGAAGTTTTTACAGACATACATAGATATATTAACCAATAACATGAAAATAGTGGTGACACGCGCATATACACTCTCTGCATCAGTCATATAATAAGCTTAAAGACATGGGAGTGACAGTTTCTTGTCACTTACTCATATGTATTCATTTTGAAACTATATACACCATGAGTAGCGACCGAGCCGTCATACTGCGCCCGCGTATTTCATTGCAAAACTGTTCAGTAGCTCGATTCCTCTGACATATATATATATATATATATATATTAATATCATTTATAAAGACATTAACATTACAACGGGAGGTCATTTGCGTTCTCCAACATTTTAATAAAATTTAAAAATGTTTCTTTTGGCTGATTCATTTGTCGCTAAGTGGAAAATCATACTGCGTCATAACTCATATTAAAGGTTTTTTGTGAAAGGATTGAATGAGTGCGACAAGTTTACTATCCAACATAACATGGCTAAAAATATATCTCTTGAATGTTGGAATAATTTTTATGTTTCTTTATTTGCTTAATGTGTAAAAATGTATCAACGACAATTTTTAAATACATTAATAACTAAAACTAAAAATAACTAACAAAAACCAAAGTTTACAGGAGGCGAAAAAAGAAAGTTTTACTGATTATTTCCTTACTTTATGAAAATTTTTAGTATTGTAATTTACTGTTATTTAATTTAATTCTGGTGTTGATTTCATGTTTAGATAAGTCGTTTGTAAGATAGTGTTAGTTAGAAGTTATTGGTTTCATCAGCTCACGACGAAGACTACGAATTTCGAGACCGGAAAATTACAGACAATTAAACATGTTTTCATTTGTTTTAGGTAAATTACTACAGAATGCGTGCCAATTCGGAAGTATGGCAGTTTTAAGCTGTTGCAAGTGATTGTATTTAGTAGATGATATAGGAATAGCGTCGGAATGCAGACGTTGCTATGTAATTTCAGAATTAATAACATTTTGTCTCTGTCTCAAATCAAACGAATCGTCGAGAAGCTAAGTTAGCCGCTTTTGTTTGTAGGAGGAGATTTTTTTCTAAAATTATCTAGACACCTAATAACTAGAATCTTTTGCTGCCTAATCGTGACCCTACTATCGGTATACAAGTATCGGCCACCCTAGCAAATTTATATTTGTTTTAATAAAATAGTTTTAAAATTAGGAATTTAACTTGTTATTTACTAAATATGTATATAGTAACTGTTTTATGATTTTGTTATAAGGTTGCATTTATTTATTTCATTACAATTGTTCAAACCCATGCCTATCCGTTTTGTTGTTAAACTGTCATTCCAATGATAACTAATTATACTTGATTGTATAGCGAGTGGAACCGATGATAGCTTATTGGTAGTGTGTAGGAACGCCGCGTCAAGGGACGTGAGTTCAAATCCAACTACCTACAATGAGCTTGAGCTTTCGGTGAAGGAAAACATCGTGAAGAAACCCCATAGCTTGGTGTTAGGGTTTTTTTTTATGCCCGCCTGGCTAGCTACCACCCTCAAGTTGAAAATCTGTCGCCAAATACCGATAGGTGTGTTCCGGCAGTTACACTTGAGAGCCATTTCCTCCAAAGGTTTAGCGTGTTTAGCAACTTGGGCCGAATTGTCACTTAAGATCAGGTGAGATTATGGCCATAAAAAAAGGAGATTTTACTCTAGTAAGTTAGAATATATTACCAGCATTATTGGCCTCCATGTTTGAAGTGCGATTTTAGGAGGTATATGCACGCTGAATTTGTGACTTCAATTTACACAAAATCATTTAGTAGTTTTCGCTAGTCAGTCCAAAATTGAACGCTAAGTCGAATGACATAGACAACTTATTTTGGCCCCGAGTGTTAATTAGGAAGTCTTTGAATATCGTCGTCGGTATGTTAAGCTGTGTAAATAATATATGGCATATAAATTCTTAAAATTAGCAAACAATGCAAAGCCTAAAGAGGAGGATTATTCACTCAGATAAATCACTGTATTTAGAACAACAACTTACATAAATACAGTAAAAATTTGAAATCCGTTCTTTTAGGGTATTAGATACCCTGAAGCAGATAAAAAATTATTGTAAACTGGCACGGATATAAATATTGATTTAGAAAACTGTGCGCAAACCGCGAGGCAATGGGAATCTCTGACCTACAGAATTGACATCTTTCAACTCTATACCGGTTACACCATTCATTCAAGATCACGATTTTTTCCACTTCCATATATGTATACTAAAGTCACTTTCAATTCACGATTCAAATTATTGTTTTATTCCTCGCAATACTCTTCGTACGTATTGTTATTTATTAAACAACCTACGTAAATTCAAGTCCGTGTAATGAGAATGAACTTTCGATGAAGAAAACAATGTGATGAGACCATACGATGTTTCGTAAAACAGTTCATCAGAACCCTGTTCGGGAGATACCAGAGTGTTGTATGATTTAATAAAGTTAACTCATCTAAGACTCTCTGAGTTAATCATGAACGGGAGAGAGCAGAATAAGACTGATATGTTTATGTAAATATTAGTCTCTACAAAAATAAAGATTTTTTTTTATTTTTTTTTCTGGCTAGCTATGATTCTTTATTTAGGTAAGTATGTACATCTACGTATGTCCCCCCGCAATTTGCCGGGCGGACTAAGACGGTGGTAGATGGAACTTGCATGGTGCGTACACCGAACAGACATTTATTTATTTAATTGTACCAACAAGGTAAACAACAACACAATTTATATGTTACATTGGCATTACAAGCATGCTAGATGTCACCTCAATTAAAGGCACAAACCACCAGCTCAAAACATCAGCTCATTTAAATAGTATGCATAATGCTATAAGTTAATGTTATGACATATTTACAAGACCCACGACGACCATACATCCACTTATTTCCATAAAACAAAGATCGTTTTCACAATGATATGTACCAACCTAAAGGTGACAATCTGTAGCCAAAGACCTATAGGTGAGCTCCGGCAACTGTTAAAGTGCTAGGCAGCCAGTTACAACACTTTGCTTAGTGTATTACTATTTGGACCTAAATCTTAATATCAGGTGTAATTGTGAAAAACGAATAAAAAATAAAACTAACTACAGCCAGTCGTTGTAAAGGCGCAGAGCGCGGCCGCGGACCGCACACGCAACTCATACATGAATAAATAAAGGGGTCTCGAAAGTTTTCGACAGTTAGATAATCAAATAGGAAATAATAAATTGTAGTGAATTAAATATATATATAAACATGGATTTTGTATAAATAATTAAATTTAACACACAGACAAACATATTACATAAATAAACACCTACGTAGTTAATTATTCGTAAAACTTGAATAGTTCGAACTTCGTAGATCTAACGAGAGCAATCACCTTAATCTATGCGAAGGGAAAGTTCCGATCGCGAGCGCCTCGTGTGTGCCCCCTGCTAGCCACAGATAGGGCTGCAAGGGCTCTCACTTTAAAAAAAAAATATTAACTTTTTTTAGGCTCTGTCATATCACTTCTTAGTAGAAGTACATATATTACCTTAAGTTATAACATATCATGAGTAACGAAAGAACTAATTAACATATAACTTACATGGTTCCTAAATTCCAATGGTAAGATTATATTTCATTCAACAAAAAACAAAATCAACATCCTAAAAAAATTGTCTACATTTTTTCTGTTATGGCATGCGCCGATGTACGCACTGTTGCCAATGTCAAGTAAGAAGGACATTATAAACATAATTAATGTATACAAACCACCAAACTTAGAACAATTTTTTTGTGATATAAACAAATAATGGCCCTGTGTGGGACTCGAACTCACAGCATTTTGGGGCGGCGGTTGCAATGAGGTGATAGCTTCACCCACTATGCAAACCGCGCAGGCAAATATACTCAAATAAAATGCATTAAAAGAGTACTGTTATACCTTTACGGCCAAAGGCGATCCAAATCCTCATTGACTAAAGTGAGTACATTTATCTAGTCTCCTTGTAGTAAACCTATCATATTGTAAACACTATAAATTTTATATTCGATTTTGAGGCATATTTCTGGCATATCTTCAAAATCTAAGGTCTAAGGATTGGCTTCTTGGTTTATATTAGTCAATGAATAAACACACAAGACATGTTACATATATATATATTGAAGCGATGATAGCTCAGTGGTAGTGTGCACGACTTCGCGTCAAGGGACGTGGGTTCGAACCCAAGCACCTACAATGAGCTTGAGCTTTCGGTGAAGGAAAACATCGTGAGGAAACCATAGCATGGTGGTGGCATTTTCTAATGCCCGCCTCGGTAGCTACCACCCTCAAGTTGTAAACCTGCCGCCAAATACCAATAGGTATGTTCCGGCAGCAGCACTTGAGAGCCAGTATCTCCACAGGTTTATCGTGTCTACTAACTTGGGCCGTATCGTCACTTAAGATCAGGTGAGATTATGGCCATATATATGGATATATATATATCAAGGGTTACAGTTTTTTTTTAAAGCTTAGAGTTGTGGTAAATCTGATGTTAAGTGACGATGTGGCCCTAGATGGTGGAAATGCATGTAGAGCGAGTGGCTCTCAAGTGCAACTGCCGGAACACACATATAGGTGTTTGGCGGCCGATTTTCATCTTGAGGGTGGCAGCTAGGTAAGCCAGCATTAGAAAAAGCTCTACCACTATGCTATGGTTTCATTACGATTTTTTTTTCCTTCACCGAAAGCTCAATCACATTATAGGTGGAATCGAACTTACGTCCCCTGATGCGGCGTCCGTACATACTAGCAACTGAGCTATCATTGCTTCGTATTTTGTTAAATAAATGTAAAAGTATCGTTACAGGTTGTAGCGACCCGTATCCGGCGCGCTCTGCTTACAACTCTATGCCTTAATAATAACAATATAAGAACCGAGAGACGCGACCTCAATGTGCCATTCAAGGCACTTCTAATAAAAATTTAAAACCCTCGTCAATCATCGACAATTTAAATTATTGAAAAATAACTATCACGAAGTAATCGCGGTCGGTTCTTTATATATAATTATATACAACACACACACACACATACACACTGACCGGTAGGTGAATAGAACAGCTTATTTGACTTTTTAATAAAACATACATTCTTTGTTAGACATAATCGTAGTTTAATTATAAAATATATATTAGCATGCACTTGGACTTGCTTTTATATTAATATTACTCTCTTAATACTATTAATATTTTTAGAACTACTAGGCGAATGTGACTGTGAAAATAATAATAACAGTATAAATGCGAAAGTGAGTTTGTTAGTTACGTTTTCACGTTTAAGCCGCTGAATCGATTGTGATGAATTTTGGTACAGAGATAGATGCGACTTAGAAGACGGAGATAAGCTACTTTTTCTCGCGATATCTTTATCAGAAGAAGGGCAATCATACTAATATTATAAATGCGAAATAAATTTTGTTTGTTTGTTACGTTTTCACATCTATTGCGATGAATTTTGGTACAGAGATAGATGGGACCAGGAAGAGGGTGATAGTTTTCTCTTACTAACTTACATACTTTATCTCACGAAATCTTTATTGGAGGTGAGGTAAACAGAGGAATTATCTTTTTTTTTAATCTTTTTCTTGCGTGATCCGATTTATATGACAAAATCAATAGTATCGCGAACGAAGCCGCACATAAAAGCTAGTGATATACTAAACATCAAATCATACTAACAAAATTATGGACATTTAATATTTTGTAGGATAATAATATAGGTATTGATAATTTACAGTAGCTTTTTTATGTACATTTTCAATTGTCTATAATTTATTACAAAAACATTTATATTATAGCGACATCACAATATTACCATTATCTTAATTTTGGTATCAACATCACTTAAACTATTTGACTTGGAACAAATGGTTCCTCGATAGAATCTGCTGAACACCCATTGGACTATTAACTATTGCGTAACAGTATATGTAATGTGTAAACATGTAATCATAATGTGCGGTCGTCAGGTTGCAAGACGAGCGCCGACCTCACACATGCCGAGCCCAACATCGCGCCGGGGGCTGAGGAGGCGAGCGAGCCCTCGCCACGGGACTCACGCGCCGTCTCCTCCGACGCCTGGCTGAACCTCATCGCCGGTATGATTTACTCCTATCTCATGATCCTCTCTGACATCGCATCGCGTTGTGACCGTGCCACGCTCGTCTCTTGCAGAGTACATGCGCGCAGCTCCTGGTACAACCGCCGCGACCGGACTGCAAGATAAGGACTGGTTCCCGCGGCCGGTACCCGTCATGTTGCCCCTCGGTATGTATCTCTTATATGCTGACGTCTTGCCAACCGCAATGAGCTCATTACTCAGACGTGCTTCACGTTCCACAGGTGGCGGAGAAGGTGCGGCGGGGCGCATATCACTGCCTATGCTGGTGCTGCCTGTGCCGGTACCGGTGCAGAGCTCACCGACGAGTGCACCTCGTAAGTGGTTTTGTATAAAACGAATAGATCCACGATTCCATATGATGTCTTTCAAAATAATATGGTCCGGATATTTTACTGAATTTTGGACACCTACTGGAATATACTTCCCCTGTTCAGTTACAACTTTGAAGGATTTTCGGGTGTGCGAATGACTGATTAGAAAATCGCTATTGATATTTTCGATCGGCAAAATGAGGCATGAGCTGAACGCGTATGAACTCTAGTTCTTTTATCTATTTTTTAATACGCTTTTATTAGTTTCATACGTATGTTAGTATGTAACGGAATCTTTAAACATGATTTTGACCCCCTTCAAAACGTCGGATTAACTCGAAATTTGGCATACTTATTAAGGACCGATGACAATTCAATATTTTAAACAGTTTAATCCGTTACCCTTACTAGGATAATCAGGATTAGCGATTTTTTGTTTTCCTGAGAGCCGGAGTGTCTGCCTCAAGACCAAGAAGGGAAACTACCAGGTGGGCTGATCTCCTATTTCTCGGATAAGTTACCGACTGATTCAGATGAAATTTTCGGAGAGGGAACCTGAGAACCGCAGGCTATCTCATCCGAGAGAGGCAGCAGGCCCCTAAATACCTCATTTCTCGGATAAATTATCGACTTAGAATAAATATCAATGACGGCTCAATTTTATTGAAAATCATTTATTTTCATAGTAGGATATCGAAAATATTGTGTACTATAGTACTTCAACTCGCTATATCGATTATATATTCTACAAGCAGCCAGTATATACTAAAACTCACAAATTAATGTATTGAAAAAAAAAATAAAAAAAAAAACTTAGAAATACGCTTTTATAGAAAATACAACTAAAAAATGAAAAATAAACAACAATTTAAAAAAAACCTAAAAAAATACGTCCTAATAAAACTAATTTAAACGAATTATCACGGTTTTTTTTATGCTAATGGGCAGCAAACAGGCAGACGGCCCATCTGATGTTAAATGGTTACCGCCACCTATGAACAACTGCAATATCAGGGGCATTACAGACGTGTTGCCAACCATGGAGGCCGTATTTCAATCCCTTTTTGAAGAGCCCCACATCATAACCTTGGGGGAATACAGTACCTCCACAGTGGGGGAGTATTAATTTTGATCCCAACGTTTCGTAAACTTTTCTGTCACGCTTTTTTCTTTTTAACACGCTTTTTATTAACTTCACCTGTATGTTTGTTTGTATGTTTGTAATCGACTCCTTTGGGCGCTATTTTGACCCGCTTTAAACGACCAGATTTCGTTCAAACTTTGTAGAATTATCGAGGACCGATGTCAATACATTAATTTGATAAAATTATTCCATTTTTCAATTTGCAAAATAAGATTTTTGTTAATTTATATAATTTATTTTCTATTTTTTTAGTTGGATTTTTATAAAAGCGTTTTTTTTAACTATTATTTATTGAATATAGGACTTAATCTGCGTGGCATATATCAATATACTTTCTAACTTCAGAAGCTACATTTAATGAATTATGGGCTCGTTAACGAGATATAATTTCTAGCACAGTTACAGTAATTTGTCAAAAGATTCTAATACACCGTGACCAGGTCGGAAACAAAAACTGACGTTCAGACGTCTACTAGGAGATAGAAATTTGAAATAAATGTCAAACATTTTTTTATACTGATACTTGAAATAACTGATAACTAAACAAGTTTCTAAACTATGTTTTATACACCCGCAAGTGCTTGTGCCCGCAGAGTGTTCCTTGAATTCGAAGGAGGAGTCTTCAATAGAATCTCAAAACAAAAATACCGATCAAAAATCAAATGAGGCTCAAGACAGTGTGCCAGCACAAGTGCGCCCGCGTTCTCCGCTTTCGCCCCTCGTGCGGCCGCCGAAGTACGTGCCGCGCAATCTGCCGCTCCAGGTGCCAACTCTGGCTACTGCCGGTGAGTGAACAGCAAGTCATCGTCACAGGTATCACTAGTCTGGTATTCTTACCTCTTATGGGACTTTATAAAAATGTTCATACATACCGACAACTTTTCGGAATCTATCAATAGTATTAACCGATCAGCCACCGATCTGCCTGAAACCTGATTATATAACACAGTTATGAAATGACAAGTACGCTTGTGGAACAGGTTCACGAGAGCAGCTGATCGAGCTGTTCCGTTCACAATCCCCTCTCGCACCCGAACTACCTCCATTGCTGATCCCTGACTACAGCGGTGCAGTGGCAGAGCATCTTGACGCAGTGGCCGTAGTCACCGGTACCGAGTCTATTCCTACACCTGGCTCGGTGAACTCCCCACAGCCCTTTCAGACACGAGGCCGTGTCCGCGAGCAGCGCACTCCTGTAACATCTGCTACTCCACCGCAGCCACAGTTCTTGCGTTCTGTGACATTACGTGGTGAACTGTCCGTGCCGAGCGCCGGATATACCGAGCCGTATCTGGTCAGGTCAGTACTGTTTTTTTTTTTTTTTTAATAACAACCTAAGAGATTTCTCGCTCCTAGAGTACTTGTGATTACACTGTAAATGATGTCGCTAAGTCCACAAATGCTTGTGCAGGTGGCAGTCAGAGAGCGGTGCTGCACGAGTTGACTACCACGGTGGTGCTACGTCCACGTTTCGTATGATGTCGACTGATGCTGTGCAGCGTGTTGAGGTTGTCATCGTTTAGTGCAACTTCTTCCTTCGCATTGGCTTGTGGTTAAATATAATATTTATTATCGTAGGTTCACGTCGATCGCACCGGAGAGGTGGACGTGGTGCGGTGTACAGCGAGTGCACCCAAACGAGCGACCACCAGTGACCGCGCCCTGCCTGCTCTACCGGACCTGGAAGCTTTTCATTTTGCAGGTACGACTGAGGACTACATATTATTGCAATTTACTGCTAGTTTACAGAACCATTCCGTACGTAAGATAATTAGATCTTGTGCGTTCTCATGGTTTAGATCTAAAGTATACAAGTACATATATTTGGCAGGATATGTGGACAAACAGGAAGGCGGGACGGGTGCTGTGGAGAGCTGGCAACTCCTGGTATCGGGTCGTGCCGGAGAGCTCGGCGGCGCGCGAGATGAAGCACTCACTTTCAGGCACGAGTTGCTCGTCGTACGCGCGCCTGATAATATCACCGCTATACCGCTCAGGTGAGTAACGTACGGACTGTGCTTTTAGCTCGGTCTACAGTTTACCTTCATCTATTAGAAAATATTTTATAAGTCTACTTCCCCACTAGGTACAAGGTGTCAGTAGATAGTTCTGTGCTTGGCGTTGACTGCGAGAGTTATGAACACCGGTATTTGGAGATGCGCTTTGAAGAGCACGATCCAGCGCTGCTGCAAATCAACGTAGGTATGTTTATCGGTGAAGTTCACACTATAAACAAAGTAATCTACGTGGTACTTATTTTTGCTTAGTTTATATAATATCCATTTACAGAGGAAACATGTGAGTTCGTGCAGCAGAGTGAGCAGAGTGAACGTCTCGACCCCATGCGTGAATTCACATTACCACAAAGAGACCCCCGATATGATAACGAGTTCCAGAGGTAGGTAGAACAATACTGCACACTGGTAATAATGTTTATGCGGAATGTGAAGAAAAGGAAAAACATATATCAGGATTTGCCTTACAGATTCGCAGCGCAATACGGCCGCAGCTACGTACACGACGCTGAAGAGGCCGTACGTAAGGCGCTACTCATACAACATTCGCGCTTCGTGAATTCTGGAAACCGGCAGAGCGGCACCGCAGCGCTTTCCGTCAACGCGTTCGGTGACAGGCTCGACGACGAGCTTCAACAACTACTGGGCGTGGATACGAGTGGTGTGGAGGAGACGCCTGTAGGTCGCGCGCGCAGAGATACGACGCGCCTACCAACCGAGTTCGACTGGCGTGATCATGGCGCAGTGACGCACGTCCGCTGTGAGGCACCACTGCACATATAATTATATTAATAAAAAAAAAAAAACATATATTATGAGTGCATAGTATTTTGAATCGTTGAAACATGTCGCGATCGTGTTGCAGACCAGGGCGCATGCAGCTCGTGCTGGGCGTTCGCAGTGGCAGGCGCTGTCGAAGGCGCATTGTTTCTGCGTACAGGCCGACTGGTGCCACTTAGCGAGCAACGCCTCGTCGATTGCGCACAACCGTTAGTACCGAGCCGATGCTCCAATACCGAGAAATACTGCCAAGGACAGCTTAACGTCATTAATTTGTTTCAGGTACGGTGGACATGGCTGCGAGGGAACTTGGCCGAGCGCCGCTTATAACTACATCCAGGACCGGGGTCTCTCAGCACTTAACGAATACCTACCATATCAAGAGAAGGTAAGACCGAGCGCGTACTTACTTGTTGATATCGCATGATTAGACATTTGTGTTCTGTGTAACGTGTGCTGTCCGTGCGAGCAGGTGCTACAATGTGTTGATAGAGAAGCGCCTGCAGTCACACAGATCAGCGGACATGTGAACGTGACACGGCGCAGCGTGCGCGCTCTGCAGGCGGCTATACGCCGACGTGCGCCTACTGTGGTCATCGTCGACGCTAAATGCAAGAGTTTTGTCTTCTATAAGGAGGGCGTTCTCTACGATGACAAGTGGTATGCAACTGGAGTATCACCTCTCGAATTATGTTAATATAGATACATATACCCTACTAAGAGAACATTCACGTTACGTTTCATTACTTCCTAGTAGAGGACTGATGCAAGAAGTCTGATAATTTTGTAATTCATATTAACGTAGTCTGATTAGTAATGACTTAGAGTATCTCTTCTTTTTTATATTACGATGTTACCATCTCCGGATAAATTAAGCTATTATGATATTGAATTTGAGACAGAAATCTCTTATCGCACTAGTATGTACCCCTACAGCCCTGTAGCCTGACAGAACAGTACTGCCTAAGGTGGTAATGTTTCATGTTATTATATATTTTCCTGCTCTTCATCTAAACCTACTCTTCAGAACACCCAGTTTACAATGCGTGATAGCCTAAATATCCTGGAAATGGATATCCGGAGCGACCTAAATCTTAAGGACCACATCGAAAATGTCATCTCCACAACATTTCAGAGACTCGGACTCCTGAACAGAGTGCGACGGCTTTTCCTACTCGACCAGCTGTACCTTCTCTATAAGGCCCAGGTTCGGCAGTACACGGAATACTGCTCGCACCTCCGCTAAATATCTCAATCAATGCCTTATACAGGTTCCAGAGGCGGGCGGTCCGTATTGTAAATGATACAACTATCACCAACACTATAGAACCGCATCAATTGCATAGAGATATTGCCTCTCTAAGCGTGTTCTACCGTCAGTATCATGGCGAGTGTTCTAAAGAGCTCTTTGAACTGATCCCCTCTTGTCCTTTCCACAACAGAACTACTCGGGCGGGGGTGTCACAATTTCACGGTGACACCTATAACATCCAGAATCAAAAAGTTTGCCGACTTCTACTTTTGTCGCACCGTAAAATTGTAGATCCGTCTTCCTGTCAGCGTTATCCCGCCTCCCTATGATATTGGGTCCATCAAAAGAGGCGTGAAGAGATACCTAAGCAGGCCGGCATGACAGCGGTGACTGGTAGTGAATTATTCTCGGTGTCAGTCGCCGCTGATATGGATTGTACTGTATTTACCATCTGTACGTTCGGTACAGTTACTTCGCTGCTCTACATAAAAAATATATAGGGTGTGTATTAACGAGTTTATGATGTATTACAGTGGTAAGCAACTAGGAAGGCTGAACCACGCGGTGCTGGCGGTCGGCTGGGGAGAGCATCGTCGTGAAGCGCACTTTATTCTGAAGAATTCATGGTCTGCGAAGTGGGGCGAGGCAGGTTACGTGCGTCTGCACGGGCCCTCCAACGCGTGCGGAGTGCTCACCCAGCCCTCGTTCCCGCTGCTAGAGAAGGACGACGTGGCTCGTCTGCCGGAGCAGACCGCGCCTGATCCGAACTCAGAAAAACGAACCGCGTAGACGAGAAACTGTCACGCTCATTTGCCATACATGTTTTAGATATAAGGGAAAAATAATGTTTGTCTACTAAAAGATTCATTACATGTGTTTTCGTTAAAAAGGTGTTGTTTTTTTTTATTTAATTCGTATATATTACAGAAGGTCAAAAACAATTAATAATAATAATAATAATAATTCAAAAGAGTTATGAGAACTGCCGACAGCAGTTAAAACTTAAAACCATAAACAAACAGTTGTTATTTTTATTTTTATTTTTATTTTATTTTTTAAATATCCAAATATATTGTTTGATCTTAAATTAAAATTGTTTACAGCGGAATAAGTTATACTATACTATACTATAACTATATAATAGGGACACATATAGTGTTAACATGAACACGTCACGTGGCCATGTCGATGAAACGGTTTTATTGAATACTAGCCATGCCGGCGACCTCGTTCGCGTTAACATGAATCATGCTCCCTATAATTTTACTACCTATTTTTCACTTGTGGGCATTATAGTATTATTATACTAATTATAATTATAAGTATCGTGGTTTGTGGAAGTGAATTTTTTTTTTTTTTTTTAGGCGCTTTCAGCAATTTTTGGTGAAGAAAAATCATAACACTCACGTCATCGTCACCGAAAGCTTTGCATTTATGTAGAGCGTGTATGCGGATTGTTATTTACGAATTTGTCAAATATGTACGCTTAATCGATCGGTTTGACGTAAATTCCAAACCTCAAAGTATTTTGTGAAATATAGTTTTCACTACTATCGGCAGTTCTTATAACTCAGGTTTTTTTTTTTTTTTTACGTAAAGACTATGCACTACTAATATTAGACACTTAAATTAGACTTATAATACTCAAAATGATCACTGATTGTTTTGTGATTTCTACTACTTAATAATATGTGACTTTCGATCTTGCTATTTCATCCCACTTTGTCGGATGGGGCACGCTTGGTCGAAGACCTTGTAAGAAAGACAGTAGTCCTTGTGATGATTGCCACCACAGTGACTACAAGCGTCCTCCGTCGCTGTGCAGTACCTCCTGTCATGACCAAAACCATTTTGTGCATTGGATTAGGGGTGACTGATCGTATACCGTTGCCCTTTGCATGTCAACGTATATTAGGCCGACTGTAGTTAGTCTGCCCCATACTACAGGGGGCATTAACAAATAATGAATCTACAGTGATTCCTGCTTTAGGAGCATCTATTGCGTTTCTAATGTGATTAATGACGTCACCGCTTGTATCGTTAACGTCTGTGGATGTGACTTTTATGGAGTGTAGTGATTTTGTTGTTTTATTTTTACACCTCTATACTGTCGATATATATATATATATATATATATATATATATATATATATACCATATATACGTTTCGGTAGTTCTGGTCTGGGCCTGATCTCCTGCTCGCGTTCCACCAGCTGATTCTCGGTGCAGCATCATACCTGGAACAGAGAATTCACTTAGTACATACTGTTTATTTACAACAGTTTTCTGACTTTATCTTCATAGTCTTCCACCATTGACCCTCTGCTTTTTCATCATATAATATAAATATACCTCTCACTAAAATAACATCATAATTACCTAAAATATAACCAGTAATATTTACAATCATTTTACATAGACGACAAAAAAAAAAAAAAAAAAAAAACTAAAAATTAGTCGGCTTAGTCAATGATCTACAAGAATTGGGATGTAATTATGACAAGATCGCTTATATGGTTTTTTTTTTTTTTTTTTAATTGTTCGTTATTATTTCTGTCTATTTTGTTTATTGGACAGCTTTAATCATTAATTATTCTATACTCGATTTGTCATTCTTCACTTTATTTCGTTTAAATAATATGAATACACGACGGCGAGTAGGAGGGAAGGTGGTGGGCGCCCATCTCCTGCAGAAGTGCAGGAGATAAGGCTGGTGGCCCGCGACGCAATTATGCGTCGCTGGGCAGAGGATCTGGCGAATGCGCGTTATGGCACGTACACCATAAACGCCATTCGCCAGGTCCTCAAGGAATGGTGCGACGGGAGATTTGGCTCCCTATCGTTTCGGTTTGTGCAGGTGCTATCCGGGCATGGCTGCTTCGGATGGTACCTGCATAAGATCGCTCGTAGGGAACCAACGGCCGCCTGCCACGAGTGTGGTGCGGCGGAGGACACTGCGCAGCACAATCTTTCTGAGTGTGCTGCGTGGTCTGAGCCGCGCCGCACTCTGGAGACGGCGGTCGGGGCGGACCTCTCACTGTCGTGTGTGGTGAAAGCCATGCTCGGCAGCGAGAGTGTTTGGAATGAAGTGGCCTCCTTCTGTGAACAGGTCATGTCACAGTAGGAGGCCGCGGAGAGGGTCCGTGAGGCGGATGCCCAAGCTGACCCTCTCCGTCGCAGAAGAAAGGGCGGCAGGAGGGGCCGGTTCGTCCGAGCTCTTCCGCCGCCCAGATGCCGGATTGGGGGGGTGGGTCGCTGGACCCACCTCCCATTGCACCAGTCCGGCAGAAGGATAGGGCAGCTTGCCAGGCTGCCCGGATGGGGCTTAACATCAGGCCGGGCCGGTCGCTGGGGTGACGCGGTGATTGCCAAGTATGGACCCGTGACACCCCAGGAAGGCGACAGACGGCCGTGAGGTTAGGTTAGGTTAGGTTGTGGTTAGGTTAGGTTAGGTTGTGGTTTCATTTCAAGCAGTTGACCCCCCGTCTGATTGGTGCGGCTGGCGCATTAGCACGACAGCTGCCCAATCTGGGGGGTCCGGATTCCACCTGCCGAAAGCTCTATGCGGGGATCGTGCGATCCATGGCCCTTTACGGGGCCCCTGTGTGGGCCGACAGTTTGACGCCTCGCAATGTGGCTTCCCTACGGAAACCGCAGAGGCTGATGGCCGTAAGGGCGGCCCGCGGGTATCGTACGGTCTCCTTCGAGGCTGCCTCCCTATTAGCTGGATATCCTCCCTGGGAACTGGAAGCGCGAGCCCTCGCGTCACTGTACAAGTGGCGCAAAGAGGCACGTGAGCGAGGTCTGCGACTGGCGCCTCGAGAGATTGAGGCGCAGAGGTCGGCGCTCATCCAGTCCCAGGTTATTGAGGAGTGGCAACGGAGACTCGAGCGACCCAGCTCGGGCGTAGTGACTGTGGGGGCCATAAGACCATATCTTATGGAATGGTTACGCAGACGACACGGCACTCTCACTTTCCGGCTGACGCAGGTACTTTCGGGACATGGATGTTTTGGAAGCTACCTGTGTCGTATTGGCCGGGAGTCAAGTGCCGTGTGCCATCATTGTGGCTGTGACGTCGACGACGCACAGCACACTCTGGCAGTCTGTCCTGCGTGGGAGTCGCTGCGTCGGGACATGATCGTGGTTACGGTGCCCGATCTCTCGCTGTCGAACGTGATTAAAACCATGGTTGAGAGCGAGAGCGGGTGGATCTCCGTTGCCTCCTTCTGTGAGCAAGTCATGCTGACGAAGGAGGTGGCGGAAAGGGTAAGGGAGCGGTTGACCGGAAGGGTCCCCTCCCGCAGTCGGCGAGCCAGGCAGCGTCAGGTCAGAAATGACCTCCAGCCGCCATAGAGATTGCCTGCGGGCGTTGGACTAGGGCGGGTCCTTCGCCAAGATCGCATGTAGGTCTGCCAGGTCGGGGCAAGCGCATTGCGTTCGATGCATCGCCTCCAAGGTTCGTTGGCGGAAGCACCCCTCCCCCCGTTATTGACTGTCGCGACCCCTCTTTGAGGGTCCCCAGGTTGGGGTCTCCACAGAGGCCAGCACTTGCTGGGGAGTAGAAGTAGTGTGGTAACAGTTCCTGCTCCCCGGTCCGAAGGTGACTGAAGGAACGTCGTGGAGTTTTTTAGGCATAGTGGTATCTCCGGTTTGATCCGGTTGAGTCCCCCACAGGCCTCTCGCCGAGCCCAAGGCTGGAGAGGTAACGTCTATAAAAGATTTTCCTCCACGTAAAAAAAAAAAAAAAAGGGTGTGGTTGGGGAAAAAAAAAAAAAAAATTGATACCTTCGGACATTGATTTTTCTTTACGAACTGGTTTTAGTATTCGAATAAATTTCAAAATTCAGAATCGCTGAAGCGAGTCCTCGCTAGAAGCGCCGACGAGGAGAAGGTGGTGGTGAAGGAGGTGGTAGAACCCACTCCAACTAAGGTAGTTTTGGACTTGCTGAACGCGGATCAAGTAAGATCTCTGGCATGTGGCGACTTCGAAAGTATACTGGACGTGTGTCGCAAGTCAGGACATATTAGCGGGCCGTGCATCAAGCAACTCAAGCTGGCGGCGCGAGGAATGCTAGATGTTGTAAACGCGCTTCTTCTTCGTACGGAGACGAACGAGACTGCACGTCTTCGGCGGGAGACCCAAGTCCTTCGTCGGCAGTTGGACGTCATGCGGGAGGATCTAAAGGCATGGAAGGAGGAGGCAAACCGCAAGACTGTGCCGCCTCCTCCTCCTCCCCCACAGGAGGAGCCACCAGCCCATCAATGGCGCGAAGTGTTGGAGGCGTTGGGGAGTTTAGAGCGCTCCTTCCAAACCACCGTGGGCCGCATTGATGCCCGTTTTGAGGAGATGGACAGAAGGCTTTTTTCACAGGAGCCGTTGCCACCGCCGGTGGTGACATGCAATGTCCCAGCTGGCGGTCCGCCGGCCCCAAAAAGGAGGAAGGGTCCTGGGGCCCCGGTGCTGCCAATATCACCGGCAACGGGTGCCATGACCTCGACGTCAAATGTTGTGCAGGTGCCAGTGGATTCCACTCCAGCCCCCCCTTTGGGTGTGGAGTGGGCTCCATTGCCGAATGCGGGATTGCGGGCCGAGAAAGTGGTAGGTGGTGAATCGTGGTCGGTGGTGGCGCGCCGACCCAAAAAGAAGAAGGAGGTTTCGCAGGTGCCTACACCTGCCGAGGCTCCAAAAGCGCACAAGGGGTCGGCGTCGACAAAGGCCGTGCCGAAGCTACCGAGTAAACCGCCCTCGGAAGCAGTGATAGTGACCCTGCGCCCGGAGGCACTGGCAAAGGGTGTAAACTACCGGTCGGCCTTAATCGGCGCCAAGGCGGTTCTTAATCCCTCTGAGATCGGGATCGGCAACCTAAGGATGCGTGAGACTGCCACTGGCGCCAGGATTATTGAGATTCCTGGCGCTGATGGCCTTGCGAAAGCGGACGTCTTGGCACTGCAGCTTAAGGTGGCCTTAGCTGACGTGGCTGTAGTGTCAAGGCCCGTCAAAAAAGCGGACGTACGGGTTGTCAGTCTCGACGAAACAGTGGAGGTTGAAGAGGTGATTGAAGCCGTAAAGGCTAAGACTGGCTGTCCGCCCGAACAGATTCGGGCGGGCAGCATCAGATATGGTGGCTGGAGTGGGGGGATACTACATCTTTCCCTCCCAGTCACTCACGCAAGGAAGCTCATTGAGGGGGGCCGACTTGACGTGGGCTGGACGGGGGCCCGAATCCAAGCACTGGAAGAAAAGCCACTGCGATGCTTCCGGTGCATGGGTCTGGGCCACACCAGCCCACTATGCCAGTCGGAGGTAGTGAGGGGTGCGCTCTGCTTCAGGTGTGGAGAGGCCGGTCATGCGGCATAGAACTGTGGGGCTGAAAAGCTCCACTGTGCTGTGTGCGCCGATGCAGGCAGACCGGCAAACCACTATACGGGGGGGGTTAACTGTAAACCCCCTACCATTAAGAGGCGGGGTGCTCCCACACCTAGGGGTGGACTGGTGAGTGAGGCCTCTGTGCCTCCGGCAAATACGGAGAGCCCTAGGCAGGAGGCAGCTGACATGGAACTTTAATGGAGTACGTCCAAGTCAGCTGCCTCCAAACGAATTTGAACCACTCTGCCGCTGCACAGGATCTTATGGTCCAGTCAGCGGCGGAGTGGGGCATTGGTATGGTGGTCGCTGCGGAGCCGTACCACGTCCCTACCCAGAACCACTGCGCTGGGGATCTGGACGGTTCCGTGGCGATCTACTGCCCGGGCACAACGCTCTCGGTCCGTGAGAGGGGCAGCGGGTTCGTGACAGCCGTCTGGGGGGAGTACGCGCTAGTCGGCGTGTACTTCTCCCCCAACCGGGCCCTGGTGGAGTTTGAGAGGTTTCTCAGCTCCCTGGGGCCTGCGGTAAGGCGGCTGTCGCCGCTCCCTGTCGTCCAGCTTGGCGACTTGAACGCCAAGTCTAGGACGTGGGGAGCGGTGACCACGGACCTGCGAGGTCTGGCGGTTGAGGAGTGGGCAGTCGAGGTTGGACTGTCCCTCCTCAACAGGGGAACGGTGCACACGTGCGTGCTGTTAGGCGGCAGCCGGCGATTGTCTTTTTAAAAAAAACACCGAACTATTATACACTATAAATTTATATGTATTGTTCCAAAATTACACTTTTATTGATGCCTCAATTTTCCTTATAGATTGATGTTACCGGTACTGAGTCTAATCAGGGACTGCAGTGTCCCGCGCGGTGACTACTTATATATTACATTGATAATTGTTTATTCAAGCATTAATTACGCGGTAATACTGGATATAACATCTCCCCCCTTTAGATGGAGCTTTATCTAAAATGATGAAGCGGAATAAAAGAGAATTGAGGCTCACAAGAATTTAAATTTAAGATAGAAGTAAAACTAATTTATAATTAAAATGTTTGAGGAAAGATTCTAAGTTACACAAATTAAATTAATTAAGAAGTTATTTTTAATTATTAAGATTTCTATTAGAAGAATATTGAGAGCTATTATCATTTGAAATAGATGGGTGATTATGTTCGACCATCTCTATAGAATGACTGATTCTAGTGTCACGTCGCACAGCTCTCTTTGTATTACATTGATTAAAAATCTGAACGCAACATGATGTATTTCTATTACAACTATTACGATAACATTTACACATTTGATATAATATAAACAAAAATATAATAATAATAATGAAATAAGTAAAACCTGAATAATAAGTTGCATATTTCACAAAATGATACTGCTCTTGGTATTTATTAATCTCTGACTCCAAGTCATCTAGTTTATGGGAACTATATTTTAAGCTGTCTAAATCTATATTATTCAAGGTTAATGGTGAAAGTAAAGGAATAGATTTATTAATGATATCCTTATTACAGCAGTCATCTTGTGTAATATCAAAATCGATTAAAAGATCATTTTTATATATTGAAGTAGAAGTAATTGATGGTACAAGTTGTAGGGTTTTAGAGTAGCCAATACAATCAGTTGTTAATTTTAACAGTCCTGTTCCAATAACGGAATAATCTTTAATATCGTTTTTACATTTTACAGTTAATTTACTGAGTTTAGATTGTACATAAATCCATTGATCATTTTGTAGTTTATGCCATATGTCGATTTGACCATAAATTAAATTAAAATTACATTCTCTAGGAATTGATAGTACTACTTCAGTTAATAATTTCGTCTCGCAGGACGGGTTGGAATTACTTGAATAAATTGTCGTTAATTTACAAATTGAATAGTCGCTACTTATCTTAAGACAATCTTCGATGTCAATATTAGACAACATTGCATAATTCAATCTATCATCTGTGATAGCAAGGTAGGGATAAGTTGGATGAATAAGGGCGAAAGCATTAGGATTAGTTTGATCTGATGGAGTCGGTAAAGGAATTAATTTATAAACACTATACTTAATAGGTGAAATAAGCGGGATTTGCATAACGAAAACAACTCTTTGCTTATAGTAATATGCTGTTAGAGTTGAGACATCAATAATTGTATGAATCGTCTCAATGTTAAGGGGAACTGGAAAGTCAGTCCGTTTATTCATTAAGTGATTTTGCTTAGATAATTCTATTAAAAGTTTAGAAGGAGTAATCACCGACGGATGTAAAATATTAACTTTAGCGAATAGAATAGCATTTAAGACCGAATCTAAGAAATTAGAGATAGTTAATAAGGAACCTTCAATTATATTAACTAAATTATTTATTTTTGATATATACATAACTTCGTTATTATTTTTAGTTGTTTGTAACAAGATTTCATTGAGTTTCTCGATCTGAGAGCCTAATCTTATTTCATTTTTGCTTAGCCTAGAAATAGTAGAATTAAATGTATTAATAGTAGACTTAACTATATGAATATTTTCTTTTATGAGATTAAACAATTCATCTTCGCTTTTTTGACATGAGTCAATGGCGGCATCATATTTTCGGGCATCGTCAGCATCTAGTGTCCCGAAGAAAAACTTTAAAATCTCACCACCGAATTCTATCGATCTTTTAAGTCTATTTGGTGAGTCTGGAGATATGATATGAGATAAAGAATCTAATCTAATTATGTTAGCTTGTAAATGTACTTCGATAGGGCTAAAAAGATCTTTACAATGCATAAATTCATTTAGTTGAGATTTGATACAAAGATTTAGAGTTTTCTTTATTAAATTTTCAATGTTATTAAGATGTGGTTCTACCGATACTATATCAATGTGTGTTACGATCTTCCAATAATCATTATAAAAATAGACGTTATTGATATGGTCGAAATAAATTCCAGGACTATGCACTATCGGTGTTAAAGACGGCTCGGCGAGGCCGTGACGCCATAATGTTCTGAAAAGAGACAACACGACTAGATATGAGCGGGTTTAATTTCATTGACATGATATTTAATATGCTTTCGGTTAATACAAATAGTTACGGTACGATTGTCATTTAATTTAACTATTTTGTAAGGGCCTTTCCATATGGGAGACAAGGCTTTCCTAAGTCTGTGGTGATGTTTTATATATACTAAATCACCGGTTTTGTAGGATGTATTTCGGCTAGATTCGTCATAAATCCTTTTTGAAGTTTCTTTACTATTCATTATATTTTCGATAGCCTTTTGTCGACTGAATTTCATTCTATATTGAAGTGCACGTACATATTCATGATAAGTGTTGCTGTTGTTTGTTTCATATAACGAATTCGGGATAACTGGTTTAAAACCGTATAAAAGTTCAAAAGGAGAAAATTGCGTAGTAGTATGGGGAGTAGTGTTGTAAGATATAAGGGCAGTTGCCAGGTAACAATGCCAGTCATTTTGATTTTCACTAACAAATGATTTTAAGTATTCTTTGAGAGTAGCATGACTACGCTCTAAAGCGCCGTTTGTTTGCGGATGATAAGGTGTACTGAAGATGGATTTTATCTTACAGATGTTTGAAATCTGTCTGAAAAGATCGGATGTAAAACACGTACCTAGGTCAGTGAGTATAGATTTGGGAAAGCCAAATAATGACATGAAGTGTACGAGATTACGTGAAATTTCATCACTGGTAGAAGAAATCATGGGATAGGCACATGTGAACTTTGTGAGATCATCCTGTAAAGTAAGGATAAATTTAAATTTTTGAAAACCTGCTTCAGGTAGAGGTCCCACTATGTCTAGCGCTAGCCTTTCGAAAGGCCTAGTACTAGTGCATGTAATTTCCATTGGAGCTTTATTTGATAAACGCAAAGGCTTGTTTACTTGGCATAATTTACAATTTTTTATATAGTTTTCGATGTCAGAACGCATTGATTTCCAATAATATGACTCTTTGATACGACTTAGCATTCGTTTTACGCCAGGGTGTCCAGCGATAGGTGAGTCATGGTTTTCTTTAAGAATTTTCGGCACTTCGATTGGAGTTGGGTAAATTATTTGATTTTTATAGATATGTATTTTGATCTTAGTGTTATGGAAGATAAAACTTAATATGTTATATATTTTAGTATACGATAGTTTAGTAAATGGCTCGTTAAAATCCGATATCGCGAGCTCAGTTTCGTTTATGTTTTGTTCTCTAATAGTGTCGCGTAACTTTACTAAAAGTGAATAAACTGTTTTATAGTTTGTTTCGTTGTAATGGTGAAGTTTTGTAAACATAAAATAATAATGTTTTCCATTGGAAGTTGCCGCGAGTATTGAGTTTGATTCTCGTTCAGATGAAATAATATCAGATGAATTTTCAATTTGAGATAGAAGACTTTCGGTATGTGGCATTGAACTGTCAAAATCTAATGATGTAGGGCATGCTATTAGTTTAAATTTAGTAAGGTGTAACCCTTGAGAATGTTCTTCTATCTGTGTATTTGTTGTAGGTATAGATTTGGTAAACTGTAATTTAAAATATTCTTCATAAGTCTGGCGGTTTAAGATATCACTTCGTGTGATAGCAAGCACTGGGTGACGTGATAAGGCGTCAGCGTTGGAGTTTTGTTTACCTTGCTCGTAAACTATCTCGTAGTCATATTCTTCGAGTTTTAAACGCCAGCGAATGAGTCGACTTCCGGGGTCTTTAACGTTAAAAAGCCAAACTAAGGGTCTATGGTCAGTAATAATTTTGAACTTTTTACCATAAAGATAAGGGCGAAATGTTTTGACAGCATAGATAATAGCTAACAACTCTTTTTCAGTTGTAGAATAATTTCCTTCCGCTTTGTTGAGGGTGCGCGATGCGAATGCAATTGGTTTATCCTTGCCGATTTCACCCTGAGAAAGGACTGCGCCTATAGCGTAGTTACTAGCGTCTGTAGTGACGAGAAACGGTTGCGAGAAGTCAGGGTACTGGAGGAGTGGAGCTGTGGTTAGTTTATCCTTCAAAATGTCGAATGCATTTTGTTGCTCAGCATTCCAGTGGAAAGTTGTATCCTTTTTTAGTAGAGAGGTCAAAGGTTTAGTGATCTTTGAGAAGTTTTCAATGAATCGGCGATAATAGCCTATGAGGCCTAGGAATGATTTTACATCTTTGGGATTCTTTGGAATAGGATACTCTGAAACAGCTTTTACTTTATTTAGATCTGGAGAGACACCGTTGCCGGTAATATTATGGCCTAAATAATTCACTTCACGTCTTAGGAATTCGCATTTATCAGGCTGAAGTTTTAAGTTGTACTGACGGAGTCTGTTAAATACTAACCGTAATTTTTTCATTGTTGAGGTTAGTGAATCTCCATACACAATGCAATCATCGAGATATACGTAGCAATGTAAACCTTGAAGGCCTGATAGAACGGTATTCATGAGACGTTGGAAGGTTGATGGAGCATTTTTAAGCCCAAAGGGCATTCTTGCGAATTCGTAGTGCCCTGAAGTACCATTTGTGTTAATTACAGTGAAACCTGTTTTGGCTGAGTCAGCGGAATTTAGTTTAATTTGATGGAACCCTGATACTAGGTCTAAGACACAGAAATATTTGGAATTACCTAATTGGTCTAGAATGTCTGAGATTAGAGGAATTGGATAAACTTCATTAACTGTGACGTCATTGAGTCGTCTATAATCTATGACTATTCGCCATTTTCGTTGTCCGGAAGCGTCCATCTTTTTGGGTACCACCCAAACTGGAGCACTCCAAGGAGAGTTTGAAGGTCTTATGATATTTTGGCCAAGCATCTTACTTATTTGTTTGTCTACTTCGTCTTTGTGACACTCTGGGAAACGATAGGATTTGACATTGATAGGAGGCGCATCGCCTGTATTTATAGTGTGCTCGATTGCGTTTGTACAAGAAAGTGGATCTCCTTCGAGATAGAATATATCACTATAATCAGAACAACATTCTATGAGAGCTTGTTTTTCCTCAGAGTTGAGATGATCGTGTCTGATTTGACTAAGGACGAGATCTTGGCGATGTGAGGAAGATGATGTAATCGTGTGAATTACTTCTTGAGATGAGACAGATCTAGAGAGATCTATCGGAGTTAAGTTGACCTTAAAGTCGTGAATTTGGACATCAGATTCAGTGGTGTTTAAAACCGAAATATTGACTCGATTATTTAGTTTTAAAGTCACAATACAATTTGCTAGATAAACACCTTCCTTTATAATGTGATCTAGAACGAGTGCTTCGCGTAAATTGTTTATTTCTGAGATATCATTTGACACCATGCATTCAATTACGGCCTCACTACGTGCCGGTATTACGTAAGTTGGCATATCAAATAAAATAGGTAGATTATGACCACATATGTTCATGCATTTAGAATTATAATTTATGTTGGCTTGATAGTTACGTAGAAAGTCTGTACCAATGATACCGTCATATTTAAGATTAATTTTATCTGTGACGACATGGAATTTATGTGAACATATATTTTCTTTACATACTTGAAATTCTAGCTCGAATGCACCTAAGGTTTCGTCACAGGATTCAGCGTTATTTATACCTCTGAGCCGAATTATTTCATCAGTTAATTGAGGAGTATGTGTCAGACTTGATTGCTTCACAATACTCACGCTAGAACCGGTATCGATAAGGAAACTGAGAGGGTTTTTCGAGAACTTTGATACGAGGTTAGTGAAAGGTAAAGAGATTTTGCATTTGTATAAGTTTGTTTCAAAAATAGGTACGGAGACATTTGAACTATTATGCGATTGAGTATGTTTTATAGAGTCGTTGGTAGAGACATGGATTTTGGGTAGGTTATTGAGATTTGGTAAGTTATTAGAATTAATATCATTCGGATGAGATTTATGATTACATTTAGTACATGATTTAGAATAAGAACTAGTATAAGATTTAGGATAAGAATTAGTATATGATTTAGGATAAGAATTGGTATAAGATTTAGTATAAGAATTGGTATACGATTTGGTATAAGAATTAGTATAAGATTTAGGATAAGATTTAGTAATTTTTGGTCCGTTCATAGACGGCTGAGATGAATAAGATTTAGTAAGGAGATTTGTGCCATTATGGTTCATAGATTTCGGCAGGCACGGATCCGAAATCAATTTTCGTTTAAATCACGATCATTATCATTATTTTCACAAGTCTGCAAAACAGATTGCTCGCAATAACACACACGTGCATTATTATTAGGTGCAGAAGCACTGGCGGCGTTACTTTGTGCTCGTGCCACGGCGTCGGATTGCAAATTATAGGAACGGCGTTGATTATTAAATTGACGCTTGCGACACTCGTTAATAACGTGTCCTTTATTTTTACAATATGCGCAGATTTTCGAATTGTAATTATTGTAGTTATTTGGTTGACCTTCGTTGTTACCTATAACTGAGGAGGTAGATGGATTGTGAACATGGAAGGATTTTTGGACAGTAGGATTAGGTTTCTTTCTATAGCATTCATTTGATGAATGACCTTGCTTATTACAAATAGAGCATGATTTAACTACTCGGTTAGTTAACCGTGTCAGGTTAAATAATTTTTCCTCTTCCACTGCCTGAGTTATGGCATCGTTTAGAGTAGAAGTGTTTCTGCATCGCACTATATGTGCAAAATTAGGGTTAAGCCCAATCATGAATGTATTTAGTGCAAGATCTTCCATTGCAGCGATCCTGCCCACCAGTTGTGGTTGGTCGGCGCAGGAGTAATGGATATCTGCCTGAAGTCTTGTTAGACAGGATTCTATTCTTAATGAGAACTGAGTGACGGTTTCATTAAACATTTGTTTGCAATTTTGAAGGTCAATTAGTAGGTGTGAGTTGTGTTTTCTCTCACCAAACGTTGATCTCAGGAAAGATTTGAGTTCCGACCATTGTGAGAAGGTTTTTAAACTACATGCTAACTGTGCTTTCCCTTCTAATTGAGAGATTATGTATTTGCATAGTATGCCTTGTTGTTCGGTTGCTGCCAAGGACATTGCATTGTCACAGTTAGTAAGGAATGCTGGTAGAGTCTCGCGATCACCGTTATATGCCTTAATGAATTTAGTGAGGACGGTTAGGGTGACCTTTTCACTAGACTCGGTTTTTATGGACATGGTTATAGGATAAGGATATGCACACACAGAAATAGATAGAAATATGAAATAAAAGTTGAGAAATAATAAAATTACTTACAAAGACAGCACAATTACGAACATCACTTTCACTTAATAAAGTTTTTAGAGTAGTGTTCCGATAAAAAATAGATTTACTGCAATACGACACGTGGCGCGACCGACAACGATTTGGCGGACGGCTATGAAGATCACGAGTGCAGATGATGTCAGTGTGATTCGAGGATACTAGTATCTTGTAGGATGTACCGGTTACGAAGAAAAGATTGTTGTGGAGGTCCTATTGAGTGCAGTCACACGATGTTTGTGGAGATTTATATCAACCAGGTGTTGATGAATGACGCAGGCTCCGTGCAGGCTCGATGCTGGAGGAGGCTTACTGTCGACCACGATAATAGGTGGGTGTCTGATGCGGGCTCAGCGCGGAGGACTGAGGCTGACCGTCGATCAAATTGACAATACACGGCGACCACGGGTTATTGAATCTCTGGGTTTATCACGGAAACCACTTACGAGATCCCACTTCTGACACCAATGTTAGGCGGCAGCCGGCGATTGTCTTTTTAAAAAAAACACCGAACTATTATACACTATAAATTTATATGTATTGTTCCAAAATTACACTTTTATTGATGCCTCAATTTTCCTTATAGATTGATGTTACCGGTACTGAGTCTAATCAGGGACTGCAGTGTCCCGCGCGGTGACAACTTATATATTACATTGATAATTGTTTATTCAAGCATTAATTACGCGGTAATACTGGATATAACAGTGCGACGGAACGGGGGTTCGGTGGTGGACGTATCGTTCGCCTCCCCGCCTGTCGCGCGCCGTGTCCGGGGGTGGCGTGTGCTGGAGGAGGTGGAGACTCTATCTGATCACAGATATATCAGATTTGAAGTCTCCACCTCCGAAGCTGACACGGGAGCTCGCCCCCCCCGGGGGACGCCGTTCCCGCGCTGGGCCCTCTGCTCCCTCAATCGGGAGCTTACTGAGGAGGCGGCCATTATCCAGAGCTGGAGATGGCCGCCTCAGAGTGAAGGAATCGACGCGTCCGCCCTCCGTTTTCGAGAGTCGTTAACGGAGGTGTGTGACGCGTCGATGCCGCGGAGCTATAACCGCCCGCACAGGCGGGCGGTTTACTGGTGGTCGCCGGAGCTGGGTGAGCTCCGTGCGGCCTGCTCAGCGGCGCGACGGGCCTTCGGGCGTTTTCGCCGGCGTCGGGGGCCGCGGGAGCCTACAGAGGAAGCCCGGCTTTATGGCATCTACAGGGAGTGTAAAATCTCCCTGCAGATTGCCATAAGACGGGCCAAGGATGGGGCATGGGAGGAGCTTCTCCAGCAGGTGGAGAGGAACCCATGGGGGCGCCCATACAAAATGGCCCGAGACAAGTTTCGGGCCCGGGCGCCTCCACCAACCGGGACTCTCCACCCTGCCGTACTAGAGAGGGTCGTGGGGACATTGTTTCCCTGCGACCCTCCAGGATTTGTTCCACCTCCCATGCCCCCTCCCTCTGGTAGGGCCGGGACGGAGGTAGCCACCGTTCCTCCCCTCATCTCTGATGAGGAGATGGAAACGGTGGTAAGGCAGCTCCGCAACAGGCGGAAAGCCCCCGGCCCCGATGGGGTCCCGGGGAAGGTGTTGGCCCTATCATTGGGCCACATGGGTGGACAGCTTCGGGAACTGTTCGACCGGTGCATCCGAGTCGGACGGTTCCCGAAGCCTTGGAAGGAAGGGCGGCTCTGCCTTCTTGCAAAGGAGGGCCGCCCTGTGGACTGCCCGTCCGCGTATCGGCCGCTGGTGCTGCTGGATGACACGGGTAAGCTGCTGGAGAGAATAGTAGCTTCTCGCGTCATCCGGCACATCGACCAGGTTGGGCCGAACTTCTCGGACGGGCAGTTCGGTTTTCGGTCTGGGCGCTCGACTATCGGCGCCCTGATGACCCTCAAAGGGTGGTCTGCGGAAGCGGTCTCCCGGGGGGATAGGCTGTTGGCGGTGTCCTTGGATATCGTCAACGCCTTCAACAGCCTGCCGCATGGAGTCATACGGGAGGCACTCCGATATTTCGGAGTGCCCCTGTACCTGCGGCGGCTGTTGGAGGACTATCTCCATAACCGGGAGATCGTCTACGCAGACAGGCGGGGCGCCGTGGTCCGGCGTCCGACTGAGTGTGGCGTTCCACAGGGGTCGGTCTTAGGGCCGCTCCTGTGGAACGTGGGCTACGACTGGGTGCTCCGCGACTCAGCAGGTGTGCTCCCCGGCGGAGTACGCCTGCTTTGTTATGCGGACGACACCCTCGTCGTAGCCCAAGGACGGGAGTGGAGGGAGGTAGCACGCCTGGCCACAGAGGGCACAGCCCTGGTGGTCAGGCGTATAGAGATGCTCGGTCTCAGGGTTGCGGCCGAGAAGACGAGGGCCATGATGTTCCATGGCCCTCGTCGTGGCCCGCCCCCTGGGGCGAGCATCTCTGTTGGAGGGCATACCGTCCGGGTGGGGGTCCAGATGAAATATCTGGGCCTCACCCTGGACGGACGATGGCGGTTCGAGCCCCATTTTAAGGGGCTCGGACCGCGCATTGTTGGCGCGGCTGCGGCGCTCGGCCGGCTCCTCCCGAATTCTACACTGACTACACGACGGCGAGTAGGAGGGAAGGTGGTGGGCGCCCATCTCCTGCAGCAGTGCAGGAGATTAGGCTGGTGGCCCGCGACGCAATTATGCGTCGCTGGGCGCAGGATCTGGCGAATGCGCGTTATGGTACGTATACCATAAACGCCATTCGCCAGGTCCTGAACGAATGGTGCGACAGGAGGTTTGGCTCCCTGTCGTTTCGGCTTGTGCAGGTGCTGTCCGGGCATGGTTGCTTCGGATGGTACCTGTACAAGATCGCTCGAAGGGAGCCAACAGCCGCCTGCCACGAGTGTGGTGCGGCGGAGGACACTGCGCAGCACACTCTTTCTGAGTGTGCTGCATGGTCTGAGCCGCGCCGCACTCTGGAGGCGGCGGTCGGGGCGGACCTCTCGCTGTCGGGTGTGGTGAGAGCCATGCTCGGCAGCGAGAGTGTTTGGAATGAAGTGGCCTCCTTCTGTGAGCAGGTCATGTCACAGAAGGAGGCCGCGGAGAGGGTCCGTGAGGCGGATGCCCAAGCGGACCCTCTCCGGCGCAGAAGAACGGGCGGCAGGAGGGGCCGGTTCGTCCGAGCTCTTCCGCCGCCCTGATGCCGGACTGGGGGAGTGGGTCGGGGGACCCACCTCCCATTGCACCAGTCCGGCAGAAGGATAGGGCAGCTTGCCAGGCTGCCCGGATGGGGCCCGGCTTAACATCAGGCCGGGCCGGTCGCTGGGGTGACGCGGTGATTGCCTAGCACGGACCCGTGTCACCCCAGGAAAGCGACAGACGGCCGTGGGGTTTTAGTGGGTATTCCCGGCGATTAGCGCCGGGTGAGTCCCACATACCCCTCCTGGTCCTCCCGGACTAGGAGGGGATGCGTAAATGCATTTCCCCACGTAAAAAAAAAAAAAAAAAAAAATGTTGTGGTTGGGGAACCCCCCACAGTGCTTGCATCCTCGTCGCGTTCCCTGGGCAACGACCCGGTTCTGACCACCGTAACGGAGTGGCAGACCGGTGTTCGGCTAAAGTGCACTGTGCGTCGTAGCTATCACCTTGCGGTTTGTTACGACATTCGCGGAGGCAGTCATGCCAATGCCGTTGAGAGATGCCTTCGGGCGCTTCATCAAAGGCCCTTCTCAGGGCCAACCCAAAGGCCCTTCTCAGGGCCAACCCGATGACGCGGTGGCGTCAGAGGCAAGCCGCGCACCATCTGCGGCCAGCCTTTTCAGCGGAGCGGGCGAATTGTCGGAGTCCGACAATGAGTCCATTGCGTTTGAATCGGACGGTTTGATGGCGACACCGAGCCGACACCGAGCCGTCTCGAATCGCGGCAGCGGGTCTTCCTTAAGGCTGGGTCCGATGGGTCCTCGGACTCTTCGAAGCCGAATAAGAAGTCCAAGGCCAAGAAGACCGTGGCAGATACCCACGACGTGGGCCTTGCGGGCGCACAACGCCAGCTGGACCTGGCTCGGCGAGAGCAGGTCCAGCAAGATCTGGAGGAGCGGGTCGCCGCCAAAGAGCAGCCAACCAGCGCCGCCCGGGCTAGGTCCGGCTATGGCGCGTCCACGGTTCTATACTCGGACCACTCTCTGGCCGAGTTGGACCAGATGGCCCAGGAGGACCAAGAGGAGATCGTGGAGATCGCCTCGAAGTCCTCCAACCTGAACCTTTCAGAAGTCCCTCAAGTGCCGAGCCGCGAGCATGCGCGGCATCATTCGGGAGCTGATGCAGCGCACAGCTACCGATGAGACGCGGCTGCTGCAGGCGAGAGTTGATCGCCTGCAGTCAGAGGTCAGCCAGCTGCATCAGAAGCTGGCTCAAGCCACGGCCCGGCCTCAAGCTGAGCCAAGACCCGCGTTTGAGGCCCCCCCTCCAACCTTGAGGAAATTATCCAAAAGGTTATCATGGAGGAGAGGGCCTTCACGAGAGCCTGTTTCGCGGGAATCGAGGATCGGCTCCTGCCCGAAAAGCGCGTCAGGCCACCCCTCACGGCGGACAAACGGCAGCAACAGCCGGAACCGTCTGCCCAGAGGGAAGACGCGCCCTTGCCTCCTGCCGGCCCGTCCAACCAGCAAGGGTGGACAGAGGTGGTGGGCAAGAAAAAGGCAAGAGCCACCAAAAAGGCGGCGGCCGCCCCTGCTCCCTCCTCAGCCGGCCCGTCCCAGACGGCAGGCAAGGGAAAGGGTAAGGGCAAGAAGTCCGCCCCCAAGCCTGCCGCCAAGCCTGCCCCTAAGCCTGCCGCAGCTACTCCCGCGGCCAAAAAGGCCCCCGCCGGCACCAAGAAGAGCTTGGCTCCTCCCAAATCCGCGGCCGTTGTAGTGACGCTCACCGCGGAGGCCGAGAAGCGCGGGGAAACGTACGCGTCCGTCATGATGCGGGCGCGTACCAACGCCGATCCCGAACAACTTGGGATCGGCAAAGTTACGTGCCGCCGAACCCAAGCCGGAGCTCGGCTCTTCGAGTTCTCCGGGGCACAGGGCAGCGCCAACGCTGACCTCTTTGCAACCAAGTTGCAAGAGGTCATTGCGGATGCGGCCAAGGTGGCCAGGCCCGTCAAGGCTACCACCTTGGAGGTGACTGACCTCGACGATTCAGTCACCAAAGAGGAGGTAGTAGCGGCGGTCGTAGCAATAGGGGGCTGCGACGCCACAGCGGTAAAGACCCGAGCTATAAGGCCCGGCCGCGGTGGCATGGGCACAGTTCGCGTTGAGTGCCCAGTCGTCGCCGCCAAAGCTGTCCTCGCCAAGGGCCATCTTGCCGTTGGCTTCAGCTCGGGGGCAGTCCGAGCACTTGAAGACCAGCCTCTGCGCTGCTTCAAGTGCTTCGGGGTCGGGCACACTCGGGCCCTCTGTCCGTCCAAGGTCGACAGGACGGACAGTTGTTACCGCTGCGGGAAGGACGGGCACAAGTCCGCGTTCTGCAAGGCCGCCAAGCCGCACTGCGCGGGGTGCGCCGCCAGTGGCCGCCCGGCGGGCCACGTGATGAAAGGGAGGAGCTGCAATCCTCCCCTTAAGAAGGGCAAAGCGCAGGCACGGACCCTGCCTGTCGCTGCCACCGCCAGCCCTGTCGCAGGGCCCTCGGCGGCCGTGGAGGAGGGGGGTGCGATGTCCGATTAATGGATAGGGGCCGACATCGCATCCTCCAGGCGAACACCAACCACTGCAGAGCAGCCCAGGACCTGCTCCTGCAGTCCATGGCTGAGTGGTTGGTGGACGTGGCGGTGGTCGCCGAGCCGTACTCGGTCCCCGGCCGTTGGCTGGGTGACTCGGACGGCTTGGTGGCACTAGTGCCGCGGTCCTCCACGGATTCCCCTCCCCTGTCGCTCTTAGAGAGGGGACCGGGATACGTGGCCGCCGCGTGGGGGGTAGAAATGGCCCTGGTGGGGGTCTATTTCTCCCCAAACCGGCCTCTGTCGGACTTCGAGTACTTTCTCGAAGTCCTCACGGCAGTGGTAGGGCGGGCAGCGCCGCGTCAGGTCGTCGTCCTGGGCGACCTGAACGCCAAGTCGGGGGCATGGGGCAACCCAGCCGCCTCCTGCAACATCGGGGCCGCGCCGTGGTGTTTTGGGCGGCCTCGACCGGTCTGTCCCTCCTGAACAGAGGGACAGTCCACACGTGTGTGCGGCAGCAGGGAGGGTCCGTGGTGGACGTGTCATTCGCCACTCCCTTGCTTGCCGCCCGCGTCGTGGACTGGCGGGTGGAGATGGTGGAGACCATGTCGGACCACCACTACGTGCGGTTCGACGTCTCCACCCAGAGCCCCAGGGGGATGGCCCGCTAGGGCCAGTCCCCTTTCCCTCGGTGGGCTCTCACCCGCCTAGACAGGGAGGCGGCTGAGGAGGCGGCGTTCCTCCAGGACTGGCTCACGCCCCGAGCCGAAGTCCTTGACGTGGACGCCGCGGCGGCGGCGCTGAGGGGGTCTCTGACCGAGGTATGCGACTTTAGCATGCCTCGGTCCCGCCGTCCGGCACCCCGTCGGGCCGTGTATTGGTGGTCCGAGGAGCTGGCGGGGCTCCGGTCCGCCTGCGTGGCGGCCAGGCGGGCCTACACGCGGAGTCGGCGGCGCAGCGTCCGAGATGCGGCGAACGAGGACCGCCTCTACGCCGCGTATGTTGAGGCGAAGGCGGTCCTCAAGTCGGCGATACGCGCTGCCGACGATGCGGCGCGGGCCGAGATGCTCGAGGGTCTCGATAGGGACCCCTACGGGAGGCCGTACAAGGCGGCGCGAAACAAACTGCGCCCCTTCGGTCCCCCCCTAACGGAGACCCTCGAGCCGACATTGCTGGATGGGGTGGTCCGGTCCCTGTTCCCGCCCAGGACCCACTTCACCCCACCAGCAATGGACCCGCCGCGGGAGGCGGCGCCGCCCGAAGAGGAGATACCGCCGGTCACGGCCGAGGAGTTTCGCGCGGGGACTTTACGCCTCCGCGCGAAGAAGACGGCCCCTGGACCGGACGGTGTTCCCGCAAGGGTGGTGTCCATCGCCGCCCCCAAGATGGAGGGAAGGTTTCGGGACCTCTTCAGTTCGTGTCTCACGACTGGGAGGTCCCCGAAACTGTGGAAGGAGGGGCAGCTGTACCTTCTCCAAAAGCAGGGTCGCCCCGCGGACTCCCCCTCGGCATACCGACCCATCGTTCTGCTCGATGAGGTCGGTAAGTTGTTCGAGGGGGTCGTCGCCGCCCGGCTGAACGGCCACCTGCAGATGGTGGGGCCGGATTTGTCGAACGCCCAATTCGGCTTTCGAAGGGGGCGTTCGACAATCGACGCGCTGGCCCTACTCAAGGGCCAGGTGCGGGAGGCCGTCGAGTCGGGGGACGGGGTTTTGGCTGTGTCATTCGACATAGCCAATGCCTTTAACTCCGTTCCCCACTCGACCACTTTGGAGGCACTCCGGTATCACGGGGTGCCTCCGTACCTGCGCCGACTCCTGGCCAACTACTTGGAGGACCGGGTGGTCCTCCTCGTCGACAGCGAGGCCAGGATGAGGCGGTACGGCGCAGAGTCCGGTGTTCCACAGGGGTCGGTCCTTGGACCCCTCCTGTGGAACATCGGATTCGACTGGCTCCTGCGGGGCGCCCTCCTCCGTGGCACGAGTGTCATATGCTATGCAGATGACACTCTCCTCACAGCCCGGGGGAGGGACTACAGGGAGGCGGCCAGTCTGGCCTCGGCGGGCGGATCCTTGGTCGCTGAAAGGATCCGCCGCCTAGGATTGGGGGTGGCGCTGGGCAAGACCGAGGCCGTGTTCTTCCACGGGCCTCGGCAGCGCACCCCTCCTGACGCCCACATCGTGATCCAGGGCGTCAGGGTCGAGGTCAAGGCCCAGATGAAGTATCTGGGCCTTGTGCTCGACAGCAGGTGGCGCTTCGGCCCGCATTTCAGCGGGCTGTCGCGCCGCCTGCTAAAAACGGCGGGCGCCCTCGCATGGCTCCTTCCAAATCTGGGGGGGCCGAGGGCGAGATGCCGGCATTTATATGCCGGCATCCTGAAGAGTATGGCCCTTTACGGGGCCCCCATCTGGGCGGACTCCCTCCACCGGAGGGAAAACGCCACCGCCCTACGGAGGCCCCAAAGGGCCATAGCCCAGCGGGTGGCGAGAGCCTACCGCTCGGTGGGCCTCGCGGCGGCGTGCGCCCTGGCTGGCACCCCGCCTTGGGAGCTCGAGGCGTGGGTGCTCGCCAGGGTGTACGAGTGGACGGCGCGGCGGAGGGCTCTCGGTGAGCACCCCGCCGCGGAAGAACGGGAGGCAGTCCGCCGCGAGGCGAAGGAAGCCGTCGTCCACCATTGGACAGCGGACCTCGCCACCGCCGTCTTCGGCCGCTGGACGTTGGATGCGATCGGACCGGTCCTGCAGGACTGGCTCGGGCGGTCCCACGGTTTCCTCTCGTTCCGTCAGGTGCAGGTGTTGTCCGGGCATGGATGTTTCGGATCCCACCTGCACCGAATACGGAGGGAGGAAACCCCAGCGTGCCACGACTGCGGCGCTGCGGAGGACACGGCACGGCACACACTGGAAGTGTGCCCGGCCTGGTCCGAGCAGCGCCGCGATCTGACTGCGGTGGTGGGGCAGGACCTCTCACTCCCCAGCGTGGTCAAATCCATGCTGGAGAGTGAGGAGTCCTGGGCGGCTTTCGCCTCCTTCTGCGAAGAAGTGAAGTCGCAGAAGGAGGCGGCGGAGCGGGCGCGGGAAGACGATCCTCTCGCGGCACCGCTCCGCAGGCGGAGAGGAGGTGGGAGGCGGCGTGCGTACGATAGCCGTTTCCCACCCCCTGGTGGTGGATAGCGGGGGATAGGCGCGGGGGACAAGAAGTTGAAAAACAAGCCGAAAAATATAAAGATTATTGCAGGAAGACAGGAAGTATAACTCAGGTTTTATGAAAATATATGAAAAATAAAATTTCCGAAAACTCGATTTAATCCCTACGGAACGTCCTTATACAATAATAACTAGGAACCGAATATTACAGGAACAATTAGTCTAACACTTATAAATACGTCACAAGTAAAATTTACAATGTTCCTATTTCTGTCGATGTGCTACCCCTTAGGTAACCTCGGTTCTATTGTTTTCGAGTTTTCTTCGATTTGACAAACTTCCAGATCCCGGAAACGCGCGATAAAGGTACCAATCGACGCGGATCACCGAGAACTGTAATGTACTACTGAAACTAAAAGCGTAGGTGGAGGTTTGACTTAATTATATATGAAAAACTGTTCCTGCACTATAATATGATGAAAGTTTGATACTAATTTTGTGTTTTCTTTGTTCCAGGAGGACCTAGCAACAGCGCCGAACGTCGGAATATATACCAGGGACCTCGCCGGAGACAAGAAGTTGAAAAACAAGCCGAAAAATATAAAGATTATTGCAGGAAGACAGGAAGTATAACTCAGATTTTATGAAAATATATGAAAAATAAAATTTCCGAAAACTCGGTTTAATCCCTACGGAACGTCCTTATACAATAATAACTAGGAACCGAATATTACAGGAACAATTAGTCTAACACTTATAAATACGTCACAATTAAAATTTACAATGTTCCTATTTCTGTCGATGTGCTACCCCTTAGGTAACCTCGGTTCTATTGTTTTCGAGTTTTTTTATTCGATTTGACAAACTTCCAGATCCCGGAAACGCGCGATAAAGGTACCAATCGACGCGGATCACCGAGAACTGTAATGTACTACTGAAACTAAAAGCGTAGGTGGAGGTTTGACTTAATTATATATGAAAAACTGTTCCTGCACTATAATATGATGAAAATTTGATACTAATTTTGTGTTTTCTTTGTTCCAGGAGGACCTAGCAACAGCGCCGAACATCGGAATATATACCAGGGACCTCGCCGGAGACAAGAAGTTGAAAAACAAGCCGAAAAATATAAAGATTATTGCAGGAAGACAGGAAGTATAACTCAGATTTTATGAAAATATATGAAAAATAAAATTTCCGAAAACTCGGTTTAATCCCTACGGAACGTCCTTATACAATAATAACTAGGAACCGAATATTACAGGAACAATTAGTCTAACACTTATAAATACGTCACAATTAAAATTTACAATGTTCCTATTTCTGTCGATGTGCTACCCCTTAGGTAACCTCGGTTCTATTGTTTTCGAGTTTTTTTATTCGATTTGACAAACTTTCAGATCCCGGAAACGCGCGATAAAGGTACCAATCGACGCGGATCACCGAGAACTGTAATGTACTACTGAAACTAAAAGCGTAGGTGGAGGTTTGACTTAATTATATATAAAAAACTGTTCCTGCACTATAATATGATGAAAATTTGATACTAATTTTGTGTTTTCTTTGTTCCAGGAGGACCTAGCAACAGCGCCGAACGTCGGAATATATACCAGGGACCTCGCCGGAGACAAGAAGTTGAAAAACAAGCCGAAAAATATAAAGATTATTGCAGGAAGACAGGAAGTATAACTCAGATTTTATGAAAATATATGAAAAATAAAATTTCCGAAAACTCGGTTTAATCCCTACGGAACGTCCTTATACAATAATAACTAGGAACCGAATATTACAGGAACAATTAGTCTAACACTTATAAATACGTCACAATTAAAATTTACAATGTTCCTATTTCTGTCGATGTGCTACCCCTTAGGTAACCTCGGTTCTATTGTTTTCGAGTTTTTTTATTCGATTTGACAAACTTTCAGATCCCGGAAACGCGCGATAAAGGTACCAATCGACGCGGATCACCGAGAACTGTAAAGCACTACTGAAACTAAAAGCGTAGGTGGAGGTTTGACTTAATTATATCTGAAAAACTGTTCCTGCACTATAATATGATGAAAGTTTGATACTAATTTTGTGTTTTCTTTGTTCCAGGAGGACCTAGCAACAGCGCCGAACGTCGGAATATATACCAGGGACCTCGCCGGAGACAAGAAGTTGAAAAACAAGCCGAAAAATATAAAGATTATTGCAGGAAGACAGGAAGTATAACTCAGATTTTATGAAAATATATGAAAAATAAAATTTCCGAAAACTCGGTTTAATCCCTACGGAACGTCCTTATACAATAATAACTAGGAACCGAATATTACAGGAACAATTAGTCTAACACTTATAAATACGTCACAATTAAAATTTACAATGTTCCTATTTCTGTCGATGTGCTACCCCTTAGGTAACCTCGGTTCTATTGTTTTCGAGTTTTCTTCGATTTGACAAACTTCCAGATCCCGGAAACGCGCGATAAAGGTACCAATCGACGCGGATCACCGAGAACTGTAATGTACTACTGAAACTAAAAGCGTAGGTGGAGGTTTGACTTAATTATATATAAAAAACTGTTCCTGCACTATAATATGATGAAAGTTTGATACTAATTTTGTGTTTTCTTTGTTCCAGGAGGACCTAGCAACAGCGCCGAACGTCGGAATATATACCAGGGACCTCGCCGGAGACAAGAAGTTGAAAAACAAGCCGAAAAATATAAAGATTATTGCAGGAAGACAGGAAGTATAACTCAGATTTTATGAAAATATATGAAAAATAAAATTTCCGAAAACTCGGTTTAATCCCTACGGAACGTCCTTATACAATAATAACTAGGAACCGAATATTACAGGAACAATTAGTCTAACACTTATAAATACGTCACAATTAAAATTTACAATGTTCCTATTTCTGTCGATGTGCTAACCCTTAGGTAACCTCGGTTCTATTGTTTTCGAGTTTTTTTATTCGATTTGACAAACTTCCACATCCCGGAAACGCGCGATAAAGGTACCAATCGACGCGGATCACCGAGAACTGTAATGTACTACTGAAACTAAAAGCGTAGGTGGAGGTTTGACTTAATTATATATGAAAAACTGTTCCTGCACTATAATATGATGAAAATTTGATACTAATTTTGTGTTTTCTTTGTTCCAGGAGGACCTAGCAACAGCGCCGAACGTCGGAATATATACCAGGGACCTCGCCGGAGACAAGAAGTTGAAAAACAAGCCGAAAAATATAAAGATTATTGCAGGAAGACAGGAAGTATAACTCAGATTTTATGAAAATATATGAAAAATAAAATTTCCGAAAACTCGGTTTAATCCCTACGGAACGTCCTTATACAATAATAACTAGGAACCGAATATTACAGGAACAATTAGTCTAACACTTATAAATACGTCACAATTAAAATTTACAATGTTCCTATTTCTGTCGATGTGCTACCCCTTAGGTAACCTCGGTTCTATTGTTTTCGAGTTTTTTTATTCGATTTGACAAACTTTCAGATCCCGGAAACGCGCGATAAAGGTACCAATCGACGCGGATCACCGAGAACTGTAATGTACTACTGAAACTAAAAGCGTAGGTGGAGGTTTGACTTAATTATATATAAAAAACTGTTCCTGCACTATAATATGATGAAAATTTGATACTAATTTTGTGTTTTCTTTGTTCCAGGAGGACCTAGCAACAGCGCCGAACGTCGGAATATATACCAGGGACCTCGCCGGAGACAAGAAGTTGAAAAACAAGCCGAAAAATATAAAGATTATTGCAGGAAGACAGGAAGTATAACTCAGATTTTATGAAAATATATGAAAAATAAAATTTCCGAAAACTCGGTTTAATCCCTACGGAACGTCCTTATACAATAATAACTAGGAACCGAATATTACAGGAACAATTAGTCTAACACTTATAAATACGTCACAATTAAAATTTACAATGTTCCTATTTCTGTCGATGTGCTACCCCTTAGGTAACCTCGGTTCTATTGTTTTCGAGTTTTTTTATTCGATTTGACAAACTTTCAGATCCCGGAAACGCGCGATAAAGGTACCAATCGACGCGGATCACCGAGAACTGTAAAGCACTACTGAAACTAAAAGCGTAGGTGGAGGTTTGACTTAATTATATCTGAAAAACTGTTCCTGCACTATAATATGATGAAAGTTTGATACTAATTTTGTGTTTTCTTTGTTCCAGGAGGACCTAGCAACAGCGCCGAACGTCGGAATATATACCAGGGACCTCGCCGGAGACAAGAAGTTGAAAAACAAGCCGAAAAATATAAAGATTATTGCAGGAAGACAGGAAGTATAACTCAGATTTTATGAAAATATATGAAAAATAAAATTTCCGAAAACTCGGTTTAATCCCTACGGAACGTCCTTATACAATAATAACTAGGAACCGAATATTACAGGAACAATTAGTCTAACACTTATAAATACGTCACAATTAAAATTTACAATGTTCCTATTTCTGTCGATGTGCTACCCCTTAGGTAACCTCGGTTCTATTGTTTTCGAGTTTTCTTCGATTTGACAAACTTCCAGATCCCGGAAACGCGCGATAAAGGTACCAATCGACGCGGATCACCGAGAACTGTAATGTACTACTGAAACTAAAAGCGTAGGTGGAGGTTTGACTTAATTATATATAAAAAACTGTTCCTGCACTATAATATGATGAAAGTTTGATACTAATTTTGTGTTTTCTTTGTTCCAGGAGGACCTAGCAACAGCGCCGAACGTCGGAATATATACCAGGGACCTCGCCGGAGACAAGAAGTTGAAAAACAAGCCGAAAAATATAAAGATTATTGCAGGAAGACAGGAAGTATAACTCAGATTTTATGAAAATATATGAAAAATAAAATTTCCGAAAACTCGGTTTAATCCCTACGGAACGTCCTTATACAATAATAACTAGGAACCGAATATTACAGGAACAATTAGTCTAACACTTATAAATACGTCACAATTAAAATTTACAATGTTCCTATTTCTGTCGATGTGCTAACCCTTAGGTAACCTCGGTTCTATTGTTTTCGAGTTTTTTTATTCGATTTGACAAACTTCCACATCCCGGAAACGCGCGATAAAGGTACCAATCGACGCGGATCACCGAGAACTGTAATGTACTACTGAAACTAAAAGCGTAGGTGGAGGTTTGACTTAATTATATATGAAAAACTGTTCCTGCACTATAATATGATGAAAATTTGATACTAATTTTGTGTTTTCTTTGTTCCAGGAGGACCTAGCAACAGCGCCGAACGTCGGAATATATACCAGGGACCTCGCCGGAGACAAGAAGTTGAAAAACAAGCCGAAAAATATAAAGATTATTGCAGGAAGACAGGAAGTATAACTCAGATTTTATGAAAATATATGAAAAATAAAATTTCCGAAAACTCGGTTTAATCCCTACGGAACGTCCTTATACAATAATAACTAGGAACCGAATATTACAGGAACAATTAGTCTAACACTTATAAATACGTCACAATTAAAATTTACAATGTTCCTATTTCTGTCGATGTGCTACCCCTTAGGTAACCTCGGTTCTATTGTTTTCGAGTTTTTTTATTCGATTTGACAAACTTCCAGATCCCGGAAACGCGCGATAAAGGTACCAATCGACGCGGATCACCGAGAACTGTAATGTACTACTGAAACTAAAAGCGTAGGTGGAGGTTTGACTTAATTATATATGAAAAACTGTTCCTGCACTATAATATGATGAAAATTTGATACTAATTTTGTGTTTTCTTTGTTCCAGGAGGACCTAGCAACAGCGCCGAACGTCGGAATATATACCAGGGACCTCGCCGGAGACAAGAAGTTGAAAAACAAGCCGAAAAATATAAAGATTATTGCAGGAAGACAGGAAGTATAACTCAGATTTTATGAAAATATATGAAAAATAAAATTTCCGAAAACTCGGTTTAATCCCTACGGAACGTCCTTATACAATAATAACTAGGAACCGAATATTACAGGAACAATTAGTCTAACACTTATAAATACGTCACAATTAAAATTTACAATGTTCCTATTTCTGTCGATGTGCTACCCCTTAGGTAACCTCGGTTCTATTGTTTTCGAGTTTTTTTATTCGATTTGACAAACTTTCAGATCCCGGAAACGCGCGATAAAGGTACCAATCGACGCGGATCACCGAGAACTGTAATGTACTACTGAAACTAAAAGCGTGGGTGGAGGTTTGACTTAATTATATATAAAAAACTGTTCCTGCACTATAATATGATGAAAGTTTGATACTAATTTTGTGTTTTCTTTGTTCCAGGAGGACCTAGCAACAGCGCCGAACGTCGGAATATATACCAGGGACCTCGCCGGAGACAAGAAGTTGAAAAACAAGCCGAAAAATATAAAGATTATTGCAGGAAGACAGGAAGTATAACTCAGATTTTATGAAAATATATGAAAAATAAAATTTCCGAAAACTCGGTTTAATCCCTACGGAACGTCCTTATACAATAATAACTAGGAACCGAATATTACAGGAACAATTAGTCTAACACTTATAAATACGTCACAATTAAAATTTACAATGTTCCTATTTCTGTCGATGTGCTACCCCTTAGGTAACCTCGGTTCTATTGTTTTCGAGTTTTTTTATTCGATTTGACAAACTTTCAGATCCCGGAAACGCGCGATAAAGGTACCAATCGACGCGGATCACCGAGAACTGTAATGCACTACTGAAACTAAAAGCGTAGGTGGAGGTTTGACTTAATTATATATGAAAAACTGTTCCTGCACTATAATATGATGAAAGTTTGATACTAATTTTGTGTTTTCTTTGTTCCAGGAGGACCTAGCAACAGCGCCGAACGTCGGAATATATACCAGGGACCTCGCCGGAGACAAGAAGTTGAAAAACAAGCCGAAAAATATAAAGATTATTGCAGGAAGACAGGAAGTATAACTCAGATTTTATGAAAATATATGAAAAATAAAATTTCCGAAAACTCGGTTTAATCCCTACGGAACGTCCTTATACAATAATAACTAGGAACCGAATATTACAGGAACAATTAGTCTAACACTTATAAATAGGTCACAATTAAAATTTACAATGTTCCTATTTCTGTCGATGTGCTACCCCTTAGGTAACCTCGGTTCTATTGTTTTCGAGTTTTTTTATTCGATTTGACAAACTTCCAGATCCCGGAAACGCGCGATAAAGGTACCAATCGACGCGGATCACCGAGAACTGTAATGTACTACTGAAACTAAAAGCGTAGGTGGAGGTTTGACTTAATTATATATGAAAAACTGTTCCTGCACTATAATATGATGAAAATTTGATACTAATTTTGTGTTTTCTTTGTTCCAGGAGGACCTAGCAACAGCGCCGAACGTCGGAATATATACCAGGGACCTCGCCGGAGACAAGAAGTTGAAAAACAAGCCGAAAAATATAAAGATTATTGCAGGAAGACAGGAAGTATAACTCAGATTTTATGAAAATATATGAAAAATAAAATTTCCGAAAACTCGGTTTAATCCCTACGGAACGTCCTTATACAATAATAACTAGGAACCGAATATTACAGGAACAATTAGTCTAACACTTATAAATACGTCACAATTAAAATTTACAATGTTCCTATTTCTGTCGATGTGCTACCCCTTAGGTAACCTCGGTTCTATTGTTTTCGAGTTTTTTTATTCGATTTGACAAACTTTCAGATCCCGGAAACGCGCGATAAAGGTACCAATCGACGCGGATCACCGAGAACTGTAATGCACTACTGAAACTAAAAGCGTAGGTGGAGGTTTGACTTAATTATATATGAAAAACTGTTCCTGCACTATAATATGATGAAAGTTTGATACTAATTTTGTGTTTTCTTTGTTCCAGGAGGACCTAGCAACAGCGCCGAACGTCGGAATATATACCAGGGACCTCGCCGGAGACAAGAAGTTGAAAAACAAGCCGAAAAATATAAAGATTATTGCAGGAAGACAGGAAGTATAACTCAGATTTTATGAAAATATATGAAAAATAAAATTTCCGAAAACTCGGTTTAATCCCTACGGAACGTCCTTATACAATAATAACTAGGAACCGAATATTACAGGAACAATTAGTCTAACACTTATAAATAGGTCACAATTAAAATTTACAATGTTCCTATTTCTGTCGATGTGCTACCCCTTAGGTAACCTCGGTTCTATTGTTTTCGAGTTTTTTTATTCGATTTGACAAACTTCCAGATCCCGGAAACGCGCGATAAAGGTACCAATCGACGCGGATCACCGAGAACTGTAATGTACTACTGAAACTAAAAGCGTAGGTGGAGGTTTGACTTAATTATATATGAAAAACTGTTCCTGCACTATAATATGATGAAAATTTGATACTAATTTTGTGTTTTCTTTGTTCCAGGAGGACCTAGCAACAGCGCCGAACGTCGGAATATATACCAGGGACCTCGCCGGAGACAAGAAGTTGAAAAACAAGCCGAAAAATATAAAGATTATTGCAGGAAGACAGGAAGTATAACTCAGATTTTATGAAAATATATGAAAAATAAAATTTCCGAAAACTCGGTTTAATCCCTACGGAACGTCCTTATACAATAATAACTAGGAACCGAATATTACAGGAACAATTAGTCTAACACTTATAAATACGTCACAATTAAAATTTACAATGTTCCTATTTCTGTCGATGTGCTACCCCTTAGGTAACCTCGGTTCTATTGTTTTCGAGTTTTTTTATTCGATTTGACAAACTTTCAGATCCCGGAAACGCGCGATAAAGGTACCAATCGACGCGGATCACCGAGAACTGTAATGCACTACTGAAACTAAAAGCGTAGATGGAGGTTTGACTTAATTATATATGAAAAACTGTTCCTGCACTATAATATGATGAAAGTTTGATACTAATTTTGTGTTTTCTTTGTTCCAGGAGGACCTAGCAACAGCGCCGAACGTCGGAATATATACCAGGGACCTCGCCGGAGACAAGAAGTTGAAAAACAAGCCGAAAAATATAAAGATTATTGCAGGAAGACAGGAAGTATAACTCAGATTTTATGAAAATATATGAAAAATAAAATTTCCGAAAACTCGGTTTAATCCCTACGGAACGTCCTTATACAATAATAACTAGGAACCGAATATTACAGGAACAATTAGTCTAACACTTATAAATACGTCACAATTAAAATTTACAATGTTCCTATTTCTGTCGATGTGCTACCCCTTAGGTAACCTCGGTTCTATTGTTTTCGAGTTTTTTTATTCGATTTGACAAACTTCCAGATCCCGGAAACGCGCGATAAAGAAACCAATCGACGCGGATCACCGAGAACTGTAATGTACTACTGAAACTAAAAGCGTAGGTGGAGGTTTGACTTAATTATATATGAAAAACTGTTCCTGCACTATAATATGATGAAAGTTTGATACTAATTTTGTGTTTTCTTTGTTCCAGGAGGACCTAGCAACAGCGCCGAACGTCGGAATATATACCAGGGACCTCGCCGGAGACAAGAAGTTGAAAAACAAGCCGAAAAATATAAAGATTATTGCAGGAAGACAGGAAGTATAACTCAGATTTTATGAAAATATATGAAAAATAAAATTTCCGAAAACTCGGTTTAATCCCTACGGAACGTCCTTATACAATAATAACTAGGAACCGAATATTACAGGAACAATTAGTCTAACACTTATAAATACGTCACAATTAAAATTTACAATGTTCCTATTTCTGTCGATGTGCTACCCCTTAGGTAACCTCGGTTCTATTGTTTTCGAGTTTTTTTATTCGATTTGACAAACTTCCAGATCCCGGAAACGCGCGATAAAGGTACCAATCGACGCGGATCACCGAGAACTGTAATGCACTACTGAAACTAAAAGCGTAGGTGGAGGTTTGACTTAATTATATATGAAAAACTGTTCCTGCACTATAATATGATGAAAATTTGATACTAATTTTGTGTTTTCTTTGTTCCAGGAGGACCTAGCAACAGCGCCGAACGTCGGAATATATACCAGGGACCTCGCCGGAGACAAGAAGTTGAAAAACAAGCCGAAAAATATAAAGATTATTGCAGGAAGACAGGAAGTATAACTCAGATTTTATGAAAATATATGAAAAATAAAATTTCCGAAAACTCGGTTTAATCCCTACGGAACGTCCTTATACAATAATAACTAGGAACCGAATATTACAGGAACAATTAGTGTAACACTTATAAATACGTAACAATTAAAATTTACAATGTTCCTATTTCTGTCGATGTGCTACCCCTTAGGTAACCTCGGTTCTATTGTTTTCGAGTTTTTTTATTCGATTTGACAAACTTCCAGATCCCGGAAACGCGCGATAAAGGTACCAATCGACGCGGATCACCGAGAACTGTAATGTACTACTGAAACTAAAAGCGTAGGTGGAGGTTTGACTTAATTATATATGAAAAACTGTTCCTGCACTATAATATGATGAAAGTTTGATACTAATTTTGTGTTTTCTTTGTTCCAGGAGGACCTAGCAACAGCGCCGAACGTCGGAATATATACCAGGGACCTCGCCGGAGACAAGAAGTTGAAAAACAAGCCGAAAAATATAAAGATTATTGCAGGAAGACAGGAAGTATAACTCAGATTTTATGAAAATATATGAAAAATAAAATTTCCGAAAACTCGGTTTAATCCCTACGGAACGTCCTTATACAATAATAACTAGGAACCGAATATTACAGGAACAATTAGTCTAACACTTATAAATACGTCACAATTAAAATTTACAATGTTCCTATTTCTGTCGATGTGCTACCCCTTAGGTAACCTCGGTTCTATTGTTTTCGAGTTTTTTTATTCGATTTGACAAACTTTCAGATCCCGGAAACGCGCGATAAAGGTACCAATCGACGCGGATCACCGAGAACTGTAATGCACTACTGAAACTAAAAGCGTAGGTGGAGGTTTGACTTAATTATATATGAAAAACTGTTCCTGCACTATAATATGATGAAAGTTTGATACTAATTTTGTGTTTTCTTTGTTCCAGGAGGACCTAGCAACAGCGCCGAACGTCGGAATATATACCAGGGACCTCGCCGGAGACAAGAAGTTGAAAAACAAGCCGAAAAATATAAAGATTATTGCAGGAAGACAGGAAGTATAACTCAGATTTTATGAAAATATATGAAAAATAAAATTTCCGAAAACTCGGTTTAATCCCTACGGAACGTCCTTATACAATAATAACTAGGAACCGAATATTACAGGAACAATTAGTCTAACACTTATAAATACGTCACAATTAAAATTTACAATGTTCCTATTTCTGTCGATGTGCTACCCCTTAGGTAACCTCGGTTCTATTGTTTTCGAGTTTTTTTATTCGATTTGACAAACTTTCAGATCCCGGAAACGCGCGATAAAGGTACCAATCGACGCGGATCACCGAGAACTGTAATGCACTACTGAAACTAAAAGCGTAGGTGGAGGTTTGACTTAATTATATATGAAAAACTGTTCCTGCACTATAATATGATGAAAGTTTGATACTAATTTTGTGTTTTCTTTGTTCCAGGAGGACCTAGCAACAGCGCCGAACGTCGGAATATATACCAGGGACCTCGCCGGAGACAAGAAGTTGAAAAACAAGCCGAAAAATATAATGATTATTGCAGGAAGACAGGAAGTATAACTCAGATTTTATGAAAATATATGAAAAATAAAATTTCCGAAAACTCGGTTTAATCCCTACGGAACGTCCTTATACAATAATAACTAGGAACCGAATATTACAGGAACAATTAGTCTAACACTTATAAATAGGTCACAATTAAAATTTACAATGTTCCTATTTCTGTCGATGTGCTACCCCTTAGGTAACCTCGGTTCTATTGTTTTCGAGTTTTTTTATTCGATTTGACAAACTTCCAGATCCCGGAAACGCGCGATAAAGGTACCAATCGACGCGGATCACCGAGAACTGTAATGTACTACTGAAACTAAAAGCGTAGGTGGAGGTTTGACTTAATTATATATGAAAAACTGTTCCTGCACTATAATATGATGAAAATTTGATACTAATTTTGTGTTTTCTTTGTTCCAGGAGGACCTAGCAACAGCGCCGAACGTCGGAATATATACCAGGGACCTCGCCGGAGACAAGAAGTTGAAAAACAAGCCGAAAAATATAAAGATTATTGCAGGAAGACAGGAAGTATAACTCAGATTTTATGAAAATATATGAAAAATAAAATTTCCGAAAACTCGGTTTAATCCCTACGGAACGTCCTTATACAATAATAACTAGGAACCGAATATTACAGGAACAATTAGTCTAACACTTATAAATACGTCACAATTAAAATTTACAATGTTCCTATTTCTGTCGATGTGCTACCCCTTAGGTAACCTCGGTTCTATTGTTTTCGAGTTTTTTTATTCGATTTGACAAACTTTCAGATCCCGGAAACGCGCGATAAAGGTACCAATCGACGCGGATCACCGAGAACTGTAATGTACTACTGAAACTAAAAGCGTGGGTGGAGGTTTGACTTAATTATATATAAAAAACTGTTCCTGCACTATAATATGATGAAAGTTTGATACTAATTTTGTGTTTTCTTTGTTCCAGGAGGACCTAGCAACAGCGCCGAACGTCGGAATATATACCAGGGACCTCGCCGGAGACAAGAAGTTGAAAAACAAGCCGAAAAATATAAAGATTATTGCAGGAAGACAGGAAGTATAACTCAGATTTTATGAAAATATATGAAAAATAAAATTTCCGAAAACTCGGTTTAATCCCTACGGAACGTCCTTATACAATAATAACTAGGAACCGAATATTACAGGAACAATTAGTCTAACACTTATAAATACGTCACAATTAAAATTTACAATGTTCCTATTTCTGTCGATGTGCTACCCCTTAGGTAACCTCGGTTCTATTGTTTTCGAGTTTTTTTATTCGATTTGACAAACTTTCAGATCCCGGAAACGCGCGATAAAGGTACCAATCGACGCGGATCACCGAGAACTGTAATGCACTACTGAAACTAAAAGCGTAGGTGGAGGTTTGACTTAATTATATATGAAAAACTGTTCCTGCACTATAATATGATGAAAGTTTGATACTAATTTTGTGTTTTCTTTGTTCCAGGAGGACCTAGCAACAGCGCCGAACGTCGGAATATATACCAGGGACCTCGCCGGAGACAAGAAGTTGAAAAACAAGCCGAAAAATATAAAGATTATTGCAGGAAGACAGGAAGTATAACTCAGATTTTATGAAAATATATGAAAAATAAAATTTCCGAAAACTCGGTTTAATCCCTACGGAACGTCCTTATACAATAATAACTAGGAACCGAATATTACAGGAACAATTAGTCTAACACTTATAAATACGTCACAATTAAAATTTACAATGTTCCTATTTCTGTCGATGTGCTACCCCTTAGGTAACCTCGGTTCTATTGTTTTCGAGTTTTTTTATTCGATTTGACAAACTTTCAGATCCCGGAAACGCGCGATAAAGGTACCAATCGACGCGGATCACCGAGAACTGTAATGCACTACTGAAACTAAAAGCGTAGGTGGAGGTTTGACTTAATTATATATGAAAAACTGTTCCTGCACTATAATATGATGAAAGTTTGATACTAATTTTGTGTTTTCTTTGTTCCAGGAGGACCTAGCAACAGCGCCGAACGTCGGAATATATACCAGGGACCTCGCCGGAGACAAGAAGTTGAAAAACAAGCCGAAAAATATAAAGATTATTGCAGGAAGACAGGAAGTATAACTCAGATTTTATGAAAATATATGAAAAATAAAATTTCCGAAAACTCGGTTTAATCCCTACGGAACGTCCTTATACAATAATAACTAGGAACCGAATATTACAGGAACAATTAGTCTAACACTTATAAATAGGTCACAATTAAAATTTACAATGTTCCTATTTCTGTCGATGTGCTACCCCTTAGGTAACCTCGGTTCTATTGTTTTCGAGTTTTTTTATTCGATTTGACAAACTTCCAGATCCCGGAAACGCGCGATAAAGGTACCAATCGACGCGGATCACCGAGAACTGTAATGTACTACTGAAACTAAAAGCGTAGGTGGAGGTTTGACTTAATTATATATGAAAAACTGTTCCTGCACTATAATATGATGAAAATTTGATACTAATTTTGTGTTTTCTTTGTTCCAGGAGGACCTAGCAACAGCGCCGAACGTCGGAATATATACCAGGGACCTCGCCGGAGACAAGAAGTTGAAAAACAAGCCGAAAAATATAAAGATTATTGCAGGAAGACAGGAAGTATAACTCAGATTTTATGAAAATATATGAAAAATAAAATTTCCGAAAACTCGGTTTAATCCCTACGGAACGTCCTTATACAATAATAACTAGGAACCGAATATTACAGGAACAATTAGTCTAACACTTATAAATACGTCACAATTAAAATTTACAATGTTCCTATTTCTGTCGATGTGCTACCCCTTAGGTAACCTCGGTTCTATTGTTTTCGAGTTTTTTTATTCGATTTGACAAACTTTCAGATCCCGGAAACGCGCGATAAAGGTACCAATCGACGCGGATCACCGAGAACTGTAATGCACTACTGAAACTAAAAGCGTAGATGGAGGTTTGACTTAATTATATATGAAAAACTGTTCCTGCACTATAATATGATGAAAGTTTGATACTAATTTTGTGTTTTCTTTGTTCCAGGAGGACCTAGCAACAGCGCCGAACGTCGGAATATATACCAGGGACCTCGCCGGAGACAAGAAGTTGAAAAACAAGCCGAAAAATATAAAGATTATTGCAGGAAGACAGGAAGTATAACTCAGATTTTATGAAAATATATGAAAAATAAAATTTCCGAAAACTCGGTTTAATCCCTACGGAACGTCCTTATACAATAATAACTAGGAACCGAATATTACAGGAACAATTAGTCTAACACTTATAAATACGTCACAATTAAAATTTACAATGTTCCTATTTCTGTCGATGTGCTACCCCTTAGGTAACCTCGGTTCTATTGTTTTCGAGTTTTTTTATTCGATTTGACAAACTTCCAGATCCCGGAAACGCGCGATAAAGAAACCAATCGACGCGGATCACCGAGAACTGTAATGTACTACTGAAACTAAAAGCGTAGGTGGAGGTTTGACTTAATTATATATGAAAAACTGTTCCTGCACTATAATATGATGAAAGTTTGATACTAATTTTGTGTTTTCTTTGTTCCAGGAGGACCTAGCAACAGCGCCGAACGTCGGAATATATACCAGGGACCTCGCCGGAGACAAGAAGTTGAAAAACAAGCCGAAAAATATAAAGATTATTGCAGGAAGACAGGAAGTATAACTCAGATTTTATGAAAATATATGAAAAATAAAATTTCCGAAAACTCGGTTTAATCCCTACGGAACGTCCTTATACAATAATAACTAGGAACCGAATATTACAGGAACAATTAGTCTAACACTTATAAATACGTCACAATTAAAATTTACAATGTTCCTATTTCTGTCGATGTGCTACCCCTTAGGTAACCTCGGTTCTATTGTTTTCGAGTTTTTTTATTCGATTTGACAAACTTCCAGATCCCGGAAACGCGCGATAAAGGTACCAATCGACGCGGATCACCGAGAACTGTAATGCACTACTGAAACTAAAAGCGTAGGTGGAGGTTTGACTTAATTATATATGAAAAACTGTTCCTGCACTATAATATGATGAAAATTTGATACTAATTTTGTGTTTTCTTTGTTCCAGGAGGACCTAGCAACAGCGCCGAACGTCGGAATATATACCAGGGACCTCGCCGGAGACAAGAAGTTGAAAAACAAGCCGAAAAATATAAAGATTATTGCAGGAAGACAGGAAGTATAACTCAGATTTTATGAAAATATATGAAAAATAAAATTTCCGAAAACTCGGTTTAATCCCTACGGAACGTCCTTATACAATAATAACTAGGAACCGAATATTACAGGAACAATTAGTGTAACACTTATAAATACGTAACAATTAAAATTTACAATGTTCCTATTTCTGTCGATGTGCTACCCCTTAGGTAACCTCGGTTCTATTGTTTTCGAGTTTTTTTATTCGATTTGACAAACTTCCAGATCCCGGAAACGCGCGATAAAGGTACCAATCGACGCGGATCACCGAGAACTGTAATGTACTACTGAAACTAAAAGCGTAGGTGGAGGTTTGACTTAATTATATATGAAAAACTGTTCCTGCACTATAATATGATGAAAGTTTGATACTAATTTTGTGTTTTCTTTGTTCCAGGAGGACCTAGCAACAGCGCCGAACGTCGGAATATATACCAGGGACCTCGCCGGAGACAAGAAGTTGAAAAACAAGCCGAAAAATATAAAGATTATTGCAGGAAGACAGGAAGTATAACTCAGATTTTATGAAAATATATGAAAAATAAAATTTCCGAAAACTCGGTTTAATCCCTACGGAACGTCCTTATACAATAATAACTAGGAACCGAATATTACAGGAACAATTAGTCTAACACTTATAAATACGTCACAATTAAAATTTACAATGTTCCTATTTCTGTCGATGTGCTACCCCTTAGGTAACCTCGGTTCTATTGTTTTCGAGTTTTTTTATTCGATTTGACAAACTTCCAGATCCCGGAAACGCGTGATAAAGAAACCAATCGACGCGGATCACCGAGAACTGTAATGTACTACTGAAACTAAAAGCGTAGGTGGAGGTTTGACTTAATTATATATGAAAAACTGTTCCTGCACTATAATATGATGAAAGTTTGATACTAATTTTGTGTTTTCTTTGTTCCAGGAGGACCTAGCAACAGCGCCGAACGTCGGAATATATACCAGGGACCTCGCCGGAGACAAGAAGTTGAAAAACAAGCCGAAAAATATAAAGATTATTGCAGGAAGACAGGAAGTATAACTCAGATTTTATGAAAATATATGGAAAATAAAATTTCCGAAAACTCGGTTTAATCCCTACGGAACGTCCTTATACAATAATAACTAGGAACCGAATATTACAGGAACAATTAGTCTAACACTTATAAATACGTCACAATTAAAATTTACAATGTTCCTATTTCTGTCGATGTGCTACCCCTTAGGTAACCTCGGTTCTATTGTTTTCGAGTTTTTTTATTCGATTTGACAAACTTCCAGATCCCGGAAACGCGCGATAAAGGTACCAATCGACGCGGATCACCGAGAACTGTAATGCACTACTGAAACTAAAAGCGTAGGTGGAGGTTTGACTTAATTATATATGAAAAACTGTTCCTGCACTATAATATGATGAAAATTTGATACTAATTTTGTGTTTTCTTTGTTCCAGGAGGACCTAGCAACAGCGCCGAACGTCGGAATATATACCAGGGACCTCGCCGGAGACAAGAAGTTGAAAAACAAGCCGAAAAATATAAAGATTATTGCAGGAAGACAGGAAGTATAACTCAGATTTTATGAAAATATATGAAAAATAAAATTTCCGAAAACTCGGTTTAATCCCTACGGAACGTCCTTATACAATAATAACTAGGAACCGAATATTACAGGAACAATTAGTCTAACACTTATAAATACGTCACAATTAAAATTTACAATGTTCCTATTTCTGTCGATGTGCTACCCCTTAGGTAACCTCGGTTCTATTGTTTTCGAGTTTTTTTATTCGATTTGACAAACTTCCAGATCCCGGAAACGCGCGATAAAGGTACCAATCGACGCGGATCACCGAGAACTGTAATGTACTACTGAAACTAAAAGCGTGGGTGGAGGTTTTTTGACTTAGTCATTTTGAAAACACTGTTTTTATACTAAAAATTGATGAAAATTTGATAATAATTTTGTGTTTTCTTTGTTCCAGGAGGACCTAGCAACAGCGCCGAACGTCGGAATATATACCAGGAACCTCGCCGGAGACAAGAAGTTGAAAAACAAGCCGAAAAATATAACGATTATTGCAGGAAGACAGGAAGTATAACTCAGATTTTATGAAAATATATGAAAAATAAAATTTCCGAAAACTCGGTTTAATCCCTACGGAACGTCCTTATACAATAATAACTAGGAACCGAATATTACAGGAACAATTAGTCTAACACTTATAAATACGTCACATTTAAAATTTTACAATGTTCCTATTTCTGTCGATGTGCTACCCCTTAGGTAACCTCGGTTCTATTGTTTTCGAGTTTTCTTCGATTTGACAAACTTCCAGATCCCGGAAACGCGCGATAAAGGTACCAATCGACGCGGATCACCGAGAACTGTAATGTACTACTGAAACTAAAAGCGTAGGTGGAGGTTTGACTTAATTATATATGAAAAACTGTTCCTGCACTATAATATGATGAAAGTTTGATACTAATTTTGTGTTTTCTTTGTTCCAGGAGGACCTAGCAACAGCGCCGAACGTCGGAATATATACCAGGGACCTCGCCGGAGACAAGAAGTTGAAAAACAAGCCGAAAAATATAAAGATTATTGCAGGAAGACAGGAAGTATAACTCAGATTTTATGAAAATATATGAAAAATAAAATTTCCGAAAACTCGGTTTAATCCCTACGGAACGTCCTTATACAATAATAACTAGGAACCGAATATTACAGGAACAATTAGTGTAACACTTATAAATACGTCACAATTAAAATTTACAATGTTCCTATTTCTGTCGATGTGCTACCCCTTAGGTAACCTCGGTTCTATTGTTTTCGAGTTTTTTTATTCGATTTGACAAACTTCCAGATCCCGGAAACGCGCGATAAAGGTACCAATCGACGCGGATCACCGAGAACTGTAATGTACTACTGAAACTAAAAGCGTAGGTGGAGGTTTGACTTAATTATATATGAAAAACTGTTCCTGCACTATAATATGATGAAAATTTGATACTAATTTTGTGTTTTCTTTGTTCCAGGAGGACCTAGCAACAGCGCCGAACGTCGGAATATATACCAGGGACCTCGCCGGAGACAAGAAGTTGAAAAACAAGCCGAAAAATATAAAGATTATTGCAGGAAGACAGGAAGTATAACTCAGATTTTATGAAAATATATGAAAAATAAAATTTCCGAAAACTCGGTTTAATCCCTACGGAACGTCCTTATACAATAATAACTAGGAACCGAATATTACAGGAACAATTAGTCTAACACTTATAAATACGTCACAATTAAAATTTACAATGTTCCTATTTCTGTCGATGTGCTACCCCTTAGGTAACCTCGGTTCTATTGTTTTCGAGTTTTTTTATTCGATTTGACAAACTTCCAGATCCCGGAAACGCGCGATAAAGGTACCAATCGACGCGGATCACCGAGAACTGTAATGTACTACTGAAACTAAAAGCGTAGGTGGAGGTTTGACTTAATTATATATGAAAAACTGTTCCTGCACTATAATATGATGAAAATTTGATACTAATTTTGTGTTTTCTTTGTTCCAGGAGGACCTAGCAACAGCGCCGAACGTCGGAATATATACTAGGGACCTCGCCGGAGACAAGAAGTTGAAAAACAAGCCGAAAAATATAAAGATTATTGCAGGAAGACAGGAAGTATAACTCAGATTTTATGAAAATATATGAAAAATAAAATTTCCGAAAACTCGGTTTAATCCCTACGGAACGTCCTTATACAATAATAACTAGGAACCGAATATTACAGGAACAATTAGTCTAACACTTATAAATACGTCACAATTAAAATTTACAATGTTCCTATTTCTGTCGATGTGCTACCCCTTAGGTAACCTCGGTTCTATTGTTTTCGAGTTTTTTTATTCGATTTGACAAACTTCCAGATCCCGGAAACGCGCGATAAAGGTACCAATCGACGCGGATCACCGAGAACTGTAATGTACTACTGAAACTAAAAGCGTGGGTGGAGGTTTGACTTAATTATATATGAAAAACTGTTCCTGCACTATAATATGATGAAAGTTTGATACTAATTTTGTGTTTTCTTTGTTCCAGGAGGACCTAGCAACAGCGCCGAACGTCGGAATATATACCAGGGACCTCGCCGGAGACAAGAAGTTGAAAAACAAGCCGAAAAATATAAAGATTATTGCAGGAAGACAGGAAGTATAACTCAGATTTTATGAAAATATATGAAAAATAAAATTTCCGAAAACTCGGTTTAATCCCTACGGAACGTCCTTATACAATAATAACTAGGAACCGAATATTACAGGAACAATTAGTCTAACACTTATAAATACGTCACAATTAAAATTTACAATGTTCCTATTTCTGTCGATGTGCTACCCCTTAGGTAACCTCGGTTCTATTGTTTTCGAGTTTTTTTATTCGATTTGACAAACTTCCAGATCCCGGAAACGCGCGATAAAGGTACCAATCGACGCGGATCACCGAGAACTGTAATGTACTACTGAAACTAAAAGCGTAGGTGGAGGTTTGACTTAATTATATATGAAAAACTGTTCCTGCACTATAATATGATGAAAATTTGATACTAATTTTGTGTTTTCTTTGTTCCAGGAGGACCTAGCAACAGCGCCGAACGTCGGAATATATACCAGGGACCTCGCCGGAGACAAGAAGTTGAAAAACAAGCCGAAAAATATAAAGATTATTGCAGGAAGACAGGAAGTATAACTCAGATTTTATGAAAATATATGAAAAATAAAATTTCCGAAAACTCGGTTTAATCCCTACGGAACGTCCTTATACAATAATAACTAGGAACCGAATATTACAGGAACAATTAGTGTAACACTTATAAATACGTAACAATTAAAATTTACAATGTTCCTATTTCTGTCGATGTGCTACCCCTTAGGTAACCTCGGTTCTATTGTTTTCGAGTTTTTTTATTCGATTTGACAAACTTCCAGATCCCGGAAACGCGCGATAAAGGTACCAATCGACGCGGATCACCGAGAACTGTAATGTACTACTGAAACTAAAAGCGTAGGTGGAGGTTTGACTTAATTATATATGAAAAACTGTTCCTGCACTATAATATGATGAAAATTTGATACTAATTTTGAGTTTTCTTTGTTCCAGGAGGACCTAGCAACAGCGCCGAACGTCGGAATATATACCAGGGACCTCGCCGGTGACAAGAAGTTGAAAAACAAGCCGAAAAATATAAAGATTATTGCAGGAAGACAGGAAGTATAACTCAGATTTTATGAAAATATATGAAAAATAAAATTTCCGAAAACTCGGTTTAATCCCTACGGAACGTCCTTATACAATAATAACTAGGAACCGAATATTACAGGAACAATTAGTCTAACACTTATAAATACGTCACAATTAAAATTTACAATGTTCCTATTTCTGTCGATGTGCTACCCCTTAGGTAACCTCGGTTCTATTGTTTTCGAGTTTTTTTATTCGATTTGACAAACTTCCAGATCCCGGAAACGCGCGATAAAGGTACCAATCGACGCGGATCACCGAGAACTGTAATGTACTACTGAAACTAAAAGCGTAGGTGGAGGTTTGACTTAATTATATATGAAAAACTGTTCCTGCACTATAATATGATGAAAATTTGATACTAATTTTGTGTTTTCTTTGTTCCAGGAGGACCTAGCAACAGCGCCGAACGTCGGAATATATACCAGGGACCTCGCCGGAGACAAGAAGTTGAAAAACAAGCCGAAAAATATAAAGATTATTGCAGGAAGACAGGAAGTATAACTCAGATTTTATGAAAATATATGAAAAATAAAATTTCCGAAAACTCGGTTTAATCCCTACGGAACGTCCTTATACAATAATAACTAGGAACCGAATATTACAGGAACAATTAGTGTAACACTTATAAATACGTAACAATTAAAATTTACAATGTTCCTATTTCTGTCGATGTGCTACCCCTTAGGTAACCTCGGTTCTATTGTTTTCGAGTTTTTTTATTCGATTTGACAAACTTCCAGATCCCGGAAACGCGCGATAAAGGTACCAATCGATGCGGATCACCGAGAACTGTAATGTACTACTGAAACTAAAAGCGTAGGTGGAGGTTTGACTTAATTATATATGAAAAACTGTTCCTGCACTATAATATGATGAAAATTTGATACTAATTTTGTGTTTTCTTTGTTCCAGGAGGACCTAGCAACAGCGCCGAACGTCGGAATATATACCAGGGACCTCGCCGGAGACAAGAAGTTGAAAAACAAGCCGAAAAATATAAAGATTATTGCAGGAAGACAGGAAGTATAACTCAGATTTTATGAAAATATATGAAAAATAAAATTTCCGAAAACTCGGTTTAATCCCTACGGAACGTCCTTATACAATAATAACTAGGAACCGAATATTACAGGAACAATTAGTCTAACACTTATAAATACGTCACAATTAAAATTTACAATGTTCCTATTTCTGTCGATGTGCTACCCCTTAGGTAACCTCGGTTCTATTGTTTTCGAGTTTTTTTATTCGATTTGACAAACTTCCAGATCCCGGAAACGCGCGATAAAGGTACCAATCGACGCGGATCACCGAGAACTGTAATGTACTACTGAAACTAAAAGCGTAGGTGGAGGTTTGACTTAATTATATATGAAAAACTGTTCCTGCACTATAATATGATGAAAATTTGATACTAATTTTGTGTTTTCTTTGTTCCAGGAGGACCTAGCAACAGCGCCGAACGTCGGAATATATACCAGGGACCTCGCCGGAGACAAGAAGTTGAAAAACAAGCCGAAAAATATAAAGATTATTGCAGGAAGACAGGAAGTATAACTCAGATTTTATGAAAATATATGAAAAATAAAATTTCCGAAAACTCGGTTTAATCCCTACGGAACGTCCTTATACAATAATAACTAGGAACCGAATATTACAGGAACAATTAGTCTAACACTTATAAATACGTCACAATTAAAATTTACAATGTTCCTATTTCTGTCGATGTGCTACCCCTTAGGTAACCTCGGTTCTATTGTTTTCGAGTTTTTTTATTCGATTTGACAAACTTCCAGATCCCGGAAACGCGCGATAAAGGTACCAATCGATGCGGATCACCGAGAACTGTAATGTACTACTGAAACTAAAAGCGTAGGTGGAGGTTTGACTTAATTATATATGAAAAACTGTTCCTGCACTATAATATGATGAAAATTTGATACTAATTTTGTGTTTTCTTTGTTCCAGGAGGACCTAGCAACAGCGCCGAACGTCGGAATATATACCAGGGACCTCGCCGGAGACAAGAAGTTGAAAAACAAGCCGAAAAATATAAAGATTATTGCAGGAAGACAGGAAGTATAACTCAGATTTTATGAAAATATATGAAAAATAAAATTTCCGAAAACTCGGTTTAATCCCTACGGAACGTCCTTATACAATAATAACTAGGAACCGAATATTACAGGAACAATTAGTGTAACACTTATAAATACGTAACAATTAAAATTTACAATGTTCCTATTTCTGTCGATGTGCTACCCCTTAGGTAACCTCGGTTCTATTGTTTTCGAGTTTTTTTATTCGATTTGACAAACTTCCAGATCCCGGAAACGCGCGATAAAGGTACCAATCGATGCGGATCACCGAGAACTGTAATGTACTACTGAAACTAAAAGCGTAGGTGGAGGTTTGACTTAATTATATATGAAAAACTGTTCCTGCACTATAATATGATGAAAATTTGATACTAATTTTGTGTTTTCTTTGTTCCAGGAGGACCTAGCAACAGCGCCGAACGTCGGAATATATACCAGGGACCTCGCCGGAGACAAGAAGTTGAAAAACAAGCCGAAAAATATAAAGATTATTGCAGGAAGACAGGAAGTATAACTCAGATTTTATGAAAATATATGAAAAATAAAATTTCCGAAAACTCGGTTTAATCCCTACGGAACGTCCTTATACAATAATAACTAGGAACCGAATATTACAGGAACAATTAGTCTAACACTTATAAATACGTCACAATTAAAATTTACAATGTTCCTATTTCTGTCGATGTGCTACCCCTTAGGTAACCTCGGTTCTATTGTTTTCGAGTTTTTTTATTCGATTTGACAAACTTCCAGATCCCGGAAACGCGCGATAAAGGTACCAATCGACGCGGATCACCGAGAACTGTAATGTACTACTGAAACTAAAAGCGTAGGTGGAGGTTTGACTTAATTATATATGAAAAACTGTTCCTGCACTATAATATGATGAAAATTTGATACTAATTTTGTGTTTTCTTTGTTCCAGGAGGACCTAGCAACAGCGCCGAACGTCGGAATATATACCAGGGACCTCGCCGGAGACAAGAAGTTGAAAAACAAGCCGAAAAATATAAAGATTATTGCAGGAAGACAGGAAGTATAACTCAGATTTTATGAAAATATATGAAAAATAAAATTTCCGAAAACTCGGTTTAATCCCTACGGAACGTCCTTATACAATAATAACTAGGAACCGAATATTACAGGAACAATTAGTCTAACACTTATAAATACGTCACAATTAAAATTTACAATGTTCCTATTTCTGTCGATGTGCTACCCCTTAGGTAACCTCGGTTCTATTGTTTTCGAGTTTTTTTATTCGATTTGACAAACTTCCAGATCCCGGAAACGCGCGATAAAGGTACCAATCGACGCGGATCACCGAGAACTGTAATGTACTACTGAAACTAAAAGCGTGGGTGGAGGTTTGACTTAATTATATATGAAAAACTGTTCCTGCACTATAATATGATGAAAGTTTGATACTAATTTTGTGTTTTCTTTGTTCCAGGAGGACCTAGCAACAGCGCCGAACGTCGGAATATATACCAGGGACCTCGCCGGAGACAAGAAGTTGAAAAACAAGCCGAAAAATATAAAGATTATTGCAGGAAGACAGGAAGTATAACTCAGATTTTATGAAAATATATGAAAAATAAAATTTCCGAAAACTCGGTTTAATCCCTACGGAACGTCCTTATACAATAATAACTAGGAACCGAATATTACAGGAACAATTAGTCTAACACTTATAAATACGTCACAATTAAAATTTACAATGTTCCTATTTCTGTCGATGTGCTACCCCTTAGGTAACCTCGGTTCTATTGTTTTCGAGTTTTTTTATTCGATTTGACAAACTTCCAGATCCCGGAAACGCGCGATAAAGGTACCAATCGACGCGGATCACCGAGAACTGTAATGTACTACTGAAACTAAAAGCGTAGGTGGAGGTTTGACTTAATTATATATGAAAAACTGTTCCTGCACTATAATATGATGAAAATTTGATACTAATTTTGTGTTTTCTTTGTTCCAGGAGGACCTAGCAACAGCGCCGAACGTCGGAATATATACCAGGGACCTCGCCGGAGACAAGAAGTTGAAAAACAAGCCGAAAAATATAAAGATTATTGCAGGAAGACAGGAAGTATAACTCAGATTTTATGAAAATATATGAAAAATAAAATTTCCGAAAACTCGGTTTAATCCCTACGGAACGTCCTTATACAATAATAACTAGGAACCGAATATTACAGGAACAATTAGTGTAACACTTATAAATACGTAACAATTAAAATTTACAATGTTCCTATTTCTGTCGATGTGCTACCCCTTAGGTAACCTCGGTTCTATTGTTTTCGAGTTTTTTTATTCGATTTGACAAACTTCCAGATCCCGGAAACGCGCGATAAAGGTACCAATCGATGCGGATCACCGAGAACTGTAATGTACTACTGAAACTAAAAGCGTAGGTGGAGGTTTGACTTAATTATATATGAAAAACTGTTCCTGCACTATAATATGATGAAAATTTGATACTAATTTTGTGTTTTCTTTGTTCCAGGAGGACCTAGCAACAGCGCCGAACGTCGGAATATATACCAGGGACCTCGCCGGAGACAAGAAGTTGAAAAACAAGCCGAAAAATATAAAGATTATTGCAGGAAGACAGGAAGTATAACTCAGATTTTATGAAAATATATGAAAAATAAAATTTCCGAAAACTCGGTTTAATCCCTACGGAACGTCCTTATACAATAATAACTAGGAACCGAATATTACAGGAACAATTAGTCTAACACTTATAAATACGTCACAATTAAAATTTACAATGTTCCTATTTCTGTCGATGTGCTACCCCTTAGGTAACCTCGGTTCTATTGTTTTCGAGTTTTTTTATTCGATTTGACAAACTTCCAGATCCCGGAAACGCGCGATAAAGGTACCAATCGACGCGGATCACCGAGAACTGTAATGTACTACTGAAACTAAAAGCGTAGGTGGAGGTTTGACTTAATTATATATGAAAAACTGTTCCTGCACTATAATATGATGAAAATTTGATACTAATTTTGTGTTTTCTTTGTTCCAGGAGGACCTAGCAACAGCGCCGAACGTCGGAATATATACCAGGGACCTCGCCGGAGACAAGAAGTTGAAAAACAAGCCGAAAAATATAAAGATTATTGCAGGAAGACAGGAAGTATAACTCAGATTTTATGAAAATATATGAAAAATAAAATTTCCGAAAACTCGGTTTAATCCCTACGGAACGTCCTTATACAATAATAATTAGGAACCGAATATTACAGGAACAATTAGTCTAACACTTATAAATACGTCACAATTAAAATTTACAATGTTCCTATTTCTGTCGATGTGCTACCCCTTAGGTAACCTCGGTTCTATTGTTTTCGAGTTTTTTTATTCGATTTGACAAACTTCCAGATCCCGGAAACGCGCGATAAAGGTACCAATCGATGCGGATCACCGAGAACTGTAATGTACTACTGAAACTAAAAGCGTAGGTGGAGGTTTGACTTAATTATATATGAAAAACTGTTCCTGCACTATAATATGATGAAAATTTGATACTAATTTTGTGTTTTCTTTGTTCCAGGAGGACCTAGCAACAGCGCCGAACGTCGGAATATATACCAGGGACCTCGCCGGAGACAAGAAGTTGAAAAACAAGCCGAAAAATATAAAGATTATTGCAGGAAGACAGGAAGTATAACTCAGATTTTATGAAAATATATGAAAAATAAAATTTCCGAAAACTCGGTTTAATCCCTACGGAACGTCCTTATACAATAATAAGTAGGAACCGAATATTACAGGAACAATTAGTCTAACACTTATAAATACGTCACAATTAAAATTTACAATGTTCCTATTTCTGTCGATGTGCTACCCCTTAGGTAACCTCGGTTCTATTGTTTTCGAGTTTTTTTATTCGATTTGACAAACTTCCAGATCCCGGAAACGCGCGATAAAGGTACCAATCGACGCGGATCACCGAGAACTGTAATGCACTACTGAAACTAAAAGCGTAGGTGGAGGTTTGACTTAATTATATATGAAAAACTGTTCCTGCACTATAATATGATGAAAGTTTGATACTAATTTTGTGTTTTCTTTGTTCCAGGAGGACCTAGCAACAGCGCCGAACGTCGGAATATATACCAGGGACCTCGCCGGAGACAAGAAGTTGAAAAAGCCGAAAAATATAAAGATTATTGCAGGAAGACAGGAAGTATAACTCAGATTTTATGAAAATATATGAAAAATAAAATTTCCGAAAACTCGGTTTAATCCCTACGGAACGTCCTTATACAATAATAACTAGGAACCGAATATTACAGGAACAATTAGTCTAACTCTTATAAATACGTCACAATTAAAATTTACAATGTTCCTATTTCTGTCGATGTGCTACCCCTTAGGTAACCTCGGTTCTATTGTTTTCGAGTTTTTTTATTCGATTTGACAAACTTCCAGATCCCGGAAACGCGCGATAAAGGTACCAATCGACGCGGATCACCGAGAACTGTAATGTACTACTGAAACTAAAAGCGTAGGTGGAGGTTTGACTTAATTATATATGAAAAACTGTTCCTGCACTATAATATGATGAAAATTTGATACTAATTTTGTGTTTTCTTTGTTCCAGGAGGACCTAGCAACAGCGCCGAAAGTCGGAATATATACCAGGGACCTCGCCGGAGACAAGAAGTTGAAAAACAAGCCGAAAAATATAAAGATTATTGCAGGAAGACAGGAAGTATAACTCAGATTTTATGAAAATATATGAAAAATAAAATTTCCGAAAACTCGGTTTAATCCCTACGGAACGTCCTTATACAATAATAACTAGGAACCGAATATTACAGGAACAATTAGTCTAACACTTATAAATACGTCACAATTAAAATTTACAATGTTCCTATTTCTGTCGATGTGCTACCCCTTAGGTAACCTCGGTTCTATTGTTTTCGAGTTTTTTTATTCGATTTGACAAACTTCCAGATCCCGGAAACGCGCGATAAAGGTACCAATCGACGCGGATCACCGAGAACTGTAATGTACTTTTGAAACTAAAAGCGTAGGTGGAGGTTTGACTTAATTATATATGAAAAACTGTTCCTGCACTATAATATGATGAAAATTTGATACTAATTTTGTGTTTTCTTTGTTCCAGGAGGACCTAGCAACAGCGCCGAACGTCGGAATATATACCAGGGACCTCGCTGGAGACAAAAAGTTGAAAAACAAGCCGAAAAATATAAAGATTATTGCAGGAAGACAGGAAGTATAACTCAGATTTTATGAAAATATATGAAAAATAAAATTTCCGAAAACTCGGTTTAATCCCTACGGAACGTCCTTATACAATAATAACTAGGAACCGAATATTACAGGAACAATTAGTCTAACACTTATAAATACGTCACAATTAAAATTTACAATGTTCCTATTTCTGTCGATGTGCTACCCCTTAGGTAACCTCGGTTCTATTGTTTTCGAGGTTTTTTTATTCGATTTGACAAACTTCCAGATCCCGGAAACGCGCGATAAAGGTACCAATCGACGCGGATCACCGAGAACTGTAATGTACTACTGAAACTAAAAGCGTAGGTGGAGGTTTGACTTAATTATATATGAAAAACTGTTCCTGCACTATAATATGATGAAAATTTGATACTAATTTTGTGTTTTCTTTGTTCCAGGAGGACCTAGCAACAGCGCCGAACGTCGGAATATATACCAGGGACCTCGCCGGAGACAAGAAGTTGAAAAACAAGCCGAAAAAAATAAAGATTATTGCAGGAAGACAGGAAGTATAACTCAGATTTTATGAAAATATATGAAAAATAAAATTTCCGAAAACTCGGTTTAATCCCTACGGAACGTCCTTATACAATAATAACTAGGAACCGAATATTACAGGAACAATTAGTCTAACACTTATAAATACGTCACAATTAAAATTTACAATGTTCCTATTTCTGTCGATGTGCTACCCCTTAGGTAACCTCGGTTCTATTGTTTTCGAGTTTTCTTCGATTTGACAAACTTCCAGATCCCGGAAACGCGCGATAAAGGTACCAATCGACGCGGATCACCGAGAACTGTAATGTACTACTGAAACTAAAAGCGTGGGTGGAGGTTTTTTGACTTAGTCATTTTGAAAAAACTGTTTTTATACTAAAAATTGATGAAAATTTGATAATAATTTTGTGTTTTCTTTGTTCCAGGAGGACCTAGCAACAGCGCCGAACGTCGGAATATATACCAGGGACCTCGCCGGAGACAAGAAGTTGAAAAACAAGCCGAAAAATATAAAGATTATTGCAGGAAGACAGGAAGTATAACTCAGATTTTATGAAAATATATGAAAAATAAAATTTCCGAAAACTCGGTTTAATCCCTACGGAACGTCCTTATACAATAATAACTAGGAACCGAATATTACAGGAACAATTAGTCTAACACTTATAAATACGTCACAATTAAAATTTACAATGTTCCTATTTCTGTCGATGTGCTACCCCTTAGGTAACCTCGGTTCTATTGTTTTCGAGTTTTCTTCGATTTGACAAACTTCCAGATCCCGGAAACGCGCGATAAAGGTACCAATCGACGCGGATCACCGAGAACTGTAATGTACTACTGAAACTAAAAGCGTGGGTGGAGGTTTTTTGACTTAGTCATTTTGAAAAAACTGTTTTTATACTAAAAATTGATGAAAATTTGATAATAATTTTGTGTTTTCTTTGTTCCAGGAGGACCTAGCAACAGCGCCGAACGTCGGAATATATACCAGGGACCTCGCCGGAGACAAGAAGTTGAAAAACAAGCCGAAAAATATAAAGATTATTGCAGGAAGACAGGAAGTATAACTCAGATTTTATGAAAATATATGAAAAATAAAATTTCCTAAAACTCGGTTTAATCCCTACGGAACGTCCTTATACAATAATAACTAGAAACCGAATATTACAGGAACAATTAGTCTAACACTTATAAATACGTCACAATTAAAATTTACAATGTTCCTATTTCTGTCGATGTGCTACCCCTTAGGTAACCTCGGTTCTATTGTTTTCGAGGTTTTTTTATTCGATTTGACAAACTTCCAGATCCTGGAAACGCGCGATAAAGGTACCAATCGACGCGGATCACCGAGAACTGTAATGTACTACTGAAACTAAAAGCGTAGGTGGAGGTTTGACTTAATTATATATGAAAAACTGTTCCTGCACTATAATATGATGAAAATTTGATACTAATTTTGTGTTTTCTTTGTTCCAGGAGGACCTAGCAACAGCGCCGAACGTCGGAATATATACCAGGGACCTCGCCGGAGACAAGAAGTTGAAAAACAAGCCGAAAAATATAAAGATTATTGCAGGAAGACAGGAAGTATAACTCAGATTTTATGAAAATATATGAAAAATAAAATTTCCGAAAACTCGGTTTAATCCCTACGGAACGTCCTTATACAATAATAACTAGGAACCGAATATTACAGGAACAATTAGTCTAACACTTATAAATACGTCACAATTAAAATTTACAATGTTCCTATTTCTGTCGATGTGCTACCCCTTAGGTAACCTCGGTTCTATTGTTTTCGAGTTTTTTTATTCGATTTGACAAACTTCCAGATCCCGGAAACGCGCGATAAAGGTACCAATCGACGCGGATCACCGAGAACTGTAATGTACTACTGAAACTAAAAGCGTAGGTGGAGGTTTGACTTAATTATATATGAAAAACTGTTCCTGCACTATAATATGATGAAAATTTGATACTAATTTTGTGTTTTCTTTGTTCCAGGAGGACCTAGCAACAGCGCCGAAAGTCGGAATATATACCAGGGACCTCGCCGGAGACAAGAAGTTGAAAAACAAGCCGAAAAATATAAAGATTATTGCAGGAAGACAGGAAGTATAACTCAGATTTTATGAAAATATATGAAAAATAAAATTTCCGAAAACTCGGTTTAATCCCTACGGAACGTCCTTATACAATAATAACTAGGAACCGAATATTACAGGAACAATTAGTCTAACACTTATAAATACGTCACAATTAAAATTTACAATGTTCCTATTTCTGTCGATGTGCTACCCCTTAGGTAACCTCGGTTCTATTGTTTTCGAGGTTTTTTTATTCGATTTGACAAACTTCCAGATCCCGGAAACGCGCGATAAAGGTACCAATCGACGCGGATCACCGAGAACTGTAATGTACTACTGAAACTAAAAGCGTAGGTGGAGGTTTGACTTAATTATATATGAAAAACTGTTCCTGCACTATAATATGATGAAAATTTGATACTAATTTTGTGTTTTCTTTGTTCCAGGAGGACCTAGCAACAGCGCCGAACGTCGGAATATATACCAGGGACCTCGCCGGAGACAAGAAGTTGAAAAACAAGCCGAAAAATATAAAGATTATTGCAGGAAGACAGGAAGTATAACTCAGATTTTATGAAAATATATGAAAAATAAAATTTCCGAAAACTCGGTTTAATCCCTACGGAACGTCCTTATACAATAATAACTAGGAACCGAATATTACAGGAACAATTAGTCTAACACTTATAAATACGTCACAATTAAAATTTACAATGTTCCTATTTCTGTCGATGTGCTACCCCTTAGGTAACCTCGGTTCTATTGTTTTCGAGTTTTTTTATTCGATTTGACAAACTTCCAGATCCCGGAAACGCGCGATAAAGGTACCAATCGACGCGGATCACCGAGAACTGTAATGTACTACTGAAACTAAAAGCGTAGGTGGAGGTTTGACTTAATTATATATGAAAAACTGTTCCTGCACTATAATATGATGAAAATTTGATACTAATTTTGTGTTTTCTTTGTTCCAGGAGGACCTAGCAACAGCGCCGAACGTCGGAATATATACCAGGGACCTCGCCGGAGACAAGAAGTTGAAAAACAAGCCGAAAAATATAAAGATTATTGCAGGAAGACAGGAAGTATAACTCAGATTTTATGAAAATATATGAAAAATAAAATTTCCGAAAACTCGGTTTAATCCCTACGGAACGTCCTTATACAATAATAACTAGGAACCGAATATTACAGGAACAATTAGTCTAACACTTATAAATACGTCACAATTAAAATTTACAATGTTCCTATTTCTGTCGATGTGCTACCCCTTAGGTAACCTCGGTTCTATTGTTTTCGAGTTTTCTTCGATTTGACAAACTTCCAGATCCCGGAAACGCGCGATAAAGGTACCAATCGACGCGGATCACCGAGAACTGTAATGTACTACTGAAACTAAAAGCGTGGGTGGAGGTTTTTTGACTTAGTCATTTTGAAAAAACTGTTTTTATACTAAAAATTGATGAAAATTTGATAATAATTTTGTGTTTTCTTTGTTCCAGGAGGACCTAGCAACAGCGCCGAACGTCGGAATATATACCAGGGACCTCGCCGGAGACAAGAAGTTGAAAAACAAGCCGAAAAATATAAAGATTATTGCAGGAAGACAGGAAGTATAACTCAGATTTTATGAAAATATATGAAAAATAAAATTTCCGAAAACTCGGTTTAATCCCTACGGAACGTCCTTATACAATAATAACTAGTAACCGAATATTACAGGAACAATTAGTCTAACACTTATAAATACGTCACAATTAAAATTTACAATGTTCCTATTTCTGTCGATGTGCTACCCCTTAGGTAACCTCGGTTCTATTGTTTTCGAGTTTTCTTCGATTTGACAAACTTCCAGATCCCGGAAACGCGCTATAAAGGTACCAATCGACGCGGATCACCGAGAACTGTAATGTACTTTTGAAACTAAAAGCGTAGGTGGAGGTTTGACTTAATTATATATGAAAAACTGTTCCTGCACTATAATATGATGAAAATTTGATACTAATTTTGTGTTTTCTTTGTTCCAGGAGGACCTAGCAACAGCGCCGAACGTCGGAATATATACCAGGGACCTCGCCGGAGACAAGAAGTTGAAAAACAAGCCGAAAAATATAAAGATTATTGCAGGAAGACAGGAAGTATAACTCAGATTTTATGAAAATATATGAAAAATAAAATTTCCGAAAACTCGGTTTAATCCCTACGGAACGTCCTTATACAATAATAACTAGGAACCGAATATTACAGGAACAATTAGTCTAACTCTTATAAATACGTCACAATTAAAATTTACAATGTTCCTATTTCTGTCGATGTGCTACCCCTTAGGTAACCTCGGTTCTATTGTTTTCGAGTTTTTTTATTCGATTTGACAAACTTCCAGATCCCGGAAACGCGCGATAAAGGTACCAATCGACGCGGATCACCGAGAACTGTAATGTACTACTGAAACTAAAAGCGTAGGTGGAGGTTTGACTTAATTATATATGAAAAACTGTTCCTGCACTATAATATGATGAAAATTTGATACTAATTTTGTGTTTTCTTTGTTCCAGGAGGACCTAGCAACAGCGCCGAAAGTCGGAATATATACCAGGGACCTCGCCGGAGACAAGAAGTTGAAAAACAAGCCGAAAAATATAAAGATTATTGCAGGAAGACAGGAAGTATAACTCAGATTTTATGAAAATATATGAAAAATAAAATTTCCGAAAACTCGGTTTAATCCCTACGGAACGTCCTTATACAATAATAACTAGGAACCGAATATTACAGGAACAATTAGTCTAACACTTATAAATACGTCACAATTAAAATTTACAATGTTCCTATTTCTGTCGATGTGCTACCCCTTAGGTAACCTCGGTTCTATTGTTTTCGAGTTTTTTTATTCGATTTGACAAACTTCCAGATCCCGGAAACGCGCGATAAAGGTACCAATCGACGCGGATCACCGAGAACTGTAATGTACTACTGAAACTAAAAGCGTAGGTGGAGGTTTGACTTAATTATATATGAAAAACTGTTCCTGCACTATAATATGATGAAAATTTGATACTAATTTTGTGTTTTCTTTGTTCCAGGAGGACCTAGCAACAGCGCCGAACGTCGGAATATATACCAGGGACCTCGCCGGAGACAAGAAGTTGAAAAACAAGCCGAAAAATATAAAGATTATTGCAGGAAGACAGGAAGTATAACTCAGATTTTATGAAAATATATGAAAAATAAAATTTCCGAAAACTCGGTTTAATCCCTACGGAACGTCCTTATACAATAATAACTAGGAACCGAATATTACAGGAACAATTAGTCTAACACTTATAAATACGTCACAATTAAAATTTACAATGTTCCTATTTCTGTCGATGTGCTACCCCTTAGGTAACCTCGGTTCTATTGTTTTCGAGTTTTCTTCGATTTGACAAACTTCCAGATCCCGGAAACGCGCGATAAAGGTACCAATCGACGCGGATCACCGAGAACTGTAATGTACTACTGAAACTAAAAGCGTAGGTGGAGGTTTGACTTAATTATATATGAAAAACTGTTCCTGCACTATAATATGATGAAAATTTGATACTAATTTTGTGTTTTCTTTGTTCCAGGAGGACCTAGCAACAGCGCCGAACGTCGGAATATATACCAGGGACCTCGCCGGAGACAAGAAGTTGAAAAACAAGCCGAAAAATATAAAGATTATTGCAGGAAGACAGGAAGTATAACTCAGATTTTATGAAAATATATGAAAAATAAAATTTCCGAAAACTCGGTTTCATCCCTACGGAACGTCCTTATACAATAATAACTAGGAACCGAATATTACAGGAACAATTAGTCTAACACTTATAAATACGTCACAATTAAAATTTACAATGTTCCTATTTCTGTCGATGTGCTACCCCTTAGGTAACCTCGGTTCTATTGTTTTCGAGGTTTTTTTATTCGATTTGACAAACTTCCAGATCCCGGAAACGCGCGATAAAGGTACCAATCGACGCGGATCACCGAGAACTGTAATGTACTACTGAAACTAAAAGCGTAGGTGGAGGTTTGACTTAATTATATATGAAAAACTGTTCCTGCACTATAATATGATGAAAATTTGATACTAATTTTGTGTTTTCTTTGTTCCAGGAGGACCTAGCAACAGCGCCGAACGTCGGAATATATACCAGGGACCTCGCCGGAGACAAGAAGTTGAAAAACAAGCCGAAAAATATAAAGATTATTGCAGGAAGACAGGAAGTATAACTCAGATTTTATGAAAATATATGAAAAATAAAATTTCCGAAAACTCGGTTTAATCCCTACGGAACGTCCTTATACAATAATAACTAGGAACCGAATATTACAGGAACAATTAGTCTAACACTTATAAATACGTCACAATTAAAATTTACAATGTTCCTATTTCTGTCGATGTGCTACCCCTTAGGTAACCTCGGTTCTATTGTTTTCGAGTTTTTTTATTCGATTTGACAAACTTCCAGATCCCGGAAACGCGCGATAAAGGTACCAATCGACGCGGATCACCGAGAACTGTAATGTACTACTGAAACTAAAAGCGTAGGTGGAGGTTTGACTTAATTATATATGAAAAACTGTTCCTGCACTATAATATGATGAAAATTTGATACTAATTTTGTGTTTTCTTTGTTCCAGGAGGACCTAGCAACAGCGCCGAACGTCGGAATATATACCAGGGACCTCGCCGGAGACAAGAAGTTGAAAAACAAGCCGAAAAATATAAAGATTATTGCAGGAAGACAGGAAGTATAACTCAGATTTTATGAAAATATATGAAAAATAAAATTTCCGAAAACTCGGTTTAATCCCTACGGAACGTCCTTATACAATAATAACTAGGAACCGAATATTACAGGAACAATTAGTCTAACACTTATAAATACGTCACAATTAAAATTTACAATGTTCCTATTTCTGTCGATGTGCTACCCCTTAGGTAACCTCGGTTCTATTGTTTTCGAGTTTTCTTCGATTTGACAAACTTCCAGATCCCGGAAACGCGCGATAAAGGTACCAATCGACGCGGATCACCGAGAACTGTAATGTACTACTGAAACTAAAAGCGTGGGTGGAGGTTTTTTGACTTAGTCATTTTGAAAAAACTGTTTTTATACTAAAAATTGATGAAAATTTGATAATAATTTTGTGTTTTCTTTGTTCCAGGAGGACCTAGCAACAGCGCCGAACGTCGGAATATATACCAGGGACCTCGCCGGAGACAAGAAGTTGAAAAACAAGCCGAAAAATATAAAGATTATTGCAGGAAGACAGGAAGTATAACTCAGATTTTATGAAAATATATGAAAAATAAAATTTCCGAAAACTCGGTTTAATCCCTACGGAACGTCCTTATACAATAATAACTAGGAACCGAATATTACAGGAACAATTAGTCTAACACTTATAAATACGTCACAATTAAAATTTACAATGTTCCTATTTCTGTCGATGTGCTACCCCTTAGGTAACCTCGGTTCTATTGTTTTCGAGTTTTCTTCGATTTGACAAACTTCCAGATCCCGGAAACGCGCGATAAAGGTACCAATCGACGCGGATCACCGAGAACTGTAATGTACTACTGAAACTAAAAGCGTGGGTGGAGGTTTTTTGACTTAGTCATTTTGAAAAAACTGTTTTTATACTAAAAATTGATGAAAATTTGATAATAATTTTGTGTTTTCTTTGTTCCAGGAGGACCTAGCAACAGCGCCGAACGTCGGAATATATACCAGGGACCTCGCCGGAGACAAGAAGTTGAAAAACAAGCCGAAAAATATAAAGATTATTGCAGGAAGACAGGAAGTATAACTCAGATTTTATGAAAATATATGAAAAATAAAATTTCCGAAAACTCGGTTTAATCCCTACGGAACGTCCTTATACAATAATAACTAGGAACCGAATATTACAGGAACAATTAGTCTAACACTTATAAATACGTCACAATTAAAATTTACAATGTTCCTATTTCTGTCGATGTGCTACCCCTTAGGTAACCTCGGTTCTATTGTTTTCGAGTTTTCTTCGATTTGACAAACTTCCAGATCCCGGAAACGCGCGATAAAGGTACCAATCGACGCGGATCACCGAGAACTGTAATGTACTACTGAAACTAAAAGCGTGGGTGGAGGTTTTTTGACTTAGTCATTTTGAAAAAACTGTTTTTATACTAAAAATTGATGAAAATTTGATAATAATTTTGTGTTTTCTTTGTTCCAGGAGGACCTAGCAACAGCGCCGAACGTCGGAATATATACCAGGGACCTCGCCGGAGACAAGAAGTTGAAAAACAAGCCGAAAAATATAAAGATTATTGCAGGAAGACAGGAAGTATAACTCAGATTTTATGAAAATATATGAAAAATAAAATTTCCGAAAACTCGGTTTAATCCCTACGGAACGTCCTTATACAATAATAACTAGGAACCGAATATTACAGGAACAATTAGTCTAACACTTATAAATACGTCACAATTAAAATTTACAATGTTCCTATTTCTGTCGATGTGCTACCCCTTAGGTAACCTCGGTTCTATTGTTTTCGAGGTTTTTTTATTCGATTTGACAAACTTCCAGATCCCGGAAACGCGCGATAAAGGTACCAATCGACGCGGATCACCGAGAACTGTAATGTACTACTGAAACTAAAAGCGTAGGTGGAGGTTTGACTTAATTATATATGAAAAACTGTTCCTGCACTATAATATGATGAAAATTTGATACTAATTTTGTGTTTTCTTTGTTCCAGGAGGACCTAGCAACAGCGCCGAACGTCGGAATATATACCAGGGACCTCGCCGGAGACAAGAAGTTGAAAAACAAGCCGAAAAATATAAAGATTATTGCAGGAAGACAGGAAGTATAACTCAGATTTTATGAAAATATATGAAAAATAAAATTTTCGAAAACTCGGTTTAATCCCTACGGAACGTCCTTATACAATAATAACTAGGAACCGAATATTACAGGAACAATTAGTCTAACACTTATAAATACGTCACAATTAAAATTTACAATGTTCCTATTTCTGTCGATGTGCTACCCCTTAGGTAACCTCGGTTCTATTGTTTTCGAGTTTTCTTCGATTTGACAAACTTCCAGATCCCGGAAACGCGCGATAAAGGTACCAATCGACGCGGATCACCGAGAACTGTAATGTACTACTGAAACTAAAAGCGTGGGTGGAGGTTTTTTGACTTAGTCATTTTGAAAAAACTGTTTTTATACTAAAAATTGATGAAAATTTGATAATAATTTTGTGTTTTCTTTGTTCCAGGAGGACCTAGCAACAGCGCCGAACGTCGGAATATATACCAGGGACCTCGCCGGAGACAAGAAGTTGAAAAACAAGCCGAAAAATATAAAGATTATTGCAGGAAGACAGGAAGTATAACTCAGATTTTATGAAAATATATGAAAAATAAAATTTCCGAGAACTCGGTTTAATCCCTACGGAACGTCCTTATACAATAATAACTAGGAACCGAATATTACAGGAACAATTAGTCTAACACTTATAAATACGTCACAATTAAAATTTACAATGTTCCTATTTCTGTCGATGTGCTACCCCTTAGGTAACCTCGGTTCTATTGTTTTCGAGGTTTTTTTCTTCGATTTGACAAACTTCCAGATCCCGGAAACGCGCGATAAAGGTACCAATCAACGCGGATCACCGAGAACTGTAATGTACTACTGAAACTAAAAGCGTGGGTGGAGGTTTTTTGACTTAGTCATTTTGAAAAAACTGTTTTTATACTAAAAATTGATGAAAATTTGATAATAATTTTGTGTTTTCTTTGTTCCAGGAGGACCTAGCAACAGCGCCGAACGTCGGAATATATACCAGGGACCTCGCCGGAGACAAGAAGTTGAAAAACAAGCCGAAAAATATAAAGATTATTGCAGGAAGACAGGAAGTATAACTCAGATTTTATGAAAATATATGAAAAATAAAATTTCCGAAAACTCGGTTTAATCCCTACGGAACGTCCTTATACAATAATAACTAGGAACCGAATATTACAGGAACAATTAGTCTAACACTTATAAATACGTCACAATTAAAATTTACAATGTTCCTATTTCTGTCGATGTGCTACCCCTTAGGTAACCTCGGTTCTATTGTTTTCGAGGTTTTTTTCTTCGATTTGACAAACTTCCAGATCCCGGAAACGCGCGATAAAGGTACCAATCGACGCGGATCACCGAGAACTGTAATGTACTACTGAAACTAAAAGCGTGGGTGGAGGTTTTTTGACTTAGTCATTTTGAAAAAACTGTTTTTATACTAAAAATTGATGAAAATTTGATAATAATTTTGTGTTTTCTTTGTTCCAGGAGGACCTAGCAACAGCGCCGAACGTCGGAATATATACCAGGGACCTCGCCGGAGACAAGAAGTTGAAAAACAAGCCGAAAAATATAAAGATTATTGCAGGAAGACAGGAAGTATAACTCAGATTTTATGAAAATATATGAAAAATAAAATTTCCGAAAACTCGGTTTAATCCCTACGGAACGTCCTTATACAATAATAACTAGGAACCGAATATTACAGGAACAATTAGTCTAACACTTATAAATACGTCACAATTAAAATTTACAATGTTCCTATTTCTGTCGATGTGCTACCCCTTAGGTAACCTCGGTTCTATTGTTTTCGAGTTTTCTTCGATTTGACAAACTTCCAGATCCCGGAAACGCGCGATAAAGGTACCAATCGACGCGGATCACCGAGAACTGTAATGTACTACTGAAACTAAAAGCGTAGGTGGAGGTTTGACTTAATTATATATGAAAAACTGTTCCTGCACTATAATATGATGAAAATTTGATACTAATTTTGTGTTTTCTTTGTTCCAGGAGGACCTAGCAACAGCGCCGAACATCGGAATATATACCAGGGACCTCGCCGGAGACAAGAAGTTGAAAAACAAGCCGAAAAATATAAAGATTATTGCAGGAAGACAGGAAGTATAACTCAGATTTTATGAAAATATATGAAAAATAAAATTTCCGAAAACTCGGTTTCATCCCTACGGAACGTCCTTATACAATAATAACTAGGAACCGAATATTACAGGAACAATTAGTCTAACACTTATAAATACGTCACAATTAAAATTTACAATGTTCCTATTTCTGTCGATGTGCTACCCCTTAGGTAACCTCGGTTCTATTGTTTTCGAGTTTTCTTCGATTTGACAAACTTCCAGATCCCGGAAACGCGCGATAAAGGTACCAATCGACGCGGATCGGCGAGAACTGTAATGTACTACTGAAACTAAAAGCGTGGGTGGAGGTTTTTTGACTTAGTCATTTTGAAAAAACTGTTTTTATACTAATAATTGATGAAAATTTGATAATAATTTTGTGTTTTCTTTGTTCCAGGAGGACCTAGCAACAGCGCCGAACGTCGGAATATATACCAGGGACCTCGCCGGAGACAAGAAGTTGAAAAACAAGCCGAAAAATATAAAGATTATTGCAGGAAGACAGGAAGTATAACTCAGATTTTATGAAAATATATGAAAAATAAAATTTCCGAAAACTCGGTTTAATCCCTACGGAACGTCCTTATACAATAATAACTAGGAACCGAATATTACAGGAACAATTAGTCTAACACTTATAAATACGTCACAATTAAAATTTACAATGTTCCTATTTCTGTCGATGTGCTACCCCTTAGGTAACCTCGGTTCTATTGTTTTCGAGGTTTCTTCGATTTGACAAACTTCCAGATCCCGGAAACGCGCGATAAAGGTACCAATCGACGCGGATCACCGAGAACTGTAATGTACTACTGAAACTAAAAGCGTAGGTGGAGGTTTGACTTAATTATATATGAAAAACTGTTCCTGCACTATAATATGATGAAAATTTGATACTAATTTTGTGTTTTCTTTGTTCCAGGAGGACCTAGCAACAGCGCCGAACGTCGGAATATATACCAGGGACCTCGCCGGAGACAAGAAGTTGAAAAACAAGCCGAAAAATATAAAGATTATTGCAGGAAGACAGGAAGTATAACTCAGATTTTATGAAAATATATGAAAAATAAAATTTCCGAAAACTCGGTTTAATCCCTACGGAACGTCCTTATACAATAATAACTAGGAACCGAATATTACAGGAACAATTAGTCTAACACTTATAAATACGTCACAATTAAAATTTACAATGTTCCTATTTCTGTCGATGTGCTACCCCTTAGGTAACCTCGGTTCTATTGTTTTCGAGTTTTCTTCGATTTGACAAACTTCCAGATCCCGGAAACGCGCGATAAAGGTACCAATCGACGCGGATCACCGAGAACTGTAATGTACTACTGAAACTAAAAGCGTGGGTGGAGGTTTTTTGACTTAGTCATTTTGAAAAAACTGTTTTTATACTAAAAATTGATGAAAATTTGATAATAATTTTGTGTTTTCTTTGTTCCAGGAGGACCTAGCAACAGCGCCGAACGTCGGAATATATACCAGGGACCTCGCCGGAGACAAGAAGTTGAAAAACAAGCCGAAAAATATAAAGATTATTGCAGGAAGACAGGAAGTATAACTCAGATTTTATGAAAATATATGAAAAATAAAATTTCCGAAAACTCGGTTTAATCCCTACGGAACGTCCTTATACAATAATAACTAGGAACCGAATATTACAGGAACAATTAGTCTAACACTTATAAATACGTCACAATTAAAATTTACAATGTTCCTATTTCTGTCGATGTGCTACCCCTTAGGTAACCTCGGTTCTATTGTTTTCGAGTTTTCTTCGATTTGACAAACTTCCAGATCCCGGAAACGCGCGATAAAGGTACCAATCGACGCGGATCACCGAGAACTGTAATGTACTACTGAAACTAAAAGCGTGGGTGGAGGTTTTTTGACTTAGTCATTTTGAAAAAACTGTTTTTATACTAAAAATTGATGAAAATTTGATAATAATTTTGTGTTTTCTTTGTTCCAGGAGGACCTAGCAACAGCGCCGAACGTCGGAATATATACCAGGGACCTCGCCGGAGACAAGAAGTTGAAAAACAAGCCGAAAAATATAAAGATTATTGCAGGAAGACAGGAAGTATAAATCAGATTTTATGAAAATATATGAAAAATAAAATTTCCGAAAACTCGGTTTAATCCCTACGGAACGTCCTTATACAATAATAACTAGGAACCGAATATTACAGGAACAATTAGTCTAACACTTATAAATACGTCACAATTAAAATTTACAATGTTCCTATTTCTGTCGATGTGCTACCCCTTAGGTAACCTCGGTTCTATTGTTTTCGAGTTTTCTTCGATTTGACAAACTTCCAGATCCCGGAAACGCGCGATAAAGGTACCAATCGACGCGGATCACCGAGAACTGTAATGTACTACTGAAACTAAAAGCGTGGGTGGAGGTTTTTTGACTTAGTCATTTTGAAAAAACTGTTTTTATACTAAAAATTGATGAAAATTTGATAATAATTTTGTGTTTTCTTTGTTCCAGGAGGACCTAGCAACAGCGCCGAACGTCGGAATATATACCAGGGACCTCGCCGGAGACAAGAAGTTGAAAAACAAGCCGAAAAATATAAAGATTATTGCAGGAAGACAGGAAGTATAACTCAGATTTTATGAAAATATATGAAAAATAAAATTTCCGAAAACTCGGTTTAATCCCTACGGAACGTCCTTATACAATAATAACTAGGAACCGAATATTACAGGAACAATTAGTCTAACACTTATAAATACGTCACAATTAAAATTTACAATGTTCCTATTTCTGTCGATGTGCTACCCCTTAGGTAACCTCGGTTCTATTGTTTTCGAGGTTTTTTTCTTCGATTTGACAAACTTCCAGATCCCGGAAACGCGCGATAAAGGTACCAATCGACGCGGATCACCGAGAACTGTAATGTACTACTGAAACTAAAAGCGTGGGTGGAGGTTTTTTGACTTAGTCATTTTGAAAAAACTGTTTTTATACTAAAAATTGATGAAAATTTGATAATAATTTTGTGTTTTCTTTGTTCCAGGAGGACCTAGCAACAGCGCCGAACGTCGGAATATATACCAGGGACCTCGCCGGAGACAAGAAGTTGAAAAACAAGCCGAAAAATATAAAGATTATTGCAGGAAGACAGGAAGTATAACTCAGATTTTATGAAAATATATGAAAAATAAAATTTCCGAAAACTCGGTTTAATCCCTACGGAACGTCCTTATACAATAATAACTAGGAACCGAATATTACAGGAACAATTAGTCTAACACTTATAAATACGTCACAATTAAAATTTACAATGTTCCTATTTCTGTCGATGTGCTACCCCTTAGGTAACCTCGGTTCTATTGTTTTCGAGTTTTCTTCGATTTGACAAACTTCCAGATCCCGGAAACGCGCGATAAAGGTACCAATCGACGCGGATCACCGAGAACTGTAATGTACTACTGAAACTAAAAGCGTGGGTGGAGGTTTTTTGACTTAGTCATTTTGAAAAAACTGTTTTTATACTAAAAATTGATGAAAATTTGATAATAATTTTGTGTTTTCTTTGTTCCAGGAGGACCTAGCAACAGCGCCGAACGTCGGAATATATACCAGGGACCTCGCCGGAGACAAGAAGTTGAAAAACAAGCCGAAAAATATAAAGATTATTGCAGGAAGACAGGAAGTATAACTCAGATTTTATGAAAATATATGAAAAATAAAATTTCCGAAAACTCGGTTTAATCCCTACGGAACGTCCTTATACAATAATAACTAGGAACCGAATATTACAGGAACAATTAGTCTAACACTTATAAATACGTCACAATTAAAATTTACAATGTTCCTATTTCTGTCGATGTGCTACCCCTTAGGTAACCTCGGTTCTATTGTTTTCGAGGTTTTTTTATTCGATTTGACAAACTTCCAGATCCCGGAAACGCGCGATAAAGGTACCAATCGACGCGGATCACCGAGAACTGTAATGTACTACTGAAACTAAAAGCGTAGGTGGAGGTTTGACTTAATTATATATGAAAAACTGTTCCTGCACTATAATATGATGAAAATTTGATACTAATTTTGTGTTTTCTTTGTTCCAGGAGGACCTAGCAACAGCGCCGAACGTCGGAATATATACCAGGGACCTCGCCGGAGACAAGAAGTTGAAAAACAAGCCGAAAAATATAAAGATTATTGCAGGAAGACAGGAAGTATAACTCAGATTTTATGAAAATATATGAAAAATAAAATTTTCGAAAACTCGGTTTAATCCCTACGGAACGTCCTTATACAATAATAACTAGGAACCGAATATTACAGGAACAATTAGTCTAACACTTATAAATACGTCACAATTAAAATTTACAATGTTCCTATTTCTGTCGATGTGCTACCCCTTAGGTAACCTCGGTTCTATTGTTTTCGAGTTTTCTTCGATTTGACAAACTTCCAGATCCCGGAAACGCGCGATAAAGGTACCAATCGACGCGGATCACCGAGAACTGTAATGTACTACTGAAACTAAAAGCGTGGGTGGAGGTTTTTTGACTTAGTCATTTTGAAAAAACTGTTTTTATACTAAAAATTGATGAAAATTTGATAATAATTTTGTGTTTTCTTTGTTCCAGGAGGACCTAGCAACAGCGCCGAACGTCGGAATATATACCAGGGACCTCGCCGGAGACAAGAAGTTGAAAAACAAGCCGAAAAATATAAAGATTATTGCAGGAAGACAGGAAGTATAACTCAGATTTTATGAAAATATATGAAAAATAAAATTTCCGAAAACTCGGTTTAATCCCTACGGAACGTCCTTATACAATAATAACTAGGAACCGAATATTACAGGAACAATTAGTCTAACACTTATAAATACGTCACAATTAAAATTTACAATGTTCCTATTTCTGTCGATGTGCTACCCCTTAGGTAACCTCGGTTCTATTGTTTTCGAGGTTTTTTTCTTCGATTTGACAAACTTCCAGATCCCGGAAACGCGCGATAAAGGTACCAATCGACGCGGATCACCGAGAACTGTAATGTACTACTGAAACTAAAAGCGTGGGTGGAGGTTTTTAGAATTAGTCATTTTGAAAAAACTGTTTTTATACTAAAAATTGATGAAAATTTGATACTAATTTTGTGTTTTCTTTGTTCCAGGAGGACCTAGCAACAGCGCCGAACGTCGGAATATATACCAGGGACCTCGCCGGAGACAAGAAGTTGAAAAACAAGCCGAAAAATATAAAGATTATTGCAGGAAGACAGGAAGTATAACTCAGATTTTATGAAAATATATGAAAAATAAAATTTCCGAAAACTCGGTTTAATCCCTACGGAACGTCCTTATACAATAATAACTAGGAACCGAATATTACAGGAACAATTAGTCTAACACTTATAAATACGTCACAATTAAAATTTACAATGTTCCTATTTCTGTCGATGTGCTACCCCTTAGGTAACCTCGGTTCTATTGTTTTCGAGTTTTCTTCGATTTGACAAACTTCCAGATCCCGGAAACGCGCGATAAAGGTACCAATCGACGCGGATCACCGAGAACTGTAATGTACTACTAAAACTAAAAGCGTGGGTGGAGGTTTTTTGACTTAGTCATTTTGAAAAAACTGTTTTTATACTAAAAATTGATGAAAATTTGATAATAATTTTGTGTTTTCTTTGTTCCAGGAGGACCTAGCAACAGCGCCGAACGTCGGAATATATACCAGGGACCTCGCCGGAGACAAGAAGTTGAAAAACAAGCCGAAAAATATAAAGATTATTGCAGGAAGACAGGAAGTATAACTCAGATTTTATGAAAATATATGAAAAATAAAATTTCCGAAAACTCGGTTTAATCCCTACGGAACGTCCTTATACAATAATAACTAGGAACCGAATATTACAGGAACAATTAGTCTAACACTTATAAATACGTCACAATTAAAATTTACAATGTTCCTATTTCTGTCGATGTGCTACCCCTTAGGTAACCTCGGTTCTATTGTTTTCGAGGTTTCTTCGATTTGACAAACTTCCAGATCCCGGAAACGCGCGATAAAGGTACCAATCGACGCGGATCACCGAGAACTGTAATGTACTACTGAAACTAAAAGCGTGGGTGGAGGTTTTTTGACTTAGTCATTTTGAAAAAACTGTTTTTATACTAAAAATTGATGAAAATTTGATAATAATTTTGTGTTTTCTTTGTTCCAGGAGGACCTAGCAACAGCGCCGAACGTCGGAATATATACCAGGGACCTCGCCGGAGACAAGAAGTTGAAAAACAAGCCGAAAAATATAAAGATTATTGCAGGAAGACAGGAAGTATAACTCAGATTTTATGAAAATATATGAAAAATAAAATTTCCGAAAACTCGGTTTAATCCCTACGGAACGTCCTTATACAATAATAACTAGGAACCGAATATTACAGGAACAATTAGTCTAACACTTATAAATACGTCACAATTAAAATTTACAATGTTCCTATTTCTGTCGATGTGCTACCCCTTAGGTAACCTCGGTTCTATTGTTTTCGAGTTTTCTTCGATTTGACAAACTTCCAGATCCCGGAAACGCGCGATAAAGGTACCAATCGACGCGGATCACCGAGAACTGTAATGTACTACTGAAACTAAAAGCGTGGGTGGAGGTTTTTTGACTTAGTCATTTTGAAAAAACTGTTTTTATACTAAAAATTGATGAAAATTTGATAATAATTTTGTGTTTTCTTTGTTCCAGGAGGACCTAGCAACAGCGCCGAACGTCGGAATATATACCAGGGACCTCGCCGGAGACAAGAAGTTGAAAAACAAGCCGAAAAATATAAAGATTATTGCAGGAAGACAGGAAGTATAACTCAGATTTTATGAAAATATATGAAAAATAAAATTTCCGAAAACTCGGTTTAATCCCTACGGAACGTCCTTATACAATAATAACTAGGAACCGAATATTACAGGAACAATTAGTCTAACACTTATAAATACGTCACAATTAAAATTTACAATGTTCCTATTTCTGTCGATGTGCTACCCCTTAGGTAACCTCGGTTCTATTGTTTTCGAGTTTTCTTCGATTTGACAAACTTCCAGATCCCGGAAACGCGCGATAAAGGTACCAATCGACGCGGATCACCGAGAACTGTAATGTACTACTGAAACTAAAAGCGTGGGTGGAGGTTTTTTGACTTAGTCATTTTGAAAAAACTGTTTTTATACTAAAAATTGATGAAAATTTGATAATAATTTTGTGTTTTCTTTGTTCCAGGAGGACCTAGCAACAGCGCCGAACGTCGGAATATATACCAGGGACCTCGCCGGAGACAAGAAGTTGAAAAACAAGCCGAAAAATATAAAGATTATTGCAGGAAGACAGGAAGTATAACTCAGATTTTATGAAAATATATGAAAAATAAAATTTCCGAAAACTCGGTTTAATCCCTACGGAACGTCCTTATACAATAATAACTAGGAACCGAATATTACAGGAACAATTAGTCTAACACTTATAAATACGTCACAATTAAAATTTACAATGTTCCTATTTCTGTCGATGTGCTACCCCTTAGGTAACCTCGGTTCTATTGTTTTCGAGTTTTCTTCGATTTGACAAACTTCCAGATCCCGGAAACGCGCGATAAAGGTACCAATCGACGCGGATCACCGAGAACTGTAATGTACTACTGAAACTAAAAGCGTGGGTGGAGGTTTTTTGACTTAGTCATTTTGAAAAAACTGTTTTTATACTAAAAATTGATGAAAATTTGATAATAATTTTGTGTTTTCTTTGTTCCAGGAGGACCTAGCAACAGCGCCGAACGTCGGAATATATACCAGGGACCTCGCCGGAGACAAGAAGTTGAAAAACAAGCCGAAAAATATAAAGATTATTGCAGGAAGACAGGAAGTATAACTCAGATTTTATGAAAATATATGAAAAATAAAATTTCCGAAAACTCGGTTTAATCCCTACGGAACGTCCTTATACAATAATAACTAGGAACCGAATATTACAGGAACAATTAGTCTAACACTTATAAATACGTCACAATTAAAATTTACAATGTTCCTATTTCTGTCGATGTGCTACCCCTTAGGTAACCTCGGTTCTATTGTTTTCGAGTTTTCTTCGATTTGACAAACTTCCAGATCCCGGAAACGCGCGATAAAGGTACCAATCGACGCGGATCACCGAGAACTGTAATGTACTACTGAAACTAAAAGCGTGGGTGGAGGTTTTTTGACTTAGTCATTTTGAAAAAACTGTTTTTATACTAAAAATTGATGAAAATTTGATAATAATTTTGTGTTTTCTTTGTTCCAGGAGGACCTAGCAACAGCGCCGAACGTCGGAATATATACCAGGGACCTCGCCGGAGACAAGAAGTTGAAAAACAAGCCGAAAAATATAAAGATTATTGCAGGAAGACAGGAAGTATAACTCAGATTTTATGAAAATATATGAAAAATAAAATTTCCGAAAACTCGGTTTAATCCCTACGGAACGTCCTTATACAATAATAACTAGGAACCGAATATTACAGGAACAATTAGTCTAACACTTATAAATACGTCACAATTAAAATTTACAATGTTCCTATTTCTGTCGATGTGCTACCCCTTAGGTAACCTCGGTTCTATTGTTTTCGAGTTTTCTTCGATTTGACAAACTTCCAGATCCCGGAAACGCGCGATAAAGGTACCAATCGACGCGGATCACCGAGAACTGTAATGTACTACTGAAACTAAAAGCGTGGGTGGAGGTTTTTTGACTTAGTCATTTTGAAAAAACTGTTTTTATACTAAAAATTGATGAAAATTTGATAATAATTTTGTGTTTTCTTTGTTCCAGGAGGACCTAGCAACAGCGCCGAACGTCGGAATATATACCAGGGACCTCGCCGGAGACAAGAAGTTGAAAAACAAGCCGAAAAATATAAAGATTATTGCAGGAAGACAGGAAGTATAACTCAGATTTTATGAAAATATATGAAAAATAAAATTTCCGAAAACTCGGTTTAATCCCTACGGAACGTCCTTATACAATAATAACTAGGAACCGAATATTACAGGAACAATTAGTCTAACACTTATAAATACGTCACAATTAAAATTTACAATGTTCCTATTTCTGTCGATGTGCTACCCCTTAGGTAAACTCGGTTCTATTGTTTTCGAGTTTTCTTCGATTTGACAAACTTCCAGATCCCGGAAACGCGCGATAAAGGTACCAATCGACGCGGATCACCGAGAACTGTAATGTACTACTGAAACTAAAAGCGTGGGTGGAGGTTTTTTGACTTAGTCATTTTGAAAAAACTGTTTTTATACTAAAAATTGATGAAAATTTGATAATAATTTTGTGTTTTCTTTGTTCCAGGAGGACCTAGCAACAGCGCCGAACGTCGGAATATATACCAGGGACCTCGCCGGAGACAAGAAGTTGAAAAACAAGCCGAAAAATATAAAGATTATTGCAGGAAGACAGGAAGTATAACTCAGATTTTATGAAAATATATGAAAAATAAAATTTCCGAAAACTCGGTTTAATCCCTACGGAACGTCCTTATACAATAATAACTAGGAACCGAATATTACAGGAACAATTAGTCTAACACTTATAAATACGTCACAATTAAAATTTACAATGTTCCTATTTCTGTCGATGTGCTACCCCTTAGGTAACCTCGGTTCTATTGTTTTCGAGTTTTCTTCGATTTGACAAACTTCCAGATCCCGGAAACGCGCGATAAAGGTACCAATCGACGCGGATCACCGAGAACTGTAATGTACTACTGAAACTAAAAGCGTGGGTGGAGGTTTTTTGACTTAGTCATTTTGAAAAAACTGTTTTTATACTAAAAATTGATGAAAATTTGATAATAATTTTGTGTTTTCTTTGTTCCAGGAGGACCTAGCAACAGCGCCGAACGTCGGAATATATACCAGGGACCTCGCCGGAGACAAGAAGTTGAAAAACAAGCCGAAAAATATAAAGATTATTGCAGGAAGACAGGAAGTATAACTCAGATTTTATGAAAAATAAAATTTCCGAAAACTCGGTTTAATCCCTACGGAACGTCCTTATACAATAATAACTAGGAACCGAATATTACAGGAACAATTAGTCTAACACTTATAAATACGTCACAATTAAAATTTACAATGTTCCTATTTCTGTCGATGTGCTACCCCTTAGGTAACCTCGGTTCTATTGTTTTCGAGTTTTCTTCGATTTGACAAACTTCCAGATCCCGGAAACGCGCGATAAAGGTACCAATCGACGCGGATCACCGAGAACTGTAATATACTACTGAAACTAAAAGCGTGGGTGGAGGTTTTTTGACTTAGTCATTTTGAAAAAACTGTTTTTATACTAAAAATTGATGAAAATTTGATAATAATTTTGTGTTTTCTTTGTTCCAGGAGGACCTAGCAACAGCGCCGAACGTCGGAATATATACCAGGGACCTCGCCGGAGACAAGAAGTTGAAAAACAAGCCGAAAAATATAAAGATTATTGCAGGAAGACAGGAAGTATAACTCAGATTTTATGAAAATATATGAAAAATAAAATTTCCGAAAACTCGGTTTAATCCCTACGGAACGTCCTTATACAATAATAACTAGGAACCGAATATTACAGGAACAATTAGTCTAACACTTATAAATACGTCACAATTAAAATTTACAATGTTCCTATTTCTGTCGATGTGCTACCCCTTAGGTAACCTCGGTTCTATTGTTTTCGAGTTTTCTTCGATTTGACAAACTTCCAGATCCCGGAAACGCGCGATAAAGGTACCAATCGACGCGGATCACCGAGAACTGTAATGTACTACTGAAACTAAAAGCGTGGGTGGAGGTTTTTTGACTTAGTCATTTTGAAAAAACTGTTTTTATACTAAAAATTGATGAAAATTTGATAATAATTTTGTGTTTTCTTTGTTCCAGGAGGACCTAGCAACAGCGCCGAACGTCGGAATATATACCAGGGACCTCGCCGGAGACAAGAAGTTGAAAAACAAGCCGAAAAATATAAAGATTATTGCAGGAAGACAGGAAGTATAACTCAGATTTTATGAAAATATATGAAAAATAAAATTTCCGAAAACTCGGTTTAATCCCTACGGAACGTCCTTATACAATAATAACTAGGAACCGAATATTACAGGAACAATTAGTCTAACACTTATAAATACGTCACAATTAAAATTTACAATGTTCCTATTTCTGTCGATGTGCTACCCCTTAGGTAACCTCGGTTCTATTGTTTTCGAGGTTTTTTTCTTCGATTTGACAAACTTCCAGATCCCGGAAACGCGCGATAAAGGTACCAATCGACGCGGATCACCGAGAACTGTAATGTACTACTGAAACTAAAAGCGTGGGTGGAGGTTTTTAGAATTAGTCATTTTGAAAAAACTGTTTTTATACTAAAAATTGATGAAAATTTGATACTAATTTTGTGTTTTCTTTGTTCCAGGAGGACCTAGCAACAGCGCCGAACGTCGGAATATATACCAGGGACCTCGCCGGAGACAAGAAGTTGAAAAACAAGCCGAAAAATATAAAGATTATTGCAGGAAGACAGGAAGTATAACTCAGATTTTATGAAAATATATGAAAAATAAAATTTCCGAAAACTCGGTTTAATCCCTACGGAACGTCCTTATACAATAATAACTAGGAACCGAATATTACAGGAACAATTAGTCTAACACTTATAAATACGTCACAATTAAAATTTACAATGTTCCTATTTCTGTCGATGTGCTACCCCTTAGGTAACCTCGGTTCTATTGTTTTCGAGGTTTTTTTCTTCGATTTGACAAACTTCCAGATCCCGGAAACGCGCGATAAAGGTACCAATCGACGCGGATCACCGAGAACTGTAATGTACTACTGAAACTAAAAGCGTGGGTGGAGGTTTTTTGACTTAGTCATTTTGAAAAAACTGTTTTTATACTAAAAATTGATGAAAATTTGATAATAATTTTGTGTTTTCTTTGTTCCAGGAGGACCTAGCAACAGCGCCGAACGTCGGAATATATACCAGGGACCTCGCCGGAGACAAGAAGTTGAAAAACAAGCCGAAAAATATAAAGATTATTGCAGGAAGACAGGAAGTATAACTCAGATTTTATGAAAATATATGAAAAATAAAATTTCCGAAAACTCGGTTTAATCCCTACGGAACGTCCTTATACAATAATAACTAGGAACCGAATATTACAGGAACAATTAGTCTAACACTTATAAATACGTCACAATTAAAATTTACAATGTTCCTATTTCTGTCGATGTGCTACCCCTTAGGTAACCTCGGTTCTATTGTTTTCGAGTTTTCTTCGATTTGACAAACTTCCAGATCCCGGAAACGCGCGATAAAGGTACCAATCGACGCGGATCACCGAGAACTGTAATGTACTACTGAAACTAAAAGCGTGGGTGGAGGTTTTTTGACTTAGTCATTTTGAAAAAACTGTTTTTATACTAAAAATTGATGAAAATTTGATAATAATTTTGTGTTTTCTTTGTTCCAGGAGGACCTAGCAACAGCGCCGAACGTCGGAATATATACCAGGGACCTCGCCGGAGACAAGAAGTTGAAAAACAAGCCGAAAAATATAAAGATTATTGCAGGAAGACAGGAAGTATAACTCAGATTTTATGAAAATATATGAAAAATAAAATTTCCGAAAACTCGGTTTAATCCCTACGGAACGTCCTTATACAATAATAACTAGGAACCGAATATTACAGGAACAATTAGTCTAACACTTATAAATACGTCACAATTAAAATTTACAATGTTCCTATTTCTGTCGATGTGCTACCCCTTAGGTAACCTCGGTTCTATTGTTTTCGAGTTTTCTTCGATTTGACAAACTTCCAGATCCCGGAAACGCGCGATAAAGGTACCAATCGACGCGGATCACCGAGAACTGTAATGTACTACTGAAACTAAAAGCGTGGGTGGAGGTTTTTTGACTTAGTCATTTTGAAAAAACTGTTTTTATACTAAAAATTGATGAAAATTTGATAATAATTTTGTGTTTTCTTTGTTCCAGGAGGACCTAGCAACAGCGCCGAACGTCGGAATATATACCAGGGACCTCGCCGGAGACAAGAAGTTGAAAAACAAGCCGAAAAATATAAAGATTATTGCAGGAAGACAGGAAGTATAACTCAGATTTTATGAAAATATATGAAAAATAAAATTTCCGAAAACTCGGTTTAATCCCTACGGAACGTCCTTATACAATAATAACTAGGAACCGAATATTACAGGAACAATTAGTCTAACACTTATAAATACGTCACAATTAAAATTTACAATGTTCCTATTTCTGTCGATGTGCTACCCCTTAGGTAACCTCGGTTCTATTGTTTTCGAGGTTTTTTTCTTCGATTTGACAAACTTCCAGATCCCGGAAACGCGCGATAAAGGTACCAATCGACGCGGATCACCGAGAACTGTAATGTACTACTGAAACTAAAAGCGTGGGTGGAGGTTTTTAGAATTAGTCATTTTGAAAAAACTGTTTTTATACTAAAAATTGATGAAAATTTGATACTAATTTTGTGTTTTCTTTGTTCCAGGAGGACCTAGCAACAGCGCCGAACGTCGGAATATATACCAGGGACCTCGCCGGAGACAAGAAGTTGAAAAACAAGCCGAAAAATATAAAGATTATTGCAGGAAGACAGGAAGTATAACTCAGATTTTATGAAAATATATGAAAAATAAAATTTCCGAAAACTCGGTTTAATCCCTACGGAACGTCCTTATACAATAATAACTAGGAACCGAATATTACAGGAACAATTAGTCTAACACTTATAAATACGTCACAATTAAAATTTACAATGTTCCTATTTCTGTCGATGTGCTACCCCTTAGGTAACCTCGGTTCTATTGTTTTCGAGTTTTCTTCGATTTGACAAACTTCCAGATCCCGGAAACGCGCGATAAAGGTACCAATCGACGCGGATCACCGAGAACTGTAATGTACTACTAAAACTAAAAGCGTGGGTGGAGGTTTTTTGACTTAGTCATTTTGAAAAAACTGTTTTTATACTAAAAATTGATGAAAATTTGATAATAATTTTGTGTTTTCTTTGTTCCAGGAGGACCTAGCAACAGCGCCGAACGTCGGAATATATACCAGGGACCTCGCCGGAGACAAGAAGTTGAAAAACAAGCCGAAAAATATAAAGATTATTGCAGGAAGACAGGAAGTATAACTCAGATTTTATGAAAATATATGAAAAATAAAATTTCCGAAAACTCGGTTTAATCCCTACGGAACGTCCTTATACAATAATAACTAGGAACCGAATATTACAGGAACAATTAGTCTAACACTTATAAATACGTCACATTTAAAATTTACAATGTTCCTATTTCTGTCGATGTGCTACCCCTTAGGTAACCTCGGTTCTATTGTTTTCGAGGTTTCTTCGATTTGACAAACTTCCAGATCCCGGAAACGCGCGATAAAGGTACCAATCGACGCGGATCACCGAGAACTGTAATGTACTACTGAAACTAAAAGCGTGGGTGGAGGTTTTTTGACTTAGTCATTTTGAAAAAACTGTTTTTATACTAAAAATTGATGAAAATTTGATAATAATTTTGTGTTTTCTTTGTTCCAGGAGGACCTAGCAACAGCGCCGAACGTCGGAATATATACCAGGGACCTCGCCGGAGACAAGAAGTTGAAAAACAAGCCGAAAAATATAAAGATTATTGCAGGAAGACAGGAAGTATAACTCAGATTTTATGAAAATATATGAAAAATAAAATTTCCGAAAACTCGGTTTAATCCCTACGGAACGTCCTTATACAATAATAACTAGGAACCGAATATTACAGGAACAATTAGTCTAACACTTATAAATACGTCACAATTAAAATTTACAATGTTCCTATTTCTGTCGATGTGCTACCCCTTAGGTAACCTCGGTTCTATTGTTTTCGAGTTTTCTTCGATTTGACAAACTTCCAGATCCCGGAAACGCGCGATAAAGGTACCAATCGACGCGGATCACCGAGAACTGTAATGTACTACTGAAACTAAAAGCGTGGGTGGAGGTTTTTTGACTTAGTCATTTTGAAAAAACTGTTTTTATACTAAAAATTGATGAAAATTTGATAATAATTTTGTGTTTTCTTTGTTCCAGGAGGACCTAGCAACAGCGCCGAACGTCGGAATATATACCAGGGACCTCGCCGGAGACAAGAAGTTGAAAAACAAGCCGAAAAATATAAAGATTATTGCAGGAAGACAGGAAGTATAACTCAGATTTTATGAAAATATATGAAAAATAAAATTTCCGAAAACTCGGTTTAATCCCTACGGAACGTCCTTATACAATAATAACTAGGAACCGAATATTACAGGAACAATTAGTCTAACACTTATAAATACGTCACAATTAAAATTTACAATGTTCCTATTTCTGTCGATGTGCTACCCCTTAGGTAACCTCGGTTCTATTGTTTTCGAGTTTTTTTATTCGATTTGACAAACTTCCAGATCCCGGAAACGCGCGATAAAGGTACCAATCGACGCGGATCACCGAGAACTGTAATGTACTACTGAAACTAAAAGCGTGGGTGGAGGTTTTTTGACTTAGTCATTTTGAAAAAACTGTTTTTATACTAAAAATTGATGAAAATTTGATAATAATTTTGTGTTTTCTTTGTTCCAGGAGGACCTAGCAACAGCGCCGAACGTCGGAATATATACCAGGGATCTCGCCGGAGACAAGAAGTTGAAAAACAAGCCGAAAAATATAAAGATTATTGCAGGAAGACAGGAAGTATAACTCAGATTTTATGAAAATATATGAAAAATAAAATTTCCGAAAACTCGGTTTAATCCCTACGGAACGTCCTTATACAATAATAACTAGGAACCGAATATTACAGGAACAATTAGTCTAACACTTATAAATACGTCACAATTAAAATTTACAATGTTCCTATTTCTGTCGATGTGCTACCCCTTAGGTAAACTCGGTTCTATTGTTTTCGAGTTTTCTTCGATTTGACAAACTTCCAGATCCCGGAAACGCGCGATAAAGGTACCAATCGACGCGGATCACCGAGAACTGTAATGTACTACTGAAACTAAAAGCGTGGGTGGAGGTTTTTTGACTTAGTCATTTTGAAAAAACTGTTTTTATACTAAAAATTGATGAAAATTTGATAATAATTTTGTGTTTTCTTTGTTCCAGGAGGACCTAGCAACAGCGCCGAACGTCGGAATATATACCAGGGACCTCGCCGGAGACAAGAAGTTGAAAAACAAGCCGAAAAATATAAAGATTATTGCAGGAAGACAGGAAGTATAACTCAGATTTTATGAAAATATATGAAAAATAAAATTTCCGAAAACTCGGTTTAATCCCTACGGAACGTCCTTATACAATAATAACTAGGAACCGAATATTACAGGAACAATTAGTCTAACACTTATAAATACGTCACAATTAAAATTTACAATGTTCCTATTTCTGTCGATGTGCTACCCCTTAGGTAACCTCGGTTCTATTGTTTTCGAGTTTTCTTCGATTTGACAAACTTCCAGATCCCGGAAACGCGCGATAAAGGTACCAATCGACGCGGATCACCGAGAACTGTAATGTACTACTGAAACTAAAAGCGTGGGTGGAGGTTTTTTGACTTAGTCATTTTGAAAAAACTGTTTTTATACTAAAAATTGATGAAAATTTGATAATAATTTTGTGTTTTCTTTGTTCCAGGAGGACCTAGCAACAGCGCCGAACGTCGGAATATATACCAGGGACCTCGCCGGAGACAAGAAGTTGAAAAACAAGCCGAAAAATATAAAGATTATTGCAGGAAGACAGGAAGTATAACTCAGATTTTATGAAAAATAAAATTTCCGAAAACTCGGTTTAATCCCTACGGAACGTCCTTATACAATAATAACTAGGAACCGAATATTACAGGAACAATTAGTCTAACACTTATAAATACGTCACAATTAAAATTTACAATGTTCCTATTTCTGTCGATGTGCTACCCCTTAGGTAACCTCGGTTCTATTGTTTTCGAGTTTTCTTCGATTTGACAAACTTCCAGATCCCGGAAACGCGCGATAAAGGTACCAATCGACGCGGATCACCGAGAACTGTAATGTACTACTGAAACTAAAAGCGTGGGTGGAGGTTTTTTGACTTAGTCATTTTGAAAAAACTGTTTTTATACTAAAAATTGATGAAAATTTGATAATAATTTTGTGTTTTCTTTGTTCCAGGAGGACCTAGCAACAGCGCCGAACGTCGGAATATATACCAGGGACCTCGCCGGAGACAAGAAGTTGAAAAACAAGCCGAAAAATATAAAGATTATTGCAGGAAGACAGGAAGTATAACTCAGGTTTTATGAAAATATATGAAAAATAAAATTTCCGAAAACTCGGTTTAATCCCTACGGAACGTCCTTATACAATAATAACTAGGAACCGAATATTACAGGAACAATTAGTCTAACACTTATAAATACGTCACAATTAAAATTTACAATGTTCCTATTTCTGTCGATGTGCTACCCCTTAGGTAACCTCGGTTCTATTGTTTTCGAGTTTTCTTCGATTTGACAAACTTCCAGATCCCGGAAACGCGCGATAAAGGTACCAATCGACGCGGATCACCGAGAACTGTAATGTACTACTGAAACTAAAAGCGTGGGTGGAGGTTTTTTGACTTAGTCATTTTGAAAAAACTGTTTTTATACTAAAAATTGATGAAAATTTGATAATAATTTTGTGTTTTCTTTGTTCCAGGAGGACCTAGCAACAGCGCCGAACGTCGGAATATATACCAGGGACCTCGCCGGAGACAAGAAGTTGAAAAACAAGCCGAAAAATATAAAGATTATTGCAGGAAGACAGGAAGTATAACTCAGATTTTATGAAAATATATGAAAAATAAAATTTCCGAAAACTCGGTTTAATCCCTACGGAACGTCCTTATACAATAATAACTAGGAACCGAATATTACAGGAACAATTAGTCTAACACTTATAAATACGTCACAATTAAAATTTACAATGTTCCTATTTCTGTCGATGTGCTACCCCTTAGGTAACCTCGGTTCTATTGTTTTCGAGTTTTCTTCGATTTGACAAACTTCCAGATCCCGGAAACGCGCGATAAAGGTACCAATCGACGCGGATCACCGAGAACTGTAATGTACTACTGAAACTAAAAGCGTGGGTGGAGGTTTTTTGACTTAGTCATTTTGAAAAAACTGTTTTTATACTAAAAATTGATGAAAATTTGATAATAATTTTGTGTTTTCTTTGTTCCAGGAGGACCTAGCAACAGCGCCGAACGTCGGAATATATACCAGGGACCTCGCCGGAGACAAGAAGTTGAAAAACAAGCCGAAAAATATAAAGATTATTGCAGGAAGACAGGAAGTATAACTCAGATTTTATGAAAATATATGAAAAATAAAATTTCCGAAAACTCGGTTTAATCCCTACGGAACGTCCTTATACAATAATAACTAGGAACCGAATATTACAGGAACAATTAGTCTAACACTTATAAATACGTCACAATTAAAATTTACAATGTTCCTATTTCTGTCGATGTGCTACCCCTTAGGTAACCTCGGTTCTATTGTTTTCGAGTTTTTTTATTCGATTTGACAAACTTCCAGATCCCGGAAACGCGCGATAAAGGTACCAATCGACGCGGATCACCGAGAACTGTAATGTACTACTGAAACTAAAAGCGTGGGTGGAGGTTTTTTGACTTAGTCATTTTGAAAAAACTGTTTTTATACTAAAAATTGATGAAAATTTGATAATAATTTTGTGTTTTCTTTGTTCCAGGAGGACCTAGCAACAGCGCCGAACGTCGGAATATATACCAGGGACCTCGCCGGAGACAAGAAGTTGAAAAACAAGCCGAAAAATATAAAGATTATTGCAGGAAGACAGGAAGTATAACTCAGATTTTATGAAAATATATGAAAAATAAAATTTCCGAAAACTCGGTTTAATCCCTACGGAACGTCCTTATACAATAATAACTAGGAACCGAATATTACAGGAACAATTAGTCTAACACTTATAAATACGTCACAATTAAAATTTACAATGTTCCTATTTCTGTCGATGTGCTACCCCTTAGGTAACCTCGGTTCTATTGTTTTCGAGGTTTTTTTCTTCGATTTGACAAACTTCCAGATCCCGGAAACGCGCGATAAAGGTACCAATCGACGCGGATCACCGAGAACTGTAATGTACTACTGAAACTAAAAGCGTGGGTGGAGGTTTTTTGACTTAGTCATTTTGAAAAAACTGTTTTTATACTAAAAATTGATGAAAATTTGATAATAATTTTGTGTTTTCTTTGTTCCAGGAGGACCTAGCAACAGCGCCGAACGTCGGAATATATACCAGGGGCCTCGCCGGAGACAAGAAGTTGAAAAACAAGCCGAAAAATATAAAGATTATTGCAGGAAGACAGGAAGTATAACTCAGATTTTATGAAAATATATGAAAAATAAAATTTCCGAAAACTCGGTTTAATCCCTACGGAACGTCCTTATACAATAATAACTAGGAACCGAATATTACAGGAACAATTAGTCTAACACTTATAAATACGTCACAATTAAAATTTACAATGTTCCTATTTCTGTCGATGTGCTACCCCTTAGGTAACCTCGGTTCTATTGTTTTCGAGTTTTCTTCGATTTGACAAACTTCCAGATCCCGGAAACGCGCGATAAAGGTACCAATCGACGCGGATCACCGAGAACTGTAATGTACTACTGAAACTAAAAGCGTGGGTGGAGGTTTTTTGACTTAGTCATTTTGAAAAAACTGTTTTTATACTAAAAATTGATGAAAATTTGATAATAATTTTGTGTTTTCTTTGTTCCAGGAGGACCTAGCAACAGCGCCGAACGTCGGAATATATACCAGGGACCTCGCCGGAGACAAGAAGTTGAAAAACAAGCCGAAAAATATAAAGATTATTGCAGGAAGACAGGAAGTATAACTCAGATTTTATGAAAATATATGAAAAATAAAATTTCCGAAAACTCGGTTTAATCCCTACGGAACGTCCTTATACAATAATAACTAGGAACCGAATATTACAGGAACAATTAGTCTAACACTTATAAATACGTCACAATTAAAATTTACAATGTTCCTATTTCTGTCGATGTGCTACCCCTTAGGTAACCTCGGTTCTATTGTTTTCGAGTTTTCTTCGATTTGACAAACTTCCAGATCCCGGAAACGCGCGATAAAGGTACCAATCGACGCGGATCACCGAGAACTGTAATGTACTACTGAAACTAAAAGCGTGGGTGGAGGTTTTTTGACTTAGTCATTTTGAAAAAACTGTTTTTATACTAAAAATTGATGAAAATTTGATAATAATTTTGTGTTTTCTTTGTTCCAGGAGGACCTAGCAACAGCGCCGAACGTCGGAATATATACCAGGGACCTCGCCGGAGACAAGAAGTTGAAAAACAAGCCGAAAAATATAAAGATTATTGCAGGAAGACAGGAAGTATAACTCAGATTTTATGAAAATATATGAAAAATAAAATTTCCGAAAACTCGGTTTAATCCCTACGGAACGTCCTTATACAATAATAACTAGGAACCGAATATTACAGGAACAATTAGTCTAACACTTATAAATACGTCACAATTAAAATTTACAATGTTCCTATTTCTGTCGATGTGCTACCCCTTAGGTAACCTCGGTTCTATTGTTTTCGAGTTTTCTTCGATTTGACAAACTTCCAGATCCCGGAAACGCGCGATAAAGGTACCAATCGACGCGGATCACCGAGAACTGTAATGTACTACTGAAACTAAAAGCGTGGGTGGAGGTTTTTTGACTTAGTCATTTTGAAAAAACTGTTTTTATACTAAAAATTGATGAAAATTTGATAATAATTTTGTGTTTTCTTTGTTCCAGGAGGACCTAGCAACAGCGCCGAACGTCGGAATATATACCAGGGACCTCGCCGGAGACAAGAAGTTGAAAAACAAGCCGAAAAATATAAAGATTATTGCAGGAAGACAGGAAGTATAACTCAGATTTTATGAAAATATATGAAAAATAAAATTTCCGAAAACTCGGTTTAATCCCTACGGAACGTCCTTATACAATAATAACTAGGAACCGAATATTACAGGAACAATTAGTCTAACACTTATAAATACGTCACAATTAAAATTTACAATGTTCCTATTTCTGTCGATGTGCTACCCCTTAGGTAACCTCGGTTCTATTGTTTTCGAGGTTTTTTTCTTCGATTTGACAAACTTCCAGATCCCGGAAACGCGCGATAAAGGTACCAATCGACGCGGATCACCGAGAACTGTAATGTACTACTGAAACTAAAAGCGTAGGTGGAGGTTTGACTTAATTATATATGAAAAACTGTTCCTGCACTATAATATGATGAAAATTTGATACTAATTTTGTGTTTTCTTTGTTCCAGGAGGACCTAGCAACAGCGCCGAACGTCGGAATATATACCAGGGACCTCGCCGGAGACAAGAAGTTGAAAAACAAGCCGAAAAATATAAAGATTATTGCAGGAAGACAGGAAGTATAACTCAGATTTTATGAAAATATATGAAAAATAAAATTTCCGAAAACTCGGTTTAATCCCTACGGAACGTCCTTATACAATAATAACTAGGAACCGAATATTACAGGAACAATTAGTCTAACACTTATAAATACGTCACAATTAAAATTTACAATGTTCCTATTTCTGTCGATGTGCTACCCCTTAGGTAACCTCGGTTCTATTGTTTTCGAGTTTTTTTATTCGATTTGACAAACTTCCAGATCCCGGAAACGCGCGATAAAGGTACCAATCGACGCGGATCACCGAGAACTGTAATGTACTACTGAAACTAAAAGCGTGGGTGGAGGTTTTTTGACTTAGTCATTTTGAAAAAACTGTTTTTATACTAAAAATTGATGAAAATTTGATAATAATTTTGTGTTTTCTTTGTTCCAGGAGGACCTAGCAACAGCGCCGAACGTCGGAATATATACCAGGGACCTCGCCGGAGACAAGAAGTTGAAAAACAAGCCGAAAAATATAAAGATTATTGCAGGAAGACAGGAAGTATAACTCAGATTTTATGAAAATATATGAAAAATAAAATTTCCGAAAACTCGGTTTAATCCCTACGGAACGTCCTTATACAATAATAACTAGGAACCGAATATTACAGGAACAATTAGTCTAACACTTATAAATACGTCACAATTAAAATTTACAATGTTCCTATTTCTGTCGATGTGCTACCCCTTAGGTAACCTCGGTTCTATTGTTTTCGAGTTTTTTTATTCGATTTGACAAACTTCCAGATCCCGGAAACGCGCGATAAAGGTACCAATCGACGCGGATCACCGAGAACTGTAATGTACTACTGAAACTAAAAGCGTGGGTGGAGGTTTTTTGACTTAGTCATTTTGAAAAAACTGTTTTTATACTAAAAATTGATGAAAATTTGATAATAATTTTGTGTTTTCTTTGTTCCAGGAGGACCTAGCAACAGCGCCGAACGTCGGAATATATACCAGGGACCTCGCCGGAGACAAGAAGTTGAAAAACAAGCCGAAAAATATAAAGATTATTGCAGGAAGACAGGAAGTATAACTCAGATTTTATGAAAAATAAAATTTCCGAAAACTCGGTTTAATCCCTACGGAACGTCCTTATACAATAATAACTAGGAACCGAATATTACAGGAACAATTAGTCTAACACTTATAAATACGTCACAATTAAAATTTACAATGTTCCTATTTCTGTCGATGTGCTACCCCTTAGGTAACCTCGGTTCTATTGTTTTCGAGTTTTCTTCGATTTGACAAACTTCCAGATCCCGGAAACGCGCGATAAAGGTACCAATCGACGCGGATCACCGAGAACTGTAATGTACTACTGAAACTAAAAGCGTGGGTGGAGGTTTTTTGACTTAGTCATTTTGAAAAAACTGTTTTTATACTAAAAATTGATGAAAATTTGATAATAATTTTGTGTTTTCTTTGTTCCAGGAGGACCTAGCAACAGCGCCGAACGTCGGAATATATACCAGGGACCTCGCCGGAGACAAGAAGTTGAAAAACAAGCCGAAAAATATAAAGATTATTGCAGGAAGACAGGAAGTATAACTCAGATTTTATGAAAATATATGAAAAATAAAATTTCCGAAAACTCGGTTTAATCCCTACGGAACGTCCTTATACAATAATAACTAGGAACCGAATATTACAGGAACAATTAGTCTAACACTTATAAATACGTCACAATTAAAATTTACAATGTTCCTATTTCTGTCGATGTGCTACCCCTTAGGTAACCTCGGTTCTATTGTTTTCGAGTTTTCTTCGATTTGACAAACTTCCAGATCCCGGAAACGCGCGATAAAGGTACCAATCGACGCGGATCACCGAGAACTGTAATGTACTACTGAAACTAAAAGCGTGGGTGGAGGTTTTTTGACTTAGTCATTTTGAAAAAACTGTTTTTATACTAAAAATTGATGAAAATTTGATAATAATTTTGTGTTTTCTTTGTTCCAGGAGGACCTAGCAACAGCGCCGAACGTCGGAATATATACCAGGGACCTCGCCGGAGACAAGAAGTTGAAAAACAAGCCGAAAAATATAAAGATTATTGCAGGAAGACAGGAAGTATAACTCAGATTTTATGAAAATATATGAAAAATAAAATTTCCGAAAACTCGGTTTAATCCCTACGGAACGTCCTTATACAATAATAACTAGGAACCGAATATTACAGGAACAATTAGTCTAACACTTATAAATACGTCACAATTAAAATTTACAATGTTCCTATTTCTGTCGATGTGCTACCCCTTAGGTAACCTCGGTTCTATTGTTTTCGAGGTTTTTTTCTTCGATTTGACAAACTTCCAGATCCCGGAAACGCGCGATAAAGGTACCAATCGACGCGGATCACCGAGAACTGTAATGTACTACTGAAACTAAAAGCGTGGGTGGAGGTTTTTTGAATTAGTCATTTTGAAAAAACTGTTTTTATACTAAAAATTGATGAAAATTTGATACTAATTTTGTGTTTTCTTTGTTCCAGGAGGACCTAGCAACAGCGCCGAACGTCGGAATATATACCAGGGACCTCGCCGGAGACAAGAAGTTGAAAAACAAGCCGAAAAATATAAAGATTATTGCAGGAAGACAGGAAGTATAACTCAGATTTTATGAAAATATATGAAAAATAAAATTTCCGAAAACTCGGTTTAATCCCTACGGAACGTCCTTATACAATAATAACTAGGAACCGAATATTACAGGAACAATTAGTCTAACACTTATAAATACGTCACAATTAAAATTTACAATGTTCCTATTTCTGTCGATGTGCTACCCCTTAGGTAACCTCGGTTCTATTGTTTTCGAGTTTTCTTCGATTTGACAAACTTCCAGATCCCGGAAACGCGCGATAAAGGTACCAATCGACGCGGATCACCGAGAACTGTAATGTACTACTAAAACTAAAAGCGTGGGTGGAGGTTTTTTGACTTAGTCATTTTGAAAAAACTGTTTTTATACTAAAAATTGATGAAAATTTGATAATAATTTTGTGTTTTCTTTGTTCCAGGAGGACCTAGCAACAGCGCCGAACGTCGGAATATATACCAGGGACCTCGCCGGAGACAAGAAGTTGAAAAACAAGCCGAAAAATATAAAGATTATTGCAGGAAGACAGGAAGTATAACTCAGATTTTATGAAAATATATGAAAAATAAAATTTCCGAAAACTCGGTTTAATCCCTACGGAACGTCCTTATACAATAATAACTAGGAACCGAATATTACAGGAACAATTAGTCTAACACTTATAAATACGTCACAATTAAAATTTACAATGTTCCTATTTCTGTCGATGTGCTACCCCTTAGGTAACCTCGGTTCTATTGTTTTCGAGGTTTCTTCGATTTGACAAACTTCCAGATCCCGGAAACGCGCGATAAAGGTACCAATCGACGCGGATCACCGAGAACTGTAATGTACTACTGAAACTAAAAGCGTGGGTGGAGGTTTTTTGACTTAGTCATTTTGAAAAAACTGTTTTTATACTAAAAATTGATGAAAATTTGATAATAATTTTGTGTTTTCTTTGTTCCAGGAGGACCTAGCAACAGCGCCGAACGTCGGAATATATACCAGGGACCTCGCCGGAGACAAGAAGTTGAAAAACAAGCCGAAAAATATAAAGATTATTGCAGGAAGACAGGAAGTATAACTCAGATTTTATGAAAATATATGAAAAATAAAATTTCCGAAAACTCGGTTTAATCCCTACGGAACGTCCTTATACAATAATAACTAGGAACCGAATATTACAGGAACAATTAGTCTAACACTTATAAATACGTCACAATTAAAATTTACAATGTTCCTATTTCTGTCGATGTGCTACCCCTTAGGTAACCTCGGTTCTATTGTTTTCGAGTTTTCTTCGATTTGACAAACTTCCAGATCCCGGAAACGCGCGATAAAGGTACCAATCGACGCGGATCACCGAGAACTGTAATGTACTACTGAAACTAAAAGCGTGGGTGGAGGTTTTTTGACTTAGTCATTTTGAAAAAACTGTTTTTATACTAAAAATTGATGAAAATTTGATAATAATTTTGTGTTTTCTTTGTTCCAGGAGGACCTAGCAACAGCGCCGAACGTCGGAATATATACCAGGGACCTCGCCGGAGACAAGAAGTTGAAAAACAAGCCGAAAAATATAAAGATTATTGCAGGAAGACAGGAAGTATAACTCAGATTTTATGAAAATATATGAAAAATAAAATTTCCGAAAACTCGGTTTAATCCCTACGGAACGTCCTTATACAATAATAACTAGGAACCGAATATTACAGGAACAATTAGTCTAACACTTATAAATACGTCACAATTAAAATTTACAATGTTCCTATTTCTGTCGATGTGCTACCCCTTAGGTAACCTCGGTTCTATTGTTTTCGAGTTTTTTTATTCGATTTGACAAACTTCCAGATCCCGGAAACGCGCGATAAAGGTACCAATCGACGCGGATCACCGAGAACTGTAATGTACTACTGAAACTAAAAGCGTGGGTGGAGGTTTTTTGACTTAGTCATTTTGAAAAAACTGTTTTTATACTAAAAATTGATGAAAATTTGATAATAATTTTGTGTTTTCTTTGTTCCAGGAGGACCTAGCAACAGCGCCGAACGTCGGAATATATACCAGGGACCTCGCCGGAGACAAGAAGTTGAAAAACAAGCCGAAAAATATAAAGATTATTGCAGGAAGACAGGAAGTATAACTCAGATTTTATGAAAATATATGAAAAATAAAATTTCCGAAAACTCGGTTTAATCCCTACGGAACGTCCTTATACAATAATAACTAGGAACCGAATATTACAGGAACAATTAGTCTAACACTTATAAATACGTCACAATTAAAATTTACAATGTTCCTATTTCTGTCGATGTGCTACCCCTTAGGTAACCTCGGTTCTATTGTTTTCGAGTTTTTTTATTCGATTTGACAAACTTCCAGATCCCGGAAACGCGCGATAAAGGTACCAATCGACGCGGATCACCGAGAACTGTAATGTACTACTGAAACTAAAAGCGTGGGTGGAGGTTTTTTGACTTAGTCATTTTGAAAAAACTGTTTTTATACTAAAAATTGATGAAAATTTGATAATAATTTTGTGTTTTCTTTGTTCCAGGAGGACCTAGCAACAGCGCCGAACGTCGGAATATATACCAGGGACCTCGCCGGAGACAAGAAGTTGAAAAACAAGCCGAAAAATATAAAGATTATTGCAGGAAGACAGGAAGTATAACTCAGATTTTATGAAAATATATGAAAAATAAAATTTCCGAAAACTCGGTTTAATCCCTACGGAACGTCCTTATACAATAATAACTAGGAACCGAATATTACAGGAACAATTAGTCTAACACTTATAAATACGTCACAATTAAAATTTACAATGTTCCTATTTCTGTCGATGTGCTACCCCTTAGGTAACCTCGGTTCTATTGTTTTCGAGTTTTCTTCGATTTGACAAACTTCCAGATCCCGGAAACGCGCGATAAAGGTACCAATCGACGCGGATCACCGAGAACTGTAATGTACTACTGAAACTAAAAGCGTGGGTGGAGGTTTTTTGACTTAGTCATTTTGAAAAAACTGTTTTTATACTAAAAATTGATGAAAATTTGATAATAATTTTGTGTTTTCTTTGTTCCAGGAGGACCTAGCAACAGCGCCGAACGTCGGAATATATACCAGGGACCTCGCCGGAGACAAGAAGTTAAAAAACAAGCCGAAAAATATAAAGATTATTGCAGGAAGACAGGAAGTATAACTCAGATTTTATGAAAATATATGAAAAATAAAATTTCCGAAAACTCGGTTTAATCCCTACGGAACGTCCTTATACAATAATAACTAGGAACCGAATATTACAGGAACAATTAGTCTAACACTTATAAATACGTCACAATTAAAATTTACAATGTTCCTATTTCTGTCGATGTGCTACCCCTTAGGTAACCTCGGTTCTATTGTTTTCGAGGTTTTTTTCTTCGATTTGACAAACTTCCAGATCCCGGAAACGCGCGATAAAGGTACCAATCGACGCGGATCACCGAGAACTGTAATGTACTACTGAAACTAAAAGCGTGGGTGGAGGTTTTTTGACTTAGTCATTTTGAAAAAACTGTTTTTATACTAAAAATTGATGAAAATTTGATAATAATTTTGTGTTTTCTTTGTTCCAGGAGGACCTAGCAACAGCGCCGAACGTCGGAATATATACCAGGGACCTCGCCGGAGACAAGAAGTTGAAAAACAAGCCGAAAAATATAAAGATTATTGCAGGAAGACAGGAAGTATAACTCAGATTTTATGAAAATATATGAAAAATAAAATTTCCGAAAACTCGGTTTAATCCCTACGGAACGTCCTTATACAATAATAACTAGGAACCGAATATTACAGGAACAATTAGTCTAACACTTATAAATACGTCACAATTAAAATTTACAATGTTCCTATTTCTGTCGATGTGCTACCCCTTAGGTAACCTCGGTTCTATTGTTTTCGAGTTTTCTTCGATTTGACAAACTTCCAGATCCCGGAAACGCGCGATAAAGGTACCAATCGACGCGGATCACCGAGAACTGTAATGTACTACTGAAACTAAAAGCGTGGGTGGAGGTTTTTTGACTTAGTCATTTTGAAAAAACTGTTTTTATACTAAAAATTGATGAAAATTTGATAATAATTTTGTGTTTTCTTTGTTCCAGGAGGACCTAGCAACAGCGCCGAACGTCGGAATATATACCAGGGACCTCGCCGGAGACAAGAAGTTGAAAAACAAGCCGAAAAATATAAAGATTATTGCAGGAAGACAGGAAGTATAACTCAGATTTTATGAAAATATATGAAAAATAAAATTTCCGAAAACTCGGTTTAATCCCTACGGAACGTCCTTATACAATAATAACTAGGAACCGAATATTACAGGAACAATTAGTCTAACACTTATAAATACGTCACAATTAAAATTTACAATGTTCCTATTTCTGTCGATGTGCTACCCCTTAGGTAACCTCGGTTCTATTGTTTTCGAGTTTTCTTCGATTTGACAAACTTCCAGATCCCGGAAACGCGCGATAAAGGTACCAATCGACGCGGATCACCGAGAACTGTAATGTACTACTGAAACTAAAAGCGTGGGTGGAGGTTTTTTGACTTAGTCATTTTGAAAAAACTGTTTTTATACTAAAAATTGATGAAAATTTGATAATAATTTTGTGTTTTCTTTGTTCCAGGAGGACCTAGCAACAGCGCCGAACGTCGGAATATATACCAGGGACCTCGCCGGAGACAAGAAGTTGAAAAACAAGCCGAAAAATATAAAGATTATTGCAGGAAGACAGGAAGTATAACTCAGATTTTATGAAAATATATGAAAAATAAAATTTCCGAAAACTCGGTTTAATCCCTACGGAACGTCCTTATACAATAATAACTAGGAACCGAATATTACAGGAACAATTAGTCTAACACTTATAAATACGTCACAATTAAAATTTACAATGTTCCTATTTCTGTCGATGTGCTATCCCTTAGGTAACCTCGGTTCTATTGTTTTCGAGGTTTTTTTCTTCGATTTGACAAACTTCCAGATCCCGGAAACGCGCGATAAAGGTACCAATCGACGCGGATCACCGAGAACTGTAATGTACTACTGAAACTAAAAGCGTGGGTGGAGGTTTTTTGACTTAGTCATTTTGAAAAAACTGTTTTTATACTAAAAATTGATGAAAATTTGATAATAATTTTGTGTTTTCTTTGTTCCAGGAGGACCTAGCAACAGCGCCGAACGTCGGAATATATACCAGGGACCTCGCCGGAGACAAGAAGTTGAAAAACAAGCCGAAAAATATAAAGATTATTGCAGGAAGACAGGAAGTATAACTCAGATTTTATGAAAATATATGAAAAATAAAATTTCCGAAAACTCGGTTTAATCCCTACGGAACGTCCTTATACAATAATAACTAGGAACCGAATATTACAGGAACAATTAGTCTAACACTTATAAATACGTCACAATTAAAATTTACAATGTTCCTATTTCTGTCGATGTGCTACCCCTTAGGTAAACTCGGTTCTATTGTTTTCGAGTTTTCTTCGATTTGACAAACTTCCAGATCCCGGAAACGCGCGATAAAGGTACCAATCGACGCGGATCACCGAGAACTGTAATGTACTACTGAAACTAAAAGCGTGGGTGGAGGTTTTTTGACTTAGTCATTTTGAAAAAACTGTTTTTATACTAAAAATTGATGAAAATTTGATAATAATTTTGTGTTTTCTTTGTTCCAGGAGGACCTAGCAACAGCGCCGAACGTCGGAATATATACCAGGGACCTCGCCGGAGACAAGAAGTTGAAAAACAAGCCGAAAAATATAAAGATTATTGCAGGAAGACAGGAAGTATAACTCAGATTTTATGAAAATATATGAAAAATAAAATTTCCGAAAACTCGGTTTAATCCCTACGGAACGTCCTTATACAATAATAACTAGGAACCGAATATTACAGGAACAATTAGTCTAACACTTATAAATACGTCACAATTAAAATTTACAATGTTCCTATTTCTGTCGATGTGCTACCCCTTAGGTAACCTCGGTTCTATTGTTTTCGAGTTTTCTTCGATTTGACAAACTTCCAGATCCCGGAAACGCGCGATAAAGGTACCAATCGACGCGGATCACCGAGAACTGTAATGTACTACTAAAACTAAAAGCGTGGGTGGAGGTTTTTTGACTTAGTCATTTTGAAAAAACTGTTTTTATACTAAAAATTGATGAAAATTTGATAATAATTTTGTGTTTTCTTTGTTCCAGGAGGACCTAGCAACAGCGCCGAACGTCGGAATATATACCAGGGACCTCGCCGGAGACAAGAAGTTGAAAAACAAGCCGAAAAATATAAAGATTATTGCAGGAAGACAGGAAGTATAACTCAGATTTTATGAAAATATATGAAAAATAAAATTTCCGAAAACTCGGTTTAATCCCTACGGAACGTCCTTATACAATAATAACTAGGAACCGAATATTACAGGAACAATTAGTCTAACACTTATAAATACGTCACAATTAAAATTTACAATGTTCCTATTTCTGTCGATGTGCTACCCCTTAGGTAACCTCGGTTCTATTGTTTTCGAGGTTTCTTCGATTTGACAAACTTCCAGATCCCGGAAACGCGCGATAAAGGTACCAATCGACGCGGATCACCGAGAACTGTAATGTACTACTGAAACTAAAAGCGTGGGTGGAGGTTTTTTGACTTAGTCATTTTGAAAAAACTGTTTTTATACTAAAAATTGATGAAAATTTGATAATAATTTTGTGTTTTCTTTGTTCCAGGAGGACCTAGCAACAGCGCCGAACGTCGGAATATATACCAGGGACCTCGCCGGAGACAAGAAGTTGAAAAACAAGCCGAAAAATATAAAGATTATTGCAGGAAGACAGGAAGTATAACTCAGATTTTATGAAAATATATGAAAAATAAAATTTCCGAAAACTCGGTTTAATCCCTACGGAACGTCCTTATACAATAATAACTAGGAACCGAATATTACAGGAACAATTAGTCTAACACTTATAAATACGTCACAATTAAAATTTACAATGTTCCTATTTCTGTCGATGTGCTACCCCTTAGGTAACCTCGGTTCTATTGTTTTCGAGTTTTCTTCGATTTGACAAACTTCCAGATCCCGGAAACGCGCGATAAAGGTACCAATCGACGCGGATCACCGAGAACTGTAATGTACTACTGAAACTAAAAGCGTGGGTGGAGGTTTTTTGACTTAGTCATTTTGAAAAAACTGTTTTTATACTAAAAATTGATGAAAATTTGATAATAATTTTGTGTTTTCTTTGTTCCAGGAGGACCTAGCAACAGCGCCGAACGTCGGAATATATACCAGGGACCTCGCCGGAGACAAGAAGTTGAAAAACAAGCCGAAAAATATAAAGATTATTGCAGGAAGACAGGAAGTATAACTCAGATTTTATGAAAATATATGAAAAATAAAATTTCCGAAAACTCGGTTTAATCCCTACGGAACGTCCTTATACAATAATAACTAGGAACCGAATATTACAGGAACAATTAGTCTAACACTTATAAATACGTCACAATTAAAATTTACAATGTTCCTATTTCTGTCGATGTGCTACCCCTTAGGTAACCTCGGTTCTATTGTTTTCGAGTTTTTTTATTCGATTTGACAAACTTCCAGATCCCGGAAACGCGCGATAAAGGTACCAATCGACGCGGATCACCGAGAACTGTAATGTACTACTGAAACTAAAAGCGTGGGTGGAGGTTTTTTGACTTAGTCATTTTGAAAAAACTGTTTTTATACTAAAAATTGATGAAAATTTGATAATAATTTTGTGTTTTCTTTGTTCCAGGAGGACCTAGCAACAGCGCCGAACGTCGGAATATATACCAGGGACCTCGCCGGAGACAAGAAGTTGAAAAACAAGCCGAAAAATATAAAGATTATTGCAGGAAGACAGGAAGTATAACTCAGATTTTATGAAAATATATGAAAAATAAAATTTCCGAAAACTCGGTTTAATCCCTACGGAACGTCCTTATACAATAATAACTAGGAACCGAATATTACAGGAACAATTAGTCTAACACTTATAAATACGTCACAATTAAAATTTACAATGTTCCTATTTCTGTCGATGTGCTACCCCTTAGGTAACCTCGGTTCTATTGTTTTCGAGTTTTTTTATTCGATTTGACAAACTTCCAGATCCCGGAAACGCGCGATAAAGGTACCAATCGACGCGGATCACCGAGAACTGTAATGTACTACTGAAACTAAAAGCGTGGGTGGAGGTTTTTTGACTTAGTCATTTTGAAAAAACTGTTTTTATACTAAAAATTGATGAAAATTTGATAATAATTTTGTGTTTTCTTTGTTCCAGGAGGACCTAGCAACAGCGCCGAACGTCGGAATATATACCAGGGACCTCGCCGGAGACAAGAAGTTGAAAAACAAGCCGAAAAATATAAAGATTATTGCAGGAAGACAGGAAGTATAACTCAGATTTTATGAAAATATATGAAAAATAAAATTTCCGAAAACTCGGTTTAATCCCTACGGAACGTCCTTATACAATAATAACTAGGAACCGAATATTACAGGAACAATTAGTCTAACACTTATAAATACGTCACAATTAAAATTTACAATGTTCCTATTTCTGTCGATGTGCTACCCCTTAGGTAACCTCGGTTCTATTGTTTTCGAGTTTTCTTCGATTTGACAAACTTCCAGATCCCGGAAACGCGCGATAAAGGTACCAATCGACGCGGATCACCGAGAACTGTAATGTACTACTGAAACTAAAAGCGTGGGTGGAGGTTTTTTGACTTAGTCATTTTGAAAAAACTGTTTTTATACTAAAAATTGATGAAAATTTGATAATAATTTTGTGTTTTCTTTGTTCCAGGAGGACCTAGCAACAGCGCCGAACGTCGGAATATATACCAGGGACCTCGCCGGAGACAAGAAGTTGAAAAACAAGCCGAAAAATATAAAGATTATTGCAGGAAGACAGGAAGTATAACTCAGATTTTATGAAAATATATGAAAAATAAAATTTCCGAAAACTCGGTTTAATCCCTACGGAACGTCCTTATACAATAATAACTAGGAACCGAATATTACAGGAACAATTAGTCTAACACTTATAAATACGTCACAATTAAAATTTACAATGTTCCTATTTCTGTCGATGTGCTACCCCTTAGGTAACCTCGGTTCTATTGTTTTCGAGGTTTTTTTCTTCGATTTGACAAACTTCCAGATCCCGGAAACGCGCGATAAAGGTACCAATCGACGCGGATCACCGAGAACTGTAATGTACTACAGAAACTAAAAGCGTGGGTGGAGGTTTTTTGACTTAGTCATTTTGAAAAAACTGTTTTTATACTAAAAATTGATGAAAATTTGATAATAATTTTGTGTTTTCTTTGTTCCAGGAGGACCTAGCAACAGCGCCGAACGTCGGAATATATACCAGGGACCTCGCCGGAGACAAGAAGTTGAAAAACAAGCCGAAAAATATAAAGATTATTGCAGGAAGACAGGAAGTATAACTCAGATTTTATGAAAATATATGAAAAATAAAATTTCCGAAAACTCGGTTTAATCCCTACGGAACGTCCTTATACAATAATAACTAGGAACCGAATATTACAGGAACAATTAGTCTAACACTTATAAATACGTCACAATTAAAATTTACAATGTTCCTATTTCTGTCGATGTGCTACCCCTTAGGTAACCTCGGTTCTATTGTTTTCGAGTTTTCTTCGATTTGACAAACTTCCAGATCCCGGAAACGCGCGATAAAGGTACCAATCGACGCGGATCACCGAGAACTGTAATGTACTACTGAAACTAAAAGCGTGGGTGGAGGTTTTTTGACTTAGTCATTTTGAAAAAACTGTTTTTATACTAAAAATTGATGAAAATTTGATAATAATTTTGTGTTTTCTTTGTTCCAGGAGGACCTAGCAACAGCGCCGAACGTCGGAATATATACCAGGGACCTCGCCGGAGACAAGAAGTTGAAAAACAAGCCGAAAAATATAAAGATTATTGCAGGAAGACAGGAAGTATAACTCAGATTTTATGAAAATATATGAAAAATAAAATTTCCGAAAACTCGGTTTAATCCCTACGGAACGTCCTTATACAATAATAACTAGGAACCGAATATTACAGGAACAATTAGTCTAACACTTATAAATACGTCACAATTAAAATTTACAATGTTCCTATTTCTGTCGATGTGCTACCCCTTAGGTAACCTCGGTTCTATTGTTTTCGAGTTTTCTTCGATTTGACAAACTTCCAGATCCCGGAAACGCGCGATAAAGGTACCAATCGACGCGGATCACCGAGAACTGTAATGTACTACTGAAACTAAAAGCGTGGGTGGAGGTTTTTTGACTTAGTCATTTTGAAAAAACTGTTTTTATACTAAAAATTGATGAAAATTTGATAATAATTTTGTGTTTTCTTTGTTCCAGGAGGACCTAGCAACAGCGCCGAACGTCGGAATATATACCAGGGACCTCGCCGGAGACAAGAAGTTGAAAAACAAGCCGAAAAATATAAAGATTATTGCAGGAAGACAGGAAGTATAACTCAGATTTTATGAAAATATATGAAAAATAAAATTTCCGAAAACTCGGTTTAATCCCTACGGAACGTCCTTATACAATAATAACTAGGAACCGAATATTACAGGAACAATTAGTCTAACACTTATAAATACGTCACAATTAAAATTTACAATGTTCCTATTTCTGTCGATGTGCTACCCCTTAGGTAACCTCGGTTCTATTGTTTTCGAGGTTTTTTTCTTCGATTTGACAAACTTCCAGATCCCGGAAACGCGCGATAAAGGTACCAATCGACGCGGATCACCGAGAACTGTAATGTACTACTGAAACTAAAAGCGTGGGTGGAGGTTTTTTGACTTAGTCATTTTGAAAAAACTGTTTTTATACTAAAAATTGATGAAAATTTGATAATAATTTTGTGTTTTCTTTGTTCCAGGAGGACCTAGCAACAGCGCCGAACGTCGGAATATATACCAGGGACCTCGCCGGAGACAAGAAGTTGAAAAACAAGCCGAAAAATATAAAGATTATTGCAGGAAGACAGGAAGTATAACTCAGATTTTATGAAAATATATGAAAAATAAAATTTCCGAAAACTCGGTTTAATCCCTACGGAACGTCCTTATACAATAATAACTAGGAACCGAATATTACAGGAACAATTAGTCTAACACTTATAAATACGTCACAATTAAAATTTACAATGTTCCTATTTCTGTCGATGTGCTACCCCTTAGGTAAACTCGGTTCTATTGTTTTCGAGTTTTCTTCGATTTGACAAACTTCCAGATCCCGGAAACGCGCGATAAAGGTACCAATCGACGCGGATCACCGAGAACTGTAATGTACTACTGAAACTAAAAGCGTGGGTGGAGGTTTTTTGACTTAGTCATTTTGAAAAAACTGTTTTTATACTAAAAATTGATGAAAATTTGATAATAATTTTGTGTTTTCTTTGTTCCAGGAGGACCTAGCAACAGCGCCGAACGTCGGAATATATACCAGGGACCTCGCCGGAGACAAGAAGTTGAAAAACAAGCCGAAAAATATAAAGATTATTGCAGGAAGACAGGAAGTATAACTCAGATTTTATGAAAATATATGAAAAATAAAATTTCCGAAAACTCGGTTTAATCCCTACGGAACGTCCTTGTACAATAATAACTAGGAACCGAATATTACAGGAACAATTAGTCTAACACTTATAAATACGTCACAATTAAAATTTACAATGTTCCTATTTCTGTCGATGTGCTACCCCTTAGGTAACCTCGGTTCTATTGTTTTCGAGTTTTCTTCGATTTGACAAACTTCCAGATCCCGGAAACGCGCGATAAAGGTACCAATCGACGCGGATCACCGAGAACTGTAATGTACTACTGAAACTAAAAGCGTGGGTGGAGGTTTTTTGACTTAGTCATTTTGAAAAAACTGTTTTTATACTAAAAATTGATGAAAATTTGATAATAATTTTGTGTTTTCTTTGTTCCAGGAGGACCTAGCAACAGCGCCGAACGTCGGAATATATACCAGGGACCTCGCCGGAGACAAGAAGTTGAAAAACAAGCCGAAAAATATAAAGATTATTGCAGGAAGACAGGAAGTATAACTCAGATTTTATGAAAATATATGAAAAATAAAATTTCCGAAAACTCCGTTTAATCCCTACGGAACGTCCTTATACAATAATAACTAGGAACCGAATATTACAGGAACAATTAGTCTAACACTTATAAATACGTCACAATTAAAATTTACAATGTTCCTATTTCTGTCGATGTGCTACCCCTTAGGTAACCTCGGTTCTATTGTTTTCGAGTTTTCTTCGATTTGACAAACTTCCAGATCCCGGAAACGCGCGATAAAGGTACCAATCGACGCGGATCACCGAGAACTGTAATGTACTACTGAAACTAAAAGCGTGGGTGGAGGTTTTTTGACTTAGTCATTTTGAAAAAACTGTTTTTATACTAAAAATTGATGAAAATTTGATAATAATTTTGTGTTTTCTTTGTTCCAGGAGGACCTAGCAACAGCGCCGAACGTCGGAATATATACCAGGGACCTCGCCGGAGACAAGAAGTTGAAAAACAAGCCGAAAAATATAAAGATTATTGCAGGAAGACAGGAAGTATAACTCAGATTTTATGAAAATATATGAAAAATAAAATTTCCGAAAACTCGGTTTAATCCCTACGGAACGTCCTTATACAATAATAACTAGGAACCGAATATTACAGGAACAATTAGTCTAACACTTATAAATACGTCACAATTAAAATTTACAATGTTCCTATTTCTGTCGATGTGCTACCCCTTAGGTAACCTCGGTTCTATTGTTTTCGAGTTTTCTTCGATTTGACAAACTTCCAGATCCCGGAAACGCGCGATAAAGGTACCAATCGACGCGGATCACCGAGAACTGTAATGTACTACTGAAACTAAAAGCGTGGGTGGAGGTTTTTTGACTTAGTCATTTTGAAAAAACTGTTTTTATACTAAAAATTGATGAAAATTTGATAATAATTTTGTGTTTTCTTTGTTCCAGGAGGACCTAGCAACAGCGCCGAACGTCGGAATATATACCAGGGACCTCGCCGGAGACAAGAAGTTGAAAAACAAGCCGAAAAATATAAAGATTATTGCAGGAAGACAGGAAGTATAACTCAGATTTTATGAAAATATATGAAAAATAAAATTTCCGAAAACTCGGTTTAATCCCTACGGAACGTCCTTATACAATAATAACTAGGAACCGAATATTACAGGAACAATTAGTCTAACACTTATAAATACGTCACAATTAAAATTTACAATGTTCCTATTTCTGTCGATGTGCTACCCCTTAGGTAACCTCGGTTCTATTGTTTTCGAGTTTTTTTATTCGATTTGACAAACTTCCAGATCCCGGAAACGCGCGATAAAGGTACCAATCGACGCGGATCACCGAGAACTGTAATGTACTACTGAAACTAAAAGCGTAGGTGGAGGTTTGACTTAATTATATATGAAAAACTGTTCCTGCACTATAATATGATGAAAATTTGATACTAATTTTGTGTTTTCTTTGTTCCAGGAGGACCTAGCAACAGCGCCGAACGTCGGAATATATACCAGGGACCTCGCCGGAGACAAGAAGTTGAAAAACAAGCCGAAAAATATAAAGATTATTGCAGGAAGACAGGAAGTATAACTCAGATTTTATGAAAATATATGAAAAATAAAATTTCCGAAAACTCGGTTTAATCCCTACGGAACGTCCTTATACAATAATAACTAGGAACCGAATATTACAGGAACAATTAGTCTAACACTTATAAATACGTCACAATTAAAATTTACAATGTTCCTATTTCTGTCGATGTGCTACCCCTTAGGTAACCTCGGTTCTATTGTTTTCGAGTTTTCTTCGATTTGACAAACTTCCAGATCCCGGAAACGCGCGATAAAGGTACCAATCGACGCGGATCACCGAGAACTGTAATGTACTACTGAAACTAAAAGCGTGGGTGGAGGTTTTTTGACTTAGTCATTTTGAAAAAACTGTTTTTATACTAAAAATTGATGAAAATTTGATAATAATTTTGTGTTTTCTTTGTTCCAGGAGGACCTAGCAACAGCGCCGAACGTCGGAATATATACCAGGGACCTCGCCGGAGACAAGAAGTTGAAAAACAAGCCGAAAAATATAAAGATTATTGCAGGAAGACAGGAAGTATAACTCAGATTTTATGAAAATATATGAAAAATAAAATTTCCGAAAACTCGGTTTAATCCCTACGGAACGTCCTTATACAATAATAACTAGGAACCGAATATTACAGGAACAATTAGTCTAACACTTATAAATACGTCACAATTAAAATTTACAATGTTCCTATTTCTGTCGATGTGCTACCCCTTAGGTAACCTCGGTTCTATTGTTTTCGAGTTTTCTTCGATTTGACAAACTTCCAGATCCCGGAAACGCGCGATAAAGGTACCAATCGACGCGGATCACCGAGAACTGTAATGTACTACTGAAACTAAAAGCGTGGGTGGAGGTTTTTTGACTTAGTCATTTTGAAAAAACTGTTTTTATACTAAAAATTGATGAAAATTTGATAATAATTTTGTGTTTTCTTTGTTCCAGGAGGACCTAGCAACAGCGCCGAACGTCGGAATATATACCAGGGACCTCGCCGGAGACAAGAAGTTGAAAAACAAGCCGAAAAATATAAAGATTATTGCAGGAAGACAGGAAGTATAACTCAGATTTTATGAAAATATATGAAAAATAAAATTTCCGAAAACTCCGTTTAATCCCTACGGAACGTCCTTATACAATAATAACTAGGAACCGAATATTACAGGAACAATTAGTCTAACACTTATAAATACGTCACAATTAAAATTTACAATGTTCCTATTTCTGTCGATGTGCTACCCCTTAGGTAACCTCGGTTCTATTGTTTTCGAGTTTTCTTCGATTTGACAAACTTCCAGATCCCGGAAACGCGCGATAAAGGTACCAATCGACGCGGATCACCGAGAACTGTAATGTACTACTGAAACTAAAAGCGTGGGTGGAGGTTTTTTGACTTAGTCATTTTGAAAAAACTGTTTTTATACTAAAAATTGATGAAAATTTGATAATAATTTTGTGTTTTCTTTGTTCCAGGAGGACCTAGCAACAGCGCCGAACGTCGGAATATATACCAGGGACCTCGCCGGAGACAAGAAGTTGAAAAACAAGCCGAAAAATATAAAGATTATTGCAGGAAGACAGGAAGTATAACTCAGATTTTATGAAAATATATGAAAAATAAAATTTCCGAAAACTCGGTTTAATCCCTACGGAACGTCCTTATACAATAATAACTAGGAACCGAATATTACAGGAACAATTAGTCTAACACTTATAAATACGTCACAATTAAAATTTACAATGTTCCTATTTCTGTCGATGTGCTACCCCTTAGGTAACCTCGGTTCTATTGTTTTCGAGTTTTCTTCGATTTGACAAACTTCCAGATCCCGGAAACGCGCGATAAAGGTACCAATCGACGCGGATCACCGAGAACTGTAATGTACTACTGAAACTAAAAGCGTGGGTGGAGGTTTTTTGACTTAGTCATTTTGAAAAAACTGTTTTTATACTAAAAATTGATGAAAATTTGATAATAATTTTGTGTTTTCTTTGTTCCAGGAGGACCTAGCAACAGCGCCGAACGTCGGAATATATACCAGGGACCTCGCCGGAGACAAGAAGTTGAAAAACAAGCCGAAAAATATAAAGATTATTGCAGGAAGACAGGAAGTATAACTCAGATTTTATGAAAATATATGAAAAATAAAATTTCCGAAAACTCGGTTTAATCCCTACGGAACGTCCTTATACAATAATAACTAGGAACCGAATATTACAGGAACAATTAGTCTAACACTTATAAATACGTCACAATTAAAATTTACAATGTTCCTATTTCTGTCGATGTGCTACCCCTTAGGTAACCTCGGTTCTATTGTTTTCGAGTTTTTTTATTCGATTTGACAAACTTCCAGATCCCGGAAACGCGCGATAAAGGTACCAATCGACGCGGATCACCGAGAACTGTAATGTACTACTGAAACTAAAAGCGTAGGTGGAGGTTTGACTTAATTATATATGAAAAACTGTTCCTGCACTATAATATGATGAAAATTTGATACTAATTTTGTGTTTTCTTTGTTCCAGGAGGACCTAGCAACAGCGCCGAACGTCGGAATATATACCAGGGACCTCGCCGGAGACAAGAAGTTGAAAAACAAGCCGAAAAATATAAAGATTATTGCAGGAAGACAGGAAGTATAACTCAGATTTTATGAAAATATATGAAAAATAAAATTTCCGAAAACTCGGTTTAATCCCTACGGAACGTCCTTATACAATAATAACTAGGAACCGAATATTACAGGAACAATTAGTCTAACACTTATAAATACGTCACAATTAAAATTTACAATGTTCCTATTTCTGTCGATGTGCTACCCCTTAGGTAACCTCGGTTCTATTGTTTTCGAGTTTTCTTCGATTTGACAAACTTCCAGATCCCGGAAACGCGCGATAAAGGTACCAATCGACGCGGATCACCGAGAACTGTAATGTACTACTGAAACTAAAAGCGTGGGTGGAGGTTTTTTGACTTAGTCATTTTGAAAAAACTGTTTTTATACTAAAAATTGATGAAAATTTGATAATAATTTTGTGTTTTCTTTGTTCCAGGAGGACCTAGCAACAGCGCCGAACGTCGGAATATATACCAGGGACCTCGCCGGAGACAAGAAGTTGAAAAACAAGCCGAAAAATATAAAGATTATTGCAGGAAGACAGGAAGTATAACTCAGATTTTATGAAAATATATGAAAAATAAAATTTCCGAAAACTCGGTTTAATCCCTACGGAACGTCCTTATACAATAATAACTAGGAACCGAATATTACAGGAACAATTAGTCTAACACTTATAAATACGTCACAATTAAAATTTACAATGTTCCTATTTCTGTCGATGTGCTACCCCTTAGGTAACCTCGGTTCTATTGTTTTCGAGTTTTCTTCGATTTGACAAACTTCCAGATCCCGGAAACGCGCGATAAAGGTACCAATCGACGCGAATCACCGAGAACTGTAATGTACTACTGAAACTAAAAGCGTGGGTGGAGGTTTTTTGACTTAGTCATTTTGAAAAAACTGTTTTTATACTAAAAATTGATGAAAATTTGATAATAATTTTGTGTTTTCTTTGTTCCAGGAGGACCTAGCAACAGCGCCGAACGTCGGAATATATACCAGGGACCTCGCCGGAGACAAGAAGTTGAAAAACAAGCCGAAAAATATAAAGATTATTGCAGGAAGACAGGAAGTATAACTCAGATTTTATGAAAATATATGAAAAATAAAATTTCCGAAAACTCGGTTTAATCCCTACGGAACGTCCTTATACAATAATAACTAGGAACCGAATATTACAGGAACAATTAGTCTAACACTTATAAATACGTCACAATTAAAATTTACATTGTTCCTATTTCTGTCGATGTGCTACCCCTTAGGTAACCTCGGTTCTATTGTTTTCGAGTTTTCTTCGATTTGACAAACTTCCAGATCCCGGAAACGCGCGATAAAGGTACCAATCGACGCGGATCACCGAGAACTGTAATGTACTACTGAAACTAAAAGCGTGGGTGGAGGTTTGACTTAGTCATTTTGAAAAAACTGTTTTTATACTAAAAATTGATGAAAATTTGATAATAATTTTGTGTTTTCTTTGTTCCAGGAGGACCTAGCAACAGCGCCGAACGTCGGAATATATACCAGGGACCTCGCCGGAGACAAGAAGTTGAAAAACAAGCCGAAAAATATAAAGATTATTGCAGGAAGACAGGAAGTATAACTCAGATTTTATGAAAATATATGAAAAATAAAATTTCCGAAAACTCGGTTTAATCCCTACGGAACGTCCTTATACAATAATAACTAGGAACCGAATATTACAGGAACAATTAGTCTAACACTTATAAATACGTCACAATTAAAATTTACAATGTTCCTATTTCTGTCGATGTGCTACCCCTTAGGTAACCTCGGTTCTATTGTTTTCGAGTTTTCTTCGATTTGACAAACTTCCAGATCCCGGAAACGCGCGATAAAGGTACCAATCGACGCGGATCACCGAGAACTGTAATGTACTACTGAAACTAAAAGCGTGGGTGGAGGTTTTTTGAATTAGTCATTTTGAAAAAACTGTTTTTATACTAAAAATTGATGAAAATTTGATAATAATTTTGTGTTTTCTTTGTTCCAGGTGGACCTAGCAACAGCGCCGAACGTCGGAATATATACCAGGGACCTCGCCGGAGACAAGAAGTTGAAAAACAAGCCGAAAAATATAAAGATTATTGCAGGAAGACAGGAAGTATAACTCAGATTTTATGAAAATATATGAAAAATAAAATTTCCGAAAACTCGGTTTAATCCCTACGGAACGTCCTTATACAATAATAACTAGGAACCGAATATTACAGGAACAATTAGTCTAACACTTATAAATACGTCACAATTAAAATTTACAATGTTCCTATTTCTGTCGATGTGCTACCCCTTAGGTAACCTCGGTTCTATTGTTTTCGAGTTTTCTTCGATTTGACAAACTTCCAGATCCCGGAAACGCGCGATAAAGGTACCAATCGACGCGGATCACCGAGAACTGTAATGTACTACTGAAACTAAAAGCGTGGGTGGAGGTTTTTTGACTTAGTCATTTTGAAAAAACTGTTTTTATACTAAAAATTGATGAAAATTTGATAATAATTTTGTGTTTTCCTTGTTCCAGGAGGACCTAGCAACAGCGCCGAACGTCGGGATATATACCAGGGACCTCGCCGGAGACAAGAAGTTGAAAAACAAGCCGAAAAATATAAAGATTATTGCAGGAAGACAGGAAGTATAACTCAGATTTTATGAAAATATATGAAAAATAAAATTTCCGAAAACTCGGTTTAATCCCTACGGAACGTCCTTATACAATAATAACTAGGAACCGAATATTACAGGAACAATTAGTCTAACACTTATAAATACGTCACAATTAAAATTTACAATGTTCCTATTTCTGTCGATGTGCTACCCCTTAGGTAACCTCGGTTCTATTGTTTTCGAGTTTTTTTATTCGATTTGACAAACTTCCAGATCCCGGAAACGCGCGATAAAGGTACCAATCGACGCGGATCACCGAGAACTGTAATGTACTACTGAAACTAAAAGCGTAGGTGGAGGTTTGACTTAATTATATATGAAAAACTGTTCCTGCACTATAATATGATGAAAATTTGATACTAATTTTGTGTTTTCTTTGTTCCAGGAGGACCTAGCAACAGCGCCGAACGTCGGAATATATACCAGGGACCTCGCCGGAGACAAGAAGTTGAAAAACAAGCCGAAAAATATAAAGATTATTGCAGGAAGACAGGAAGTATAACTCAGATTTTATGAAAATATATGAAAAATAAAATTTCCGAAAACTCGGTTTAATCCCTACGGAACGTCCTTATACAATAATAACTAGGAACCGAATATTACAGGGACAATTAGTCTAACACTTATAAATACGTCACAATTAAAATTTACAATGTTCCTATTTCTGTCGATGTGCTACCCCTTAGGTAACCTCGGTTCTATTGTTTTCGAGTTTTCTTCGATTTGACAAACTTCCAGATCCCGGAAACGCGCGATAAAGGTACCAATCGACGCGGATCACCGAGAACTGTAATGTACTACTGAAACTAAAAGCGTGGGTGGAGGTTTTTTGACTTAGTCATTTTGAAAAAACTGTTTTTATACTAAAAATTGATGAAAATTTGATAATAATTTTGTGTTTTCTTTGTTCCAGGAGGACCTAGCAACAGCGCCGAACGTCGGAATATATACCAGGGACCTCGCCGGAGACAAGAAGTTGAAAAACAAGCCGAAAAATATAAAGATTATTGCAGGAAGACAGGAAGTATAACTCAGATTTTATGAAAATATATGAAAAATAAAATTTCCGAAAACTCGGTTTAATCCCTACGGAACGTCCTTATACAATAATAACTAGGAACCGAATATTACAGGAACAATTAGTCTAACACTTATAAATACGTCACAATTAAAATTTACAATGTTCCTATTTCTGTCGATGTGCTACCCCTTAGGTAACCTCGGTTCTATTGTTTTCGAGTTTTCTTCGATTTGACAAACTTCCAGATCCCGGAAACGCGCGATAAAGGTACCAATCGACGCGGATCACCGAGAACTGTAATGTACTACTGAAACTAAAAGCGTAGGTGGAGGTTTGACTTAATTATATATGAAAAACTGTTCCTGCACTATAATATGATGAAAATTTGATACTAATTTTGTGTTTTCTTTGTTCCAGGAGGACCTAGCAACAGCGCCGAACGTCGGAATATATACCAGGGACCTCGCCGGAGACAAGAAGTTGAAAAACAAGCCGAAAAATATAAAGATTATTGCAGGAAGACAGGAAGTATAACTCAGATTTTATGAAAATATATGAAAAATAAAATTTCCGAAAACTCGGTTTAATCCCTACGGAACGTCCTTATACAATAATAACTAGGAACCGAATATTACAGGAACAATTAGTCTAACACTTATAAATACGTCACAATTAAAATTTACAATGTTCCTATTTCTGTCGATGTGCTACCCCTTAGGTAACCTCGGTTCTATTGTTTTCGAGTTTTCTTCGATTTGACAAACTTCCAGATCCCGGAAACGCGCGATAAAGGTACCAATCGACGCGGATCACCGAGAACTGTAATGTACTACTGAAACTAAAAGCGTGGGTGGAGGTTTTTTGACTTAGTCATTTTGAAAAAACTGTTTTTATACTAAAAATTGATGAAAATTTGATAATAATTTTGTGTTTTCTTTGTTCCAGGAGGACCTAGCAACAGCGCCGAACGTCGGAATATATACCAGGGACCTCGCCGGAGACAAGAAGTTGAAAAACAAGCCGAAAAATATAAAGATTATTGCAGGAAGACAGGAAGTATAACTCAGATTTTATGAAAATATATGAAAAATAAAATTTCCGAAAACTCGGTTTAATCCCTACGGAACGTCCTTATACAATAATAACTAGGAACCGAATATTACAGGGACAATTAGTCTAACACTTATAAATACGTCACAATTAAAATTTACAATGTTCCTATTTCTGTCGATGTGCTACCCCTTAGGTAACCTCGGTTCTATTGTTTTCGAGTTTTCTTCGATTTGACAAACTTCCAGATCCCGGAAACGCGCGATAAAGGTACCAATCGACGCGGATCACCGAGAACTGTAATGTACTACTGAAACTAAAAGCGTGGGTGGAGGTTTTTTGACTTAGTCATTTTGAAAAAACTGTTTTTATACTAAAAATTGATGAAAATTTGATAATAATTTTGTGTTTTCTTTGTTCCAGGAGGACCTAGCAACAGCGCCGAACGTCGGAATATATACCAGGGACCTCGCCGGAGACAAGAAGTTGAAAAACAAGCCGAAAAATATAAAGATTATTGCAGGAAGACAGGAAGTATAACTCAGATTTTATGAAAATATATGAAAAATAAAATTTCCGAAAACTCGGTTTAATCCCTACGGAACGTCCTTATACAATAATAACTAGGAACCGAATATTACAGGAACAATTAGTCTAACACTTATAAATACGTCACAATTAAAATTTACAATGTTCCTATTTCTGTCGATGTGCTACCCCTTAGGTAACCTCGGTTCTATTGTTTTCGAGTTTTCTTCGATTTGACAAACTTCCAGATCCCGGAAACGCGCGATAAAGGTACCAATCGACGCGGATCACCGAGAACTGTAATGTACTACTGAAACTAAAAGCGTGGGTGGAGGTTTTTTGACTTAGTCATTTTGAAAAAACTGTTTTTATACTAAAAATTGATGAAAATTTGATAATAATTTTGTGTTTTCTTTGTTCCAGGAGGACCTAGCAACAGCGCCGAACGTCGGAATATATACCAGGGACCTCGCCGGAGACAAGAAGTTGAAAAACAAGCCGAAAAATATAAAGATTATTGCAGGAAGACAGGAAGTATAACTCAGATTTTATGAAAATATATGAAAAATAAAATTTCCGAAAACTCGGTTTAATCCCTACGGAACGTCCTTATACAATAATAACTAGGAACCGAATATTACAGGAACAATTAGTCTAACACTTATAAATACGTCACAATTAAAATTTACAATGTTCCTATTTCTGTCGATGTGCTACCCCTTAGGTAACCTCGGTTCTATTGTTTTCGAGGTTTTTTTCTTCGATTTGACAAACTTCCAGATCCCGGAAACGCGCGATAAAGGTACCAATCGACGCGGATCACCGAGAACTGTAATGTACTACTGAAACTAAAAGCGTGGGTGGAGGTTTTTTGAATTAGTCATTTTGAAAAAACTGTTTTTATACTAAAAATTGATGAAAATTTGATACTAATTTTGTGTTTTCTTTGTTCCAGGAGGACCTAGCAACAGCGCCGAACGTCGGAATATATACCAGGGACCTCGCCGGAGACAAGAAGTTGAAAAACAAGCCGAAAAATATAAAGATTATTGCAGGAAGACAGGAAGTATAACTCAGATTTTATGAAAATATATGAAAAATAAAATTTCCGAAAACTCGGTTTAATCCCTACGGAACGTCCTTATACAATAATAACTAGGAACCGAATATTACAGGAACAATTAGTCTAACACTTATAAATACGTCACAATTAAAATTTACAATGTTCCTATTTCTGTCGATGTGCTACCCCTTAGGTAACCTCGGTTCTATTGTTTTCGAGTTTTCTTCGATTTGACAAACTTCCAGATCCCGGAAACGCGCGATAAAGGTACCAATCGACGCGGATCACCGAGAACTGTAATGTACTACTAAAACTAAAAGCGTGGGTGGAGGTTTTTTGACTTAGTCATTTTGAAAAAACTGTTTTTATACTAAAAATTGATGAAAATTTGATAATAATTTTGTGTTTTCTTTGTTCCAGGAGGACCTAGCAACAGCGCCGAACGTCGGAATATATACCAGGGACCTCGCCGGAGACAAGAAGTTGAAAAACAAGCCGAAAAATATAAAGATTATTGCAGGAAGACAGGAAGTATAACTCAGATTTTATGAAAATATATGAAAAATAAAATTTCCGAAAACTCGGTTTAATCCCTACGGAACGTCCTTATACAATAATAACTAGGAACCGAATATTACAGGAACAATTAGTCTAACACTTATAAATACGTCACAATTAAAATTTACAATGTTCCTATTTCTGTCGATGTGCTACCCCTTAGGTAACCTCGGTTCTATTGTTTTCGAGGTTTCTTCGATTTGACAAACTTCCAGATCCCGGAAACGCGCGATAAAGGTACCAATCGACGCGGATCACCGAGAACTGTAATGTACTACTGAAACTAAAAGCGTGGGTGGAGGTTTTTTGACTTAGTCATTTTGAAAAAACTGTTTTTATACTAAAAATTGATGAAAATTTGATAATAATTTTGTGTTTTCTTTGTTCCAGGAGGACCTAGCAACAGCGCCGAACGTCGGAATATATACCAGGGACCTCGCCGGAGACAAGAAGTTGAAAAACAAGCCGAAAAATATAAAGATTATTGCAGGAAGACAGGAAGTATAACTCAGATTTTATGAAAATATATGAAAAATAAAATTTCCGAAAACTCGGTTTAATCCCTACGGAACGTCCTTATACAATAATAACTAGGAACCGAATATTACAGGAACAATTAGTCTAACACTTATAAATACGTCACAATTAAAATTTACAATGTTCCTATTTCTGTCGATGTGCTACCCCTTAGGTAACCTCGGTTCTATTGTTTTCGAGTTTTCTTCGATTTGACAAACTTCCAGATCCCGGAAACGCGCGATAAAGGTACCAATCGACGCGGATCACCGAGAACTGTAATGTACTACTGAAACTAAAAGCGTGGGTGGAGGTTTTTTGACTTAGTCATTTTGAAAAAACTGTTTTTATACTAAAAATTGATGAAAATTTGATAATAATTTTGTGTTTTCTTTGTTCCAGGAGGACCTAGCAACAGCGCCGAACGTCGGAATATATACCAGGGACCTCGCCGGAGACAAGAAGTTGAAAAACAAGCCGAAAAATATAAAGATTATTGCAGGAAGACAGGAAGTATAACTCAGATTTTATGAAAATATATGAAAAATAAAATTTCCGAAAACTCGGTTTAATCCCTACGGAACGTCCTTATACAATAATAACTAGGAACCGAATATTACAGGGACAATTAGTCTAACACTTATAAATACGTCACAATTAAAATTTACAATGTTCCTATTTCTGTCGATGTGCTACCCCTTAGGTAACCTCGGTTCTATTGTTTTCGAGTTTTCTTCGATTTGACAAACTTCCAGATCCCGGAAACGCGCGATAAAGGTACCAATCGACGCGGATCACCGAGATCTGTAATGTACTACTGAAACTAAAAGCGTGGGTGGAGGTTTTTTGACTTAGTCATTTTGAAAAAACTGTTTTTATACTAAAAATTGATGAAAATTTGATAATAATTTTGTGTTTTCTTTGTTCCAGGAGGACCTAGCAACAGCGCCGAACGTCGGAATATATACCAGGGACCTCGCCGGAGACAAGAAGTTGAAAAACAAGCCGAAAAATATAAAGATTATTGCAGGAAGACAGGAAGTATAACTCAGATTTTATGAAAATATATGAAAAATAAAATTTCCGAAAACTCGGTTTAATCCCTACGGAACGTCCTTATACAATAATAACTAGGAACCGAATATTACAGGAACAATTAGTCTAACACTTATAAATACGTCACAATTAAAATTTACAATGTTCCTATTTCTGTCGATGTGCTACCCCTTAGGTAACCTCGGTTCTATTGTTTTCGAGTTTTCTTCGATTTGACAAACTTCCAGATCCCGGAAACGCGCGATAAAGGTACCAATCGACGCGGATCACCGAGAACTGTAATGTACTACTGAAACTAAAAGCGTGGGTGGAGGTTTTTTGACTTAGTCATTTTGAAAAAACTGTTTTTATACTAAAAATTGATGAAAATTTGATAATAATTTTGTGTTTTCTTTGTTCCAGGAGGACCTAGCAACAGCGCCGAACGTCGGAATATATACCAGGGACCTCGCCGGAGACAAGAAGTTGAAAAACAAGCCGAAAAATATAAAGATTATTGCAGGAAGACAGGAAGTATAACTCAGATTTTATGAAAATATATGAAAAATAAAATTTCCGAAAACTCGGTTTAATCCCTACGGAACGTCCTTATACAATAATAACTAGGAACCGAATATTACAGGAACAATTAGTCTAACACTTATAAATACGTCACAATTAAAATTTACAATGTTCCTATTTCTGTCGATGTGCTACCCCTTAGGTAACCTCGGTTCTATTGTTTTCGAGTTTTCTTCGATTTGACAAACTTCCAGATCCCGGAAACGCGCGATAAAGGTACCAATCGACGCGGATCACCGAGAACTGTAATGTACTACTGAAACTAAAAGCGTGGGTGGAGGTTTTTTGACTTAGTCATTTTGAAAAAACTGTTTTTATACTAAAAATTGATGAAAATTTGATAATAATTTTGTGTTTTCTTTGTTCCAGGAGGACCTAGCAACAGCGCCGAACGTCGGAATATATACCAGGGACCTCGCCGGAGACAAGAAGTTGAAAAACAAGCCGAAAAATATAAAGATTATTGCAGGAAGACAGGAAGTATAACTCAGATTTTATGAAAATATATGAAAAATAAAATTTCCGAAAACTCGGTTTAATCCCTACGGAACGTCCTTATACAATAATAACTAGGAACCGAATATTACAGGAACAATTAGTCTAACACTTATAAATACGTCACAATTAAAATTTACAATGTTCCTATTTCTGTCGATGTGCTACCCCTTAGGTAACCTCGGTTCTATTGTTTTCGAGTTTTTTTATTCGATTTGACAAACTTCCAGATCCCGGAAACGCGCGATAAAGGTACCAATCGACGCGGATCACAGAGAACTGTAATGTACTACTGAAACTAAAAGCGTAGGTGGAGGTTTGACTTAATTATATATGAAAAACTGTTCCTGCACTATAATATGATGAAAATTTGATACTAATTTTGTGTTTTCTTTGTTCCAGGAGGACCTAGCAACAGCGCCGAACGTCGGAATATATACCAGGGACCTCGCCGGAGACAAGAAGTTGAAAAACAAGCCGAAAAATATAAAGATTATTGCAGGAAGACAGGAAGTATAACTCAGATTTTATGAAAATATATGAAAAATAAAATTTCCGAAAACTCGGTTTAATCCCTACGGAACGTCCTTATACAATAATAACTAGGAACCGAATATTACAGGAACAATTAGTCTAACACTTATAAATACGTCACAATTAAAATTTACAATGTTCCTATTTCTGTCGATGTGCTACCCCTTAGGTAACCTCGGTTCTATTGTTTTCGAGTTTTTTTATTCGATTTGACAAACTTCCAGATCCCGGAAACGCGCGATAAAGGTACCAATCGACGCGGATCACCGAGAACTGTAATGTACTACTGAAACTAAAAGCGTGGGTGGAGGTTTTTTGACTTAGTCATTTTGAAAAAACTGTTTTTATACTAAAAATTGATGAAAATTTGATAATAATTTTGTGTTTTCTTTGTTCCAGGAGGACCTAGCAACAGCGCCGAACGTCGGAATATATACCAGGGACCTCGCCGGAGACAAGAAGTTGAAAAACAAGCCGAAAAATATAAAGATTATTGCAGGAAGACAGGAAGTATAACTCAGATTTTATGAAAATATATGAAAAATAAAATTTCCGAAAACTCGGTTTAATCCCTACGGAACGTCCTTATACAATAATAACTAGGAACCGAATATTACAGGAACAATTAGTCTAACACTTATAAATACGTCACAATTAAAATTTACAATGTTCCTATTTCTGTCGATGTGCTACCCCTTAGGTAACCTCGGTTCTATTGTTTTCGAGTTTTTTTATTCGATTTGACAAACTTCCAGATCCCGGAAACGCGCGATAAAGGTACCAATCGACGCGGATCACCGAGAACTGTAATGTACTACTGAAACTAAAAGCGTGGGTGGAGGTTTTTTGACTTAGTCATTTTGAAAAAACTGTTTTTATACTAAAAATTGATGAAAATTTGATAATAATTTGTGTTTTCTTTGTTCCAGGAGGACCTAGCAACAGCGCCGAACGTCGGAATATATACCAGGGACCTCGCCGGAGACAAGAAGTTGAAAAACAAGCCGAAAAATATAAAGATTATTGCAGGAAGACAGGAAGTATAACTCAGATTTTATGAAAATATATGAAAAATAAAATTTCCGAAAACTCGGTTTAATCCCTACGGAACGTCCTTATACAATAATAACTAGGAACCGAATATTACAGGAACAATTAGTCTAACACTTATAAATACGTCACAATTAAAATTTACAATGTTCCTATTTCTGTCGATGTGCTACCCCTTAGGTAACCTCGGTTCTATTGTTTTCGAGTTTTCTTCGATTTGACAAACTTCCAGATCCCGGAAACGCGCGATAAAGGTACCAATCGACGCGGATCACCGAGAACTGTAATGTACTACTGAAACTAAAAGCGTGGGTGGAGGTTTTTTGACTTAGTCATTTTGAAAAAAACTGTTTTTATACTAAAAATTGATGAAAATTTGATAATAATTTTGTGTTTTCTTTGTTCCAGGAGGACCTAGCAACAGCGCCGAACGTCGGAATATATACCAGGGACCTCGCCGGAGACAAGAAGTTGAAAAACAAGCCGAAAAATATAAAGATTATTGCAGGAAGACAGGAAGTATAACTCAGATTTTATGAAAATATATGAAAAATAAAATTTCCGAAAACTCGGTTTCATCCCTACGGAACGTCCTTATACAATAATAACTAGGAACCGAATATTACAGGAACAATTAGTCTAACACTTATAAATACGTCACAATTAAAATTTACAATGTTCCTATTTCTGTCGATGTGCTACCCCTTAGGTAACCTCGGTTCTATTGTTTTCGAGGTTTTTTTATTCGATTTGACAAACTTCCAGATCCCGGAAACGCGCGATAAAGGTACCAATCGACGCGGATCACCGAGAACTGTAATGTACTACTGAAACTAAAAGCGTAGGTGGAGGTTTGACTTAATTATATATGAAAAACTGTTCCTGCACTATAATATGATGAAAATTTGATACTAATTTTGTGTTTTCTTTGTTCCAGGAGGACCTAGCAACAGCGCCGAACGTCGGAATATATACCAGGGACCTCGCCGGAGACAAGAAGTTGAAAAACAAGCCGAAAAATATAAAGATTATTGCAGGAAGACAGGAAGTATAACTCAGATTTTATGAAAATATATGAAAAATAAAATTTCCGAAAACTCGGTTTAATCCCTACGGAACGTCCTTATACAATAATAACTAGGAACCGAATATTACAGGAACAATTAGTCTAACACTTATAAATACGTCACAATTAAAATTTACAATGTTCCTATTTCTGTCGATGTGCTACCCCTTAGGTAACCTCGGTTCTATTGTTTTCGAGTTTTTTTATTCGATTTGACAAACTTCCAGATCCCGGAAACGCGCGATAAAGGTACCAATCGACGCGGATCACCGAGAACTGTAATGTACTACTGAAACTAAAAGCGTAGGTGGAGGTTTGACTTAATTATATATGAAAAACTGTTCCTGCACTATAATATGATGAAAATTTGATACTAATTTTGTGTTTTCTTTGTTCCAGGAGGACCTAGCAACAGCGCCGAACGTCGGAATATATACCAGGGACCTCGCCGGAGACAAGAAGTTGAAAAACAAGCCGAAAAATATAAAGATTATTGCAGGAAGACAGGAAGTATAACTCAGATTTTATGAAAATATATGAAAAATAAAATTTCCGAAAACTCGGTTTCATCCCTACGGAACGTCCTTATACAATAATAACTAGGAACCGAATATTACAGGAACAATTAGTCTAACACTTATAAATACGTCACAATTAAAATTTACAATGTTCCTATTTCTGTCGATGTGCTACCCCTTAGGTAACCTCGGTTCTATTGTTTTCGAGGTTTTTTTATTCGATTTGACAAACTTCCAGATCCCGGAAACGCGCGATAAAGGTACCAATCGACGCGGATCACCGAGAACTGTAATGTACTACTGAAACTAAAAGCGTGGGTGGAGGTTTTTTGACTTAGTCATTTTGAAAAAACTGTTTTTATACTAAAAATTGATGAAAATTTGATAATAATTTTGTGTTTTCTTTGTTCCAGGAGGACCTAGCAACAGCGCCGAACGTCGGAATATATACCAGGGACCTCGCCGGAGACAAGAAGTTGAAAAACAAGCCGAAAAATATAAAGATTATTGCAGGAAGACAGGAAGTATAACTCAGATTTTATGAAAATATATGAAAAATAAAATTTCCGAAAACTCGGTTTAATCCCTACGGAACGTCCTTATACAATAATAACTAGGAACCGAATATTACAGGAACAATTAGTCTAACACTTATAAATACGTCACAATTAAAATTTACAATGTTCCTATTTCTGTCGATGTGCTACCCCTTAGGTAACCTCGGTTCTATTGTTTTCGAGTTTTCTTCGATTTGACAAACTTCCAGATCCCGGAAACGCGCGATAAAGGTACCAATCGACGCGGATCACCGAGAACTGTAATGTACTACTGAAACTAAAAGCGTGGGTGGAGGTTTTTTGACTTAGTCATTTTGAAAAAACTGTTTTTATACTAAAAATTGATGAAAATTTGATAATAATTTTGTGTTTTCTTTGTTCCAGGAGGACCTAGCAACAGCGCCGAACGTCGGAATATATACCAGGGACCTCGCCGGAGACAAGAAGTTGAAAAACAAGCCGAAAAATATAAAGATTATTGCAGGAAGACAGGAAGTATAACTCAGATTTTATGAAAATATATGAAAAATAAAATTTCCGAAAACTCGGTTTCATCCCTACGGAACGTCCTTATACAATAATAACTAGGAACCGAATATTACAGGAACAATTAGTCTAACACTTATAAATACGTCACAATTAAAATTTACAATGTTCCTATTTCTGTCGATGTGCTACCCCTTAGGTAACCTCGGTTCTATTGTTTTCGAGTTTTTTTATTCGATTTGACAAACTTCCAGATCCCGGAAACGCGCGATAAAGGTACCAATCGACGCGGATCACCGAGAACTGTAATGTACTACTGAAACTAAAAGCGTGGGTGGAGGTTTTTTGACTTAGTCATTTTGAAAAAACTGTTTTTATACTAAAAATTGATGAAAATTTGATAATAATTTTGTGTTTTCTTTGTTCCAGGAGGACCTAGCAACAGCGCCGAACGTCGGAATATATACCAGGGACCTCGCCGGAGACAAGAAGTTGAAAAACAAGGCGAAAAATATAAAGATTATTGCAGGAAGACAGGAAGTATAACTCAGATTTTATGAAAATATATGAAAAATAAAATTTCCGAAAACTCGGTTTAATCCCTACGGAACGTCCTTATACAATAATAACTAGGAACCGAATATTACAGGAACAATTAGTCTAACACTTATAAATACGTCACAATTAAAATTTACAATGTTCCTATTTCTGTCGATGTGCTACCCCTTAGGTAACCTCGGTTCTATTGTTTTCGAGTTTTCTTCGATTTGACAAACTTCCAGATCCCGGAAACGCGCGATAAAGGTACCAATCGACGCGGATCACCGAGAACTGTAATGTACTACTGAAACTAAAAGCGTGGGTGGAGGTTTTTTGACTTAGTCATTTTGAAAAAACTGTTTTTATACTAAAAATTGATGAAAATTTGATAATAATTTTGTGTTTTCTTTGTTCCAGGAGGACCTAGCAACAGCGCCGAACGTCGGAATATATACCAGGGACCTCGCCGGAGACAAGAAGTTGAAAAACAAGCCGAAAAATATAAAGATTATTGCAGGAAGACAGGAAGTATAACTCAGATTTTATGAAAATATATGAAAAATAAAATTTCCGAAAACTCGGTTTAATCCCTACGGAACGTCCTTATACAATAATAACTAGGAACCGAATATTACAGGAACAATTAGTCTAACACTTATAAATACGTCACAATTAAAATTTACAATGTTCCTATTTCTGTCGATGTGCTACCCCTTAGGTAACCTCGGTTCTATTGTTTTCGAGTTTTTTTATTCGATTTGACAAACTTCCAGATCCCGGAAACGCGCGATAAAGGTACCAATCGACGCGGATCACAGAGAACTGTAATGTACTACTGAAACTAAAAGCGTAGGTGGAGGTTTGACTTAATTATATATGAAAAACTGTTCCTGCACTATAATATGATGAAAATTTGATACTAATTTTGTGTTTTCTTTGTTCCAGGAGGACCTAGCAACAGCGCCGAACGTCGGAATATATACCAGGGACCTCGCCGGAGACAAGAAGTTGAAAAACAAGCCGAAAAATATAAAGATTATTGCAGGAAGACAGGAAGTATAACTCAGATTTTATGAAAATATATGAAAAATAAAATTTCCGAAAACTCGGTTTAATCCCTACGGAACGTCCTTATACAATAATAACTAGGAACCGAATATTACAGGAACAATTAGTCTAACACTTATAAATACGTCACAATTAAAATTTACAATGTTCCTATTTCTGTCGATGTGCTACCCCTTAGGTAACCTCGGTTCTATTGTTTTCGAGTTTTTTTATTCGATTTGACAAACTTCCAGATCCCGGAAACGCGCGATAAAGGTACCAATCGACGCGGATCACCGAGAACTGTAATGTACTACTGAAACTAAAAGCGTGGGTGGAGGTTTTTTGACTTAGTCATTTTGAAAAAACTGTTTTTATACTAAAAATTGATGAAAATTTGATAATAATTTTGTGTTTTCTTTGTTCCAGGAGGACCTAGCAACAGCGCCGAACGTCGGAATATATACCAGGGACCTCGCCGGAGACAAGAAGTTGAAAAACAAGCCGAAAAATATAAAGATTATTGCAGGAAGACAGGAAGTATAACTCAGATTTTATGAAAATATATGAAAAATAAAATTTCCGAAAACTCGGTTTAATCCCTACGGAACGTCCTTATACAATAATAACTAGGAACCGAATATTACAGGAACAATTAGTCTAACACTTATAAATACGTCACAATTAAAATTTACAATGTTCCTATTTCTGTCGATGTGCTACCCCTTAGGTAACCTCGGTTCTATTGTTTTCGAGTTTTTTTATTCGATTTGACAAACTTCCAGATCCCGGAAACGCGCGATAAAGGTACCAATCGACGCGGATCACCGAGAACTGTAATGTACTACTGAAACTAAAAGCGTGGGTGGAGGTTTTTTGACTTAGTCATTTTGAAAAAACTGTTTTTATACTAAAAATTGATGAAAATTTGATAATAATTTTGTGTTTTCTTTGTTCCAGGAGGACCTAGCAACAGCGCCGAACGTCGGAATATATACCAGGGACCTCGCCGGAGACAAGAAGTTGAAAAACAAGCCGAAAAATATAAAGATTATTGCAGGAAGACAGGAAGTATAACTCAGATTTTATGAAAATATATGAAAAATAAAATTTCCGAAAACTCGGTTTAATCCCTACGGAACGTCCTTATACAATAATAACTAGGAACCGAATATTACAGGAACAATTAGTCTAACACTTATAAATACGTCACAATTAAAATTTACAATGTTCCTATTTCTGTCGATGTGCTACCCCTTAGGTAACCTCGGTTCTATTGTTTTCGAGTTTTCTTCGATTTGACAAACTTCCAGATCCCGGAAACGCGCGATAAAGGTACCAATCGACGCGGATCACCGAGAACTGTAATGTACTACTGAAACTAAAAGCGTAGGTGGAGGTTTGACTTAATTATATATGAAAAACTGTTCCTGCACTATAATATGATGAAAATTTGATACTAATTTTGTGTTTTCTTTGTTCCAGGAGGACCTAGCAACAGCGCCGAACGTCGGAATATATACCAGGGACCTCGCCGGAGACAAGAAGTTGAAAAACAAGCCGAAAAATATAAAGATTATTGCAGGAAGACAGGAAGTATAACTCAGATTTTATGAAAATATATGAAAAATAAAATTTCCGAAAACTCGGTTTAATCCCTACGGAACGTCCTTATACAATAATAACTAGGAACCGAATATTACAGGAACAATTAGTCTAACACTTATAAATACGTCACAATTAAAATTTACAATGTTCCTATTTCTGTCGATGTGCTACCCCTTAGGTAACCTCGGTTCTATTGTTTTCGAGTTTTCTTCGATTTGACAAACTTCCAGATCCCGGAAACGGGCGATAAAGGTACCAATCGACGCGGATCACCGAGAACTGTAATGTACTACTGAAACTAAAAGCGTAGGTGGAGGTTTGACTTAATTATATATGAAAAACTGTTCCTGCACTATAATATGATGAAAATTTGATACTAATTTTGTGTTTTCTTTGTTCCAGGAGGACCTAGCAACAGCGCCGAACGTCGGAATATATACCAGGGACCTCGCCGGAGACAAGAAGTTGAAAAACAAGCCGAAAAATATAAAGATTATTGCAGGAAGACAGGAAGTATAACTCAGATTTTATGAAAATATATGAAAAATAAAATTTCCGAAAACTCGGTTTAATCCCTACGGAACGTCCTTATACAATAATAACTAGGAACCGAATATTACAGGAACAATTAGTCTAACACTTATAAATACGTCACAATTAAAATTTACAATGTTCCTATTTCTGTCGATGTGCTACCCCTTAGGTAACCTCGGTTCTATTGTTTTCGAGTTTTTTTATTCGATTTGACAAACTTCCTGAGGAACAAAGAAAACACAAAATTAGTATCAAATTTTCATCATATTATAGTGCAGGAACAGTTTTTCATATATAATTAAGTCAAACCTCCACCTACGCATTTAGTTTCAGTAGTACATTACAGTTCTCGGTGATCCGCGTCGATTGGTACCTTTATCGCGCGTTTCCGGGATCTGGAAGTTTGTCAAATCGAATAAAAAAACTCGAAAACAATAGAACCGAGGTTACCTAAGGGGTAGCACATCGACAGAAATAGGAACATTGTAAATTTTAATTGTGACGTATTTATAAGTGTTAGACTAATTGTTCCTGTAATATTCGGTTCCTAGTTATTATTGTATAAGGACGTTCCGTAGGGATTAAACCGAGTTTTCGGAAATTTTATTTTTCATATATTTTCATAAAATCTGAGTTATACTTCCTGTCTTCCAGCAATAATCTTTATATTTTTCGGCTTGTTTTTCAACTTCTTGTCTCCGGCGAGGTCCCTGGTATATATTCCGACGTTCGGCGCTGTTGCTAGGTCCTCCTGGAACAAAGAAAACACAAAATTAGTATCAAATTTTCATCATATTATAGTGCAGGAACAGTTTTTCATATATAATTAAGTCAAACCTCCACCTACGCTTTTAGTTTCAGTAGTACATTACAGTTCTCGGTGATCCGCGTCGATTGGTACCTTTATCGCGCGTTTCCGGGATCTGGAAGTTTGTCAAATCGAATAAAAAAACTCGAAAACAATAGAACCGAGGTTACCTAAGGGGTAGCACATCGACAGAAATAGGAACATTGTAAATTTTAATTGTGACGTATTTATAAGTGTTAGACTAATTGTTCCTGTAATATTCGGTTCCTAGTTATTATTGTATAAGGACGTTCCGTAGGGATGAAACCGAGTTTTCGGAAATTTTATTTTTCATATATTTTCATAAAATCTGAGTTATACTTCCTGTCTTCCTGCAATAATCTTTATATTTTTCGGCTTGTTTTTCAACTTCTTGTCTCCGGCGAGGTCCCTGGTATATATTCCGACGTTCGGCGCTGTTGCTAGGTCCTCCTGGAACAAAGAAAACACAAAATTATTATCAAATTTTCATCAATTATTAGTATAAAAACAGTTTTTTCAAAATGACTAAGTCAAAAAACCTCCACCCACGCTTTTAGTTTCAGTAGTACATTACAGTTCTCGGTGATCCGCGTCGATTGGTACTTTTATCGCGCGTTTCCGGGATCTGGAAGTTTGTCAAATCGAAGAAAACTCGAAAACAATAGAACCGAGGTTACCTAAGGGGTAGCACATCGACAGAAATAGGAACATTGTAAATTTTAATTGTGACGTATTTATAAGTGTTAGACTAATTGTTCCTGTAATATTCGGTTCCTAGTTATTATTGTATAAGGACGTTCCGTAGGGATTAAACCGAGTTTTCGGAAATTTTATTTCTCATATATTTTCATAAAATCTGAGTTATACTTCCTGTCTTCCTGCGATAATCTTTATATTTTTCGGCTTGTTTTTCAACTTCTTGTCTCCGGCGAGGTCCCTGGTATATATTCCGACGTTCGGCGCTGTTGCTAGGTCCTCCTGGAACAAAGAAAACACAAAATTATTATCAAATTTTCATCAATTTTTAGTATAAAAACAGTTTTTTCAAAATGACTAAGTCAATAAACCTCCACCCACGCTTTTAGTTTCAGTAGTACATTACAGTTCTCGGTGATCCGCGTCGATTGGTACCTTTATCGCGCGTTTCCGGGATCTGGAAGTTTGTCAAATCGAAGAAAACTCGAAAACAATAGAACCGAGGTTACCTAAGGGGTAGCACATCGACAGAAATAGGAACATTGTAAATTTTAATTGTGACGTATTTATAAGTGTTAGACTAATTGTTCCTGTAATATTCGGTTCCTAGTTATTATTGTATAAGGACGTTCCGTAGGGATTAAACCGAGTTTTCGGAAATTTTATTTTTCATATATTTTCATAAAATCTGAGTTATACTTCCTGTCTTCCTGCAATAATCTTTATATTTTTCGGCTTGTTTTTCAACTTCTTGTCTCCGGCGAGGTCCCTGGTATATATCCCGACGTTCGGCGCTGTTGCTAGGTCCTCCTGGAACAAGGAAAACACAAAATTATTATCAAATTTTCATCAATTTTTAGTATAAAAACAGTTTTTTCAAAATGACTAAGTCAAAAAACCTCCACCCACGCTTTTAGTTTCAGTAGTACATTACAGTTCTCGGTGATCCGCGTCGATTGGTACCTTTATCGCGCGTTTCCGGGATCTGGAAGTTTGTCAAATCGAATAAAAAAACTCGAAAACAATAGAACCGAGGTTACCTAAGGGGTAGCACATCGACAGAAATAGGAACATTGTAAATTTTAATTGTGACGTATTTATAAGTGTTAGACTAATTGTTCCTGTAATATTCGGTTCCTAGTTATTATTGTATAAGGACGTTCCGTAGGGATTAAACCGAGTTTTCGGAAATTTTATTATTCATATATTTTCATAAAATCTGAGTTATACTTCCTGTCTTCCTGCAATAATCTTTATATTTTTCGGCTTGTTTTTCAACTTCTTGTCTCCGGCGAGGTCCCTGGTATATATTCCGACGTTCGGCGCTGTTGCTAGGTCCTCCTGGAACAAAGAAAACACAAAATTATTATCAAATTTTCATCAATTTTTAGTATAAAAACAGTTTTTTCAAAATGACTAAGTCAAAAAACCTCCACCCACGCTTTTAGTTTCAGTAGTACATTACAGTTCTCGGTGATCCGCGTCGATTGGTACCTTTATCGCGCGTTTCCGGGATCTGGAAGTTTGTCAAATCGAATAAAAAAACTCGAAAACAATAGAACCGAGGTTACCTAAGGGGTAGCACATCGACAGAAATAGGAACATTGTAAATTTTAATTGTGACGTATTTATAAGTGTTAGACTAATTATTCCTGTAATATTCGGTTCCTAGTTATTATTGTATAAGGACGTTCCGTAGGGATTAAACCGAGTTTTCGGAAATTTTATTTTTCATATATTTTCATAAAATCTGAGTTATACTTCCTGTCTTCCTGCAATAATCTTTATATTTTTCGGCTTGTTTTTCAACTTCTTGTCTCCGGCGAGGTCCCTGGTATATATTCCGACGTTCGGCGCTGTTGCTAGGTCCTCCTGGAACAAAGAAAACACAAAATTATTATCAAATTTTCATCAATTTTTAGTATAAAAACAGTTTTTTCAAAATGACTAAGTCAAAAAACCTCCACCCACGCTTTTAGTTTCAGTAGTACATTACAGTTCTCGGTGATCCGCGTCGATTGGTACTTTTATCGCGCGTTTCCGGGATCTGGAAGTTTGTCAAATCGAAGAAAACTCGAAAACAATAGAACCGAGGTTACCTAAGGGGTAGCACATCGACAGAAATAGGAACATTGTAAATTTTAATTGTGACGTATTTATAAGTGTTAGACTAATTGTTCCTGTAATATTCGGTTCCTAGTTATTATTGTATAAGGACGTTCCGTAGGGATTAAACCGAGTTTTCGGAAATTTTATTTTTCATATATTTTCATAAAATCTGAGTTATACTTCCTGTCTTCCTGCAATAATCTTTATATTTTTCGGCTTGTTTTTCAACTTCTTGTCTCCGGCGAGGTCCCTGGTATATATTCCGACGTTCGGCGCTGTTGCTAGGTCCTCCTGGAACAAAGAAAACACAAAATTATTATCAAATTTTCATCAATTTTTAGTATAAAAACAGTTTTTTCAAAATGACTAAGTCAAAAAACCTCCACCCACGCTTTTAGTTTCAGTAGTACATTACAGTTCTCGGTGATCCGCGTCGATTGGTACCTTTATCGCGCGTTTCCGGGATCTGGAAGTTTGTCAAATCGAAGAAAACTCGAAAACAATAGAACCGAGGTTACCTAAGGGGTAGCACATCGACAGAAATAGGAACATTGTAAATTTTAATTGTGACGTATTTATAAGTGTTAGACTAATTGTTCCTGTAATATTCGGTTCCTAGTTATTATTGTATAAGGACGTTCCGTAGGGATTAAACCGAGTTTTCGGAAATTTTATTTTTCATATATTTTCATAAAATCTGAGTTATACTTCCTGTCTTCCTGCAATAATCTTTATATTTTTCGGCTTGTTTTTCAACTTCTTGTCTCCGGCGAGGTCCCTGGTATATATTCCGACGTTCGGCGCTGTTGCTAGGTCCTCCTGGAACAAAGAAAACACAAAATTATTATCAAATTTTCATCAATTTTTAGTATAAAAACAGTTTTTTCAAAATGACTAAGTCAAAAAACCTCCACCCACGCTTTTAGTTTCAGTAGTACATTACAGTTCTCGGTGATCCGCGTCGATTGGTACCTTTATCGCGCGTTTCCGGGATCTGGAAGTTTGTCAAATCGAAGAAAACTCGAAAACAATAGAACCGAGGTTACCTAAGGGGTAGCACATCGACAGAAATAGGAACATTGTAAATTTTAATTGTGACGTATTTATAAGTGTTAGACTAATTGTTCCTGTAATATTCGGTTCCTAGTTATTATTGTATAAGGACGTTCCGTAGGGATTAAACCGAGTTTTCGGAAATTTTATTTTTCATATATTTTCATAAAATCTGAGTTATACTTCCTGTCTTCCTGCAATAATCTTTATATTTTTCGGCTTGTTTTTCAACTTCTTGTCTCCGGCGAGGTCCCTGGTATATATTTCGACGTTCGGCGCTGTTGCTAGGTCCTCCTGGAACAAAGAAAACACAAAATTATTATCAAATTTTCATCAATTTTTAGTATAAAAACAGTTTTTTCAAAATGACTAAGTCAAAAAACCTCCACCCACGCTTTTAGTTTCAGTAGTACATTACAGTTCTCGGTGATGCGCGTCGATTGGTACCTTTATCGCGCGTTTCCGGGATCTGGAAGTTTGTCAAATCGAAGAAAACTCGAAAACAATAGAACCGAGGTTACCTAAGGGGTAGCACATCGACAGAAATAGGAACATTGTAAATTTTAATTGTGACGTATTTATAAGTGTTAGACTAATTGTTCCTGTAATATTCGGTTCCTAGTTATTATTGTATAAGGACGTTCAGTAGGGATTAAACCGAGTTTTCGGAAATTTTATTTTTCATATATTTTCATAAAATCTGAGTTATACTTCCTGTCTTCCTGCAATAATCTTTATATTTTTCGGCTTGTTTTTCAACTTCTTGTCTCCGGCGAGGTCCCTGGTATATATTTCGACGTTCGGCGCTGTTGCTAGGTCCTCCTGGAACAAAGAAAACACAAAATTATTATCAAATTTTCATCAATTTTTAGTATAAAAACAGTTTTTTCAAAATGACTAAGTCAAAAAACCTCCACCCACGCTTTTAGTTTCAGTAGTACATTACAGTTCTCGGTGATGCGCGTCGATTGGTACCTTTATTGCGCGTTTCCGGGATCTGGAAGTTTGTCAAATCGAAGAAAACTCGAAAACAATAGAACCGAGGTTACCTAAGGGGTAGCACATCGACAGAAATAGGAACATTGTAAATTTTAATTGTGACGTATTTATAAGTGTTAGACTAATTGTTCCTGTAATATTCGGTTCCTAGTTATTATTGTATAAGGACGTTCAGTAGGGATTAAACCGAGTTTTCGGAAATTTTATTTTTCATATATTTTCATAAAATCTGAGTTATACTTCCTGTCTTCCTGCAATAATCTTTATATTTTTCGGCTTGTTTTTCAACTTCTTGTCTCCGGCGAGGTCCCTGGTATATATTCCGACGTTCGGCGCTGTTGCTAGGTCCTCCTGGAACAAAGAAAACACAAAATTATTATCAAATTTTCATCAATTTTTAGTATAAAAACAGTTTTTTCAAAATGACTAAGTCAAAAAACCTCCACCCACGCTTTTAGTTTCAGTAGTACATTACAGTTCTCGGTGATCCGCGTCGATTGGTACCTTTATCGCGCGTTTCCGGGATCTGGAAGTTTGTCAAATCGAAGAAAACTCGAAAACAATAGAACCGAGGTTACCTAAGGGGTAGCACATCGACAGAAATAGGAACATTGTAAATTTTAATTGTGACGTATTTATAAGTGTTAGACTAATTGTTCCTGTAATATTCGGTTCCTAGTTATTATTGTATAAGGACGTTCCGTAGGGATTAAACCGAGTTTTCGGAAATTTTATTTTTCATATATTTTCATAAAATCTGAGTTATACTTCCTGTCTTCCTGCAATAATCTTTATATTTTTCGGCTTGTTTTTCAACTTCTTGTCTCCGGCGAGGTCCCTGGTATATATTCCGACGTTCGGCGCTGTTGCTAGGTCCTCCTGGAACAAAGAAAACACAAAATTATTATCAAATTTTCATCAATTTTTAGTATAAAAACAGTTTTTTCAAAATGACTAAGTCAAAAAACCTCCACCCACGCTTTTAGTTTCAGTAGTACATTACAGTTCTCGGTGATCCGCGTCGATTGGTACCTTTATCGCGCGTTTCCGGGATCTGGAAGTTTGTCAAATCGAAGAAAACTCGAAAACAATAGAACCGAGGTTACCTAAGGGGTAGCACATCGACAGAAATAGGAACATTGTAAATTTTAATTGTGACGTATTTATAAGTGTTAGACTAATTGTTCCTGTAATATTCGGTTCCTAGTTATTATTGTATAAGGACGTTCCGTAGGGATTAAACCGAGTTTTCGGAAATTTTATTTTTCATATATTTTCATAAAATCTGAGTTATACTTCCTGTCTTCCTGCAATAATCTTTATATTTTTCGGCTTGTTTTTCAACTTCTTGTCTCCGGCGAGGTCCCTGGTATATATTCCGACGTTCGGCGCTGTTGCTAGGTCCTCCTGGAACAAAGAAAACACAAAATTATTATCAAATTTTCATCAATTTTTAGTATAAAAACAGTTTTTTCAAAATGACTAAGTCAAAAAACCTCCACCCACGCTTTTAGTTTCAGTAGTACATTACAGTTCTCGGTGATCCGCGTCGATTGGTACCTTTATCGCGCGTTTCCGGGATCTGGAAGTTTGTCAAATCGAAGAAAACTCGAAAACAATAGAACCGAGGTTACCTAAGGGGTAGCACATCGACAGAAATAGGAACATTGTAAATTTTAATTGTGACGTATTTATAAGTGTTAGACTAATTGTTCCTGTAATATTCGGTTCCTAGTTATTATTGTATAAGGACGTTCCGTAGGGATTAAACCGAGTTTTCGGAAATTTTATTATTCATATATTTTCATAAAATCTGAGTTATACTTCCTGTCTTCCTGCAATAATCTTTATATTTTTCGGCTTGTTTTTCAACTTCTTGTCTCCGGCGAGGTCCCTGGTATATATCTCGACGTTCGGCGCTGTTGCTAGGTCCTCCTGGAACAAAGAAAACACAAAATTATTATCAAATTTTCATCAATTTTTAGTATAAAAACAGTTTTTTCAAAATGACTAAGTCAAAAAACCTCCACCCACGCTTTTAGTTTCAGTAGTACATTACAGTTCTCGGTGATCCGCGTCGATTGGTACCTTTATCGCGCGTTTCCGGGATCTGGAAGTTTGTCAAATCGAAGAAAACTCGAAAACAATAGAACCGAGGTTACCTAAGGGGTAGCACATCGACAGAAATAGGAACATTGTAAATTTTAATTGTGACGTATTTATAAGTGTTAGACTAATTGTTCCTGTAATATTCGGTTCCTAGTTATTATTGTATAAGGACGTTCCGTAGGGATTAAACCGAGTTTTCGGAAATTTTATTTTTCATATATTTTCATAAAATCTGAGTTATACTTCCTGTCTTCCTGCAATAATCTTTATATTTTTCGGCTTGTTTTTCAACTTCTTGTCTCCGGCGAGGTCCCTGGTATATATTCCGACGTTCGGCGCTGTTGCTAGGTCCTCCTGGAACAAAGAAAACACAAAATTATTATCAAATTTTCATCAATTTTTAGTATAAAAACAGTTTTTTCAAAATGACTAAGTCAAAAAACCTCCACCCACGCTTTTAGTTTCAGTAGTACATTACAGTTCTCGGTGATCCGCGTCGATTGGTACCTTTATCGCGCGTTTCCGGGATCTGGAAGTTTGTCAAATCGAAGAAAACTCGAAAACAATAGAACCGAGGTTACCTAAGGGGTAGCACATCGACAGAAATAGGAACATTGTAAATTTTAATTGTGACGTATTTATAAGTGTTAGACTAATTGTTCCTGTAATATTCGGTTCCTAGTTATTATTGTATAAGGACGTTCCGTAGGGATTAAACCGAGTTTTCGGAAATTTTATTTTTCATATATTTTCATAAAATCTGAGTTATACTTCCTGTCTTCCTGCAATAATCTTTATATTTTTCGGCTTGTTTTTCAACTTCTTGTCTCCGGCGAGGTCCCTGGTATATATTCCGACGTTCGGCGCTGTTGCTAGGTCCTCCTGGAACAAAGAAAACACAAAATTATTATCAAATTTTCATCAATTTTTAGTATAAAAACAGTTTTTTCAAAATGACTAAGTCAAAAAACCTCCACCCACGCTTTTAGTTTCAGTAGTACATTACAGTTCTCGGTGATCTGCGTCGATTGGTACCTTTATCGCGCGTTTCCGGGATCTGGAAGTTTGTCAAATCGAAGAAAACTCGAAAACAATAGAACCGAGGTTACCTAAGGGGTAGCACATCGACAGAAATAGGAACATTGTAAATTTTAATTGTGACGTATTTATAAGTGTTAGACTAATTGTTCCTGTAATATTCGGTTCCTAGTTATTATTGTATAAGGACGTTCCGTAGGGATTAAACCGAGTTTTCGGAAATTTTATTTTTCATATATTTTCATAAAATCTGAGTTATACTTCCTGTCTTCCTGCAATAATCTTTATATTTTTCGGCTTGTTTTTCAACTTCTTGTCTCCGGCGAGGTCCCTGGTATATATCTCGACGTTCGGCGCTGTTGCTAGGTCCTCCTGGAACAAGGAAAACACAAAATTATTATCAAATTTTCATCAATTTTTAGTATAAAAACAGTTTTTTCAAAATGACTAAGTCAAAAAACCTCCACCCACGCTTTTAGTTTCAGTAGTACATTACAGTTCTCGGTGATCCGCGTCGATTGGTACCTTTATCGCGCGTTTCCGGGATCTGGAAGTTTGTCAAATCGAATAAAAAAACTCGAAAACAATAGAACCGAGGTTACCTAAGGGGTAGCACATCGACAGAAATAGGAACATTGTAAATTTTAATTGTGACGTATTTATAAGTGTTAGACTAATTGTTCCTGTAATATTCGGTTCCTAGTTATTATTGTATAAGGACGTTCCGTAGGGATTAAACCGAGTTTTCGGAAATTTTATTTTTCATATATTTTCATAAAATCTGAGTTATACTTCCTGTCTTCCTGCAATAATCTTTATATTTTTCGGCTTGTTTTTCAACTTCTTGTCTCCGGCGAGGTTCCTGGTATATATTCCGACGTTCGGCGCTGTTGCTAGGTCCTCCTGGAACAAAGAAAACACAAAATTATTATCAAATTTTCATCAATTTTTAGTATAAAAACAGTTTTTTCAAAATGACTAAGTCAAAAAACCTCCACCCACGCTTTTAGTTTCAGTAGTACATTACAGTTCTCGGTGATCCGCGTCGATTGGTACCTTTATCGCGCGTTTCCGGGATCTGGAAGTTTGTCAAATCGAATAAAAAAACTCGAAAACAATAGAACCGAGGTTACCTAAGGGGTAGCACATCGACAGAAATAGGAACATTGTAAATTTTAATTGTGACGTATTTATAAGTGTTAGACTAATTGTTCCTGTAATATTCGGTTCCTAGTTATTATTGTATAAGGACGTTCCGTAGGGATTAAACCGAGTTTTCGGAAATTTTATTATTCATATATTTTCATAAAATCTGAGTTATACTTCCTGTCTTCCTGCAATAATCTTTATATTTTTCGGCTTGTTTTTCAACTTCTTGTCTCCGGCGAGGTCCCTGGTATATATTCCGACGTTCGGCGCTGTTGCTAGGTCCTCCTGGAACAAAGAAAACACAAAATTATTATCAAATTTTCATCAATTTTTAGTATAAAAACAGTTTTTTCAAAATGACTAAGTCAAAAAACCTCCACCCACGCTTTTAGTTTCAGTAGTACATTACAGTTCTCGGTGATCCGCGTCGATTGGTACCTTTATCGCGCGTTTCCGGGATCTGGAAGTTTGTCAAATCGAAGAAAACTCGAAAACAATAGAACCGAGGTTACCTAAGGGGTAGCACATCGACAGAAATAGGAACATTGTAAATTTTAATTGTGACGTATTTATAAGTGTTAGACTAATTGTTCCTGTAATATTCGGTTCCTAGTTATTATTGTATAAGGACGTTCAGTAGGGATTAAACCGAGTTTTCGGAAATTTTATTTTTCATATATTTTCATAAAATCTGAGTTATACTTCCTGTCTTCCTGCAATAATCTTTATATTTTGCGGCTTGTTTTTCAACTTCTTGTCTCCGGCGAGGTCCCTGGTATATATTCCGACGTTCGGCGCTGTTGCTAGGTCCTCCTGGAACAAAGAAAACACAAAATTATTATCAAATTTTCATCAATTTTTAGTATAAAAACAGTTTTTTCAAAATGACTAAGTCAAAAAACCTCCACCCACGCTTTTAGTTTCAGTAGTACATTACAGTTCTCGGTGATCTGCGTCGATTGGTACCTTTATCGCGCGTTTCCGGGATCTGGAAGTTTGTCAAATCGAAGAAAACTCGAAAACAATAGAACCGAGGTTACCTAAGGGGTAGCACATCGACAGAAATAGGAACATTGTAAATTTTAATTGTGACGTATTTATAAGTGTTAGACTAATTGTTCCTGTAATATTCGGTTCCTAGTTATTATTGTATAAGGACGTTCCGTAGGGATTAAACCGAGTTTTCGGAAATTTTATTTTTCATATATTTTCATAAAATCTGAGTTATACTTCCTGTCTTCCTGCAATAATCTTTATATTTTTCGGCTTGTTTTTCAACTTCTTGTCTCCGGCGAGGTCCCTGGTATATATTCCGACGTTCGGCGCTGTTGCTAGGTCCTCCTGGAACAAAGAAAACACAAAATTATTATCAAATTTTCATCAATTTTTAGTATAAAAATAGTTTTTTCAAAATGACTTAGTCAAAAAACCTCCACCCACGCTTTTAGTTTCAGTAGTACATTACAGTTCTCGGTGATCCGCGTCGATTGGTACCTTTATCGCGCGTTTCCGGGATCTGGAAGTTTGTCAAATCGAATAAAAAAACTCGAAAACAATAGAACCGAGGTTACCTAAGGGGTAGCACATCGACAGAAATAGGAACATTGTAAATTTTAATTGTGACATATTTATAAGTGTTAGACTAATTGTTCCTGTAATATTCGGTTCCTAGTTATTATTGTATAAGGACGTTCCGTAGCGATGAAACCGAGTTTTCGGAAATTTTATTTTTCATATATTTTCATAAAATCTGAGTTATACTTCCTGTCTTCCTGCAATAATCTTTATATTTTTCGGCTTGTTTTTCAACTTCTTGTCTCCGGCGAGGTCCCTGGTATATATTCCGACGTTCGGCGCTGTTGCTAGGTCCTCCTGGAACAAAGAAAACACAAAATTATTATCAAATTTTCATCAATTTTTAGTATAAAAACAGTTTTTTCAAAATGACTAAGTCAAAAAACCTCCACCCACGCTTTTAGTTTCAGTAGTACATTACAGTTCTCGGTGATCTGCGTCGATTGGTACCTTTATCGCGCGTTTCCGGGATCTGGAAGTTTGTCAAATCGAAGAAAACTCGAAAACAATAGAACCGAGGTTACCTAAGGGGTAGCACATCGACAGAAATAGGAACATTGTAAATTTTAATTGTGACGTATTTATAAGTGTTAGACTAATTGTTCCTGTAATATTCGGTTCCTAGTTATTATTGTATAAGGACGTTCCGTAGGGATTAAACCGAGTTTTCGGAAATTTTATTTTTCATATATTTTCATAAAATCTGAGTTATACTTCCTGTCTTCCTGCAATAATCTTTATATTTTTCGGCTTGTTTTTCAACTTCTTGTCTCCGGCGAGGTCCCTGGTATATATTCCGACGTTCGGCGCTGTTGCTAGGTCCTCCTGGAACAAAGAAAACACAAAATTATTATCAAATTTTCATCAATTTTTAGTATAAAAATAGTTTTTTCAAAATGACTTAGTCAAAAAACCTCCACCCACGCTTTTAGTTTCAGTAGTACATTACAGTTCTCGGTGATCCGCGTCGATTGGTACCTTTATCGCGCGTTTCCGGGATCTGGAAGTTTGTCAAATCGAATAAAAAAACTCGAAAACAATAGAACCGAGGTTACCTAAGGGGTAGCACATCGACAGAAATAGGAACATTGTAAATTTTAATTGTGACATATTTATAAGTGTTAGACTAATTGTTCCTGTAATATTCGGTTCCTAGTTATTATTGTATAAGGACGTTCCGTAGGGATTAAACCGAGTTTTCGGAAATTTTATTTTTCATATATTTTCATAAAATCTGAGTTATACTTCCTGTCTTCCTGCAATAATCTTTATATTTTTCGGCTTGTTTTTCAACTTCTTGTCTCCGGCGAGGTCCCTGGTATATATTCCGACGTTCGGCGCTGTTGCTAGGTCCTCCTGGAACAAAGAAAACACAAAATTATTATCAAATTTTCATCAATTTTTAGTATAAAAACAGTTTTTTCAAAATGACTAAGTCAAAAAACCTCCACCCACGCTTTTAGTTTCAGTAGTACATTACAGTTCTCGGTGATCCGCGTCGATTGGTACCTTTATCGCGCGTTTCCGGGATCTGGAAGTTTGTCAAATCGAAGAAAACTCGAAAACAATAGAACCGAGGTTACCTAAGGGGTAGCACATCGACAGAAATAGGAACATTGTAAATTTTAATTGTGACGTATTTATAAGTGTTAGACTAATTGTTCCTGTAATATTCGGTTCCTAGTTATTATTGTATAAGGACGTTCCGTAGGGATTAAACCGAGTTTTCGGAAATTTTATTTTTCATATATTTTCATAAAATCTGAGTTATACTTCCTGTCTTCCTGCAATAATCTTTATATTTTTCGGCTTGTTTTTCAACTTCTTGTCTCCGGCGAGGTCCCTAGTATATATCCCGACGTTCGGCGCTGTTGCTAGGTCCTCCTGGAACAAGGAAAACACAAAATTATTATCAAATTTTCATCAATTTCTAGTATAAAAACAGTTTTTTCAAAATGACTAAGTCAAAAAACCTCCACCCACGCTTTTAGTTTCAGTAGTACATTACAGTTCTCGGTGATCCGCGTCGATTGGTACCTTTATCGCGCGTTTCCGGGATCTGGAAGTTTGTCAAATCGAAGAAAACTCGAAAACAATAGAACCGAGGTTACCTAAGGGGTAGCACATCGACAGAAATAGGAACATTGTAAATTTTAATTGTGACGTATTTATAAGTGTTAGACTAATTGTTCCTGTAATATTCGGTTCCTAGTTATTATTGTATAAGGACGTTCCGTAGGGATTAAACCGAGTTTTCGGAAATTTTATTTTTCATATATTTTCATAAAATCTGAGTTATACTTCCTGTCTTCCTGCAATAATCTTTATATTTTACGGCTTGTTTTTCAACTTCTTGTCTCCGGCGAGGTCCGTGGTATATATTCCGACGTTCGGCGCTGTTGCTAGGTCCTCCTGGAACAAAGAAAACACAAAATTATTATCAAATTTTCATCAATTTTTAGTATAAAAACAGTTTTTTCAAAATGACTAAGTCAAAAAACCTCCACCCACGCTTTTAGTTTCAGTAGTACATTACAGTTCTCGGTGATCCGCGTCGATTGGTACCTTTATCGCGCGTTTCCGGGATCTGGAAGTTTGTCAAATCGAAGAAAACTCGAAAATAATAGAACCGAGGTTACCTAAGGGGTAGCACATCGACAGAAATAGGAACATCGTAAATTTTAATTGTGACGTATTTATAAGTGTTAGACTAATTGTTCCTGTAATATTCGGTTCCTAGTTATTATTGTATAAGGACGTTCCGTAGGGATTAAACCGAGTTTTCGGAAATTTTATTTTTCATATATTTTCATAAAATCTGAGTTATACTTCCTGTCTTCCTGCAATAATCTTTATATTTTTCGGCTTGTTTTTCAACTTCTTGTCTCCGGCGAGGTCCCTGGTATATATTTCGACGTTCGGCGCTGTTGCTAGGTCCTCCTGGAACAAAGAAAACACAAAATTATTATCAAATTTTCATCAATTTTTAGTATAAAAACAGTTTTTTCAAAATGACTAAGTCAAAAAACCTCCACCCACGCTTTTAGTTTCAGTAGTACATTACAGTTCTCGGTGATCCGCGTCGATTGGTACCTTTATCGCGCGTTTCCGGGATCTGGAAGTTTGTCAAATCGAAGAAAACTCGAAAACAATAGAACCGAGGTTACCTAAGGGGTAGCACATCGACAGAAATAGGAACATTGTAAATTTTAATTGTGACGTATTTATAAGTGTTAGACTAATTGTTCCTGTAATATTCGGTTCCTAGTTATTATTGTATAAGGACGTTCAGTAGGGATTAAACCGAGTTTTCGGAAATTTTATTTTTCATATATTTTCATAAAATCTGAGTTATACTTCCTGTCTTCCTGCAATAATCTTTATATTTTGCGGCTTGTTTTTCAACTTCTTGTCTCCGGCGAGGTCCCTGGTATATATTCCGACGTTCGGCGCTGTTGCTAGGTCCTCCTGGAACAAAGAAAACACAAAATTATTATCAAATTTTCATCAATTTTTAGTATAAAAACAGTTTTTTCAAAATGACTAAGTCAAAAAACCTCCACCCACGCTTTTAGTTTCAGTAGTACATTACAGTTCTCGGTGATCTGCGTCGATTGGTACCTTTATCGCGCGTTTCCGGGATCTGGAAGTTTGTCAAATCGAAGAAAACTCGAAAACAATAGAACCGAGGTTACCTAAGGGGTAGCACATCGACAGAAATAGGAACATTGTAAATTTTAATTGTGACGTATTTATAAGTGTTAGACTAATTGTTCCTGTAATATTCGGTTCCTAGTTATTATTGTATAAGGACGTTCCGTAGGGATTAAACCGAGTTTTCGGAAATTTTATTTTTCATATATTTTCATAAAATCTGAGTTATACTTCCTGTCTTCCTGCAATAATCTTTATATTTTTCGGCTTGTTTTTCAACTTCTTGTCTCCGGCGAGGTCCCTGGTATATATTCCGACGTTCGGCGCTGTTGCTAGGTCCTCCTGGAACAAAGAAAACACAAAATTATTATCAAATTTTCATCAATTTTTAGTATAAAAATAGTTTTTTCAAAATGACTTAGTCAAAAAACCTCCACCCACGCTTTTAGTTTCAGTAGTACATTACAGTTCTCGGTGATCCGCGTCGATTGGTACCTTTATCGCGCGTTTTCGGGATCTGGAAGTTTGTCAAATCGAATAAAAAAACTCGAAAACAATAGAACCGAGGTTACCTAAGGGGTAGCACATCGACAGAAATAGGAACATTGTAAATTTTAATTGTGACATATTTATAAGTGTTAGACTAATTGTTCCTGTAATATTCGGTTCCTAGTTATTATTGTATAAGGACGTTCCGTAGCGATGAAACCGAGTTTTCGGAAATTTTATTTTTCATATATTTTCATAAAATCTGAGTTATACTTCCTGTCTTCCTGCAATAATCTTTATATTTTTCGGCTTGTTTTTCAACTTCTTGTCTCCGGCGAGGTCCCTGGTATATATTCCGACGTTCGGCGCTGTTGCTAGGTCCTCCTGGAACAAAGAAAACACAAAATTATTATCAAATTTTCATCAATTTTTAGTATAAAAACAGTTTTTTCAAAATGACTAAGTCAAAAAACCTCCACCCACGCTTTTAGTTTCAGTAGTACATTACAGTTCTCGGTGATCCGCGTCGATTGGTACCTTTATCGCGCGTTTCCGGGATCTGGAAGTTTGTCAAATCGAAGAAAACTCGAAAACAATAGAACCGAGGTTACCTAAGGGGTAGCACATCGACAGAAATAGGAACATTGTAAATTTTAATTGTGACGTATTTATAAGTGTTAGACTAATTGTTCCTGTAATATTCGGTTCCTAGTTATTATTGTATAAGGACGTTCCGTAGGGATTAAACCGAGTTTTCGGAAATTTTATTTTTCATATATTTTCATAAAATCTGAGTTATACTTCCTGTCTTCCTGCAATAATCTTTATATTTTTCGGCTTGTTTTTCAACTTCTTGTCTCCGGCGAGGTCCCTGGTATATATCCCGACGTTCGGCGCTGTTGCTAGGTCCTCCTGGAACAAGGAAAACACAAAATTATTATCAAATTTTCATCAATTTTTAGTATAAAAACAGTTTTTTCAAAATGACTAAGTCAAAAAACCTCCACCCACGCTTTTAGTTTCAGTAGTACATTACAGTTCTCGGTGATCCGCGTCGATTGGTACCTTTATCGCGCGTTTCCGGGATCTGGAAGTTTGTCAAATCGAATAAAAAAACTCGAAAACAATAGAACCGAGGTTACCTAAGGGGTAGCACATCGACAGAAATAGGAACATTGTAAATTTTAATTGTGACGTATTTATAAGTGTTAGACTAATTGTTCCTGTAATATTCGGTTCCTAGTTATTATTGTATAAGGACGTTCCGTAGGGATTAAACCGAGTTTTCGGAAATTTTATTTTTCATATATTTTCATAAAATCTGAGTTATACTTCCTGTCTTCCTGCGATAATCTTTATATTTTTCGGCTTGTTTTTCAACTTCTTGTCTCCGGCGAGGTCCCTGGTATATATTCCGACGTTCGGCGCTGTTGCTAGGTCCTCCTGAAACAAAGAAAACACAAAATTATTATCAAATTTTCATCAATTTTTAGTATAAAAACAGTTTTTTCAAAATGACTAAGTCAAAAAACCTCCACCCACGCTTTTAGTTTCAGTAGTACATTACAGTTCTCGGTGATCCGCGTCGATTGGTACCTTTATCGCGCGTTTCCGGGATCTGGAAGTTTGTCAAATCGAAGAAAACTCGAAAATAATAGAACCGAGGTTACCTAAGGGGTAGCACATCGACAGAAATAGGAACATCGTAAATTTTAATTGTGACGTATTTATAAGTGTTAGACTAATTGTTCCTGTAATATTCGGTTCCTAGTTATTATTGTATAAGGACGTTCCGTAGGGATTAAACCGAGTTTTCGGAAATTTTATTTTTCATATATTTTCATAAAATCTGAGTTATACTTCCTGTCTTCCTGCAATAATCTTTATATTTTTCGGCTTGTTTTTCAACTTCTTGTCTCCGGCGAGGTCCCTGGTATATATTTCGACGTTCGGCGCTGTTGCTAGGTCCTCCTGGAACAAAGAAAACACAAAATTATTATCAAATTTTCATCAATTTTTAGTATAAAAACAGTTTTTTCAAAATGACTAAGTCAAAAAACCTCCACCCACGCTTTTAGTTTCAGTAGTACATTACAGTTCTCGGTGATGCGCGTCGATTGGTACCTTTATCGCGCGTTTCCGGGATCTGGAAGTTTGTCAAATCGAAGAAAACTCGAAAACAATAGAACCGAGGTTACCTAAGGGGTAGCACATCGACAGAAATAGGAACATTGTAAATTTTAATTGTGACGTATTTATAAGTGTTAGACTAATTGTTCCTGTAATATTCGGTTCCTAGTTATTATTGTATAAGGACGTTCAGTAGGGATTAAACCGAGTTTTCGGAAATTTTATTTTTCATATATTTTCATAAAATCTGAGTTATACTTCCTGTCTTCCTGCAATAATCTTTATATTTTTCGGCTTGTTTTTCAACTTCTTGTCTCCGGCGAGGTCCCTGGTATATATTCCGACGTTCGGCGCTGTTGCTAGGTCCTCCTGGAACAAAGAAAACACAAAATTATTATCAAATTTTCATCAATTTTTAGTATAAAAACAGTTTTTTCAAAATGACTAAGTCAAAAAACCTCCACCCACGCTTTTAGTTTCAGTAGTACATTACAGTTCTCGGTGATCCGCGTCGATTGGTACCTTTATCGCGCGTTTCCGGGATCTGGAAGTTTGTCAAATCGAAGAAAACTCGAAAACAATAGAACCGAGGTTACCTAAGGGGTAGCACATCGACAGAAATAGGAACATTGTAAATTTTAATTGTGACGTATTTATAAGTGTTAGACTAATTGTTCCTGTAATATTCGGTTCCTAGTTATTATTGTATAAGGACGTTCCGTAGGGATTAAACCGAGTTTTCGGAAATTTTATTTTTCATATATTTTCATAAAATCTGAGTTATACTTCCTGTCTTCCTGCGATAATCTTTATATTTTTCGGCTTGTTTTTCAACTTCTTGTCTCCGGCGAGGTCCCTGGTATATATCCCGACGTTCGGCGCTGTTGCTAGGTCCTCCTGGAACAAAGAAAACACAAAATTATTATCAAATTTTCATCAATTTTTAGTATAAAAACAGTTTTTTCAAAATGACTAAGTCAAAAAACCTCCACCCACGCTTTTAGTTTCAGTAGTACATTACAGTTCTCGGTGATCCGCGTCGATTGGTACCTTTATCGCGCGTTTCCGGGATCTGGAAGTTTGTCAAATCGAAGAAAACTCGAAAACAATAGAACCGAGGTTACCTAAGGGGTAGCACATCGACAGAAATAGGAACATTGTAAATTTTAATTGTGACGTATTTATAAGTGTTAGACTAATTGTTTCTGTAATATTCGGTTCCTAGTTATTATTGTATAAGGACGTTCCGTAGGGATTAAACCGAGTTTTCGGAAATTTTATTTTTCATATATTTTCATAAAATCTGAGTTATACTTCCTGTCTTCCTGCAATAATCTTTATATTTTTCGGCTTGTTTTTCAACTTCTTGTCTCCGGCGAGGTCCCTGGTATATATCCCGACGTTCGGCGCTGTTGCTAGGTCCTCCTGGAACAAGGAAAACACAAAATTATTATCAAATTTTCATCAATTTTTAGTATAAAAACAGTTTTTTCAAAATGACTAAGTCAAAAAACCTCCACCCACGCTTTTAGTTTCAGTAGTACATTACAGTTCTCGGTGATCCGCGTCGATTGGTACCTTTATCGCGCGTTTCCGGGATCTGGAAGTTTGTCAAATCGAAGAAAACTCGAAAACAATAGAACCGAGGTTACCTAAGGGGTAGCACATCGACAGAAATAGGAACATTGTAAATTTTAATTGTGACGTATTTATAAGTGTTAGACTAATTGTTCCTGTAATATTCGGTTCCTAGTTATTATTGTATAAGGACGTTCCGTAGGGATTAAACCGAGTTTTCGGAAATTTTATTTTTCATATATTTTCATAAAATCTGAGTTATACTTCCTGTCTTCCTGCAATAATCTTTATATTTTTCGGCTTGTTTTTCAACTTCTTGTCTCCGGCGAGGTCCCTGGTATATGTCCCGACGTTCGGCGCTGTTGCTAGGTCCTCCTGGAACAAGGAAAACACAAAATTATTATCAAATTTTCATCAATTTTTAGTATAAAAACAGTTTTTTCAAAATGACTAAGTCAAAAAACCTCCACCCACGCTTTTAGTTTCAGTAGTACATTACAGTTCTCGGTGATCCGCGTCGATTGGTACCTTTATCGCGCGTTTCCGGGATCTGGAAGTTTGTCAAATCGAAGAAAACTCGAAAACAATAGAACCGAGGTTACCTAAGGGGTAGCACATCGACAGAAATAGGAACATTGTAAATTTTAATTGTGACGTATTTATAAGTGTTAGACTAATTGTTCCTGTAATATTCGGTTCCTAGTTATTATTGTATAAGGACGTTCCGTAGGGATTAAACCGAGTTTTCGGAAATTTTATTTTTCATATATTTTCATAAAATCTGAGTTATACTTCCTGTCTTCCTGCAATAATCTTTATATTTTTCGGCTTGTTTTTCAACTTCTTGTCTCCGGCGAGGTCCCTGGTATATATTCCGACGTTCGGCGCTGTTGCTAGGTCCTCCTGGAACAATGAAAACACAAAATTATTATCAAATTTTCATCAATTTTTAGTATAAAAACAGTTTTTTCAAAATGACTAAGTCAAAAAACCTCCACCCACGCTTTTAGTTTCAGTAGTACATTACAGTTCTCGGTGATCCGCGTCGATTGGTACCTTTATCGCGCGTTTCCGGGATCTGGAAGTTTGTCAAATCGAAGAAAACTCGAAAACAATAGAACCGAGGTTACCTAAGGGGTAGCACATCGACAGAAATAGGAACATTGTAAATTTTAATTGTGACGTATTTATAAGTGTTAGACTAATTGTTCCTGTAATATTCGGTTCCTAGTTATTATTGTATAAGGACGTTCCGTAGGGATTAAACCGAGTTTTCGGAAATTTTATTTTTCATATATTTTCATAAAATCTGAGTTATACTTCCTGTCTTCCTGCAATAATCTTTATATTTTTCGGCTTGTTTTTCAACTTCTTGTCTCCGGCGAGGTCCCTGGTATATATTCCGACGTTCGGCGCTGTTGCTAGGTCCTCCTGGAACAAAGAAAACACAAAATTATTATCAAATTTTCATCAATTTTTAGTATAAAAACAGTTTTTTCAAAATGACTAAGTCAAAAAACCTCCACCCACGCTTTTAGTTTCAGTAGTACATTACAGTTCTCGGTGATCCGCGTCGATTGGTACCTTTATCGCGCGTTTCCGGGATCTGGAAGTTTGTCAAATCGAAGAAAACTCGAAAACAATAGAACCGAGGTTACCTAAGGGGTAGCACATCGACAGAAATAGGAACATTGTAAATTTTAATTGTGACGTATTTATAAGTGTTAGACTAATTGTTCCTGTAATATTCGGTTCCTAGTTATTATTGTATAAGGACGTTCCGTAGGGATTAAACCGAGTTTTCGGAAATTTTATTTTTCATATATTTTCATAAAATCTGAGTTATACTTCCTGTCTTCCTGCGATAATCTTTATATTTTTCGGCTTGTTTTTCAACTTCTTGTCTCCGGCGAGGTCCCTGGTATATATTCCGACGTTCGGCGCTGTTGCTAGGTCCTCCTGAAACAAAGAAAACACAAAATTATTATCAAATTTTCATCAATTTTTAGTATAAAAACAGTTTTTTCAAAATGACTAAGTCAAAAAACCTCCACCCACGCTTTTAGTTTCAGTAGTACATTACAGTTCTCGGTGATCCGCGTCGATTGGTACCTTTATCGCGCGTTTCCGGGATCTGGAAGTTTGTCAAATCGAAGAAAACTCGAAAACAATAGAACCGAGGTTACCTAAGGGGTAGCACATCGACAGAAATAGGAACATTGTAAATTTTAATTGTGACATATTTATAAGTGTTAGACTAATTGTTCCTGTAATATTCGGTTCCTAGTTATTATTGTATAAGGACGTTCCGTAGGGATTAAACCGAGTTTTCGGAAATTTTATTTTTCATATATTTTCATAAAATCTGAGTTATACTTCCTGTCTTCCTGCAATAATCTTTATATTTTTCGGCTTGTTTTTCAACTTCTTGTCTCCGGCGAGGTCCCTGGTATATATTCCGACGTTCGGCGCTGTTGCTAGGTCCTCCTGGAACAAAGAAAACACAAAATTATTATCAAATTTTCATCAATTTTTAGTATAAAAACAGTTTTTTCAAAATGACTAAGTCAAAAAACCTCCACCCACGCTTTTAGTTTCAGTAGTACATTACAGTTCTCGGTGATCCGCGTCGATTGGTACCATTATCGCGCGTTTCCGGGATCTGGAAGTTTGTCAAATCGAAGAAAACTCGAAAACAATAGAACCGAGGTTACCTAAGGGGTAGCACATCGACAGAAATAGGAACATTGTAAATTTTAATTGTGACGTATTTATAAGTGTTAGACTAATTGTTTCTGTAATATTCGGTTCCTAGTTATTATTGTATAAGGACGTTCCGTAGGGATTAAACCGAGTTTTCGGAAATTTTATTTTTCATATATTTTCATAAAATCTGAGTTATACTTCCTGTCTTCCTGCAATAATCTTTATATTTTTCGGCTTGTATTTCAACTTCTTGTCTCCGGCGAGGTCCCTGGTATATATCCCGACGTTCGGCGCTGTTGCTAGGTCCTCCTGGAACAAGGAAAACACAAAATTATTATCAAATTTTCATCAATTTTTAGTATAAAAACAGTTTTTTCAAAATGACTAAGTCAAAAAACCTCCACCCACGCTTTTAGTTTCAGTAGTACATTACAGTTCTCGGTGATCCGCGTCGATTGGTACCTTTATCGCGCGTTTCCGGGATCTGGAAGTTTGTCAAATCGAAGAAAACTCGAAAACAATAGAACCGAGGTTACCTAAGGGGTAGCACATCGACAGAAATAGGAACATTGTAAATTTTAATTGTGACGTATTTATAAGTGTTAGACTAATTGTTCCTGTAATATTCGGTTCCTAGTTATTATTGTATAAGGACGTTCCGTAGGGATTAAACCGAGTTTTCGGAAATTTTATTTTTCATATATTTTCATAAAATCTGAGTTATACTTCCTGTCTTCCTGCAATAATCTTTATATTTTTCGGCTTGTTTTTCAACTTCTTGTCTCCGGCGAGGTCCCTGGTATATGTCCCGACGTTCGGCGCTGTTGCTAGGTCCTCCTGGAACAAGGAAAACACAAAATTATTATCAAATTTTCATCAATTTTTAGTATAAAAACAGTTTTTTCAAAATGACTAAGTCAAAAAACCTCCACCCACGCTTTTAGTTTCAGTAGTACATTACAGTTCTCGGTGATCCGCGTCGATTGGTACCTTTATCGCGCGTTTCCGGGATCTGGAAGTTTGTCAAATCGAAGAAAACTCGAAAACAATAGAACCGAGGTTACCTAAGGGGTAGCACATCGACAGAAATAGGAACATTGTAAATTTTAATTGTGACGTATTTATAAGTGTTAGACTAATTGTTCCTGTAATATTCGGTTCCTAGTTATTATTGTATAAGGACGTTCCGTAGGGATTAAACCGAGTTTTCGGAAATTTTATTTTTCATATATTTTCATAAAATCTGAGTTATACTTCCTGTCTTCCTGCAATAATCTTTATATTTTTCGGCTTGTTTTTCAACTTCTTGTCTCCGGCGAGGTCCCTGGTATATATTCCGACGTTCGGCGCTGTTGCTAGGTCCTCCTGGAACAATGAAAACACAAAATTATTATCAAATTTTCATCAATTTTTAGTATAAAAACAGTTTTTTCAAAATGACTAAGTCAAAAAACCTCCACCCACGCTTTTAGTTTCAGTAGTACATTACAGTTCTCGGTGATCCGCGTCGATTGGTACCTTTATCGCGCGTTTCCGGGATCTGGAAGTTTGTCAAATCGAAGAAAACTCGAAAACAATAGAACCGAGGTTACCTAAGGGGTAGCACATCGACAGAAATAGGAACATTGTAAATTTTAATTGTGACGTATTTATAAGTGTTAGACTAATTGTTCCTGTAATATTCGGTTCCTAGTTATTATTGTATAAGGACGTTCCGTAGGGATTAAACCGAGTTTTCGGAAATTTTATTTTTCATATATTTTCATAAAATCTGAGTTATACTTCCTGTCTTCCTGCAATAATCTTTATATTTTTCGGCTTGTTTTTCAACTTCTTGTCTCCGGCGAGGTCCCTGGTATATATTCCGACGTTCGGCGCTGTTGCTAGGTCCTCCTGGAACAAAGAAAACACAAAATTATTATCAAATTTTCATCAATTTTTAGTATAAAAACAGTTTTTTCAAAATGACTAAGTCAAAAAACCTCCACCCACGCTTTTAGTTTCAGTAGTACATTACAGTTCTCGGTGATCCGCGTCGATTGGTACCTTTATCGCGCGTTTCCGGGATCTGGAAGTTTGTCAAATCGAAGAAAACTCGAAAACAATAGAACCGAGGTTACCTAAGGGGTAGCACATCGACAGAAATAGGAACATTGTAAATTTTAATTGTGACGTATTTATAAGTGTTAGACTAATTGTTCCTGTAATATTCGGTTCCTAGTTATTATTGTATAAGGACGTTCCGTAGGGATTAAACCGAGTTTTCGGAAATTTTATTTTTCATATATTTTCATAAAATCTGAGTTATACTTCCTGTCTTCCTGCGATAATCTTTATATTTTTCGGCTTGTTTTTCAACTTCTTGTCTCCGGCGAGGTCCCTGGTATATATTCCGACGTTCGGCGCTGTTGCTAGGTCCTCCTGAAACAAAGAAAACACAAAATTATTATCAAATTTTCATCAATTTTTAGTATAAAAACAGTTTTTTCAAAATGACTAAGTCAAAAAACCTCCACCCACGCTTTTAGTTTCAGTAGTACATTACAGTTCTCGGTGATCCGCGTCGATTGGTACCTTTATCGCGCGTTTCCGGGATCTGGAAGTTTGTCAAATCGAAGAAAACTCGAAAACAATAGAACCGAGGTTACCTAAGGGGTAGCACATCGACAGAAATAGGAACATTGTAAATTTTAATTGTGACATATTTATAAGTGTTAGACTAATTGTTCCTGTAATATTCGGTTCCTAGTTATTATTGTATAAGGACGTTCCGTAGGGATTAAACCGAGTTTTCGGAAATTTTATTTTTCATATATTTTCATAAAATCTGAGTTATACTTCCTGTCTTCCTGCAATAATCTTTATATTTTTCGGCTTGTTTTTCAACTTCTTGTCTCCGGCGAGGTCCCTGGTATATATTCCGACGTTCGGCGCTGTTGCTAGGTCCTCCTGGAACAAAGAAAACACAAAATTATTATCAAATTTTCATCAATTTTTAGTATAAAAACAGTTTTTTCAAAATGACTAAGTCAAAAAACCTCCACCCACGCTTTTAGTTTCAGTAGTACATTACAGTTCTCGGTGATCCGCGTCGATTGGTACCATTATCGCGCGTTTCCGGGATCTGGAAGTTTGTCAAATCGAAGAAAACTCGAAAACAATAGAACCGAGGTTACCTAAGGGGTAGCACATCGACAGAAATAGGAACATTGTAAATTTTAATTGTGACGTATTTATAAGTGTTAGACTAATTGTTTCTGTAATATTCGGTTCCTAGTTATTATTGTATAAGGACGTTCCGTAGGGATTAAACCGAGTTTTCGGAAATTTTATTTTTCATATATTTTCATAAAATCTGAGTTATACTTCCTGTCTTCCTGCAATAATCTTTATATTTTTCGGCTTGTATTTCAACTTCTTGTCTCCGGCGAGGTCCCTGGTATATATCCCGACGTTCGGCGCTGTTGCTAGGTCCTCCTGGAACAAGGAAAACACAAAATTATTATCAAATTTTCATCAATTTTTAGTATAAAAACAGTTTTTTCAAAATGACTAAGTCAAAAAACCTCCACCCACGCTTTTAGTTTCAGTAGTACATTACAGTTCTCGGTGATCCGCGTCGATTGGTACCTTTATCGCGCGTTTCCGGGATCTGGAAGTTTGTCAAATCGAAGAAAACTCGAAAACAATAGAACCGAGGTTACCTAAGGGGTAGCACATCGACAGAAATAGGAACATTGTAAATTTTAATTGTGACGTATTTATAAGTGTTAGACTAATTGTTCCTGTAATATTCGGTTCCTAGTTATTATTGTATAAGGACGTTCCGTAGGGATTAAACCGAGTTTTCGGAAATTTTATTTTTCATATATTTTCATAAAATCTGAGTTATACTTCCTGTCTTCCTGCGATAATCTTTATATTTTTCGGCTTGTTTTTCAACTTCTTGTCTCCGGCGAGGTCCCTGGTATATATTCCGACGTTCGGCGCTGTTGCTAGGTCCTCCTGAAACAAAGAAAACACAAAATTATTATCAAATTTTCATCAATTTTTAGTATAAAAACAGTTTTTTCAAAATGACTAAGTCAAAAAACCTCCACCCACGCTTTTAGTTTCAGTAGTACATTACAGTTCTCGGTGATCCGCGTCGATTGGTACCTTTATCGCGCGTTTCCGGGATCTGGAAGTTTGTCAAATCGAAGAAAACTCGAAAACAATAGAACCGAGGTTACCTAAGGGGTAGCACATCGACAGAAATAGGAACATTGTAAATTTTAATTGTGACGTATTTATAAGTGTTAGACTAATTGTTTCTGTAATATTCGGTTCCTAGTTATTATTGTATAAGGACGTTCCGTAGGGATTAAACCGAGTTTTCGGAAATTTTATTTTTCATATATTTTCATAAAATCTGAGTTATACTTCCTGTCTTCCTGCAATAATCTTTATATTTTTCGGCTTGTTTTTCAACTTCTTGTCTCCGGCGAGGTCCCTGGTATATATCCCGACGTTCGGCGCTGTTGCTAGGTCCTCCTGGAACAAGGAAAACACAAAATTATTATCAAATTTTCATCAATTTTTAGTATAAAAACAGTTTTTTCAAAATGACTAAGTCAAAAAACCTCCACCCACGCTTTTAGTTTCAGTAGTACATTACAGTTCTCGGTGATCCGCGTCGATTGGTACCTTTATCGCGCGTTTCCGGGATCTGGAAGTTTGTCAAATCGAAGAAAACTCGAAAACAATAGAACCGAGGTTACCTAAGGGGTAGCACATCGACAGAAATAGGAACATTGTAAATTTTAATTGTGACGTATTTATAAGTGTTAGACTAATTGTTCCTGTAATATTCGGTTCCTAGTTATTATTGTATAAGGACGTTCCGTAGGGATTAAACCGAGTTTTCGGAAATTTTATTTTTCATATATTTTCATAAAATCTGAGTTATACTTCCTGTCTTCCTGCGATAATCTTTATATTTTTCGGCTTGTTTTTCAACTTCTTGTCTCCGGCGAGGTCCCTGGTATATATTCCGACGTTCGGCGCTGTTGCTAGGTCCTCCTGAAACAAAGAAAACACAAAATTATTATCAAATTTTCATCAATTTTTAGTATAAAAACAGTTTTTTCAAAATGACTAAGTCAAAAAACCTCCACCCACGCTTTTAGTTTCAGTAGTACATTACAGTTCTCGGTGATCCGCGTCGATTGGTACCTTTATCGCGCGTTTCCGGGATCTGGAAGTTTGTCAAATCGAAGAAAACTCGAAAACAATAGAACCGAGGTTACCTAAGGGGTAGCACATCGACAGAAATAGGAACATTGTAAATTTTAATTGTGACGTATTTATAAGTGTTAGACTAATTGTTTCTGTAATATTCGGTTCCTAGTTATTATTGTATAAGGACGTTCCGTAGGGATTAAACCGAGTTTTCGGAAATTTTATTTTTCATATATTTTCATAAAATCTGAGTTATACTTCCTGTCTTCCTGCAATAATCTTTATATTTTTCGGCTTGTTTTTCAACTTCTTGTCTCCGGCGAGGTCCCTGGTATATATCCCGACGTTCGGCGCTGTTGCTAGGTCCTCCTGGAACAAGGAAAACACAAAATTATTATCAAATTTTCATCAATTTTTAGTATAAAAACAGTTTTTTCAAAATGACTAAGTCAAAAAACCTCCACCCACGCTTTTAGTTTCAGTAGTACATTACAGTTCTCGGTGATCCGCGTCGATTGGTACCTTTATCGCGCGTTTCCGGGATCTGGAAGTTTGTCAAATCGAAGAAAACTCGAAAACAATAGAACCGAGGTTACCTAAGGGGTAGCACATCGACAGAAATAGGAACATTGTAAATTTTAATTGTGACGTATTTATAAGTGTTAGACTAATTGTTTCTGTAATATTCGGTTCCTAGTTATTATTGTATAAGGACGTTCCGTAGGGATTAAACCGAGTTTTCGGAAATTTTATTTTTCATATATTTTCATAAAATCTGAGTTATACTTCCTGTCTTCCTGCGATAATCTTTATATTTTTCGGCTTGTTTTTCAACTTCTTGTCTCCGGCGAGGTCCCTGGTATATATCCCGACGTTCGGCGCTGTTGCTAGGTCCTCCTGGAACAAGGAAAACACAAAATTATTATCAAATTTTCATCAATTTTTAGTATAAAAACAGTTTTTTCAAAATGACTAAGTCAAAAAACCTCCACCCACGCTTTTAGTTTCAGTAGTACATTACAGTTCTCGGTGATCCGCGTCGATTGGTACCTTTATCGCGCGTCTCCGGGATCTGGAAGTTTTTCAAATCGAAGAAAACTCGAAAACAATAGAACCGAGGTTACCTAAGGGGTAGCACATCGACAGAAATAGGAACATTGTAAATTTTAATTGTGACGTATTTATAAGTGTTAGACTAATTGTTCCTGTAATATTCGGTTCCTAGTTATTATTGTATAAGGACGTTCCGTAGGGATTAAACCGAGTTTTCGGAAATTTTATTTTTCATATATTTTCATAAAATCTGAGTTATACTTCCTGTCTTCCTGCAATAATCTTTATATTTTTCGGCTTGTTTTTCAACTTCTTGTCTCCGGCGAGGTCCCTGGTATATATTCCGACGTTCGGCGCTGTTGCTAGGTCCTCCTGGAACAAAGAAAACACAAAATTATTATCAAATTTTCATCAATTTTTAGTATAAAAACAGTTTTTTCAAAATGACTAAGTCAAAAAACCTCCACCCACGCTTTTAGTTTCAGTAGTACATTACAGTTCTCGGTGATCCGCGTCGATTGGTACCTTTATCGCGCGTTTCCGGGATCTGGAAGTTTGTCAAATCGAAGAAAACTCGAAAACAATAGAACCGAGGTTACCTAAGGGGTAGCACATCGACAGAAATAGGAACATTGTAAATTTTAATTGTGACGTATTTATAAGTGTTAGACTAATTGTTTCTGTAATATTCGGTTCCTAGTTATTATTGTATAAGGACGTTCCGTAGGGATTAAACCGAGTTTTCGGAAATTTTATTTTTCATATATTTTCATAAAATCTGAGTTATACTTCCTGTCTTCCTGCAATAATCTTTATATTTTTCGGCTTGTTTTTCAACTTCTTGTCTCCGGCGAGGTCCCTGGTATATATCCCGACGTTCGGCGCTGTTGCTAGGTCCTCCTGGAACAAGGAAAACACAAAATTATTATCAAATTTTCATCAATTTTTAGTATAAAAACAGTTTTTTCAAAATGACTAAGTCAAAAAACCTCCACCCACGCTTTTAGTTTCAGTAGTACATTACAGTTCTCGGTGATCCGCGTCGATTGGTATCTTTATCGCGCGTTTCCGGGATCTGGAAGTTTGTCAAATCGAAGAAAACTCGAAAACAATAGAACCGAGGTTACCTAAGGGGTAGCACATCGACAGAAATAGGAACATTGTAAATTTTAATTGTGACGTATTTATAAGTGTTAGACTAATTGTTCCTGTAATATTCGGTTCCTAGTTATTATTGTATAAGGACGTTCCGTAGGGATTAAACCGAGTTTTCGGAAATTTTATTTTTCATATATTTTCATAAAATCTGAGTTATACTTCCTGTCTTCCTGCGATAATCTTTATATTTTTCGGCTTGTTTTTCAACTTCTTGTCTCCGGCGAGGTCCCTGGTATATATTCCGACGTTCGGCGCTGTTGCTAGGTCCTCCTGAAACAAAGAAAACACAAAATTATTATCAAATTTTCATCAATTTTTAGTATAAAAACAGTTTTTTCAAAATGACTAAGTCAAAAAACCTCCACCCACGCTTTTAGTTTCAGTAGTACATTACAGTTCTCGGTGATCCGCGTCGATTGGTACCTTTATCACGCGTTTCCGGGATCTGGAAGTTTGTCAAATCGAAGAAAACTCGAAAACAATAGAACCGAGGTTACCTAAGGGGTAGCACATCGACAGAAATAGGAACATTGTAAATTTTAATTGTGACGTATTTATAAGTGTTAGACTAATTGTTCCTGTAATATTCGGTTCCTAGTTATTATTGTATAAGGACGTTCCGTAGGGATTAAACCGAGTTTTCGGAAATTTTATTTTTCATATATTTTCATAAAATCTGAGTTATACTTCCTGTCTTCCTGCAATAATCTTTATATTTTTCGGCTTGTTTTTCAACTTCTTGTCTCTGGCGAGGTCCCTGGTATATATTCCGACGTTCGGCGCTGTTGCTAGGTCCTCCTGGAACAAAGAAAACACAAAATTATTATCAAATTTTCATCAATTTTTAGTATAAAAACAGTTTTTTCAAAATGACTAAGTCAAAAAACCTCCACCCACGCTTTTAGTTTCAGTAGTACATTACAGTTCTCGGTGATCCGCGTCGATTGGTACCTTTATCGCGCGTTTCCGGGATCTGGAAGTTTGTCAAATCGAAGAAAACTCGAAAACAATAGAACCGAGGTTACCTAAGGGGTAGCACATCGACAGAAATAGGAACATTGTAAATTTTAATTGTGACGTATTTATAAGTGTTAGACTAATTGTTTCTGTAATATTCGGTTCCTAGTTATTATTGTATAAGGACGTTCCGTAGGGATTAAACCGAGTTTTCGGAAATTTTATTTTTCATATATTTTCATAAAATCTGAGTTATACTTCCTGTCTTCCTGCAATAATCTTTATATTTTTCGGCTTGTTTTTCAACTTCTTGTCTCCGGCGAGGTCCCTGGTATATATCCCGACGTTCGGCGCTGTTGCTAGGTCCTCCTGGAACAAGGAAAACACAAAATTATTATCAAATTTTCATCAATTTTTAGTATAAAAACAGTTTTTTCAAAATGACTAAGTCAAAAAACCTCCACCCACGCTTTTAGTTTCAGTAGTACATTACAGTTCTCGGTGATCCGCGTCGATTGGTACCTTTATCGCGCGTTTCCGGGATCTAGAAGTTTGTCAAATCGAAGAAAACTCGAAAACAATAGAACCGAGGTTACCTAAGGGGTAGCACATCGACAGAAATAGGAACATTGTAAATTTTAATTGTGACGTATTTATAAGTGTTAGACTAATTGTTCCTGTAATATTCGGTTCCTAGTTATTATTGTATAAGGACGTTCCGTAGGGATTAAACCGAGTTTTCGGAAATTTTATTTTTCATATATTTTCATAAAATCTGAGTTATACTTCCTGTCTTCCTGCAATAATCTTTATATTTTTCGGCTTGTTTTTCAACTTCTTGTCTCCGGCGAGGTCCCTGGTATATATTCCGACGTTCGGCGCTGTTGCTAGGTCCTCCTGGAACAAAGAAAACACAAAATTATTATCAAATTTTCATCAATTTTTAGTATAAAAACAGTTTTTTCAAAATGACTAAGTCAAAAAACCTCCACCCACGCTTTTAGTTTCAGTAGTACATTACAGTTCTCGGTGATCCGCGTCGATTGGTACCTTTATCGCGCGTTTCCGGGATCTGGAAGTTTGTCAAATCGAAGAAAACTCGAAAACAATAGAACCGAGGTTACCTAAGGGGTAGCACATCGACAGAAATAGGAACATTGTAAATTTTAATTGTGACGTATTTATAAGTGTTAGACTAATTGTTCCTGTAATATTCGGTTCCTAGTTATTATTGTATAAGGACGTTCCGTAGGGATGAAACCGAGTTTTCGGAAATTTTATTTTTCATATATTTTCATAAAATCTGAGTTATACTTCCTGTCTTCCTGCAATAATCTTTATATTTTTCGGCTTGTTTTTCAACTTCTTGTCTCCGGCGAGGTCCCTGGTATATATTCCGACGTTCGGCGCTGTTGCTAGGTCCTCCTGGAACAAAGAAAACACAAAATTATTATCAAATTTTCATCAATTTTTAGTATAAAAACAGTTTTTTCAAAATGACTAAGTCAAAAAACCTCCACCCACGCTTTTAGTTTCAGTAGTACATTACAGTTCTCGGTGATCCGCGTCGATTGGTACCTTTATCGCGCGTTTCCGGGATCTGGAAGTTTGTCAAATCGAAGAAAACTCGAAAACAATAGAACCGAGGTTACCTAAGGGGTAGCACATCGACAGAAATAGGAACATTGTAAATTTTAATTGTGACGTATTTATAAGTGTTAGACTAATTGTTCCTGTAATATTCGGTTCCTAGTTATTATTGTATAAGGACGTTCCGTAGGGATTAAACCGAGTTTTCGGAAATTTTATTTTTCATATATTTTCATAAAATCTGAGTTATACTTCCTGTCTTACTGCAATAATCTTTATATTTTTCGGCTTGTTTTTCAACTTCTTGTCTCCGGCGAGGTCCCTGGTATATATTCCGACGTTCGGCGCTGTTGCTAGGTCCTCCTGGAACAAAGAAAACACAAAATTATTATCAAATTTTCATCAATTTTTAGTATAAAAACAGTTTTTTCAAAATGACTAAGTCAAAAAACCTCCACCCACGCTTTTAGTTTCAGTAGTACATTACAGTTCTCGGTGATCCGCGTCGATTGGTACCTTTATCGCGCGTTTCCGGGATCTGGAAGTTTGTCAAATCGAAGAAAACTCGAAAACAATAGAACCGAGGTTACCTAAGGGGTAGCACATCGACAGAAATAGGAACATTGTAAATTTTAATTGTGACGTATTTATAAGTGTTAGACTAATTGTTCCTGTAATATTCGGTTCCTAGTTATTATTGTATAAGGACGTTCCGTAGGGATTAAACCGAGTTTTCGGAAATTTTATTTTTCATATATTTTCATAAAATCTGAGTTATACTTCCTGTCTTCCTGCAATAATCTTTATATTTTTCGGCTTGTTTTTCAACTTCTTGTCTCCGGCGAGGTCCCTGGTATATATTCCGACGTTCGGCGCTGTTGCTAGGTCCTCCTGGAACAAAGAAAACACAAAATTATTATCAAATTTTCATCAATTTTTAGTATAAAAACAGTTTTTTCAAAATGACTAAGTCAAAAAACCTCCACCCACGCTTTTAGTTTCAGTAGTACATTACAGTTCTCGGTGATCCGCGTCGATTGGTACCTTTATCGCGCGTTTCCGGGATCTGGAAGTTTGTCAAATCGAAGAAAACTCGAAAACAATAGAACCGAGGTTACCTAAGGGGTAGCACATCGACAGAAATAGGAACATTGTAAATTATAATTGTGACGTATTTATAAGTGTGCGACTAATTGTTCCTGTAATATTCGGTTCCTAGTTATTATTGTATAAGGACGTTCCGTAGGGATGAAACCGAGTTTTCGGAAATTTTATTTTTCATATATTTTCATAAAATCTGAGTTATACTTCCTGTCTTCCTGCAATAATCTTTATATTTTTCGGCTTGTTTTTCAACTTCTTGTCTCCGGCGAGGTCCCTGGTATATATTCCGACGTTCGGCGCTGTTGCTAGGTCCTCCTGGAACAAAGAAAACACAAAATTATTATCAAATTTTCATCAATTTTTAGTATAAAAACAGTTTTTTCAAAATGACTAAGTCAAAAAACCTCCACCCACGCTTTTAGTTTCAGTAGTACATTACAGTTCTCGGTGATCCGCGTCGATTGGTACCTTTATCGCGCGTTTCCGGGATCTGGAAGTTTGTCAAATCGAAGAAAACTCGAAAACAATAGAACCGAGGTTACCTAAGGGGTAGCACATCGACAGAAATAGGAACATTGTAAATTTTAATTGTGACGTATTTATAAGTGTTAGACTAATTGTTCCTGTAATATTCGGTTCCTAGTTATTATTGTATAAGGACGTTCCGTAGGGATGAAACCGAGTTTTCGGAAATTTTATTTTTCATATATTTTCATAAAATCTGAGTTATACTTCCTGTCTTCCTGCAATAATCTTTATATTTTTCGGCTTGTTTTTCAACTTCTTGTCTCCGGCGAGGTCCCTGGTATATATTCCGACGTTCGGCGCTGTTGCTAGGTCCTCCTGGAACAAAGAAAACACAAAATTATTATCAAATTTTCATCAATTTTTAGTATAAAAACAGTTTTTTCAAAATGACTAAGTCAAAAAACCTCCACCCACGCTTTTAGTTTCAGTAGTACATTACAGTTCTCGGTGATCCGCGTCGATTGGTACCTTTATCGCGCGTTTCCGGGATCTGGAAGTTTGTCAAATCGAAGAAAACTCGAAAACAATAGAACCGAGGTTACCTAAGGGGTAGCACATCGACAGAAATAGGAACATTGTAAATTTTAATTGTGACGTATTTATAAGTGTTAGACTAATTGTTCCTGTAATATTCGGTTCCTAGTTATTATTGTATAAGGACGTTCCGTAGGGATTAAACCGAGTTTTCGGAAATTTTATTTTTCATATATTTTCATAAAATCTGAGTTATACTTCCTGTCTTCCTGCGATAATCTTTATATTTTTCGGCTTGTTTTTCAACTTCTTGTCTCCGGCGAGGTCCCTGGTATATATTCCGACGTTCGGCGCTGTTGCTAGGTCCTCCTGAAACAAAGAAAACACAAAATTATTATCAAATTTTCATCAATTTTTAGTATAAAAACAGTTTTTTTCAAAATGACTAAGTCAAAAAACCTCCACCCA